>OU426988.1:218596384-219846384 GCA_911387755.1 Chrysotoxum bicinctum | reverse complement strand
CACGTTGTTATCTATTTCACAAGACTTTTGATGTTGAAGTTTTCGTTGCTGTTGAAGTTGCTGTGTTAATCTGTTTCTCGCAATAGTCTACAAGATGTATAAAAAAAGGTTTATTTTACCTAGAAATAAAGGTACCCACGATACAAATGTCAAAAAATGACTTTCAAAAATCGTATTTTTCTCGAAAACGGAGCCTAGAATTTTGATAAAATTTTTTTTGTTTCAATTAATTTTAACGATATTTAATTTAATAAAAAA
Source organism: Chrysotoxum bicinctum (assembly GCA_911387755.1). Lineage (NCBI taxonomy): Eukaryota > Metazoa > Arthropoda > Insecta > Diptera > Syrphidae > Chrysotoxum > Chrysotoxum bicinctum. Next base: position 219,846,126 of record OU426988.1, on the reverse strand, counting down.
AAATTTGAAATTAAGATATTACAGCTTGTACCTACCATAGAACTATTTTTTTTAAATTTTGAATAACTCATTATCGACATGACGGATTTTAATGACATTTTTTGCAGAGATGCTTCTAAAAAGTCTAAAATCCATTGCATTTCAAAATATAAAAAAAAAATTGAATTTTTAAAGAGAAAAATCATTTTTTTTTTGGAAAGTTCGATATTTCAAAAAGGGTGCAATATTTTTTTTTGGAAATTTAATTTTCATTCGTACAGTAATAAAAACTTAAAGTAAGCATACCAAAATTTTGTATATAAAAGCTTTTTTTCAAGAAACCACTACAAGAACTTATAATTTTTGTTCTTGCATAAATTCGTATTTGCATAGCATTCTGTTTTTGTCTCTAAAAGAATTTAAAAAAAAAGTGTGAGTGCCAGAACTCACGGTTAAGATGTGTAAACATCAACGTTCGTCCGAGTGCCGAATTTTTGTTATCGAACGTACCCAATAAACATACAATGCAATCGTACTAGTTTGTGACACACACACAACATATAATTATATGCACCTGCGCGGACATTCAACTAAATAGTTCATTTGTTTTCTATAAGCAACCAAACAGTTGTGCAACTAAAAATTGAATGTGCGCGCAATCGTTTAGTTTGTGTCAAAACACAAACTTTTTAGTTGCTCGAACCAAGCAGTTTCTAATCTAAAAATTGAATGTGCGCGCCTAGCCTAAGAGTTTACTTTTTTGTTTGTCATCCATTTAAATTATGCCAGATTAAATATTTTACATAATCACAGCTGATTATGATAACAGATTTAGTTCAGTTTCATAACAGATCTCGTTTTCGAAGTAGCATAAGGCCAGGCGCGCACATTCAATTTTTAGTTTCGCAACTGTTTAGTTGCGAAAATGAAACATATGGGCTTATATGGGACACCGCGCACTTAAAGCAACTCGATTCGAGCAACTAAAAACTTTGTGATTTGACACAAACTAAACGATTGCCTAAAATTAATTCGTAATAGTTGAGCTGTTTTCCATAAGCGCAAGAGAGAAAAGAGTGTGAGCGTGAGTAAAGAGTTGCCAGTGCGCGGTTCTCTTTCAACTGGTGATTAAACTATTTGATTTCGATCACAGTTGCCAGTGCGCGACTAGCCTAACAGACTTTTATAAAAGTTCGAACCTCTGAATACCAATCATAAAAGATCTTTTAAGGTGGAAATCTTTCATGATTCATAACAGAAAATCTATAGCAGAATAACAAATGTGGCAGAATAGGCCTAATTGGTCGAGAGGTGAAGAAATGTTGAGGGATTGAATTAAGTTCTAGCCAGTAATGGAAAGTAATAAAATCGCGATTTCAGTACTCAAAGTCTCCAATGTAAACACGATGTCGTAAGTACGAAATATTAACAATGTAAACATGGTGTTAAATGCAATCGTCAGTAAGGTAGATTGCTACACGGAACGTGTAACCGTAACGTGTAACCGTAACGGGTTACACGGGACGTATAAGTTTTAAACACGTTTTCGATTCACTCTACCGCCGGGAAAGATGTTTACACATCAAAAATTATTTTATCCTTATGAACAGTTTTCTCTAATAACATTCGTTTATAAAATTCCTAGTCTATTACATAGGAGCAAGTTCGTGCGACCCAGTCGTGCATTTTATTTTTTAATGAATCGATAAAAAATGTGTGCTGTTGATAAAAAACATCAAATTATGGGGGAGAAACACTTTTTTATTTTTAAAAATTTGAAGTAGAAAAAAAATTAAAATTTTATAATTATACGATAAAAAAACGGTCGTTGGGCGGAGGAAAAGGCAGGATGTGGCCCCCGAAAAGGGAGTTAAAATCATGAGAACCCGCGAAGCGGACCACCCACAGTACTGTTAAACACTTTTTTATCGATTCGTTAAAAAAAAGTTCATTTTGGTGGTCCCAAATTTTTTGTATAAGCTGGTGCCGCAAAAAATGGACAAGTAAAATATTTAGTTTCGTCATTACAATACAATACATTAGTTATGCATATACTTTTAAAATGAAGATAGTATTTTTTTCTGTGCAGATATTTATATTCTGCTTTGATTTTTTTTAATAATATACTTTGGAAAACTTTTAAAAAGTTGAATTTCAGTTATTTTTTCATACAGAATTCGTTTTCGGTACAATTGACATCATTTCAGTACAGTTCTATTCTAGATTTCAGTACAATTGAAAAATTTCATTTTCCATCCCTGATTATGACTACCCTTAAAATTTTTGAGCATATAGCGAGTGTTTAGGAGAGTTGGAGAGGATTAAGAAAGAGATACCCATACACATTAGCTTTGAGTATCTGAATATCGTAATGGGAGCAAATATTAAGCCTCGTAAGGTATTCCACATTCGTGTAGTGGGTCTAAAGAAAGAATATCTGAATTCAACAGTACCTACGTCCGAAGTTGGGTTCAATGGTAAGCTGATGGCCATACCCTGAAGAACTAAAACATTGTTTATAAAAAAAAAAAACACTAAAATAATGAACGACAAGAAACATTGCAGCGGCGGCGGTCGAGACGAGACATTAAAATTTTCTGTTATAGCTCTATCGCCTATAGTTTTTTAAGTTTTTTTTTTAATTTTATCCAAGAGACTAAAGCTACTTATTGCAGCATATGCCCAAATTTGGCAACTGTACTCGAGGTTTGGAGGCATATAATCAACGTATAATCAGCGACGTCGAATATATCGTCGCTGTAGATCGAATACCTCGTAACCCAGAAAAAACCGATTTTTAGGTAATGATGTAATTATATTGTGAAAAAAATTCCGGATCTAATGAAAAATATCCTGTGAACCTAAAAACTATAATTGCAGAGCCACGCGCATAATTAACAACACGTCTCTCATTGCCCGTCATTGATTTGATAATAAGTTTTTTGTCTCTCCTGAAAAATCGACTTTTCTGGGTTACGGGGTATTCGATCTACAGCGAAGATATATGGTCATTCCACCCAAGGCGGTCTGCGATGCACATACCGAGAACTCAAAACTGTTCTCTTTCTTCAACGCAAGTGTCATGGATAGCGGCATTGGAGGTGGGTTCCGCTTTAACGACATAAGACAGCATTGAGGTTTTGAAGCATTTAATGCTACTTGGTTTTTCGTTCCCCAATTAACAATGCTCTCTAAATCAGAAATTATTGAGCTTATCACACGCTGCCGTTCAAAATCCACATTTGAAGAACAAGGGTATTCATCTGGAAACGAATATGAGAAGATGAGGGTACTGTTATCTGCAAAAAAATGGAATGGATAAAAAGTTTCAAACAAAATTTCATTGGCAAATATGAAGTCGGAGAAAAGACGGAGCCCTGTGGCACCCCAGCTTTTATTTTATGAATTCAGACTCACCACAACGAAAGGTAGTTTTTAATCCAACAGAGAAATTATTCATCAATACCAATTTCTATAAGAGAGCTTGCTGCCAAACTCTATCAAATGTTTTTGAAATATCAATATTTTCTTTAAAAACGATATAAAGATGTGTGCCATTGTTCTGTGAGATAAACCATCAGATCCAGACCATCAGTTAGGTCCACTTGCAACCAAATCCAAAATGGCGGTCATTGAGAAGCTTTTGTTCTTCAAGATATTTTGTGAGCTTATAATTTATCAGCGTTTGCATGACCTTGGAAAGAAGGGACGTAAGTGCAGTTGTATGATAGTTAGACGGCGAAAAGATTTTTAAGGAGCAAGCTGGACAAATATGTTAGAAGCAAATTCGCTTTTTATTGTGAGCTGACTTAAGGAGTGTCATTGAAGACGAGCGTTGGCACCGGAGACGAATTAGTATTTCGTACGTTTTTTGCAAATAACTAAACAGAAAATGTACTAAATTTGACATTGTAGTATTTTTTGCCTTAATTGTTGATCCTCCCAAAAATTTATTTCGTAGAATAAATGATCCATAGAGGCCTTTCTAGATAGCTTGAACTTATTTTGGTTTTAGTCAGTAGGGTTGCGTTTTAACATCGGAAACTTGCTTCCCAAATACTTATAATACTCGTAATAACTGAATGAATTGAATTTGAAATCATATTTGCAATAAAGCTTACGTCACTAACGAGGACGTTTATTAACCAGTTAAGGTTTCACGAAAATATCATTAAGAGCATACCAGTTTCGTTGACACGAAAAATTATCAGATATGACACAATGGCCTTATGTTAATAGAAGTAATAATGCAATAATAGTGTATTTTTCACGGTCAGATGTAGGAAGCAAGTGAAGGCGAATTGACCTGCAACTTGCTCTTATGTAAACGACTAAGAATTTCAAAAATGTTCATAAGCATAAAATTCATTTTTTAATAGACTAAAACAACTCCTTTAGTAGTTGGAGCTAAAAACAGGATGCCATGTGATTCAAGCAAATATTAGATTATTCAAGAACTATAAATTATAAGTCTGTACTGGTTTCTTAAAAAAATAAGCTTTTATATACAAAATTTTTAAAACTTTTATAAGAAAAAATGTTGGTACGCCAATTTAAGGTTTTATTATTTTTCAAATAAAAATTAAATTTACAAACAAAAATATTGGGCCGTTTCTGAGATATCGAATTTTCCAACAAAATCGATTTTTTTTCAAAAACTCAAAAATTATTTTTTTTTTTAAGTTTTGAAATGCGTTTTCGAAATATTGAGTTTTTAAAAGAAAATTTTGACTTAACGTAAAAAAAAATTATTAAAATCGGTCGTACCGTTTTTGAGAAAATCAAAAACAAAAAAAAATGGTTCCAAGGGGGGTACCAAAAATAATTATTTTTTGTAAATTTTTTTTTCAACCATTACCTAGGTTTAAATGATTTTTTGAATTTTTTTTAAAAGACTCCGTTGGACAGTTTTTGAAAAAAAAAATATTTATAAAATTTCGAAAAAAATCATATGGCAGGTACCGTTATTTTTGGTCTTAAAAAAAAAGAAAAAAACATGCGGGGGAAAAAAATTAAAACCCATATCTATCAAGTTTGAAAAAAATCGGGCGAGGCAGACAGACAAACAGAATTGCGAGACCCACTTTTTGGTCTTCGTTATCATCGTTATGTCAACTTTGATCAAAATCTCGAGATCGATATTTTTTACGAATGCATAACTTGCCTTATAGTACTTATAAGTCGAAAGTACAAAATTAAATCAAAGGGCACGGTAGTGCCCTGCCAAGTTCTGTCACTACGCCCTTTTTATAGGAACAAGCTCAGGCGGTTTTTGACCGCTCCGTATCTTCAGTACCAATGAAGTCAGAAACTTGAAATTCCGAACATTTGCTAACCTAGTCAGGTAAGCGGTTCCTGAGATATAAGGCCTCAAAAATCACAAAAACCGTAACTGACTGACTGACTGACAGATCATCAAAATTATGGAGCACTTCCCGACATCGTAGAATCTTGTAATTTTGCACAACGGTAGGTCTTGACATGCAAGTAGAGGAAAAAATTTGAGGTTTTTCATTGGAGGACGTGGTATCCGCCCACTTCCTCAGAACTGATGTAAATTATATATGGCACACTTCCGATTGCAGTAGAACAATGAAATTTGGTAGAACGGTAGGGCTCAAATAATGACATATAAAGGACCAAAAATAAAAATTGAGGTTTTCCATTCAGGGGGCGTGGTATCCGCCCACTTTCTGAGAAAATTTTTAGTTTATACGGAGCACTTCCGATTGCTGTAATTAAGGTAGGTATGTTAGTGTTAGGTATCTTGCCAGGAAAGGAAGAAATAATTGAAGCGCAAATCAATTTTAGTCAGTAATCATTAAAAAATAAAATTTCTCTATTACATTGTAGCTGTTTCAATATTATTCTACTTTAAATATTCGGTATTAAACCTTCATGAAGTAAGAACTTGGCGTACTTTTAGATCTCAGTACTTTTCACGGCTGACTTGTTACACAAAGGTTTATGTATAGAAGAACTTGGCTCTTTTTTTTAATATCTATTTATGTTTTTGGTCTTATTAAGACATTACGCACTGTGCCTGTCAGAGAACGATTTTTCGAATATTTACTTTCTCATTATTGGCATCATGGGTTTTAATGAAATTTTCTTATAAAGAAATTTCTAAAAAGTTTGAAAATTATTGCATGTTAATTTTTAATTTAAATTTTTTAAAACATATTTTATTTTTGTATTTAAAAGCGCTACTTGAATTTTGAATTTTTGTTCTAGCTTGAATTTATATTTAAGGGGGTTGTTTTTTTTTCAATGAATTTTATAGTTATGTTCCTCTTTTTTTTAAAAAGTCCATTACATAAGAGCAAGAACTCGTGATCCAATTGTGTATTTTATCTTTGTTTATTAGTATCCCTTTGATTCCAGAAATCTTAACTGGGTATACCTAGGTAGGTAAAATGAATTTGGAAAAATAAGTTCCACAATCTTGTTTGATTTTTAAGAGTTCGTGAGCAATGTTAAGACTAGCATATTTGTTTTTTCTCGCTCATTGTACCTATACATTTCACTAAATAGTTATTGAATTTATTATAGAGCGATTCTAGCTCTGATTGCAACAGTTTATCAACCTCTAGTGGCAGTTTTCTTCGTGGCGATTACATTTTTAATGCTGCGTTTTCTCCATGTCACTAGGTCATGTTCAAATGTTAGGTAAGCACATTAAATTGTTCGCACAAGAAATAACCTAGTAGTAGAATATCGCAGCTTGGACATTTCATCTCGAATACGTCTTTTACGACCGAAACACTTCCTTTTATTGGAGCTGCATACATTCAGTCATTCATTCACCTTGACACACGTCGATGCCCCGATGGGACGAAGTGCCTAAGTAAACGACCGAGACTGCGTACTGCTGGATAAAATAATAATTATTATTTTAATCACTCTCATGATGATACTCAAGTCCTTTTTCTTCGCAGTCTTCGACATAATATGAGTTATCCGTACCTACCTTTTTTTTTTTTTTTTGAAAAGTAGGCCTCTCATCACAGAGACAGACGTGTCAAATATGCCTGAGGGGGTTGACTGACTATGATCTCCTAAGGACCAACGAACATTTCGAACGAAATGACTGAAGCTGAATGAAAAGGGTGGGTTCCTGCTAAGCAACGCCTTTCTTGGTTTTTTTTTATGTTTATCCCATGGACGAGCCTACGCCTTTAAACCCCCAGCTTCAATTCCCATTTGTGGAAATATCCTTTCCCCACAAAAACTAAATTTGTAAGAAAATAAAACATAAACACCACCACCACACTACACCACCACCACCACCACACAACACCATCCCTGCTAATGTGTAATTGGGGAGACGGCATTGGAGGGTGGCAATACCTTCTTCTCATTCCCCAAGCAGGGTGGTGTGAATTGTGTGTCACTGCTGAAGTGCTCGCATTTGCGTTGATGCCTCCCCATCCTCAGTAGCAACGCCAACTTTCAAAAGGGTGCTGTGCTACAAAACATTGGAAGGAGAGTGGGTGGAGTTGCCCTTTGGGAAATTCACATAGCAGCGCTTCGGGCGTACTGAATGCACCCATGTTGGTTCATTCGCTGATGTTGCAAGGATTCACTTTTTTCTTTTTTTTTATTATTATTTTCTTGCAAATTTACCTACATAATGCCTGATGTATCTCTATCTATACATAAAATAATGCATTTCCCAAGGAGGACACCAGTTTAACGATATGAGCTATAAACTACAAGAGATAGGACCAAATAAGTGCATGATAAGCATTTAATTAAAAATGAAAAATTAATTAGTATTTGATCTGTGGAGGAGAGGATCTTTAGAATGCCATTCATATCCTTTTGTGGGTAAAATTAAATCCACATCAGTTTGTAAGTGGAACTTGGAGAGCTAGATGTCTTGTAGGTATATTAAATAGCTTTTGAGAAGAAGTCTTCTCGTATTACAAATGAACGGATGAATGAATAATTGTTAATTGTGAGATTTTATTTTTCTAAAAAGGTTTTTTATTTATTTTAAATTATTTGTATTTAATCTCATAAGGAAAATTTCAAGTGAATGAAATTTTTGTTAAGCTAAGTATTACCTTTACAAGTATAAGAAAAGTTATTTTGTGCTCAGGAAATTAAAGTGAAATTTTTGAAAAATAAAATTTGAAATTTTCTTGCCTTAAAGTTTCAAAGTAAGCCAACAAAGAAGTAAGAACAAACGCCTAAGAGGCTTGTTTTTTTGACTTGCGACTTATAGGTGCTATAAGGCAAGTTATGCATTCGGAAAAAAAAATCGAACTCGAGATTTTGATCAAAGTTAACATTATGATGATAGCAAAGACCAAAAAAGTGGGTCTCGCAATTCTGTCTGTCTGTCTGTCCGTTCGATTGCAGTTAAACGGCTCGGCCGATTTTCTTCAAAATTGGTAGGTATGGGTTTTAACTTTGTCCCACCGGATGTTTTTTGATTTGATTTTTTTTACGAAATTTTATAAATATTTTTTTTCTCAAAAACTGTCCCACAGATTTTTTTAAAAAAAATTCATAAAATTTCTTTTAGTTAAGCCTAGGTTGAAAAAAATTTCCAAAAAATGGTTATTTTTGGTATAATAAGGCTCCCCAGCAGTTTCAATATTATTGTGTAGGTATTCAAATTTTCATTTTTGGATTTAAAAAAAAAATTCAACATTTTTTTGTTGAAAACTCAATATGTATTTCGAAAACCCCATGCTCGATTTTTTCAAAAGTTAATAAATAAAAGTTTTTTAATATAAATTATAAGATTTAAGAAACAAAATTTGTTTTACCTAAAAATAACGGTACCCTGCATACAAATGTTAAAAAATGGTTTTCGAAAATCGTATTTTTCTCGAAAACGGTTCCGAGAATTTTACTTAAATTTTTTCTTTCAATTAATTTTTAAGATCTATAACTTAATAAAAAAAAATTTGAAAACAAGATATTACTGACTGTACCTACCATAGAGCGATTGTTTAAAATTTTGAATTTCTCATAATCGGCATAACGGATTTTAATGAAATTTTTTAGAGAGAAGTTTCTAAAAAGTTTAGAAAACATTGCATTTCAAAACTTTAAGAAAAATATTTTTTTGAATTTTGAAAAAAAAAATCGTTTTTTTTTTTTTTTTTTGAACATTCAATATCTCGAAAACGGCTCAATAATTTTTTTTGTAAATTTAATTTTTATTCAAACAATAATAAAAACTTTAAATTGGCGTATCAAAATTTTTTCTTAAAAATGTTTTAAAAGTTTTGTATATGAAAGCTTATTTTTTAAGAAACCACTACAAAGACTTACCTATAATTTTTGTTCTTGCATGAACCTATGTATATTTGCTTGAATCACATGGCATTCTATTTTTACCTCCAACTACTAAAGAGGTTGTTTTAGTCGTTTAAAAAATTAATTTGTATGCTTATATACATAGTAAGTACCCTACAGGAATTTACTATAGCAACTATAAACAGTAGTGGACCAAGATGACTACCTTGAGGTACACCAGACTATATGTTTATCGAATCAGAAGTGATACTTCTAAACATCTCCAAAATTGCTCTTTTTGTGAATGGGAATATTGAATGTGTTTTTCTAAATATTAAGGAAAGCACTTTGTTTGAGTAATGACTGAAAACAAAACCAGGAATTCCGTCAGCACCACTTAAATTTTCATTGGCTAAGTCCTTATTTTGACTTACAAAACAACAAGACGGTAATTCTTATTAACTAACACATACCAGACAACAAAAATCACATGTTTGTTTGCCTTATGCGGTATGAATCATTTTGAATGATTCGGTGTATTTTCAGCCATTAGAAAATGTATGTAGTCTAAAAGCTCAGAAAAAGATTATTGGAGCGGAAGTAACAAAATATATTAATGCTTCTCGTAATTCTAGTCAAGATGATAAGAAATAAAAAAAAAAGCATCAAAGGAAGATTAGATTGGATTGTTGAGGTTTTAATCAAAACTAATATTACGAGAACTTTAACATGTGATTTTCGTCAAACGTTCCGTTTGTCTGATTTTCTTTGCATCCCAGGGTCGTATTTCATCAAAATTTACAGGTGACGGTTCCAAAAATTTGCCGCACTTGTCTGAAAATTTTACAGATTATAAAATATTCAACGACGACTGTGTGGTGACAATTTTGTTATTTTCAGATTATGATAAATTTTTCTTTGTCAGGTTTTGACATATTTGTCGTAAGAACACTGTCAGATAATAACATATTTTTTGTCATAATTTCTTCATTGGGCATGTTGAATAATATGACATATAAGAGATTTTGTTAAGGCAGGTTGGAAAAATCAAGGGGGAGAAACTTAAACGATGTTGTATTGAAATGACAGTTTCAACAGACCAGCGAATTTTTTGTCCCAAGAAATGTTTCAGCACCAGATTGAACACACTCCTCACAACGTTGAATTGAACTTTTTGAAAAACGTTATCCATTAGCAACAACATGATACTGGCTCCACTAAGAAAGCCAGTGTAACGCACACGTAACGTATTAGAGAAATTTTATTAAATTACAAAATTTAAATACACTTAATGATTACTGACTAAAATTTGATGGGCTTACTTGGCAAGTTTTTTGTATGCCCAATTCGAAAGGTTTTAAAAACTTGACCAGTGAACCTATCAAATTTAAGTTAGTAATCATTAAATAATAAAATTTCTCTATTACATTGTAGCTGTTTCAATATTATTCTACTTTAAATATTCGGTGTTAAACCTTCATGAAGTAATAAGAACTTGGCGTACTTTTAGATCTCAGTACTTTTCACGGCTGACTTGTTACACAAATGTTTTTGTATAGAAAAACTTGTTTTTTTTTTTACATTTATGTTTTTGGTCTGATCTCACTCCTTTTTGCAAAGATTTGAATATTTTGCCATGTCAAAATCTCGAAAGATACGGAAAGATAGAAGGGTGGATTCTACCTACTAAAATCAACTTAGTTTATAGCTTCCTATTTCTTTTTATTATTGGTTGTTTTGATTTGTGCTTCAATTGTTTCTTCTTGTCCTGGCAAGATACCTAACACTAACATACCTACCTTAATTATAAATACTTGTACCTTCACCCGCTCAAAGTCATAAGAAAGCAATAATTATTTAGGATTTCATTTATGTTTTTGTTGCAATTTTAACTCCTTTATTTTATTAATTGGTAATAGCCTAATTAGTGGTTTGATTATAGTTCACATCACAGTTAAGAATTTTTTTTTATGTAAATTCATAGTTTTTTCTGGTATGCAAATGTTTTCTTTTTTCATTCATGTTAACATAACATAGAGTACCAAATCGAGCACTCTAGTTTTAAGAAAAGTCATGAATTTTCAAGATGCATGTATACGAGTAGTTTCAAAATGAAAATAAAAAGACAATTTACATTAAGCTATACCGCTCTACCAAATTTCATCATTCTACAGCCATCGGAAGTGCTCCATATAAATTAAACATTTTCTCAGAAAGTGGGCGGATACCACGCCCCTGAATGGAAAACCTCAATTTTTATATTTTTTTCTTTGTATGTAACTTAAGCCCTACCACTTTACCAAATTTCATCATTTTACAGCAGTCGGAAGTGCCCCATTCAACCAACACCAATTCGGATAAAGTGGGCGGCTACCACGCCCCCTGAATGGAAAACCTCTGTTGCATGACAAGACCTGCCGTTGTGCAAAATTACAAGATTCTACGATGTCGGGAAGTGCTTGGCACTACACTTCCTTCCACTTTTACTTGAAAAATTATTATTCATTATTAATTAATATTAAATATTTCCTTTTTTAGTGACCTTTTATTGAAAGCACAAATAAGAGATAAGGAAAAAACTAGAACAGCTTTTAAATCAGCGAATACTCGTAGTAATTCAGTTTTCTCAAAATTAAAAGATAAATTAGAAAAAGAAGAAAAATCAAATATAGTGAACAAGATTAAATGTGTAGGTAATGAGTCAACATCATGCCCATCAATCTACTTATGTAGGAACCTCAATGCAAAAACTTCAAAATCGTCTAGCAGGTCATAAATCTGATCTGGGAGAAAAAATAAAAAAAAAAAATAGACTGTCTTAGCTCTCCAGTGCATAGAGGAAAATCATCGTCCTGATTTCAAAAACATAACAATGTTACTAGAAATTTAGAAACACTTAAAAATGTTTACAAATTGTTTTCTTTTAAAAAACCGATAGTTTTGACTACATACCATTTAATTTCTGACACTTAATTGCTTACTTATAGTCCGAAAAGCAATGTCAAGAAATGTATGCGCGAAAATTCAAAAATAAAAACAACATTTATATAAAATGTATTAGTTTTAGAACTTTTGAAATGCGTCTTATTTTTTATAAATCAAATAACAATTCTAACAAAACAAACCAATTTTGTATAAAATACGATCGAATGTTTTAAATGAAATTCTTGTACTTAAAACAAATTGCTTAGTTTTGTTTAAGTTATTTATCAGTCGATATACATATCGCACTAGTATTGCAATACTGTTGTAGTTCAAAATTCGGCTTTTTTCAGAATCGACGAAAAACTGATTATTAACTTCCTGTTACAGGTATAAAAAAAACTATTATTTTATAAGTTAAAGATCTTAAATTGAAGTTATTTTCTATTTACCATTAATTTTTAAAATAACAGGTTGTTGAAATATTTAGGAATTTTAAGTTAAGACTATATTGCACTGAGTGAAGTTTTCGGAAAGATGTTTTATTTTGAGTTATGTCGTTATAGTTGACAAAATTTGAGTTACTACAATTTTAAGTTAAGTATTTCTGTGTTACTTTTTGAGTTAAGTTCTTTAGTTACCTCCAGCTCAACAATTTTACCAAAGATGTTAAGACATTGAGAGATAAAACCAGATAATAAAAGACAAGGTATTCAAGAAAAATATAGTTCATATTTTATTTCAATATTTTGTACTTATTTGCATTAAAAAAAATTAAACTTCCACAATAAACCAACAAAAATAAATAATAAATTAATAAATTAGACAGAAAAATCATAAAATAAATATTTCGGTCTTGTTAAAAGTTAAGTAGATAAAGCACGTTTTTTAAACAATTTAATTGATTATTTTTTGAAAATAATATTCGTAATACGATCGGAGAATAATTTTTTTTACAATGAGTTCGTTTATGTCCTTTTTTTATGTTCGGTAAGCGGAATATTCTCTGTGTATGCTTATTTCAAATTAGTAGCAAATAGTACATTTCGATTTACCGTTTGTCGTTTATTCCGTACGAAAACTTTTTGGTAATTTTCTTGTTCATACGAGTTCTTTTAGAAAAAGATAATGGATGTGCTTTTTCGACACGAAGTAACTTTACATGCGTTCTCTTTTCGTTAATATTAAAATTGCTAGCTCACTCTTTTTGGAGTATTTTCGGGTCGTAAAATTTGTCATGATACATTTCGTTCACTCTGTAGGGCTCCTCTGACTTTTTGGCAGCACGTATTAAAGTAACATATTGTTGAGGAACATAGATTGAGCCAGATTTAAGAAGGCGCTTTACTTGTTTTTCAATGACGCTATGCAGATTGTCACCCTCATTTTAAGAGTGACCACGAATCAAAAATGTATGTGTAATACACTTTACATTAATTTTTTGTGTTGCGTAGGCGTAAGCTGAAAGGAGATATTTATTTGTTTGCTGACCGCAGCAATTATCAGAGTAAAATATAAAGTCCTTCGGTATGCAACTACCAATTTCAACGGCACCTCGTTTTCCCTCCGTTTCGTCCCAGAAGTAACATTCAACATTTTTAGCATGTAAATCGCTTGCAGTGAAGTTTAAACTAATTTTACTAATTTAAGTTTAAATTAATTTTACTCTTGTAATAGAAAACTGATATTTGCCCCTTTGGAATTGGCATCACAGCTTGCAAGTCGTAAACAGCAACAATTGTGTTGTCGGTCCGACATTTGTCTTTTTTTTTTCTCTTCTAGACAGTTCTTTTTCTTTTAAGTGCCTTTCATAACTTGCAACAATTTTTTTTTTCTTCTTCTTTAGAATTTTTAAAAAACTTTCGCAAAGATCACACTGATTTTTTTTTGGTGTGAAAAATGAAATATTGAAACCTTTGTTAAAAATGCGGTTAAAAGATGACGCAGAAGCATATTCCAGGTTCTCTTTATGACGATTATCTTTAAGACTTAGCACTATTATTGGACTTGTTGAATTATTGATTCAAATTAGCTTTTTTTGGCCTTTAGTCCACAAAAATTGGCGTTTCGTCCGGGTGATCTCACATAGACTCATCAGTTGACTTGTGAGGACCTTGTCAATACGCAACATTAATGATTACAATTCTAATCTTTGTTGGATATAGTTCACATTGGATTTTTGTCAAAAAATTCATGTAAGATGAACTGAACTTAACAAAAAATTGCGTATTGACAAGGTCCTCACAAGTCAACTGATGAGTCCATGTGAGATCACCCGGACGAAACGCCAATTTTTGTGGACTAAAGGCGAAAAAAAAGCTAATTTGGATTATCTTTATAGTTACGGTATAAGTTTGAAGAAGAAGAGCTGCTTGAAGTTGAGCTACTTGACGAAGAACGAGTTGGCGGTTTTGTTAATAGACGTTGCATTGAAGCTTGAGCATTTCTTATTGGACTTGGTATAAAATTAGGGTCAGCGTCGGAATCATCAAAGTCACTATGATCACTGCGTATAGGGGAAATATAATAATTTCCTTTGCTCAACACTGCAAGATGTACTTGGTGCCCTGTTTAATTCTTGAAGAACTGAAAATGTACTTGGTGCACTGTTTATTTCTTGAAGAACTAGAGAAGGTGAAGTTTGGAAGTATGGCTTGTCATTTTCCTTCTCCTGGTAATTATTTGTCTTGGCTTTTGTACCCATTTCCACAAGCACTCGGGCACGATGCATTCTTACTCTACAAAAAAAGGAAGCAATGTATTGAGTAAAATACCATAAACATTATATGTCAACAAAAACGTAGTAGATAACTTAAAATTTCTTTCAAAACAGAGAAAGTGACGACTTGACAATTTTTTCATTAATATTATCGGATGCGTGATTTCTAACTCCATGATTACCAATTAACTATTTGTTTAAATGTTTACAAATTATCACAAAAAATTGGAATGTAAAATTTCGTCAATAAAAATGAAATAAGTCTAAAATTGCTTAATAAACCGACAAGAACGTCGTAAGTTAAAATAATATTTTAAATCGCATTTTTGTGAATCAACAATAGGGTAATAACTTGAATTATCCCAACTTTTTGTTAACATTTAAATCAACTAAAAAGTTTTAACTCGAAATGATTAACTAACTTCGACATACCTGATTCAGCAAAAACGTTCCAACTCAAATTAATTCGGTTTAAAAACAAAGAGGCGATCCTTTTCTCTCCGAGTTTCTATTGCAACTGGAGATGATGCAATATTGAAGTAAGGATTACTGCCGTCAGCCAATCAGAAACAATGACTCTTATTGCCAGGTCTACGTGGTTTCTTGCACTATAAAAACGGCGATTTTATTGACTTGTGGGGAATTTAATTTTATGTTTGAATATAGTGTTATCTCAAAATCGGCATTTTTTGAGTTACTACAGTATTGTAATACTAGTGCGATATATACATACATACATGTAAATGAGGGAAAATTTATGATTTTTCTATTTTTAAATTGGTTTCGAATTTCTCTTCAGTAAAAACTGAAAATGTAAGCTATCATTCAAAAACACTGGTGAACAAAACCATCGTGATCCGGCAAGAGAGCAGTACCGACAAGAACCCATTGCTTGCTTCTTGAATCGCTTTTCGATTTGCATTGACTATTTTAATGCTAACATTGGCCATTTAAGAGCTATATACGAGTAGTTTAAAAAATTCTGAATTTTCAAAATTTTTGAAATTTTGTAAAATCGCAATATCTTCTGTATTTTTTGTACGGTAAAATTTTGTTCAAGGGTGTACAGCCTTTTGTGAGGAATTGACTAATCCTCGAAGAGTATCTTATAAGCCGTTCGAAATCGGCGAAAATAGTAGGTCCCCTCTATTTCTGGTAGCACGTTCACAGGAATGGTTGAGAGTTGTAAGTCACTAGGTCCTCTTTAAGCTGTTGCACCACCACATTTATAATATAAAATTCGATGAACTTAATGACCTGATTTTAAATACTGACATTAAGAATGGCACCTTCTATGATCAGATCCATCAGACTGTCGCATATTTATTCCACTTCTTGGTAAAATATAGAACGAAATTTGGTCACTTGTAGGAATTAGAAGATTATAGCTTTGAAAAACGAACTCAAGTCGATATCAAATCAAGACTTCTATAACTATATCTCGCTTCACAACTTGTGAATGAGTTATTACCTTAAAACTGTTCAATTAATTCCGTGTAAGTAAAAAGTGTAGACATCGCCAAATAAACTGCCAAAATAGTAATTTAAAGCACAATAATCATTTTTTTTTTAAAGAAAGTCAGCAAAATTTATCAAACAACTCTGTTTCGGACATCGAATTAGTTTCGTTTCTTGAAAATGGAACGAATATCGAGTTCCAGGAGTTGTAGCCTGCTTGAAATTATCGGTAGTCAGATCGAAATGGGGGAAATCTTGCTGCCGAAACTTAACCTCACCTCCTTCAAAACACTCATCATACCAGAGGAACAAAGAAAAAATTGCAGGGGACTAACAATCACCACTTGAAGAGTACTGCTGGTGTTGATGCTGTGCTGGTCATGGAAACGCTGACAAATTAGCAGCTCAAGAAATATCTTGAAAAGTAGAAGATTTTCAATTACCGGCAGTATGGTTTTCGTAGCAATAGGTCCAGTGCAATAAAAGAGTTGCACAATACGAGGGCGGTCCGATAACTAACTAACTAACTTCTTTAACCCACCCGAAAAATAAGTTTTATCGAGGTCTGCAAAGTCGACCTCCGTGGCGGCGATGACCTTCCTATTCGACACAAATTTCTGCTCGGCAAGGCCCAAAATTTGATGGTCGGCTCAGATGCCTACTGTTTCAGCTATCTCGCGCACCTTCAATTGGCGGTCTGCCAATACGAGATCGTGGATTTTTGACACGTTATCCTCCGTGGTAGTCATTTTCGGGGCACCTGGGCGGGGCTCATAAGAAACCCGATGTGCAACCACGTTTAAACTCCTTATACCATCGAAGGAGAAGATTAACCGTACACAGCATCCATTGAAATTCGCGGACAAGCTGACTTCCACACGTGGTCAAAACAAAACTACGAGTCCGATTCGGCTGAAATTTTGACAAAAGCCGTCTAAGAGAATGTACTAGAAGATAGTATATCTCTCTTGCGAAACTGGCACCATCGGGCGGTGAGGCTAAGTACTTACCGGACCGCCCTCATGCTTTACATCATTTTAGAGAAAGTAAGATTATTGCACTTAATGTTCCAAAAGGATTCAATAGAGTTTGGCATCAAGCTCTCTTATCAAAAATGGATGCATTTGGTATTGATGTATTGCTTCTTCATTGGATTAGAAAATACTTTTCAAACCGCTCAATACAAGTTGCATTGGACGGTTTTAAGTTTGAAGTTAATAAAATAAATGCTGGTGTGCCACAGGGCTCCGTTTTATTTCCGACTCTCTTTCTTATATTCATCAATGATCTTTTTTCTGAAACTTCTAATCCATTCAATTGTTTTTCTGATGACAATACTCTCAGCTTCTTAGCAATAAAATCTGATCTCATAGAATTTAATGCTGTCTCCTGTCGTTGAAGCGGAACCCACTTACCCTCATGTCGCTATCGATGAGCGGTACCTGCATTGAGGACACCAAGCAGCTTTCAGTTTTTGGAATGTGCATCACAGACCACTTTGTGTAGAATGATTTAGTAGGATGATTTAAGTTTCCTTCGACGTAGAAAGTCATTCTTCACCCCTTCTGATCTGGCTGTTAACATAACAAAGCTTATAATCGTCCAAAGCTTGAGTATAATTAGGATTTGTACCCATATTTGGGCAGGTGCTCCAATAATCCACTTAAATCTTTTGGGTAGAATCCAGAAAAGAGATTTTAAAAATGATAGACGATAAAACGAGAGCAGAAACATTTGAATCTCTCGAGCACCGCCGCAATATTTCTTGTCTTGCATTTTTTACCGTTATTTTTATATACAGTGTTATTGTGAAAAAGGCAGTTGTATTCCTTCCCTTGAACAATTCAGCCGTAATACTCGGGAATGCCCATCAGTTTACCCTTGAGCTCAACTTTGGACGTACTGTTAACTTCAGATATTCTTTCCTTAGCCGTACTACACGAATGTGGAATGATTTGCGCGACTTAATATTTCCCTCCTCTGAATTCAAAACTAATGTGTATCGGTATGCCCTTTTGAATCCTCTCCAACTTTCCTAAACGCTCACACTGTGCTTAAGCATTTTAAGGGTAATCATAATCCCTTTAGTGTGCTCAAATTTATAAAAAAACACCTCGTCTTTATTATTATCTTACCTTGTTTTTTCGTTCAGTTTCTGATCTAGTACGTTTGACTCAGTCTTGCATTTTGTTTTATATTTGTGTAGTTCAAATAGAGTTCAATGATATCTTTTCATGTTCAAAATTTTCTACGACACATTAGAAAAGCTAATTTAACCGATCACATGTTTGTTCCTTTGAATCCTTTTTCTTTGCATCTAAATCACTCTGTCTCTTAGAAGAAAAAGAAAATGATAAAAGGGAATAGGTTTCTACTAGAATATACTAAATGAACAGAATTGTAACATAACAATGCAAAAGTCCAACCAACTGCTCTTTTCCCCATCACACAAGAGTTTAGGAAGGATATCCCAAAAAAAAGAGATTTTCCTTTGAGCGACACTGAATAGATTTGAAAATTCCAAACACAACTTTAATTTACAATAACAATCGATTCATCGAGATGAAGAAAGTATCCAAACTTAAAACCCATCATCCAAGGATCCTTTGATTTGATCGAAAGGCAATAGAGAGGAAGGGTCTGAGATGGAATTCGACTCGAGTAGCCTCTTTTGTATGTCAATGGAATAAAAATACTTAAGAAAACACTTCGTGAAACATTTCCTTGGTAATCGCCACTCTATAGACACAAACTCCAACTGGACATACAAAACGATTTGTGTTTTTCTGTTTCCTATTCCATTTGTGAGCTAGGACCAGGATAGTTGCACTTGCAATCTCTTTGCTGGCAAATGGAAGGAGCGTGTAACCACGAGGCACGAATTCTATTTAAAACTATTTTCATTGAATCGTGATTTTCATTTGATCAATGGTATTTGAGTATTGAGATGAACTATAAACTCTGGTTGCCAGAGATATTGGACAAACAATGCTAGTACCCACTGGTTTGCATTAAAAGGCAGAAGGACCTTAATATGTATATTTTTACTTCAGTAAATAGAGAGATTTGTTGTGGAGAGCTTAAGCTTAGACGTTAAGCCTATTTGGCTATAATGTTTAAAATACGAGTAATGCAGTTCAAAACTTGCATTGTGGAAAGTTTTGCCATACTTTGGATTTTTTCCTCCGATTCCTCTTTACTTAAAGTTGATTTAAAAAAATCATTTCAGCTTCCTAAATAATGATAAAAAAAATTTCTCCATATTTTTTATCTTTATTGTTGTGTTCCTCAAATCAGGAATAGTCCAATAGTCGAGGTAAGATATAAAGGGTGGTCCAACCATAATGCACGATGATAATTGTGGGTCGTACGTTAACGTCAAGTTTTTTGCCCAACTTAATTTGACATTTCTTTGTTTCAGTGTGTGACAAATTCAACCATGGAGAGGTACACAATTGAGCAGCGCGTTAAGCTTATTGAAGCCTTTTACGAAAATAGGCGTTCAAATCAAAATGCATTTCGTGCACTTCCTGATTTTTTTGGTCAGCATAATCGACCAAATGTTATCACAATCTGTAGAATTGTGCGCAAATTTCATCAGTTCGTTCTGCGGAAAACATTGCTGTTGTTCGCGATATTGTGGCAGAAGAGCCGTCAACCTCGACTCTTCGTCGTGTCCAACAATTGAACATCTCACGAACATCACTGATGCGAATTTTAAATAAAGATTTGAATTTACACGCTTACAAGGTTCAATTGACTCAAGAGCTGAAGCCTACTGAGTACTGACTATATTTCAAGCGTCGTCAATACGCCGAATGGTTGGTTCAACAGACAGAAGTGAATGGTTACTTTACAAAGAAAATCATCTTCAGCGACGAGGCACACTTTCTCCTCAGTGGATTATTTAACAAGCAGAATCGCCGCATTTGGACAAATTTGAGCTCCTGCAAAGCTACGGGGCCTGTCAACCGTGGTATACACACACCCAGCTATAGTCGAGGTAGAAACCACAACCAAGAATGTGCACCCCTCTGGTGAGTTGTTACACACTCCTTAGCGGATTCCTACCTTAAGGACATCGTCCAGACTGTTCCTATCAAGTAAGTTTAGTTACCGTTACAGTAACCTATCCACAGGCACCGCGAGGAGGTCGATAGGAAACGGGAATGACAGCATTGTGCGAGGTAGCAATACCGGCCCACCGACAAAGTCAGTGGATGAGCCCATCAGAACATCAAACCAGTATTACCGCTTACGCAGCAACACCGGAAAAGTTTAACAGAGCCCCGGACAAGCCTTGAACTACTCAAGCACGCCGTCACCCCCACCTGCCGGTTCGCTAAACAATTAGCTATTCTGATACGTCAAGATCGGACGAGATTATCCCCGCGATCCGCGAAAGCAGAACCCGAGGCAGTCGATTCCTCGTCACTGTGTACAATTTCGTCCGAGGCGCATTTGGATGGATGGTTTTTTAATAAGCGAAATTGCCGTATATCGGACAACTCCAACCTAGCCTCTTCGATTGGAGTGTTGCAACGAACGGAGGAAGATTGATTCAACGGTCAATGAGGGCAAGACCAAGTATTATGCTGTCACCAAGAAAAACCAACAAACATTGTGTCTTGAACAACATTTTACCAACATGGTAGTTCCCAAACACTGTCAACAAAGGTGGCTCAAAGTTCACAGTTTAGCCCGGCTGACTGACCTGTCGATCATACGTCTTTCCTATTGATCCAACGCAGTCCATCTTTAAGGTATTAAAGATCTCTATCTGTTAAGATAACAGGGGCCGAATTACCACTTCAGTGACGAGTGAGGGACTCCCATCAGTGATCGAATGAAAATGTCAAGTTGGAGTAATTTATTGCTCGATAACGTAAGCGGTAATGCCAAACTCACATATTTCAGTCACGTATTACTCGATAACTGATGCGGTAATTTGGCCCCAGGTTTTTGCATTGGGGAATTTCGTTAAATTTCTGGGTTAAGTTTGTTTGAGTAACGAAACTCTCTCTCGGGCAACTTAAGTGTCCTTTTAAAAGGAGAGAGTTGCAGATGAGATACAACAGAGAACTGTACAGGTTGTACAACGACACCAACCTAGCCAACAAATGAAAAGCCAATAATTGAAGTGCCTATGTCACTACTATACATCAATGTTCCGGCCCGGAAAATCTTTGAAGAGAACCATCAAGAGATGATGCAGTAGGGAGTAGAAAAGGATAATCACCTTGATATGCAAAAATGGAAAAAGATAGCTAGAGATTAGGTTGGTTGGAAGAAGCTTGTTGTTGGTTAAGGTCCTGTTCAACTCCGAGTAGTGGCATGACCTTAATTTTGGAAGAAGCTTGGCAAACCGAAAATTGGATTCCTTTGACGTTAAAGTGCTGCAAGATATTAGATCTTTTATTTACACTTCAATTGATAGTAAGTACAAATCATCAGACACATCTCGTAGTCCCATGTATGCAGCTAAACTAATTATGGTCAAGAAAATCTCTCACTTATTTGATAATGTTTGATAACTAGAATGGAGGTATTTTTGTTTAATAAATATAATAAGATACATTTTTAACTCCTAGTCAACAATTCGTGGCCCAAGTTTGAAATTTTCTGACATCAATTAAACTAAATCGCCAGGATATAAACACAACAACAGCAACAGTGCCCCAAACTCATCAATATCTTTTTTCGAACTTAAAATTTTTAGAATAATTTAGTTGTAACTTTAGAACTTATGGAATTATAAATCACATCATAACAACCCTTAACGCATATTCGGAAGCGAGGTAAGCATACCTACACAAGCCAAAACTCTTTTTCCAGCATAAATGTTGATCGCATTAATTCTGCTTGAAGTGTGCAAAAAGCATTCAAAGTTTTCCGGACGCAATTTTAATGTCAGTACCGCGTGACATGGTCCCGCGAGTCGCATGTCCCATCTCATCTGGGCCCCACGAAAAAACGTCACTCATCTAACGTCCTTACCAGCCAAGCTATTCCATCCCCTTTTTACTCCTTTTCCATTTCACCACAAATCTATGCAGTTCACATTATGAAGTTTCCAAATGAGAATTTCCACTTTTCACCAAACTAACTTTCATTTGATTTTAATAATAAAATATCTCTCTCATTTGAATGTGACTACGTTTGGAAAACGACAACGACAACGATGAACGGGAACCGTGATCATAGAACCTCATACTTTACACACATCCTGGTCCTCGTCCTTTCTGTGGCAGGGAAATAATAAGTGTGCCACCCTAGTCCGAAAAATCCCAGAACCCTCTCTGGAGTGGGGACTTTCACAGGATGCGTGTTTTGAATTCAAAAATTGGAAAAATATTTGTTCCTTGTGTGTTTTTTTTTTTTCTTTGCGGGTGTGTTCCTTTCCCTCGGGATAAATCTGAATCCGAATCTGAATCCGATTGTGCCACCGTCGAGGCATACCAGCCAACAACCAGCAGCCAGGATTTCAAGTTGGCAAATTGCATTTGTCTTAACTTTGCTAACTTAACTTTGAAAAAAGTCAACAAGGACCAAATATAATCTCATTTTCGGACGTTTGTTCGAAGTTGTTTCGTTTTTCAAATACAAATTGAAAATGAGGCGAATTCACCTCTCCCTTTGAAAGTATGCAATAGTTTTTGAAAACATATAAATATGTAGATTAGGATTTTTTTGTTTCACTTTAATCTCAGGACTTTTATTATCCTTTAAAGAACTTTCCAAAACTGCAATAATAAAGAAGTTTTGATTATGATTAGGAAGTCCTTTATTCTTGTGTAGAAAGACACACAAGAAGCCCGAGATCATGTGAAAAATGCCTCTCGTAATCACATTATATACGATGTAGATATTACGAAAATTCAAAATTTTGAAATAACATTAACGGTAACGATGTCACGACACGACGAAAATGTTGACATCTAGTGAACGAAACGTGCCCCTCAAGGATGACATAATTGCTGACTTCGCATGGTTGGACTTTTTGTCTATCAAAATTTCACGGATGACCAGAAGGATTTTCATTTTCATATTTATTTTTTTTTTCATTTAGAATTTTGGTTCCTATAGCATTATGTTGATCCAGGAGCAAAACACATTTTCTGCACTAACAAGCTAAATACGTCCGTTTAAAGTTTATGAAGGTACTTTGGACAGGGCACCACCACCGACAATTTATATGCTTGCGAAATTTTTTGACATGCATTTTAATAAGTTTTTGTAACAAGTACTGATCCGTACGTGCATAGGTTATGGTGATGTGATGGTTGTGTGTGTCCTTGGGTGACGGAACTGGATGTCATAACATATGGGAAAGATGGGCAGTGGGAATTCTGAAATTGTTAACAATTTATCGTCTTTTGAAAGAGTCTTTTCAAGGATAATACAGATAATTTTGATGGACGTTCCGCTTGAGTTGTACAGAATTTTGAGGACTTTGGTAAATTTCCCGTTGCTGTTGCTTAAAGTTGTTGGGGGTAAAGAAGATTTTTATCCTTGCACATACATATATGTACATATTATGTACATCAATGTTTCAAATGTTATTAAGGAATGGGTCTGGGCGAGGATTTAAAGGTATAACTGGCATTATTCTATAAAAGAAACTGTTCGTAGTCTCGACCAATGCAATTTTCATAATGTAAGACCCAGTTGGGTAAGTGATTCTTACTGAATTTAGTTTTTTTTTTTTAATTTTAGTCACTAAAGGGCTTGTGAAAACCCCTATTAAATATTTAGAAAAGTTGGAGAAGATCTTAAAGGAGATACCGCACATTCGTTTTGAATGTCTTAATATTGTAATATTTTTACTAGGTTCGTTAAATAAAACTTATTACACTTTCCAAATCAAAACAATAAATCTCAATTTATAATCAACTCAAATACTTTTATTCAAATTAAAATCACACTTGTTTTACACAATCTAATAAGCAGAGTTTTGCACACTTCCGTCTTTTTGTTCCTTCCATAAAGTAGATATGCAATTTTCCAACAGATGGCGCTGTAGGAGTATAAAACTCTGTTCGCAACATTGCCCCCTTCTTAAGACTGTTGGTCCCGAACGATTCCATCTCCAGCTTCGTCACTGTATCGGTGCAGTCGTTCGCTATGCACAACTTTTAACTTTCCTCTTGACCCTCTTTGAATTCGGTAAACGACATTATTGATTTTCGTGACGACAGTATAAGGGCCTTCCCAGTTTTGTTGAATTTTCGGCGACAATCCCTTTTGACGATGTAGATTATACAGCCATACACGATCTCCTACTTGGAATCATGTCGTGTTTGCTCTTGTGTCGTACCTTGTCTTCATTCGATCGCTGTAAGCGCTCATTTTAGTCCAGGTCCTTTTGTGGATGTCGATTAGCCTCTCTTTTAGGTCACTACCCAGTTAGACACAATCTGGTCGGCCACGGTCTTGGCTTCTTGGTTCGGGATAGCGTATGCCTCAGGCCATTTGCTAAAGTAATCCATTACCACCAGAATGTATTTGTTTCCAGCATTTGTTTCCGCAAATGGGACAGCTACATCAACAGCAATCCTTTCAAATGGTGAGCCAACTATTATATTGCATTATTTTTCCTTGCAGTTTTCTATCAGGTCCTTTGGTTGCAGCACAAGCGTCACAATTTCGGCACCACTTTTCAACGTCGTCGTCTCTTGCACGCAACCAGTAGAATCGTTGTCTCACTTTTTCTAACGTCTTATTGACTCCCAAATGGCCTCCTGAAGGGCCATCATGCATCTCTCGAAGAACCTCTTTGATTTTCGATTGAGGTAACACAAGCTGCATCACATAGGATTTACCATCAGCGGATTCCCATTTTTGCCGAAGAACACCTTCTCGCACATGAAGTGAGTCCGATTGTGCCCCAATAGGCATTTAACACTGGACTCCTATCGGAAATGTCATTCAATGCGGGTTTTTCTTCATGTTCTTTCCATGCGAGAAGAGGTTCAATGTCGGGGTCTTCTTGTTGAGCAGATCTTATTTCTTCATTGCACCATCCACAAATGGGGTCAGCCCTTAATCGCAGAGTGTTGATGGCGACCATATGTTTGTTGCCATTTAACGTTGCCTCGACAGTCAGACTTTTATTGGTCTGAGTAACCTGGATGGTGTTTCTGGGGCCATCGATACCAGAAACCAGCTTCTGCCCCTCGAAGTTGGTTCTTAATCGTTTCTCTGTTGGGAAACTTGTTCGGAAAGTAACACTGGTGTTATTGTTATCTTGTTTTGAGTTTGAAACTCCGTGTCTACAATGTTGACAAGCTCTTCTTGGTGGTAATCGACATTGACGCTGTAAATGTCCGGTCTTGTTGCAATTCCAGCACTTTTCAAGTCCGTTTCGTTGGTTTGGACATCAGTTCTTCGGCATGAGCATTCTTTGACGATGGCTTCTCTTAGTCGATGTACTCCGTGAGAAGCTTGCTCTGCTGCTTCCATTGTCAAGGCAAACGCTAATGTTTCAGAAAGCGTTCGTTTTCCAGCAGTTCGCACGGCCTTTTGAAGATGTATGTCGGAAATGGCGCGAACAAATGCCTCAACTGCAAACTGGTTACGGATTTCTTCTCCAACATCTGGATATGCAAGATGAACAAGCCTTTCAATGTCCGCTTGTAGCTGTTGTAGAGTTTCGCCCCTCTTCTGAACTCTGGAATAGAGTCGTACTTTGAAGACTTCTTTCATATGGCTATTGCCAAGGCGTTTGTCTATAGCCTCAACCAAGAAATTAAAGTCGCCGCTCTTATCTGTTGGTATGGTTAGCAATAACTCAGTAACTGCTCCTCTAAGAGCAAGGGTTAAAGCTATACACTTGTCAGCCTCATCCCAGCCATTTGTTGTAGAACCTGCCTCGAATTGCTTCTTGTATATAGACCAAGAAGTTTGTCCATAAAAGGTTGGAGGTTGCATCTCCTTTTTCCTCAAGGTTTCTCCAGAACTTTCCCGAATCTTTATATTTCGAATACGATCTAACTCTTTTGAAAACGCCTCCATTTTGTTGTTGACTTGATTCTCTAATAATGAAACACGTTCGGCTTAATTCTCCAACAATGAAACATGTTCTTCAAGTGCAGATATATTCTTCTCGATGTTAACAAGCTTGCTTTCTAGCATGTTTCTCTGATCTTCGAGAAGGTCTTTTTGTTCGCTACGCTGTTTCTCCAGGCGTTCGAGAACATTCTTCTGTTGCTCTTCAAAACGTTCGAGAACATTCTTCTGTTCATTTCGTTGCTCTTCGAAACGTTCGAGATCATTCTTTTGTTCTTTTTTTTTTTGTTCGTTTTTTTGCTCTTCGAGATGTTCGAGAACATTCTTTTGTTGTTGAAGCAGAAGACTAATCATATTTGAAACAGCTGCATTTTTACTTACGTCTGCTTCCTCAGCATCAGCTTCAAAGACGAAAATGTCCGGGTCTTTATTTTGTTGTTTCAAATATTCGGCCAAACGTAGAAGAAGCTCATTTTTCGATTCTGCTCTAGAAAGTTCTCGCTTGCCTAATTCACTTTTCTGACACCAATGTCGTTAAATAAAACTTATTACTCTTTCTAGTATTTCTTCTTTATTTTTACTTTCCATATCACAACAATAAATCTCAATTTATTATCAACTCAAATACTATGTATTCGAATTAAAATCACACTTGTTTTACACTTTCCACAATCAAATAAGCAGAGTTTTGCACACTTCTGTAATCAAAAATCAATTCTCTGTGCTCACCGTGAACACTCCCTTATATACTCAAATTAGTTGTTATCGAAGGTTCTCGTCTTGGAATGTTCTAGATGGTTGGAATAAGGGGAAACACATTTGACATTGGAAAAGAGCTTTTTGTTCCTTCCATGAAGTAGATATGCAATTTTCCAACAGATGACGCTGTAGTAGTATAAACTCTGTTTGTAACAATATCATGCGTCCGTCAACAAAAATTATAGAGAAATGTGAAAATATTGCAAATTTACAAAATGCAGATTCTATAATAAAGATGAACATGTTCGTCTTTCTATAATCTTGACTTCTACATTTCTCAAATTTTCTATAAAGCAGAAATGGAGTCCTTCTGCATTTTGCTCTTTTTCTCTCTATCTAACAAATGAATTCTATATTTGGCATCCCTTTTTTTCCAGAAATTAAATGCAGATACATGTAAATCCACCATAAGGATATTCATGTAAGGCTAGCCGCGCACTAGCAACTTTTAGTTGCGAAACTGCTTGGTTCGAGCAACTAAAAAGTTTGTGTTTTGACACAAACTAAACGATTGCCTAAAATAAGTTCGCCATTTTATTGAACATATAATTATCTGCAAATTCACGGACATTCAACCAAACAGTTCATCTGTTTTCTATAAGTAACCAAACAGTTTCGCAACTAAAAGTTGCTAGTGCGCGGCTAGCCTAATGAGATAATTTTCCGCTTTGCAGAAAGATATAACTTTGTGGAACATGTTTTCATGAACACTACCTAATGGTGGATTTACATATAACTGCACTTGATTTCTGTAAAAAAAGAGATGCCAAATACAGAATTCATATTTGTTAGATAGAGAGAAGAGAGTATTTCTGCATTATAGGAAATTCGAGAAATGCAGAAGTCAAGATTATAGTAAAGACGAACATGTTTCATCTTTAGGTGTGTTTTATTCATTGCTGCATAGCCAGCGCAGGATTCAAGTGCGAATAAAATGATCAATCTCACTCAATCAATTTCAATTTATATTTTAATGTTTGCCATTATTATAGAAAATATCAAAATCTGATGTCAACACATGTATGTACATATGATTAATTCTAAGCTTAACTTTAATGCATAGCGCCATTTTCATTTCAATAATTTAAAGTTCTATCACCAGCACAACAGCCATTTTTGGTGTTGTTTGTCGAGGGAAATTTTGCTGGACTAGCTATACAGCAGCGAATAAAACACACCTTTGGTTATAGCATCTTCGTGTGCATTTTGTAAATTTGCTACATTTTCACATTTTTCAATTACTTTTTTGAAGAAATGGAAGAGAACGGAGGTAAGTTAAATTTTCATTGCATTGTTTCGTATTAACAAGTCAACTAGTTATAATAGTTTATAGGAAGTATTCTCTCCCACTTTTAGGTCTCGACATACATATTATGCCTCTCTCTACTTTTCTGCATTTTGTAGATGGCGAAA
The DNA here is from genome assembly GCA_911387755.1 of Chrysotoxum bicinctum. NCBI lineage: Eukaryota > Metazoa > Arthropoda > Insecta > Diptera > Syrphidae > Chrysotoxum > Chrysotoxum bicinctum. Next base: position 219,817,613 of record OU426988.1, on the reverse strand, counting down.
CATGTAAATCCACTTTAAGAGATACTTGCGTAAATATGGGAAATATTCATCTGCTGGCAAACGTCAAAATCAACTCATAAAAACTGTTTATCAAAAATGTATTTCATTCGATACTTTTACTTAAAAAGTGATTCTGTTGATTTAAAAATAACAAGCAAAAAAAAGATTTTTTTTTTAAATAGTGTAAAGAAATTGCTTTAATTGACTTAGCCCTTTTATGAAATGTCAAATTAAAAGTCACAATTGATATTTCTTTAGTTTATCAGGTTTATTTCTTTTCTTCACTTTCCGCATCAAGTTCGTGAGATAATCTTTCAGATCTTTTCAGATCTGCAGAAAGTTTTTCTCATACAACTTTTGATATCTCGTTTCTGCAGAGATAAAATTATCTGGTTTCCGAGGCTTATGGGTTATCAGGGTTTTCCGCTTTAAGCCTAGTACGCAGATCGAGACAAGACAAATTTTATCTCCACAATTTTAATCTCTCAAAACTTTTCCAAATCTCGCGCAAAAGTTTAAAGTTGGAGGGATGAAATCTAATTTAATGTGTTTTTTAGTATATCTCTGTAACGGGTTGTCTTACAAAAGTCGTTCATTCCTTTTGGAAACCTCCTCTTGATGCTTTCAAAACAAGCATCAGTACCTTTTACATTAAACCGGTATTGACAAATATCACTTTCAGAAATACGGTGGCTGTCAAAATTTGTACCGCAAAATAATGCTTGTATCATTTTTTTTCCTGGCAAAATTTAATGGAGACATTTTGTACAGCAATGCACAAAAGTACGAATTTTGCGCGTGAACTGCGTACTGCTCGGAAAAATATCCAAGACAAAATTTGTCCCAGGACAAAAAATGTATGGGAGACAAAATTTTTCCTGATCTGCGTCCTAGGCTTTAACATGAATACCCTTAAAGTGGATTTACATGTTTCTGCATCTGCAAAATGCATAAAAGTAGAGAGAGGCAGATGTATGTCGAAACCCGAAAGTGGGAGAGAATACACAGGTGGTAACTCTTTTTTACTTCCTATAAGCTGCTATAACTTGTTTGCCTGTTAATACGAAACTATGCAATGAAAATTTAACTTACCTCCATTTTCTTCCATTTCGATTCAATGTTTTTTTTTCATATCATGCGTCCGTCAACAAAAATTATAGAAAAATGTGAAAATATCGCAAATTTACAAAATGCAGACAAAGATGCTATAATAAAGATGAATATGTTCGTCTTTACTATAATCTTGACTTCTGCTTTTCTCGCATTTCCTATAAAGCAAAAATGGAGTCCTACGCATTTTGCTTTTTTCTCTCTATCTAAAAAATATGAATTCTGTATTTTGCATCCCTTTTTTTGGCAGAAATCAAACACAGATACATGTAAATCCACCATTATTAATTCATATGACATGAATCCAATGTGAGCAATTTGTTTTTGTATTACATGCGGTCTCCGCTAGCGATGAATCCAGAGCGTGCTTTAAAGCATGCTTTCATCATCGCAAGTAGAGACCGCCAACGCAGCTATATTTCCATAGCGTGCCATGGAAAGTATGCTCTCATCGCATACCATTCATCGCTTGCTTTATCGTAAGGAGAACTGTCATTGTTCTGGCCTTCCCAAATTAATTAAGGGTATTCATGTAACGAGATAACTTTCCGCTTTGTAGAAAGATATAACTTTCCGCAGCATGTTTTCATGAACACCCCCTAAGAAATACTTGCGTAAATGTGGGAAATATTTTGTGAAATGTCAAATTAAAAGTCAGAATCCATACTTCTTTGGGCGGTTGCATTGGAGTGTCCGAGAGTGCAGACGTGTTTCTGCGTCTGCACTCTCCAAAAAATAAAATTTAACATAATTCTTGTAAAAACGTGTTACGGTTTAAATTAATTTTTTTCCGTTTTTAATGTCCTTTTTTGACTAAATTTTACTCGCTTTTACTAAAAGCGAACTTCCTAAACATCCTAAATTAAACTCAACGCCGGATGGTGCTGTGATTACAACGAAAAAACTGGATCACTTTTTTAACACAAAGTGCACATTAATTCTCCCCAGCGAGATAAGAAAAAGTAGAACCTCAAATTGAGGCATTAACCTAACAAGTGGATTAAGCAACAGTGTAATACACTACACAAAAATCGACGATGCCGATACATGGCTCACTCCCAGCAGGAAGCGAACCTGCACATTAATAAAAATCCGCAACTGCAGTTCTGTGGGCAACAGTCCGCCGAACAACAATCGATGACGCCATGTGGCTAATTCCCAGCAGGAAGCGAACCTGCACATAAATAAAAATCCGCAACTGCAGTTCTGCGGGCAACAGTCCGCCGAACAACAATCGATGACGCCGACATATGGCTAATTCCTAGCAGGAAGCGAACCTGCACATTAAAAAAATCCGCAACTGCAATTCTGCGGGCAACAGTCCGCCGAACAACAACTAAATCTCACTTGGGTCTGGAACTGAGGATCTCACGGCGATAGTCAACAACTGGGGCTTACAAAACCACCACCAAACGCAACAAGTAACGGATCTAATTCCAGTGTTAAACAACTCGTAATAATCGTATATATATTATATATGTATAAGTACAGAGCCATCGCTCTCAACTTATTATCTCTGTCATGTGATATTAGTGTAACAGTATAATCTTCTCACTCATTCTAAATGTATAAATATAAGCAGTATAGAGCTATCGCTCATATCTGACTATCTTTTTTTTACTCTTTCACTCCTCTAGTGAACTAATTGCATATTCAAACAAAGAGCGTTCTCGCTCTCATTTTCAAAAAAAAGACAAGAAATATCAACATTATATGTTAAAAAAAAAGATAATGCGCATTGCGCGTTTTTAGTTTTTAGTTTTTTAGCTTTTAAGTTAGTATTAGTTTATTAAATTGTAAATATGTATATAGTCAACGAAACTTCCGTTTCACGTAAATGTATAACGCTCTTGAGCACGAGCAGAACAAAACTATATTATTATATAAAAATTGACATGCCACGAGGCTTAACCTTAAATAAAGTAATTGTTAAAGAAGGCCATACGCTACAGCCACTTTTGTACCTATGTTAAAGTTAGAATAAGATGAAACGACTCTGTAATTGATACTTAAAGACTCAATAAAACATTCATTCATTCATTCATCCATACTTCTTTAGTTTACGAGGTTTATTTCTGCACTTTCCGCAGCAAATTTGTGAGATAATTTTATGCGATTTGCAGAAACTTTTTCCCATACAAATTTTTACAGCTCGTTTCTGCGGAGATAAAATTATCTGGTTACGAGGGTTTTCCGCGCTTACATGAATACCCCTAATGTGATTGAGTTTGATTTTTACGTGGAAAGGAAGCTTTTGCGTGGAGTTTACGTTTTATTTATTTATTTATTTATTTATTTCGTCTATCAAGTTACATTACTTTATTGAGACTACAGTTTAAATTATACAAAAATAATATTAAATTATTTATGTTTGACCAAGTTGAAATATATTGTTTTGTTGAAGAATCTGGTTCCTCTTCGGCTATTTTGGTCACTTGATGTGTAATGAAACTAGTTTGGTTTCATTTCATGAAACCAAACTAGTTTCATTACACATCAAGTGACCAAAATAGCCGAAGAGGAACCAGATTCTTCAACAAAACAACAAAAATAATATTAATAATAAATTCAATAAATAACTTAAATAATAAAGTTTACAACAATTTTAATATATCTCTCTTAATATCTAACCTACTTTTATTAAAATCAATTTTAACATCAAATTCATTGAAAGCAATACAAGAATCAGTTATTGGATTGTGTTTAGCATAATTTGTGTTGTGGAAAGAAACATATAGAAAATTACCATCTCTAGGTCGCAGACTACGGTAAGGTACATAAATATTGAACATTGATAACAAATCAGAACAATCAATGTTTGAATTCAGAACGTCGAAAGCAAAGAGCACTGAATATAGTTTTCTTCTCATCACCAAAGGTTTCAAGTCAAATAAAGTACATCTGGTCGCATAGGAAGGAAAATTCGAATTTCTAAAAATCTTTCGTAAGGCAAATTTGGTAAATCTTTTCTGAACCTTTTCAATCCTATGGATATTAGATTGTGTAAAGGGATTCCATATAATACAACAATACTCCAACACAGGTCTCACAAGGGATACATAAAGGTTTTTTAAAGTATAAGGATCTTCAAAAGACTTAGAATTTCTAGAAATAAAACCCAACATCGAGTTAGCTCTAGAAATTACATGGTCAACTTGAAGCGAAAAACTCATTTTAGAGTCAAAGATAACTCCAAGATCTTTTTGATTTATTAATCTTTCTAAGGAATGATTCTCAATTTTGTAATCGAAACAAAATGGATTTAATATTTTTGAAAATGTTACAATACTGCATTTTTTAATATTGAAATATAATCCATTTTTATTACACCAGTCAACTACGCAATCAATGTCTATTTGTATTTTACTGGCATCTAATGGAGATCTTACACAGCTAAAAATTTTTAGATCATCAGCATAAAGAAGACATTTGGAATAAGAAATATGATTTGGCAGATCATTAATAAAAAGAATAAAAAGGAGAGGACCTAGGTGACTACCTTGAGGAACGCCAGAAAGGTTTTTAATTTCATTTGATAAGACGTCCCCAATTTTGACATACTGTCTACGTCCAACCAAATAGCTTTTAAACCATTTAAGGAGAGCAGAGTGAAAACCAAGCAGCTCAAGTTTTTTTTACAAGAATGTTGTGTTGTACACGATCAAAAGCCTTTGAAAAATCGGTATAAATTACGTCGACTTGCAATCGATTTTCCAAACAATTAAGGCTGTAATTTGTAAATATTGATAAATTAGTTGCCGTCGATCTTCCACTCATAAATCCATGTTGATACTGGGAAATATGATTTTGAACTAAACTATAAAGTTTATTTTTAACGATTGCTTCAAAAACTTTAGGTATAAGCTGAAGTTTAGCAATAGGTCTATAATTTTCCACAGCTCCCTTAGACCCAGATTTGTGCAGAGGAGTTATAAACGAATGTTTCCAGGTATCTAAAAATATGCCTTGTTGCAAGGACATATTGAAAATATAGCACAGTGGTGCTGCTAAATTATATTTGCAGAATTTTAAGAGAAATGGTGGAATATTATCCGGAGAAACAGAGAAACTGTTGTCCAGAGATGATAAAGCTGTCAACACATCATCTTTAGATAAACATAGGCTCCCCACACTTAAATTAGAACTGAAATTACTAAAATTTTGATCATAGTTTATGTTTAGGTCAGAGAAATTTGATTGAAAAAATAACGCAAAATTATTACAAATATCACTTATATTCTCAGAAAAAACCCCTTTATATGATATACTAGATGGAATCCCAATAGATTTTCTTTTAGTGTTCAGAAATGACCAAAAACATTTAGCATTACTTTTGATTTTGGACTCTAGAGACCAAATATATTGTTTATAAGTAAATCTTTTTAGAAATTCGTACTCTCTCCTAGTTCTATTAAATAGTTCACGAAAAGAAACCGAAAATTTACTTTTCTTATGAAGTTTATTCATGACATTTTTAAGCCTGGATAAGCTTTTATTAAACCATATTGGCCTTTTTGAATTATTTATAATCTTTATGGGGACAAAATTAAAAATCGCACGATCTAATATGTTCCTAAACACAGTAAAAGCTGTCTCTAAGTTAGTACAGTTCAAAATTGTTTGCCAATTTACAGATTCAAAATATCTATTCATAGAGACAAAATCAGTATTTTTAAAATCATATTTCTGAACTGCGTTGGAAGAAAATTGTGAAACATTTAAAACAGAAAAATTAAATTTTATTTGAAGTGCTTTGTGATGAATAGTATTCTCAGCTAACTTAAAACTAGCTTCATATAATTCAGCTTCAAGATTTTTATCAATAAAAATTAAGTCTAAAATACGACCAATAGAATTATAAATATCATTAATTTGATACATATTCAAAGCCATTATACTATCAATTAAATTATATTCAAAATCTTTAGATAAGTTACTAGGAAAAATTTGCTTCTCATCATTTGAATACAACCATTTTACATTGGGTAAATTAAAATCACCAAGAATTATAATGTAACAATTTTCATCTATATTTTTTACAATATCTTTTATATTTTTTATGTGAGCATCATAAACAGAATATTGAGAAGATGGAGGAATGTATGAAACAAAAAAATATATATGAATGATTCTATAAGTAGGTAAAATAGATAAATCTACACATACACACAATTGCTCAATATTAGTATCAGATAAAATAATTTCTCTACTTATATAACTAGATCGAACAGCAATTAAAACACCGCCTCCTCTATTTAAACCTGTCTGTACGCTACAGCGATCTTTGCGGAAAAAATTGAAATCAGATGTAAAGAATTCGGTTGTAAGAAAACTATCATTTAACCATGTTTCAGTTAAAGCGATTATATCATAACAACAATCGGCAACAGAAATATAAAAATCATTGGATTTAGTTCTCATACCTCCAACATTATGGTAAAACATCGAAAAGCATTCATCAAATGCAGAGGCAACAGAAGTTCTCTTTATGTCGGCGCATTTTGTTGTTTTAGGTGCGACTCATTTTTTGGACGACTTATAAACTGCTTAATCTGGACTCCAACAGGCCAGATAGATGTATTAAGAGCAGCATTGAATGATCCAGCAGGGACACCCAGTTTAAAATTGATAAAATAAGGAGATGATATGTCAGTATCAATTTTCACTAATTTTGAGCAAACCAAACTAGTCGTAGGCAAATTAAGTCGACGGGCAGCGTAATCTTTAACATTCTGTTCGGTGACTGTCTTATTTATTCTAGAGATATGAATAAATCGTAGCCGGGGTACAGAAGGAAGAGCAGTAAGAGCATCATCATTAGCATCACTGCCAATCAGCTGTTTATGTTTACGTTTACAAAATTTAAAAAAATCTGATTTGAAATTGTCCATAGAACTCATTTATATTAATTCTTAATATGAAATCCTTTTCAATTTGACCCATTAAAATTATTCACTAAACTAACAAAAGTCACTAAACTAACAAAAATGCCCAGCCACAAAAATCTGACAGTTCTTCTGCTCTCTGCTATTTGCTTTGGCTATTGTGATTGCAATGGATTTATCGCTAGTGGAGACGGCGTGTTATAAAATAAACCATCGTATATATCAATTTACTTTAAAATTTCCCTCATCATCTCCAAAATGTATTGCCTGGCAATGCTTCTTCTATGACCCATCAGAAAAATTTCCCATTTCACAAGAAATTGCCCATCAACTCTTCTACTGTCAAACAAAACGAAACACAACCGAATCGGAACACCAAACGAAAACGAAAAGAAGAGCAGCCACACAGAAAAAAGAAAAAACGTCGTCAAAAGTGCTTTTGGTTTTTTCTAATTCCCAAAGATTCGTGCGGTCTTCTTCGTGGTTTTTCGGTTTGATAAAAAGCCAATTAAATAGAAAATCAATTTTCTAATAAGAACCAAACAATTTGCTTTGCATTTCATCAAGAAATCCAACTTGCATTTAACAATCGAACTAGCTCGCGAATTAAACAAAAATAAAAAGAAAACTTCGAGTACTCCACAGAAAAACTGCTGAAATTTATCTGTCAATCGCTTTTTTCATTTTCCTGTGAAATCGAGTTCTTTTTTTTAATTTTTTGCACAATCATTCGGTGGAAAAATCAAATATAAACGTATTTGTGCAAAAGTGTGACCAATTGTGTGCTGCAGCAGGAAGAAATCGAATTTTCAAGTTTTCGGCGAGAATTCATTGTGGATAATTAAGTTGCAAGGCGAGATTATTGATTCCGCATTAAGGTTAGTGCAATTTTTCATTTCTCTTTTTCTCCTTTCTTTTCATATTTTCTATGCCATCTGTCACCTCACCTACCTACCTACATTTTCATTCGCTCCCGCATCGCATTGTCCAACACCACTACCCTTTCACCTTAATGCCGCATATCCATTCGTCTTCTCCCATCGGTTTCGCTGTGCCAGTGCCAGTGCCAGCCACCAGCCACCAGCCACCCCCAGCCGCTGCCGAACCGAATAGCACTGTCAAGCGACAGCGAGGCTTAATTAATTCGAACTTCAAGCTGCAAACTGGGCAATGGACGAGCATTCAAGCTGTGTTTTTTCTCAGCGAAGCAAAGACGAGAGGAAGTAATCCTAACCAAAGTTATGTAATTTGAGGTTATATAGTGCCGACAGCGGGAGTTCGGTGTTCCTCTGCTCTTGCAGCACCCAGTACAACTTCTACTGCAACTCTATGACGACACTCATCGCAACACCGTCATGAGCGGCACCCTTACGTCAATTGAGTGTGGTACCCCACTCCTAGCAAAAAGAGGGGCTGGGCTGGGTGTGCTTAGAGCTGGAGTATCGATTTTCCTCGTAACCCCAATAATGAGTTCTGGGTTGGGGCTGGTCTAGATGGCGCGGCAGTGCTGATGACACACGGTGCGTCCCGTCCCGACCCGGCATCTGGAGTCATAAAACAAAATTACCTTCCAAATATTTTGCCAAAAGTTTCATCATTTATTTGTTCTTCTTGTCTTCTGCCCGAAGAAGAGGAGACAAAGAATTTATATATAAGTACATATAGACGATTTGACGTAAATTCATGGCTCCTTACCACGCAGGAACCGGCTTTTCGTTGAATGTCATTTGTTGGACTTTTTCTGGGGGACAAACCAGTTCCCTCTTTATGGAGGACAAACTCAACTAGGTACTGAAAAACACAAATGGAAATGCTGCACAAATGATTAACTGGAGTTGGGTGCCCTAGAAATGATATGATGAAAGTTTTGCATCTTGTTGTTGGGGCCAATATATTTAGAGAGATGAGAGAATAACGATGAGACGGAGTAGGATTATTGATGCAGCACTTTTTTGTTTTGTTTGGAAAATTTCAGAAGGCAATGATTGAATTAGGTAATCTATTGGAGACAGAATGAATGTATCTGGGTTAGGCAAGTTTAAGTGTTTACAAAGAAAAGCTGTTTTGTGTGGAATGGATAACTCTGAATTTATATCGATCGTGGTTTTTCGTCTCTATAATTTGTTTTTTTTTTTGACGTTTTACTTTCACAATCCCCATATTCTCAAATGAATAAAACTTGATCAGGAAATGCAGCTTAGTATTTGATGAAATTAATTAAATTTGCTGGTGCAACAGCTCGAAGTGAACCAGGACCTAGTGACTTACAACTCTCAACTATTCTTGTCTGCCGGTTGCCAGCAATGGAGGAGGCCTAGAACTTTCTGCCGATTTCGACAGGGTAAAGAGCAGGACTTTCCATGACCAGAGATATACTCTGAGGATTTGTCAATTCCTCGCAAGAGGCAGTACACCCTTGAAAAACTTTTTTGCAGCGGATGAGGTTGATGTAAATTTATAATTAAAATAAAGAATTTAGGTCTTCTCATTATGAAGATTGGAAAAATAATAAATAACATTTATTTTTCATCAGATAAAATAAAAACAAATGATATGCTGATATACACTTATTGACAAAAGTCTGCGTACACCTTAAAATTCACAAGTCTTTTTAAGAACATGCGAACAACGTTGCTTAAGAGAAACAGTTATGCATGTTAATTTTTCTTCATGTTTCCAGCTTTACGCTGCGCAGATTTTGTCCCCCAAATTATGCACACTTAAGAATAACGGTTGACTAATTTATCAATTTCTGAGTTTACAAGGTGACAAAAGTCTGCGTACACGATCTGTAAGTGTTATCTCTTTCAGATGTAACGGTCCCAAAATATTTTTTTTAGTAAATTTCATCTCTAGGTGCTTTGGCATATAGTCTAAGAAAAAAGTTTAGTTCGTTTTGAATATTTAGTGATCTGTGTCCAAAATGAGCGAAAAAAACAAGGAACTTTCCAAAGCTCTGCGGGAACTTGTAATTAAGTACTATTCGGACGGAAAATCATTGCGTGAAATTGGAAAGCTTATTGGAAGACGACATTTCACAATCCAAACAATACTTAAAAACTATAAAAAAAACAGGATCATTGAATTCTAAACGCCGATCAGAACGTCCACGAATATTTACCGCTCGCGAAGAGAGTCTTATGGCACGAAAAATTACCAAAAATCCAAGGTTGACCGCATCAGAACTGAAAGCAGAGATACTAGAGGACACGGGTAAATCTTGTGATGGAAACACTGTGCGAAGAGTGTTGAGAGGAAAAGGTTTTCGCAGTAGAGTGGCCAGAAAAAACTCCACATTAGTCAAGTCAACAGGAAAAAACGGCTAGACTTCGCTAATTCTCATCAACATCATGGAATTGAGTTTTGGCAAAAGGTCATATTCAGTGATGAATATAAATTTAACATTTACAATAATGATGGTAAGGTTAGAATATGACGTAAGGCTAATACAGCGTTAGAAAAATCTAACATGGTTGGCACAGTGAAACATGGTGGTGGTAATGTGCTCGTATGGGGTTGTATGTCGGTGGCGGGGGTTGGAAATCTTGTTTATGGATATCCTAAAAAATAATCTAAAAAAGAATGCCCAAAATCTAGGATTAGGGGGTCGTTTGTCTTCCAGCAAGACAACGACCCGAAACATACCTCTCGCGTCGTACAGGAATGGCTTTTATATAACACAAAACAATTAAAGACGCCACCCCAATCTCCTGACAAGAACCCCATAGAGTACCTATGGGACAAACTGAAGAGGCGTCTGAAGAAAAGACACATCACCAACAAGAAGCTCTTAAAGCAAGCACTTGAAGAAGAATGGGCCTTAATTGAGCCTTCTGTCACCAAAAAACTTGTGGAATCCATGCCAAGAAGGATGAAAGCTGTGTTACTGGCAAAAGGAAATACAACTTCTTATTAATAAGAAGCTTATTTTTAAAATTCAAATAATAATATCCTAATGTACGCAGACTTTTGTCATCTTAGTTTTTTAAGAATTTGTAAAAAGTGAATGTGTTACGAGTATTTAGTTTTTACTTTTTTTCTTAATGATTTAATTTGTTTATTAATTTTTGAATTAAAATTGAGTGAAATATATCATTGTTTTGAATTTAGCAGATGTGAATACAATAAAAAATCGTGTTTTTACCAAAAACTACAAGTGTACGCAGACTTTTGTCAATAAGTGTAAATCTAATTATAAAACAAAAGGTTTATTTTAACACCCTCACCGAATCAGATTTATCCAAAGCTTAGTCCGAGAGCAGAAGAACATGTAATGTGCTTCGAAGCGGGAAGAGCCTTGGTCATTAGGTCAGCTGCCATTTCTTGAGTACTGACGTATTTCAAAATTATTTTGCCTTCGTTAATTCTTTCTCGTTTGAAATGATGTTTAACATCAATGTGTTTGGTTCTTCCATGTGCTGGTTAGAGCCAAACTTATTGCACTTTTATTATCACATCGAATAATAATTGAATCTGGTGAATTTAGGATTAGCTCTTTTTGTAAGCTTATCAACCAGGATTCTTCTTAAGTTGCTGCTGTTAGTGTCATATATGCTGTTTCAGTCGTGGAGATGGCAACAGTTTGCTATTTTTTTGTAATTCCATGAGATAGCTCCATTATGCAATAAATAATGTAACCAGTAATGGATCGTCTCTCATCAGTATCACTAGCCCAATAAGTATCGCAAAATCGGAAACGTCACCTTCTCCAGTGGTGTAAACTAGCTTCATATCGGCTGTTCCTTTCAGATATCGAAAAATACGTTTGACTGCAGTCCAGTGAGATTTTCCAGGGTTCTGGTTGTATCTACTAACTGTTTTTACAGCAAAGCTGATATCTGGTCGAGAAATTTGAGCCGCAAACATGATACTACCGACAGCTTCTTTTCATTTCATTTTCAATTCATTTCTGCACACTCTTTTTCGTTTTGTGGGCACATTTCCTTTTTTAACTTTTGATTAAGATCTAAGAGGGTTTTTGACGGGTTACAATCGAGCATATTAAATTTATTTAAAATTTCGTGGATGTATAACTCCTGATCTATGGAAATTATACCCTTGATTTGAATACTTTCAAAGTTCTGTCGCTGAAGCCCTCTGGCTGCACCATGAAAATCTCTTCGTTCAGGTCGCCTTGTAGGAATGCACTCATAGCATCCATCTGGTCAATATCGAGATTGTATTTAGCGGCTATTGCAATTAAGAACCGAATAGAAGTATATCGTACTACAGGGGAGTAAGTTTCTTCGTAATCGATCCCCTGTCTTTGCAAACACCCTTTAATGACTAGTCAGGTTTTATAGAGATAGATTTTATCACCTGCAGTCAATTGGTCTCTTTTTGGGTCTCGTTTTCAATTAATGAGTCATGCTCTTCTTTCATCGCCTCTTTCCAAAGTTTTGATTCGCTTGTGCTTAATGCCTCTTGAACTGTTAATAGATTGTAAAGCTCAATATACTTAGGTTGACAGACGTGATTATCCATTCGGACAGGTTTCGGTGTTCGTCACTGCGTCGTGGTTCAGTGACGCTAACTTCATTAATTGTTATTGAAATTCGATTTGATTCTAATGATTCGTCTAATGTTGTGTCTAATGCTTCGCCACTTTCTTCACTGTGATTATTAGGGCTATTCTCGATATTAGGGCTTAAATTTTCTCCAACATCTCCCACTGAATTCGACCCATCTGAGAATGTGTAAAAATAACAACTAGTAGTATTTGGCTCTGTTTCCTCCCTTTTGTTTAATCGGCAGTTCCCGAAAAACACCACATCTCGGCTTATTAAGATTTTATCTTCCTCGGGCTGGTACAAGGCTATCGCTTGTATTTTCACAGAAACCCAGAAATGTGCAACATTTTTACTTCGCAATATTTCGGCAGATGAACCATTGCCTTAACCTCAAATACTCGAAGTCGACTAAGATTCGGGATTTTTCCAGAAAACGTCTCCTCAAGACTGACGCCAGTTATCGATTTGCTTAGAGATCTGTTTATAATGAAGACAGCCGTGGATACGGCCTTAGTCTAAAACTTTACACCAAGGGCAGCGACCAATAACATACAGCGTGCTTTCTCGATGATCGTTCTATCGTTCGTCCTGTTAAACCGTTCTGTTCTGGTGTATACGGTGTTGTCATCTGGTGTTGAATTCCATTTTCTTTCAGCAGTTTGTCAAATAGTTGTTGCAAAATTCGGTGCCTTTATCGGTGCGCAAACTCTTTATTTTCTTGTTGGTTTGTCTTTCAGCGAAGTTTTTAAATTCCACAAACCTTTCAAAAGCTTCTAACTTGGTCTTTAAAAAATAAACAAAGATTTTTCTGCTAAAATCATCGACAAGTACGGGAAATCACATCAATGCGACCACAAAGGTCAGAATGTAGAAGTTTTAGAATTTCCGTTGCGCGGGTCCCCTTTTCCTTAAATGGCATTCTAGTTTGCTTGCCTTTACACAAACTTCACAGCTCTTCTTATTAATTTTCTTAAAGTTAACTCCAGAGGCGCTATCCTTCATCTTCATTAGACTATCGAAATTAAAGATGAGGTTGACACTCGCGTTAGGATGAATCCCGGAGAGTGAAATTATGAAATTAGTGTTTAGGATTTATAGCATTCATATTCAATACTCTTTGTATTTAGTTAGGTGCTCATTTTTAGATTTATTACCTTGCTTCTTGTCGATGAATCTTTTTTGTAGAATTTTTAATGCGAAATATCCACTAAATTGGTTTGTTCTGAATTTTTAAATTCTAAAATTCTACAATCGCGAATTGTATTCGTAATTATTCCTGAGACACGAGTTTACTATAAGATATTTACATACTTTGCTACAAACAAGATGTTATAGTTTTGTGTGCAATTTTTTTTATTAGCTTTGATTTTTTGCACTTTATCCTAAACTTTAGTTTAGTAAAAATAAGCCTGATTTTCTGGTGAAAGAACTTATAAGTAGTGCTTAGCATGGATTTATCCCAGGAAGATCAACTATAAGGCTAGGCACGCACATTCAATTTTTAGTTTCGCAACTGTTTAGTTGCTAAAATGAAACATATGGGCTTATATGGGACATCGCGCACTAACAGCAACTCGATTCGAGCAACTAAAAAGTTTGTGTTTTGACACAAACTAGACGATTGCCTTAAATTAATTCGCAACAGTTGAGAGTTGAGCTGTTTTCTATAAGCTCAAGAGAGAAAAAGAGTGTGAGCGTGAGTAAAGAGTTGCCAGTGCGCGGTTCTCTTTCAACTGGTGATTAAACTTTTTGATTTCGATCACAGTTGCCAGTGCGCCTAACTTAGCATGTTTTTCTTCCTTTGTTGTGGATACTATCGAAAACTGCAATAAGTCAATGCTATTTATACGAACTTTAGCAATTCTTTTGATTCAGTTTGTCACAACATATTACTTCGTAAGCTTGAAATATTCGCCATTCACTAAAGCTTACTTCAGTGGATTTTTATTTTTTATTTATTTATTTATTAAAAAAAAAACGCTTACAAAGTAAGATTTACATCTTGTTAAGTATTATAAGCATTGAAATGATGTGAGATTTAATGAATGCTTGATTTTAGATAAAATTAAAAATATATGAGTGACAATAATAATAATAATAATAATAATAATAATAATAATAATAATAATAATAATAATAATAATAATAATATTTAAGTTATAGAGAAAAAAAATAATAATAATAATTCAACGATTTGCCAAATACTTAAAAAGTAAGGATGAGAATTTCCTTGTGCTTCCTATTCCTCTAAAGGTGACTGGCAGAGAGTTCCAAAGGTTAATGACATGAATATAAAACTGCCCTTGAGTATTCAGATATTTAAATCTTGGCGTTATGAGAATGAGAGACCTATTTGAATGAGGGAAGTTCAGTCTACTGTGCAGATAATCAGGTTGTTTTGTTTGTATTAACAGTTGAAGGTATTTAAGTGACCGAAATTTTAAAAGATTATTTAGACTACAACCACATATGTAGTTGATTAGAAAAAAGAGAAACATGATCAAATGAGCGGAGATTATATACGAACCGAGCAATGTTGTTATAGACTACATTAAGTTTTCTAGATGTTGCATAGTCCAAATCGCCAAAAACTTCACAACCGTTTTTGCTACCAAGAGCTTAGTATTCTGAAGAATGAAGCCTTGAGCGATTCGAAGAGCTCTAAGACTTCCATAAACCTTCCCTATAGAGCTGTTAAGATGGTCATTCCAGGTAAGAGTTCAATTGAAAACCATACCTAGATTACGGGCAGAGTCAACATAAGAGATGGTTTGATTCTCTATCTGCAGGGGGCTTAGTACGGTTTTGTGGAAAATCTTCCGATAGATAGGCAATGTTTTTGACTTGGAAGGGTTTAGGTGAATATTGTTTATTAAGGACCAACGTGTTTTTTTTTTGTTTTATTGAACATACTATTTACAATTTGGCTTACAACTAATAAGATACTACATATGTATGAAAGTTTACATTTGTTGGCTCATAGGGGGCCTAACTATGTATATACACATACAGTGACTTAAGTTTAATTATTTTTATATAAAATTTACATGACGAAAAAAAAATTAAATTTAAAATGTCGGTTGTATTGTCCTCAGGGTGTTCATTCCTGGTTGTCAGTGGTGATTTTTATGGGTTTTGGGCAGGGATGGCGTTTTAGCCGCGGTGGTAGGCTGACCCAATGTCAGCGTAGTTGGCGGACCAACGTGTTATGTTTCGCAAATCCGTGTTCATCAGAGAGACTGCCTCGTCCTTCGCAGTCAAGGGCCGGCTGATCAAGAGCTGCACGTCGTCAGCATACAAGTGAATAAAACAGTTTATAAACTATGAGTGGTAAATCATTAATGTACATGGAGAAAAACAGTGGGCCCAATATTGATACTTGTGGGATTATACATACATATGTACAGTGGGGACAAAATAAATAGCACATTTCATAAATAACATAATTAAATAATAAAATATTAACATTATTTAAGGAAAATATCCGGTATTTGGTCGTGTAGCCCTTATTTTTAATCCCAGCAAAACGTCGGCATTTCTTAGAAAAAGAAAGACTCAGGCATCGTTCAACAGATAGCGAGTACAAGGCTTTGCAGAACTTCCCGTCAAAGTTTGTCGAAATTTGAAGTATCATTTTATCATTTTATCGCTCTGACCACGATATTCTACAAGTACAGAATAGGATTACGATCTAAGGACTAAGCTGGCTTATTCCTTAACAGGGATTGTTTGGATGGATAGCTATTGCTCCACAGACTTAGGCATATGGTTAAGAGCGTTATCTTGTTGTTCACTAAAATTCGCTGTAGGGCCCGTCTATTGATGTCCAATTGAGTAACCCGTCGTCTAGTTGATATTTCTTCGTTCTCAGCGACATCTGCAGCTTTAGCCACGATTTTTCTCAGCCGAACGACCAGTCCGGTGGCGGCCACGCCCTGCAAGGTCTCCCGTGGTTCCAGTCTGTTCGAGTCGAGTAGCTAAGTGCTGGAATGGTTTGGCCAGTTGGCGCGACAGGATCAGGAAATCGACGTCGAAATTCTCGCTGCGCTAACACCACCGATTTTTTTTTTTTTTTATTAAATTTTTAGTATACTGAATCATACTTTATTATCAATTTTACTTCAATTTTACTTTACTCTATTGCATCGTCCATCTTTTTTAAAAATGCATGCATCCCATTTGCAATCACTGATTAACCGCAATATTTAATTAATGTTATACAAATAATTTTTTCTCTGTTCAAACTCATGGCTGAGTGTATTGTTCGATACAAAAAAAAAATAAAAAACCCACATTACCCTATAAAAAATCTCATTGAATAGTCTAAAAGCTATAAATTTCCGTCGATCGGTTCTACTCGTACTTGGAGATTCATTTTTCATCCGTTTAAAAACATTTTTACCCCAGTCTCTAGCTAGCCAATTCAACCCTCAGTCTAAGTCTCTGTGTCATTGTTTCGCTGTGACCTCGAAAATCACTGTGTTTTTGCGATTAAAAAAAAAACAGAGAAAGAACAAGAGTAAAATCTGTTTAACTATCCATAAAGCTATTAATGTGTTCCCCACTGTAGATAGTATTAAAAAAAGAAAACAAATAATAACGAACTAAAAATAGACTCAACCCCACTGACAACCTATACCAAGCCCTCGTCTTGCTTCTCCATTCTTTGTCTTCTCAAAAATATACATTCTTCTACGAGTAAGGTTATTGTGAGTAGCACATTATGGTATAACGTTTTTGATTAATAATTGTTGGTTTTTAACCAGTATCTTAGTGTAGGCTCGAAAGGTTCGTTACTACTTTCATTAAAAGTTCGCATTATACAAAAATATTAATTACATAATTATTAAACAAGTTTGGGTTCAGCTTGGCCCCGAATTAATTGTTATTAACATGACATGGTATTTTTATCGTAATATCTTAATGTATTCGAATTGTCTGCAAATTGTCGCTTCAATTGGAAAGAAGTTTCAAGCCATTTGACAATATACAATTGTTCCTATTGTAAAATAAAGGAAACTCAACACATGATGCCTCTAAATATTCCTGTGGAGAAGTCTGATGGACTTAATAGGTCGCCATTCCCAGAATTGCACTGTGAATTCAAGCAAATCCTCGGAAGTAAATACGAGAACTATCCAGATTATTCAGTTATTTTGAACTGAAAGAACTATTTTCTAACTACCATTTTTACTTGCGATATAGGTACTATAGGGCAAGTTCTGCATTTGGAAAAAAAATCGAACTCGAGATTTTGATCAAAGTTAACATTACGATGATAGCGAAGTCGAAAAAAGTGGGTCCGACAATTCCGTCTGTCTGTCTGTATGTCTGTATGTATGTCTGTATGTCTGTATGTCTGTACCTCGAACTACAGCCTAAACTACCGGAGGTATTTTCTTCAAACTTGGTAGTTAAGGGTCTTCGGTGATTCCCTAGAGGAAAAATTGAAATTTTTTTTTAGCTCCAAAACTAAGGGTACCCCCCATACACCCGTAATGCAAAATCTTATTTATCTCGAAAACGGCTCTAACGATTTTGATAAAAAAAATTAAGTGTGATATTATGGACATGGACTACATTTTAGTGAAAAAAAAATTTGGGGGGAAATGTTATTAGGGGTACCTGTCATAGAACGGTTTTTTTGATTTTCGAATTTCTCACCAACGGCTCTAACGATTTTAACCAAAATTTTTATGCAGGAGCTGCTTTGCATTTCAAAAAATATAAACTAAAAATTTTTCGAAAAAATAGTTTTTGGATTTTTAAAAAAATAATAAATTTTTTTTTTTTGAAAATTCAATATCTTGAAAACCGATACACGATTAAATTTTTAAATTACGTTTTAAAATGTATTTTATTAAATACTAACAATTTGCATATCAATTTTTTTTATAAAAATTTTAAGGAAAATTTAGTACACAAAAAACATGTTTCAGTGTGTCTGTCTCTGTATGTCTGTACCTCTCACTACAGCCTAAACCCCTGGACCTATTTCTTTCAATCTCGGTAGTTAAGGGTCTTCGGTAATTCCCTAGAGGAGAAATTGAAATTTTTTTTTTAGCTCGAAAACTAAGGGTACCCCCCATACACCCGTAATGCAAAATCTTATTTATCTCGAAAACGGTTCTAACGATTTTGATAAAAAAAATTAAGTGTGATATTATGGACATGGACTACATTTTGGTCAAAAAAAATTTTGGGGCAAAATGTTATTAGGGGTACCTGCCATAGACCCGTTTTTTGGATTTTCGACTTTCTCATTAAGGGCTCTAAGGATTTTAACCCAACATTTTTAGCAGGAGTCCCCTTAAGTTTAAAATAATATTGTATATAAAAATATTCGAAAAAATATTTATTGGGTTTTAAAAAAAAAAAAAAAGTTTTAAATCAATATCTTCAAAACCTATGAACGATTATTTTTTGAAATTATTTCCTAAAACCAATATTATTAAATACGACCCAAACGCAAAATAGTTGGCCTACTCATCAATTAACAAATTAACATTTTTTATGTGCCTATATTTTCTGGTCCCCAAGCAGTTGTTTTTTAATTTTTTTTTGTCGATGTAATAAATTACATTTAATAAGTAAATTAGACCAAACAGAACTAAATTCGAGAAAGCACATATGGCTCCAGTTTGCATTCCCTCAAACAAAGATAGAGCATAATAGTTGGACTACTCTCTCTGGGATGCAAAATAGTTGGCCTATGAAGATTTAAATAGATTTTCAGTTAACCGTTATTAAAAAAATGACATGCACTTGTTTTGTTGTTTATTGATCTCTTGTTTTATGCAAGCCAGCAACAGTTTAATGTCAACCATGGTGCGTGGCGTTGCATTATCAAGAGACCTTAGGGAATCCATAAATAAAGCTTTCGAAACGGGATTATCGAGCTATAAAATCGCAAAACAATTCAATTTACCGCGCTCATCAATTCGAAACATTATCTCAAAGTTCAAAAATAGTGGAAATGTGGAGATCGGTAAAAAAACGGGACGCCCACCAATTGGAAAACCTCGAGATTGCCGAGTTTTAAAAAAAATAATAAAAGAAAATCGACGTCAAACGGCCGCTGCAATAACTGTTCAATGGAGGGAAAGAATAAAAAAAAGTGTTTCGGTCGACACTTGCAAACGGACTATGAAAAAAATTGGATACAAATTTTATAAGGTTTGTTTTAGATTTATTTAAATTAGAGCAATTTTAATTCGTTAAAAACATAGGCTAAAGAAAAACCACTTTTAACACCTAAACAAAAGAAAAAGCGGCTAAAGTGACTTTAAGTCAATGGCGGTCCGTTATTTGGAGTGATGAGTCCAGGTTTGAAGTTTGCGTGGGCGACGAACGAAAACGAGTCATTAGAAATTCAAGAGGTTTTTCACAAAGATTGCCTTAAAAAAACGGTCAAGTTTCCAGCATCTCTAATGACATGGGGATGCATGTCGGGGCGGGGTTTGGGCAATTTGCATTTTGTAAATAGAAGTGTCAATGCTGCCAGGTACAGGGATATTCTGGAAAATGAGCTTCTCCCCTCAATACCACGACTTTAAGCTAGTGATCGAGACTATATTTTCCAACAGGATGGAGCTTCTTGCCATACAGCAAGGTCTAAAGTGGCGTGGTTATCTGCTGAAGAAATTCCTTTACTGGAATGGCCTTCCAGCAGCCCTGACCTTTCACCAATTGAAACTGTCTGGCATAAAATGAAACAAAAACCGCGAAAAGAACCATGCCGGACCTCTTCAAGACCTTAAAGCTAAAATCATAAATATTTGGGAGTCTTTTGGCACCGAAGAATGTCCAAAATTAGTTGACATAATGCCACGACGCATAGAAGCAGTTATCAAGGCCAAAGGCGACGTAGTACCATGGTAAAATAAAAATTAAGACCCATAGGCCAACTATTTTGCACTTAAAAAAATGTTTAAATCGTTATTTTATTTTGTAAGATTGCTCTATACCGTTATTTAATTGAAGTCATTTTGTTTTTGTTACTTATTCCTATTCAAAATAAATATATCTTAAGAAAAATACCAAAATATTGATTTTATTTCCGATGGAATTTAAGAATCAGAAGATTTTTGTTTTTTATCATAGGTAGTCCAACTATTTTGCGTTTGGGCTCGTACTTAAAATTCGCATCCCACATTTTTTTCTTTAAAAATTTTAGAGAAATTTCTTATATAAAAAATTTATTTAATAACAAAACGATTTTTTAAGGTTTATTTGCATAAATTCATACTTTTTCGGAAACCAGACGGCAATTTTATGCATTTGAACATTATTATCTCATTAAATCCATGTTTTATATTTATAAAATGTACTTTTACATAAGAGCAAGTTTGTGCGATCCAGTCGTGCATTTTATTTTTTCTAAATTCGAAGATAATGGTATAGGTAGGTATATTTTTTTCGAAGATTTGAAAAAATATTTTTTTTTCTCGAAACTCTTGCAGATTAAAACAAAAATTGAAAAAAATTATTTTAGTAATGGTAACTCCCACAGAACCATTTTTTTCTTGTTTCCATTTTTTTTTTTAAACGATACAACTGATTTTTATCATTTTTTTTTGTGATATAGCTCCTAAAAAGTCTGAATAGTATTGTGTATTGAAATTTTACAAACAAAAATTCCAATTTTGTTTTACAAAACATTTTTTTAAAGTTGAAAATTAATAGTTTTTTTTAATATTGTTCTTTTATCTTAAAATAAAGATACCCACCATACAAATTTAAAAAAGGTTTCAGAAAATGTATTTTTTTTTGTTGAAGAATCTGGTCCCTTTCGGCTATTTTGGTCACTGTGTAATGAAAATAGTTTTTTTTATTTACTTTTCTCAACGGGTTGCTCTGTTCTTCCTTTATTTAAACAATAAATCACAAACAGTTTAACAAATTTGTTTGAAAAGAAAAAACAAAATGATTGAAATTTAAAAAAAAACTTACATACATTATACATAAAATCAAATAAAATAAATTAATAATCTAGTTTTACATAAAAACGTTAAAAAAAAAACTTTTGAAAAAATAAAATGAATTGATTTTAAAATTATAAATTTAATAATGTTGCACTTCTAATACGAAGATCCGTCTTGTTTTATTGTTAAATCAAAATTTAAAATTTTTTGAGTATCTTGTTTTCTATTCATATTGTTGTTGTTTTTAAGGATGTGCAGGGTTTCTAGGGTGTATCTTTTTACAAAATGTCTATCTCATCAAAATCTGGCTGATGGACTTTTACTATTATTGTCCGATTGTACCTACATATATCTACGAGTAGCAAAGGTTGCAATTTTCATCATCTTGGCTCTTGCAGTTGATTTTGTACACAACGTCGGTTTTGTTTTCTTTCTCCGTTTTTGACTTAGGTTTTGTGTTTAGTGTTGCAAGTGTGAAAGGTGACGTGACAGCTATATTTTCGGTTGCAACTTGTTTGAAATTTTGCTGACAGTGTTGGAACATAAACCATGCTTTTATAAATCTGTTTCAATGATAGATGGAATTTCAGGGTCAACATTATTAGAGTAGCGTTGTTTCAATCTTCTTATAAATTCATAGGGGTGACTACCGCTTTCATTTTTGGAGTGAAAATTATGGTCACTTAACATAAATACTTTTTTTGATTGATTAAAATATGTTAAGCCTGGTTGGATCGAAAATAACTAGTCTATCTGAAGTTTCTTTTTGGTACCAGTCGAAGGTGAGGTGGTCTTTTTCACGATAAATTTTGACATGCAAAAAAGCTTTCGCGTTATGCTTTTCTTTCTCCACGGTGAACTTGATTTTTTGGTTGAAATCGTTGAGGGCCAACAAACAATTTTCAATATTGCGGTGATCAATTGCCGCAAATATGTCATTAACATATTTTGGCCTGTCAATCCTTTCAAAACATTCATTCAGAAGCTGATCTAGTACCAAATCCGCAATTGTAGGTGAAAGTGGGTTGCCCATTGGCATGCCATTTATTTGCAATATCAGTAAACTGAAAATCTAATTTCGATTTGCTTCAAAATTGGTACTCAAGGGTCGCCGAGAAATAGAAAAAATTTATAGCTCCAAAATTAACGCTACTTTCAATACAGCCAGTATTAGACGACCCCTATTTTCATCATCATTTCGAACGACGAATCACATTTCTCATTGGTTAGGTTTGCTAATAAACAGAATAGCCGCTGAAAACCCTCGCTTGATACACCAAATACCACTTCACCCTCGTAGAGGAACTGTATGGGCCGAAGGCTTCATGAGGCCATATTTCTTTGAAGGTGCCAAAGGCAATGCTGTAACAGTTACTTGTGATCGAAATATTTTTGAAAATTCAAAATTCATTAAAATGTGGTTCCAACAAAACTATGCAAAATCAAACACAGTTTGCGTACGATGTCAATTTTACGAGAAATTTGTAAGTCTGTAAATATAACAGTAAGTGACGACGCACTCTTAAGAAAATTTTAACTCGAGATTTTTATCTGACTTGATATTAAGCTCATAGGAAGACCGAAAACTGTTGGCCTTCAGCCTAAAATGCTCGGCCGATATACTTTAATCTCTGTAGATACCATTTTTATATTTTCCTCGTGACACTTTTTACTTGCGATAAAGGTACTATAGGCCAAATTCTGCATTTGAAAAAAAAATCGAACTCGAGATTTTGATCAAAGTTGACATTACGATGATAGCGAAGACGAATAAAGTGGGTCCGATAATTCCGTCTGTCTGTCTGTATGTCTGTACCTCGATCTAGAGCCTAAGCCACTGGACCTGTTTTCTTCAAACTCGGTACCTAAGGGTCTTCGGTGATTCCCTAGAGGGGAAATTGAAATTTTTTTTTAGCTCCAAAAATAACGGTACCCCCAATACACCCGTAATGCATAACCTTATTTATCTCGAAAACGGCTCTAACGATTTTGATAAAAAAAATAAGTGTGATATTATTGACATGGACTACATTTTGGTCAAAAAACAAATTGAGGCAAAATGTTATTATCGGTACCTGTCATAGAACCGTTTTTTGATTTTCTGACTTTCTCATCAATGGCTCTAACGATTTTAACCAAAAATTTTCAGCTGGACCCCCCTTAAGTTTAAAATAATATTGTTAGTTAAAATATTCGAAAAATTTTTTTTGGGATTTTTGAAAAAAAAAATTCCAATTTTTTTTTTGAAAAACCAATATCTTTAAAACGTGTGAACGATTATTTTTTGAAACTATTTCTAAAATACTTAAAATTTGGCATCCCAAGTTTTGTTCTCTAAAAATTTTAAGGAAATTCGTTATATAAAAAATTACTTAAATATTAAAAGGATTAATCAGACGGCAATTCCATACATTTGAACATTTTTATCTTATTAAATCCATGTTTTATATTTATAAAATATATTTTAAATTCCAAAGTACTTTTACATGAGAGCAAGTTCGTGCGATCCAGTCGTGCATTTTATTTTCTTTATTTTTAAAATGAAAAATAATAGATTTTTTTGAAATTTTAAAAAATATTTCATTTCCGTTCCTAAGATTTAAAAAAAAATCTAAAAATTTTGTTTTACTGAAAGTTAGTTTATGGTTGAAAAATTCCAAAAATACGCTATTAAAGCTAACTCCCATAGAACTTCTTTTTTTTCAATGTTCTTAAAAACGGTACAACAGATTTTTATTAATTTTGTTATGCATTATGCTAAGCTCCTAAAAATATTGTATAATATTGTGTATTTAAATTTTCAAAACAATTTTTTTTGAAAACTTAATATGTACATACATATTTCAAAAACCGCATAATGTATTGTTTTTTTTTTTTTTTTTTTTTTTTTTTAACTTGACAATCAACAATTGCCAGTACTTTCTACAGAATAAAAAAGGTCCTATAATTATATTTTCTTAAAAAATCATATGGCGTTTTGGTTTAAGCTCCAACTACTAAAGGAGTAAACAACTTCATTTTAAATATGAATTTTAAGATGATGAAAATTTCTCTCATAACATCCATTTTTTTTAAATTCCCAACATAAGAGCAAGTACGTGCGACGGGGTCGTTTGTTATATGTCTATTTTATTGAAGTTTTCTTATAAATTGACATAATAAGCATAGTAATGCCCTGTATTCCTTTCTGTAACCAAAATTCCGGGAAATCGTTGCCATTACTTATCCAGCTGATGAAACTATTTTTTGGCTTTTTTGAAGCACTTTTGCTTAAAGAAGTCCACTTTTTCCGGTGTGAGATATCTAGGTTTCATCAACTGTTATGAAACGCCGAAAAATTTTAATATGGATTGCGTTTAAAAATAACCAAAAACTGCTTTAAAATTGTGACTCGATTCAGTTTTTGATCACTTCTAAGCAAGAAGATCCGAATAAAGGTAGCATTTGAAATGGATACAATGTTAGTTATTTCACGTTCCTTGATCCAGCGATCGTCTTGTACAATATTTTTGATTCTTTTAACCATTTCTTCAGTTGTGATGTCACTTTGTTCCCATACGACCACAATGAAATTCAGTAAACCGCTTGTGCTTCATTCTAGAGAGCAGTATCTCTTTAATATTTTTTTGAGTTTTTGCTCAGCCTCCTTGACGGTCTTACCACGCAAAATGTAATGCTTTATAAGGCTAGACGCGCACATTCAATTTTAAGTTGCACAACTGTTTGGTTGCTTATAGAAAACAGATTTTGGTCGAATGTCCGCGCAGGTGCATATAATTATATGTTACACAAAATAGCGAACTCATTTTAGGCAATCGTTTAGTTTGTGTCAAAACACAAACTTTTTAGTTGCTCGAACCGAGCATTCACTTTTTTCGACGATTTTTGAAAAATCTCACGAAAATGTAACATGCTTGATTTGATAGATCTATTTGATCTAGAAAAAAAAACAGACAAAATGAAAACACATCTTCTATGCGATCCGAGCGCCACCTATCTCTGAAATGACTTACTTTTCGAATAGTCCTTGTATTGAATGAATGGAGATTTTATAAGATTTTCTTCCGAAAGAAGTTGAATAGGGAAAAGTGAGGACGGACAAAAGTACCTAACCTGTCATGAAACTATCAACTTCATTCGCAGACTAAATATACAAAACATAATACAATAGAAGAATTATGGTAATCGTTACGAAAAGATTAAAAGTTCATTCCTATTAAAAGATTTCGAAACTTAGTAGATAACATGTTAAAGAAATGTCAAATTGTACTCAATTATAATAATCGATTCTGAACATAAAGTGTTTGAGTGCAAAAAAGATTACATAATAAAATTCTTAAAAATAGCATCACATTTTTTTCTCTTTAGAGATCCACATCTTTCTTTTTCTTATCGGAACCTTCTTCCCGTTTTCTAAAATAGGTTTGCAACCGATTTATCAATTGCCTACTCTTCTTCGATTACTGCACTCTCAAGCCTTAACCCCATTGACTTTGAAATATTGCCCTGAATTCTAAACAAATTATACAAAAAATACTACAACTCTTTCCTGATACGCACTGCTGCATGTTACATCTTCAAAAACCACCCATTTTTCAATTTATGCGATACATTCCAAATTGTCGGTGTAGAAATCGGTAAATCATATAAATCAAAAAGCAATAGTGATAGTGATACATTCCAATAGCAATGCTCACATTCCTACGTTCGTATTACATTCATGCTGCAAATGATGAAATTACTGTCGCATTGAAAAGTAGGTAGGGACTCAAGCAATGCATGGAGTGCACTTGAAAGGTTTCCTTATTGACAACGGGCGTCACCATTGGCTTCGTTCTCTCTCTAATTCTCTTGCAATAAAGTGTACAAGTAGATAACAACTGGAATAAGGTTACCAGTGACTACCGCATAACTTACACGGGCTTTACAAAACCATCATCCTCTCGAGCCATGAATGTCTTCCGGTGCGATGGTACTACTCGTACAGTGTCATTTGATGCGAATTCGGTTATCGACTATCAGTCATGAATGGTGAATTACTATTCATGGAAATTGAACCGTGAACAAGGAATAACGTAGAAACTTGCCAATAGTCGGGTCGGTAGGGTTGCCGATTTTTGAAGAGTGTCAGTATTGAAAACAGTTATTCTTACAGTACTTGACAATAAAATTGAAGTCAATCAAGTAAGGAACCAGGTATTGACGGTATTCCTAATGAGTTCTTCAAAAAGCTAAGTTTTCATTAAGTGAGAAAATTCATGCACATCCTCAGCAATAACCGCGTAACAGAAGATATACCTTCTTCGTTCTATACATTTAAGAAGGGTTCCGGAATACGTGACCAACAGTTTAAGATGGGAAAAAGTACAACACACTTCTGTTTGACGTCCAAAGCGGTCAAACAAAGATGTGTACCGAGTGACCTTCTCTTTGTCTTATTCCTGGAATACCTTCTGCGAACATTTACTGGGTTCAGGAGGCTGAAATAGATTTCAGTTTCGAAACACCAAATTTCGAATTGAATCACATCCAATAAATTCATGGTTTGATTCGAGCGGTAAAGTAGCTATTTAGGCCAGAGAAGTAAGCTTTCAATGTCTTAAAGCCAACTCCACTGATGAAAACCGGAAAAAATTTAAACAAATACCACAATGTTCCAGAGGCATTAGTACTTTTTGGTTATTTGTAAAAAATATATTCGAAATACCACCTTTCCTGAGTTCCAACACCCTAGTCTACAATGACACTTTTTTAGCTCTCTGGCGAGTCAGTTGGCTACCATTCCGCTCGCAGTTATGAAGGGCAAAATTGTCTCAATTTTTCTTATCGAATCAACCAGTGGGTGAAGCAGTTTAACTAATTGCATTATATCTAGAAAGATTAGGGCCACATCAGGCAAGATAGCCATGGTCGTAGCTACCTGTAGCGGACATTAGCCAATAGGAGAGCATGCAGCGAAGCTAGGTATTCATCACAACGCTCATTGTCATAGCTTTGGGGAACAGCGAGCGTGAAAAGGAAACAGTCTGGCCAAATTTAGAGCATAATCATTAGGAATGCATTTTTTGACGACACTAACGAACTTTCGGAAATGAAGATCAAAGACTTAATCTCTTCTCTCAACTTGGGTTACTTCTGTGCCGTGCCCTTCGTTTGAGTCTTTCGATCCCGAGATCGGATTGGCTACTTTTTCAGTACCAGTCAACAAGCTGCCTAGCTTGGCACAGTGTTGATGGTGTCGGATGAGTGTGGTGGTCTGGCTGAGTGATGGATTCAATTTCCGGATGATTTTGTGGAAAATCCCTTCTAGATCCATATTTTCGAACATAATCCAAAATGGAAGTCTCCGTAAGAATGTCCACTATTTCCGATATCATGATTTCTCCGATACTCGAGCACGTTAACGAATCAATGGGACCAATTTTCTTTCGTACATGCGCTGTTGAAAGAATCCTGAAAGATCTTGACATACATATATCCGCTGACCAGGATAGTATCGGTGCCCTTTTTCTGAAGAAAACTGATTTCCCCAGTCAGTCTCTAAAAAGGTCGAATCTTTCTCACCACCTAACTATCGCCCGATTGCACTTACGTTCTTCTTTCCAAGGGAAAAGCTGATCAATCCTCGATTCAAGAAATATCTCGAAACACGAAAGCTTCTTAACGACCGATATTACAGATTTCTTGGCAAAAAACTGATGGTGTTATATATCATTGAAAATTGGAAATAAAATGCACGACTGGGTCGCACGAACTTGCTCTTATGTAACAGTTTAGGAATTTTAAAATCGAATGTTATTAGAGAAAACTGTTCATAAGGATCAAATTATTTTTTAAATTCTTTTAGTAGTAAGAGACAAAAACAAAATGCTATCCAAATATGAATTTATGCAAGAACAAATTATATAAAACGTAGTCGTTTCTTAAAAAAAGCTTTTATGTACAAACTTTTTAAAAGCTTTTGAAGAAAAAATTTTGGTACGCCAATTTAAAGTTTTTATTATTGTTCGAATAAAAATAAAATTTACAAAAAAAAAATATTGAGCCGTTCCTGAGATATCGAATTTTCAAAAAAAAAATAAAAAATAGATTTTTTTTTTCAAAAATTCAAAAAATATTTATTTTAAAGTTTTGAAATGCAATGTGTTTTAGACTTTTTAGAAGCTTCTCTTTGAAAAATTTCATTAGGATCCGTTATGTGGTTAATGAGAAATTCAAAATTCGAAAAAATGGTTCTATGGTAGGTATTTACAAGCTGTAATGTCTTAATTTCAAAATTTTTTTTAAATTAAAGATCGTAAAAATTAATTGAAAGAAAAAAAATTTTATCAAAATTCTCGGAACCGTTTTCAAGAAAAATACGATTTTTGAAAAGCATTTTTTTTAATTTTTTAGCATTTGTATGGTAGGTACCTTTATTTTTAGGTAAAATAAAATTTTTTTTATCACATCTTATAGATTATATTGAAAAACTTTTATTTAGCAAGTTTGAAAAAAATCTAGCGAGGGGTTTTCGAAATATTGAGTTTTGAAAAAAAAATTTGAAGTTTTTTTTAAAAATCCAAAAAAATCTTTTTTGAAAATTTGAGTACACAATTCTATTTATGTTTTTGGGGAGCTTTAGCAAAAAAAAAAATGATCAAAATCGGTCGTACCGTTTTTGAAAAAATCAAAAACAAAAAAAATGGTTCCATGGGGGGTACCCTCAATAACCATTTTTCAGAAAATTTTTTTCAACAAATACCTAGCTTTAATTAAATGAAATTTTTTTGTGTTTTTATTTTTAAAATCTGTCGAACAGTTTTTGAGAAAAAAAAAATGTTTATAAAATTTGGAAAAAAATTCGTATGGGGGATACCGTTATTTTTGGTCTTAAAAAATCAAATCAAAAAACATCCGGGGGGAAAAAATTAAAACCCATATCTACCAAGTTTGAAGAAAATCGGCCGAGCCGTTTAGCTGCAATCTAACGGACAGACAGACAGACAGACAGAATTGCGAGACCCACTTTTTTAGTCTTCGCTATCATCGTAATGTCAACTTTGATCAAAATCTCGAGTTAGATTTTTTTTACGAATGCATAACTTGCCTTATAGTACCTATAAGTCGCAAGTAAAAAAATCCTTACATACTTCTGGTGAAAAGAAGATTATTGCCTTTGATATTTCAAAAGCATTTGATAGTATCTGACATCAAGCTATCTTATCAAAAATGCGTGCCTTTGGTTCCGATGACACTCTTCCTCGATGGATTAGGAATTACTTTCCAAACTGTTCCAATGCAAGTAAAACTGGACGGGCTTAAGTCTGATACCCACAAAATATGCTGGTGTACCGCAGGGCTCCGTTTTCTCACCGAATCTTTTTCTCATTTTTATCAAGATCTTTTCTGTCAGTACTGTCATCTTTTCCTTTTCGTTTGAAGATTCATACCTCTATTCGTATCATAAGTTAATCACATAAAAAGTCTTTAAGAATGGAACGAAAGTATTGCCTCAACTTTTTGTATTGCTAGAGAAATTCATTTTTGAATTCAGACTTGTTACACAAAGGTTTTTGTATAGAAGAACTTGGCTCTTTTTTTAACATTTATGTTTTTTGGTCTGATCTCACTCCTTTTTGCAAAGATTTTAATATTTTGCCATGTCAAAATCTCGAAAGATACGGAAGGATAGAAGGGTGGACCCTAAATAAAACTTAGTTTATAGCTTCCTATTTCTTTTGGTATATTTTCTTTTCGTTATTTGTTGTTTTGATTTGCGCTTCAATTATTTCTTCTTATCCTGGCAAGATACATACCTAACACTAAGATACCTACCTTAATTACAGCAATCGGAAGTGCTCCATATAAATAAAACATTTTCTCAGAAAGTGGGCGGATACCACGTCCTCTGAATGGAAAACCTCAATTTTTATTGTTGGTCTTTTATATGCAATTTGAGCTCTACCGTTCTACCAAATTTACATCAGTTCTGAGGAAGTGGGCGGATACCACGCCCCTGAACGGAAAACCGCTAATTTTATTTTTTTTCCTTTGAATGCAATTTAAGCCCTACCACTTTACCAAATTTCATCGTTTTACAGCAGTCGGAAGTGCTCCATTCAACCAACACCAATTCAGAGAAAGTGGGCGGATACCACGCCCTCTGAATAGAAAATTTCAAATTTTCGATTTTTTCCTCTGCTTGCATGACACGACCTACCGTTGTGCAAAATTACAAGACTCTACGATGTCGGGAAGTTGATGATCTGTCAGTCAGTCAGTCAGTTACGGTTTTCGTGATTTTTGAGGCCTTATATCGCAGGAACCGCTTATGCTAGAAAATTGATATTTGGTGAGGCGCTTGTGCCTGACTAGCTTAGCATATATTCGGAGTTTTAAGTTTCTGGCTTCATTGGTACTGAAGATAGGAAGGGGTCAAAAATCGCCTGAGTTTGTTCCTGTAAAAAGGGTGTAGTGCCAGAACTTGGCTGGGCACTACCGTGCCCTTTGATTAATACTCAGATAGATAGAAAGTAATCCTCAAAGATAAGACATGACTTTCTATAAGAGCCTAATCACTTACAAAAATCCTAGGTGTTCGCAATCCTCTCACAGTTTATACTCGTATTAACATTTTTTATTAAATATTGTGCTACATACCACATCTACATGCGCATAATAAATTTTGTAAAATGTCTTATTATCATTTATAACGTTACCTCACTAACTATATAGTACCCACCAATATATAAAATCTAGACCGATCAAAATGTATTACTTAATCAAGCCTACACCCCATCATATCTATAGGAATCCGAAAAGCTCGTGTTTTCATTTAAACTCGAAATGACACTTTTTTAAAAATATAATTTGTCACTTCTCACTCGTGCACTCAACTAATGCTCATTTGTGATAATTATAATCAGCTGTCAATTGTCGCATGACTTATAATAGTGTTACGCGGCGCTTTGGGGCGTTTTAAATAACTCATTTATACCTTAGACTTTTTTTTTTCTTCTTTAATTTCAATGTGTGTAATAAATGTATGTACATATGTTTATCGGACGAGCCGAGTTATTCCCAAAGTCGTCAATTACACCTTCCGCTAAATTGACAAATTGATTTTAATTACATCATCACATAATAACTTGCATTCAATTAAAAATGAAACACGATACTCACTTAGGCAGAAATTAAATGACAGAAAGAGAATCTTTCGTCGTGCACAGTGGTGCAAAATTGCTATAAATATGGAACTATATCAACAAATAAGAATAAGAATTACAAACGATTCTGAAACGTGTTAAGACAGTGTGAAAGTCTCGCACAGAATAAACAAGTATCAAAAATATTTAAAATCAAATTATAGTTTCAAAACAAAATATGACATTTCGTCTCACACAACTTGACAGTCCATCTTACACAATGTGACATTTGTAAATGTCAAATTATAAATGCATTCTAATTTTTAGGATTCAATCTTAAACCATGTGTTAGTTTTCAATCCCATTTGAGTTTTTTTTTTGGTTATGGTGAAACTGATTTGTTTTGAAGCAAAATATGAAAATCGTTTTTGACACATGAGTTTGGCAGACATAGGGTAATACTTTGTGAAAAAGTATTTTTACTGCTTTTTTTATCATAACTTTTATGTTAAATCGATAGCGTTAGCTTCCATTTAAGAAAAAATTATGTTAAAAACTATTCGGGTCAACTTATGAAACACATCCAAAAAGAACGTTCGTTAAGTTAAGATTTTAGCTTGCAGCAGAAATTATGTTCCTAAATTTTATTAAACCATATTTTTCAATATATTTTTAAGAGTTTTTTTTCCAACATTTTCATAGACGATGTCCAACTGTATTCCACTTCCGTCTATGTCGTTGGTCTTCTGCGTCTGGTTTGTCTCAAGTTACGCGAAAAAAAATTTTAAGTCGCGCTATTTGTTTATCCTCCTACAAAACATGAATGATTGTTTTGTTTTCTGTTTTCAAGTCTAGGGATCTAATGAGAAGTTGGCGCTGGACCGTTAAGGTATGCATATACGAGTACACATCATGGTTGTTTATTTTCTATAAATTTTGTTATTTCTTAAGCTTTGCGTACATTGACAGTATTTACGCAATAAGAAACTGTTCTCAAATTTCAAATGGATATTTATTTTATAATTTTGTTGTTTTACAGAAATGTTGTTTTAGTTGGAAAATTTTGTCTTAGTCATATATTGTTAGCCAGGACCACTATCGTTAGTGACCTTGAAAAAAGAATCTTTAAAAAAACATAAAAAAATCTATAGCTGACCAATTACTGAAACAAGCTGACCTTTTTGGACCAATTTTTTTCTTAATTACCTGAATGGAGTGCCAACAATTTTTTCCGTGACCTTGAAACAAATTTTAAAAATTCATAAAAAAAAATTATGGCTAACTAATTACTGAACTTAGTGTACCTTTTATTAAGATCCAGTGTTCTTTCGGATGGTATACATTTTAGCCGATTATCCCACAAATAGGGTGCCAAAAATCACACGTGACCTTGCAAAAGTTTAAGCTTTGATTAAAAATTTTCTATGGCTGACCAATTTCCATAACTAGTTAACCTTTTTTGACCGATTACTGACCAATTGATGGCATACTTTTTTTTCGAATATCTTATGTATGGGCTGCCAAGATCCCAGAGCACAAATTTTGACGGTAAAAATTTCCTAAGGGATTGAAATTTAAGAACCTCTCATAATTTGGCAAAAATAGATTAATTTAAAAGAAACGGAAGCCAAAATCATAAAACCGGTAGAACTCCAAAACGGGTTTTTGTCTGCGGAAGTGACTGTGTAACACTTTTATAGAAATCATCATATAATATATGCACGAGTATGTAAAGGATTCTTTAAAAAAATTGATATCGAGCTTCAAGTATTTGCAGTCGGTCCAATTTGTGATGACCCGCGACTAGCAATAGCGTCTCGAATGTTGGCTTCGAGCTCGTCTAAAGTGGCTGTGTTGTTAGTGTTAATCGAATAGTGGCAAGTCATATTATCACGGCGGCCATTTGATGAATGCTAGCCTTGAAATGACCCAGTCGCCAGATTTTTCCTTCATAACTTCGAGCCTTATGTCGCTTGTATAGCATTTAGCGCCTCTTTGTTAGGTTAAGTTAGGATAGTTGGCTGATTGTTGATTTTGTAACCGTCACACTTAGATCAATGTAGATCCGTTGTGACACCCTAGGGGTTGTGACCCTATGTATTGAAACATATGACAATCCTATGTCAATCAAGCCCGTTAAGGGTGTTGATGGGTAACACCAAGCTATAGCTTGAAATGTCGGAGGGTACTTCTAAATCATTGAAGAAATGCCTTTTGTCACATAATCACCTGGCTAAGGAGAGGTAGACGCCTTCTAAGGGCGTGGTCCTTTCCTTTACCCCCACTTAAGAAATCATCACTCTACCAGGTCCGTATCAGCATGTGGCTCCGAACAACGTCTGGTTGATGAGTTTTATATGTCATGTTGGACCCAGAGCTTGGGTAAATCAATGTTGTCGAGCACTGTCCAAAGAAAGTGAGTTGACATCGCTCTATATCCGATACCATTGATAGTAACGGTTTCCCTGGCTCGTTTTAAAAAATAAAATGCACGACTGGGTCGCACGAACTTTCTCCTATGTAAAAGACTAAAAATTTCAAACATTAATGTAATTAGAAAAAAAACTGTTCATAAGCATAAAATTAATTTTTTGAACTCTTAGTAGTAAAAGATAAAAACAGAATGCTATGCAAACATGAATTTATCTAAGAACAAAAATTGTTAGTCGTTGTAGTGGTTTCTTAAAAAATAAGCTCTTATATACAAAATTTTTAAAAGATTTTTAAGAAAAACATTTGGTACGCCAACCTTAAGTTTTTATTATTGTACGAATGAAAATTAAATTTTTTAATTTTTTTTCTTCAAAAATTCAAAAAATATTTTTTTTTTAAGTTTTGAAATGCAATGTTTTTTAAACTTTTTAGAAGCACATCTATAAAAAAAATTATTATTCAATTAAAGATCGTAAGAATTAATTGAAAGAATAAAATTTTGAGGCGCCGTTTTCGAAAAAAATACGATTTTTGAACACCATTTTTTAACATTTGTATGGTGGGTACCTTTAGTTTTAGGTAAAATAATTTTTTTTCGCATATCTTGTAGATTATATTGAGAAACTTTCATTTATCAAGTTTAAAAAAAATCAAGAATGTGGTTTTCGGAATATTAAATTTTGAAAACAAATTTTTAATTTTTTTTTTTAAATCCAAAAATTTTTTTTTGAAAATTTGAATACAAAATTCTATTCAAGTTTTTAGGGAGCTTTAGCAAAAAAAAAATATGATCAAAATCGGTTTTACCGTTTTTGAGAAAATCAAAAACAAAAAAAAAAATGGTTCCTTGGACTGTACCCTCAATAACCATTTTTCGGAAAATTTTTTTCAACCATTATTTAGCTATAACTAAAAGATTTTTTTTGTATTTTTATTGTTTAAATCTGTCGAACGGTTTGTGAGAAAAAAAAATATTTATAAAATTTCAAAAAAATCGTATGGCATACCGTTATTTTTGGTCTTAAAAATAAAAAGAAAAAAAGTGTAGTAGAACCGACAGACAGACGGAATAGCGAGACCCACTTTTTTAGTCTTCGCTATCATCGTTATGTCAACTTTGATCAAAATCTCGAGTTCGATTTTTTTTACGAATGTATAACTTGCCTTATAGTACCTATGTATAAGTCGCAAGTAAAAAGAAGGTTCAATAATGCCGACATGTCATAAACCACACCAAGCATTGAATGGTTATGGATGCT
This sequence comes from Chrysotoxum bicinctum, assembly GCA_911387755.1. Classification (NCBI taxonomy): domain Eukaryota; kingdom Metazoa; phylum Arthropoda; class Insecta; order Diptera; family Syrphidae; genus Chrysotoxum; species Chrysotoxum bicinctum. The sequence goes on along the minus strand of OU426988.1, from coordinate 219,782,365 downwards.
TGATTGAACACTCTTATGGATTGTGTTTGCTCCAATAACCGCAATTTTGCTTGTTGACATAGCTAATTAGCCAAAAATAACCTCGTCTAAGAAGATTCTTTTTTGGTCAAAATTAGTATCTCCTGGAGAGAATTATCGTTCAACAACATATGCAAATGATTAAATTCTTTTATCAAAGTGGGCCTTCTGTTAAAGCAACATTTCACGTGCCTCGCCCATTTTACGGTCACCATAATCTTCTTCCGAGAACTAAATTTGCTAACACCCGTACGTTAACGAAACGCATGATCTGAGAGTGTGCAGGGGAATCCGAGGTAGTCTATTCCCCGACGCTCACAAGAATTCGGCCTTTTGCAGATCACAACTTGGCGAATTTTGCGTCATGACTTGAGCCTACACCCGTACAAACATCAACTAAGACAAGAGCTCAGATTTAACGACCATTGACATCGACGTTGATTCGCTAATTGGGCTCTCGAAAAATCAAATCATATTCTGCAATGAGGCCCATTTCTGGATGAATTGGTTCGTCAACAAGCAAAACTGTCGAATGTGGGACGATCACAATCCACACCAGATCCACCAAATTGTGCACCCGGAGAAGGGACCACCAGTTTGGTGTGGATTTTGTACGACGTTGGTCACCCCATCACTGCCAACGGCGAGCGGTATTAGTCGACAAAAAATAAATGTTTCTTATTTCGTGACCTTTTTTAATTAATTATATGTACGCCCTCAAGTTAGCTTCAGTTAATTATTTTATTTAGCTAATAGTCGACGATAAAGGCAAAGTGACGGATCCAAAAGTACATCAGTTATTCTTTGCTGACGATGGAGCCATCATAAGTGAAGACCCGATATCCCTACAACGAGCAGTTGACGTATGGGTGGATGTTCTAGAAGGAAGTGGGTACCGCATAAGCGCGAAAAAGGCAGAATACCTATGCTGCCCATTTTCTGATCCACACAGGCCTATTCCAGACATTTATTTGAATGGAGTAGTGCTTCCCAAGTGTGAAAAGTTTAAATATCTGGGGTCTATGATAAATAACGAAGCTACTTGTGATGATGATATCAATCATCGCGTAAGCGTAGGGTGGATGAAGTGGCGGGAAAATTCTGCTATCTTCTGAAAGCTCTACACTTCAGTTGTGCGTCCAGCACTCACATACGGTTCACAATGTTGGACAATGTACAAAAAGTATGAGAGTAAGCTAACGGCAGCTGAGATGAAGATGCTTCGTATGACAGCAGGAGTTACAAAGCTTGATCGAATTAGAAGTACGAAGATCCGAGGAAGCCTTCATGTTAAGAATACCATTTCCCAAAAAATTGAACACGACCGACTCAGTTGGTATTGCCATGTTCAAAGGAGATATCCTGAGAACCCTGTCAAAAAGGCAATATCATACAACGTTCCAATTCGGAATAAAAAGAAAGGTAGGCCTAAACACTCCTGGTACAAACAAATGCAAAAACACCAGCATTCAGTTGGCCTCAGAAATGGAACAATACAAAACCGGGAGGCTTGCCGCCGATTTCTGAGGTCAACCCGGCGAACCCCACAGGCGGATCACTAGTGTGAAGCAGATACGTGGGAGAGTTATGATCCCCTCGACATCGAGATCATAACAGCGCCGAAACAAAGGAAGAAGAAGAATAGTCGACGATAAAAAGTTTCTTTTGGCCCGAATTGGATGATACGAATACAGACGACATGTGGTTTCAACAGGACGGCTCTACCTGCCACAAAATCCATACCAGAATGGACAACTTGCCTGAGCAATTTCCAAACATGGTTATCTCACGCGGAAGCGAAGTGAATTGGCCACCGAGATCGTGCGATTTGACCCAATTAAACTTCTTCTCGTGGGGTTTTCTAAAGTCACAGGACTAAAAACAAACAACCACAACCCAGAAACCAAACATAATTCTTGTGTCAAAGTTATGGAAAGTTGCATGTTTCTGATGCGCGCCATGCAACGAATCCTCGGATGACATTTGAACTAGTATGTTATATTCCCTAGATAATGGGATATGTACATGGACCTCCTAACTAAATAATTAAAAATTTCAATGATATTTCACTTACAGTTTGTTTTATTCAAATTTAAAAATAGGAAACGCTTAATGGAAAGCCCTTTACTATAAAAAACTGTACCCAATAAACGGCCGCCTTCTGACTGATGATTCCCGTTGCATGACTAATTTTCAAATATGGTGCATCGAATCTCGTCTTTGAGTTTATAAATTATTCTTGGGTTATTGGCATTCACCTTTGGTTTCAAAAAAGCCCAATGACAGAAACCCAATAGGCTCAAATCGCACGCTCTGAAAGAAGGTTGAGATCAAGAAATCCGCGACATATTCTAACCATCACCGCAAAATCTCACCATTTCGATAGTGGATTGTCCCACTTATATGCGTTGTTAGTTCGTGTCCAAACCATTACCAAATCTTGATGTTCCCACATGACAGCTGTCAGACAACAACACTGTATAACCGACACAAATAAAATACACGACTGGGTCGCACGAACTTGCTCCTATGTAATAGACTAGGAATTTTAAAAACGAATGTTATTAGAGAAAACTGTTCATAAGGATAAAATGAATTTTTTAAATTCTTTTAGTAGTAAGAATGCTATGCAAATATGAATTTATGCAGGAACAAAAATTATAAGTCGTTGTAGGGGTTCCTTAAAAAATAAGCTTTTATGTACAAAATTTTTAAAACATTTTTAAGAAACAATTTTGGTACGCCAACCTTAAGTTTTTATTATTGTACGAATAAAAGTCTAATTTCCAAAAAAAATACTAAGCCTTTTTTTTCTAAAAATTGAAAAAATATTTTTTCTTAAGTTTTTAAATGCAATGTTTTTTAAACTTTTTAGGAGCTTTTTTGTAAAAAATTTCATTAAAATCCGTTATGTCGATAATGAGAAATTCAAAATTCGGAACATCGTTCTATGGTAGGTACAATCAGTAAAATCTAGATTTAATTTTTTTTTTATTAAATTATATATCGTAAAGTTTAATCAAAAGAAAAAAAATTTTAGCAAAATTCTCGAAACCGTTTTCGAGAAACATGTGATTTTCGAAAACAATTTTTTAAAATTTGTATCGAAGGTACCGTTAGTTTTAGATAAAACAAAATTTTTTTTCTCAAATCTTGTAGATTATGTTAAGAAATTTTTATTTGCCAAGTTTGAAAAAATCGAGCATCGGGTTTTCGAAATATTGAGTTTCCAAAAAAAAATGTAAAATTTTTTTTTAAAAATCCAAAAAATTAAAAATTGAAAATTTGAATATGTAATAATATTCAAACTTGGGAGGAGCTTCAGCATAAAAAAAAAACTTAAATCGGCTGTACCGTTTTCGAGAAAATCAAAAACAAAAAAAATGGATCCAGGGGGGCTACCAAAAATAACAATTTTTTGTAAAATTTTTTTCAACCATTAGCTAGTTTTAACCAAATGAAATTTTTCAAATTTTTTTTAAAAATTCTGTGGGACTGTTTTTGGGAAAAAAAGATATTTAAATAAAATTTCGAAAAAAAATCGTATGGCAGGTACCGTTATTTTTGGTCTTAAAAAAAATTAAAACCCATATCTACCAAGTTTAGGCTGCAGTCGAACCGACAGACAGACAGACAAACAGAATTGCGAGACCCACTTTTTTGGTCTTCGCTATCATCGTAATGTCAACTTTGATCAAAATCTCGAGTTCGATTTTTTTTACGAATGCATAACTTGCCTTATAGTACCTATAAGTCGCAAGTAAAAATAGCGTTGAATTAAAAAAGTCAGTATTTATGGGACACCCTATCCTTTAAATTTTAAATATTGGTTAATGAATCATGACTAAAACCATACACAAACCTACTGTTAAATGTGCGTCTAATTCACATTTGAGTGGTCATTAATGTCAAACACAAGTAAACAACCACAATGTCACCACAATTTGTTGATTTGTTACCTCTACCGGTCTAATGTTCCTACTTAATACTTAACTGAAATGCATTTTGAACATGTTGGTTCATTTTTTTTTTTTGACATTCGTTTGACAGTTGCATATTTAATTGCATTTTCATTCCATATTGGGAACGTCATTCGATTAAGGTCTTCGCATAAACCTGGCAGTGAATAACAAATAATAGATCGCGGTGTTTCAAAATTGCTAAAACCACAATCAACCTTGATCTTAATTATTTAACCAAACTGGGTATTAAAAAAGCAACAGAAAATGAGTAAATATTCAACAACATCTAAGCTTATGGGAAATGGTGCAACACATCATGTGACAGACGTCGTCGTGCGTCGTAAATTTATTCAAAGCTTTTAAAAACACCCCCCACAAAAATTGTAATAATAATAATTAGTATCTCAACTACTAGGTTGTTCATTGTTGACATTTACTTGCAATATTTATTTCTCTCTCCAAGATTGTAATCCGACAATAGTCCATTCCGTCTAAACATAAACTGCAGAACTAAACACTGAAATAATATTTATCTTTTTGCCCGAACATCACCAGTACAGTGGGTGGGTGAGTGAATCGCTGGACTCTTTCCTCTGAATTGCGAGAATAAAATTTGCATTTTCATTGAAAAACTTAAAATGACGTCCCCATGCGACACCATCACAACACGCAATGCAAATCCGACGACGCAGAGTGAAACGAGCTGCACACAGTTTACGAGTAAGTGCGTTCGCGGCGAGTTTGTGCCCGCGCGTCTAAAAATAGCCCCGCCAAATCAGAATTCATTATTTTTGCTTTTTATGTTGCGTTTTTTTGTTGGCCTGCAAACTGATGTACTGTACGGATATAAATTGTGAACCCTCCTCATTAGTCATCTGCATCTCTTGGCTAAAACTCAGAATCCATCCCTCTGTTGCAAGAGAGTGGAGACTGCAAATCTTAAAAGGGATGTGCGACACCATTGTCACTTGTAATTTTTGCATCTATTTTTCTTTTATTTCCACTTCTTCATTTGCCACAATTGCAATTTGTAATTTTATTCTTTCGTCTTTTTTATTGTTTTTGTTTCGTCTTGTTCTAAATTTAGATACTTGGGAGCAACAGTTTAGCGAGTATCTTATAGATAGTGGGCATCAGTACGTAGACCTGTGTCGTAGACGTAGATCACTAGACAGTCTTTTTAGATTCGTGGTTGTATCTAATTTTTACATCCCCGCTACCTATACTCGTATATATTTTTCTGAATCAATTAACTTGGTGCCATAATTAAAAGAAATCATATAACTAAAAGTATAACTGTTTAGAATGAATGTAAAAGTGATTGCAACATACCGGGATGCAGCACGTAATAATGGGATCACCATTACGACGAACTAAGTGACACTGCTCCTCGTGTGTGAGAAAATATAGTTTTTTGCAGAATAGTTTGTAAATTTCGCTTAATAGTGAGTGGGCGAGTTAAATTTACTCGTAGTTGTAAATTTGTTTTGTGATCAAAATGTTAACATGATGGAAATGATATTTCGAGTCGGAAAGTGATGAATGTAGCTGAGGGATTTAGGAATTGGACAGTCATTTAAGTCAGAAGTGATTGTTTGCATGTTTCAATTAATAAATCACACAGACGGTATTTCTTTTTCTCCAAAATTTAATTTTTGGTTTCTATTTGCACTGTAGATAGTTTGCTGAATTTGTTTATAGGATTTTATTGGTATTCATATATTGGTGTTTTTTTGTATACACAATATATGTATTCCAAGCGAAACATGTGCATTTAATAGCACCTTTTAGCTTTCATTTTCCTATAACAATGTTAAAGAGTGTGAGAGTAATGAAAAACAAAATTATAAAAAACATTTCATTAAATTATATAATTTAATTACTATTCCGGCTTATTCTGTCGCACTGCAGTGTTGTTTTTCAGTTTACAAACAAGAACAACACACTATATGACACTGTCATCAAACATCAAATTAGGCAAACTTACTAGACAAAAAGATACGAACACCTAAACAGCAGAAATTTCTAATTGAAAGCTCAACCGAAAAATAAAACACCATCATTGGAAAACAACACCACAGTTTAACTGCATAAACCCAAAGTTAGATTAATTGATCTAAATCACGTCGGTTTATCTTAAATAATTATAAATGTTGTCATATAATTTAATAAAAATAAGTATCTTTTAAATAATAGAATATTTTTTTTTAAATCGAGCTTGAAAATTTCGGTAATATTGAATTTTGAAAAAAAAAAAAAAAAAATAAAAATCCAAAAAAAAATTTGGGAAAATTTTAATACACACTACTTTCTAAACTTTTAGGTAGCGCTTAGTATAAAAAGAAATTATGAAAATAAGTTCTACTATTTTTGAGAAGATCAAAAACAAAAAAAAAATTACACAGCTTTAACTAAATGAAGTTTTTTGATTTTTTTTTACAAAATTTCGAAAAAATTCGTGTGGCAGGTACCGTTATTTTTGGTTTACAAAAAAAAAAAAAAAAAAAACGGTATCTGCTAAGTTTAAAGAAAATCGGCTGTAGTCGAACATTAAAACCAAATTATGAGACCCACATTTTTTCGTCTTCGCTATAATCGTAATGTCAACTTTGATCAAAATCTCGAGTTCAATTTGTTTTAACGAATGCATAACTTGCCATATAGTACCTAATTAAAAGTCGCAAGTAAAAATTAAAATGACAAAATGGAGGGAATACTTCAATTTTACTTTTGTTTGCAGAACTTTGAGGAGCAATGAAATGTTAAATCTATTCTGTTAAAAATCTTTGTGATATCATTAACAATATTTAATGCAAGAGGCGGTTGTAGTTATTCTGAATATATTATATTTATATATTATTATATATTATATATATATATATATATTATATTTATATATTTTTATATTCTCATTCGACTCAACCAAAGCTTATTAATTTTTTCAAACAGGATCTTATAAATATTTAGTTCGTTTTTCAAATGATTTTATTTCACATACATTTACGAGGGCGGTCCGATAAGTACTTAGCCTCAACGCCCGATGGTGCCAGTTTCGCAAGAGAGATTTACTATCGTCTAGTACATTCTCTTAGGCGGCTACTGTCAAAATTTCAGCCGAATCAGACTCTTAGTTTTGTTTTGATCACGTGGGAAGCCAGGTTGTTTGCGAATTTAAAAAAAATGGAAAAAGAGCAATATCGGTCGGTGATTCGTTTCTTGTTTCTGGAAGGGAAATCGCGCAGCGAAATTAAAGAGCGCTTGGATGCTGTGTACGGTTAATATTTTTCTTCGATGGTGAATGTCAAAAATTGGTATAACGAGTTTCAACTTGGTCGCACATCGGTTTTCTGATGAGCCCCGCCCAAAAATTGGCTACCACGGAGGGTAACTTGTCTAAAATCCACGATCTCGTATTGGCAGACCGCCGATTGAAGGTGCGCGAGATTGCTGAAACAGTAGGCATCTCAAAAGACCGCGTGGGTCATATCCTCCATGAAATTTTGGGCATAAAAAAGCTGTCAGCGCGATGTGTGCCGCGTTTGCTCACTCCGTCCACGTGCGACTTTTTACTTGCGACTAGATAGATACTATAAGGCATTCGTAAAAAAATCGAACTCGAGATTTCGATCAAAGTTGACATTACAATGATAGCGAAGACCAAAAAAGTGGGTCTCGCAATTCTGTCTGTCTGTCTATCTATTCGACTACAGCGCCAATAGATCGGCCAATTTTCTTTAAACTTAGTACAAAGTATTTTTAATTTTTTCCCCCCACACATTTTTTCTTTTGTTTAAGACCAAAAATTAGTGTACCTGTCATACGATTTTTTTTTGAAATTTTATAAATATTTTCTTTTTTACAAAAACTGTTCTATAAATTAAAAAAAACAAGATTCAAAAAAATTTCATTTAGTTAAAGCTTGTTAATGGTACCCCCTAGAACCATTCTTTTTGTTTTTGATTTTCTCAAGAAAGGTACAACCGATTTTGATAATTTTTTTTTGTGCTAAGGCTCCCCATAATTTTTAATAGAACTATGTATTTAAATTTTCAAAAATTAAAAAAAAAGTTTCAAATTTTTTTTTTAAAACTCAATCTTTGGAAACCCGATGGCGTATTGCCAAACTGTATATCAGTACAGAGCTCCGACGATCTATAATAGACTACAGAATGCTCATTCAAATTAAGAGCATACTATATACTGTGTCAGATCAAAAGCAGATTTTTTTGTGTTGGTATACATTTTGCTCAGGAAACTAAGAGCAAAGTACCTGTGATTACAGAGCCATCGTTCACGTTGGTGTGGTTATTGTGTGTGATGTGTGGTGCCGTGACATAAGGCCAAGTGACAAAAGGCCAAATTTGTTTGTGACTTAAGGCCATGGTCCGCCATGGGACCATGTATTTTTTGATGAGTCGAAGTTTGCGCCCTCTATAATTCGGCCAAAATTCGAAAATTAAATTCCCACAAATCATGCGTTTTTTTGGCATTCTAGACCGTACTAGTACCTTAAACTTGACAGATAAAAGTTTCTCAATTTAATCTACAAGATGTGAGAAAAAAAAAATCATTTTACATAAAAATAGCGGTACCCACCATACAAATGTTAAAAAATGGTTTTTGAAAATCGTATTTTCTCCAAAACGGTTCCGAGAATTTTTATAATTTTTTTTGTTTCAATAAATTTTTACGATCCATAATAATACTAAAAAAAATTTGAAATTAAGATATTACTGACTGTACCTGCCATAGAACCATTTTTTCGAATTTTGAATTTTTCATTATCGGTGTAACGGATTTTAATGAATTTTTATATAGAGAAAAGTTTAAATAACATTACATTTCAAGACTTTTAAGAAAAAACATATTTTTTAATTGAATTTTTGGAAAAGAAAAAAAATATTTTTTTTTTGAAAATTCGATATCTCAAAAACGGCTCAATATTTTTTTTTGAAATTTATTTTTATTCGTTCAATAACAACTTTAAGTTGGCGTACCAAAATGTTTTAAAAATTTTGTATATACATATGTAGCTTATTTTTTTAAGAAACCACTACGACGACTTATAATTTTTGTTCTTGCATAAATTAATATATTCTTGAATTACATGGCATCCTGTTTTAGCTCCAACTACTAAAGGAGTTGAGAGTGACTAAGTCATTTAAAAAATGAATTTTATGCTTAAGAACAATTTTTCTCTAATAACATTCATTTTTGAAATTCTTAGTCTTTTACAAGTTGTTGTGCCCCTTGGCATAATGGTTAGTGCGTTGGACTGTCATGCGGAAGGTCTCGAGTTCGATTCTCAGCCGCTGCAAGAAAGTTTTTTTTGTAGGGGTGTACTGCCTCTTGCGATGAATTGACAAATTCTCCAAGAGTATCTCTTGTCATGAAAAGTGCTGCTCATTAGCCGTTCGGAATCGGCAGAAAATTGTAGGGTCCCCTCCGTTCCTGGTAACACGCACACAGAAATGGTTGGGAGTTGTAAGTCACTAGGTCCTGGTTCACTCCGAGCTGTTACACCACCAAATTTATTTATTTATTTTTATTCTTTTACATAAGAGCAAGTTCATGCGACTCAGTCGTGCATTTCAGTTTTTATTTGTTCTTATTATATTTTATTTGTAAATTGTTATATTAGTTCTTCTACAATTTGATTCCTGTTATAGAGCGTAATCTTGACGTATTTATATAGGATCATCCAATCAATCTCTTCGTTTAGAATATTGACCCCTTCAGTGTCGTTCAAGTAACTCTTTCCAAACGTACTTCTGGTATTTTCAACAAGTATTAGCGATCTACACAAAAAATGAAACACGTTCACCCTCTCTCTAAAGTTACATAGAATGCATATTTCTTGTCGAACACTCCTGTGAACTTCATAATTCAGGAAAAGCAACTTTCCTGCTGTTTTAAAAACAAGTGACATGAGGTCGGTTGAAAATAAAACAAATTAATTAGATAGCCTAAACCTAGTGGCTTACAATTATTGTGCGTGTTTGGAGAAATGGAGGAGACCTACACCAGCATTGTTATTTTCTTCGGTAATCGACTCTCATCCATTTCAATTGTCGTTAGAATGTAGGTATTCGCATCTTGAAAATTGAAATGAAGAACGGAGAAAGACCCATTTCCAGCATGAGGATATTATTTGACGAACAACTCAAAGTTGTATAGCTTCAGCATAAGTGTTTTTTTTTTTATACATATTAAGCGTAGGGGAAGGTGGCCTAAAATGGCACCCCTAAGGAAAATGTGTCATAATCTCACATAAATGTGACATTTAAACTTAAATGTTATATTCTTTTCAAAGCTTAATCAATAACGCTTACATTTTTTTGCTTTACGAGTTTAAAATTTTTCAAAAAGTATTTAAAGTATTAATTTTCAAAAACTCTTCAAATTCCAACGATCAAAATTGTCCGGGTAAAATGGCATACCAGTATGCCCTTGTATACCCTTGCAAGTAAACCAACTAGGCAAGTAAACCAAAAACCATTTTCAATTTAATTTGAACTTCATTTTAAACAAATCATAGTTCAAAGTAAAATAAACATAAACAATACTCAATAAAAAAATAAAAACAACAATTCATTTAAAACAACTTCACTTAAAACAAAATAAGGAAAAGTATAAATTATAATAATACTCAATTATTACAAGTACTTTTTTTTCGGACGGCATTTAGTGCTTTTGTTAATGCATTATCAGTCCAGGACTGCATCTCTGTACATCGTTTATATTTTCCAACCATTTTCACTATAAAGAAAATGAAAATGTAAGGGTAAGGCGAGTGCTTAGTAGGCCATTTTGCCCATTTAGGGTTCTTTTATTTAAGTTTTAATTCCGAACACACTGAAATGGTTATAAGCCAACTAATTTCAGTAAATTAATAAGAAATACTTAATACTTATATTATTTACTGTTTTCTCCTAAATTTAATGTTTTTTTATATTTTTTTTTGTCAAACTTTTATTGATTCTACTTTCGTAGATGGATAGAGACAGTTTAACCTGTAAAATTTCAAACAATAGCTTGAAGCTGCTAAAATTTCTTGTATGTCAGTGATGCCAGATAAACTAAAGAATTGTGTTACCAAAACCTTCTAATTCTGTTCGATTCTACAATTTCTAGCAAGGGGGCCATTTTACCTTGGTGAGCCATTTTAGGCCATCTTCCCCTACCAACATTATATTGATGACCCTTAAATTTTTGAGCACAGGCCGAGCGTTTTGAAAGCTGGAGAGAATTTAAAAGGGGATACCGATGCACATTGGTGTTGAATTTCTGAATATCGCAACGGGAAGGAAATATTGAGCCGGGTTAAGCATTCCAAATTCGTGAAGTGCGGCTAAAGAAAGAATCTCTGTTAACAGTACGTCAAGGGTAAACCGTCTAATGTGTCAAACACCGTTTTGAAGTCGATAGAAAAAGGCATATAGATTCTTTTTTGTTCCCATAAATATTTCCGTTATATTGGTGAGCGAATAAATTTGATATAAATAGATTTCCATAAATAGTAAAAAAATTCAAAATTTTGATTAAAAAATGGAAAGATCACTTTTTAAATTTTAATTTATAATTTAAATCAATATTAAAACTTATTGATACAGATTTTATTTAACCGGTGACTACTGTTACGGTTAACAGAATAAGTCGTAAATCTTAATTATCTTCGGAGCGATTCTTTTGAAGATAAATAAAATTGACAGTTTTCTTTTAGAAAATTAATCACATTCATTTGTGATTGATTAAGTAATTGAAGACCTCTAATCAAATGCAATTGATATATCTATTCGGCATTTTTTGATACATCGATGTTCAGTAAATGCATTCCATTGATTTAAAAAACATAAATATTTACTTGGTCTATGAATTATTAAAATATCAATTTACTAATAAATAATTGCTAACGTTTAAAACATTTCTTTGGAAGAATTACTTGCAGCTTAAAAGTTTATTAAATATTTTCTTACAACATTCTTCACAACCATTAATTGTCAAGGAAGTCATTTTGTATAAATTAATATCGTAGGATCCTGTTCAAAGAAAATCACTTTCATCTTTAAAAGTTTTTGGTCTCTTTTAGTCTTAATAAAACAAGTGTGTTTTTCCAAGCTTCAAAATGGCTGCCGGGCGAATTTAAAGTCTTAAAATTGCTTAACATTAAATTTAACTTAATATTCGTTTGTAAATAGCTTTCGTCTAAGCACTTTCGTCACAGCATTTTTTTTTAAGTTTAAACATTAAAGTATGAGGCAATCGAGTCACTGGGGCGTATGTGGAACAAAATCGAAATGAGCTATACTTGGGATTTCAGTAATATGCGTCTCTTCTACATATTTGACATTTCAACACATTTAAAGTTAAAAAAATCTTGAATAAATAATACTTCAAAAGACGGAAATACCATAATCATGAATCTTATTAAAATCACACTTTCCTAGAATATAAATTGTAAAATTGACAGCTCATTATGCAATTTTTACGTCAACCAGTTCTGAAAATGGTATTTTTTTTTTGTATAACTCAAAACTATATAATATGTACATTTGAATTCATTTGTTTATAAACATTAGTCAGCAACTAAAATACTTTGAGCAAAATAAACAAAAGACAAAATATTATCGCAAAGCAATAAACAAATAATTACAATACGTGCATATCTAATTTATCTAATGTTTACAAAAATTTTGCATCTACTGTTTGCTTGCGGTGCAGTGGCGTTATAATCGCGGAAACAATTTCGAATTTCCACACAATTATCGGCTCCATTGATGCGCTGACACATAAATTAGAGATTCTGTCAAATATAAAAATTAACTACCAAACGTTGGACAGTGGACCAGCATACAGTGTAGATTTGGAAAAAAAATGCGAAGATTTATTTAAATGATATAAATTAAGATCTCGGTTTTAAATTATTTTGTATTCAAAATCAAAAGTTGGAAATGTGACGTACATAGATTATCTTTAAATTTAATGATGTGGACAAAAGAATAATTTCTTTAATAAGGCTCTATACATAAGTTCCTAACTTTAAAGTTGGTGTATGATAATGATAAATTAATGTGGCTCGAAACTGGTTCTAGCTCTTGAGACTTTTAATCTGGATTTATACTCTGTTCTCAATGTGCGCTGATTACTTAAGTCAGCATGAAAAAATTAAATTAATGCACGTTTTTTGAGAATACAAAAATTTCAACAAAACCTTAAAGTTCACTATAAGAATATCCATTTTTAAAAATTGATGTTTTCAATTCGAATCAACAATTGCTAAATTACTAAAGAGCTTTCGGTAAAGTCGGGGTTATTTCAATCCAGGCAACATTTTTTTTGCAAGATAAATTTGGAGTCGTGCTCGTGACAGCTTGTGGAGAATCAGGGCACACCATTTCAGTGTGTGTGAATTTATACAAATCGGTACGGCATATCAAATAACTAAATTTCTTCTTCAAAAACCTTTTACAATGTATATTATATTTGTATTACTCGCGGAGAAGTCCCTACACAAAATGTATGAGTTTTGGTCAGCTAGTAGTCAGGAAGACTATTAACTAACTAAAAATTTCTCGCAGAGTAAAAAATGATTGAAAACGGAAGGTTTTAAATGCAAAATTGTACTGCTTCTTTCTCTTCGAAGTGAAAAATTCTTCGAAAAGTTTTTCTTCTTATCTTTGTCGTTCGGATTCGGCAGAGAATTGTGAGTCAACTCCATTGCTTCTGACAATACACACACTGAATTGGTTAAGAGTTGTTGCCTCTGTTCTCTTCGAGATGTAACGTTTCAATTTTATTTTAAGTGGAGATTAGTTCTTTCAGTTGAATGATTAAAGAATTTTGGCACATAAGTTCACTGCGACCTTTCTGAGTTCACTCCAATCCTAGATTTAAGGGCTATATTTGAGTAAGATTAAGAATAAGCTTACATTAAGTGAGAAAATCCTTATTTATTCTAAGGTTGTTCCTTCTGAATCCGATAAAGGATGCAAAGCGTTTTTGCTTGTAGCTTTCAAGAAGCATTTAAGTCTGCCTTAGTTTTGGGAGTTCTATCTACTTTTTTGATCTTATGGTTTGCTCTTCTGTTTTGACTCTATTTTCAATCACATTCTCTCCTCTCTAATTAATCAAAAGTCATTTACTTTATTTATTTTTCATAAAATTGACAATATAAACATGTTTACATGATTCCAAGTATCCATTTCTAGCCTCTACGCACTTCTTCAAACGTTCCGGCCACTCGTCTATCGCCAGACGCATGGCTTCCAGTGGTAACGAAACTACTGTCTTCATCAAATCAGCTTTTAAAGACTCAATATTCCGGTAAGGCTTACAACAAGCCTTCTACTCTTAAATATTCCCCAAACGGTAGTCCACTGGGTTAAGATCCGGGCTTCCTAAGGGGAACATTTCTAGCGGCGGCGACTGATTCTGGTAAAATTGAACTGAAGCCAATAAATAGTCCAGTGGGTTAAGATCCGGGGTTTCTGAGGGCCAATCTTCAGCGGCGATAAACTCCGGTAGATTATCTGATGCCAAAGTCGAGTGGTCTTTGCCTTGTGAGCCGGTGCAGAATCTTGTTAAAAAATCCAGTGCTTTGCCGCAAATAAGATGTTACTTAAGGGTTTCCCAACCTTCTCCAAAACGTCACTTTGATTGTTTGTAGAACGTGTTTTTACTCCTAGTTCACATGAATGCAGGTTAGTAACACCATACGACACGTCCTACTAAACTATCACTGAAGCTGGATGATGTCATCTTTCGACTTTCCCAAATTTTTCGCGGCTTCCTTAGAATTGTGAGCGTTTTTCTGTCCGCCAGTGAGAAATTTCATGTGTCCGCGGTTTACGCTTCTTTAATGAAACACTTTAAATCTCGTGGCTCTGATATTGCGCAGGGCCTGAGTCAAGCGTTGTCCAGGTCTTTTTTTTAAATAATGCCCGACATCGGTACTTTTATTTCACGAGCCATTATTTTTATTTACGAAGCAGATTGTCCCGGATTCTTTCTTAGACTGGTTTTCTAATTTGGCGATGTCGGCCAGTTCTTGCTCTGCCATCCAGAGAGGATATCTCATTCTATCGTTTTATAGCACGTTTTCTTCGATATTTAAATTGGTTATAGCACCTTAAAAATCTCTGTTACAGTTTTATTGCATTTGTGCAGTGCAATAATAACGACACGGTTTTCTATGTCCCCCCACTCCTTGTTTATTGTCCAACGTATTAGCTTAAAAGGAATCCTAAACGTTTTTTGTCTGTTGTAAATTTTAAAAACCGCAACACAGCAATACATTTTTTGTTCGAGTCTTGAAAATTAGGGACAGAATTTTTGGCAGGATTACGTATTTCAGCTGCTATTCAATTCCAATGATACCTAAGTGTCCCGGTATCCGATGACATTTGTTATACTTATCGAAGTCGTTTAGCCTACCCAAACACTTCCATACTAGTTTAAAACTAATAGCATAGGAGTTTACGGCTTTAAATGCTTATAGAATGCCCCATCGACAGAGAAAGTTTGGTTCTGGGCCCAAAAATTCCTGCAACTGTCCATTGAGAAATTCTCGATCCATTAGTATACCATTTGATGGCGTTTGTATTGAGAGATTAGTTCACTTTTCCGCCTACCCACTTTTTCTTGCTACCTTACTCCGTTATGAAATTTTTTTCTAAGTTATACTTTCTAAACATGCCATCTCTTGAAATGTATTTGATATGGAGTCTCCATCATTAGTTCCTATACATTTAACCATCCCAGTTCCAACCCTTTCGGATCTTAGGAAAGCTCCTTTAGCTGCCCTTCCTATTACTACATGTAGTGAGGTTAGGTGAAGGTAAACCTCCATTGCTGCCTTAGGGCAAGTTCTCGTTGCTCCAGTGATGCATTCCTATACGTGTGAGTCTTTAAACTTTTTCTAGGGATTTCCTAGTTGTTGCACGCTCGGTTCTGCTCAACTGAACTACATGTAATGATGGGTGTCTCCATCGTGGTGTACACCAATCTCAGGACCTTTGATGTGCAACCCCATGATTTGCCTGCAATACGCTTTCATATCATAAGGGCTTTTGTGGTTCTCCGGACAGAATCGTCTTTTGGTTTTACGTGATTACCTGCCGATTGCCGGCTTTACCCCACGGGAGGCCTACCTCCATTGGAGTCAGATTTGGTCCAGACCATTAACCCCGACATAGCAAGCTATCTCGGTCGCAAAGTTGTGATATGTTGCAGCATATGCACACCTCTTGCTTTGGAGGCGAGGTCTATCTAACACCTCTTGAATTCAAGAAAAGAATCTTGAAAACCATGTGTCTCCGCATTCGGAATAAACCAAACCACCATAATGCTCCCACTAGGGGGCCTATCTCATAGATAGGGTTCGAGCCGAGGGCAAAACTCAACCCCCGACTCAAATGGGCACTATCTCCCATGGTACCAGAATATAGCTTCCGGTGGAGCTTCGCAACCGAGGTCATTTACAGATGGGCTCCTGCAAAACCCTGGGCCTGTCAACCCTTAGGATACACACTAAGAAGTCGGCCTCCTAGTCTTTTGCTCACCTTACGGCAAACTAGGAAAGACGCTCCTAGTCTTTTGCTCACCTTACGGCAAACTAGGACAGACGCTCCTAGTCTTTGTTCTAAAGAACTAGGACAATGATCGTCCCATTACTTGCTGCTGCAAGTAAGATCTCCAGCTACGTACCTAAGTAACCGGAGACTTCCCTTTAAAACTCCTTATTTCATCCTTAAAAAACCTTAAAACCTCCAGCCACACAAGTAGCCGGAGGTTTCGCCGGTTAACACCTTTTTTTCACCCTTAAAGCATGCAATCTCCAGCTATACAAGTAGCAGGAGATTTCACCATTTAACTCCCTTTTTCAACTCCCTTCTACTCCCTGTTGGGTTTTCTTGGTTGTCTAAATCTCCAGCCGGGCGTACAGCTGGAGAATAGACATAAGCCCCCTCACCACGAAAAGGTGAAACCCTTTGGGGGGGGGGGGGGGGACGTAGGGTTTCTCCGGACAGTTAGTGTGTGTTTATTCCAAAAGAATTTTCATATCTAGCGTGATTCCTATATATTTAATACCCTCCTGGATGTCGATTACTTCGCCAGCTAGTCTAATAGGTCTCATGTCTGGAAGAAGTTGTTTCTTGGAGGTTTATTATTCAGCTACAGTTACAAAATCTGTTTTTGATGTGACACAATCTCATTCAGTTTCGAAAAGAGTTGATTTTTTAACTTTCAATTTAGAACAACTCAAAGAAGGCAATTCTGAGTCAGGACATCAACCTTTAAAAAGTATCATCCTTTGTTGTCTATAACTTTTCTGGGGTTAAATTTTGGCAGTTCGAAGTCGTTATCTCCATTAATCGATTTTATTTAAATTTTTCACCCATTTTGGCCCACTGTTACTCGGCGCTCTCACCATGGCGGTCGCTTTATCTCATACGTCCATGTTGATGTAGATAATTTTATTGACAGATATGCCGTCAGTTATTTTAGTCGCGATACTAAAAATAAAACGTATTATCTTTTGTTTTCTAAAATAAAAACGCAAAAGCGAAAACATGTAAACAAAACGACATTCAAAACAAGCTGTTTGTTGTTGGTGAAGCACATTTCAAAACAAAAAAAATCGAAAAGGAAGACCACACGACACGAGAGCAAAAAATGTGCTTTTCAGTCTTCTCTTCATTTCACTTCTGCACAATCAAATTACTTTTAATTCGCCGTGATTCAGATCAAGCACTCTGTGTGCGGAGCGGATTACTTAAGCGCATAATCAGTTTAAATATAGCTGATTCTTTTTATTATATTTGCTAAGAGCATAAATCAAATCTAAAAATAAGTGAAATTACTTAGTCGCGCATTCACAATATAAACTGTCGCAAAGATGCTTTTCCATCGGAGTCAATTGAGATACAAATAGTGTATTTTATCTTTTGTGTGGTGCGTTGTGTGTTGTTCGTCCTCCACTCTATAGATACTTTAATCGAGCATAATGAAGTAAATTCAGCATCGTTTTTTTTCATTTTATGTGTAAGCCTTACTGTTTTTTTTTCTGTTAATCATGTACATGGCCTTGAGCCTTCTTGAGTTTAAATTGGATTAAAGTTTTGTGATGATGTGTGGTGTGACACCAGTGACATAACGACTTAGAGCACGTTTTGAGTTTGACAACCTTTAAGATGTGTAGCGAACGGAATTGAATCAATTCATGATCAGTTTTTGCAGTTCATAAATTGGTGTCAGCCATTGAAAAAAATTGGGAATACCCCAATATTATTTTAAGCAGACTGGTCAAAATTCTCTGTTCTTAAAATGTGTTACTCGTAATTGGTGAAACCAGAAACTCGCCTTGATGTGACAGCTTAAAAATCATTAACAACAATGTTTATTTATATTTAACGATGGATTCAATGACATTCTGAGAGGCCTTGCAACAGAAATATTTAAATAATATCCAACGCGAAGATTAGGTTCGTTTAGCAATAAATTATAATCGACAGATTAAGTCAACGATACAGTACGCTGAATTGACGAGGAGGGCTCATGACATTCGTTAAGCCCTTTGTGAGTAAGAACCGTCCAATATAGGAATACTTAATAATACTACGACATAAAGATATTTTTGTTGTCTTACGTCTCTCTGTTACTTGATTTTGGTTAGGTTTTTAGTTGATTAAATACAAAAATGTGACTTACAACTCACAACCATTCCTGCCGAGCCCGAAGGCTGAGATGGGAAGCAGATAACAAGATATAACGAGTAATTCTTTCACCAGCTATATTTTGAAAGCCTTCACACCTAAATCCTTCCGCAAAATTTTATACGTAGTGGAGTAACAGAGGCCCAATTGCTGCGAACGGCACCGAATCGATAATTCACGGTCATCACTAACACTGGCCGATACAGCTGCGATATTTTCCTCAGTTCGCACTCTACGTAAGCGTGTTGGTGGTTTAATGTCCAACAATGTAAATTTGGTGCGAAATTTAGTCACAATAGCCCGAATAGTCGCCTCAGTAAGTCGATTAAACTGACCACAAAATGGAAGAATAGCGCGTTGAACTTTCTTAACAGAGCACGCATTTTGATAATAAAATTCAATAATTTGCAAGCGTTGTTCGTTTGTAAGACGATTCATGGTTAAATTATAGACCAAACTGAAGATGTTTGACAGTGACACAAAACACAGGCATGCGCTGTCAAAACCAGTGTTGCCAAAAAGAAAATAGCAAAAAAATCACCCATTACATTCTATTTGCTCTATTTAGTCTTCATTTCTCAAACACATCCTGATAATTCAACTAAAATCATTTTTTTTCGGTCATAACAGGTGAATTGAAATTTAAAAAAAAAATATTAAAAGAGGCTGGGTGCGACCAACACTGATAACTTCCCATTTGTGGTCTTGAAAACTTTATGTTTAGTTTTTTTTCAAATAACCAAATTTTCAGCGAAACAAACTTTAGCTGTAAAATTCAAACAAACATTATTTTAAGATTGAAAACCATTTTAATTGTTTAAAGAGATTTGAAATTGAGATTGTTGATGTATAAGTTGTTGTTTGTTAAAACTGTCTATTCGATACTTGTCAAAATTTAACCATATGTTAATAATTGTATTATGTCGGTACCTTCCCGTTAGAATGTACTAAGCGACACTTTTTTCGAAAATGAATTTTTGATGAGGAAATATACTATATGTTAAGGGCCACGTTTTGGCCTGGGTTTCGCCAACCTATTATGCATGAAAAGGAAACTAAAGTACAAATAAACAAATTTATCAACTGCCATGTTTTCTCATTAAAATAATGTTGCCCCCTGAAATTTGTATTATCCGCCAAAAAAATTATGCTAAGCGACATTAATAAAGATCTCATTGTCGTGAGCAACAAAAAATTTTGTTAGATGTCACTTAGTTTAACCAAAATTGTCTCTTAGCACACTATGATTCAACTAGAACTTTCTTCGTTATTTTCGTTTCCTGAACAATTCTAAAAATGTCGCTTAGTATACATTCTTACGGGAAGGTATCGATGTATAAAACAACATAC
Source organism: Chrysotoxum bicinctum (assembly GCA_911387755.1). NCBI lineage: Eukaryota > Metazoa > Arthropoda > Insecta > Diptera > Syrphidae > Chrysotoxum > Chrysotoxum bicinctum. The sequence goes on along the minus strand of OU426988.1, from coordinate 219,762,321 downwards.
TTTAGAAGGCACTATCGGTGTTCATTCCCAAGAAATTCGACTTGAAATACAATTTTAACAAGTTTACACTAGAATTTTTAATAGTTTATTTATTTAAAAAAAAAAAAACTATTAATTCAATATTTGTCAACATTTTACCAATTATACAAAATTATACTGTGGTATAAAATAAACTAAATTAGAAGTCAATATCACTACTAGTTCTCGATAAATTTGAGTCGAAAAACAATTTTTACCAATTTTCAATAGCATTTTATACAGTTTTTTATTTTTTGTAAAAAAAACTGTAAACTGATTTTTTTTGAAATTTTCACCAGTTGTCAAACAGATTATTTTTCGTAAAATAAAATTATTTTGAGTTTCAAATTGTTTTCCGTTCTTAGAATATCTGGGTTATGATTTTTTTTTCAGTTTTTTTTATTTAAAAAAATAACGGTGTGTTCATTTTTTTCCAAATTCATACCAAATCTGTATGACCTTATAATGAGTACATTAAATTTTATTTGAAATCAATAGCATTATTTTTTCGTGAGATATTTGAAACTAACCAAAATTTTTACTTTTTTTTTTAAACCGTTATAGTGAAAAAACTACTCAGCCCTTTCAACCTCTTTCGAAGGTATTATCTATTAAACAAAATTTATTTGAAGTCGATATCTTTACTCGTTCTTGAGATATCGACGACAAAAAATGGTACCAGAACGTACGGACGTACGAAAGTACGAACGTACGCACGTACGTACACACACGCACACAGACATCTCTCTAAAAATGATTGATATAGCCTCTAGGGACCTTGAAACGTCGAGAAATGTCAAAAATTCCAATTTGACAAATCGGAGCGATTACAATAACTCCCTATGGGAAGTTAAAAAAAACACCGAGCTGTCGAACCATAACAAATTCACCCGTTTTATTGATGTTGTTATTCGCATCTATTCATCCGCGAAATGTAATTACAATAACAACAATATCAACAAAGGGGCTTTGGAGAGGGAAACGTTCAAAATTTCCCAATCATATCTTGTTCATTGAAAGTCTGTGTTTAGGACATTTTTTATTACTAAATTAATTTTGTGTACTAAATTTCCTTTAAATATTTATTTCCATATTTAATAATTTTTATTTAAGGAAACAATAAAAAAAAAAACAATCATTCAACCTCTTTAAAAGATATTGAATTTTCAAAAAAAAAATGTGGATACTTTATTTTTTCATTAAAAACCCAAGACTTCTAAGTAACCTTAATGGCCATCGAACTGATGGTTTCTATGGAGACTTATGTAGATAAAGCGTTTGATAGAGCTTACCACGCAGTATTGCTTTACCAACTTAACCGTACTCGCTTTTCAAACTGGATATAAATTTGAATAGCATCCTATTTATAAAACAGGACTCAATATGTCAAGCTAAAATGAAGTGCCCCAAGGCGGTCATATTGGAATTATTCTTTTTATACTATTCAATGATTTACAAACGGCCATCTTGTATAATAACATTGATGATTAAACTTATTTTTTGCTCCAAGAAAACTGTTTGTCATCCAAGCTTCTCTCTATACTCTGTCCAACAAAAATTGTCAGTACAGGGAAGATAGGACGTTTGTCTCTCATTCAATTTTTTTCTTAGAATATGACCAAGAATCACATTCCAAAGTATGGCACACGAATTACCGGACACCCTGTATGTTTAAAACACTTTAATGTACACTTGTACTTGGACATTGCTAGAACTTACATATGTAAGTTGAAAGCGTCCAAAAACTTCTCGTTTTGTATGCCATTTGACATCCATCCATTGAACCCAACTCAACAAATACGAGTACCTCCATATGAAAGTCTACTAAATCTTCTTAACTTGACGACGACGCCGACGCTGGAAAAAAGAAGGGAGGTCAACTATTATCAATTTTTATCACGTCTATTGACTCCTCTTATATTCGAAGCCAACGGTGGTCCTTATTTGTATGGAAGAAACAAAAATTGTTTTTTTTTTTTTATATCAATACCCGTTCAATATCAACTAGAACCCAGAATTTGTCTACATAAATTATGCTCTAGGGTCATTTCTGGCTTAAATGAACCTCAAATTTTATATTCAAGTTTGCATTAAAATTATTTATAAATAAACTTATTAATATATTTACTCTATATAATTTGTAAAATAAAATTCTTAAATATTTTAAACAACTTTATTAATGTCTGTAATTGAAATAAAAAATAATCAAAAAAAATTATTTCAAGTTCAAAGGAGCTTCAGTATAAAATATTTGATCAAAATCGTTAGCGTTGTTAATGAGAAAGTCAAAAATCAATAACAATGGAGTTCGATTTTTTCCAAATGTAAAATTTTTATAAAAGTAACTACAAAAATTATAGTTAAAATGATGCTATGGAAGGAACAATTAATAATTATTTTTCGGATTGTTTTTTTTTTTTTTTAACTTTGAGCTTGGTTTAACTAAACAAAATATTTTAATTCTTTGATTAAGAATCTGTGGAACAGTTTTTGGCAAACAAAACAATATATGGAGGGCTCACAGCTGTACCGAACCAAGTCATAAAAAAAAAAAATCCAAAACTGATGCCAAAATCTCCGCAAAATTGACCTCTATTTAGGGCTGTAATGACCTTACCTAACGGTAAAAAAAACCAAGTCAGTGGCTCTCATTTTCGATTTATTTCGAAGCATAAACGAACCAAGTCAGTATTATTCAGTTTTCGTCAATTTTATCCTCGAACAAACGTGGGGGTATGGTTTGTTTCGTATTTTTCATCTCGTTCTGCATGCTGCCTCCCTGAAACCCCCCTACTAGGGCACACTATAGGATTTGGGGTATGTGCGAGGTTGGGTGTATACTTACTTACTTACTTAGGTCCTCAGACCTTTTATGTCCGTGGGGGACCCCTAGTGGGGCATAGGGCATCCACAACGCCAGCTCGCCATCGTGTTCGGTTCCTGGATATTAGTCGCAACTCTTGCCTATTTGGGCTGACTAATCTTCGACTGTCCTTCTCCATGAGCTTCTCGTCGTCCAGCTCTTCTTCCTTCTTTAGTGAGCAGATTACACTGCATTGCATGCGCCGCAATACAGTTGTCGCCTTTTCGGAGCGTGTGTCCGATCCACTGCCACTTCTGACGTCGTATAATAGAGCCAATAGGTTCCTGACCCGTTTTCCTGAGGAGCTCTTAGTTTGATAGACGTTTCGTAGACATTTATTAATCAATGTTTGCAGCTTCTTCGTGACACCTACTGTTACTTTCCAAGTGCTGCAACCGTAAAGTAAAACGGATTCGACGTTGGATCGAAACAGCCGTAGCCTGGTTCTTAAGCTTAGAGAGTTATTCCTCCATATACCGGTTGTTGAGAAATATTTATGAGAGAAGCTGACTGGGTTCCGAGGCTGATCATCTTTGTTTTGCCGAAGTTGATTTTCAGCTCCACGATTTCTGCTTCTCTCTCCATCTCTGTTGTCATTTGGTGGAGATCCATGATCCTATGAGAGAGCAAGCATACGTCGTCCGCATAGTCAAGATGTTTCAGGTTAGACGTCAGAGTCCATCGAATCCCTCCGTTTCCCGTCAAGGCCGCTGGCAGGACAATTGTTTATCACCAACAGAAACAATATTGGTGACATAAATCAGCCCTGCCTGACTTCACTTTGGACTTCAAACTCTTTTGACAGCCTTCATTCGTGCAAAACATGACATTTGGATCCATCACAAGTTGCCTTAATAATAGCTATTAATTTATCCGGGATACCCCTCCTGTGTAAAGCAAAGCCAAATAAATTATCTGTGGACCCTATCGAAAGCCTTCTCAAAGTCAATGAAAGCAGGTGAAGTGGTGGTCGATATTCGCCGCACTGCTCAATTATGATCCTTAAAGTATTGATATGATCAATGCATGAGGATCCATCGTGAAAACCTGCTTGTTCGGCATGGCTCAAAATCAGGTGGCTTCGATTTGATCGCAATTCACATTTTTCTTTTAAATTTAAGGAAACACTCAATAAAGAAGTTGAGTTTTATGAAGTTTATTTAGATAAGGCAAGGAAAGGGGGAACCAACAATCCCTTTGAAATTTTGAACAAAATAGCCTCTATCCAACTCGTCGTAAAGTTACGTCAGATTAAAAAAGTGAACCTACCCATTAAATAAGAGCTAACAAAGAGCCAACAACAGGAGCAGCCCCAAAGTGATGAAGACGATGAAAATGATGAAATTTCATCACTAATAATGTTTTTTTTTTTTTAATAAGCTTGTATTCCTTTATAATACATTACATTACATATTCCACTACTCCGCAGATAAATCTACGAAGTAGAGACACTGAAAGCACTGGTAACTCAGACCATCGGCTTATACAATACAACAGAGAGAGACAGACAGAAAGAAAGAACAACAGAAAAACACATGTCAACAGCTCACGGTTGGTATTTGAACGGTCCCCCATCCAAGTACTAACCGCGCGCAACGATGCTTGATTTCGCTGATCGATGGGAAGCGATGCTTTCATCAGAGCCAAGGCCGTTGACTCCTTTATAATACATTTGTGTTTAGTTTTTGAAATAAATTCATTGTTTGTTTTTTAAATTCTACCAATTTTTATTTTCTTTAATGACAATTTTTCATAATTTTTCGAGGCAATAATGAACCAAGTCACATTTTTTTAAATTTTTCATAAATATTGGGTACATTTTTCAATTCTTGTTTTTCATTTTTGGTCAAAAGAAAACTGAGTGAATAAACTTTCCAAATGTCTTTACTATGAGTTAAATATGTATTTCAGTAATTAATGGCAGTTTATTTACCTAACCTCTTAATATCTTCGAATTCACTTTTTCTGACTTGGTTCGGTTCAGCTGTGAGCCCTCCATATTTTCCTCAGATTCGTAAAATTTTTTTAGGACTTATTTTTGGGTCTCAAAAACAAAATTAAAAAAAGCGATTTGGAGAAATATAAAAAAAAAACCAAGTTTTAAGAAGAATGTCCGAGCCCTTGCGGCTGAGGCTTGAGCTTAATTTCAATTCTTACAAAAGTACAAGGCGCATTTTATGTTCCAGGTCAATGTTTTTCTATTCCAATAAATTTTAAATGAAATACAACTTTATAATTCATATTTTATTGACTGACTAGATGACCCGGTGAACTTCGTAACACCTTCATATATTTTTAAAGAATATGGTCAAAACTTAATTCAAAATTTGTATCTACGAGTACATTAAATGCAACACACTAATACACTTAATCAATTTAAGGCTTTCTGATGTATTATATTTTTTGACTTTTTTTGCTGTGCGTAAATATATAAAGATGATGGTTTTTCGGATCGCGAACTCACGTCGTGTAATTGCTCATGCGTGAAACAGAAAAATTCCAAGTTGATTCCGAAAACTTTCAACGACTGGCATTGCGATTAATTTATGGTCATCGCAAAGGCAAGACGGACGGAAAACTGTAGACGCTTAAAATCGAATGGCAAATCCGTTGGAATCATCTGTGGATCAAGATATCCTCTCCTTTGTATTTTCCCTTGAGGATCTTGGCCTCGATGACGTTATTCATTAGCTTTTTTACAGCCAGTTTCGTTCCATTGCACAGTAGTCGAGGTTGATTAATGTTACGCAGTATTATCAGAACTGATCCTACTTTCAATTGTAATTGTGAGGTGGTAGTCCAGCAAATCCAGGGAATTTAAAAACACTATGAGAAAGTTGACTACGTCATCGTGGTTTTTAACTGTGTCAACTAATTTTTAAGAAAACAACTCTCTCGAAAGAAAATTCTGAATAGTTGCATCGAAATCATCGACATCTTTGTTTTTGGTCGCCAATGCTGCTCATAAGCTCCTCTTTTGAGTCGACGAAGTGAAAAATATCCGTGAGTAGTCTAATTAATCCAGTCGAGGTGTCAACTGCGACCTTACCATTTCCAATATCTAATAACTGCTTCGAAAACATAATCGCAGTTTGAACTTGTTGCAAGAACACTCGCATATTAGATGTTAATTGGAGTGTCTTTACATGCTGCACAAATTAGATGATTTTAAGCATGCGTTTAGTTCGTCAGCAACAGTTGATCGGGGAATAATTGGAAGAGTCTGACGAAAATAACCTGACAACAGAATCATGACTCCATCAAAAATGTTTTGTTTGTCACGAAGATCTTTTAACGTTCTGTCCAGTGCCTCCACCAACCCACCGACCTCTTGTCGTTCATCGTATATTTATCCAAAACGATTAATTTGCATATATGTAGAATCTTCGCCATTGCCCTGTTTTTGGCGATTGCAACTTAATGCTTCGTTGATTTGCATTTTTAGGGGTAATTTCAAGGCAGAATGTGCATTTCGTCAACCTTCTAACAATGTTGCAGCTATTCTAAATGAAGCCAATGCTAGGGCTACTTCATTTTGCAAACAGCAAAGAAATTAGGAACGTTTTTCCAGTCTCCCCGGGAGCATCAATGAAGTAAATTCCACCACATCAACTGTTCACAGGATCGTACGCAATTCTTTGTTGTTCGTTCAATTGCGGAACATTTGAACGAACTGTTTCGGCCAATACTTCAGTATCGTATTGTTGCTCTCTTTGCAATTCGTGGTTAAATGCATCGCGCATAGGAAGATTGAGTGCTGTCATGCCCAAACACGATAATACTTTACTTACCATCGCAACTAGGAACATTTTGTATTGGAAAATTAGATTGTCGTTTTGAGTATTTTCCGTTACATATTATTTATGTTACTCACCGTTTAAACCTTCCCTGAATTTCCACAAATATTTCAAGATCAAAATTAGCAAAATCGGTCCAGCCATTCTCGAGTTTTAGCGAGACAAACGAACAGCAATTGATTTATATATATATATAGATTACATTAATCTATAACTTTATGTCCGTCAAGTGGGCGCCTCTGGCCGTGGCGCAAAAGCGAGCTCTTTTACGCACATTATGCATAACAATCTGTATACTCTGTCCAACAAAAATTGTCAGTACAGGCCTTAGGTTAGGTTAGGTTAAAGTGGCTGTCATTAAAGCGTCTGACACACTTAGACCATTGGAGGTCCATTGTGATACCACGATCTAATAGGGAACAAAAAAGGTTTCCTATTAGTTAAAACCATTTGGAGCTTCTGATGAAGCGAAGGAGACTTTTAATGTCTTTGTCTATGAGATCGCTTGGTTCATTATAGAAATGTTCTCCTAGATGAAGTTTGCGTCTGTAAGAGAGAGCAGGGCATGTACAAAGAAGGTGTGGGATTGTCTCCTCTTCCTCCTCGTCCAAGCAACTCCTGCAGAAATCGTTTGATAGCACACCGAGACGTGCGGCGTGTCTACCTATGAGACAGTGTCCAGTTATGACACCTATGACGGAGCTGATCTGAGATCTACTGAGGGACAATAGACATTTTGACCGTTTCAGATCCAGTTTAGGCCAGATCCGCTTGGTCGCCATACAAGTGGTACTATTAAGCCATCTTGTATTCGATTGTTCCAGAGCGATTCGTTTCAGCATAAGTTTACTTGTAGCTATGGGCATACCTATATTTGCCTTTTCGGGTAAGATAGGCATTTCCGTTCCAATTCTGGCGAGTTCGTCGGCTTTACAATTCCCCGGAATGTCCCTGTGCCCCGGCACCCAGAATAGGTGAATGTTAAACTGTTTGGCCATCTCCATTAGAGACGAACGACAGTCTTGGGCTGTAATGGAGTTTACAGAGACTGATGCTAGGGATTTCAAAGCAGCCTGACTGTCTGAGAAGATACGGATATCCGTGTTAGATATCACGTTTTCTTTAAGCCAGGACAATACTTCCTTTATCGCCAGAATTTCCGCTTGGAATACGCTACAATGGTTTGGTAGGCGGAAGGAGAGACTAAGATTTAGTCCATCTGAGTACACTCCACCACCCACTCCGTTTTCAGTCTTCGATCCATCTGTAAAAAAGTTTACTGATTTATTATCTGCCAAAGTCCCTTCCTCCCAAGCTGACCTTGAGGGAATGGTGACTTCAAAGTTTTTATCGAAGACCAAAGAGGGAGTGATGTAGTCAGAGTGACTTGGTAGAGTTCCGAATAAATTCAGAATGGTGGTGTGGCCAATAGAGTTATTGGTCCATTGAGAGATGGCTTTGAGACGTATGGCTGTGCTCGCGGCTATTTGTTTACTGTAAATATCTAGGGGTGTCAGGTTGAGTAGTATGTCTAGTGCAGCGGAAGGTGTCGAACGGAGAGCTCCGCTGATGCACATACACGCTGAACGTTGAACTCTGCTTAGTTTATCGCGATTAGTCGCTTTATCTAAGGCCGTCCACCATACGGTCACCCCGTAAGTAAGTATCGGTCTGATGACCGCAGTGTATAGCCAGTGAGTAATTTGTGGAGACAGGCCCCACTTGTTCCCTACGGCTTTTTTGCAAGAAAAGAGAGCTACCGTGGCTTTCTTTACTCTTTCCTGTATATTAGGTTTCCAACTTAACTTTTTGTCTAAAATAAGACCCAGGTATTTAGCTTGATCTGAGAAAGTGAGTGGAACACCTTTAATCGATGGAGGGTCTAGTTGAGGAATTTTGTATTTCCTTGTGAAGAGGACTAGTTCAGTCTTGTGGGGGTTAACACCTAAGCCACATCGATCTGTCCATTTTAGTAGCTTGTTGAGAGCGGTTTGTATAAGTTCTGTTAAAACTTGAGGGTGCTTTCCTGATACGGCAATGGCAATATCGTCAGCGTATGCAATCACTTTGAATCCCTCTTCTTCTAGGTCTATTAGCAGATCATTAACTACCATGTTCCATAGAAGTGGGGATAGGACTCCACCTTGTGGGGTTCCTCTACTGACTGACCTTCTTGTAGTATAGCTACCTAGTTCCGCATTTATAATTCTGCTTTTCAGCATGAAATTTATGAGGTTACCAAGTGAGCTATCCACATTGAGATTCTGCAGTGTTTTCGCTATTGCGGCGCTGTCGACATTGTTGAAGGCGCCTTCTATATCTAGGAATGCAACTAGAGTGTATTCTTTGTGATCTAGGGAGTATTCGATTGCGCGTACCAAGGTGTGTAGCGCAGTTTCTACTGATTTTCCCTTGCAGTAAGCGTGTTGTGCTGTAGAAAAAAGGTTTGGTTTTATAGCACTACGCAGATGAATGTCAATCAATCGTTCCAGTGTCTTGAGAAGAAATGACGATAGACTGATAGGTCTTAGGTCCTTGGGCGTAACGTGGGAGCATTTACCAGCTTTGGGTATAAAGACTACTTTGACTTCTCTCCATATACGGGGAATATGAACCAGGTTTGGACAACTGTTCATTATTATCTCTAATGTGGGTAAGATAATGTCTAAAGCAACTTGCAGTTCGGCTGGTATTATGCCGTCTGGTCCTGCCGATTTATATGGATCGAAGCTGTTAATTGCCCATTTTAGTTTGTCCCTTGTTATTAACCCTCGGATCTTTATACCTTTGTTATTTGACTCTAATGAGTTAATGTTGCAAATGTTTTGCGAGCTACCTGGGAAGTGAGTGTCAAGTAGCAAATTGAGTGATTCTTCACATGAATTTGTCCAGGAGCCATTTGACATTTTCAAAGAGCTTGGCATGACTGGATTTGTTGAGAGGATTTTCCTCAATCTGGATGCTTCAGAAGTATCTTCTATTTTATTACAGAAGTTCCGCCATGAAGATCTTTTGCTTGTCCTCAATTGTTTCTTATAAATCTTTAGGGATTCTTTATATAAGTCCCAATCTGAGGATTCTTTTGTGTATTTAGCTCGATTGAAGAGTTTTCTGCAACTTTTCCTGAGCGGTTCTAATCCTGAATTCCACCAATAAGGTTTCTTTTTTCCTCTAACTTGAAGAAGAGGACAAGAAATATTCATTGCATTGTTCAGGATTAGTGTCAGATCCTTGACTTTGTTATCTAGATCTGAGGTGTTGGAGGGGATATCTAGAGATTCGGCTGTAAGCGATCTTTCCAGTATATCTCTATACGTTTGCCAGTTTGTTTTCCTATAATTACGAAAAACTGGCCGTTTGGTGGGTACATCATTTAAACTGAATTGAATGTATCTATGGTCTGAGAATGAGTGTTCCTCTGATACTTTCCAATTCGTTATCATTTGATATATAGTGTCAGAGACAAGAGTGATGTCTAGCACTTCTTGTCGGTTTCTGGTAACAAAGGTAGGTTCATTACCGATGTTACTGACTACAAGGTTAGTACTAAGAATATAATCGTTTATGTCCGTACTTCCCCAAACAGTGTGATGGGCATTAGCATCACACCCAATAAGGAGGCTGATATTTTGCCTTTTTGCCTCAGCGATGATCCTCTTGAGCGTATCGCCAGGAGGGCCAGGGTTGTCGTGGCCAAGATATGCCGACACTATCCAGTATGTTCCATTATTGGTGTGCATTCTGGCGGCGGTTATATCTCGATCGCTGAAATCAGGGAGTAAATATACATTAGAACTACTTTTAACTAATATGCAGGATCTGGATTCACCTTTGTCCGATGCATACAGCAAGTAGTAACCAGGAGTCCTGAGTCCCTGAATTCCAGATTTGGCAATCCATGGTTCTTGGATCAGGACTATATCCTCTCGGTTCTTGTGCAGACGGAGAAGAAGTGAGGCCGAAGCCTTGATGGAATGTTGAAGGTTAATCTGAAGTAGTTGCAGCATTTTGGCTACACTCATCCAGACCAACCCCCAACATGGTTAGATTCAGGTCTTCCGATTCAGAGGACGAATCCAGTAGCTCGGCTTCAGAGTCCGAGCCAATGGGTTCGTCTTCACTCAGATGGACCTTCCTCACGGAGTCTTCAGCTTCCTTCTCGGAGAGACTGTCGACAGTACAGGCCTTATGAGAGAGCTTTTTCTAAAGCAGTGGCGCCTGATGCACCCTCACTACAATGCGTTAGGAAAAATGCCACTAAAAAAAGAGCAAGCCACTGACTTTTCTTAAGGAATTGTTGTTGTAATTCTTTGCAAAAAGTTGTACACCCCAACACGACCGTCGTATCCCACTGCTGATGAGATACTGTCAAGATCAAGACAAGAGTGTCAAGTGTCACTCAATACGATCGTGCGCTCTTTATCTACATTAAAACAGAGTTACCATTATCATTCTCAATTGCAAGCAAAGAGCTTTTTCAGTGGTTTTTATTAAGGAGCTTTTGGGATTTGAAGCTTTTGAGAACACATTTTAAGAAGATGAGTATGTTGAGTGTTGTCGTATTGCTTTTCAACTTAAAAAAAACGCGCCTATTATCTTACCGCTTGGCGTTGTGGGAAAAGGTAAATTGAATATTGTTTTCAGTTGTTTTGAATCGACAGACGGTAGCCCTACGCGTTTTTTACTTTTATTTGCGGCGATTTATAATTTAAACTACGGAATCCCTGTGAGAGTTTTAAAAGGCGACACACTTATGCATGGCAATGCAACCAGAATGAGAGACAAACGTCCTATCTTCGCTGTACTGACAATTTTTGTTGGACAGAGTATAGACTTCTTTCGTTTCAATTTCGTTTTGTTGTCCTTAAGTATCGAGGTTATGATTGGTTTGTTGATGTACCCTTTCTATTAAATTGAGCAATTATATAAATAAAATGTTTAAACAGTTTTAACAAGTTGTTTCTACGTTAGATGATCTATAATCAATTGTTATCGACCACTCTCTACCACTGGCAAATGTCAATTGACATCTTTTATTTACACAAAAATGGCAACCAAATAAAATCAACCTCCACAATAAAGCGCACCCTCTATACATTTACACAAAGAAAAGAATTAAATGTTTAGTATATTTGATTTTCACACTTTGAAAATTATGTCATCATTTAAAAATGTAAGTCAATCAATTCAATGCCCTAAAAAATACTATTTAGCCTTGTACCATAAGAGTACATACGTTCTACTGATTAAATTTTACATTTTATTTTAATTACAAACCGGATTGATGATTCAGAATGTTTAGAATTAATTAAAAAAAAAATAAACGAGTTTCCCACCACATACTATGAAATTTTCAAAACTATTTACTTAAGGTGACGTGGAGGAAACTCTTCCGACTTCAAAAGCCGGATCTACCTTGATTTTTGTTTCTATTTATATCATTAATTTATCGCTTATTATTTAAATGACCATTTGTCTCTCAGTATCAGACCGCAAATTATTATTATTCCGCCCTTAAATGCAAACCAAACAAACATCCACACGGAAATGAGAACAAAAAAAAAAATACCTCACATAAATATTACCGCCTCAAGTTATCCAACTAATTTACCTTTCATCAAATAAATATTCCGCTTGAATGAAAAATATTTTCCTCGTGATTTATTGCCTGACCACCTGAGAGGCAGGAGCGCACGCATTATTCGCACACCCCGCCCACCCATAATTTATTGCCGGCGCAATTCACAGACAAAATATTTTATGTAAACTTACTCGTATCTATTATTATTACAATAAAATTATATTTTCCATTGAAGTCACTTAATGCACAAACAGTAGGGTAGCACATCCTGAAATTCTGACGTAAATTGAAAGGAATTTTATGAATGAATATCTGGCATAAGTAATAGTTTTCGAGTTTTTGAGTTAGGTATGTAATTTTCCAGGGTTGTGTTTTATTTTACCTTTTTCCATTAAATTTGGGAAGGTTCTTCTTATATAGAGAATTTTTAAATATTAATATCTTTTTTATAAATTTTTTTATTGTTGCTACCAGCAATACCACACCATTATCTTGAACATCGTATTTTTCATGATTTCGATCTCACTCGTACATCATCAATAGAATTAATGTAGAAATTTCTGGACAAAGTTTGAAGATATACATTTAATGTAATTTTTAATGTAATATCTCTTAAAAACTAAACGACAAAATCCTCTCCCATTTTCCCAATCCAATGTTCCTTATCGCGCGATTCATTCAAACAAAGATTTCACAATTTTAGCCATCCTTTTTTGAAAATTCATTTCCGAGTTAATCATTTCCTGACGTAAGTAGAGTTCAATGCCTTTACGTATCTGTGCATTATAACATGCCAATGCCTTCTGATGATATTCACGATCTCATTATGAACACGTCATTTATATACATACGTACGAGGTATTGTAGGACGGTATCTACGCAAAATTCTCGTTTTATTAATAATTAAACTCACGACTGGGTCGCATGTAATTGTGCTCTAACTTGTTAAGATATTAATTGTGACAATAGATTAATTTAATAAAGCTCTTAGTACCAATTGATGCACCCTCCATTAGTTTTAAAGTTGCCATTAAAAAGAAAATAGTACAAAATTCTATGGAATTTTATAAATATCTCATTTTGTAACACAAATTAATTAATAAAGTTAACAACAAAATTGCTTCTTAACGTTAAAAAACCAATTAGGTGATTTAGCTGGCGACATTAATTTAGTTTAAATTCACTTTAAAATGTTTTTTTTTTATCTTAAATTGTATCGAAGCACTTAAAAACGATAAAAAATATATTTTTCTTACAAAGTTAACTCGTATTTACTTACGCTGAGTACAAGCTAAACTTAAAACTAATAGCGCAAAATTTTAAACTGCCTATTATTAAGGTACAGTTATGATACTACTTAACAATTTTCTAACTTTAAAGTAGTTTACTAACTCATTCTTAATTTTAAACATTTTCTAATGAGTATCGTATTAAAGCAATTTTGCTATCTAAATTGCGCGATTTCACTGGTGACATTTTAGAGGAGTGGAAAATATCTTCTATAAGCCCTATTTATAAAAGTGGTCTCAAACACTTAGTTAAAAACTATAGGCCAGTTTCTAAACTCTCGGCGATTCTAAAACTTTTTGAAAAGTTAGTATTCAATAGGCTCAATTTCACAGTGAAAGATATTATAACTCCGAGACAGCATGGATTCTGTAGTGGTCACTCCACTGCAACTAATTTGTGTCTTTTTACAAATGTTTGTATTTATTCATTGGAAAAAAAAAATGCAGGTCGATGTTTTATACACGTATTTCGTAAAAGCTTTCCTAGAGTTTACCATAGTCTTCTTATAAGAAAATTAGAGAAAATGGGATTCAAACTTGGATTTATTAAATGGTTGGAATCATTTTTGTCGAATCGGAAACAAATTGTTAAAATCGAAGGTGACGAAACCTTTTTTTTTTTATTGAAATCTTGTCAGGCCTACCTCAGGGTAGTCATTTGGGACCTCTATTTTTCAACCTATTCGTCAGTGACATTCCAGATTGTTTACATTTTGCCAACTGTCTAATGTTCGCCGACGATTTGAAACTATATTTTCAAGTACCTTAAATTGGAGATTGTGTTGAATTCCAAGAAGACATACATACATAGGTGCATTTTTTCAGTGGTGTAAATAATAATAATCTTGAACTAAATATCTCTAAACGTGAGATATTTCGAGTTTTTCATTTAACACCTAAGGTGCTGTTCAGTTACATTCTCGGTTATGAAAGTCTTTCAATCGTTAGTGAAATAAAAGACCATGGTGTTATTTTTGCCTTTTTCAAAACATATCGATTTTATTACATCCAAAGCGAATTCGTTGCTAGGTTTTTTTAAGCACAACACGGCTGTATTCAAAGACAGTTATTCTTTAAAAACAATTAATATATCCTTAATAACACATATGTTGGAATATTGTAGCGTTGTTTGGTCGCCTGTTTATCAAAACTCCTCTGATAGAATCTGATAGGGTGATTGCCTAAGCGGACGAGCTTGCGATAGCGATATCTGGTAAGCATCTTAACGCTCTGAAGGAACTCCTACAAAATGCTTTAAACAAGCTTACTACCTGGGCAGATCAATGTTGTGTCAACCCCCAGAAAACTGAACTTGTCCTATTTACCAGGAAATATAAAATCCCACACATAGACCCTCCCTACATCAAAGGTATACCTCTTAAATTTTCAGACAAAATTCAATTCAATATCTGGGTCTTATTTTGGACAAGAAATTAAGTTGGAAGCCCAATATCCAAAAGAGAATCAACAGCCAACATAGCTCTATTCTCTTGCAAAAAAGTCGTAGGTAACAAATGGGGTCGACAAACTCATATTACACACTGGCTGGAAACAGGAAAAACCCGCGATAGCAAAGTCAGCAAAGTCCAATGAACAGCCTGCTTAATCATGGGTGGAGCTCTCCGCTCAACTCCCTCCTCTGCACTTGATGTTTTGTTTCATCTCATACCGCTAGATATCTTTAGCAAACAATCGGCCGCTAGCACAGCCATTCGGCTTAAAGCCTCCTCGCAGTGGATCAATAACGATATTGGCCACTCTACTATACTGAACTCGTTCAGAGCCCTACCTAGTAACATCGATTACACCACCCCTCATCCAAAATTTAACAAAAACTTTCATCCATCCCTTCCAGGTCTACCTGGGAAAATGAGTCATTGTTGGTAGACGAAGCGATGGATGAAGAAGAAGAGGAGTCAGTTCCTCACCTTCTATGTTCTTGTACTGCCCTAGCACAAGGACGTAGACTCCACTTGAAAGACTTCTACTATAACGATCCTAGTGATCTAAATAATTCTGACATTCACTGTCTCAAACACTTCATTGTTAGCTCAAAATGGTTTAACGAGTAAGGGTGATTTTTGAAATCCTGTGGTATCACAACGGATCAAATATTGGGCTAAGTGTGTTGGCCTTTTCCGGTCAACAGCCACCTTAACCTAACCTATGTAGTTCTTGGGGAGAGGAGGAGGGAGGCGTTTGGGTGAAATCGTTATGTACATCGGCAGGTGACGAGATGCATTGATAGATTTTCATATCGTCCGGAAAAATAGATAATCCGCAATCAAGAACAAGTGCAACATTGTTGATAGCTAACATAAATACCAGCGGAACTAGATGGCTGCCTTGTGGTACTCCGGAAGGACGATATATTTTCTGTTTGTCAAGTATGAATTCAGCCATAAGATAAAGAGAGAAAAGAAATCTAAGGTTTTTAATTAAAAAATAATTATTTTATGAGACATTCTGTGGAAGGCTTTGCTAAAATCGGTAACAATAACATCGACTTCATCATCCATTAGGCACAGAACACGGGAAACAAATTCTTCCAGGTTGGTAGTTATTGATGTGCCCGCCACAAAACCATGTTGAGCGGGAGACATAATTGATTTGCAATGAAAAGAAAGTTCTGCATATAGCTGCGGTCAAAATAATAGTAGTGAACCTTTTGACACAACAAAACTTAAAAAAAGTAATCTACTAATTTTAAAGAAATAAATAGTCAACTGATCTTCAAATTAATGTCTTAATTTTAGAAAAAAATCATTTTCAAGTTTAATAAATTCGTTGGTAATTTCAAATCTATCCAAGTCGTACAGAAAATCAGCGGTCAAAAAAATAGCGCATTCAAAATTCACCTTTAAATATTACAAAGGGGAAAGTTAATAGACAATTTCTACCATAAGTGATAGTCGAGTGTTTGAAATATTTAGTTGCAAGTCGCTTGTTAGAAATAACAGCAGCACAACGGCGTTGCATCGAATTAATAAGATTTTAACATCTTTCTACAGGTATGGACCTCAAGACTGCTTTACAGCTTTCCAAAGGGCTGTGTTAGTATAGTTGGGTTACAACTAGGAACATACTTCTTTATTTATTTATTTATTTATTTAGCTTAATACAAGCGTGCACTAAAATCTAAACTTAAATCTAAACTTAAAATCTATGGTGGGTTTTCTTGACATCGCACCAAAGATTTTTTATAGGGTTGAGGTCTGAGGACTGCGCAGGACACTCCATGACATTGGCCCTCTTTTCTTGGAACCACTGCCTCGTTTACTTGTATGCTTTGGGTCGTTGTCTTGTTGAAAGACCCGTTATATATGACCAACACCATAAAAGGAAAAATCTGCCCAAACCATTATGCTGTGATCCTCCATATTTTATTGTCTTGGCTGTGAAGCGTGGATTATATTCTGTGCTTGGAGGCCTTTTTACATAATGACGAGATCCCTTTCCACCATATAACACAATCTTGAACTCGTCTGACCACAGAATATTCCCCACAGAATATTCCCCACAGAATATTCCTCCACAAGAATATGAAAATTCAGAGACTTACCAATGATTTTATTTATACTACTATTATTTTGCCCGCAACTGTATATTGTATATCTTGCTAAATGGATAGTAAAATATTCTATGAAATTTTATAAATTTCCCATTTTGAGTAGTGAGTTGAATTTTAATGAAGAGTCAATAATTTGAATTTACAATATTTTTGTCGTCAACTCGATTTATTTTTACTGCAGAATTTCGCCACAAATAATATTATCGAACATATGACTCAAGCAAACTGCTTCATCAATAATAAAGATTCTGCATACATATTTCATTTTGAGTTGCATTGTATTTTTGATGCAAATGACGATTTTGAAAACGGCCTACGACACGTGGTAAACTGTTTAAGTGGAAACTTGGTTATAAGACGAAACAATTAGAGCAATTTGATTGTTTTACTATTCCATAAATTTCCCTTATACTCAAAGTTCTTGAAACTAAAAAAAAAGCAGAAAAAATTTAAAGGTGTTTTTTTTTTTTTAATATAAAAAGTATAATAAACAACAAAAGTAGGCACCTACCTAAATAGCCATATTAGAATTTAGCACCTTTACAAGCATTAATGAGTTCCTACGTGTGATTTATATTTATTAATGTAAAATTTCGTGTGGCTATGAATTATTCGTTATTGTTGATAATAATTTTTCTCAGACAGTAAAGAATTGTTGTTTTTTTTTTTTAATTTTATTTAGGTTTTGTGCTTCCTCATAATTTTAAGGTTGGTATTTTTTGTTGCTTATTTTTAAAATATTCACGATAAATTATTTTATTAATGATAAACGATTGATTTACGAAAAAAAAAATAAAACTTACAACATATACGTGAGAATTCGTTGTTGAATTTATATTTAGATTATTATAACTGACAGGTCTATCGATTGCTAATTTGAATAAACAATCAATTGCTAGTAATATTTTATTCTGTTGTATCTTTGAGATGAATAGAACCGCTACTGGTTATACTGTCAAAGAGAATTGACATATTTCTTGTCAGGATATACGCACAACAAATGTGGTTAGTAATTGATTGAAATAGAATTTATTAGGTTTTTAGTTCGAATATGACAATCCAGTTCAGTTATTTGACTACCAGTTGCAGGTACTGTAGGAAATCATTTTTTTTGTGTTGCAAAAATGTTAATGAAATAAGCAGAAGACTGGTCGAAGCGGTTATATGTATGTAGACTAGATTTTAACATGACCAAAAATTAAGGCAGAAAATACTACAAAAATGGTAAGCATTTTTAGAAATTTCTCGGTTCCGATGCATGTCTACAATGGCACTTTATTCTTTAGCTCTCTCGAGAAAGCTACACAGTGGCACAGAATTAATTAAAGAAGGATTTAGGAATTCAAAAGCATTACTTGCGTTCTTTTTTTAGAAGGACTTACGCTCATCTTGAAGTATGGTATTTCTTATCGAAATACCATTGGGCGATTGTTATGTTAATGCTCATCAATTTGTTACAATTTTAATTTGCGACTTTTAACTTAAATTATTATAATTAAATTATCAACCGAAATGGCGAGAAGACACACGACGATGCGACCGAACAACTATGTATGTAATTCAAAAGACTAGGAGAAAGAGAACTCGATGATGAACTGTCAAACTACAAGTAGATGAGTTCAGCGAAAAAAATTTGCAACTGGTAGCAACAATGTATGCTACCACCACGACTATGCTCAGCAAGGGGGTGGGTTCGCGAATTATTTTTATGACGATGATTTATTAATGCAATAAAAAAATGAAATGATTTATTTTCAATGAACGCAGAGGCGTAGCTGAAAAATAAAAAGGGCGCCAGTGATTTTTTTTTTGAAGCTAAGGAAATCACAAACCTTTGGAGCGAAACCGACGGTGAAAGATATTTTAAATAAAAGATTTAAATTTATTATTCCGAATGGGAATTTTAAAATTTTATTGAATTGCTTGGGAAACCTTGCAATTAAGGAGGGCTAAAACCCAAGATCTTTTGTATAATTAGAACACAAAAAAAATGAAATTAACAAGATGGACCGTTAACACTCGGTCCCGAAAACACAAACGGTGTTAGAAAAACGGGTCGCGCGTTCCGTAATATCGGAATTTTTCGATTACAAAAACCCAACGAATATGAAAAACGAATTTTTAAACGAAATTATCGACCAACCAATGAAAATTTAAAATTACAATTTTGATTTTAAAACCACTATACTTAGCTTTAATTTCCACCAAATTCCTCTAGTCCTAGAGTCCAACTTCAACTTTTCTCTGCCAATTCTTCGCCCAAATTTTCCTGTATTTCTCAAATTTAAAACTCTACCTTTCCTTTTTTTTTTTCTTAATTCGAAAATGAAATTCTTTTTCTTGTTTTCAAAAAACTTTCTTGTTGCAAAATGTTTGCACCTCTTGTTTAATCAAATCTCCGTAAAGAAGAATCCTTCAAGGCTTTCACCTTGCCTGGAAGACCTCTTCTCTTTTTAAAATCCAGTGCTTTCCGCCAATCAGTGACGTGGGCTTCGATCGCGTCATTTATCAGCAACACTCAGCACATTGGCGAGAGTACGCCAACGCAGTTGGAACCCATCAGCCTTCTCGTACTCGCACTTTACACCCAGCTTTATGCACAGTCATCATCATTGAATTCGCCGACCTCCGGATTGACTTTCCAGTGGCGGGCAATTCAATGGGTGCATTCAGCCACCTAACATCCCCATACAAGTTTTTAAACAAAATTTTTTTGAAAACCAAAAAAAAAGAACTTAATCTTTCTTACATAAAACTCGTAAAGAAACACTGGAAAACCTGTGCAAAGAAAGTTGCTATACT
Organism: Chrysotoxum bicinctum; assembly: GCA_911387755.1. NCBI lineage: Eukaryota > Metazoa > Arthropoda > Insecta > Diptera > Syrphidae > Chrysotoxum > Chrysotoxum bicinctum. Next base: position 219,742,400 of record OU426988.1, on the reverse strand, counting down.
TTAAAAAAATACCATTTAGAGGAAGTTGGTGGTAATTTTCTACATCGCGAATTTACTTGATTCATTGGGTTTTTGCGCAGATTTGGGGAATTATAGGGACTAGCCGTTAACGTTCCATCTTTTACATACATAAAATATGTTTTAGGTTGGGCACGCAGCCATTCTCACCAGGAGTAACTTCAACAATTGGGAACAAAACTTCGCCAATGTTACTTTTTGTGCAAATTTAACACAGACCGCCCGTCTGTTTCTGTGACCAGCTGTCACTAGCAATGGCGATTTGAACAGACCACCCGTCTGTCGTCCATTAAGTTTCAAAATTGACCATGCTGATATTTTGTTTCTTCAAGTTACTGAGCGAGTGAACCGATGGCTGATGGACCATGGCTGCCCTTCTCTCTCTCAGTAAGTTGAAAGAAACACCTGTTTTAAGAAAGTTATTAAAAGAAAGGAATAAGGATAGGGAACCGAAAGAATGATTCTTGTTACGGAAAATTTTACCGTAACAAATTTTTAGCTCAATAAATATCTCGAAGATCGAACGCTTCTCAATGACCGGCAGAAAGGCTTTCGTAACAAAAGGTCCACTGGTTTGTCCGAAAATATGTATGGGTGATTCTACAAACAATGGAGTAAAATGATACAAATTTCGGCACGACATTTTTGGAAGCTAAAAGTCGTAAGAATTGTTCTAGTTGATCCTTAGAACGTCTCTTTGCGTTGTTGAAAGCGGCCAGTAAAAAAAATTAAAATTGACGATTTTAAGGACATTTTTTGAAAAAGGATATTCAGGGGACTCAGTTTTTTTTTGAGGTGACTGAATAAATCTTTAGTTTTTTTGTATTTTCTTTTGGGTACACACTGAAATACAGAAATTAAATTTAATTAGCCTTAATAAACATACAAATTCATGGTTAATACATAATAACTTAGCATTTTATTAAAAGAAAATAATATATTACAATACATTTTTTTTCTATTTAGAATCAATTTAAAATAAATTATATTCTTTTTAAAAATATTTCGTAATGAAGTTCGAAGTTCAACATAATTTAAAAATTTTCAGGTTTTAGAATAAAATATCATTTGTTTATTTATTAGCCAGGGGACTGAGACCAAAGATATTAAGGTTTTACTTAAAAATTAAAAAAAAAAATAATATATATAATATTACAGTTTTATCAAACCTATACTATACTGCTAAAAAAGATGCTAAATGGACAATCCACGACTTCATGCACAAATGTCTTTTTCACAATACTAACATAAGAAACAGAATCGAGTTGCACCATGATTTTATTGTAAGGAGACTTGGTACTTCAAATTGCCAGTGCTGGAAATTCGATCGACATCCTAGTTATTGATATTTTCGACTGTTTCAATATTCCAGGGGACACGTCAGGGGACTGAGAATCGGACACTTTGAAGAATTTTTTTAACAATATAAAATAAGGTCACCTTAATAACATTGTTAGGCCAGGTAGATATCAGTCAGATTTAATTTTATAAAAAAAATCAAATTAAATAATTGAACGGATTTCAAAATATTTCTGGGGCCGCCGAAAATTCCATCGTTTGTAGAATCACCCGTATGTCTTACCGAAAAGTGAACAGATTTTTACATCGTTTTGGTGAAAGTAAGATTATTGCGCTGGATATTTAAAAAGCATTTGAAAGAGTCTGGCTTCAAGCTATCTTATCTAAAATGCATTCACTCAGTTTCGGTGACTCTTTTCTTCGATGGATTAGGAATTACCTTTAAAACCTCTCAATACAAGTTATATTAGATGGGTTTAAGTTTGATAACCAAAAAATAAATACAGGTGGGCCCCAGGGTTCCGCTCTGCCTCCGATTCTTTTTTTCATTTTCATTATGATCTATCTGAAACTTTTAATCCATCAAATTGTCTTGCTGGTTTTCATATTCGTTTGAGAATTGACATCTTTGCAGCATTGTTAAATGGTGTATACAAAATTGTTCCTAGTGTAATGCTTTTTTTTTCGTTGAAGCAAAATGTACCCCTATGCCATTGTCCTGTAACGAAGAAACCTAACAGCTCTGAGTACTCGGTACGTGTTGAAGACCATCATCTTTGGAATAACCATATTCTCTAGACCGCCTAAAACGCTGCTTAATGCTTAGGATTTTTTCAGCCCACCAAAACTTATATTAATAATAAATACTGCTTTTCTATTGTACATATTGAAATTGTGGGCAATAAGCTCCAGAGTTCTCTTTTTGGGTTGTACATAGTTTGGTTGAAATAATCCCCATTCACTGCCGGTATTCCACCTATTTCTCGCGATTCATATTCAATGAAAACCCCAATCCAACGTTAAGCGTTCACATTTAACAGCTGATATACAAACTCGATGTATAAAAGGAACCCCAAATCTTAACCTTTCAATGAGATACCGGGGTTGATGTGGTTGTATAATATAAACTAGAAATATTAAAATAACCATTGTTACTTCACATTAGAAATAATATCATTCTTAATAATAACGTGAAAGTATAAAAAGTGAGTTTTATTTTTGATTCCAGGCTAACAGTTTGGTCGTTCGAGCCGGATCGTCAAACTGTTGATTAGAAATAAAAAAAATTCAATGTTTTTCCTTTGACTTTTTTCTATAAGATTATAATATTTTAGGCAAATACAATCTATTTGCCTAAAATATTATAATCTTATAGAAAAATAAAATAACAAAATGACTTGCAGGCAACAAAAACATTTACATACAGGATGGGCCAAATACAAGTTTCTTTTTAAAAATGCAAAAAAATAAGCAAAAGTGGCTGCTCGACTGGCTTCGCAGTAGCGCATTCTCTCACTCCTATTTTCCAAGACATTGTTGATGGTTACGGGCTGTAGCTTGGATGATATTGGTCTCAAGTGCTTGAATCGTTTCCGTATAGTTGGCATAACATCGGCCTTTCAGGGTTCCCCACAAAAAAAAAGTCCAAAGGGGTCAAATCGCAGCTCCGACGCGGTCTATTGACATCGCCGTGCCTTCCTGCATGAACCAGAGATCGTCCAAATCCATGTCTTCAATTTTAGTAAACAAAAAAGTCGGTTAACATGGCTCTGTAACGCCTACCGTCGACCAAAACGTTGTTTCTAGCACCGAACTGTCACTCTATGTGGATAAATATGCTTCTTAACAATAATTAGCGGGTTTTCCGAGCCCTGACGACAGGGACCATTAGTGTTGTTTACTAGCATACCAGTCTCACAAAGTTTTTGCACAAACTTGCGAACAACGGGCGCGGTGGACGCTTCATTTCAGCCAAAACTTCATTTTAAAAAACACAATCTTTGGGCTACACAGCACTTTACTTTGGAAATAAGGTTTCAATATTCCTCAACGTTGTTCAAGTGTGAAGCGACTCATTTTGTTTCGCGGAGGTATAATACTGACTTTCTGTCAAGATTTCGAGCGAGAAACAGCTGTAAGTGTCAAAATAATCTATGATTAAAAAAAAAACAGTTTAACGATGATGTTAACGATTTGACGTTACAAATTTAAATGTTTAATTTTATTCCTTTTAGTAGTAGGTACCCCTTGGCATTATGGTGAAGTGTCACTGCACTACTGCAGTCATGCAAAGGGTTTTGGGTTCGATTCCCAGCCGCTGCAAACATGTTTTTCAGAGGTGTACTGGGTCTTGCGATGAAATGAAAAAAAAATCCAAAATTCATGTAAAGTGCTGCTCATCTTAGCCGTTGGGACTCGGCTCAAAATTGTAGGTCCCCCAACTTCTAGTAACATGCACACAGGGATAGTTGAGAGTTTGTAAGAAACTATATCCTGGTTCTCTTGAAGTTGCTACACCAACAAATTTTATTTCTTTTTATTACAATATCAAACTATATAATCAAAAAATCATTACTGGAGTAAATCAATTTAAATCATTCAGAACCCATAAGTCTCTAGTTTTCTGTTGGGTTGGGTTGAAATTTAAAAAAAAATATATGTATCAAGGCAGATATTTTATTTTATTATTTTTTGTTTTACTGCTACTTTGGATCAATCAATAATCCCATTAATGCCATACCTTTAAATATATACATAAAATTTAAACAAGCTTACAAGTCCTTCCTATTTTCATTATAAATCATTTTCGTATATGAGTTTCATTGCCGTTTTCTGTTGTTGAGTTAATGAATTTTCAAAATGCATAATATTCCGAAACCTTTTATCATCTCTCCAACAATGTAACTAAATTGTATAAGTATGTTAAGTTTTATTTTAAGTACCACCTTCTAAGCTTTAAAATTTGTGACTCAACAAAGTAGTTACATTTGTGTTTTTTTTTTGTTTTGTTCAACAACATTTTTAGTTTAGCTATATATTAGCAAATGTAAATATGTCATAAAACGCTAATTAAGTACTTTGGAAAATATTTATCACATATTTTTATCATACACATAGAACTTCGTGCTTTCTTTAAAAATATTGAGATTTACGTAATGGTTCTGTTATGAGTAGTATTAAAAAATGCAAGTGACTGTTGATGAGTCAGTTGATTCAAATTCAAACACTTACATGCAGGCAGACCTTTTAAATTAGAATTCTTTATGAACTTCTACCTGTGTACTTGTACTTATGTTAGATTTTCATGGCCTTGCAGTTTGAAGTTTAAATGGAAGTCGTTGCTAACATTCTCTTTTTAATTTGTTGAATTATTGTTGGTTAAAATAATTTTTGGGCTACATGACATTATTTTGCGAACACCCACAAACAACCATCTAAATAAACTTATAAGTTGGCACACTAGGTGCTGTTTACAAGACAACGAGATATTTCAAAAATAGACCTCCTCACCATTAAACAAATACCGTAAAGCAACATCAAACAAACTACATTACACATTAGATACGTATATTTTAACCCAAAAAACAGATAGGGACATGAAGGGGTAAAACCCGGCAGACATCTTTCCAAATAATCCACCCACAAAAAGATCAATAGCGCTTTCTAAGGGTATCAAAATATTGATACTCGTATCTTCATAAAAAGCTAGTTGGCAATCAATGCCATTTCTTCACTGATAAGAAAGTCAAGTCAAGTTTAACTCAGTACACTACCAATTTTCTAAACTTTTTTCATTTTCAACATATGTACATAGGTACTTTATAGGAAGTCAAGCATTTGTAAAAAATCGATATTTTGATCAGACTTGACATTACGATGATGAGGAAGCCTAAACGGCTACTTCGATTTTCTTTAAACTTGATAGATAGTATTTTTAAAATTTTTTCTCCAAATTATTTATTCCTCTTTCTTAAAACTTAAAATAACATTAGCTTACTTTACTTATTTAAAATGGCGCTGCAGTCCGGGGTGGACCATGGCCTCAACTAACAAGCTTCTCCAGTTAGCTCGATCCCTAGCTAGCTGTCTCCAGTTTCGCACGTCAAGTTGGTTGAGGTCCTCTCCCACTTGTGTGCGCTGCCTGAGTTGCGGTCTTCCTCTATTGCACCTTTCCTCGTGGTTGGATTCTAAGACCTTCCCGGCCGGAGCATTGGTGTCCATTCGGTCTACATAACCTAGCCATTTCAGTGGTTTTGCTGTATAGCCCGTACAGTTCATAGTAACATATATCTTCTCCACTCTCCGTCTATGCAGACAGGACCAAAGATCAAAGATCACACGGAGAATTTTCCTCTCATCCACCTTCGACAAAGTCCATGTCTCTGCACTATAGACAAGGACCGGGATGATGAGAGTTTTATAGAAAGACACTTTAGTTCCTCATGAGAGGATTTTGCTACTCACTTGCCTTCTTAGTCCAAAGAAGCAGTGATTGGCAAGAGTTATTCTTCGGTTGATTTCAGCGCTTGTGTTATTGTCTGAATCAATAGCGGCGGGCTTTTAGATATATAAAGTCCTTAACTACTTGAATGTTATAGTTGTCTATAATGACGTTCTGTCCAAGACGTCGGTGTTGTGTGACGTTTCTTGATGGCACTATATACTTGGTCTCACCCTGATTTACCGCTAAGCCCATCTTCTTCGCTTCCGTCTCAATGCTCACAAATGCGCCACTACTGACATCACGCTTTGTTCTTCCAATAATGTCAATGTCGTTGGCGTATCCGAGTAATTGGACAGACTTTTGAAAGATTGTGCCTCCTGTGTTGACGACAGAGCATCTCTAGAAACATCCCTAAAACCTTTTTTGACATGAAATTCAGCGGTGATATTTTTCCGATCTTTATGAAGCAGCCTGCGTTCTCAATCGACATCCTGCACAAACGGACAAGTTTGTCAGGGATGGGGAAACTACACATTGCATTATATAGTTCGTACCTATCATACGCGGCTTTGAAATCGATGAAAAGGTTGTAAAGGGTTTTCCAATAAGAGGTGTTATTTTGATATTCAAAGAAAAATGGCATTTTTGGAGATAAATGATCGGATGTTTATTTCATTATAAAGAGGAAGGTATGCCGTTAATAATGGAACACAACATCAGCCAAATGGCCGCCAAGACCACGCTTACAGGACCATATCCTTTTCATGAAATTTTCCATAACCAAATCGCAAAGTGGCTGCCCTATGTCCTCGATAGCCTCACGAATTTCATCGTTGAGGTCTTGAATCGACGCTGGGCTGTTGGCGTAGACCTTATCTTTCACGTGGCCCCAAAGGAAGAAGTCGCAAGGTGTTAAATCACAAGATCTCGGTGGCCAATTGTGATCACCTCTTCGAGAGATAACACGGTCCGGAAACTTTTCCCGTAAAAGATCGATGGTTTCATTGCTTGTGTGGCACGTAGCGCCGTCTTGTTGAAAGTAAACGTTGTCCAGATCAATACCATCCAATTCAGGCCATAAAAAATCATTAATCATCTCTCGATAGCGCAATCCATTGACCGTAACTGTTGCTCCAGCCTCATTTTCGAAAAAGTAAGGTCCAATGACCCCGCGGGACCATAAACCGCACCAAACAGTCACGCGTTGAGGATGGAGAGGCTTTTCAACAATAACTCTTGGGTTTTCCGAGCCCCAGATGCGACAGTTTTGCTTGTTGACGTAGCCTCCGAGGTGGAAATGGGCCTCATCAGTCAAGATGATTTTTCGATGAAATTCCGGTTCATTTTCATGCATTTCAAGGACCCAATCAGCAAAGACACGACGTTGTTGATGATCAGCCGGCTTGAGTTCTTGTGTTAACTGAACTTTATAAGCCTTAAGACCCAAGTCTTTATGCAAAATACGGTGTAATGACGTTTGTGGAATGCCTAATTCCAAAGAACGACGAGGAATGGACAAACCTGGGTTTTCTTCAACACTTTGGGCTACAACAGCAATATTCTCAGTTGTTCTTGAGCGACGTGCACGGGTTTTATTCTTCACATCACTAACTTGTCCCAACAGCTCGAATTTGTCCACCAATTTCTGTATTGCGGTCCGACAAGGTGCTTCACGACGACCCAAAAATGTTTTAGTTTTACGAACCGTCTCTGCCAAATTTTCACCATTTTTATAGCGAATTTTAATAATTTCAATGCGTTGTTGAAGCGTGTATCGTTCCATTTTTATTAATAGCGTAGTTTCTACTTGTCAAATGTCAAAAAATGACAGCTTCAAAAGTGACAGCTACCGAAATAGCGGGCTATTCAAAATAACACCTCTTATTGGAAAACCCTTTAGGTGTTGATTTAAAGTTCCTGGGGTTTTTCCAATATCTGCCGTAATGTGAATGTTTGATCGATGGTGGACTTTCCTGGTCTAAAGCCCCACTGATATGGACCTATCTTGTTGACGAAAGGCTTTAAGCGTTCATATACGAGTAATACGGCAAAAAGGATCTTGTATGCGATGCTCAGGAGACTTATGCCACTGAAGTTGGTGCAGTTCAGAGGGTCTCCTTTTTAAGGATCAGGCAGACAATGCTGAGGTTCTATTCATCGGGCATGCTTTCTTCCGATCATATGTTGCAGATGAGCTGGTGCATACTCAAAACCAAGTCATCGTCTGCCGCCATCAAATATTCGTTAGCAAAGGCCGACAGTGCCAGCGGCTTTGTTGGACTTGAGATTCGTTATAGCTATCTTCACTTCATTTAGTTAGGGTGGCCAGCGGAATTCTCTCCTTCATCGCAGTTATAAAGTTTGGAGAAATGTTTTTTTATAATCTCAGCATGGACTGCGGTTCTACTACGATGTTTCCTTGATTGTCCATGGAAGCTTCGGCTCAGGGATTGTATCCTTGTGAGGTTTTATTTTACTTTTTCGTAAAACTACCGAACCTTATTTATGTTATGGCATCCCTCTATTTCCTCGATCGAGCGCTTCTCATGCTACTTCTTTTTCATTCTGCGAAGCCGGTGTTCTTCTTTTCTCTTCTGCTCGTACAGCTCGCGAGCAGCTCCGGTCCTTCTTTGCAACGCCGTCTTATATGCCTTTTGCTTAGCTGCATGTGCTTGCCGGCACTCATCGTTAAACCAAGGGTTTCGTTTTGGTGGTCACATGATGACTGCTTGGCAATATTGCCACTGGTTCTCAATACTTGATGCTGGCGGCATAGGACTTCCTAGGAGGTTGTATGAAACTCGATCGGAAAGGGACTTTGCGATCTCTTGCATTGTACACGTCCAACGTCGAACTTCCTCCCAGTTGTTTCTTGTTTTGGCTTGGGTTGGGATATCCGCAACTGAACCTTGGCTATAACGAGGTAATGGTGCAAGTCGATGTTAATCTTTCGGAGCGTGCGGATATCCTCTATACTTGCCTCAAATGCAATGTGGTCAGTCTAATTCACGGTTGATTGATCAGAAGATCGTCATGTTCCTAGATGTTTGAACTGCGTGCTAGCTACCAGAACGTCCCGCCCACAGCGAAGTCGATCAACCTGAATTCGTTATCGGAGGCAGGCTATATATTTCAATCGTATCACCAAAGAGAAAGTTAGGGAAAAAGTTTTCACAATTCAATGTGGTATCACAATTGACCAACTCATGGTCTAAGGGTTTGTCGGCTCTTCTGCTGAAAGCCACATCAACCAAACCTTACAAAACTAAAAGAGTTGGTTTAGCCGTTTAAAAAATTAATTTTATGATTATGAACATTTTTCTCTATTTATTTTTAGAATTAAAAGTCTAGTTCAAACAGCATTTGATAAATGTGTATGGAACTGCGTCATTAATAATATTCTGATTAAAATTTTATATGCTAGTGCTCAATTCTCGATATGATATCGCTCAGTTGCTGACGTTCAACATATTTCACAATATTACCAAAGAATGTTTCTAATTTTATTTATTATTGATTAATTTTATAAGGTTTATCGTCATCATTAATCGTGTATTTCTGAAATCTCTGTACTGTTGTGTCTGTATAAAAATTAAAACAACGCATATCGTACACTATGGCGTATACTTGCTTTTTTTCCTTTAATTTTTATATTCATGGCTTTAAAAATTGAAATGCAAAAAATAAAAGAAAAAAAAATATAAAAAATATGTGCATATATTCGCCATGATTGAGGAGTTTATCAAACTGCATTGTCAGCGAACACAGCATAAATTATTGTGTAAACGAACGTGTCTTCTGTGTTACAAAAAGGATTACAAACAAAATACAAGTTGGATATTTAAAATGTCAACAGAATGAATCTTTTCTCTTCTTATGCTTTTCAGATTGAATTTATTATATTAAATAACGATATATTTATTTTGTTTATTAAATCATTGATAAGACAAACGGTAAACAGTTAACAATCAGCATGTCAAAGTAGAGGAGAAAATATTCCGCCATTAAATTGTCGATAAATATTAATGTTCGGTAAAAGATTTTTTTTTTATTTATGCAAATTTAAAGCAGTGATGATTGATTATACTAAATAATTTTAAACATCGACTCAAAATAATTAATTCCCTTTCGATTTTATTACCACATAACCAAGGAAAAATGTACTGAATCTTTTTTATTGATTTAAAAAGAAATTGCTAAAATACTCGTACTTTTTAGCAACTCATAATTCCGCAGAGATTTTTTTTTAATTTTTAAATATGTATTTAAAATATTTACTCTAATTGTTATATGTTTATAATTTGCATAGATGAGGAAAAAACCTTGAAACAACACACACACCCACCTATTATTTCGCTAAATATCAATTTCGTACATTGTTCTGACCTCAATTTCCAACTAAGAAAATATTTGAAATACTTGCCTCTTATAATGAGCACCTTTTAATCTTGACCATAATACTCGTATGTTATGAGGTCGTGAAGTGCAAAAAAGCAACTACAAAATTCAATAATTGAAATAGCTGTGCAAATAGAAATAAGAAATCAATGTCATATTTGTTTTTTATTATAACAAATTCAAATCTCACACTCAAACATAGATGCATAGAAAATATGAAATATGATTTACCATTACCTGTGCCAACTTATTATTATTATTTTTTTTTTGTAACATTTATTATTTTTTTTAACATTCAGCAGTTTTTGGCTGTCAACACTTGTGTCAAATGCAAATATATCACACACTTAGTTTTGAGCACATGCCAAGGTTGAGTTACATTATTGCCATACACTGAAAAATAAATCATGTTATTCGAATGCATTGTAAAGGTTTTTTAAGTGTTCCCAATAAGTGACTTTCGAGTGTCTGACTTCTATATGGGATTAATCATATTGATAAATAATAAATGTATCATCGAAAAAAAAAATCGAATCAGGAAGTGAAATTCTATACGAATTTCAAAAGCCTTATAAGCTTTGAGTTGTATCTTCTTAAACCGTTTTTTTCTAGGTAAATGAGTACGTACTTACGTGCTTGGTGTTGATGGTGCTTAAATTATACTTAGAAGCAGCAGTATTCCTGATAAAGAATTTCAGTCTTGTGAGTAATCACTCCAAAACAAGATAGTTCTCCAATACTCTGAAATCACAACCGTGACTTTTGGATTTTTTTCCTCAAAACATGTTTTTTACTTGCGACTTATAGGTACTATAAGACATATGCATTCGTAAAAAAAATCGAACTCGAGATTTTGACCAAAGTTGACATTACGATGATAGCGAAGACTAAAAAGTGGGTCTCGCGATTCTGTCTGTCTGTCTATCTGTTCGACTACAGCTAAACGGCTCGGCCGATTTTCTTCAAACTTGGTAGATATGGGTTTTAATTTTCCTCCCGGATGTGTTTTTCTTTTTTTAAAAGACCAAAAATAACAGTACCTGCTATACGAATTTTTTTCGAAATTTTATAAATATTTTTTTTCTCAAAAACTGTCCCACAGATTTAAAAAAAAAAATTCAAAACATTTCATTTAGTTAAACCTAGGTAATGGTTAAACAAAATTTCCAGAAAATTATTTTTTTTGGTACCCCCCTTGGAACCATTTTTTTTTTTTGTTTTTGATCATTTTTTTTTATGTTAAGGCTCCCCAGGAGTTTCTATATTACTGTGTATTCAAATTTTCATTTTTTTTAAACTCAATATTTTAAAACCTCGATTTTTTTTTTTAAAACTTGATAAATAAGTTTCTTAAGATAATCTACAAAATATGAGAAAAAAAATATCTTACCTAAAAATAACAGTACCCTCCATACAAATGTTAAAAATGGTTTTCGAAAATCGTATTTTTCTCGAAAACGGTTCCGAGAATTTTGGTAAATTTTTTTTTCTATTAATTTTTAAGATCTACAGTGGCGACAAAATAAATAGCACACTTCTGTTAAAAATTCTTTCTTGGCCTTAAAACGTAAGTGCATTTTGAAATCCGGTACTGTAAGACCATTTTTGTTTTAGATTTTGAATGTTGAGTATTTGGATTTTGAACATAGAATAAAGGGACAAGACTTCTCCAAAAATTATTTTATAAAAAAGTCAAAAGTGTAAGTCAAATGGTACACAAGTTGTAATGAGGTGAGGACAATTTAAATAGCACATATTGTTTCCGATGCAAATTTAATACATTTTTAACAAATATTCTTAACTTTTAAAAGCTTAGTGAATAAGTTATGAATTTGATAAGGTTCTTAATTAAGTTGCTTCAATTTTAATTGCTGAAATGTAGTATATGAGAAGTGGAAAACAATCAGCACCGACGTTTAGGCTAGGGGTTTTTGATTTTATGAAAAAAGGTCACACGAAATCTGAACTAGAGCGGAAATAAAAATTTTCAAGGAAGAATAAGAATGTTATAAATGCTTTTTACCATTGCGAAGAAGAAGGAAGTGCTCAAAACAAAATTCGTATGAGTAAGACAAAAAAAATCACCCTTGAACTGATTTTGACATCGTCTGCCTGAGCTAAGTCCCAACATTTGAACATGAAATGAACAAGATCTTGGTGTTAATGTGTCTGTAAGTACGATTAGAAACTGTCTCAGTGGAAAAAAGCTGTTTGGACGATTTTCCAAAAAGAAAGCAGACGTCTTTAAGAGCAATCTCTCACGTCGGATGCAGTTTGCAAGGGAGCATATTTCAAAAGTTCAAAATTGGTGGAGAAATATCTTACTGAGCGATGAGTGTAAATTTAATCCTTTGGGTCAGATGGTAAAAACTACTTTCGACGAGAAATCCACCAGAAATATGACAAGAATATAAACAATAGAGTCTGTTAAGCATGGTAGAGGTAGCATTCTTGTTTAGGGATGTTTTTATTGGCATGGTATGCGATCACTTCATCAGATAGAGGGTATTAAGGACCATTTATAACACAAGGAAATCCTACGGGATACAATTCTACCGTATTCTAAGGAGGAAATGCCCTTGACGTGTAAATTTCAACAGGATAACGATCCTAACCATATGGGTAAGTCTGTGAAGCAATGGCTATTCATCCAAAAAAAACTAGCTAGCTTAGTCCCTAGATCGTAATTCAACTGAGTACTTGTGGAATGTTGTGGACGAAGCGATAAATTCAACTGATACTTCAAATTTCGAAAAACTTTTACGGAAAATCCAGCAAGCCTGGTACTCAGTACCTGTTGAACGATTCCGGAGTCTTCCTTCGTCTATAAAACGCCGGTATTCCGCTGTGATTAAAAATAAGGGTTACTCAACCAAATACTGGATATTTTCTTCAAATAATGTTAAAATTTTGTTATTTAATATATTTTTTATTTGTTATTTACGAAATGTGCTATTTATTTTGTCCTAGTATACTTACTTAAATTGTATAAATCAGTTTGTTGCAGTTTTTTTATGAGTTCAATATACTTCATTTTATTTTTAAATCATAAGTCAAACAGCTCTTTAAAGTTTAAGAAACTGGGAAAAACTTGCATCACAGAAATTTAAGACTACATGTGCTATTTATTTTGTCGCCACTGTATATCAATACAAAAAATTTGAAAACAAGATATTACGGACTGTACTTACCATAGAACGATTTTTTAAAATTTTGAATTTTTCTTTATTGGCATAACGGATTTAAATGAAATTTTTAGAGAGGAGCTTCTAAAAAGTTAAAAAAAAACATTGCATTTCAAAACTTTAAGAAATATATTTTTTTTTGAATTTTGAAAAAAAAATGTATTTTTTTTTTGGAAAATTCAATATCTCGAAAACGTCTCGATATTTTTTTGTAAATTTAATTTTTATTAGGACACTAATAAAACCTTTAAATTGGCGTACTAAAATTTTTTCTTAAAAATGTTTCAAACATTTCCTATATAAAAGCTTATTTCTTTAAGAAACCACTACAACGACTTATAATTTTTGTTCTTGCATAAACCTATATTTGCTTGAATCACATGGCATCCTGTTTTCACCTCCAACTCCTAAAGAAGTTGTTTTAGTCATTTTAAAAATGAATTTTATGCTTATGAACAGTTTTTCTTTAATAAGCGTAACATTCATTTTTGAAATTCTTAGTCTATTACATATGAGCAAGTTCGTGCGACCCAGTCGTGCATTTTATTTATTTTGAAATTGAATTTTTATTTGTACAATAATAAAAACTTGAATTTTTCATTCCAAAATTTGTTCTTAAAAATTTCAGTATTTTATATATGAAAGCGTTAAAAAAAAAAAAAAAAAAACGCTACAACGATCTATAATTTTTGTTCTTGCCTGCTTTTCCTGCTTGAGGCTCCAACTACTCGTACTAAAGTAGTTGTTTTAGTAATTTAATTAATGAATTTTATAGTTGTGAACATTTGTCTCTATTAACATTCATCTGATCATTCTGTTCTGATCTGTTTAGATCGCTCGTGCGATCCATTTTATAATCAACTAAATCTTGATATCTTGGTATCTTCTTTATAAATACGTTTCCGATTCCAATCTTCTGATCTTGAAAGTCTTACAGTGTGGCCTACGATTAATATAATGTGCTTTTAATACTCTTTAAGTGTCAATCATGTTTTTTCAGTCATTTGATTAAGTTTGTCATCAAGCTCTTTTATCGAAAATGCGTGTATTTTGTTAAAAATTATCTTTTGCACCGGTCCATACAATTTGTAGTGGATGGTTTGAAGTCCGAAATCCATAAAATTAATGCTGGTGTACGCCAGGGCTCCATTTCTTCTTCGACTATATTTCTAATATTCATTAATCAACTCTTATCTGAAAGGTCCAACCCACTAAATTGTTTTGCGGATAACCTTTTCATATTCGTCTCCAAATTAATATTTGTGTTCTTCGGATGCCGAACTCTAACGGCGGCATATCATAAGATCATTAAATTAAGATCTTGACAGCATGGGGAATCAAAAACCGTGTAGAATTTAATGCTTGAAAAACTCAATGTTGTCTGCTCTCCATGCCTCTATCCATTAGTGGTACTTGTATCGAAGAAATCGAAGAAAATGTTTTAATCCTCGGTATATGTATCACAGAGCATCTTTTGTGGAATGATCACATTTTCGACGTCAATCAAATTGCTAAAAAGTGTCTAAGTGCTCTTCGATGATACAAGGAATTTTGTACCTCTTTCGAGCTAAATCCTACATTTGTCGACAACTTAAGTAATAACTCTTATATCTGGACAGGTGTTCCTATAACTCAATTGAGTCCTTTGGACATAATAGGCGATTGAACCATAACGGAATCTTTTACAACGTTCGAGCACCGCATAAATGTTTCATACTCGTATCTCTTAATAAATTGCATTTCTCCCTTAAAAAATGTCACGGGAATACTCATAATTCTAAAAACGCAAATAAGTTTACTCTTAAAACAGTTTCGAATGTATTGTTAAATACAGATATTCTTTATATAGCCGCACTAAACGAATGTGGAATGCTTAAGAAAGCTTTATTCATAACTCTCATTTTGATATTCAGAGCTTCATAACCAACGTTAATCGATATCTCCTATTCAATCGCTCCATATTTTCCCAAAGCTCGCACTGTCTTTAAATTTTTAATGCGCATTGCGCACTTATAAAAACAAATACAAATCGTTATTATTCTCCCGTTAATTTTAATTTGCTCATGTTATATTTTACATTATTGCCCTTATTACGGTTGCCAAAGATCAATACATTGATAGTTTACAAAATATATTTTTGATCAATAAATTGTGAACGACATACAAGAACCTATTTTGAATAGCGTCTATTAAATTTGACGTTTAAGTTTTGCAAATAATTTCTTGAAACAGAACTTATGTATTTCTATTCTGATTTAATTTGTTTTGGAATAAAAATTTATGTAAGATTACAAAGAAAATATTTATCAACAAAGAATTTGCAATTGAGGGAAAATTTGATACATATTTACAGTTTTGACTAATTTTATCAATGGAACCATTCACAATAGATCTCAAATTTGAAAAGCGGTCACAGCTCATAAAAACCATTTGAATGGTTAACAACGTTAATACCGATTCATCAATTTATTGATAAAACATTTAAATATCGTGCTGAGGATTGACAACGATAATAAAAGTATATGAATTAAACTTTGAGTACGTGTGAGTTATTAAAAAAAAAAAATCAAAGCATACAATTGGCTGTGATTTTCTCAAAAGAGTAAAACAAAAATTAGCAAAGTATTCGACGCTTAATTCAACTGCGTCTTACATATTAGGTACAGAACTTCTAACTCACATTCTAGGCTGCATTGCATCTAACGTAAGTCCACAGATTTTTTGGATTCTTATACTCTTAAACCCTTGAAAGCGTCTACATCTAGATCATATCTTTTTCGGAATATTGTTGCGTTTCATTTTATATATGGTCCGTAAGATAATAATTATAAGATCTAATTTATTAATATGTAAATACTCGTATATTTATAAATAAATAATTTTCATAAAAAAAAATTCAGAAAAGAGCGTATTTGTTAGTACTTTTTCTATTTGTTTTATGTAAACTTTCACATACCATTGCAATAATACTAAAAACCTAGCCTTTATGCCTAAAAGGTGCCTAAAATTTGCGAACTATTATCATTCGGTGTATTCATTAGATGCTCCTTCCATCCAAGAGATGCCCAGTGTTGGTAGAGTTGTTAACATTGGTGGGATTGTTCTTAGCTCCATGGAGATAGAAGAGGCTTTATATGGATTGGATGAAAGCGAAAGCGAAGGGCCTGATGGGATTCCTGCTATTCTTTTAAAAAAGTGCGCAATTGCGATAGCTGAACCACTTTCAATCATTTTTAATCTTTCTCTTGCCAATGACCAGTTTTTGGATGGCTGGAAAATTTCTTTTTTGTCTCCCATTTTTAAAATTTCAGCTATACCAAAAATATTTGAGAAACTAGCTTGTAATAGGCTATCCGATTTGTTTCGGAACCATATGTATATCAGTTTATCAACATGGTTTTGTAGCAGGTTAATTAACAGCTACAAACTACAGGCGAGCACACAACCATCGTGCCACGGTGAATAAATCATCATGTTTTATTTCATAAATTATATTCCTTAAGTATCCATTCTAATCTTCTGAAGTGGTTAGAATCTTATTTGAAGGATAGAATTCAAATCGTAAAAATCGATAATTCATTCTCAGACAACATTTCTGTTCCATCTGGAGTCCCACAAGGAAGTCATTTGGTACCTTTATTATTTTTGCTATTTGTCAATGACATTTTAGAAATATTTATGGATTCAGATTGCCTTCTTTTTTGCTGATGACCTTAAACTCTTTCGAAAGATTAGCTGTGAGTCGGATTGCTTCCTCCTCTAAGTAGATCTGGGGAGACTTGACTGTTGGTGCCAACGGAATTATTTTCTTCTTAACATTTATAAATGTCAAGTTTTATCGTGTTTCAGGAATTATAATCCAATTTTGTTTGATTACAACATCAAAAACATTTGTCTAGAGCGTGTGAGAACGAAGAAAGGTTTAGGAATTATATTAGATACCAACTTGTCTTTCTTACCACACTATGACTATATGATTAACAAAGCTAATCCAATGCTCGGTTTTATCAAAAGAAATACTATACTTCATCCAACAAAAATATGCAGTACACGTCTTATGGGAGAGCTTTTTCAAAATCAGTAGCTTTCTATATTTTTGCACCATACTAAATTGAAAGAACTCCTCCATTAAAAAGTGTTTGTGCGCCCATAAATTTTCGATTGCATCTGACGCCGCAGGCCCGACGCGACGTCTTATTGACTGCACATCTGAGTGTGCACTGAATTGCTGTGGTCTATGGCTGTTGATGCTATTCAATTTCAACCCCCATTAAATATTGATGTGCGTTCAGAGTTACCCTTGTTCATTTCGTAACTTGTTCAGTTTTTTTTCCTTGGGTTTCAGTTGAGGTGCTTTTGATTTTAGAGCTTTAAAAAAAGGGTCCATTTAAAATCAACACTACGGTAATCCTGTGAGAGCTTTAATGAAGGACAGATTTATGCAATTCACTGTAGGCAGAATGCGAGGCAAACGTCCTATCTTGCCCACACTGCATATTTTTATTGGACAGAGTATAGAGAATTCTCAGATCCCTATACCCTAAAATCACTTTATAATTCTCTAGTAAGATCTGTTTTGGCATACTGCTGCATAATTTGGAATCCCTATTACAATAATTCCTTAGATAGAATTGAAAAAGTACAGAGGAATTTCACAAGATATGCTTTCTTTAAGTTGAATTGGAGGATTCCAATGCCATCCTATAATAGCAGATGCTTATTATTTGGCATGCAATCTCTTAAAGATCGCAGGATATACTTTTCGGGGATGTTCATCAGAGATGTTATTACTTATCATATTAATTGTTCTCCGTTGTTTGCATTAGTTACGGGGGGAATTGCGTCATCAAAGACTACACGTTGTCGATTTTTAATCTATGAACAGTTTCATCGGAGCAATTATGGCCGAAACGAGCCTATATCCCGTTGGATCAGGGAAGCTAATTTTTTCTGTAATAGACTTGATTTTTTTCGATTTGCTCGAGAGGCATCTTTAAATCCATCGCATTAAATATAATTTCAGTTTCTCTAACTAATAGCACTTAAATTTTTGTATATGGGTGATTCTACAAACAATGGAATAAAATGATACAAATTTCGGCACGACATTTTTGGAAGCCAAAAGTCGTAAGAATTGTTCTAGTTGATCCTTAGAACGTCTCTTTGCGTTGTTGAAAGCGGCCAGTAAAAAAAATTAAAAATGACGATTTTAAGGACATTTTTTGAAAAAGGATGTTCAGGGGACTGAGGTTTTTTTAAAGGTGACTGAATAAATCTTTAGTTTTTTTGTATTTTCTCTTGGGTACACACTGAAATATAGAAATTAAATTTAATTAGCCTTAATAAACACACAAATTCATGGTTAATACATAATAACTTAGCATTTTATTAAAAGAAAATAATATATTACAATAAATTTTTTTTTCTACTTAGAATCAATTTAAATTGAATTATATTCTTTTTAAAAATTTTAAAAATATTTCGCAATGAAGTTCGAAGTTCAACATAATTTAAAAATTCTCAGGTTTCTGAATAAAATATCATTTGTTTATTTATTAGCCAGGGGACTGAGACCAGGGGACTGAGGTTTTTCATGGTTTTTGCGCAAAAAAGATATTAAGGTTGTACTTAAAAAATCAAAAAAATATATATAATATTACGGTTTTATCAAACCTATACTATACTGCTAAAAAAGATGCCTACTTACATATAAATTTGTTTCGTAAAAACTCACCAGAGGACTGATAAACTAAACGGACAATCCACGACTTCATGCACAAATGTCTTTTTCACAATACTAACATAAGAAACAGAATCGAGTTGCACCATGATTTTATTGTAAGGAGACTTGGTTCTTCAAATTGTCAGTGCTGGAAATCTGATCGACATCCTAGTTATTGATATTTTCGACTGTTTCAATATGCCAGGAGACTGATACAAAAAGCGGGGGACAAAGTTTAACTAAGTTTTTTTGTAATAAAATAAATTACTAAAAAATATTTATTTATTTCGTAGCAAAGATGTATTATTTGGCGTAACTTCGGTGGGATTCATTTTAGTATGAGACCTGAAATAAGAGAACGGTAATAATTTTTCTTTGCGAAAACGCACTGGGGACACGTCAGGGGACTGAGAATCGGACACTTTGAAGAATTTTTTGAGCAATATAAAATAAGGTCACCCTAATAATATTGTTAGGCCAGGTAGATATCAGTGAGATTTAATTTTATAAAAAAAAATCAGATTAAATAATTGAACGGATTTCAAAATATTTCTGGGGCCGCCGAAAATTCCATCGTTTGTAGAATCACCCATATTCGAATTGATGAAATAAACTAAACTGAAGTTCATGGTCATATTATGGTATTAAAATAATGAGTCTTTTATATTTTTTTTATCATTTCTAACGGAATTCTTAAAAATATTCCTATCTATATTTTCTTCGTTCAGACATTCAAAACCAATGTGAATCGGTATCTCCTTTTGAATACACTCAAACTTTCCTAAACGCTCCCATTGTGCTCAAACATTTTAATGGTTGCCATAATCCCTTTAGTGCGCTAAAAATATATAAAAATAATATTTAAGTAAAGTAAATATTTGTACATACTAATTTCTAAACAAATAATCTCCGCACGTTTAATTTTGTGTACACCAACTTTTTTTTTTTATTTTAATAAACGCATGTGGTGTGGTGCTCATAAAAAAAAACAACCATCAATGTTTGTTAACTTCTGTTTTTGACTTAAGTGGCCGCACGTTTAACTGTTAAGATTGTTATTAACTTCCCATAGGGAGTTATTGTAATCGGTCCGATTTGTCAAATTAGAATTTTTGCCATTTCTCGACGTTTCAAGGTCCCTAGAGGCTATATCAATCATTTTTAGGCCCATTTGCTGATACGGAACATAAGTACTTATGTTCCACATAAACTCTTATGTGACAGTTTACGTAGAGGAAAAAGTAGAACATAAAGCGCTTAAGTTGAACATAAATATTTAAGTTTCGTATCAGCAAATGGCCCTTAGAGAGATGTCTGTGTGTGTGTGTGTACGTACGTTCGTACGTTCGTACGTTCGTACGTTCGTACGTTCGTACGTCCGTACGTTCTTGTACCATTTTTCGTCGTCGATATCTCAAGAACGAGTAAAGATATCGACTTCAAATAAATTTTATTTAATAGATAATAACTTCGAAAGAGGCTGAAAGGGCGTTTATTAAAATTCAGTGAGTAGTTTTTTCACTATAACGGTTAAAAAAAAAAGTAAAAATTTTGGTTAGTTTAAAATATCTCACGAAAACATAATGCTATTGACTTCAAATAAAATTTAATGTACTCATTATAAGGTCATACAGATTTGGTATGAATTTGGAAAAAAATGAACATACCGTTATTTTTTTAAATAAAAAAAACTGACAAAAAAAATTTCATAACCCAGATATTCTAAGAACGGAAAACAATTTGAAACTCAAAATAATTTTATTTTACGAAAAATAATGTGTTTGACAACTGGTGAAAATTTCAAAAAAATCAGTTTACAGTTTTTTTTACAAAAAATAAAAGACTATATAAAATTCAATTGAAAATTGGTAAAAATTGTTTTTCGACTCAAATTTCTCGAGAACTAGTAGTGATATTGACTTCTAATTTAGTTTATTTTATACATAGTATAATTTTGTACAATTGGTAAAATGTTGGCAAATATCGAACTAATAGTTTTTTTTAAATAAAATTTTGGTTAAACTAAGTGACATCTAACAAAATGTTTTGTTGCTCACGATCAACATCAACAATCTCAATTTCAAATCTCTTTAAATAATTAAAATACTTTTCAATCTTAAAATAATGTTTGTTTGAATTTTACAGCTAAAGTTTGTTTCGCTGAAAATTTGGTTATTTGAAAAAAACTAAATATAAAGTTTTCAAGACTACAAATGGGAAGTTATCAGTGTGGGTCGCACCCAGCCTCTTTTTAGTTTTCTTATCGAAATAATTAATTACAACGTCAGTTTTGCTGACTACCAGGGCGCAAAATTGTAGTGAAATTAGTACACAAATATTTAACGAATTTAGCATCGTACTTTCTAAGCCCTATTATTTAATCTAGTAGTTATCGTGCTTCATATGACTTTGACAGTTACAAATGTCAAAAAGGTCGATGTTGCTCAGTTTTCTGCTTGAACTGTTATTGTTTTAGGTGTTGCTTCTGAACAATTTAAGGGCATTTGTCGATTGTCGTTTATTCGCATAGATCTGCGATTTCAGGAAACCACGCAAGAAAAAGGTCACATCCCATGACCTTGGTGGCCACTCCGAGAAATAACCTTAACCTCAAATCGTTCGTGCAGAATGTCAATCGTGGTGTCAGGTGCGTGGCACTAAGTGCCGTACTGCTGCAACCACATGTCGTCTAGATTCATATGGTTTAATTTGGGCCATAAGAAATTGGTTATCATCGTTCTGTAGCCCTCACCATTGACGGTGACCGCCTCACCAAAGCTATTTTCAAAAAAGTACTTTCGTCATTGGTCCGCCGCCGACTCAAAATCCAAACTAAACGGTAATTTTTTGAGGATACATTGGCACCTGGTGAACCTCGTGTGAGTTGGTGTCTTCCCATATACGAAGATTTCCTTGTTTCCTGGTCGCTAAAGAAGATTTTACGACCAAAATAGGCATCCTCTTCTAAACGCTGGGAAGACCAGTCAGCGAACAATTGGCGCTCTCCATGGTCACAAACTTTGAGCTCCTAGATCAGTTGGATCTTTTGCAGGTGTAAGTCCAAGTCCCGACGCAAAATTCGCAAAGTTAAAGTATTCGCTCGCATGAGCGAAGAGGAACCTGCTCGGAAAGTTCTTTGTGGTACATTCTATGGTAGACGACAGCGTGGTAGAACATGTTTGCGCTGGAGAGATGGCGTAGACCAGGACGCCCGAAGCCTTGGGTTGCGCAACTGGATGGCGTCGGCTAGAGACCGGGATAGGTGGAGAGACTTGTTGAAAGAGGCCAGGACCGGAACCCGGTTGTCGAGCCGATGATGATGATGATGAAGTATTCGAAAGGTAGAGTTTTTGTGAACGGGAAGGAATCGACTGCCTCGAGTTCTGCTGTACTCTTTCACGGACCGCAGCTATATTCTCGGCTGATCTTGCGTTCCTTCGATGTACGAATGTTGGCTGATTGATTACCGAACAGTTTGTCGCAAATTTGGCCACCAAACGTTGAAGAGTCAACTGTGAAGAGTCACCACGTCTACCGGTGAAATGTGCGCAACGCGCGTGACGTTTGCACTAACGAACACTCGTTTTGATAAGAAAGTCTTATCATTTTGACGAGCTGTTCAATCGTGTTACGTAGCATGGCATCAGTAACTGAATAATAAGCAACAAATTTCATAGAAGTCACCAAACCAACATGGCAGCCAAGATATATACCAAGATACATATACACCAACTAGCCTGTTTAAAATTTTGCACCAGTGATATAACGTCACGTCAATCTTCTAGTTGCTCTTAAAATATTCTGAATGACGCTTGTCGCGATGTGAACATTTCAATTATACAATCATTTGTATATAATGCAGATTATGTTTTAGCTTAGAAAACAATTAAAATAAACATTTTTTTTTATATTCTTTTTAAGGCTGAACAAATGTACCAAATATTTTTTTTTTCGTTATCACTTCGTTCCGAATTTTAATTATTGACAAAAGAAAGCAAAAGTACACATTGAATGACGTTAAGATGTTTTATTCACAACCAAGATATATCACATTCATAGCGCCATATAAAAAAGAACCCCTTTTCACATCTACGTTCTTTCAGTAACATCTTGTTGTTTCATCGAAAGGGTAGATTTTTGTTTTTTTAAATCTGCGTGTTTTCGTCATAAAATTTAAAATAAGAATATTTCTTGTTAGTTTTTATTATCTTACATAAAATAAATTAACACGTTTATTTTAACAAGTGTCAATAATCTGTTCTAAAATAACCTCAACCAACCGAGATTAATGGGGGTTGGAAGTGCGACTTGATTTTCTTAAAATAGAAACCGAACCCAAAAATCGTGCACAGACTGATTTGAGTGTAATTTAAAAGTTAAAGTTTATTTTAAGAAATCAGTTTTATTTCTAACCAGCAATTTGCAGATTCGACAAAAGACTCATTAACACGGTGCACTAAATTGTTCATATTTTTATTTACAGATTTCTACTGCGCCGTTTATCACGGGCTTACACAAAGAAAAACATCTCGTTACCACTTGGACCACTTAATAACAATATATTTATTGCTAAGGCGTTTAACCTTTGAAAGAACTTAGGAATAACTGTAGGTAAATATATGAACAGTACCTTAAAAAATATATAATATTTTGTATGTGTATGTGATTTGCTCAATTTAATTTTTTTTTCTTACAAGCTACGAGTATATGTAGCAACATGCTAATTTGTTAGCAGTTTTTAAATTAGCGACTTAGATTTACATTTGCTAATATTTATCTTGAACAAATCTAGAGTAATACTTTTTTTCATTTTATTTAAAAAAAAATTTAAGAAAAACGATAATAAAGAGCTAGTGCTTTTAACCTTAAGTGAAGGACGAACTTATTATTTGTGTAGGTTTCTAAAATGCTACTGTAGACTTATTTAGCTTAACTGAAAAAAACTAGCTTCGTAAGGTTTTCTATTGCAAAAGATTTTATTTTTAATTCTTTATTTTTTTCTAATTAGTTTTATCCTTAAACAGAATAGATATACTCCATTTCACTTGATTACGAACATTTTTTTTATTTAATTTTATGCCTTTTTTTAATCCAAAAATCAACCAATTGTCATATGAAATAAAATGCACGACTGGGTCGCACGAACTTGCTCCTATGTATGTAATAGACTAAGAATTTCAAAAATGAATGTTACGAGTATTAGAGAAAAACTGTTCATAAGCATAAAATTCATTTTTAAATGACTAAGGCCAGGCGCGCACATTCAATTTTTAGTTTCGCAACTGTTTAGTTGCTAAAAAGAAACAAATGGGCTTATACTCGTATCATGGGACACCGCGCACTTAGAGCAACTTGATTCGAGCAACTAAAAAGTTTGTGTTTTGACACAAACTAAACGATTGCCTAACTTGTTTTCTATAAGCGCAAGAGAGAAAAGAGTGTGAGCGTAAGTAAAGAGTTGCCAGTGCGCGGTACTCTATCAACTGGTGATTAAACTATTTGATTTCGATCACAGTTGCCAGTGCGCGGCTAGCCTAGAACAACGTCTTTAGTAGTTGGAGGTAAAAATAAGATGCCATGTGATTCAAGCAAATATAGGTTTATGCAAGAACAAAAATTATAATTCGTTGTAGTGGTTTCTTAAAAAAATAAGCTTTTATATACAAAATTTTCAAAATATTTTTAAGAAAAAATTTTGGTACGCCAATTTAAAGTTTTTATTATAGTTCTAATAATAATTAAATTTACAAAAAAAATATTGAGTCGTTTTCGAGATATTGAATTTTCCAAAAAAAAAAAAGATTTTTTTTTTCAAAATTAAAAAAAAAAAATATTTTTCTTAAAGTTTTGAAATGTAATGTTTTTTTTTAAACTTTTTAGAAGTTTCTCTCTAAAAATTTCATTAAGATCCGTTATGCCGATAACGAGAAATTCAAAATTTGAAACAATCGTTCTATGGTAGGTACAGTCAGTAATATCTTGTTTTCAAAATTTGTTTATAGATCTTAAAAATTAATCGAAAGAAAAAAATGTAAAAAAAAACCTCGGAACCGTTTTCGAGAAAAATACGATTTTCGAGAACCATTTTTTAACATTTGTATGCAGGGTACCGTTATTTTTAGGTAAAATAATTTTTTTTTTTTCTAATTTTGCAGATTATTTTAAGAAACTTTTATTTATCAAGTTTTAAAAAAATCGAGCATGGAGTTTTCAAAATGTATTGAGTTTTGAAAAAAAAATTTTTGAAATTTTTCTTAAAAATCCAAAAAAAAAATTTGAAAATTTAAATACATAATAATATTGAAACTGTCTTTTATATTTGCATTTGGTTTTTCTCAGGCCAGTGAAAGCTTAAAAAAAGTCATAAAATTAATAAAAATATTACATGTTCGTAATCAAGTGAAATGGAGTGTATTACAAAGTATTTCTTATTTAAACTGGTGAAAGTTAAATCGTCTTTTAGCCTAGACAAGGTTAAGAGAATCCTTTTTGAGAAAAAAAAAATTGATAGAATTTTATAAAAATATACAAAATTTATTCCCAATCGTTCCTTTCCTTCTTTTTCTTTTAACTCGAATTTGGCAATCCTAGCAGGCATGCAGTTAAATTTGTTGCAACAATTTTAAGAAGATTACCAAGTGTTAAATTCATTTTAAGTTTAGTATTCGAGTTAATATTAAATATTCATGTGAAAAATGGGGCTTTGATTTAGAACTTTTCCATCTTGAGGTCAATTAAAAGTTCTTGTACTCTTTTATCTTGTAGTTAAACGTATTTCAGTTCAAAGCTAGGCTAGTGGTTGAACAAATGAGTTAGTAGTTTATTAATACATTTTATTGTTAAAGGAAAAATGTAAAAAGTACGAAATATAATACATTTCTTCTTTGATTATTTTTGTATTTAAATATTTATATTTATTTGTCTATAAAAATATTGTACTTGTACCTGGGTGCAAAATTTTAAAAATTTCTCTCCCAATTTTTGTTAGAACCTTCTGTAAAGACCAATACATGATTTGCGTTTAATCTTCTTGAATGTCTATGTCAGTGAAGTTATTAATTAAGACATTACTGACAACCATATTTTCGAATTCTTATTATTTGCATACCTAATGGATTTTAATGAAATTTTTGTATACTTCGTAGGATATCTTGGCTTAGCGCCTGTATTTCGGCACGAATGTTTTCCTTCAGCTGCGGGATAGTGGTGGGTTTATTTACGTATACATAACCCTTCAAATAACCCCACAGAAAAAAGTCTGGTGCACTCGAATCCGGAGAACGTGCAGGCCAATTAAATCCTGAATTTTTGGAAATTATTTGGTCGCCGAAAATTTCCCTTAGCAGCGCCATTATGGCGCGAGCAGTGTGCTGAAACCACATCTCAGGACTATCAGCAATCGCTGATCTCAAAAAATGTTCGATCATAGCCCGATACCTTTCACCATTTATAGTTACAGTATTGGCGGCATCGTCTCCAAAGGAGAATGTCCCAATAATTTTTTCTGAAAGTTACACCACACCAGACAGTGCACTTAAGTGAATGCAATTCCCGCGGATGGATCTAACTTGGGTTCTCAATACCCTATATACAGCAATTTTGTTTATTAATCCATTTAAATAAAAAAAAAGTGATGAAGCACATCACTCATTATGAGATGATGAATAAAATCATTTTGCTGCCTTGCCATTACTTGTAAACGAACTGCGTTAACAACACGTTCTTGATGCCCTCCTGCCTTTAATTCTTGCCCAAATTGGATTTTTGTATGGAAAGAGCTGCAATTCGGTTCTAAGAATTCTTCGCAATGAACTGCGGGACACACCTAGCTCACCAGAGAGCCTTCGTGTCGATGTTTCTAGACTCTCCTCAACACTTGCGAGAATGCATTCCACATTCGCTTCAGTTCGGGTAGTGCGAGGTCTTCCAGCTCGAGGAAGATCAACTACAGTTCCTTAGTGAAGAAATCGTGCCACCAGTGCGTGCTGTAATTATCAGCACACATTAAAATGATGCCGATAAGCTCTTTGGGTTAAAATAATCGATTGATTATTTTTAAAATGAAATTCAATTAGTTTGGTCCTCTCTAAATTCTAAAGCCCTGTAGTTCGTTTAAGTAAATCTCCCAAGTTTGTTTTTTAAGCATCTTAAAAAAGAAAAGAAAAAAATTGAAAACAGATGAGTTATGACTTTTTTCAAATTAGGAAGAAACTTTTGACCCACCCTGTACTTTCAGGTTAAATCGAAAAACTTTTTGGTCTTGACTGATATTTGAACCCAGACATGCGTCTTCAGCAGATGCGTAAGGCATTGGCTTGTGAAGACGCTATGTCAGAAACAGAAACTCT
This sequence comes from Chrysotoxum bicinctum, assembly GCA_911387755.1. Lineage (NCBI taxonomy): Eukaryota > Metazoa > Arthropoda > Insecta > Diptera > Syrphidae > Chrysotoxum > Chrysotoxum bicinctum. The sequence goes on along the minus strand of OU426988.1, from coordinate 219,714,986 downwards.
TCTATTTGAATCGCTAGAGGACAAATTTTTCTTCATCTAGAGCTGGCAATTGTCTTACAATTTTTTTCGAAAACGATTTTGATTTATTTTTTTGTTTTGCGAAAAATGCACATAACGAAAATTGGATTATGAAAGTTTTTGGGAAAATTTTATTATTTTTGGATTATTTCCATATCTATAATTCGTTAATGGGTTCGAGCAATTTTTTCCAGGTTTTCACAATAGAAAAAAGAAAAAAAATGTTACATGAAACAAAACTTAAACTTAGAGACTTAAGCTAATGCAGGTTGAAAAACGCTCTCGGTTGTAGTCCCCGAGTAGGAGTTTTGCCTGTCTTAGCTTAGGGAGTTCTTTCCAGATTTTTGATCCTTTTGTCTCCTTCTCTGTTTTGATTTTGTGTTTCATCACGTTTTCTCCTATTCCGCAATAGGGCTCTGGCCCTGTAAGGGGTGTCGATGCACCTATTTTTGCTAAGGAGTCTGCCTCTTCGTTGCCCTGGACACCAACGTGGCCTGGTACCGAATGAAGTGTGACAGTGTTATTCTCGCCCAGTTTATTAAGCTTTATCACGCATTCCCAAACAAGTTTGGAACTAATGGCGTAGGAGCTTAGTGCCTTTAGTGCAGCCTGACTGTCTGACATAATGGCAATGTTTTGGTTTTTATATTTTCTTTTGAGGTTTCTTTCAGCACATATACCTATGGCATTTACTTCTGCCTGGAATATGCTAGTGGACTGTCCCATCGGTTTCGCCTAGCCAGTCTTTTTTGCAACTTAATTCCGTTTTGAAATGTTTTTCGAAGTTATATTTTTTGATCATACCATCTCTTAGGATGTCAAGAAGGTTTGTTACTGCGGACCGGATAATCGAGTCTTTTTCCCTGTTTCCAATAATTTTATCCGTCCCAGTACCCTCCTTGGCAAACCTCATTATAGCTCCCTTAGCAGCATTTTCAATGGCCACGTGTAGTGGCGTCAAATGAAGGATGGTTTCAATTCTTTATTCCTGTGAAAGTACGTTCGATGCCATTATGTATGGAACTCGATTTCTTTTGCATGGCCACCACGGGCACGCTTGCAGAAGTCCAGAGGCTGAACCCAATTTTCGACGGTTTTCAAGCATAAATCGGCCGATACTGCTGCAATTTCACGTTATAGATATTCGTACGAAGTTCATCAGTCGTCGCTGGCTTGTTGGCATAGACCATAGACTTTTCGTAGCCCCACAGGAAATAGTCTAAAGGCGTCAAATCGCACGACCGAGGCGGCCAAGCGACTGTGGATTCAAATTTTTCCACTAGACGCTCAATTGTTGATCTGCTAGGACGATTATGACGACCATAAATTAACGTTGAGGCCACTGACTCCGAATTTCGGTAGTAAATTTTAATAATTTCGACTCGTTGTTGACTCGTATATCTTTCCATCATGAAATGGCAAACCTTACTGAAGAGAAATGTCAAAAGAGCGGCAAGAAATATGGCTTCGTTTGCTGTCCCTGTCGCTCTACTTTTGTAGCGTCCCTGTTGAAAAACCCTTTACATGCAAGCCTTTGCAATTTGTCTAGTGATTTCCTAGTTGTGTTTAGTTCGGTTCTTTTATGCCATGCAATCGCCCCATAGGTAATGATGGGTCTTACCAGGAAGGGATACTTACTTACTTACTTAGGTCCTCGGACCTGTTACGTCCGTGCGGTTCCTCTTGCGGGACATAGGGCCTCCACTACTCCTACGCTCCATCGTGTACGGTTTCTGGAGATGTACCTTAGCTCTCTCCAAATCTTCCCCAGTGTTGCTGATTCCTCTTCGACCGTACTACGCCAAGTAACTTCTGGGTCGACTCACTCCTCTGCCTCGCTGCGTGATAGGGTTTCATTGCATCACTTGACTCAATGCTTTCGTAGCCTTTTAGAAGCGTATGTCCAATCCACTGCACTTACGTTTTCGTATTATAGAGTCGATGGGTTTCTGACCCGTCCTCGCATGAAGTTCAACATTGGAGATACGGTTAGGCCAGAAAATCCGCAAGATGTTTCGCAGACATCTATTCACGAACGTTTGCAGCTTTTTTGTGACACTGTGTGTTACTTTCCAAGTGCTGCATCCATAAAGAAGCACGGATTCTACATTGGAGAGGAACAGTCGTAGCTTGGTCGTAGCAGGAAGGCATGAGACCTATAATAATGTGCTAAGTTCGAAAGTCATAAAATGAGATACTAGTACTCTTGGAGGATTTGCCACTTCTCTTTAAAATACAACTTTCGAATGACAGTCCATTATTAAGCGGTGCAACGAGACAAAAACAAAGCTTTTATTAAAAAAAATGAGAGAAGAAATTCTTGTATTTAGTACATTTTTCACTGCCTCTAATATGTGTCCACATTTTATCCATGTTCGTGTGATCCAGTAGTGATTATTTCTTTGTTAAGCTTGACTGTAATCAACATAAGGTCTTAGAGCCTTTTTATTTCATTTCAATAAAAAAAAAAGAAGAAAATTACGGATGATTTGGTAAAGAACTTTCAGTTAAAGTCAAGGTGTTCTACGTAAAATATTTCGTTGATAAAGAATAAGAAGTAAGAAACATGTTTTTGCTAAACCTTTGGTATATCATGTATATGATCGAAAGCCTAAAGCTTAAATGAACAGAGTTGATATGTTAAATAGATAAATAATAGTACGGGCTGCAAGGAACAATATTATAAGGTCACAATGCATACGTTTTTATCTCCTAATGTAGAGAAATTCTTTGTCAAGTTTTTCGGAAATGTAAACGGCCGTTGCAATAAAACAAGACTTTACGACGCCAATTTTCACCACCCACAGCGAAGATATTAGGGTCAGAATGTCTGTCACGCCTATAACCTCTAAAAGTTATGGTGAAATGAAGTAAGACTTAAAACAATAGTTCAAAAATTGATGTACCCGCTGCCCCCCTACCAAACAACTATATTCTTATCTTGGACTCTCCTTTCACGTTTTTTTTTTCGATATAAATTTAAATCACCCTTATCTATTAATAAATGTTTTTTTTTTTTCAATAAAAATAAAACTCGTCAAAAAATTACTAAACCCAATCCAATGATGACCCTTAAATGGAATTCTTTAAATAATTGCAATTTTATCTATAGATCTAATTTAGTTTATTGCTATTTCCATTTAAAAATTAAATCATTAATCATGCCAAATGGCACGTCAACTATCTACAACAATCAATTATTACACATTCAATCAAAAGGCAATGTCTTGATTAATCTAATCAGATAATTAAAAAAAATTATATGTATTTATACCTAACAACTTTCTTAAGAAAAAAGTTTAAAATATTCAAAGGAAATTCCTATGCTAAAGGTATTGGGAGTAATGACGACCGGTAGTGAGATCGATTCAAAACAACAACAACAATAACATTTAAATGGCGCCATTTACCGAGAATCAACCAATCAAGACAACAATTCTATCAGGAATTCTTAATCTTCACCCAAACCAAACCAAACAACAACTACAACGCACCAAAACATCATGCCAAAGTGACTTTGAACTTGCTGCTTTTGCAAAACCAAAACTAAATTGTCACGTGAATTCCTTAAACGATCGACAGAGCAGCGATTTAAGTGAAAAATCATTGTGACGGAGAACAACTTAGACAGCACACAACTAAAAGAAGCTTTCCCAACAACAATCATATAAATGCTTTCAACAGAAAAAACCACCCTTAGAATCAAATTAGTGGCAAGTGGGGTGGCTTAAACGATCATTTCTGTTATATATTTGTTTTTTGAACTCACACTAATAAGAGAGAATAGCGCCTGCGCTTGACATGGTTCCGCACTCGGTCAATCTAAAGTGAACATGAAAGTCTTGAGGCTTAAATTGCACGATGGATTGCTAAATTAATGTTATAATTTTGTGAAGTCACAATAGGGTACTGTCGGTTTGTCTTTCATTTTTTCTTTAAGAAATTGTTTAAACATTTTAAAAATTTAAAAATCGTTTAAAAATTATAACAAGTCGTTTCATTATTTAAGTCGACTAGTGGGGCAAAATACGATCTAATATTTTTCAAAAACTATTTCATTCCAAGAGATGGCACCGCAGATTACAGGCTTTTGATCGGTCTTTTCACTACCATGGAGGTACATATATATAAGTTCGTTAACTAAAAAAAATTAAATCGATCGGCGGATGATAAAGTTTAATGGGCAGTAACATTCCCATTTGCTGTGAGTTGTGTATCGAATTTTCCATCGGCAAGATTTATATTTAGATATTACTCATACCAAGATGCCGATACTCATTCAGTCTCGGTACGATCTTGCAACGATAAAATACACTTACACAAGGAACAATGATCAATTTCACATCATCCTAATCGACCCGTCCCGGTCTGGATTGTCTTTGGTGACAAGTGCACTACATATTAAATATGGTTTGCTTTTTTCGCATAAGCATTGTATAACCACTCCAGCCCAAGAATACTGAAGTATCGTCCCACCTTACTGTGACCAATCTGAGTTTTTTCTTTGTTGTAGAGAAGGTTTTCCATTTTAAGTTCGAATATAACAAATAGTGAGTGAAAAATCATTTAAATTTGAACAATGGCATTGATTATGTTGGCAGTGGTGGTTTTTGGTCTATTGTCATAAACCTTCGACTTGAGAAAACCCCAAAAGAAGATTAATAAAGTAAAATCGCAAGTTCTCGGTGGCCAATTCACATCGCCTCCGTGGCAGATATTCACTTTCGGAAATTGCTCATGCAAGTTGTCCATTGTGACACGGGCTGTGAGGCACCTAGCTTCGTTCAGTTGAAACCACATGTCGTCGGTCGCCATATCATCCAATTCAGGCTAAAAGAAATTGGTTATCATCGACTGATAGCGCCTGGCCAATGTTGTTCTCAAAGATTTACATATGTACAGATGATCCCGTCATCCTGAAATCCACACATAACAGTGACTTTCTGGATGTGTTGCAATTTGTGGGATCTCGTGTGGATTGAGATCGTCCCGAATTCGAAAATGTTGGTTATTGATGACCCATTTATTCAGAAACGGGCCTCGTTGCAGAATATTATTTTTCGGAGATATTGGAACTAACTCGCAACTGCTCGAGAGCCCAGTTAGCGAACACAAATGTTTGTCAATGGTCTTAGCTCTTAAGGCTTTTGGGTCAGCTGAAGGATGAACGAATGTAAGCCCAAGTCATAACGTAAAATTCGCCAACTTGTGGTCTGCGAACAGCCGAGTTTTTGTGCGCGGTCCGAAATTAACTGGCTCGGATTTTCCTACACACTCTCACGAACAACAGCGATATTCTCCCTAGATCTTGCGTTTCGTTACCGTACGAGTACGTACTGAACTGATCGACTCAAATTTTTCTACCACGTTGCGAATAATCCTCTCGGAAGGACGATTATTGTCGAAGTAGACAACGGCCTTGGCTTTGATGAAAGCATCACTTCTCATCGATCAGCGAAATCAAGCATCATTGTGCATGGTTAGTACTTGGATGGGGGACCGTTCAAATACCAACCGTGTGCTGTTGACATGTGTTTTTTTCTGTTGTTCTTTCTTTCTGTCTGTCTCTCTCTGTTGTATTGTCTCAGCTGCCAGTGCTTTAAGTGTCTCTACTTCGTAGATATACATATCTGCAAAATGTAATGTATTGTCGAAGTGAGCGAAATATTGCTTTAACAGAAGACCAACTTTCACTAAAGAATTCAATAATTTTTACATTTTATTGAGCGCTGTTACTCCTTATTTTGACAAAAAGGACTTAAAAACGACAGAAAATTTGACAGATGTAACTTCAAAAATACGGCCGCAATCACCTGTCGAAGTTCGGAAATCCCTATTGGGGAACATTTTTGCTCCCAAGAAATATTTTAACCTATCTAATCTTTGGAAGTTATATCTTCTCTTCTGTTTTGATATTGTGTTTAACCACCCCTTTAAGAGGGTTTTTGCTACTTTTTTTTCGGGAGAGAGTCTGTCTCTTTGTTTCCCTCAAAACCTTCGTGGTCCTGAGACAAAAGAAGTGATAATTTAGACGTGTTATGATGGAACTTATAACCAGTGCAGCAATTAAAAGTGAGATTTTGAGATTTCATTCCCCTCATTTTGCTGTGGTGTTTACTTTCGCGTGGAAAATGCTATTGGAAAGTCTTATGCAAGGTAAGTTTGGTTCTAGGCCCAAAAGTTCGTGCCCCAGTCATTAAAGTCGTACTAGAACATCAGTGTATCACTTATGGCATTTGGTTAACAGCTTCAGAGTCATACTGTTTAATCATGTCTGATACTGGAGATAGAGTCCCTTGAAACCTTTGCACTTCCCTGTCTCAGTTCCAGTCCCGAACCATATTTCCCTTGACCGGGAGGTATTTATCACTGACTTCTTCTGAATGTTTAGTGTGTTCCTTGGACCAATTCTTTTTAGGTACTTACTACATACCGGTCACCATGCGTTGACATCCCGTAGAGTATTGATTTTGGTTTAACGATGACCTCTTCGGTGGACCCAAATCTCTTACCTCCAAGCCATTTATTTATAGTTGGAAACCAGAAACATTCACACGGCACTTAATGTGTGGAATATACTGGACGAGTTTGGAGCTCGTCACTTAACTTATGCAATTTTGCCATTGCGACTGCAGACTTGTGTAATGGTGTGTTGTCCTGGTGGAACATAACTTTTTCCTTTGCCAAATGACGTCGTTTCCAGGAAATATACACTGAACCAAATTTGGTAGTCATATTGAAGAAAAAGTAGGTAGAATTGAAGAAAGGGTGATCAGTTCGAAAGGAGGAGTTCGAAATGAAGATAGCTACCGTATAGACGTCTTTTTTTTTCGGCGGGCAATTTTGTATCCAAATTTAATACCCAAGTATAAATTTAGTAAAGCGATTGGAATCAATCCATTGTGTAAAAAATTAGTAACATAAAAAGTCGGTTTAGTGCCAAATTGAAGTTATTTTTTTTTAATAAAATAAAGTAAAATCTAAGATTTTAAGAAAAAAAATAGAGAAAAATTTATTTCTTTGTTCGTGTTGCTTGAACCTCATCGAACTTTTTCGTATTTTCGCACACATAAGAATTCTAATGTCAGGAGTTAATAAAACACCAGCCAACTCAAACTTAAAACTGAAACATAAACCTTTACAACAAAGCTCACCTGGATCTTCACTCCAACAGAAAGCTCCTAAAATGGCATTGGATGAAAACATGTGGAAAATTATGGATGAGAAACTCAAACAACAAAGTGAGTCCATTATTTCTTTATTAACCACTCAATTAAAAGAAGAAAATTCTAAACTTGTGCTCACCATGCAAGAGCAATTCGCGGATATAAACAAAAATATCTCTGAAATTAATGCCAGAGTCACACAACTTGAATCATCTCACAACACTTATAACACAGTCATTGAATTACTCAAATCCGAAATTGCTCTGCTTAAATCATCTGTATCAGATAACCATCAAAATCTGTCTTTAATGAAATCCGAACTTTCAATCACATCTACGAAAACACTCGAAATTGAAAACATACAAGAGGTGTATGACAATAGGAGGATAGCAGGGGATGCTGTGCTGCTTGGTGTTCCTCAAACTCCCGACGAAAATCTTCGAAGTTACTTTAACCACCTTTGTCATGTTATCAATATTAAACCACCAGTTTTAAACGATATTTTTCGCACGCGCCCGAAAACAAAAAATAACAATAATAATAATAACACAACAATATTCGTAAAATACCGATCAGCGTATGACAAAAATTATGTTCTCTCCTCTATTGCAAAGTACCGGAACGAGAAAAAGAAACAACTTTCTCTCATCGATTTAGGACTTAAGAGTTCCAATTCCAACGCTCAATCGTTTATTTACATGCGAGAATGTCTTACAAAAAAAAACAATATGATGCTGCGCCAGTCACTGGAGCTAAAAAAACAAAAAAAAATTTCATCCGTATTTACGGTACGAGGTCTTGTTTACATCAAGCTTCGCCCTGAAGAGGATGCTGTACACGTTAAAAGCTTTAACTATTTGGATGAAATTGCCAGGCCACCTATGAACATTTAATTTATTTGAATAATAATAAAATTCTATTTTAATTATTATTATTGATATGTATATTATTACTTTTTTTTTTCTTTTCTTCTTAATATATAATGATTATTTTTCTTTCTTTTGTACATCTCCATTTATTTATGCTACTTTTTAATAAATTTTCATTTATCAGAATGACTGGATGTAGATCTGTGCATTTGAAACTTGCATCGCCGCTCATTCCCTTTTACATGCATTTACCAATCTTTCTTTTATTATATGATGATTTCAGAGGATGGTGAATCTGGTAGAGTTTTTGCAGGTGATTTGACTAATGGAACGCTTCGTACTATGATTCGTGTTTTAGTGCGTCAAAAGAGTGGCTTACAGATTTGTCACGTAAATGCTCAAAGTTTACTACCAAAAATTGATCAGTTGAGGGATTTGTTTGAAGGATCCAATGTTGATATCATTTGCATTACTGAGACATGGCTCAATGATGATGTTAGTGATGGTATGTGTGGTTTGGGTGGGTATAAGCTTTTCCGTGCCGATAGACTCGATGGGAGAAGATGTGGTGGGACAGCTATTTATATTCGTGAAGGCATTAAATGTAAATTTAATTGTAGATCAGAAGCGATGAGCGCAATTGATTTCTTATTTGTAACTGCTATGGGTGATTCCGATGATAGTGTTTTAATCGGGTCTGTTTACAGACCGAATAAATATATTGATATAACCCCCTTGATTACACTTCTCGAAGAAAAATCAATTTGTTCGAAGAAAATCATTATTTGTGGGGATTTTAACAGTAATATTCTGCTGGAAAGCCACCTTACTGAAAGTATGAGAACGTTTAATTTATTCCCAGTCAACACCACTTATGCCACTCACTTTTCAAGAGATGCTAGTACTCTGTTAGACGTTTTCTTCGTTAGTGATTTAAATAGTGTTTTACTTTACAATCAAATTTCTGCACCAGGTTTCTCAAGACATGATCTCATATATCTTACTTTTGACTTTGAGTTTGTTTGTCCAAATACCCATTTCGAATTTAGAGATTATAAAAACATCGATTACAATGCCTTGGAGCTACATACTAGAAATATAAATTGGGATCACATTTACAATTTAACCTCTCCTAATGATCAAATCGAGTTTATCAATTACAATATTATAACGCTTTTTGATACTCATGTCCCTCTAAGAACTAAGACCACACACCATGGTTCACGTCCCTGGTTTACTAATGAAATACGGCTTCTTTTACTACAACGTGACGCAGCCTACAAGCAATGGAAACATTACAGGTTGGATGTCCACCACCAACTTTATCGTAGATTGCGTAATCTGGCCGTCGTTAAAATTCGAATGGCAAAATCACGTTTGTATAAAAACCGACTACGTCCAAGCATGAAAGGCCGAGATTTATGGCGAAATCTGAGGGAAATGGGAATAGGGAAGAAAAATAATTCTTGTGGGCAAAATATTGATATTGAGGCACTTAATCGTCAATTTGTGACTTTACCGATTCCTTCTCAATGTCAAGAAGCCCATACACCTTCTATTGAACCACAAGAAGATGGCTTTGAGTTCTCTTGTATAGATAGTAGGGACTTAGTCGAATGTTTTCTGTCTATTAAGTCAAGTGCTGTTGGCCTCGACGGACTACACCCAGTCTTCCTCAAGGCTATATTACCTGTTATTTTGCCTTATGTAACACATGCATTTAACACCATATTAACGACTGGTATGTTTCCTAACCTATGGAAACTGGCAAAAATTATACCAATTCCCAAAACGTGTACAGGTAATGACTTTCGACCAATTTCGGTTCTCCCTTTTTTGTCCAAAGTTTTTGAGAGAGTTTTACAAAAGCAAATAGCAGTTCATCTTAGATTAAATAATATTTTATCGCCTATGCAGTCCGGTTTTCGTCGGAAACATAGCTGTACCACTGCTATTATCAACATTGTCGATGATTTGAGACTGGCCATAGATGAGGACTACGTGACCTTCCTGGTTCTTTTAGATTTTTCTAAAGCCTTCGACACTATTGATCATTCTATTCTTTGTAATAAATTGTCGACATTTTATTATTTTTCTCCTTCGGCCGTTAACCTTTTGTTTTCCTATCTTTGCAATAGAAAGCAAGCTGTTGTGATAGGGAATAATATCTCGAGTTTCTTACCGACTGTAAGAGGGGTGCCCCAAGGATCAATACTTGGACCCCTACTTTTCTCCCTCTATATAAATGAACTCCCCTCACTTATTCCATCTTCATCTATACAAATGTATGCTGACGATGTTCAATTGTATAGAAGCTGCCCGCTTGGACTCATCGAAGATTGCGCAAACACTATCAATAAGAATTTGGAAAGGATTTCATTATGGTCCAATAGGAATGGTCTGTTTTTAAATCCAATTAAATCGAAATGCATAGTTATTAATAGAAATCTTTTGGACCTTTCCTATTTCCCTACCATTTTCCTCAATAATTCCCCTATTGAATATGTAGAAACAGCTAGGAATTTAGGAATGTTATTCAATAGAACTTTAACTTGGGATAGGCACATCAACGCAGCGGTAGGAAAAGTTTATGGTGTCCTTCGAATGTTATGGACATCGCAGTATTTCACTCCCTTGAAGATCCGTTTAATGCTCGCCAAAACTCTGGTTCTACCAATTTTATCATTTGGGTGTGAAATTTACTGCGACTGTGATTCTATCAGTAGAAGGAAGCTGAATGTGGCTTATAATAGCATAGCACGCTACATATATGGTCTAAGAAGATATGACAGCGTCTCTAATTTTTCAAGGCAAATCTCAAACATTTCGTTAGATAATCTATTACGCTTTAGAACCCTAATATTACTGTTCAACGTAATTCAAACACGTCAACCTCGGTATCTGTTCGATAGATTAAGATTTGGTTCCTCAGATAGATCCCAAACAATAATTCATCCGCGGTATAAGTATTTAACATCAAGGAGGCAGTTTTTCATTAATTCGACTCGCCTGTGGAATACTCTGCCACGGCATGTTAGGGAACTGAGGGGTGCATCTATGTTTCAAAGAGAGTTACTTGTCTACTTTCAGTCTGGCTGAACATATCCGTTTTTTTTTTTTTTTTTCTTCAAATTAATATAAATAAATGGAGATTTTTAGTTTTTTAGTTTCTTAAAGTTTTTTTTACTTTTTATAAATTTTTATCAATATCTTAATTGATTTTTTTTTTCCAATTTCAAATTATTTTAACTAATTGTAATAAATATATTATTAATATCTTTATAAAGGATTCATCATAATGACGTTTAATAGGGTAGTCTTTCTTCTTTTTTTTTATTTTACAAACCTCAAAGCTGTAAACTACTTTATAAGATATTATATCTTAATGTTTATATGCAAATTAAATAAATAAAATGAAATGAAATGAAATGAAATATACGGTCAATGAAACCTATCCGTTGTTTTGAAGAAAATTTTGTTATATTCAAGAAATATTGTCATTTTGAAGAAATGCATAAAATTGGTGGTGTTAAATCCACAAAATTTTGTGAAATTGATTATCATTATCATCCTTCTTTCTTGAAATTAAAACAAATATACATAGATATTTGTTAAGAAATTATAATCAAAAAATGATGTCAAAAAAAAGTTCACTTCAACGATTGTGTGGTGAAAGATTCAAAAGCATTGTCTTTTATAGCCCAATTAGTAGGTATCCTTTATGAAAATTTCCTTAAAAAAAGGATTTTTTTTAGAATATTTTTTTAAACTGATTTTATTTTTCTTCTTGCTTTAAATTGATATACGAGTATGTACATACATACATAGTAAAAAAAAACTTCTAATACAAATTTGTCTTTTCGAATAATTTCTTCATCAAAAATTAACAAATTGTTTTCGTTGATACGAGTATGACAAAATTTCATTCGTTTGAATAAAACACTATTATTTGAAGAAACCTTATTCATTTTGAATATTCAGTCTTGATTTGAACAATTGATTCTTCAAAAATTAACAAAATATTTTCATCAATATCACCTACGCGATTTGGTTCAGTGTAGGTAATATTAGCTGTAAAGATCATTTTACACTTTCCAAGGTAATCGGTGTGAATAAAATCTCAAAAAACTGTCGCTATGACCTTGTTTGCTGAAAAGGCACCTTTGACCTTCTTCGCTTTCGATATTTCTATTCTATTGTTTTGACTGTTCCATTGTCTCTGAAATGTTGTGGTGAATCTGTTACGAAACAGCCGGCGCAAAAACTTTTTTTCTAGAACATCGTCAAACACCCCTTTGAAGTGGTCAAATCATTACATTTGTTGTCGATTGTGAACAAAAGCGGCACCCATTTTGTGGAAAGCTTTTTCATATCCAAATATTTATGTAGAATCGAAATCACTGGTTACTGGTCACTCGCCGTCGCGTCGGTCCTCCATTATCACACCGTGAATTTTGTCGAGGTCGACCATTTCTGGTGTGGTGACCTCAATTGGGCGCCCAGAACGTTCGTAAAACAGTGTTGAATGTTTCCAATCGTTGATGAAGCGTCTCCATATTATTTCTCAAGTCTTTGTTTGGTTTTCGTGATGGTTTTTCTTGTAAAAAATTGTGTTTAATGAGCACTCGAAATTCACTTTTTCACGTTTGAACGAAAATGGTTGTTGAACTCTATATAAAATGGCTGCCACATAAAAACTAAAATTTTAGATGCGTTTATTTGAAAGATGTCTCTTGAAACACAAAATGATGGGTTTGGAGTGGTCTTAATTTCGGTGACATATTGACCCAACCTCGTATGGAAGGGCTTCGTTGGACTTCCAGTTAGTATCTTTGATTGTCAGGGAGGGTGGGGGAAACAATTCTAAGTTCGTAACTCCTTTATTACAACCAAATTATGATGATGTTTTGTAAAACAGTTGTTGGAAATACTCGTATTGCGTTATATATTTGACTTGATTTTTTAAATTAATATTAGTTCAAGATGGCGTCCAATTGCTATATAGAAAGATAGAAAGAAATAAACTCTTAGACTATCTTACTGAAATGTAAAGTTCGGCCACGCACTGGTTTTGAGTGCCAACTCTTGAGCGACTAGTTTTGAAAATAGCTTTGACAAGTTGTATTCGCTTGATGGCGATCCTTAATGCATTCAAGTTACAGCAAAGATGAACATTGGGCGGTACCAACAATAAAATATAGAGACGACTTTAATATTTGAGCGAAATGAAGCATTATTTAATGCTCTCTATATAATTAACCATATATGCTACATTTTATTTTTTAGGTTCCGTACAAAAAATGGTTCATTATTTAGAGTTCACATAAATATAAAGTTCATAACATGTATGCCTAACTTTCTAGAGCTCTTTACATAATGGTCCATTTCACTCAAATATTAAAGTCGTCGCTTAATTTGATTGTTGGTAAGGCCCATTGACAATATTATACAAGACACTGCAGGCCGCGAGAAACTTATTTTATCACTCGAAAATAAGAACAGTATTAAATTAAAATTTGTTAAAATTAATGAAATAAAAACCAAACCTGAACTCTTGCAAATTTATTTCTCCATCTTTAATCCATACGAATCCTAACAAATCTGGCCCAAACTAGATTTGAAATGGTCAAATTGCTTGTTGTCCCTCAGTAGATCTCAGATCAGCTCCTCAATAGGTGTCATAACGGTTCGGTGTACTATCAAACGATTTCTGTAGGAGTTGCTTGGAAGAGGAAACAATCTCACACCTTCTTTGTACATGTCCTGCTCGCTCTTACAGACGCGAACTTCATTTAGGACACTATTTCTATAATGAACCAAGCGATCTCATGAACACAGACATTAAACGTCTTCGCTTCATCAGAAGCTCCAAATGGTTTTAAATAGTGGGAAACCTTTTGTTTCCTATAGATCGTGGTATCACAATGGATTTTTACTGGTCTAAGTGTATCAGATACTTTAAATGACAGCAACTTTAACCTAACCTAACTCTCAATCCATAAAAATAACACTGTTCTACAAAACGTAACCTTTTCTAATTTTTGGAAACCAGATAAAATTTTTTAAAATGTTTTTGAATTGCTCAACTGGTTTAGGTTTTCGAAAAATACTAAAGTTAAGTTTTAGCACAGATTTATATCCAAAAAAAAATTATAAAAATTAATAAAATTAAATATATTTTGGGGGCCGTGAGAGGTCGCTGAAAACCAAGGCTAGTTTCTTCACCCTGCGTGTTGTCGGGAGGGATGGCAAGAAACTACGATTTTCTGCAGAACAAATAAAAAATTTCTTACTTAGGCAAACTTTGGTTTTAAAACAAATTTAAAACAGTTCTGTGTCTAATTTTAATGAATTTTCAACTTTCTGAGTGTATTTTCGGGTTTTTAAAAATGGTGAATAAATAGACAAATTCTCTCCAACGCGATCTACACCAAGAGTGGATCCTATTTATTTCTTTTTGAACAAATGCCATTCAACGATAAAATTATACGTTGTACTAGTAGTTGTCAGAATTGTTCCCAAGTATTGCCCGTTACATGACGCCTCTTCCTTTAACACATCCATCAATGAATGTATGTTCATTTTTCCTCATCCGAGCATAGTTCATGCTCACTATTGGAGACATTTTGTGAAGAAATCATGGAAAATATATTAAAATTAATTAGTTTTAATTTTTAATATGCATACATATATGGCTATAATAACTTTAAAGGCTGTGTTAGCTAAAGCAGCATTTCAGCTGGCTGAAGTTCTGATTTCCTACCCCACCAAACGTTTAATCTATGTCGCGTATAGTTTCTGTTGAAGGTTGAAAGATAAAAACAAAGTGATTGATCCACAAGACAATATGATTAGCTGTAATATTACAAGTAAATTATCCTTCTTCAGTCCAAGTTCAACCCTGGCCTTAATATTTATGTCTATTATTTTGGGTTAATTGCTTCCCGTTACGCACACAAAGCCTTCAACCTTTGGTCACATCACCTTAGGTGTGACCTTTCTGCGGAATACGCCAATAAGTTGAGTTCAAAGCTATTAAATGTTGGCGTGTTTTCCATTCACTGGACGTAGTAGCACCATCGGAGTAATTGAATTTGTATTCTTCTGATGAAGTGTTCTGTCATGACGACGTTCATGAACAAGTAAATAAACAATCCATTAGTTGAGGCAGGAAAAGCAATCGACCAGGAACCTCTAAAATTTTCCAAATAAGCATTAACGTTTGTGTTTTATTAAAATCGATTTCTCCTCACTATCTTCCTAACTATGTCAATATGTTACAAACGAAAATTTTACAACTTAAATGTTTAACCACTTGTAGCCTTGAACCTTTAGGGCAAATAGGCGTTAATTTGAGTAAGTGTAGATGAGAAATAAAAATTCTAAAAGAAAATCGAAAGAATGCGAAAACGTTCTAATTTTCACTTCACAGTATTACTCAGACTACTACATTTTTTTTCTGAACCAAAAAAAAACCCCAAGATATTTTATTGTTAAAAATTTTCATCGTGAATTTTTTTTTAAATATTTCACATGAAATTTTAATTTTAATTTGTATATGCCTTACCAATAAATCAATCGCTAAAGACGCGTTTACATAAACACCAAGTTAAACTTTAAACGTGCGAAAATTTGTATATTTATCAATTTCCAAGTTAAACACGTCTTCTACTAATCAGCGCTCTATTACTAGACCTACTACATTCGGTGTCAAAAACACAGCTGTTGCAAGGACATTTGTGTTAAAAAAAAGCAACTTGGTAGACATGGGTTTTATTTTTTTCCCCCCGGATGTTTTTTTATTTGGTTTTTTAAGACCAAAAATAACGGTACCTGCCATACGTTTTTTTTTCGAAATTTTATAAATATTTTTTTCTTAAAAACTGTCACACAGTTTAAAAAAAAAAATTCAAAAAATTTCATTTAGTGAAAGCTACGAGTAGCTAATGGTTGAAAAAAATTTTCCAAAAATTGTTATTTTTGGTACCCCCCTTGGAACCATTTTTTTTGATTTTCTCAAAAACGGTACAATGGATTTTGATCATTTTTTTCTGGTAAAGGTTCCCAATAGTTTGAATGTTATTGTGAATTCGGGTTTTAATGAAATTTTTTATAGACAAGCTTCTAAAAAGTTTAAGAAACATTGCATTTCAAAACTTAAAAAAAAAATATTTTTTTTGAATTTTGAAAAAAAAAATCTTTTTTTTTTTTTTTTGAAAATTCGATATCTCCAATACGGATCAATTTTTTTTTGTAGATTTAATTTTTATTCGTACATTAATAAACACTTTAAATTGGCGTTCCAAAATTTTTTCTTAAAAATGTTTTAAGAATTATAAATTTCATATAAAGCTTAGTTTTTTAAGAAACCACTACAACGAATTATAATTTTGTTCTTGCATAAACTAATATTTGCTTATGGCACATGGCATCCTGTGCTCAGCTTCAACTGCTAAAGGAGTTGTTTTAGTTATTTAAAAAATGAATTTTATCCTTAAGAACAGTTTTCTCTAATAAACATTCATTTTTGAAGTTCTTAGTCGTTTAGCAAGTTCGTGCGACGCAGTCGTGTATTTTATTTTTTTTAACAAATTTTTCGTGCACTAAAGGGAGTATGACTACCTACCCTTAAATTATTCGAGCACAGTTCGAGCGTTAAAAATGTTTGAGAAGAAAGGAAATACCGATATACTTTGGTTTGAACGTCTGAATATCGCAATGGAAGGAAAATATTGGGCCGGGTAAAACATTCCACATTCGTGTAGTGCGGCTAAAAAAGAAATTCTGAATTCAATTGAACATCCGAATTCGGACTTAAGCGTAAACTGTTGCACATTCACTGAAGTGTGAGTATCAGGGTTGAATTTATTAAGGGTTATTAAGGGTAATGCAACTGAGTAGAATAATGCTTATATAAATAACGGTAAAATAGTTATACTTCTCTCATCTATCATTTTTTAAGCTCTTTTCTGATTCTATCCAATAGCCTAAAGTGGGTTATTGGGAACCTCTCAATATAAATGAATTTGAATTGACGTAGAATAAATGATCATTCCACACAAAGTTATCTGTGTTGCACATACTGAGAACTGACAGCTGTTCGGTTTCTTCAATGCAAATGCCTTTCATGGATAGCGACATTGGGTTGGCTTTGAGTTTTTTAAGCATTTAACTCCACGCGGTTTTTTGTTTCCGATGTGGAAATCCTATATCGAGATCAGACTTCAATGAGCTTATCATATGCAGTGGTTCTAGATTAACATCCAACAGCCCTGTGGCACACCAGCATTTATTTTATGGAATACAAACTTAAGACCGTCCAATACAACTTGTAAAGGTAATTTCTTATGCAACGCATTTTCGGTAAGAGAGCTTGATGCTTAATTCGTATCAAATGCGTTCGAAGTACCATGTGCAATAATCTTACATTCTCCAAAACGATGTAAGGATTTGTGCCACTGTTTGTTGAGATATACCATGCCAAGGCCATGCTCTCCGTCATTGATAAAGTTACGTTCTTCAAGATATTTCTTGAGCTGATAACTTATTACCGTTTTCATGACCTTAGAGGGATGTAAGTGTATAGTTAGAGAGGGAAGAAGAAGATTCGTCTTTTTTAGGGACAGGCTGAAAAAATGCTGATTTCCATGTACTCGGAAAGAGAACAGTAGACTGGATACTGGAATAAGTGGAAAGGCTAGTGGTTTTACCAGCCTTTCAAAATAATGAGAGGGATTCCATACGTGCCAGATGGATTTGTCCCATAAAATCATCATGACTTTTTCTGGAAACGTCAAATTAATAACAAACTGTGCTGCAAGCACGAGGCGAAGTTGTATTTCGTACATTTTGAAGTATGTAGAATCCTGTGGTATCACAACGGACTAAATATTGGTGCTGGCTCTTCCGGCCAGCAGCCAAAACATAACCTAACCTTACTTGTATGAACATGTAGATGGAATTGATATGGAGAATTATGGACATTCTCAAGGAGTCATCCAGTTTGGATTAAGTTCAAAAATAATAAAGGATCTTGTTGGTGTTGATGTCTTATATTGTGTGTTTTTTGCTTTTGACAGTCATCGGGAATTTGGATCACTCATTCAACCGGCACCACACTCATCCGACACCATCTTAACTGTGCCAAGCTAGGCAGATTGTTGACTGGTGCTCAAACAGTAGTAGGAGTGACTGGCCCTCCGCACAGTTAACCTCCGTGGAAGTCAGCTAGCTCAGGACCTAAAGAATCAAATGCAGGGCAAGGAACACAAGTTACCAAAGTTCCTGTTGCTTCGGGAAAAGAGATCAAGTGTTTAATCCCTTTGGGACACTGTAGCATTTTTTGCGTTACTTAGTTGTTGGTCATGTAAAATTTTGGTTCGTCGAATATAATCATTTCTTTCCAGTTTGCTTGAACTTTTTCCGGTTTCCCTCAGTAGGGTTGTCTTTATGTCATCAAAAATTTATTTCTCTGAGACTTTTAACCTATTTACAAACCAGGAAATCTCTTTTAATTTGATAAAGTTTTCCCAATTCGGAATAAGGTTTCTCATTCCGAAAAGAATTTGAGTATATACTGCACTGAAGTTCCTGAAGAAATCTTTGAGACCGTCCCAGTTAGCTTTCTGGTATTGCCCTTCTAACTTGCTTATTGGTAAAGCCTACAAAAATTCCTAGCGATACGTTTTCCACGGGTGAACTGATTCGAGTGAGAATTGCTTGTGACAGAAGCGATAGAACAAGGAAAAAATTAAACATTCCGACGGTGTTCAAGGGTTGGGACTTGGGAATGATTCCCTGATAGCTCTGTTTTCTATCAGTTTTAACGCTCTCTTCTGAATTCTATCCAATAAATGAAGTTGCTACACATACTTGCTTATAAACTACATTTTTGAAATGAAAAACGAATATATTCCAAAATGTTCTCTCGCAAAGCATACCGATCCTGAAATTGCGCGGACAAATTTCGCGAAATTCCGACTTCTGTTAACTTTTTTTTGGATATTCTATTTTGAAATGACCGGTTTATTTTTCGTTTACCAATAATAGACATAGGGTATGGTATACGTAAATTTTCTCCTAAATGCTCTTGCCTTATGTTTTTCTTTTGTGGATTTGAAATTTCACTCGAAGCAAAAACACTATCATCGTGCACTGCCAGTTTAGCTTGAAACTATATTACCTGCGTCATGGTCACGATAGTATATGAAATACACAAATTCAAGTCGTCTCCATCGCCGCCGCGTCGGGTCGCACTGGTCGCAGCTGAAGCATTTCGGTCGACCGACACAAGCAAGAGGGACCTTTCCTCGAACATAATTATTGCAAGTTTACTTCAGTTAGACTCTTGTACACTGTACTCGTGTATTTAGATTTTTTTCCGCTCTGAATCGCCCCATAGACGCGACGTCGACGGCGGTGGTGGCGGTGGCTGCGACTTCGACCGCAATTAACATTCATGTTATGTACTTAAATAGTGTGTAGAAATGTCCGCGGCCAATAGTCGATTTGTTTTGGTCACTAGCATCAGATAAAATACAAAAATTAAGACGATAGAACAGCATGTGGAATCGGCTCGCACCTATGGCATCAATAATTGTGTCCTATTACCTCAGCTCCTCGTAGATACAATATCTATCTAAAGTCTTAATATTTTGCATTTCTCGAGATTTGATTTCGGTTTGTGTTAATCACTGATTGATGATTTGTTGTTAAATAAAATTGGCTGTTTAAAAGTTGTAGGAGTGTGTTAATTATCTCATTTTTTTTTTCTCCCTCTTTATTCGAGTTTATAGTCGAATTAAACTGTTGACGAGTTGGGTTGGGTGCACGCGCGCTTCGTATTTAAAAAACGCATATTGTCAGACAGCCAACCGTCTACCTGTATGAACAAAAAAAAAATATACAAACATATCTTCTTTGTATCGGTCAGTGTTTACTCAAAAAACAATATTTAATGAATATATCAAGTATCACAAAAAATACATCCGCGGAAGTTACAGAATATAATCGCTGATTGATTGCGAATCTCAGTTGTAGGAGTCCTCAGATCGTGCGCGACTGGTTAATCTCAAGTATTTTGAAATCCAAATCCTGCAGTGTTTGAAATTTAAATTTTAGTGTTTTTTTTTTGTTGATGTTTTAAATAACAAACAAATTCACGAAAGTAGTGTAGTAGTGAGTTGTGTGATATTGTGATTTAAGCACCAGCTCCCGTCATCCCCTTTGAAAGGACATGAAAATATTCGACGTCTTATGTTTTAAACAAAGTTTGTTATTTTTATTTTATAAATTAATGCATTTTTAACATTTCTAACACATCATGCTTCATTTACTAAAAAAAAATAATTTTATTTTCTGTTTACATTTGTTTGAAATTTGAAAGCGTCCACCCAGTTGTACACACACGCTGACCATAAATAATAATTTAAACGCGAAAATAGAAATAGACAGTCCACCCTTATAGTCTTGTAACGCGCTAGGGTAGATATGGTTTGAGGTGATTTAGAGGGAATGTTTTTTGTTGTTGTGTTTCATTTATGCGGTAATTGCAATGCCACATTATTGTAATTAGTAAACATTAGCTGATATGCGGTTGGTTTGATTTTATTTTTTAGATTTTTCCCACGCGGGCTGTTATTCAATGCAAAGTGCATACAAAGTTGTAAAATGTTTATAGAGACATGACACTTTTCTATATAAATAGATTAATGTTTTTATTTCTATATATTTTTTTTTTCAACATATATTTTCTGTCCATTGATTAATGATCTACAAGTTCAAAATCTAAAGCCAAATATTTGTTATATGTAAGCGGTTGTTTTCAATCTGTCTGGTGGCCATAGTGACATTAGCGGTGACATGTTATTTTGAAAATGAATATTTGTGAAATTTTGTTCGTTAGATAAATTAATTAATTTCTAGCTCCGATGGGTATCTCATATTTTGCTTGCATTTTTTGGTGTCGTATAAAAACCAGGTTTTAATTATTGAGTCTATCGTTTCGATTATGAAAGATGTACAAAAAAGTGTGTTTGGGTTGAAACCCGGATAGAGACAAATTTATTTTTACCATTAGCCGGTTTTTTTTTTTTTGACAAAGTGAATAGATCAGCAAATTTTAACAAACAATTTCTTAAAAACAAAACTAAAACTGAATACAATTCAGATCAGCAAACAAAGTGAGCATAAAGTGAATTTAAATTTTAAATTGTTGAAATGTTGAGAGTTTAGATGGCGCTACATTCAAATGTAAAAGAAAAAGATGTAAAATGTAACACATAAAGCAATGAATTCGGCATCGAATATCATTGAAATTTGAAAATAAACAAAAAAAAATTATAAGTTTCTCCAAGACATCAAGACAGATTATGTATAGCTTTCAAAATTTGTTTAATGCAAAAAAAAAAACTATCAAATAGAATATTTAAAAAGTATCTAGTTTATGTATAAAAACATTTTTTTTATATTTTGGAATTTATTCAAATATTGTGAACACTTTCCTTAAGTTTTGTTTTATTTCTAAAAACATGAAACCTGTTGGTGTATATGACGCTCATTTAAATATCATGATACAAATATTTAAATTTTAGATAAAACGTTTATAGAAAATTGGAATTTTCGTTTTAGTTGAACAATACCTTTTACACAAAGATTTTGGAAGCTTTTCCAAATTTTCTAAGAAATGTTCCTAAAGATTTTGAGTGTATTTGAGAAAACTGGCTACGTAACATACAAAGGATTCTTACTTGCGACTTATAGGTACTATAAGGCAAGTTATGCATTCGTAAAAAAAATCGAACTCGAGATTTTGATCAAAGTTGACATTACGATGATAGCGAAGACTAAAAAAGTGGGTCTCGCAATTCAGTCTGTCTGTCGGTTCGACTACAGCCCAAACGACTCGGCCGATTTTCTTTAAACTTTGTAGATATCATTTTTAATTTTTTCCCCCACATTTTTTTTAAGACCAAAAATAAAGGTACCTGCCATACGATTTTTTTTCGAAATTTTATAAATTTTTTTTTTCTCAAAAACTGTTCAACTGATTTAAAAAATAAAAATACAAAACAATTTTATTTAGTTAAAACTAGGTTAATGGTTGAAAAAAATTTCCCGAAAAATGGTTATTGAGGGTACCCCCCAAAGAACCTTTTTTTGTTTTCGATTTTCTCAAAAACGAGAGGCAGAATTGATACTCGTAACTTAAACTTATTCGATGTTTATTTGTTAAATTGTGTTATTTGTGGATTTTCTAAAAGGGAAGACGATAGGAATCGTGTTATATGGACGCCACGCCACTGTTGTCTGTGTTCATACGGTTCAATTCAGGCCATGAAAGATTGACTGCCTCACTAAAGTCATTTTCGAAAAATGGCTGATTGATTGCCAGTTCGTAGTCTTAAATTTCCACACCAAACGTATAAAATAAACAGTCATAATAAAATAAACTGGCTTACTCTCGCCTGCTTCGCTGGTTGTTAACTTCTTCACTTTTGAATTTCCCATTTAAAATAGTGGCTTTAGCTACTTAATCACAAGTCTTGTGCCATTGCACAATTTTGGTTGGTTAATATTACGAAGCATGATGATTGGTGCTCCATCTTTCAATTGCAATATGTTTGGTTGCAGGACTGGTTAATCCAATGAATTTAAAAATTCTGTGGGATAACAGTATCGACTGACTTGAATGTGAACACTTCTCCAAGTATCGCTTTTGAAATGGACTCATTAATTTAACACACAAAAAATCAACTTAGTTTTATGTACATTTGACAGATGTCCCCAAAAAAACATGGCCGCCAAACTCTACCTGTTCCAATTGAAAAACTCTTTAACCCGTAAATTTAAAATTCACATAAATATTTTTTAACAAGAAAGAAATAGCCATAGTTTTTAATTGACTAATTTCTCTCTTAAGGACAGGATCGATTTTGTTCAAACTTCATAAGGAGATACTTTCAATCTGACCTAGTAATTAAATAAAGGATTTTCAATTGAGCGTTTCATATCCTTAAATTAGAAATAAATAAACTGTAAATAGGTTTTAAATAAGCATCTGTCAATCAAGACTTAATCCAACTTTACTGGCCTATCAATTTTCGCAAGTCTAACGAAAACTGTCGAACAAAGCTACAGGTCTGAGGAACCAGTTCACCTTTTGAAATTTCTCAGGCAGGCATCCTGCCAGTAGGTCGGCAATCTGTGCTTATCAAAGTTCTGTTTATCTTATACCTTAATTGGGTGATTAAAATGAAAAGAATTTTTTTGTGTATACTTTTTCTATCTAACCAAAACTGGAGCCAATTTACCCCATTAGTTTTCGAGTAATACGTGGACTGAATTATACGAGTTTGGCATTACCGCTTACGTCATCGAGCAATCGATTACACCAATTTGACATTTTCATTCGATCACTGATGGGACTCACTCACTCGGTCACTGAAGCGGTAATTTGGATCCTGAATTCCTTTTTTTTTTTTTTTTTTTTTTTTTTATAATCTACCCGCGCTCAAGGGATTATGATTGATTACCCTTTAAATGTTTCAACACAGCGCGATCGTGAAGTTAATGAAGAGAAAGAAGGATAGGAAAGATGTGTGGCACGATGTTCTGAGACTGTTGGTGGTTGTCTCAGATATTTTTATTTCCAGGGATGGCGGCTGAGCTAAAGCGGAGCAATGCCGGGTCTTATTTCCTTGTCGTTTATAATTCACATTATTTTATTCGTGTTCATCCTTGTTGGGCATACAGTGAAAGCTCTACTTGCGGACAGCTCCAATAAGCGGACAGTTCCCTTAAGCGGACACATTTTCGGGAACGGACTTTTTTTTCGAAAATCTCATACAAACTACTTTCCTATAAACGGACACTCTCATAAACGGACGCGGACACGTTTTCTTGCTAATTTTAGACAGAAAACCTCCCATACGCGGACGAATTATTTTTTTTAAGGGATTATTTTGTATCAAGAAATGAAATGAAAAAGAACAGAAGGTCTGTTCTCAGTACAGTTTCCGTTTTATATTTAATACGTAAGTAAATCCATAAAAATCTCCGATAACCGGACGCGAATCTCTAATAACCGGACAGTGCGATGTTATTTCGAAAGATTAATAGGGGATTTCCCGAGTTAGTTACTGGGTGTAACTTTGAGATGGTATGGTTCCCTTTTCTCATCGCGTTCCGTTTTTGTCATTTCCTTTCCTTCTGCTATCAGATCGTGCAGTCATTTCATCTCCTGATGGCAAGAGAAGCAGTTGGTATGATGGCTACAAAAAAAAGAATGCTTTCTTTAAAAGAAAAAATGGAAATTGTCAATGTATTGGACAAAGAAAACTTATCCGTTCGCGCTTTGGCAAAAAGGTTTGGTTTTTTTTTTCAGCTACGAAATGAAATTTTTTATCTATGCAAAGTTTTGCATGTTTTTTTAGATTTAATATTGGAAAAACACAAGCTGCAGAAATTTCCAGAAATAAAGAAGATATTCGTGGAAAATGGCAAGGTGGATCCAATATAAATCAGAAAAAAAATTTTCTCAGAACTGATGGTTACAAAATTGACCACATGTGCATGGAATGGTTTTCAAGAGCCAGAAACCAAAGCATACCCATTTCAGGTCCGCTCGTGAAAGCAAAAGCAATGGAAATCGCAAGGGAAATAGGCTGCCCTAACTTTCGTGCCTCTGATGGATGGCTACAAAAATGGCGGAACAGGAACAATATAAGTTTTAAGTCCATATCGGGTGAATCTGCTGATGTACAACAAGAAGATGTTGACCAGTTTATGAAAAAACTGCCATCTATGTTGCTTGGTTATCAACCGGAAGATGTGTTTAACGCGGATGAAAGTGGCCTTTTTTTTAGAGCATTACCCAATAAAACGCTCTCTCTAAAATCTGAAAAGTGCAGTGGCGGAAAACTCTCAAAAGAAAGACTCACGGTTTTATTTTGTGTGAGTATGGCAGGAGAAAAGGAGGAATTGTTAGTGATTGGAAAATCTGCTCGTCCGCGAGCTTTGAAAAAAGTTGCACTTAAGGATTTACCGGCTACCTGGAAATCAAACAAGAAAGCTTGGATGACACGTGATTTAATGACTGAGTGGTTGATTCACTTTGATAGAAAAATTGGGATTCAGAAAAGGAAAATTTTGCTTTTCCTGGATAACGCTACATCTCATCCTCGAGAACTGAATTTACAAAACATTAAAATAATTTTTCTACCACCTAATACAACTTCAGTGTGTCAACCGTTGGATCAAGGGGTGATTCAGAATTTTAAATTTTATTACCGGGAAATGGTTTTAAAACATATTCTCTCAAAAATGGAAGATTCAAAATCTGCATCAGAACTTTCCAAGCAAATTAATGTCATGGAGGCTTTATACTTTTTAAAGGCAGGGGGTAATGTATCAACAACAACGATAAGAAATTGTTTTCGTAAAGCGGGTTTTAAAAAAGATGAAAGTTTAGTCACCGAATTTGAGCCTGAAGATGATCTTCCTCTAGTAATGGTATCCAATATGTTGCGAGGAATTAAAGAGCTGGGACTAGAAACTGAAAACACTGTTGAAGAGTTTGTAAACATGGATCAAAATATTCAAACCGAAGATGACAACATTAACATCCAAAGCCTTCACATCGAATTGAACGACGAAGAAATGATCGTAAGTGAATCTGACCAGGAAGAGGAAATGGCTGACGACATTTACGCAGTAAAATCTTATAGGAAAGCGTTAAAAGTTTTAGATAGTCTTAAACGATTTGGAAGAGATGATTTTGTTGCTTTTGAACACATAAAGAATCTTGAAAGCCATTGGGAAAGTTGCTTTATGCTACAAAAAGCGAACAAATTACGACAATCAACAATTTTAAATTATGTAACATACAAAAAACAATAGATTCGCTTTTAGTTTGGAATATGTTAAGTGATGTATTTTTAATAATAAAAAATGTATATGAAGTTAAAAAAAAGTTTTTTTTATTTCTCTCCCTTAACCGGACAGTTCTCATAACCGGACAAAAATTGGGGGACCATGAGTGTCCGCTTATTGGAGCTTTCACTGTACTAGTTTAACTCAATTACATGTTGTTAGTGTTATGCCTGAACAATATGTAATGAGTAAACCAGGAACCCATTGATGACAATTTTTAGAAGGTTTTAATGGAATTATAACGACATAGACGATGATAGCCAATCGTTTTTTGATTTTATTAAATTCTGAGTGTTTGGGCTACAATCCTCCCGCTGTACCCAATTTGAGTAGTCTCACCCAAGTTGTTTTACTTTACCCAATAACTTCAAGCAAACTAGAGCTTTTATTTGTATCTCTTTACTTTTCCTGTTTAGTACTAAGAACGAGATAACCCTACTAATTTTCAAGAACGAGTATCCTCAACTAACCTACAATACCAAATACAGAAACGGTGGTCCTAAACTTACCACCCCAAATGGCACAAGGGAAAGATAAGCCGCAGTAACTGAGTTCCTAAAACCCGCGACTTAAGAAAACCCCACAAGAAGGATTCTAACGGGGTCAAATCGCACGATCTCAGTGACCAATTCACCTCCGCCTCCGCGTGAGATAACCGTGTTCGGAAATCGCTCGTCCAAAATGTCTATTGTGTGGTACAAAGGGCTGCCGTCGTCGTCCTGTTGAAACCACAAGTTATCGACGAGCTCGCGTTGACGTTGATTTCCTGGCCAACGTCATTCCCAAAGAAGTATAGACCGATGATGTTGTCAGTCCTGAATCCACACCTAACAGTGACCTTCTCTGTATGCATTATAATTTGATGGATCTAGTGTGGTTTGTGATCGTCCCAAGTTCTACAATTTTTCTTGGGAAAACCCATTCATCCAGAAATAAGCATCATCGCCAGTTTTAATTTAGATGCCTTTCCTGTTGACCTGCTTGTCGATATGTCTGTACTTTCGAGTATACTATCGATGAACTAATTAGCTTTAAATCTGATAAAGAGCAATTTTATGTGAATTCCAACAAAAGAAATTCAATTTTTGTACACCTTACTACTTGCTTAATGCAAAGATTTCGATTTATTTTTCATTTTCTCAATAACGACTCTTTAAGATTTTGATTAAACTTTGGATATGTTTTGTTTAAACTTAAAGTAATATAACTAAATTTATGTTTTTAAGGCACAAATTAAAAAATTAAAAATTGAGTTTTGAAGTTCTTTGAGAAAATTGTTTTATTTTAAGCTCTAGTGCATACCATGAACTTTAAACTGAATTGATCTTGCAACCCGGTTCTCCTAAGTTTTTGCAGTAATATTTCGTTTGAAAACTATACAAACCAATTAAGGTTTACACGGTTTTTGACAGGAGCACTCTGTTCTAAAGTCAAATCTTTGTGCCAATAAAAACCCAATACAACATACTCTTACCCCGTAAACGTTTGTAGATTGTTTTCCATTCTCTCTAAAGGTTGGTGCAGTTACTCTTCTTCCTCTTCGTTTTTCTTGAATACATAGTCGATCTAGGTACTAGACGATGCATCCATTTTACTTTAATTTGTTGCTATAATTTGCTTCAAGTTGTCACTTTTTATTTTACCAAGGGTGTAGATACCGAACGTTTTTTTTTTAAAGATGCGCAAGTTACTGCTTCTATTTTTATAAGCATTCTTTGGTAAAGCTATTATTGTTTTTTTTTTTATTTGGAACCATAAAAACGTTTTATTTTTATTATATTTCAAACGAAGTACTAATGACGGAAAACGGGTGACTGCTTTGAATTAAGTGCCTAAAAGTATGCTAAATATCGCTTGTCTGCCCATGTTAGATCAGCTAACGGTCATTATTTGTTAACCTGAAATATTAATTAAACATGTTTTTTTTCTGCCTTCAAAACCAAGCCCAATTCGAAACTGTGTTTTTGCAATTTTCAAAATATTGTGAAAAAAAAACTTTTTATTTTATTTATTTGGTATACGCAGCCACGAGCAGTCTGGCTCAGTGACATAATAAGAGCTAGAGTGCGGTGGTTTGTTGCCATAAACTAGTTTGACCTGTGGATTTAATGGGATATGATAAGAGATTCATGAGCTCTTTCCACCCTAGCTCACGCTCTAAGAATCGCGGAGAACACGCTACAGAAGTACTAGAGATTCATTTTACACCCACTTCTTTGTGTTAAAAAAGAGATCAATCGAGAAATAACCATCCGAATAGCTGGGCACTCATTTTGGCCAGAGCAAGAAATTTTTAATTGCAGCTGAAACCAAGTACTGTAGGAAAAGTACATCACAATACCAAGATAAGTAAAGGGTGTTTTTTTAGAGGTATATAACTTTGAAATGGAATAAAACAAAGATGATTTTTTTAAATTTACATGAAATTTAATTTATTCGAAAGATAATCTTCTAGCATTATAATTTAAATATTATGACCGCCGCGGCTGACTTGGACGTAGTCTAATCTAATCTAGATGTCCATTTTTCGATAACTTTTTCCAACATTTGTGGCCGTAAAATGAAACTATGCGGTTACCAAACGTTTCCTTCAATAAGTCGATTGTGGCAAGAGATGTGTGACATGTTGCGCCGTCTTGTTGAAACCACAGCTCCTGCACATCATGGTTGTTCAATTGATGAATGAAAAAGCTAGTAATCATGGCTCTATAGCGGTCACTATTGACTGTAACGTTCTGGTCAGCATCGCTTTTAAAGAAGTACGGACCAATAATTCCACCAACCAATAACGCACACCAAACAGTCAGTTTTTGTGGATGTAACGGTGTCTCAACATACACTTGAGGATTATCATCACTCCAAATACGGTAGTTTTGTGTATTGACGTATGCATTCAACCAAAAGTGAGCTACATCGCTAAACAAAATTCGCTTATGAAAATTGGGATCAACGGCAAACTTGTTTTGGGCCCATTCACCGAATCTACGCCTTCTTTTCTTAGGTGATCCTGTGACTTCAATTCTTGCACGATTTGGATTTTGTAAGCACGTAAACCAAGATCTTTCTGCAAAATCTTCCAGAAAGTGGATGGACACACATCCAATTCCTGTGCACGATGGCGGAAAGACTGATTCGGGTCTTCCTCTACCCTACGCTCTACAGCAGCAATGACTTCTTCTGTACGCACTGTACGACCGACGTCTCTGTGGATGCGTATTATCATTTAGACTAATCGTAATGCGAAAACGTTCCATAGTTAATCGAATTAATTGCTCTGATGGACGATTATGTTGACAGTAAAATGGACGTAGTGCGTGATACATACTTCGAACAGAACCATGATTTTCAAAATAACTTTACACAATTTGGAAGCGTTGTTCAGGCGTCAGTCTATTCATGTTGAAATGCCAAACCAAATAAAAATAAATCACTTGACAGCTGACAAAATAGCTGCCAGTTAAGTAAGGAATATAATATAAAATAATAATAGTGTTGCCAACTTAAAGTTCTATACCTCTAAAAAAAACACCCGTTACTTAGGAAATAGGGTTTTTTCCACCTCGACCTCACTGTGCTTCACTCCATTTTTGTTTAGAAAAATT
The DNA here is from genome assembly GCA_911387755.1 of Chrysotoxum bicinctum. Lineage (NCBI taxonomy): Eukaryota > Metazoa > Arthropoda > Insecta > Diptera > Syrphidae > Chrysotoxum > Chrysotoxum bicinctum. Next base: position 219,685,400 of record OU426988.1, on the reverse strand, counting down.
TGTTATTATAAATATCAAGCTTTTTTTTTAATTTTGTTTAGATTTAATTTATATACTTAGCCACCTCTAACCGTATTTTTACTTGCGACTTATAGGTACTATAAGGCAAGTTATGCATTCGTAAAAAAAATCGAACTCCAGATTTTGATCAAAGTTGACATTACGATGATAGCGAAGACCAAAAAAGTGGGTCTCGCAATTCTGTCTGTCTGTCGGTTCGACTACAGCCTAAACGGCTCGGCTGATTTTCTTCAAGCTTGGTAGATATGGGTTTTAATTTTTTCCCCTCACACTTTTTTTCTGTTTTTTTTTTAAGACCAAAAATAACGGTACCTGCCATACGATTTTTTTTTCGAAATTTTATAAATTTTTTTTTTTTCAAAAACTGTCCCACAGAATTTTTTAAAAAAAATTTGGAAAATTTCATTTAGTTAAAACTAGGTAATGGTTGAAAAAAAAATTTCCAAAAAATTGTTATTTTTGGCAGCCCCCTGGGTCCATTTTTTTTGTTTTTGATTTTCTCGAAAACGGTACAGCCGATTTTGATCATTTTTTTTTTTATGATAAAGCTCCTGTACAGTTGCAATATTATTACATATTCAAATTTTCAATTTTTTATTTTTTGGATTTAAAAAAAAAATTCAAAAAATTTTTTTTTGAAACCCAATATTTCGAAAACCCCGAGATCGATTTTTTTCAAACTTGATAAATAAAAGTTTTTTAACATAATCTACAAGATTTGAGAAAAAAAAAATTTATTTATCTAAAACTAACGGTACCTTCCATACAAATTTAAAAAAATGGTTTTCGAAAATCGTATTTTTCTCGAAAACGGTTCCGAGAATTTTGCTAAAATTTTTTTTTCTTTTGATTAATTTTAACAATCTATAAGTTAATAAAAAAAAATTAAAATCTAGATATTACTGACTGTACCTACCATAGAATGATTTTTTCGAATTTTGAATTTCTCATAATCGGCATAACGGATTTTAATCAAATTTTTTATAAAGAAGCTCTTAAAAAGTTTAAAAAACATTTTTTTCAATTTTTAGAAAAAAAAGTAATTTTTTTTTTGAAAATTCGATATCTCAAGAACGGCTTAGTATTTTTTTGGAAATTAGACTCTTATTCGTACAATAATAAAAACTTAAGATTGGCGTACCAAAATTTTTTCTTAAAAATGTTTTAAAAATTTTTTACATAAAAGCTTATTTTTTTAAGGAACCACTACAACAACTTATAATTTTTGTTCTTGCATACATTTATATTTGCATAGCATTCTGTTTTTATCTCTTACTACTAAAAGAATTTAAAAAATTCATTTTATCCTTATGAACAGTTTTCTTTAATAACATCCGTTCTTAAAATTCCTAGTCTATTACATAGGAGCAAGTTCGTGCGACCCAGTCGTGCAGACACCATACAGCACTTCCAACAAAATCTGAGAAGCCGAAAATTTTGTGATATGTATATCGATATTTTTCTTTTTAATTTTACGGGCACTAAAGAGATTGTGAATAAATACGATTACGACCCTTAAAGTGTTCAAGCACAATGCAAGCGTCTAGGAAAATTGAAAAGAATAGGGATATTAAAAAAAGAATTAGTGAATATCACAATAGAAGGGGGATGTTGGGCCCGGTTATGTATTCCACATTCGTGTAGTACGGGTGAGAAATAATTTCTGAATGCAACCATTTTATTTTTCAAGGGTTATGGATAAGCTAATAGGCATTTCCAGGGAAGGAATCAAACCCTAAAATCTTTTTCCTGTGAACTCGAAATACTCTTGCACGTCAAATAAATATGTGTTGGTCTTCATCGTCGGATGAAGACGACCAATCTATTATTCTAAATAAAAAGAAAATCATTAAAATATTATTATTACCATTCAAAGGCAAAATTTGTTTACCTATTCATTTTGTATCTCCAAAAATTGGGAATTAATATTTTACAAAACAAAAATGACAACTGCTTTATCCTTTTGTTAACTACATTTGATGATATTTCAATCACACTTTTGAAATTTAATGAGCTAAAAATAAGCATTTAGTTTATGTAAGGGTGTTTTAAGGTTAAGAAGCCCGTTAAATGTTGTAAAGTCCTTCGTGAAATCAGCCATGAGACTGTCAAATGCCAACTGAAAAATGTCATTTAAAAATGGCAATCAAATAAAATCGACTTATAACTTAAAACACTCCCTGTAGTTCTATAGAAATTTTTAGATTCTAACCACGAACCTTTAGTATAAGTACATGCCCAAATTATTACAAAATTATTCACTCAAATAAAAAAATCAAATTATACAATTTTGAATAGATACCCTGTGAGTTAATAGTAAAGCGAAATGCCTTCCTATTATATTGCAACTGTATTTTTGACAATTAATGACCGGTTGTGTTTTCCACTGCAATAATATTTTCTATAACTTCACTTTTCAGATTTTTTTAACTACTTTTAATTTTGACTGTATCAAAAATGTCATATAAATCAGTACACAATTTATTTAAAATTCACAAAATAATTGACACTTATCTTTAAAACATGCAAACATTCACCCTTATTGTAGCAGGCGTTTCGCTTGAACGACAATTGTCATTTTCAAAAATTTGTATTATGAATGGCGTTTTAGAGTCGTTTATCGTTATTTTCGAGTCGTAACGCCATACTCTGAGTGGAACGTAAGTTTTCGTATGAGAAATGTCACTCATCTGTATTATAACTGTCGTTTTTCTCGACTTCTACGACTCTCAGAACGCTATTTTTTATCGAATACAAATTTTCAAACGACTCATTATCGAAATTGGATAAAGATGAAAGTTTTACATGTTTGTATTGTGTAATTTGTAATTTGTATTATATTTATTTTATTTAAGGGTGAAAATAACTAACCCAATACAGATGCAGTGTATCACTGAAACTTTTCTTGTGCTTGCAGCTCCCGCGTTAGGTCTTGCAGTTGAAACTGATGCAGTTTCTCAAAGCCTTCGAAAGAATATAGAATAGAAATGTGTTTTTATTTATCAGTTTTAAGTGATCTTTGTTTTACATTTTTCACAATATTAAAGCATTGGCTTTTGCCGTCAGCCCGAAAAAAAAAGAGTATTCTCTAAACATAATTTAACTTTTACATACATTTCTGAATAAATAGCTAATTTAATTTTGTTTTATCTAATTTACATAGTTAAAGGTCATTATATCATGGAACTTACGAGTATAATTTTATGATTAAGACACAATTTAAAAAGCTTCATTCAAAATCTGGTTTCTGTATCTTTGTGCGGATTGGACAAAGCTACTTAGAACATTCCAGTCTGATCCATTTAAAACTTCCACAGTTTCATTTAGGGTGAGGACGCTTTTTCCCCAATGCGCACATCGGATTGATGACAAAATTGGACAAATCGCTACGAAGTGGAGTACGTTTTCCGTCGCTCTCTGGTTGCAAAGAGTGCACTCCGTGTTTCCTTCGGGCCCATATGGACGGTAATTTAACCGAATAAGCTCCCCTCTGGTTTTAAAAATGGTTGAGATGGTATTTAAAGAGTACTGATCGTGGAAATAGTTTTTGTCGCCTAGGTTGTGCTGCAGTATCTTGTACATACTTCGGGATTCACTGAGATGCGCCCTCTCCGTAAAGTTCTCGAAACTTTTCTGTTCTATTTGTTTCAATAATATTTGGAAATTTTTTTCGAAAGATATTTCCAAAAACATTTCGAGAAGGAAGTCGTCTGTTAGGGTAAAGTTTCTGGTATCTTCGTTGTGCTCTTCTCGAATTTCCATTGCACAACCCATAAACGAATAAAATGTCTGCGTATTCTTCTCTCGTAAGTAAAGGCATTTCAAAAAGCGCTCTTATCAAACTTGATAATCTGATGAATGAGTTTTGAGTTTGTCTATTCTTTTATACTACTTATTTAGTTAGTTTACCCACTAAACAGTCATCTCCAAAATTTAACTTTCCCTGTGAAGGGTTAAGGTGATTAGGATTTTGACAGCAAGTCAAATAGGCATAAGTACACTTTTTACCCTTTTTATAATAGACTAAGAGCCCACAGCAATTCTTGGGTGTGATTGATAACAAAAATAATTAGCATAATTAGATAGGCCTTTAGTAGTTATTTACAAATGTGAACGTCTTGCATGAAATTCTTCTCTCCTTCTGATCTGGATACAATCTATAAAACCTATATACGTCCAAAACTTGAGTATAACTCCCATCTATGGGCTGGTGCTCCAGTAACTTACTTAAGTCTCTTGGACAGTATTCAAAGAAGAGCTTTTAAAATGATTGGTGACAACAACATCATTGGCTCATTTACGTCACTCCAACATCGTCGTAATGTTTCTTGCCTCACCCTTTTTTACCGTTATTTTAACGGACTTTGCTCTAGTGAAATAGCCAGTTGCATTCCTCCCCTTAAACAATTCATCCGTAATACTCGCACTTCTAGGAATGCCCATCAATTTATTCTCGAGCCCAACTTCGGTCGTACTGTGAAGTACAGAGATTCGTTTTTTAGCCGTACTACGCGAATGTGGAATTCCTTACCACGCTCTGTCTTTCCCAGTCATTGCAATGTTCAAGAATTCAAAACCAATGTACACCGACACCTCCTTTCTAACAAATCCCTTTTTTCCTAATTTTCCTAATGCTCACGCTGTGTCTCTGACATATTAAGGGTATACAAAAAACACGAGTGTGTGCTAATTATAAAAAAAAAAAAAATGCTCTAGTGGGAGCAATAGTGCATAAGAGTGCATCAGATACGCAGTTCTTTCCAAAGTCTAAAAAATTGTGATCAAAAATTTGCCATAACTTCAAAATGAAGAGCTAAGTGCCCTGATTGCAAATATCGAGGTCCAAGACGTTTTGAAGGCGGTCTTCTTCGTGCAAGAAAAACGCTATTCTTATCGCGTCTTGCAGGCAGAAGGCTGTCTGCAAAACGTCTTAGACTTCAATACTTGCAATCAGCGGGCTTAACTCTTCATTTTGGTAAACTTGTTATGACAATTATTTAGACTTGGAACTGCATATATGATGGACTTTTATGCACTATAGCTCCCACTAGAGCATGCAAGACGTTCACATTTGTAAATAACTACTAAAGGCCTATTTAATTATGCTAAGTAGCAAAAAAAGTAGGTACAAAACACAACTTTCGATTTTTTACCTGTTTTAGATCTTCCCAAGTATCATACAATGTTTGGGTGTTTGGGTGCACTTATTAATGATTTTGGTTGTATTATTGTTTTCTTCATCAGGTAAAAATAAGAAAACTTTATGTTTTTACCTCAAAGTCAAAATTTTGCTCGGGCAAGAAAAATTGAACACCATTTAAAATTGAATAGCTGTCAACCCTAAAACATATCAGCTCAATTTAAACGTAGGCTTAAAGGCTAGTATTTCTATTCAAAATAAAATCTAAAATAAAAAATCTCAGTACTGACAGAGAAATTGACCTTAACATGGGTCAGGGTACACAAAGTTAGCCTTTTCTACATCGTCAAAAAGTGATGTCAAAGTTGAAAATCAGAATTTACCGTAGAACAATTTTTTTCTTAGAATATGATCAAGAATCACATCACAAAGTATGGCGCACGAATTTCAGGACACCGTGTATTGAAAAAAAAACTCAAATTGTTTTGAAATATCTGTTTGTCAATGACAGATTTTTATGTGGAACTCATGTTGATTCAAAACGCCTGGCGTTTAAGTATCGTAATACCGACTCTTAAACGCCTCAAAAGTGACTCGACAGAAGAAGTGACGAGTGTCGTTCAAGTGAAACGCCTATTATAATAAGGGTGATTATAAATCAAAACTGCCTAATATTCTTGATACAAAAATTTATTTTCACTGACATAACATTTAAAATTTGTCAATATTTTGTGATTTTTTTTAAATAAAAATAAAATTGTCAGCATTGCTCGCCAATTATATGAAATCATATTTGTTTTCTTATTTAACAAGTCGTTGCCTTCATTTTACGCTAAATATCTATACAATAATCTTTGTAGAGTTATTGTATCTTTGCATTTTGCATGTTTTTGATTATACATATTTCATTTAAATCACTTATTTTTGGAAATAAGATTTGAGATCATCTTTGACATTTCCTGTGGATTTATTTGCAAATATCCTGTATATTTGTATTTTTAATGAAAATGAAAAAAAAAAATATAAATTTATTTATGTACATTTTTAACATCTGTCTCCGGCACAAGATAAATTTTAATTTCCTGACAGAAAAATATTTTTAAAAAATCTAAAATAAGTCTAGAGAAAGTGTAAGCTACCGTCACCATCTTGATAATATTTTCGTAGTAAATAGTAAAGGGGGTGGCAGTGGCGCGATGGATGTGTGCTCGCCTGTGAACCTCATGATCACAGGTTCGATCCCTGCCGTCGTCTATGTCGCTTTAATTCCATTAAAAACTTTCTAAAATTGTCATCAATGGGTTGCTGGTTTACTCATTACATGTTGTTCAGGCATAACACTAACAACATATAATTGAGTTAAACTAGTATGCCCAACAAGGATGAACACGAACAAAATAATGTGAATTATAAGCGATATAGAAATAAGACACGGCATTCTCCGCTTTAGTTCAGCCGCCATCCCTGGAGATAAAATATCTGAGACAACAACCTTCAGTCTCAGAACATCGTGCCACACATCTTTCCTATCTTTCTTTCTCTTCCTTAACTTCACGCCCGCGCTGTGTTGAAACATTTAAAGGGTAATCATAATCCCTTGAGCGCGTGTAGATTATAAAAAAAAAAAAAAAAAATGTTTGTTTGACAGCTCACACGTTTAACTAATTTTGATTTGTTTCTTAAGAGAAAGACAATTATTCATTGAAGGTTTTCCGAAAAACTCTTGACATAATGGTTAGTGCCTAGGACTGTTTTTCAGGGTTGTACTGCCTGTTACGTGGAATTGACAAATCCTCTAAGAGTATCTCTTGTCATGAGAAGTGCTGCCCATTAGACGTTGAGATTCGGCAGAAAATTGTAGGTCCCCTAAATTTCTCCAAACACGCACATAGAAATGGTTGTGAGTTGTAAGTCACTAGGTCTAGGCTCTCTTTGAGCCGTCATGGTCTCTACTTTATATTTAAGAGCTAGAAATATACAAAACATTCAAAACAACTTATTTTGACATTTTGTCCTTCAGATTTGCTATTAGTAAATGTCAGCCAATCGAAGTCGAGTTTGGCATTCGAATCGGTCGCAATAAATACCTACCTATCTATGAACCAATCTTAGGATGATATAATCATGGAAAAATTAAACAGTTCTTATCAAAAACCTAAAAGATGGCCTCATCTATTTTCAAAAGAACACATTCTTTTTGTCTCTTTGAGTCATTAAAAATGAAACCTGCGGCAACACTGATCATAACTGTCAAGTTCATGCAATTGACCAAAGAAAAAAAGTTGTAACACGTCTCTGTCGCGATCTGCGTTGACTGTTGGTTGACAGTCATCTTCCTCAACGAAACAATGAAACAACCAGGATGAAAATCACACCATACAATAATTTTGTTTGTGTATGAAGTGGTGTTTTTATATGCACATGACGTTTTCACCTGACAAATAATGCCTATTCTCTTTTTTAACGAAGTCGTTTAGCCAATACGACCAAAAAATGGCGTCAACGCTTTTTAAGTTGTCGTGTTGGTAATAAATTTTAACTATTTGCAAATGTCCTTTGTCCTTGAACTTCACCATGATAAAAATGTTGTTCTTACGGAATGTGTTGACATTGACAGTTGTGTCATTGGTTTAAGGGTGCATTCACAGTGAAAGTTGAAAGTTGTCAAGTCCCAATTGAAAATCACCAATTTATATGCGTGCACATGCTTATTGCTAATGATTGTTTGCCGGTTTAATCAACATTTATAATTTCATCATAAATTTATTATCAATTAACAACGAAGTTCCGATTTCATTCTTCCCAGACAATCGCATTGTTAACTTAAACCTATACTTTAAATGAAGTTTCAACTTAATTGAAATAAATATCACCCCACTTCTAATTAATAATAATGTTTACGAGTGTTGTGACACTCTAAAACCTATAGCGCGTGATTGGAAATAAAGTCACATGAACACAATTTCATGTTTATTTTATTTTTAATTAATTGATACAAAGATTCTTCTCTGCGAATTTATTCATCGATAAGATTCCAAATTTTTCAAAACACATGAATACATTCCCATTTTTCTAATAATTTCTTTATTATCTCATTTAACCTGTATAACATCAATTAAATTTATGGCGCCACCTAAAAACTTTATGGTTTTGATTACACTGCATTACCTAATAGGTATTTGAAATAGAACATACAATGGCGACATGCGAACTTGTGAATCACTTGTGAATCATTTTGAATGCCATAAAACTGCCCTGACCACGGTCAAGATAGTTTGTCTTATCACCCAGGGTAATGGTTGGTTGGACTTGAAAAAAAAAAAAAACTGTATGTATGGGATAAGAATGTTCCTTTATGTTCTTCCAATAATAGTGATTGGTGTATGCTCAAAATTTGTTTAATTGGTAAATGAATGTATTGATAGATAAATGTATGAAATGTATGTATGATAACGCTATCTGTATAACTATAAATCATTACTTTTATCTGTACACATAATATTTGTCTACTTTTGTACACAGAAATAAACAAAACTCACATGTGGACTGTGTGAGTACATAAACTTATGTATCCCCACTTGCAATGGAAAACTGTTCGACAAGTTTTCACTGTACACTGGATCGTTTTGATTTGTTTGGTTGCAAAATTTCTACATTTTAAAAATATAACAATGACAATTTGTGTATGTTCAAGCATTTATATTTAATAATTTTGGTGTTCCGAGTATGCGGTCAGGTTTTTTTTGTACATTATCATTAAATTAATTTCCAGAGAATTTGATGAATGAATGACTAATAAATATATTGGGGTTATTGTACTGCGACCTTAAGATCTACTTTACTCCGATCTAGAGCTCATCTTATAACTCTTCCTGCAAGTTTTTTCCTCTGAAAAAGTTGAATAATTGGAGAATCTTTGCCATCTTATAGCTGTGTGTGTTTTTATCTTACAGTGGTCAGTAAGGAGACTCATTTGTATTCCTTATTGCCAAATCCAACTCAATGAAAGGTGACATTATTGTTCTTGCCAAGCTCATTTAACATGCTTTCACATTTCTGCACCAATTTGAAATTGATGATTTAGAACCTCAGTTCTTCGAACGCTTCTTGATAGCGTGGTTTAGGTAGGTCCCTTCGAGATTTCGATCTGCACATTTCCCTATGCCATGTCCTTCGTTTGGAAAATTCAAATAGACTGTTCCTCATGCATGTACATATATTTTTGTTCTATGATCAAAAATCTCTGAATCAGTCACTTCAATTGTTCTCGGTAGATCTAGGTCTACCAATTGACTATGGAATGCAGTTTTTTTTTCTGAGACAAAAGGAGGGTATAGCACCAGTACCATCCTCAGAAAATTCTAATAGGAGCATTTGGTAGTCGTACTACTACTTCTTAGATCCTTGCACCTATTGGGCTAACCTTTAAGGAACCGCCTACGTCTTCTGAAAATGTATTTTAAATGTCTCTATTTCTTCTCCAAATGAACTGATTCCTCTTTTACTTTTCTACGCCATGCGCTCCTACATAGATCGACCTACTTCTCTTCGTTTTTGTGTGAGCGGATTCCATTGCATCGCTATACTGTCAAGAGTCAAGGTAATCTCAACCTTTCGTAGTGTAAAACAATTTAACTTCTCCTAGCGTCTTCATTCGTAGATTCGCCGAAGAGTAGAATAGATCTGTACATTATTTTGGAGAAAGTAAGATTATTGCGCTTGATATTTCTAAGAAATTTGATAGAGTTAGGCTTATCGAAAATGCGTGCGTTTCATATTAATAACACCCTTATTCTTTGGATTCGAAATTAAAATACATGCATAATTGGACGGTTTCAAGTGTGATCTTCAGAAAATAAATGCTGTTGTTCCCCAGGGCTCTGTTTTGTCTCCGACTGTCTTCCTCATTTTTATAAATGATCTCTTGACTGAAGCTTCTAATCCACTTCAAGGTTTTGCCGAGGACTCTACCCTCAATTTGACTCGTTCTCAAATTCACGTCCATCTACTTGGGAATCCCATCAGTACTGTATGATGAGCTCACTTAACTCCGATCTTTGGAGCATTTTTAAATGGGGTGCAAAAAGTCGTGTGGAGTTTCATGCTTCGAAAACTCAATTCTGCTTAATGACACTTGCATCGAAAAAACCGAAAAGCCGTCAGTAATCTGTATGTGTCAACGAGATCGTCTTTGGAATGACCACATTCTCGAGACCGCCAAAAACGCTGCTAAATGCTAACGATTTCTATATCGGTGTAAGAAATGTTTCACACCTGCTGATCTGGCTACAGTCTTATACGTCCTAAACTCGATTATTACTCACATCTTTGGACAGATGTTGCCCAAACCTCACTTCATTTATTGGATAAAATTCAGAACGGAGCGATAAGAGTGATAGGAAACAGAATTATTATGGAATCATTCCCATCTTTTAAACATCGTCGGAAGGTGTCATGCTCACATAAATTAGCCAGTTGCTCTACTCTTCAATCAGTTCTCCCGTGAAACCCGTTCGTTAGGAATGCTCATCAGTTCACCATGGAACCGAATTTTGGACGTACCGTCTAGTACAGAGATTAATTTTTTAGTCGGCCAACACAATTATGGAATAATAAAGCCGGCACGGTTTTTCTATTTTCCATTAAAGACCAATGTTCATCAACACCTTTCTCAACCCTAATTTCCCCATTCCTTGTACTGTATTTATGTTCAACATTATAGGATTATCAACAAAACCTTGAGCACGTGTGAATTATAAAAATTGTCATTAAGCTTAAAGAATTATTTCTCCATAATGTTGAACAACATTTCGAAAGCAGTCTCTGGTCTCTCAATGTCAATGTTGACATGTTTTTTCGGCCCGCTTTCAGCAGAGACTTTACTCCCAAGGTACGAGTATTGCAACCTCTCTATCATTTCAATCGACAGTCTAGAAACATCCACCTGAAGAATCTCCAAGGCTAATCCTCTTCTTTCTTGAAGTATTAATTTTCAGTTCCACGATCTCTCTACACCCTTGTCTTTGAATCCATGATCATATGAAATATATAGACATTTTGGGATGCTCCTCCAGCACAAAGCAAGTAAAATAAATTTTCTATTGACACTGTAGAAGGCAGGTGAACTTATGGCCAACTCAATGTTCAATAATATGATGATAATCCGAAAAATCCGGACTCTTTGGCATCGAGTATCAAAGGGCACGGTAGTACCCAGCCAAGTTCTGACACTACACCCTTTTTACAGGAACAAACTTAGGCGATTTTTGACCCCTCCCTATCTTCAGTACCAATGAAGTCAGAAATTTAAAATTTCGAATATTTGCTAAGCTAGTCAGGCACAGGCGCAGGCGCCTTATCAAATTTCAATTTTCTAGCATAAGCGGTTCCTGAGGCCTCAAAAATCACAAAAACCGTAACTGACTGACAGATCATCAAAATTATGGAGCACTTTCCGACATCGTAGAATCTTGTAATTTTGCACAACGGTAGGTCTTGTCATGCAAGCAGCGGAAAAAATTTAAAGTTTTTTATTCAGGGGGCGTGGTATCCGCCCACTTTCTCAGAATTGGTGTTGGTTGAATGGAGCACTTTCCACTGCTACAAAACGATGAAATTTGGTGAACCGGTAGGGCTTAAATTGCATATAAAGGTTCAAAAATAAACACTGAGGTTTTATAATCAGAGGGCGTGGTATCCGCCCACTTACTCCGAATTGGTGTTGGTTGAATGGAGAACTTCCGACTGCTGTAAAACGATGAAATTTAGTAAGGTGGCAGGGCTTAAATTGTATATTAAGAAAAAAAAATATAATTTGAGGTTTTCCATTCAGGGGCGTGATATCCGCCCACTTCCTTAGAACTGATGTAAATTATATGGCACACTTCCGATTGCAGTAGAACAATGAAATTTGGCAGAACGGTAGGGCTCAAATTGTATATAAAGGACCAAAAATAAAAATTGAGGTTTTCCATTCGGAAGGTGATGGTCTTACTTGGCAAGTTCTTTTTTATGCCCAATACGAAATGTGAACCCAGTGAACCCATCAAATTTTAGTCAGTAATCATTAAATAATAAAATTTCTCTATTACATTGTAGCTGTTTCAATATTATTCTACTTTAAATATTCGGTATTAAACCTTCATGAAGTAAGAACTTGGCGTACTTTTAGATCTCAGTACTTTTCACAGCTGACTTGTTAGACAAAGGTTTTTGTATAGAAGAACTTGGCTCTTTTTTAACATTTATGTTTTTGGTCTGATACGATTATCTTCGAAGTGGTCTTTTATTCTCTAACGATTGAATTTTGCTATTCTATATTGCTATTTCGCTAGCAGCGATTGTAACAACACTTTGAACTTCATATGGTCTTCCTAGCGAGCTTATGAATTATTCCCACTCTTCTGGAAAACTCTCTTTCCAAGCTACCTTTCTATGAGTGCATGCAATAGCTTGATTGACGTTATTGATGAAAGACTACTACTACTACTGGAAGACTGTAGTATTCCTTATACCTTTTGAGCTGGTACTCATCTGAAATTAGCGGAAAACAATCTGATTCTTAACGTCTGCTATTTCCATCTGTGTGCATCATTAAGTTCCTTTATCATCTAATAGACCGTATTGATATCAAACTGATTTGCAGTTTATTCTTCTTTCGTATATAACGCGTTGATGAAGTGACGTTTATAACCTCCCACTCTTTGATTCTCGTCTTCACTACTTCTCTCATATTCATAATATGGTACACTCGTCTCTTCAAATGACCAAATTTTTACAAATTCTAAGCGTTATGTGCATTCGTGTAATTCTCCAAGACTAAACGTCAGGTTCTGCTCTAATTAACAAATAAGAAGTTCTAATATATTTAGGTTTGGGTCATATGCGTTTTTAAGAATTTCCATTTTTTTGAACAGAATAAACTCATAAGAGTTGATAGATAGATATCAAGATTAATGAATTTCTTTCAGGCTTCTTTGTCTAAGCTTACATAATATAGATCAGTGTTTTTCAAACTTTTTGAGTACGCGACCCCTTTGGTAGTAACAAAATTTTGGCGACCCCCCATTATAATGTGTCAGTTATTTAAAAAGCTACATACAATGAACCCCTTCCAAGCCCGGATTAATTACACAAGATTTTACTTATTCGCGATGAAATTTTCTCCCGAATTGCCAAAACAAAATTGTAACAGGCCTTGCAGTAATTTTAATTTTTTGTCATTTAATTTTTTTAAACTCTTTGTTGTGAAGTTTTATCTGCCGAAAGTATGAAACCCTATGCGACATCTCTTAACTAAACATTTCGAAGAATCATATAAGCCGTTAGAATTTTTCGAACGAAAATTGAAATCCCTTAACCAGCAACAAAGTACTGTGGTTCAGGTAAGAGAAATAAGTCTTATTTGAATGCCTTTATTATTTTTGGACCAAAAATAATATTTATTGTTGTTTGAACGTAATCACGATCTAAATCTAAATGCATACATACATATGTACAATGTACATACGTAAAAGGGTATGTACAAGTACATGTACTGACCGGCTTTAATTCGCGAAAAATTCCTACGCTTTTTTCATATTTGATTTATTTTGCTACATACATAATATGTACTGTAATTTTGATTTACTGGTTTGTTTTATAGATTCTTTTTGTTTTTAAATTAGCTTTAGTTATCGAGTGCCAATGAGAAAGCGTTGTTAGCTAGCTATCAAGTAGCATACCGAGTCGCCAAAGTAGGGAAACCTCATACAATTGCTGAGAATCTTATTTTGCTTGCGGCCCTTGATATGGTTGAAATTATTTTTGGCAAACTGAAGGCAGATAAACTTAAAAATATACCACTTTCTGACAATACAATTGAGCGGAAAATAAGTGACATGGCCGTTGACATTCATGAACAATCAATTGAAAAATTAAAGAAGAGTCCACATTTTGCCTTGCAACTGGATGAATGTTTCAGACTGTGCACAGTTTGTTTTATTTGTTCGTTTTGAAGCAGAGGAAAACATTGAAGAAGATTGCAAAGTTCTTCCTGCTAATACTACTGGCCAGTGTTTGTACGATATATTTTTAGAATGCTCTCGCAACTACGAGATTGATTGGACAAAATGTTTTCTAATCTCCTTTTTCACACAGAGGTCAGATGGCTGTCAAAAAAAAAGGTATTGACACGAGTTCTGGAATTGAAAGCCGAATTATTGATGTTCTTACAAGATTCAAAATCTGGAAATTCGGCTCATTTTTCTGATCCCATCTGGCTCTTAAAATTATCATTTCTTGTTGATCTTTTCAACCACTTAAACATATTGAATAAGAGCCTCCAAGGGAGAGAAGCATTATAACTGCAAAAGATAAAATCAGATGATTTCTCGCAAAGCTTCGTTTGTGGTCAGAGTCTTTACAAACAAACAGTTTTAATTATTTTCTCTGCTTTCAAAAGATTCTCGAAGAAATTTCATCAGACGAATCGATATCATTGAGCTCTCATATTCATCTCATGCTCTGTACCATAATTTAGAGAAGAAACTATTAAGTTACTTTCCGGAACTGAATTCTGAAAGTGGAGATAGACAAAAATGGGTATTAAATCCTTTTTTGAATATGTCAGTCAAACTCGCCAATCTACCATCGGTAAAGATGAAAGAAACTGAGAATGGAATTCAATTTGAAAACGATTAACAATTTCTAGATAAAGAGAAGAGAAGAGGAGAGTATCCTCAGCTGAGCGAGGCCTTGAAGTTGTTACTGCCATTCGCCACTTCATACCTGTGTGAAGTCACATTCTCTTCAAATTCTGACATTAAAACTAAAAAAAGAAACAGACTAAATTTGGAAAATGATTTAATCTTATAAGTGTCAAAAACTAATCCTAGATTTCAACGTTTAAACAGGCAAATATGTCGCACTAAAAATTTTTTTGTTTTATTTAATTTTTTTTAGCACAGGACATTTGTTTATTAGTCTTACCAGCTTGCGACCCCCCAAGAATCTCTTGGCGACCCCCCAGGGGGTCGCGACCCACAGTTTGAAAAACACTGATATAGATTATTTAAAAGCTGGATGAAGGAAGACATCAGTTATTAACTAATCCATATCTAATATGAAAAAAAACCGCGATTGACGCGACTGTTTTTTTTTTGGTTATAAGATCTGCACAGATTTCTTTAAACCATAAGCGGCAAATACACACGACACTTGTGTGCACACCGGTGCGCCTAAACCGGTGTAGCATTCCACCACACACGGCACACCGAATCGTGCACACTTTAGTTGTGCAAAATGTTTCAAATCGGAAAGATCTTACCATGAGTGATTTTTAACCAGATATTAAAATTCTACACTCCTCACAGCACAACGATTCGGCTGCAACTGAATGTGAATACCCAATACCAAAGGTGCGCGCACATCGCCATACACATCACACCAATCGAGACACCGACACCAAAAATCAAAAACTTTTGATTTTACTCACACACGCTGTCTGACACCGAAAATCGGTGTGCGCACCAGCCCACACACGGCACACATTTCCGTACACCGACACCGGTGTGCACACAAGTGTCACGTGTATTCGCCGCTATAGATCTTAAAACATTGGCAATAAAACCCCCCACAACTGAATTTTTCAAACTTTCTTGCATTAAAGATCCACTGTGAACCAACAACGCGTTCTTGTGTCGTGTCGTCAGCTTGTAATCTTTTCAGTCTACCACAGTCGCTATAGCTCGGCCAGGAGTATTCATAAACGTTCATTCATCCAGTGCGTAGTACTTTTGCAAACAGTTGCCGATCAATAACCTTTTCGTGCACACTTATAGAACCATATCACCGAGTGCTATTTCCATATAATTTCCATTGTACGAGTTTTTGAAGAAGGAAAAACCTTCGGTTACTGTCAGTTATCTAGCTGGCACTCGCGTTTCGCGATAACCCTATCAGTAGCAGCGAACCTGTCAAATATTTCTGTCATCGAACATCGATTGTTAGTTATCAAATCATATTGAATTCGCCTCAGTCGTTGTACGAGTTCATTTATTTATCGATTCGCATCCAAGGCAGTTGACTCGGGAAAACATAAGAAAATCAAAAATAAGAAACAAATTTATCGAAAGTAGTTTACTATTTCGTTAAGTGAATTCGGAAAATCAACATTTCAATTAAGAAAGCGTGAACTTCAGCAAAAGCCATTGCCATCATCATCGCCGTCTCTTGACATCCCTCTCGCCAAGTGCTACAACAAGGAAGAGTTGGCTTATGCTTCTACAGACAGCCGCAGCTGGTCTCCCGATTTAAATCGATTTGTGGCAATTTTATTCATGTGACCACGACGAGGACGACGACGCATGACGCGACGCCTAACATTGCCGGTAAAATGAACTGTTGGTGCAACTGGTGCTTTTTGTCTTTGTGGCACTGTTTGAACTTTGCTTGAAAATTGCTTTTTTCATTTCGTCTTCTTGTTCTTCTTTTGGTTTGGTTTTGTTTTTTTTTTAAATTAATAATTGTTTCGACTTTCTTTCAATCGAATCGTATGTGAATGTGGTAGATGTATGTTGATCACTTGATTTTAATTATCGTTAAGTGCAAGTCTGTTGCTATCGGGGATTAAAATTGAGCAAATATTCTGTGAGTTATAATTTATCATTTTGTTTTATTTGTTTGTTCTAAATTCCATATTCTGTTTATTTATTCATCAATAGTCTCTGTTGTTACTCCTAAGAAATATATATCTGTGTGTGTGTGTGCGGTATTGTTCCATTAACCTTAACTATGTAAATTTATGTGTGAAAAATCTGCTAACAAGATTCAGAAAATGGAAAGTGATAAATGGGTTTCGTTTAGGTTTTGTGATGCTAACTAAAAATAATTTTTTTTTTCACGGTTTAAGGGCATGATCTTGCGACGAGTCGTATGATCAAAAGGTAGCCGCATTTGTTAAATTTTAAGCTTGTTACTCAATTTTAGACTTTGACAAATTGGAATCATGCCATAGATGGCTAAATAAAAGTGACTAATGGAAAGATTAAATTGTAGACTTTGGTTTTTTGCTTTGATTCTGATATTAAAAAACCCCTCGGCAATAAATACAAACAAAAAATCAATAGTTATCTCTTTTTTTTTATAAATCAAACAAAAAACATTAAAAATATAGAACTTCATGTCAACTTATCTCCATTATATTATGTACTTGCACCAGTTTTGCAGAAGTGCATTTTTATTGAAGAACATGATTGGATGTGCTGGTGAAGATACTCGTATAAACATTGTCTTTCGAGATAAATATTTACTGGTAAATTACCTGCATTTCTCTTTTCTAAATAAATATGTATCTGGTTGTATGATGTTGACTAGCTTGTATTGTTAAAGCTTTAATACAAAAATTGGTAAAAACGGCCATTTTCAATTGACGCATAATTTGATCGTTAAATGATCGTCATTTTTTGACGCAGACATTCGTATCGTCAAATATGCAATCGTCCTGCTTGCACAAAGTCTGTTTGATCAACGTTAGTAGTTTTTTTTCAAATGCATTTGACGTTTACTATCACACTCTAGTTTATCAATCGTTTTGTCGTCAAATCGATTTTTTTTACTCCAGAGTTAATGATGTTATCGGACTTGATGAATTGATGTTATATGACTTAAGCAAAGTGCATTATCGAAAATAATGCTTCTACATACAAATTTCGTTTTGGGTTTTCCAACAGTTGACATTTTTAAAGTTTTCGAAAACAGTCGAAGTTGAAAAGTGATCATTTTATTTGAAATTTAAAGTTGACATCAAAAATTATCATGAAAAAGTCAAATTAGTGTGAATTTGATTGTCAAACGATTGTCATTTTTTAAGACGCAGATATTGCGAATGTCAAATATGCAATTGTCTTGCATTTTTTTTTTGTCTGTAGTCCACCAAAATTAGCGTTCCTTCCCGACGATCTCTCTTGGACTCGTCAGTTGACTACTAAGGACCTTAACAACACGCATTTTTTGTTAAATTTAGTTCATCTTACATCAATTTTTTGATAAATATTCAATTCGAACTATACCCAACCAAGATTGTTAGACATGATTTGTAAATATATTTCGGATTAGCCGCTTATTTAAAACATAAAGTGTGTATAATTTAATATTCACCCCAAACGTTTTGCACCAAATTACATTGGGCGTGATCACCTGGAAACCTTCATATACAAAATCTGTTTGTTCAACGTCAATCAATATTCTTGCAAACTGATTTGACTTTAACGATCACACTCTCTACTTTATCAATACTTTTGTCATCAAATCGATTTTTTTTTACTCCAGAGTTGCGCCGCCATTGATGTTATCGAACATATGACTCCAGCAAACTGCGTTATCGAAAATAATACTTTTGTATATACATTTCGTTTTGGGTTTTCAAACAGTTGACTTTTGCAGTTTGTGCTTATGAACTTTTTGCAATTTCATTCTTGATGCAAATGACACTTTTAAAAACAGATTTTTTTGCTTGTGATATTCATAAAGGTTATCTATGGCAAGTATTGGATTCCTACAAAAATTGAACTGGTGATTTTGATATTACTATGATATAAAAGGTGAAAAAAATAGATCTTGCAAATCTGTCTGACTGTGCCTGGCTGTTTGACAGCACCCTAAACTCATGGATCGTTTTTATCCATTTTTACTTTGTTTCATTTATGAAGCAAATAAAATTAAATTTGTCGGTGAAACAGCTCGAAAAGAACCAGAACCTATTGTCTTTTAACTCTCAACTATTTCGAACAGCTAATAAGCAGCATTTTTCATGACAAGAGATACACTTAGAGGATTTGTCAAGTTCACGCAAGAGACAGTACACCCTGAAAAACTTTTTTGCAGTAGCGAAAATCGAACAGAAGACCTTCTGCATGACAGTCCAACGTATTAAGACTTATGCGAAGGGGTGCTGCTTATTATTTATAGAATCAAAAATATCAATATTTATTAGAATCGAAAATAATAGTACCTGCACACACGTTTTTAAGCCATTTAGGAGAATCTTATATATTTCAAAAATGTGTTTTCAGATTAAAAAAGCAAAAAGCAATAAATTACTATATCAGAAGGTTACCTTCCATAGAACCTATTTTTGATTTTAAACTTTCTCAAACAAATTTTGGAACGCCAGCTTTAAATCCTAGGAAGATACTTTTTCAACGATTTGGATGAACTCTCTAACATTTCAATTGAAATTTGTTAATGCTACCAAATGGCTTGAACATTCCTAAGCTGTATCAACCAGCCGATCAAGAGCTTGGAAATCAGCCCCAACCACAGCCAAAAGACGTAAAAAGCGTCACGGACGACAATGATAGAACGAACAAAAACGACTGTATGCATATTGCACGTGTTTCTTGCAGCAGCAGCAGCAACAAACGGAGAATGGGCACCTCGCCTATACACCATTGATTGTGACTCCTGCCATGAACACAAGTGAGTGAGTTGATGGAGCCACCTCTCCACCAGTTCTTTCGACTTATTCAGCAATCCTGACGAAACAAACGTATATAAATACCAACCACTGACCTATCATACTATCAACCAGAAGTTGCAAGGAGCAACATTTTCTACGGGTGAAGGGGTGATTTCTCAAGTGGTGGTAAAGAAAGCGAGCACGCCCTTAAAATGCGTATTATGTGACAGACATTTCTTGAATGACTTAGAAGTACCCTCCGATATTTCAGGCTATAGCTTGCTGAAACTCATCAACAGCCTTAACGGGCTTGAATGACATAGGATGATCATAGGTTTCAATACATGAAAGTCACAGTTCCTAGGGTGTCACAACGCATCTACATTGATCTTAGTGTGACGGTAACAAGATCAACTAAAAGCCCATCAACCTAACCCAACTAACTTAAAATGTTTGTTATTGCCCGAATAAAAATTAAATTTCCAAAAAAAAAGTATTGACCCGTTTTCGAGAAATTTTAATTTTTCTAAAATTCAATAAAAATATTTCTTTTGTCTAAGTTTTGAAAAGCAGTTTTTCAAACTTCTTAGAAGCTTTTCTATAAAAAAAATCATTAAAATCCATTATGCCGATATTCAAGATTCCAAAAATTGTAATCATTAAATTATAGATCGCAAAAATTAATCGAAAGAAAAAAAAATTCACGATATTCTAGGTGCTTATTTTTAGAAAAATACGATTTTCGAAAACGATTTTTTAACATATAAATGTATAGTGGATACCGTTGTTTTTAGAAAAAATAATTTTTTTCAGATGTTGTAGGTTGTATTAAAAAAACGTTTTAATTTCAAATTTAAAAAAAAAAAAATCCAGCATGAAAAAATTATCAAAATCTGTAACACCGTTTTTTAAAATATCAGAAACAAAAATAATTGTTCTAAGGAGGGCATTAACAACAATTTTTCGTAAATTTTTTCTACCATTTCTTGGCTTCAACTAAATGACATTTTTTGATTTTTTTAAATCTACAGTTTTTGAGAAAAAAAAATATAAAATTTCGAAAAAAAATCGTAGGAAAGGTACCGTTATTTTTGGTATTAAAAAAAAAAAAAAAAGAAAACGTGTAAAGGGAAAATTTTAAAAATGTTGTCTATCAAGTTTAAAGAATATTGGCGGAACCGTTTAGGCTGTAGTCAAATTGTCAATTGTGATCAAAATCTCGAGTTTGATTTTTTTTTTAAGAATGCATAACTTGCCATAGTATGTCGTAAGTAAAATATGATATAGTGACATTTGAGTGCTTAGTTGTGTTTGCTAAATAGATCGAATAGATCGATCGCTTATGTCGCGCTGGGTTCGGAGCGAGCTCTATTCACTCAGGTCCCGCCGTGTGCCCCGAATGGGGCAAACAAAATAACGCCTTATGATAAACCCGAACCTCAAATAACTACAGTTGATTGTTATCAATCACTCACAGGACCTTTTACCGAAAGCAATTTTTCAAAACACTATAACATACTTTTCGGTGCCTTAACTCAAAAAGTATTTTCTCTTTTATTGCTTTCGACTGTCAGGAAGCCAGTCGGTTCAATTCTTAGTCGCTGCAAAAACTTCAGGGTTGTACTGCCTCTTGCGAATAGCTGACAAATCCTCCAAGAGTATATTGTCTTGTAATGAAAAGTGCTGCTCTTGGACTTTATACAAGTCCCCCTCATTCATGTTAAGACGCATACAGGAATGGTTGCTTCTTAACGAGCGGTTGCTGCTTAACTCTAAAAGTTGTAGGACAGGATGGAAGATAATTTAATTTCCTATCAAAAGCACTCTTGTACATCTTTTGTGCAATGAGGTGTTCTCGGGCAAAACAGATTTTTCAAATTTATTTTAAACTCAACAACAACCCACCTAAAAGTTTCAAAAATACAATTTGATCAGAATATTTATTTGATATAAAAGTTGTTTGTCTCTGGCCTATACTTAAATAGTTTTGTTAATGATTAATTGAAGGAGCAAACTTAATATTTGCAACAAAATTTGAACACATGTTTTTTTTTTTTAAATTAATTTGGAATTATAAATTAATGAAAATTTTAAATCAGTCGCTTGACATCGCATTTTCAGTTACCAAGAAACGAGACAAAAACTTAGTTTTATTTTATTTGAAAAACAAATTTGCGATTTTATTTTTGTCTGAAAATTTTAAATCAAAAAAAAAAACGTCACAAAATGAGCTCTCTTCTTGTGTTCTCTTTTTTTTTTTGTCTCTGGTATTTTTGTTGGAAAAACAATCTCATTTCTGATCTTCTGAAGCGTAAACCACGCGCTTAATTTGTATTTCCTAAACTAGCCTCTACCTACTTTGTATATTTTCAAACCGATGTTCTGAAGGACATTATTCAACACAAACAGCTTCCTTTCATTCCAACAATATTATTCTTTTTTTAACGTAAATGAAATTTCATTGTTACCATACCCGCCGCCGCCGCCCGTGAATTCTGTAGAATAAATTGTTTCTTTTTTTTTTAGTTTTATTTCGAAACAGTCACAGCAACAGAGGTATAAATTTGGTTCTGTAACGCACAAAAAAATCTGGAGGTATTGTTATCGAGGTGGGTAAATTAAATTGACAGACAGACATATACCTACATATGTACGAGTATATCTCTGTAAGCGAATAAATATTTGAGTTTCTGTTACAGTTTGATTGTGCAATGTTACAACATTTGGGTGGCTTGACAATACATAACAATTACACCGGCATACATATGTACATATATGTATGTTCGAGAACCTCCTTTTTTTTCTGTTCATACAAATGCAATTGGGAAATGGAAGCTGTATTGTTTGGGATTTTGTTGGAATTTTGTAAGTGTGTAAACGTTTGTCATTTACACTCTAATAAAAAAGTTACCAATGAAATGGAATTTAATTTTTAAGTCGAAACTTATTTTTTAAGGTTTTTATTATTAATTACTCGAGGGATATAAGCTTTATCGAATGATGACATAAAATTGTCATTGTTACGGACAAACAAAAACATTTTTATTGGATTACTGAATTATTCATTTGGTTGAAAGGATTGCAATTGACATTTTTTTATAGTAAATTTCATATCCATTTCGATTGAGTCTTGTATTGCATACTTTAAATGAAATACCAGTTAGGAAAAAGATCAACAAGTCGGCTTTTGGTGTAATGTAATTTTTATTTCGGAAATTTTAACTTTCTACATGTAATGAAAGTTGAAAGCAAATAAAATCTATTTTCAATTTTGAGTATTTTAAACCTAAACACAATGAGAGCCCGGGACTTTAGTACCCCATATGTGGGACATTCGAAAAAATTCTGCTGTCTAAAATGTAACTTATTGGTGACAAAAGGTCAGATAGTGTCAGTAAGTGGTCATATGATCTTTTTGTGAATTTTTAAAGGTTTTTCCAAAGTCACCCATTAGGGGATTTAAGGACCTTATCTGTGCGATATAAAGGGTTCTTCAAGAAGGGCGGATAGATATTGAAATGAAATAAAATAAGCTGTGTGTGAAGTATAAACCAAATTATTTGTTTAATGTTAGCCTTTATGTATGGACTATGACATTGTTCAAAGGCCCGCCTCCGCATCTTACGGTATTACGAATCCGAGTGGTTAATTTTTAATGACTTCAGCATCGATCCGACTGAATTTGAGCGATGGAATGTGTTATGTTCACTTTAAGGGCATCAGTCAATTGTGACCTGCGACTTCATTAAACCTCACAAAAAAAGTCTAATGGGATCAAATAGCATGAAGTTCGTGGCCAAGACCCTTACCCTCAAATCATTCATGCAGAACATCAATCAAGGCAATGGCTGTATGGCATATAGCGCCGTCCTGCTGTTTATCATCGTACTGCAGCGCCCGCTATTGACGGTGAACACCTCACTAACATGGTTTTCGAAAAAGCACGGTACAATGACACAGCCGGCCCAAAATCCTCACCAAATGGTCAATTTTTGAGAATGCATTGTCACCTGGTGAACTCCGTGTGGGCTGGTGTCTTCTCATAAATGGAAATTTTGCTTATCATCCTAGCCATTCATCCAAAATTGAGTCTCGTCGCTAAAGATTTTTCGACCATAATTGAGATCCTCTTCCAAGCGCTTCGAAGTCTATTTAGCGAACAAACGGCATTGTCTATGGTCATGAACCTTGATCTTCCGGTTGAGTTGGATCTTATACGGATGTAGGCTTAAGTCCTTACGCAAAATTCGCCAAGTTGAAGTCTGCGAAAGGTCAAGTTCTTATGTACGGCGAGGAATCCACTTTCTGCTGTGCACTTTCACGCCCCGCGGCGATGTTCTTGGCTGATTGTTTACCGAACCGGTCGTCTCAAATTTGGCAGAGTTGTAAAAGAATGCAATATTATGGTATTGCATTCCGAAAAGTCCCACTCATTCAACTGATTCTTCGGGAATGCAATAGAATTCAGAATTCAGAAATCCATTCCCATTCTATTTAGAAGTCTTAAATAATGCAATCATCAAAAGCAGTCAAAAGAATTAATAAAAAGAATGCATTCTTTTTTTACTGCTGCAGACTGCAGTCTTTGAAGTCTTTTAAATTCTTTGCAGTCTTAAAGTCTTTTATCTGTAATGAAGATATATAGTCATAAAGAAAAACTGTGCGAAAACCGTTTAATTCGTATAATGACTTCTGTTTTGGCGAAATTTTGATTTTAAGTGAAGATTTAAAATAATTGCTGAAGTGTGCTACTTTTAACCGACTTGAAAGCAGTTAAAAAGCTTTCAGCAGTAAAAAAGATTCAATCAATAAAAAGACTTCAAAGCCGTAAAAAGACTTCAATACATTGAATGCATTGAAAAGACTTTAAGAATGCAAAGAATGTAAAAGACTTTTCAAAGACTTCAAAGACTGCAAGCAGTCCAAAAAGAATGCATTCTTTTGATTTGAGTTCAGTTGATTGCTTCAGATGATTTTTAAATAAAAGACTGCAAAATTGACTGGGGACTTTAGTTTGAAAGTCACAGTACTGAGGTTAAATCAAAAGACTTAAAAAAAAAGTCTTTCCATTTAATTGACTGAAATACTAAAAAGACTGCATTCTTTCACATCTCTGAAATTTGGTCACCAAAAATGTTGAAGAGTCGACTGTTAAGGGCCATCAAGTTTTCAGTAAGACGGGTGCAACACGATCAACGTTTGCACTAACGAACACTGATTTTGTTAATAAAGTTGAATATTGTAACTTGCCATGGTGATTTGGCATCAGTAAATGAATAATAAATAACAGATTTGACAGATGTCAAAAAAACAACATGGCCTCCAAAATCTACTCGCGTCAATTGAAGAAACCCTTTAAAAAAATTATTGTCAACTAAAACGCCAATAATTGGTCAAAAATGTTCAGTTTAATCTTTGAAATACGCCTATGATTGAAACTCACTAACTTTACATGTTTTTTCTTTAATTTTTATTACTTTCAGACGCCATAATTTCGAATACCCGACATATAATTTGCTTACAACCCTCGCAATTTTTAGTAGTAGGGTTTGCGGATTTGGCCCTAGAAAACTTCGAAACGTCTTTTATTCTAAGCTTGTAATATCGTAAGAATGATGTGGGTTCTGGTTCATTAGCTTGCCTATTACAAATATGTTAATCTCCTTTAACATTGTTAGTATTACACCCTTAAACATGGCAATATCAGCTTTGTTAACAAACACTACTTGGCTTCTGACTTCAGATCCTTGTCTACCAGTAATACTAGAATCTTTCTATCTATCTCTTTTTGAATCTAACATTTTTTGATAACCGTTTAAAAAGTCCAATACCGGTACAGGACGAACATTGTGGCTTAGAATCTTTCTTAATTTGAGGGCATAGAAGCAAATCAAATAAAATAATTATAAATTAAATAATTAAATGATTTTAAAGAAACGTAAAACATAATATTAAGGCTGATTGTTTCACATGTTTTCTAAAACAAAGGGTTGTTCCATTCGCCCAAGAAAAACATCTTCGAAAATTGTTTGTAGGGCATTCTATATCGCACAGTAGGGCAGAATGCACTAATGTGTGGTATCAAATCAGTCGTTACAGCTAATAACCTGAAATTTTCGCACTATAGCTTTTGAGGCTAGTCCATAGAGATATTTCGACCGCCCACTAAAACGCCCACTTTTCTAGATTGTGCATATTTTCATCGCACATAGTTAAGAAGCATCTACTTATACAGACCTGTTACTACGCACAGTACGCACGTTTTTTGAAGTTGTTAAAGCTTTGGATTTTCACTTTAGCTTTTTGCAGCTTTCAAAACTTCAGTTCGCTTTTATATTTATATTCAATTTTAAAAGGCCGTAAATAATTCGTGGAAGCTGAACAAGAGTTTTTCGAGATTATATGATCAACACTTTTAAGTGGAATGGGTTCTAAGCAGAATCTGAATACAGCAAAATCGTTGGCTTCTGGTCCGTGAGAATCTTGTTAATAGCA
The DNA here is from genome assembly GCA_911387755.1 of Chrysotoxum bicinctum. NCBI lineage: Eukaryota > Metazoa > Arthropoda > Insecta > Diptera > Syrphidae > Chrysotoxum > Chrysotoxum bicinctum. The sequence goes on along the minus strand of OU426988.1, from coordinate 219,659,307 downwards.
ACTATGTCCCAAGCTACTCGTACTATAGAAATGCCACTTTGATTTTAAGCAACATTTCATAAGTTTTTCATCTTCTAATATTTCAATAATATTTCGTTCTTCCAGCGAATTCAAGTTAAATAGTAGAAGTCGGTCTCGATACTGAGGTAAAATCAAAGGGTTATTCCAACAAGATAGACCCCAGAAGAGCAACGACACGTTGAAAGCTCTCTATTCTAAATATATGAATTTGTTGATAAGTGACTATACTTCACAGGCATTTTCAAGAAAAGGGCGAACATAGGGTATATATAGGGATCGGATCAGGTATAAGTCAGAGAATTCTTTGGACCAACGTTTCACAAGGCCTAGGGCTGAGACTGCTTTAAGAATAATCTCGTCAATATGGGTGAGAAAGTTGAGCTCTGTATCCCGTAAAACACAAAGGTTGCGAATTGACTCAGCGGCTGGAGAATGTATCGACAGGGAGTAGATTGGTTGCCTTTTCGTGAAAAAAGTGATTGAATGATATTTTGAAATATGTAGCTCTAAGCAATTTTTCAGGCACCATACATAGAAACTATCGATATTAAGTTGAAGAAGAGTGAAATCATATGTCGAAGAAATGGTCTTGAAAAACATGGTATCGTTGGCGTAGAGAGAGATATGGGAATTTTGTATGGCCATTTCAATATTGTTATTAGTAAGAAAAAAAGGAGAGGTTCTTAGTGGCTGTCTTGTGGGACCCCAGAAGTAGCTAAAAAATCATCGAAGAGGGTAGATATGAATGTAGCTTTGTAATAACGGTTTTTCAGGTAAAAAGAAATCTATTTTAATAAGATAAGTTCAAGTCCATGGGTGGACAGATTGAATGGAATAAGCTCATGTGAAATTTTGCAAAGGACATTACTGAAATCGGTTGAAACAATGTTGATTTCCTTTTCGTTCTCTAAAAGTGAGTGGCCGAAGAATACGAATTCAACGAAGTAAGCCATTGTGGATCTACCTTTGACAAAGCAGTGTTATCTCGGGAAAATCGTAGACTTACAACGAAAACTTAAAATGATATAATGCTTTTAAAGATTTTAGGAATATCTCAACGCCTAGAAATTGAGTGATAGGTTGTAACTTCACACTTGTCCCTTTTTATGTATTGTGGCTATGAAAGATGTCTTCCATAACTCAGGGAATTGTTCATGAGATTGGGATAAACTGAAGATTTTTGAGATATTGAGATATATGGCGGGGATTCCATCTGAGCTTGAAATATACTCCTCATTGAGTTTATTTATCGACGAGAAATTGACCAAGAGAGCAGTTCAGTATTCATAATATTAGATAAGATGAATGTTTGTACATAAAATCCTCTCTAGATTCACTTAGGTAATCTTAACCTTCTATTTTCTTTCACTCCTTTAAGCTCTTTGTTTCTAGAAATCTCTTTCAAAAATCTCATTAGAAAGTTGTATTTTAAGTTCTATTCCAATCGTTGTTCGTTCTGAGATAAATGATTTAGGCAATTTGTAGTTTTTTCCCGAATCATTTGTTTGTAGGTAATAATAGTCATTTCATTTTCCATTGCTTATTAATCCCGTATTTCTTTAACTCATAAAACTTTACTAACCGATCGATTCCTACTACTTTTTCACTTATCCATTGATCCTTTCTTTTTTTTGTATGTATTTTTTTTTAATTTTTATTGCAATATAATTCATTAAAATGCATAAAATACCATTAAACAAATAGAATATTAATTAAAAAAAAAAAAAAAAAACAAAAAAAAATCTAAAGAAAAACAAAAACCATAAGCGGATTCTCTTTAACTGACTATTTCAGAAGTTGCATTCTCCACCAAATCAGCAACAACCTACTTCAAGCACGGAACTACACCATTCATTTGCGGTTTCCAACGGGACAAGCGTGAATCACAACCGCCGCCTGTTACAACATTACCACCACCAACGCCGCCAGACGATCCCACCAGTGTAATCGTCCAGCAACCGACTACAACAAAAACAACAACAACAACTGCCACCAACAGTAAAATAATTACTCGCCGAATTATTTCTTCAACAGCTTATTCCAAGTCAAGCACTTCGATTCCATCGAACAGTTCCACAGAAACAATGGCCGCTAACAGTATTGCTCCACCACCACCCGGTTCAGTTGAGAAAATTCCATGGCCCAACAGTAAGGATGACTATGAATTGCGTGATGTTATTGGAGTGGGTGCCACAGCTGTGGTACATGCTGCTCTCTGCCTGCCTCGAAACGAGAAATGTGCCATCAAACGCATAAACCTCGAAAAATGGAACACATCCATGGACGAACTGCTAAAGGAAATTCAAGCGATGTCTTCATGCAATCATGAAAACGTCGTAACCTACCACACAAGCTTTGTAGTTCGCGAAGAATTGTGGCTTGTTCTGCGACTTCTGGAAGGCGGAAGTCTGCTTGACATCATCAAACACAAGATGCGGACGTCAAACTGCAAACATGGTGTTTTCGATGAGCCCACCATTGCAACTGTCCTGAAAGAGGTACTCAGAGGCTTGGAGTACTTCCACCTGAATGGACAAATTCACAGAGATATCAAAGCTGGTAATATTCTCCTGGGTGACGATGGCACCGTGCAAATTGCTGATTTCGGAGTGAGTGCCTGGCTCGCCACCGGTCGAGATTTGTCTCGCCAAAAAGTCCGGCACACTTTCGTCGGCACCCCTTGTTGGATGGCTCCCGAAGTGATGGAACAAGATCATGGTTATGATTTCAAGGCGGATATTTGGTCCTTCGGTATTACGGCAATCGAAATGGCGACTGGAACTGCACCCTACCACAAGTACCCTCCAATGAAAGTTCTCATGCTGACGTTACAAAATGATCCTCCCACCCTTGACACTGGCTCAGAAGAGAAGGATCAGTACAAATCCTATGGAAAGACGTTTCGCAAAATGATCGTCGAATGTCTGCAAAAGGAGCCTTCGAAGCGACCAACAGCAAACGAATTACTGAAACACGCTTTCTTCAAAAAGGCCAAGGATCGCAAGTATCTCAACACGACCCTGCTGACGACAGCTCCTTCAATGGAAACCCGAGTGCACAAGGCTGCGCGCCGGCAACCGGGAGCTTCGGGAAGACTTCACCGAACAGTCACCGGTGAATGGGTGTGGTCTAGTGAAGAAGAGGACAATGGCAAGCATTCCTCAGACTCTGAATCTGATGATCGTCCGATCAACCGTCTGGAGCAGGGCGACTCGTCGGACAGCGAACGCGAAGAACCATCGGAATTCTCCGAACGGACCATGACGTGCACCTCAGAGCCTGCTGATTCGGCAACAAGTGATGCAGCAGTATCGGCAGCAGCCAATGCGGCGGCGGCTACGTTAAGTGCACCAGCTGATGCACCACCAGTTAATCTCGTTTTGCGAATGAGAAACATCAAGCGAGAGCTACACGATATCCGATTCGAATTCGCCGTCGGAAAAGACTCCGCCGATGGAATTGCCGCCGAGCTGGTTGAAGCTGGCTTGGTCGATAATCTGGACACAAATCCTATGGCCATCAACCTCCAGAAGCTAATAGAGCTGCGAAATCAAATGAAGTCTATTACGTTCCAACTGCGTTCTGGTATCCAGCCGGGCGAAGTGCCCGACGAAAAAGCCCTAGTTGGCTTCGCCCAAATATCGATAATAGACTAAAAAGGCAGAAACAAGCCTGCGTTCACTAATCCCCTATGTCTCCTATCACCACCTTCTGGTGGTTAATTCACATTAATTATTTTAATTATGTTCTTTTTTTTTAATAAATAAAATTTATTAAAACCCCCCTCCTCCTCCCATCCCACATCTTTCATGTCAGCGTGATGATGAAATGTTTAAATGCAAGTATAATTTATCACTTCTATTTATAAAAATATTACTATTATTATATTTCATAATTATTAATTTTTCTTTAATTATAATTTAATTTAATAAATTAAGCTAAAACTTAGCTCCTACTTTTCAACAAAAGATATAAGCTAAACAAAAAAGCACTGTTTTATTTTTTTTGTTTGTTTACTATTTTCATTTAATTTAAAAAAAAAAATTAAACGATAAATTTACGTGAACATCCAGAAATAAAAATCCCTATATATTTAATTTAGTTTTAATTGTTAAACAAAAAACAATATAATGTTCATAATTTTTATAGCTTAATATAGCAAGCAAGGAAAATAAAAAAAAAATAAAAAAGAGAAAACAATGTAAGAAATAAAACATAAATTGCTTAATTGATTTATTGTAATATTAAATGTAAAGAAAAAAATAAATAAAAACAAAAAACCTTGTACTGAAATGCAGACTAAATTTTATATAACGCTCTAGAAAAGGTAAAAATTAGAAGAAAATCAAATATTAATCAATAATAATTTTTGTTAGACAAAAAATAAAAAAAAAACTGAGAGAAACAATGAAATTAGTAAGTAAAAGTAAAACTTAAAAATAAACCAAAAACAAAAAAATAAACTTTGATGTATGTACACTTCCGAAGTTAAATTATGGCCTTTGAAAAGTAAAGTCAAATTAAATTCGAAAAGAAAATTTATTTAGAAACAAATCCGTCTGTTTTTTTTTTTTTGTTAGTTTCATTTTATTTATTTAAGAAAATAGATTTATTTATTTTACTTACATTTTTGTTTTTTAAATGAGATACATATTTAGATAGAGCTTGTTTCACTATATTCAACAAGTTTCACGGTGATTGGTTTTCCATCGAAGTAGAAGTTAATTCTTCCACAGTCATGCCGTCAAGAAGCAATTCCTTCCATGGGTTCAAATTGTCGTTCACAACGAAAAAGTAAGTTTGAAGATGAAGGAGTTATATTAAATATATAAAAAAAAAACAGAAACAATTCTTCTAAGAATCACGTAAGTTTTGAAATTTTTGAGCTTACAACCAACGTTTGCTGCAAAATAAAAACTGTCCGTAAATATTCCTTCTTAGAGAAAGTCTGGTGTATTTTAGATCTCTGTTTAAGTTGTTATTAAAGTAGGTTTATATAATTTTGGATACAATTTCGGACCACCCTTTCCATACAAATTATTTTAACGCTCGGGTGTATTTCTTTTTGAAGGTGTTGTTAAAATGAAAAAAAACTACCTTATCACATTTTCGGCATTACATCGTTCTAATTTATGATTGTCAGAAGCAATATGCCTGCAGCCGCATGTTTGTTTATCCAAACCCAACCCGACACAAATGGGTTAAAATCGCCAAACTTGTGTTGACTGCACAATAATTTTCTATCATGGACGTGTTTAGCATAGATCAATTATGTTGAGTAAGTTAAGTGTCAATAAACTTTTATTGACCCAAACCAAACAAAGTTGTGTCGACTGAACAATATTTTTGACGACATGTTTATCAACACAATAATCAGTTGTCAAATTTGTTTTGTCTACTGTCAGTTCAATTTTTCAACTTTTGAAATTTATTACCCTTTTACTATCAGATAGGACTAATACATATACAAAATGAGCCACCTAGTGGTTTCTTTCTAAATCATAGGTTATTTTGACACTGACAGTTGATTTCCGAAATATTGGCAGAAAGTCAGTATCATACCTCAGCGGAACGAAATGAGTAGCTTTACGCTTGAACAACGCTGGGAAATATTGAAAACTTATTTCGAAACTGAGTGCTGTATAGCCCAAAGAGTGCGTTCCTAAAAAGAAACTTGAATTTGGCCCACCATTTACATAGATCGAAAAACCTGCATAACAACAAGAACCCGAGATCTTGTACTTGATCGGGATCACTTTTCATGAGCCAAAGATTAGTTTTTACTCTGGTGTCAGGATTTCTGCAAAAATTAACAAACACACGGAGAAAAGAGATGGGTATACAACATTGTTGTCACTTAGCTATACGTATATCGTTTTGTATTGTATTGTATTATTGCTTTTTGTTTTTTTTTTAAGTAGAACTACACAGCGGACAAGAATAATATCTGAAATTATTTTCAGCACAAATGACACTCTTAACGTCAACATTGACACGTAAACACTAACCAATGGGCAATTTCAGATTTCAATTAAAAATTAATTTTTTGACGATGTTCACATTAGACTCACTCCGCCGACTTATTTTGACGTCTGTGTTTTTTCTCATTCGCACTTCATGGTAAGAAAGAAACGAGAAAGTGAGGCAGAATTTTTAAAACAATTTGAAAATTAATGGATTTGTTTTTTGACATTTGTTTTGGTGACATATGTATTTTGAGTTGAAATTCATTTTAAATGTAATTAAATTTTGTAAACATTGTCAATTATGACAACTACAAGACGTCAAACTGAGTCTGCAGTGTTATCAACACTTTTGTTTTAGAACACGACAGGGTGGCCTTACGTCAAAATAAACCGGTTTAGTAAGTCCAATGTGAACACGGTCTTTTTCGCTGCGTATGGAATACGATTTCAAATTGATTTATTTTTTTCGTTGTATTTGTTTAATTTTGTATCTGTCTGTCTCATTTCAAATTATGTCTTCATCCTTAATTAACTTCATGTTGGAAAATATGACCTTGATGAACTTTCCGAATTATTTTATATTTTGCTTCCATTTTAAACAAGAAATAATTTCCATCTTGTTTTGGATATGATTTTGACAATCGGAATAAATTAAAAAAAATTAAATCCACATTTAGTACAGTACAGGGAGTAAAAAGTTGCTTGATTATTAATCGAAACATAAATCAATTTTTGTTGCTTAATGGAATACAAAAATTGTAAAAATCGGTACTTTCACAAATCTTTATCGGTAATAAATTGATTTATTTTCCATTGGTAAAATGTAAAGCCAGATAAAAGGAAAGGTTAATAGATAGTAAAAAAAAAACAATGTTGATCTGCAAAGTGTGCACGTAGCCTAAGACTTTCTTGGTAGTCATATCGATTCACAAAATTTTGTTTATATTTATTTAAAAAATGGAACAATTTCTTTGTTCCATATATTTTAATTAGTAAAATGCATGATTGGATCGCACAAACTTAGTCTTGTAGGTCAAGGCCTTAAAGTGACCTAGTTCTAAAGATTTAATGCAATGATTATTAACATAGTTAAGAAGAATATGTGAGAAAAGTTAAAGGTATTTAAAGATTTGAATTGATATTTAATACATTCTTTTTATAAAACTTCTTCAAAGAACATGAACTTTTCGTCAAAAGACTGAAATGCAGTTTTATTAAAGATATTTTGAATATTATATTTGAAATGTTTAATTAGAATCAATAAAACCGTTTTTGAGTAAACTTAAAAAAAAACCTTAATCTCATAGGACAGAAGCTAAAAATCCTATAAGAGTTAGAACATAAAAAAGTTCAAAAAGTACAAAGCTTTGAAATAAGTTCGTCTATTCGTTCATGCTTTACCTAGCTGACGCACAGAAGAGCGCGTATTTGGACATCTTATTCATCGAACTGTTAGTTTTGATTAAAACTATAAAATCATGATAGGCACACATTCTGCAAAAAGCTTCATGTCCGAATATTTATATCAAATCGAAATCAATGATTCAAGAAAAAAATAAGCATTTTGCCTCTTCAATCCCTCGCGCCATTTTCGGAAAAACAAGGTGTAGGTGTGCTGAAAATTTTAAATAAAATAGCAAAAGGGACCAACAAATTAAGGAAGAAGTTTTTTTTAAATAAACATATACATTATGTATGTACACATATTAGTTGGAAATTATTTACTGACTGAGGGCCAATATGTTCAATCATTATCATTCTTATTAATTCTTTAAAATAACTGATCATAAACAAACATGCAATAAATCATGCCCGTAAGACCTTACATCTTTCTCAACGCGACGAAACGAAATGGCTCTAGGGCGAACTTCGGTTACTTCTGAGCCGTGCCATCCATTTTACTTCATAGACCCCGAGCTAGCGGACTGTGGCCTTTGATGAAGGCCTATGGTGCGTGGGGCCGGATAATCACTCAATCGGAATGGCTACTTTTTCAGTACCAGTCAACAAGCTGAGTAGAGTATGCTGGTCCGGTTGAGTTAGTGATACAAGTTCTGGATCACAATCATTAAAGTCAAACATCAAAACCCATTTGATCCATATTTTAGAACTTAATCCAAACTGTATGACCCCATGAGAATATCCACAAGTTCCTATATCAATTCCATCCACAGGTTCATTCGAGATATGGTATCAAAATGGTGCACTTCAGCGCAGGGGTAGGCTGCCGGTTATAGCCATTTTTACAAGAGTTCAGGGTTTCTTATATACGGGTAACAAATACGGATAAACAAAAATTAACATTATCAAAACTGTCTTCAGTTACCTCTCTTTTAATAAGACTGTCTGTGTCAAGTTTGAATCAAATACGACCTCTTCTCCACAGGGCCACTAACACATAAATCTAGTTTGTAGCCCAATGTAGCCAAGAAAAGAAAACATAAATTTAGAATTCTGTTAATTGATTTTCTTCTGCTCAGGAAATTTGTAATTTTTACTAGTTTCATAACGATTAACAAACTTCAAACCAAAATGTGTATCAGAGGGCTTATACGAATGGTTTGATAAAAGGATTAATACAAATTCAAAAAAATATTTAAACTCGTTATTTGAAACATAAGCTGCGTGTTTTCCTCGTTATTTTATTTTTACCATTTTATAATATTTATATACAATTTGCTTAATATATTTCACTTTTGTTGATTAGTTTTTTAGACCTCAAGTGAGTAACACCCTGACTTGCCCAACCTTAAAAGAGACAAATTTCATGTTGGAACTCAATATTAAAAAAATTTAACTTACGTTTTTATTTCAACATTAAATTAATAGATTAACAGTTTGAAAGATGTTTTTGCTTGAAATATCCCCTAAAACCAAAAATGTGCTTTGAAAATGATAGGTGATGGTTAGGTTAGGTTAGGTTATATGGGCCGACGATTGATCTTGCTCTCGTCCCACTTAGATCATATTTGATCCATTGTGCTGCCCGAAGTATTACAAGTTCTGTAATATATAAAAGAACCTATGAGTCAACAGGGAGTTCTAGCCATTTGGTGGTCTCAATAATTTTCAGGATTAGTTTCAGAGGGTAGTTAGAGAGATCCTCTAGATCATCAAAGAAGTAATATCCTAAAGTCCTATTCCTTATGTGACTGAGTGCTGGGCAGTGGCAGAGGAAGTGAGTGGTATCCTCGACCTCGTCGGCGCTGCCGCAGCCTCTACATATGTCATCCGTGCTAAGTCCTAATTTAGTCTTGTGATAACCTAACTGGTTGTGACCCGTTATGACACTAATAAGAGATTTTATGGATGGTTTCTTAAATAGTAGGATTGAGTTAGATTTTTTCTCGTCCCACTGAGGCCACAGCCTCCTGGTGATACCGCATGTACCAAGGAGGCTCCATCTTGCATTGCAATTACGCCTGGTTATGCTGCCAACGTATTGCTTGATAGCGCATGGGGGGATGTTGATTGTGCGGTCTATTAGAGAGAATTCAAGTGTCGAACCCCTTCTAGCGAGTTCGTCAGCTTTTTCGTTGCCTGGGATACCACTGTGTCCCGGGACCCAGCAGAGTCTAACATTATGCTGCGAGCCAAGAACCTTGAGCTCTTCGCGACAGCAAGAAACAAGCTTCGACTTGGTTAGATTGGCAGAGAGTGCTTTTATCGCTGCTTGACTGTCAATGAAAAAGGTGATATCAGATCGTGATAGCGCCATCATTGACACCTGTGTTGCAGCATTCTTTACTGCCAAGATCTCGGCTTGGAAAACACTACTGTGATCGGGGAGTTTGAAGTAGGAAGCAAGATTGAGGCTTTCTGAGAAGAAACCTGCTCCAACCCCAGTATCCATTTTCGATCCATCTGTGAAAGTGGAGTGTGTTGTTTCAGCTAAGAGCGGTATATTGTTCTCCCATTCCTGTCTGTCGGGGAAGTAGGTGCTGTAGGGTCTTTCAAAGTCTAACTTTGGGGTTATATAATCGGTGGTTGTATTTGTACTAACATAATTCGTCAGGATTTGGGAGTGACCTAATGGGTTTAAACTCCAACTCTTCGTCTGACTGAGTCGTATGGCGGTGTTAGCCGCGGATTCTTGTACAAATAAGTCGAGAGGAGTGAGGTTTAGAATAACTTCTAAGCCTGCAGTTGGTGTTGTTTTCATGGCTCCCGTGATCATCATACATGCCATTCTTTGAACCTTGGTAAGTGTTTTAAGGTGATTAGATTTAACTAAGGCACGCCACCAAACCAAGTTGCCGTGGGTGAGGATGGGTCTTACAATTGCTGTATACATCCATTTAATTATTTTGGGATTGGGACCCCAGTTCCTTCCTAGGATCCTGTTACATGTATATAGTGCTGTCATTGATTTACTATACCTATCAAGTATGTTGGGACCCCAGTTGAGTTTTTTATCCAAGATTACCCCGAGGTACTTGGCACTATCGGATAATTCGAGTATTATGCCATTTAGCCTCGGTTTATTAAAATTTGGAATTTTCCTTCTATTGGTGAAAAGTACCATTACTGTCTTTAGGGGATTCACAGCAAGTCCGCACTTCTTTGTCCAATTGCATACTTTGGAGAGTGCGGATTCTAGCTGTTCACTAACTGTGGTTAGGTATTTGCCTGTAGCAAGGAGAGCTAAGTCGTCTGCGTAGGCAACTACCTTAACGCCACTGTATTTCAGTTTAATTAGAATCTCGTTCATTACTAAGGTCCATAGAAGGGGTGAGAGTATCCCTCCTTGAGGAGTTCCTCTTGAAGGGTACATATTAATATGAGCATTATTGAGTTCACTATGAATTTGTCTGTTTTCCAACATATTCATGATCCATGTAACGATAGTCGTATTTACTTTAAGGTCTAAGAGTGCCTTTTCGACCGCATTGCTTTGAACATTGTTGAAAGCTCCCTCGATGTCAAGGAAGGCCGTGATAGGTGATAGAAGTATAACAGAATGTTTCTTGTCTTTCATTATAAACAGTGTTTTAGTTAAAATAGCCAGTTGCATTTCTCCCCTTAAACAATTTAACCGTAATACTCGCGCTTCAGCGAATGCCCACCAGTTTACCGTTCAGCACAACTTCGGACGTACGCACGGTTTAATTCAGGAATTCTTTCTTTAGCCGCACAACACGAATGTGGAATACATTACCCGACCCTATATTTCCCATTATATTATTCACACATTCAAAACCAATGTGTATCTTATTTCAAGATCCTCTCCAACTTTCCTAAAACGCTGGCACTGTCCTCAAAAATTTTAAGGGTAGTCATAATACCTTTAGTGCGTGAAAATTATTAAAAAAATGATCAAGCCTCGTTTCAAAAAAATTTCCGAAAAATGGTTATTAATTGTACCCTCCCTGGAACCATTTTTTTTGTTTTCGATTTTCTCAAAAACAGTACAACCGATTTTGATAATTTTTTTTCATGCTAAGGTTCACCAAAAATTTGAATTTTCAAAAAAAAATGTTTTTGATTTTTAAAAAAAGTTTCAAATTTTTTTTTAGAAAACTCAATATATTTAGCTTGCCAGATAAAAGTTTCTCAATATTATCTACAAGATTTGAGAACAAAATTTCATTTTACTTAAAACTAACGGTACCCACCATACAAATGTTAATGGTTATGGTTATGGTTTTCGAAAATCGTATTTTTCTCGAATACGGTTCCGAGAACTTTGATAAAATGTTTCCTTTTTTTTGTTTTGTAATGTAATACAAAAACTTGAAATTAAGATATTACTGACTGTACCTACCATAGAACCATTTTTTCGAATTTTGAATTTCTCATTATCGGCATGACGTATTCTAATGAAATTTTTTACAGAGAAGCTTCTAAAAAGTGTGAAAAATATTGCATTTCAAAACTTAAAAACAAATATTTTTTGAATTTAAAATTTTAAGAAACCACTACAACAACTTACAATTTTTGTTCTTGCATAAATTCATATTTACATAGCGTTCTTTTTTATCTCTATAATAAAATAAATTTTGTCCTTATGAACAGTTTTCTCTAATAACAATAGTTTTTAAAAATCCTTGTCTATTACATAGCAGCAAGTTCGTGCGACCCAGTCGTGCATTTTATTTCTATCAAAATTGTAAGAGTTGTAGTTAGGTAGGTAGTCGCCGAAGAACCGTAAGCTCTAGGTCGAGCTCCAGACATTTAGACAAACATACAAAAATTTGCCGTGATATCATTCACAGAGAAATTGGTTAGATTGAGTTCATGATTGCCTTCATTTAAAAATTCGTAAAAAGACTTGAAAATATGATGAAATGGTTTGAGAGTCAAAAAAGCAGAACATATTTAATTATTTTACTCAAATCTTTGGTATAAGCTGGCGGACAAAAAAGACAGCCAGTGAATTCTTGATCTTAAGAGATGTAAAAAACTATTGTAAAAAATTGTATGAACAAAAATGGTTCGAGAATTCATTTGGTATATTTTGTTGAAAATTAAGTGTATCACGTGACAAGTTTTAGAATAAAATTTTAATTGCATTATATTACTTTTGAATTACTCGTATATTTACATTTTTCCCTTACAATTTCCCACACAAAATATGGTTTGCAATGAGCAATTCATATTGTTAGAGGCTTTTCTTAGGGTTTAACATAATTATCATTTCTTCGTTTCAAGAAGAAAATATAAAACGTTTATATTATTTGGTTTACTATTATATTTATGATATCATCTCGTCGCACGATTCTGAATAAAAACAACGCAATTCAATCAATCTTATTTTTCAGTACTTTGAACAAAAATATTCTTCCTAAAGTCTTAAAATTCCCTACGAATTATTATATTTTAATCAATGCGATCTTAATTTCTCTTAGAGTATTTTGGCCACTTGAATTCAATTCGTAATGAAATAAAGTTTTGTTTCAAAGGAGAATAATGGCCTCCTCTAAAATATTACAAAACAATAACCCTTTAGAATAAATAAGCAGACATTCTCTAGCTCTCTGGCTTTCGCCAAAACTTTGTGACTGCCAATCTGTTAAAGTCAGTGTTAAACATTTGTATTCTATTCTTTTATTAGTTTTGTCACTCTACAAAAAGTGTTTCCTTTTTAAATATTTTTTTTTTATTTATCTATTTTAAGTCAATGGGCTTTAATTTTAATTAACACGCAAATAATAAAATAATAATAATATAATAACGAACAAATTCTTTAACTCAACGAATAAATCATTAATTAACAAATGGGTTTAAAGTTAGTAAAAGAAATTAATTTCACTGACTTAAGGTAGAATTCGTAGTTTAATACGAGTATAATATGAATATCTTCGTTAGTATATGAACAACTATTTATTGAGTCAAAAAAGTTCTTTATCGGCTGAATTTAAACTAACGTAATTGATATTTTTTTTCCCTCCTTGCAAGAATTTTTTTTCTGCTTGCAAAGCAAAATTTTTAATAAGTTCCATTAAAATTTTATTAAAATACCAAAACCACAAAAAATATTTATCAGTTCAAAATATTAGCCTAAAACGTTAGATTTTTACAGTTGAGATTTTTTTGTTTAACAAAATTTCCGATCTGTCAAAATTAATTTCACAAATTCTTGTAAGATTTTCTTTCGTTTGTGTTTTAACTTAAATAGTAAATTTTTTCTTGTTTGTATTTTAAGTTTGGGTTGGATTTGCTTTCTGCTGAAATGTTGCTTTTATTACGAGTAAGCTGTCAAGTCTGAAATTTTTCATAAATATTCAGGCAAAAAAATTCTACGTCCGCCACTATTTTCATGTATTTTCAAATCACTTGATAGCAAAACAACAGAGAAACAAAACAGTTCTAAAAAAATGAAAAATGTGCACCTTTAAGTTACGAAAACAACAACTCTTGTGGATTTTTATTTGCGATATGGGTACTATAAAGCAAGTTTCGTATAAGGAAACACGATGATGGAGAACGCGAAAAAAGTGGGTCGCGCAATTCCATGTGTCTGTCTGTTCATCTGTATCTCGTACTACAGCCTTAGCCGCTGATGCATACCAAAAGATACCTGCCATACAGTCGCTACAGAAAAATCTTATCTATCTCGAAAACGGCTTTAACGATTTTAATACATAATTTTGGACTTAAGGTAAAAAAGAAAATCTATTTTGAAAAATTCGATATCTTGAAAATGGGTGAACGATTCTGCCTAAAAATCATTTCCTTAAATCTATACTATTGATAACTTAAAATTGGCATAGAAAATTAATTTAAATTTATTACTTATTACGCGCATTAAAGGAATTATGACTACCCTTAAAATGTTTGAGCATAGTGCAAGCGTTTAGAAAATTTTGAGTGGATTTAAAAGGAGATACCGATTCATAAGGAAAAATAGAGCTAGGTAGAGCATTCCACATTCGTGTAGTCCGGCTGAAAAAAGAATCTCTGTACTTCACAGTACGTCCGAAGTTGGACTCAAAGGTAGACTGATGAGCATTCCTAAAAGCGCGAGTATTACGGTCAAATTCTTTAAGGGGAGGAATGCCACTGGCTATTTCGCTAGAACACTGTTTATAGAAATAACTGTAACATAAAAAAGACAAGAAACATTTCGGCGGTGATCGAGAAATGTAAAAGTTAATAAAATAATTTGCGTTAATAAAATAAAATAGAAATTTTCTTATCAGTCTTTACCTTGTAGGCCACTGAAACGTTTAAAATTCGGAACTTACGTGTTTTTAGTGATTTTTAAGTGAATAGATTTTCATAATTTTTGTTTAGTGAACACTTCTTTTTAGTCCTAGTAATATTACCTAACGACATTTTTAAATATTATATTTTTTTACATTTTAAACGTTTTTATTTTGTAAATTCTATCAAATGTTGTATTAATTAATTTCAGACTTCCAATATAAATAGAACATAAAACTGACTCATTAACAAAACCGATCTACCTTTAAATTTTTTAAAACAACAAATTGAATACTTTGAGAAAAATAACAGCAAGTTGAGTTTGATTGTGATCTTCTTAAAAACTAGTAAAATTTTGACACAATAGAAGGAAATGAGAAGGGAAATACTTGAATTGAAAAAAGCCATGTGTGACTATAGTTTTTGTATTAATAAAATTGTCTTTGAAAGAAAATGTTAAGAAAAAACAAAAGAAGTGAGCAAAAATATTTACACATTCGTGTAGTACCGCTAAAGAAAGAATTTTTGTTTCTTTGGCTAATAAAAGGTGGATTAGAGACTAAATTTAGGTTCATCTTTTATTGTGAGAAACTTCTTAAACAATTGCATAAATTGGTCTTACTGACAACTTCTTCTTTTAAGTTCAATAAAAGATGAAAAATACTTCGCATCTACTCACGTCATCTAAAACTCGGCAATTCACCAGCATTCTTAGCCAATTATACCATAATTCAGGGACTTCTTAACCTTACTCTAAACATTTAACAAGGTTCAAGCGAAGCAAATATTTCCGAACAGGGGTTTTGGTCTTTTTCTGAATTCTAGAAGAGTCAAATATGAGGTTTAATAATATTTGATAACATTTAAAAGTCAAAAGGACTTTTCTTGGAAACACAAGCCAGTCGCATTTCTTCTATTCATCAATTCAATATTAATACTTGTACTTCTGGGATTGAATATAACTAACATTGAGTCAAGATATTCTTACTTCAGCCACACTACACGAATGATGGAATGTGGCTTTGAATGACCCTATTTTTATTTCGCACAATCTCTAATCATTTTAAGGGTGGTCAAAACCCCTTTACTGTGCGCTTATTATCAAACGAAAGTCTTATGAAACATAAGCATTTCGCAACATTTTTATTAAAATACTCTTCAAAATGGAATCTAAAGGTTTGTCGTATACTCGATGTATCTAAATATTATTCTTGTAAGTATAATGTCAGTCTTAGTGGATATCCGTTCCTCTTTAACAAAGAAACGAATTTTGGACTTTTAAAACTCTATTTCCACAAGACTGTTGATACTAATTTTGACCATATTTTAATGATCTTATCGTACAGTGGGGTTACAGAAAAAGTCAGAACTAAATATGGAAAAAACTATTTACTATTTTCAAATGAAACAGTAAGGCAGTAGTTCAGTCAAAATCCCAACAAGCCGTTGTGTATCCAATAGGATTTTGCATTTTTTAAATTTTAAACTAAGGGTTTTAAATTTAGTTGTTTTACCACATTGTTAAGACCCATTATTGGCTGATAAGTACATTTCAAAAATATTTAAATTTAATTTGAAAGCTTATGGGTTTCTTTTTTCTCTGGGATAAGTGCCACATTTAGTTTCAGCAAAAAACCCTAAATCAAAAACGGATACTTTGTTTACAAAATTCTTGTATTAAAGTGTCGAAAACTATCTACTTACTCGTACTTATTTAAATAGAACATAACATGTTCCTCGCTTCGTTGAAAACTCTCGAGTCCGTGTTTTATTCTATCGAGTTAATTTAAGCTGCAACGAACCTTTCAATGTCAAGAAACGAAAAAAGTTTTTGGATTTGATTAGCTTTAAGCTTGGAAATAGAAACTTGGAACTTAGAAACCTTCACCAAAACTCACATTTATTATTTAACTATTTTTATAGTTTTTGTCAAAGTGGACTTGTCGAGTTTTCATTGAAGAACGACGATAAATACCCTCCTCAAAATTAAAGAAACTTCAAAATCGATTCAATGTGAAATATACATTCGTTGGTGTTAAAATAAAATGCGTGTGTGGATTTGTCAAATGAACATACATATTATCTCAAAATTGGATTGATGGTATGTCAAACTTACTGAAAAACGAAACTGTACCGGAAATTCATTAGGTATTTTTTATATCAAAAATAATTTAATAATTTCTTAATAAATATATTGTGAGAAACTTTTAAATTTAAATTGTTTACACAAGGAATATTTTATAGATGTAGATATATATCAAAAATTAAAACCATCCCAAAAATCTATTTCAAAATTTAAATAAAATAAATATTTTAAACGAATAAAAAAATCCATCTTATAGTTATTTTATAAGAAGTGTTAACAACCACAAAACAAAACAAAAAATTCAAATACAAGGATTGTAATTTTAGGGAAATACAAAAATCATATAAATGTAATAATAATTGGAATAAAAACAAAAAAAAAAACACAAGTTTGTCTAAAATGTAGACCAAAATCTTAATAATAGATATATCAATTAAAATGGCTTTTGCCAAATTTGTACGTATACACGTCTTAGCACGACTTAAAACTGTAGTTTATAGATGTCAAAAATAAAATATAAAACCTTAATACAAAAATATATACCTACATACCTTTAATCCTAATCTAAAATTCTAAATTCTCTTTGAAGAAAAAAAAAAGAAACGTTCCTTATTTTATTTGGTTCCGTTTATTGCAATTGGCTTAGTGCTTATTTAAAACCAAACAACACAAAAAGACAAACATTTATCGACCAGAAAAAAAAACCAACTGAATAATTGTAGTCCTACTTCATGTATTTGCTATATTTTTCTACTAACATTTTTCTAACTTTTGTTTCTCAAATTATCGAAAAAAAAAACATCCCAAATGCCTTTGAAGACCCTCCCTATGTTTTGAATAAAAATGTATTAAATGTTTCTTAGCATTTGTTTAGATCTGTAATTTCAAGTGAAGTGTTTTGTAAAACAAACAACAATTACTAATAAATTTAATTACAGTAAACTGGAAATGTTGGATTTGTGTTTTTTCTAAATTTTTGACAAAACCATACAATTTTGAAATGTCAAAAGTCATTGTTATTTAGTTTTTTGAATTTTATTTTAATGTTTTGAAAGAACAAAAAAATACTTAAAAGGTAAGCGATTTCGTCCTCAAAGAATATTTAAGACAGATAGATTTATGCTCACAAGTAAGTATCGCTTTGAACATTGAGATTTCTAAAACTTTTTATTTCCTATTAGAATGATAAATCAATAGTACAAAAATATCTATTAGATACGGAAGATTTTTATTTAGAGGGATGGGAGGTTATGTTGAATTGTATAAAACGAAAAAATTTACCTTAGTAGATAAAGGTTTTTTTACCACTGAAATAAATCAGCCAAATAAAGGGTGGTCAAACGAAAACGCACGATTTTAATTGTAAATAAAACAAAAAGTTTTCAGAGAATTATGTTAATATTTTTACTTGCGACTTATACGAGTAGTTACTATAAGGCAAGTTATGCATTCGTAAAAAAATCGAACTCGAGATTTTGATCAAAGTTGACATTACAATGATAGCGAAGATTAAAAAAGTGGGTCTCGCAAGTCTGTTTGTCTGCTTTTCTATTAGACTACAGCCTTAACGGCTCGGCCGATTTTCTTTAACCTTGATAGATATCATTTTTAATGTTTTTACCCCACATGTTTTTTTTTTTTAAGACCAAAAATAACGGTACCTGCCATACGAATTTTTTTCGAAATTTTATAAATATTTTTTTTTTTTCAAAAACTGTTCGACAGATTTAAAAAATAAAAATACAAAAAAATTTCATTTAGTTAAAGCTAGTTAATGGTTGAAAATTTTTTTCCGAAAAATTGTTATTGAGGGTACCCCACATGGAACCATTTTTTTTTTTTGTTTTTGATTTTCTCGAAAACGGTACCACCGATTTTGATCATTTTTTTTTTGCTAGAGCTGCCCAAAAACTTGAATAGAATTGTGTATGCAAATTGTCAAAAAATGTTTTTTTGGATTAAAATAAATCAATTTTTTTTTTAAACTCAATACTTCGAAAACCACATGCTAGATTTTTTTTTAAACTTTATAAATAAAAGTTTCTCAATTTAATCTACAAGATGTGAGAAAAAAATTATTATTTTACCTAAAAATAAAGGTACCCACCATACAAATGTTAAAAAAAAAGGTTTTCAAAAATCGTATTTTTCTCGAAAACAGCGCCTAGAATTTTGATAAAAAATTTTTCTTTCAATTAATTTTTACGATCTTTAATTTAATAAAAAAAAATTGAAATTAAGATACGTATTACAGCTTTTCCATTTTTTCGACATAACGGATTTTAATGAAATTTTTTATAGAGATGCTTAAAAGTTTAAAAAACATTGCATTTCAAAACTTAAAAAAAAAAATATTTTTTGAATTTTTGAAAAAAGAATTTTTTTTTTTGGAAAATTTAATATCTGAAAAATGGGTCAGTATTTTGTTTGGAAATTTAATTTTCATTCGTATAATAATAAAAACCTAAAGTTGACGTACCAAATTTTTCTCTTAAAAATGTTTTAAAAATTTTGTATATAAAACCTTATTTTATTAAGAAACCACTACAACGACTTATAATTTTTGTTTTTGCATAAATTCATATTTGCTTAGCATTCTGTTTTTGTCTCTTACTGAATTTAAATTTTTTTATCCTTATGAACAGTTTTCTCTCATAACATTCGTTTTTAAAATTCCTAGTCCATTATATAGGAGCAAGTTCGTGCGACACAGTCGTGCATTTTATTTATTGTGATAAAACGATTTATAACAATTATGTGTGAAACAAAATATCGGCCAAATGCTCTATCCGATAGTCCATATTTTCAATGACTGAGACATAATTGATGTTCAATGTCGTTAATGTGCCGAATTATCTCATCCTTTAGCTCTTGAATTGTTCTTGGCTTATTGACTCTATTAAATATCCCCAAAGAAAGAAGTCCAAAGGTGTCAAATCACATGATCGTGGGGGCCAATTAACATCGCCACGCGGCACGCCATTGAATTTCTCGCGCAAAAAGGCCATTGTTTCGTTGGCTGTGTGGCAAGTGGCACCATCCTGTTCGAAGCGCATATCGTCCAGGTTCATATCCTCAATTTCTGTCCACAAGAAGTCCGTTATCATCTCGCTATAGCGAACACCATTCACGGTAACTGCTTGGCCGACCTCATTTTTGAAGAAGTACGGCCCGATGACGCCGCCAGCCCGTAAACCGCACCAAACAGTCACTCTTTGTGAATGCATCGGCTTTTCAACAATCACTTGTGGATTCTCATCTGCCCAAATGCTGCAATTCTGCTTGTTAACACATCCACTGAGGTGAAAGTGTGCCTCGTCGCTGAAGATGATTTTATGTTCAACCAACCATTCGGCGTATTGACGACGCTAGAAATGTCCAGTAGGCTTCAGCTCTTGAGTCGATTGAACCTTAGAAGGTCTTCTGCGATAAACATACCGAGAACTGAAAGCTGTTTGGCTTCCTCAATGCAAATGTCCCTCATATATATAGCGACATGTGAGTTAGGTTACGCTTTAACGATAGGAGACAAAATTTAGTTTTTAAAGCAATAAATTCTACGCTGTTTATGGCTCCCAATGCTATCGAGATCAGAATTCAATAAGAATTTCATACGCTGCCGTTCTAAATCCAAGTCCGAAGAACAAGGACGTGAATCTGGAAACGGATATGAGTGCGTAAGATTATTTGTCATCAGCAAAACAATTAAATGGATTAGAAGTTTTTAGACAAGAAATGATTTGTGAATATGAGAAAGAAAGTCGGAGACAAAACGGAGCCCTGTGGCTCACCATTATTTATTTTATGTATTTCAAACTTAAAATGGTCCAACAGAACTTGAGTTATGCCGTTCGAAAGTTAGTTTTTAATTCAAGGAAGAAGAGATTCATCAGTACCAAATGTATGCAGTTTCGAATAGAGATTTTGATGCCAAACTCTATCAAATAGTTTTGTTGTGGCAGTCTACGAACATTTTCGTTAAAATGAAAAAAAGGGAATTTTCGAGTGCTGACTAAACATTGTTTTTTACGAGAAAAAACTATCACGCAAACCAATGTTTAACTAAAAATAGGGGTACTTTTCATAATTGCTGGCTTATGCCATTTCGGTGCGCTCGTCTCAGCACAAGTAACACCCAACGGTCTTGTCGCCAAATTGAGGTCACTACACCAAAATTGATAAAATCCACAGTTTGATAATGGACGATCGGCGAGTGTAGCTGCACGAGCTTGAAGATCCCACAGGCCTGTCACATCAGTAATCAGTGATTTCGATTTTACATACATATTTGGACATAAAAAAGCTTTTCGCAAGATGGGAACAGTGTTTGCTCACAATGGATAACAAACGCAATCGATGTTTTGAGGGCATCACCAAATTTGAGAAACGTGGGATGATTTGTATGGAGCTAAAAGAGACTATGGTGAGACAAAAAATGGTTTTATTCCTTATGTCTTTTTTCGGGGACTTGAAATTTAATTCTTTTCGCAATGAGCATACTTACTATAATGTCCCAAAGCTAGTAAATTTTGTTGGTTACGAGTAATTGTAAAAAAATGTAGGAAATACTTAGTACGTCGTCTTCGGTTCCTGTGGTCGTTTTCAATGAAAATCCTTTTGTCAGCTCACAAAAAAAAGCCAATTTGCTTACAGTACAGCTTGCTGTTAGAAAATATCACGATTCTTTCTGTATTTGAGAAGTTAAATGATTTTATGGGATAAATCTTCTTTTGTACTCGTACAGTTGCAAAAGCCCTGAAAGATCTCGATATGCAACAATCCGCTTGCCCGGATAGTATTCTTCCCAAAAGGGTGTTTTTCAACGGTGACAATTGTGCGTTCATTTTATATCGATAAATCTCTTCTTCGTTGGAAACAAATTAGAATAATTATTGCCGTCTGATTTCCAGAAAAGTATGAATTTATGCAAACAAAGTTTAAAAATCGTTTTAATATTAAATACATTTTGTATTTAAGAAATTTCTTTAAAATGTTTCAAGAAAAAAATTTTGTCATGCCAATTTTAAGTATTTAGTACCTAATATAGATTTTAGGAAATAATTTCAAAAAATAATCGTTCACACGTTTTGAAGATATTGATTTTTCAAAAAAACCCAAAAAATGTTTTTTTCGAATATTTGTATATACAATCAGCCTTATTGTGAGTTTCGCCCGGAAAACATTTCCCCCGAAAAAATTTTAAAGGCTGTTATGAGTTTCGCCCGAATAAAAATTTCACTTCGTATCAGGAGTGACAGTTCAGAAAATAGACACGTTCAGAAAAATGAGGCCCTCAACTGTGATGGAAACGGAAAATGAAATGCCACCTCCAAATTCTCTGTTAACTAAAATAGTGCTATTTGTCGAAATTACTTGCAATAGAGACAAAATTGCGGCTACCACTCATTGTGGTTCCCAATTTTAAATTGGATTATATGAAACGAATAATTTGCACACCTATTTTTAGACATCGTTCGGAAAATGAACAGACCTTGTGAGTTTGAACAAACATACGAGTATGTTTGTTTTGGCAATTGTTAAATAAGAATTTCAGGATATAAAATTAAATTATTATTTTAGAATAAAGAAAGGATAATTATCATAAATATAGCATAGCATAGCGTTACGTATCTTGTCTGAGGGAGAACAAATATTTGAGGAGGGAGCACTTCGAAGGAATTTGAGGGATCACTCTAATCCTTTGGAGATGCATGAGTATGAAAAGGAATTAATCCTTATTTTTTTTCCAGATTTCATCAGTACTACAGGCAGAGGGTTTCTTTGCAGAGGGTGGGTACCAAAAAGGAGTTGGCAAAGACCATGATGTTGGTTTGGCACAATCGTCTTTTAGCCTTATTCTTACTTTTCCTCCACTCAAACTCACTCTTCACTTCTTCCAAAATTCGGCCACTTTCTCCCGATTTGCTTGGCAATTTCAGGATTCTTCTGCAATTTATTAAGCAGTATATCGCTTTTTTTGTTATATGCTCCTGCATTATAACAAAAACATGAATTTTAAATTTTGTTATCTTAAAAAAATAAACAAACAACTTACATTTTCCGCCTTATTGTAGGTACTCTCTTTCGCCTAATAAAAATAAGTGAAAATTATGGTTCTAAATGGCATATCATTCCGCCCGAAATGATTGTTCACAATAAGGGGAATTTTTCGAACATGAATAATTTTTCGGGTGAAACTCACAATAGGCGAAAAGTGAAATGTCAAATTTTCCGGGTGGAATGTTGTTTGGGTGAAACTTACAATAAGGCTGAATATTATTTTATACTTAAGGGGGATCTTGATAAAAAATTTGGTTAAAATCATAAGAGTGGTTTAGGCTGTAGATGGAGGTATAGACAGGCCGATGGGATTGCCGGATCCACTTTTTTCGTCTTCGCTTTTATCGTTATGTCAACTTTGATCAAAATCTCAAGTTCGATTTCTTTTTCCAAATGCAAGTACAAATGATATGACCTAAAATTGAACCAATTTGTTTGTATTTCATATAAGAAATCAGTTGATATACTTCTTTTAACTATTACTCCTTTGATAATTGCTTTGGCAATTTAAAGTTAGTTGTTTAATAAACATCAATTTTCCACAGATTCAAGAGGGTGCAAAAAGAAAAAGGGTTAAAATCCCGAAAAATATAATTATTCAGACTTCTTGGATCACTGTAACGATTGTGCAAGAAGTCTATTTAATCTTTGTTAATTTAATGGACGAATGAAATAAAAAGAGAAATACAATTTGGCTTGCAACAAACAAACTTTTCGATTCTATCAATTCTATAGGGTGACCAGATAAGAATCAATGAGAAGAAATTTAAATATAACAAAGTTGTGAGATCTGAATTTTTTTTGACTTATTTTGAAGCTCAATTTATACCACATAGAATAGCACAGCATTCAAATGGCAAATTGCCTTCACTGGCAGTTCTTCAATCCAGTTTTTGATTACTCGTGGCGTTATTCCGGCAATAGCGTCTCGAATTTTGGTCTCAAACTCGTTAAAAGTGGTTAGCACTGTTAGCAGAGACTAAGGACTTGACTTGACCAACAGAAAATAATCGTGTCGTGTCAAATCAAATGAACACTCGCCGTGAGATGGCCCAGTCGCACAAATTGCTCCTACATTCGCCGTTTGTATGACATGTGGTGCCATCTTGTTCGATCCACAGCTTGGATATATCGATGTTGTCAAGTTGTGTCAAAAGAAAGTCGATTATGCTCGCTATATACCCGAGACCATTGACGATTGACGGTAACGGTGTTGCTTTTTCGTTTCGAAAGAAATACAGTTCGATGATACCGCCATGCCATAAACCGCACCAAACAGTCAATCTTTGTAAGACATTGATGCATCGTCGAACACTTGCGGATTTTGAATTGATTTTTTGGCCAAAATCTGAATCTCCGGAATACATTTGACAGCTGCTAAACCATAACATAAATTGAAGGGTTGTAAGTCTAAAGGGTCTAAGTGCCAAAAAATCAAAAATCAATATTTTTATCAAAATACAATCTAAGGGCCAAGCCTTATAATATCAAAATGGATTCAAGTGCCTATTTCTTTTAAAACTGTACACACACACAAATAAAGTTGTGGTATAGCCTAAGTGCCAAAGGGCTTTTGCTTATGTTTTTCTCGTTAATCTCTAAATTATAAAAATGGCACTTAGACCCTTTAGACTTACAACCCTTCAATTGCTATAATTGGTGTCTGGCCACCCTTAGGCTAGGACCGCACCTGCGATTTTTCGTCGAGGCGATTAAAAAGTCGTAGTCGCTACAAATTATTGTCATGCATGTACGCCAATTTCACTTTTCGACTACGATTTTTAAGTCGTAGTAATTTAAATCGCAAGTGTGGGCATATCCATTTGAGTACATGTGTTTCATTTAAGTTTACGACAATCGCATCGCAAGAAAAATGAAACAAATTGCGACTTTTAAATCGTCATGATTTATTGGTAGCAAGTACGTTCATTCTCATTTAAATGCATGTGTTCTATTTTTGCGACTAAAAAATCGTGCGATTGAAATCGCAAGTGCGGTCCTAGCCTTATAGTCATTTTCCCTAATAAAATCTAACATCTCTTTCTATTTGTTGTAAAAGATATACACACCGAACAGCGCGTGCTGGACGCATGGTCTCTGCAGAGCGCCAGGAACCTGTGGAAATGTACATAGTTCCATATTTTATTGTAGTCATCCTAATAGACCTGCCTTTTATTTTCTAAACTTTGGAGATTGTTATGCAAGATTTAGACAAGAATTGCAACTTCGTTTATATTTTTAATATTCCAGAAGTTATTTTTATTAAAAAAAAACGCTTCGAAAATTTTAACGTCATATCATCTTGTACTATTTTTTTTTTTTTAATTAAAATAACTCAATACAAAAGTAATTAATTTCAACGTCAGAAAAAAAAAAACTATTAAAATTATATTGCATCATTTCATGCATTAATTGCCCGCGTTAAAATTGTATCGCATGAAGTTGACGAAGGCACAGAAAACGCCACACGATTTTGGTCTTGGAAACGTGCAATTCCAAAAATACACACACCGAAAACATTATAATTCTTTTTTGTTTTCTTAATTGAAGTAGCAGGTATTTTGCGGCCCTGAAATAGAACGCCAAGCGCCCCGAGACGAATAGTGTTCAATGCGATTATAGACGTCACATTTACGTCTCG
The DNA here is from genome assembly GCA_911387755.1 of Chrysotoxum bicinctum. Classification (NCBI taxonomy): domain Eukaryota; kingdom Metazoa; phylum Arthropoda; class Insecta; order Diptera; family Syrphidae; genus Chrysotoxum; species Chrysotoxum bicinctum. The sequence goes on along the minus strand of OU426988.1, from coordinate 219,633,887 downwards.
ACCGAGCCATTTGTCTTGCAAATTATAATGTATATTCAAGCAGCTTTCTGGTTGTGGTGTAGACTGTAGAGGGTGAGAAATATACAGCGAATAGTTGGACAAAAATTTATTTATTTAAAAAAAAAAATATTTTCAGAAAATTAAAATATTTATCTGGCGTTGAAATTAATTTCCCACAAATGAAAACATATACGATCTTGGCAACGTTTTTGAATATTTGTGTTGATGGTTGTGATGCGATTGCGACGACGACCGTTGTCTGCAAATACATATTCATCAATTGCACTCGTGCTTCTGAAAGGCCGCAATATTTTAATTTAAATTTTTTAATTTTCTTGAAATAAAACAAAATGTTGCGAATCACAATGAACGCCACCGACTAATGTGAATTGAAATAATTTACAAATTGATGTGATGATCGAGGAGGAATCATTGAGGCTTTTTTTTAGGAATTGACGTTTTGGTACAATAATAAAAATTATTTCTCATACTCGGGATTTATAGCCGAAATTTGCGGGTTTCTTCTTAAAGGCTACATAGTGGAGCGGCATAGTTTACAAATAAAAACAATTGAAAAAGCTTGAAACTTTAACATGATTTCAAGACCTTCAGGGAATTTAATTAATAAGAAATTTTTCGTTACTTAAATTATTGATACTCTAAAAGATTTTATCTAAATGTATCTTTTTAAATTTAATTTTGTTTTTGAAATAAATAGAAAAATTAAAAAAAATTATATACTACTTTTAGATCGTTCAATATAATATGTTGTATCGGATGGGGTCAAGTCTGATTTTCACAAAATAATTGCTGGTGTTCCCCAGGGTTCTCTTTTGTCTCCAACTCTCTTCCTCATTTATTAGATGATCTCTTGCCTGAAACTTCTGATCCACTTCATTGTTTTGCCGCTGACTCTACTCTCAGGTTCTCATACTCGTTCTCAAATTCACGTCCATCTTCTTCGGAAGAGGAATTGCAACGGTATTGTGTGATAAGCTCATTAACTTCCGATCTTAACAGCATTGTAAAATGGGGTATATAAAAGATTGTGTGGAGTTTAATGCTTCGAAAACTCAATGCCTTCTATTGTCGTTGAAAAGTCCTCAGTACTCGGTATGAATGTAAACGACTATTTTCGTTTGAATAACCACTTTCTCGAGACCGCTAAAAACGCTGCTAAATGTTTAGGATCTACATATCGGTATAAGAAATTTGTCACCCACTGATCTGGCTACAATTAGTAAGGCGTTCATACGTCCAAAACTCAGGTATAACTCACTTCTTTGGGCAGGTGCAGCTCCAACTTGTCTTCATTTATTGAATAGAGTCCAGAACAGTGCGTTAAAACTGATGGGAAACAGAACTATCATGGAATCATTCCCATCTCTTGAATATCTCCGGAATATTTCATGTATTTCTTTGTTTTATCGCTCCTATCACAGGCAATGTTCACTAGAAGTAGCCAGTTGCATTCCTCCGCTACCCTATGGTTTCACCCGTGATACTCGTTTCGCTAAGAATGCTCTTCAGTTCACCTTTAAGCCTAGCTTTGATCGGACCGTCGAATACTGAGAATCGTTTTTTGGTCGCACAACATGATTTTGGAATAATTTACTTATCGCGGTTTCCCTTGTTTGTCTGCACACTAGGTCATTTGGTCAGGCCACATCTTTCTAGATATAATGCAGTTGCTTAAACCATCTACGGTAGTATTAGGAAGATTTTGCCCTTCATAATACCAAGAGGGCTAATCCTTGCCCGGGCAGCTCGTCAACCCGTTCAATTCCACAGTGCCCAGACACTGTGACTGACATTAAGGTTATTATTAAGGTAAGCTTACGTAAGCTCATCTCGGCATTGTTGGATCTATATTTCATCAATAAATAATAAAACATTTTTAACTTAATTCTTTAAAGAAAGTCTCTTTCCCTCTCAAAAATCTTCAGTTTATCGCTGTCTCTAGGAGAATTCTCTTAGTTATAGAAGAACTTTTTCATAACCCGAATACAAAAAAGAAACCAAAATCTTTGAAACATTTTGAACGAAATTTTAAGTTTTTTTTGTGTAAGTCTCTCATTTTCTCTAGCCAACACGGTTTTGTCAAAGATAGGTTCACAACGACTTACTTCATTGAATTCGTATCCTTTAGCCTCTCAGCCTTAGAGAATGGAAAGGAAGTCGACATTGTTTCAACAGATTTCAGTAAGGTGTTTGACAAAATTTCACAAACGTTTATTCTAATCAAACAGTCCGATTTTAGGCTTGAACCTATCTTCCTTTTTTAACTGAAAAAGCGTAACTACAAAATTCAATTAAGATCTACCTTCTACGATAATTTTTTAGCTGCCTCCGGGGTCCCACAAGGTAGGCACTTGGGACCTCTTTTTTGTATCCCTACTATTAACAATACCTAAATGGTCATCAAGTATTCCCATTTCTCACCCTACGCCGACGATATAATTCTACTGTTCTTCAACTTTATCCTGATAAATTATGTATCTTGTGCCTGAAAAATTACTTAGAGCTTAATATTGCCAAAAGGCATTCAACAACTTTTTTCAAGAAAACGCATCCAATCTCCTCCCTGTCTCTACCTTCTACATTATAAACCTATATCCAACGCTGAATCAATTTTGGACCTTGGTGTTTTATGTGATAGAGAGCTCAAGCTTATCATACATATTGACAAAATTACTCATAAAGCAAACTCAGCACTAGGCTTTATGAAACGATCGTCCAAAGAAATCTCTTACTTCTACGTTACCCGTACCTTTTACATAACCTAGCTCCCTTATTCAAAAACACCTGTGAAGTATGTACCCCTGATCAACAAATTCATATTTCAAGAATCGAATGCATTCAACGTTAATTCCAACGTTTTGCTTTGTTTCTACCTCCGTATCGAGACTAACTTCAATTGATTAACTTGAATACGCTGGAAAACTGCACAACTCTCTACGAGTCCATCTATTTTAACAAATTTACGAATAAATTTAAATTAAAAAAAACCGTTTGTCCCGTTTTTGAGAAATCGAATTTTCAAAATAAATTTTTTTTAGAAGCTTCTCTATAAAAAAAATTTATTAAAATCCGTTGCGCCAAAAATGAGAATTTCAAAATTCGAAAAATGGTTTTATAGTAGGTACAGTGACTAATATCTTAATGAAACGAAAGAAAAAACTATCAAAATTTTTAAATAAAGAACGATTTTCGAAAACCATTTTTAACATGTGTATAGTGGGTATCGATATTTTTAAATAAAATGAAAAGTCTTTCTTTCCACCTTCTTGATAATATTAAGAAAATCCCAAATGTCAAGTTTAAAAATATCCAGCATTGGGATTTCGAAATATTAAAATTTCAAAAAAAAAAACAACAATTTAAATAAAAAAAAGGTTTTTGAAAATATTAAACTTTTGGGGAGCATGTGCATAAAAAATAATCAAAATAGATTGTAGTGTTTTTGAGAAAATCAAAAACAAAAAATGGTTTTTATGGGGGTATCACTAATAACCATATTTCGAATTTGTACTTACGACTTACATAGGTACTAACTATAAGGCAAGTTATGCATTCGTAAAAAAAATCGAACTCGAAATTTTGATCAAAGTTGACATTACGATGATAGCGAAGACCAAAAACTTCAAACTTGGTAGATATGGGTTTTAATTTTTTCCCCCGGATGTTTTTTTCTTTTTTTTTTTTATGACCAAAAATAACGGTACCTGCCATACGAATTTTTTTCGAAATTTTATAAATATTTTTTTTTTTCCAAAAACTGTCCAACAGATTTTTTTAAAAAAAATTCCAAAAATTTCATTGAGTTAAACCTAGAAAATGGTTGAAAAAAATTTTCCAAAAAATTGTTATTTTTGGTACCACCCTTGGAACCATTTTTTTGGTATTTGATTTTCTCAAAAACGGTTCGACGGATTTTGATCATTTTTTTTCTACTAAAGGTCCCCAATGGTTTGAATGTTATTGTGAATTAAAATTTTCGAAAAATAATTTTTTGGATTTTAAAAAAAAAAAAAATTTTTTGAAAATTCAATATTTCGAAAACCCCATTTTTAAAACTTGATAAATAAAAGTTTCTTAATATACATAGTCTAGAAGATATGAGAAAAAGAAATTTATTTTACCCAAAAATAACGATGCCCTCCATACAAATGTAAAAAATGGTTTTCGAAAATTGTATTTTTCTCGAAAAAAGCTCCGAGAATTTTGATCAATTTTTTTTTGCTTCGATCAATAATTTAATATAAAAAAATTGAAATTAAGATATTACTGATGTTATTACTTAATGTAATCTACCAAGTTTAAAGAAAATCACCCGAGCCGTTTAGGTATTAGTTGAACACAGATAGACAGAATCGTGTCTTCACTATATCATCAAAATGTCAAGTCTGATTAAAATCTCGAGTTCGATTTTTTTTACGAATACATAACTTGCCATATAACACCTATGTACATATGTATGTCGCAAGTAAACAAGGCCAATTTTATGGCCCTCAGCATCATTAATCTACCTAGTCCCAATTTTTACATCATTCTTTGAAATTACGTTTGTTTTTTGCCAGATTAACGAAGGATTTAAAAAAGTGGCCCTTCGCAGTCGACTTTCTACGTTTATTTTCCAAATTTGAGACGACCGGTTTGGTAATCAATCAGCCAACATTCTTAGGTCAAATTAATGCTAGATCGGCCGAGAGCATCACCGCGGTCTGTGGAAGTGTACAGCAGAACCCGGGGCAGTCGATTCCTCGACATGCACAAGAACTCGGCCTTTCGCTGACTTCAAAAAGATCTAATTGACCTAGGAACTCAAAGTTCATAACCTTTTGGAACAGGACCAAGATTTTTAGACGAAAAATCATGACAACCAAAATTGCCGTATATCGGACAACACCAACGCACATGAGCTTCATCCATTAGATGAAAATGCATCCTCAAAAACTTACCGTTTGGTGTGGATCTTAGGCTCGTGGCGTCCTTGGTCCGTACTTTTTCGAAAACGACATTGTTGAGACGGTCACCGTCAATGGCAAGCGTTGCAGAAGGATGATAACCAAATTGAACTAGACATACGGACCTAGACGACATGTGGTTTCAACAGGGCGGTGCTAGGTGTCACACAGCAGACGCCACGTTTGACATTCTTCATAGCCGATATGAGAGTAAAGTTATTTTTAGCAAAGTTTACTTGAACTTGTGAAATCTATGCGAATAAACCGCAATCGGCCGATGTCCTTAAGGTAAGGGGAACGTAATACAGGTCTCCTTGTTTTTCTAACGTTCGTACTGTGGTTATCATTTTGAGGGTAGTAATGACCCCTTGAGTGCGTGCTAATTAAAAAAAAAATCCCTCAAATTCAGCGGGATCTATGCGGAAGAGTCATTGAAAATTGTACCACTCGGATCCGTGCCACCTTAAGAAGCCTGGTTGTGTACAAACAACTTATCCGACCCGTTCTGACCTACGCCTTTCCCATCTGGTTTACTATTTCACCTACAGCAATGAAAAAGATGAAGCTTTTTGAAAGAAAGATACTCCGCATTTGCACTGGACTGTACCGTAACCCACTGATGAAGAAATATATACCAACAAGGAATCTGTATAAAGAAGCAAAGTTAATACCACTGGACAAGTATTTACTCAGCTCTCCGGAAAAATCATCAGGAACCTGGAAGATCATCCCAACACAGAAGTGCAACAACTTCTCCAGCATGAACTAGAGCCTCGTGACAAGTATCTATACTCCCGAGCCATCACTGACGATCAATTTGAAGACATCATTCATAACGACAACGCACCCTTTTACGAGAAGAGCAACAATCAGGGGATAAAACTCCCACTCATCAAAAATTATTATTTAGTTAATATTAAAAAATCGTGAATTAGATTAAGAAAACATTAATATGATATTGTAAGCAAAAAGCATTATGTAAAGCCAAATGAAGAACGTTGGGCCCCTATTGTTGAGCCAACATGATTTAATTTAGTAATAAGTTAGATTTAAGTCAAATTGTATATAAAACTAATTGAAAAATAAAATTCTTATGTCGTTTTTATTTGGCAATCCGGAATCTCTCTCCGAACTCCGATCCGAAATCCCAACTGAGCACTTTTGTTTGCTTCTGATGATTCTGAAGTTTTGTTTGATTGTATATGTATGTGAAATGTTTGTTGAAAGCAGGGTTGGCCGAATTGTCACTTTTTAGAAATAACTACATTTGTTACGTCTGCTACGTATTTTATGTAGTTAATTGTAGTTAATGTAACAAATTGTAGCATTGCTGTCAATTAACTGTCAGTTGTGCATTTGAAATTTGAATTTTTAAATTAAACGTTCAGTTATTCCTACAATTCTTCATCCTTATGGTAAATGAAACTTTTTTTTACAAACCTTCATTAGATCATAAAAGTGCAAAATTGTTTTTTTTTCCTTTATTATATTGATTTTTTATGAATTAACTACATACATATGTAGCAGACGTAACAAATTGTAGTAAATTAGGCATGTAGTTTCTTCAATAAACTACGCGTAGTTAAATACTACGTTTATATGCAGTATCGAAAGATCGAGTTGGATTAGGGTCGGATTTTCGATCCACATTTCCACTCGACACCGCTGAGCAATTGGGATCGAGTCGAACGAAGCTCATTTCAATTCAATACAGGTATATAAAGGTTCGAAGCGAGCTTCAAGCTCGCTTCAACACCTCATATAAACGTAGTAAATCATGTAGAAAATGTAGTGTAGTTAATTCGGGCAACCCTGGTTCGCACAATTTGGATACCAAAAATCACAGCTGTTGAGGTTGACGTTTAAGTATATGAATGTGTGAGTGCTTCTGGTTTTGCTTCTGATTTCAAATCAAGAAGCAAATTTCTCTTCTTTTCAGAATCAGAGCTGTCATTTTTTTCCAATTGAACACTTTCAGAAGAGTCCGGAAGGCTTCCGGATTGCCAAATAAAAACGACATTAATCTAAAAAAAAAAATCACCTTAAGAAGCTAAGACGTCGGAACGATGTCATCTTTCATACATAATAAAATACCTCACACAAAGCATGTTTTATTCCATGTCAACATCTACGCGCCATTATTCAAAAACCCTATATTTTGGTTTCGAGCTTTTCCCATAAACAGCTCTGCCTATTGTAATTTATCTAGTAAATAAACTTGCCTAGCTTCTACTTTATTTAAACTTTAACCTAGAACCAAAAGAAAAGTAAAGCATCTTCTACTTTTACTGACTTTAGGAACACATATTACATCTTCGCCCACTTTTTACATTTCAAAAAACTCAATCTCTAACTAAGTCAAACCATCACACGATGTAAAATAATTATTTTTTGCTTACGGATATCCCCATATCCATAAACAAAATCTAATTGTAATACTATATTTAAATTGATTCAGATGTCCGTAGTCCATGAAACATATGCACAAGTATTTGCCATTTGATAATCCAGCTTCCAGTTGCAGCAAATTAGTCGTCTTCGTCTGGAATTCAATAAATACACGTGGAACTAATTGATCTCGTGATATAATTAGTTCAACGTCTTGCATCGATTGATTTAAATTATTATTAAATAATCAAGCTTTGGCTTTGGCAATTGAATTTGTTTAAACATTTGTACTTAAGGCAGAAAAGAAAATAATACTGAAATGAGAAAATGTCATTTATTTCGCAGGTGCCATGGCTGATTACTTTGATGAACTTGGACACGAACCAACCGGACCAAATGGACCCGAAGACTTTGCCAAGCATTTCAAGCGTCTTCAGGTGCTTGCAATTATGAATGGCATCGATATTGATATTGAGGTTCCAGAAGCCTCGAAGAAGGCGATTGCAAACTTGCCAGTTCATGAACTCACCGAAGATGATCCAGAGATGGAGTGCGCCGTTTGTAAGCAACCAGGAGAAAAGGGAGAAAAATACAAGGTTCTTCCATGCAAACATGAGTTCCATGAAGAATGCATTCTGCTTTGGTTGAAAAAGGTAAGCTCTGACTAAAAAGTAGATTTAATATCATTTGAAAAAAATAATAGGGACATTCACACTTTATAGCAAAAGCACGTTGCAAAATACGAATGAGAATTTACTCATTCCTTTTACATAATGAAGGGAGAAGCCTTTCACTTTGTGGATTTGCATAATTATTATTTTTGCTCATAAATCTTGAATGAATACTTCTAATTAATTGAAATTCCAAGTTAAAACTATTTTTTTTATTTTGCAGGCAAATTCTTGTCCCATGTGTCGTTTTGAACTTGAAACCGATGACCCTGACTACGAGGAACTACGCAAATTTCGTCAAAAAGAACCTGAAAGGCGGGAGAGATTGAATGATTTGATGGATTCCATGTTTAGTTAAGCTGGTTTATTTTACAAGAAATGCTTGGGTTTTTGTTAAGATGGTTGACATAATAAAATAAATATGAAAAGGGATGGGAGCTATTAAATCAAGAGTCTTTCATTTTAAATACGTATTTGAAGCCTCCAGGAATTTAAATAATTTCCGTTAAAAGGAAATTTAGATCATCCTAACTTTATGCAATTATCAACGGAAATCAAGCCTTAAAATATGCTACAAAAGAAAAATCCCTCAAAAATTACTTTTTTCTGTACGGGATCAATTTGGGTAATGTTCCATTCTCATAATGGTCTCGTTATAAAAAATTCAGGGTTGTTATTCCGTACTAAGGTATTTCATTGTGTATACTCGTATAATCTATAGTACTCTCATGAGAGGAACGAACTTTGAGTATAATTATATAATATGGAGGGCTCGTTCCTATCCCTAATGCATTGTAGTACTTGAAGTTGTGATAGGGGTCGCTGTCTCACTTTCTGTAAGTTAAGGATACAGCCGTATCCTCCGATTTGTGCTTACCTTCTCCTCGCATATAGTTCTCCGTCACATGTGATATGAAGCACTCGGCAATAACTTTGTTTTACACAAATTTGAGTAGCGCCCCCTATGATAGTCACGCATTTGGAATAGAAACGAGCCCTCCATATTATATATACTCAAAGGGAACGAACGACGCACGCGGCGCCTGACGAGCATATTCCATAACAAAGGCAACGACAAGAAAGCTATTTTCTGTTTTCTTTTTATCAATTTTCTATACAAATAAGTATGATGTGGCATTTTTTGCTTCACGCATAGAGAAAAAAACGGAATATTGTTGGAATGAAGGTTTGATTTTTTTCTTTCGCTGTGTTGTATGTATGTTGGAGCAAATGAAGATTATTCACATACACGAATTTTTAAACGATAAATTAGATAATTATTTTTGTAAGCAGATTTTTCAAATGCAGAATTTTGAGAATTAGAGTTTCGAGTATTAGAGTTTTGAAATACAGAAAAGTTTTGAAGAGTAGAATTTTGGAATGCAGAATTTTGGGAATTGAAATTTTGAAATGCAGAAAACCTAATAAGTAAAATTTTGAAAAGCAAAAATTTTGAAATGCAGAATTTTAGGAAATAAAATTTTGAAATGCAGAAAACTTAAAAAGTAAAATTTTAGAAAGGGTATTTTGAGAAGTAGAATTCCGAAATGTAGAATTTTGAAATGCAAAATAAGGAAAAAAAGAAATAAATATGTTTCAAATCATAGTATGTATTTTAACTATATAAGTAGGTATCTCATATTAAGAAATTACTATAGATTTTTCAAAATAACTTTTTTCATGAGGAAAAGAATACAAGTCTGTTCGACTACAGCCTAAACGGCTCGGCCTATTTTCTTTAAACTTGGTAGATATCATTTTTAATTGTTTCTAAGATCAAAAATAATAGTACCTGCCATACGATTTTTTTTTTTTCGAAATTTTATAAATATTTTTTTTTCTCAAAAACTTTTCGACGGATTTAAATTTCATTAAGTTAAAGCTAGGTAATAGTTGGAAATTTTTTTCTAAAAAATGATTATTTTTGGTACCCCCATGGAACCATTTTTATTGTTTTTTATTGTCTCAAAAACGGTACAACTGATTTTGATCATTTTTTTTTACTAGAGCTCCCCAAATGAATTGTGTATTCAAATTTTCAAAATAAAATTTTTTGAATTTAAAAAAAAAACTTCTAATTTTTTTTTTCAAAACTCAATATTTCGAAAACCCCATGCTTGATTTTTTTTAAACTTGATAAATACAAGTTTAATACAAGTTTCAATAAATTTTTATGATCTTTAATTTAATAAAACAAATTTTGAAATTAAGATATTACAGCTTGTTACTACCATAGATCCATTTTTTTCTAATTTTGACATTTGACAATTTTTTCATTATCGAAATAGGGATCTTATATTAGAAGAAATTTGTCCATATAGTAAAACGTCGAATTATATATAAAATAATAAGATGTTTTTTAACGAAATTCAATTTGAAAGTGATTGACAAACAAGGAATAAAATAGCTTTTAATTTGATAATTTGCTTTAAATACTAGGTACTTTTATATTAAGCAACGTGTTTTAATTGTCTACACCCATATTAATAAAGATGGTTTAGTGGAGGTTTATCGTTAAGTCCTGGACTAAGTGCGAAATTTCATTAATAAAACAAATTTTCTGTTAACTGACGTTTACTAATTATGATAAAGTTAAACCACCGAAGTAGGTGGTTTAGCGAAGGAATAAGAAATAGAAATGTCCACTGTCAGACACAAGCAATTGACAATCAATTTAGATAGCCACAGAATCTAAAAAATAGATTGCTTACTTTTATAGAATATTTTCTTAAAAGGATTTTTGATAAACGTCATTTTACTATTTTGGGAACATTTTGTTTTTATTAATGAAAATATTTAAGCCATGGCTTAATTCCTATTCCATGGTTTAGCAAAACCATGGAATATAGGTGGAATAAGCGTTTTTTATTAATACGGCTGCTAGTGTTTTCGTCTAAATCTTAATATCTTAATGAATTTTTTTATAGAGATGCTTCCAAAAAGTTTAAAAAATATTGCATCACAAAATTTTGAAAAAAATATTTTTTTAATTTGTGGAAAAAAAGTAATTTTTTTTGGAAAATTCGATATCTCAAAAACGGCTCAATATTTTTTTTTTGAAACTTAATTTCCATGCGTACAATAATAAAACCTTTAGGCTGGCGTACCAAATTTGTTTCTTAAACATTTTGTATATAAAAGCTTATTTTTTTAAGAAACTACGACTTATAATTTTTGTTCCTGCATAAATTCATATTTGCACACTATTCTGTTTCTGTCTCTTACTTCTAAAAGAATTTAAAAAAATGATTTTATCCTTATGAACAGTTTTCTCTAATAACATTTTAACTCGAGATTTTGATCAAAGTTGTCTTAACGATGATAGAGAACACGAAAAATCAATGTCTTGGAAACGTTTTAGCGATTAATTTTTGAAATTATTTCCTAGAATCTTTATTTTTAAATACTTAAAATTGATATCCCAAATTTTTTGCTAGAACAATTTTAAAGAAACGTTTTTTAAACTTTATTTGCATACATTCGTAATTTTCGTATTTATAGTAACAAAATACAAAAAATAAATTTTTTTTTATGAATTAATAATTTCCAAATTTTATAAAAAAAATCGTAGACAAACATTAAAAGAAATATTGGTTTGTTCAAAATTCGCAGGGCAAATATCTTATTTTTGAGAAAATATATGGATAAAAACTATTTTTTTGTAAAAAAGTTTATTTTTACTGAAAAAAAAATTGTCATGTGGGGTGCATCAATACCTAAATTTTTAAAATTGGCACCAAATTTGTTTTTTTTTTTTAATTTTTCTAAAATTGCTTATAAGCAATGGCCCTGAGTAATAGATCCGAATCTAGCCTAAGTTCGATTTTAACCAAACATTCGTAGAAATAAAACAAATTTCAAGTATAAATACTTAAAAGCGGCTTTCCTGTAACTAAGTTAAATTTAAAATGATAGAATCACAATAGAACTTTACGAATCTGGTTAATAGAAATCTGTTTGTGTATCAGTTCACAATAACGAAATTATGAAAATGAGTCACAATTATTGGTATAAATCAGACTTTTGTAAATTTGATCTGTTACTACGAAATTTTAAAAGCAACTTTTCTACATCTAACAAAAAGTGACTTTAAAACCAATTCTATGAATGTCTATTACTAAGGGCCAATATGTAAATGCGTACAAAATATTTTTTCCAAAAAAGGTACATATCTTATTTTTTTTAAATATTATGTCAATAATAATTTTATTCTATTTATTCTAATTGTTTTTTAATTAATTTAAATTTTCTAAACGAGTGAAAACTATTTTTTCTCGAAAAACTTATTTAATTTTTTTTTTTCAAAATAGTTTTATGTGAATATTTATAAATATCTGAAATTGATTCATATACACATAAAAAGTATATTAAAAATTGTCTATATTTTTTGCAAACAAAAGGTGCGTTTTATTATTCACAAATCTATCTGGATCCGGATCTGGATTAAGTTTTAACATGTATTACAAAAACAATTTGGGATCCTGTTTTCTATCGGGATCTATTTCAAAGATCCAAAAATTAGTTATAACACTGGCGAGTAGATGGCTTTTATGATAAGGTAGTGTAAGTTATAGTGTAAAGAAAAAAGACAAGATATAATTTAAAATTTCCAAACCCAAGGATAAAAAGAGACGGGCTTATAACACTGCTGTCAGTAAGATCCGTATCGTTTTATTTTCAAGGCAAGATCCCGATCCGGATCCAGATAGATTTGTGGATAATAAAACGTACCTAAAGTTTATATGAATACATTTTAAAAACTGGTTTATACCTATGTATATGGAATTTCTTTTTTTTTTATTTTTAATTATATTAATACCTATCAACGCACACAAATATTTTTTTTCAATTTTCTTCTATTTTATTTTATACAATTTTATATACATAGGTATGTACATACAATATGTAAAAGCTATTTTTTTTAATAAAAATATAGTTATACGTACCTATTAAATTTTCTTAAAGAAATAGTACCTATTAAATTTTCTTAAAGAAATAGTTTTATACCTATTAACGTACATAATTATATTAATTGCAAAAAAAAAAACAATTTCCACTACCTAACCATCGACTGCATAACATAGTTGATTGCCAACTATGAGTATTATACTTTTGAATAACAAAAATAATAATAATTGCAATCAACATAGGTAAGTTACCTATTAACATAATGTACCTACATATTATGTAGATATACCTACTAAAATTTAAAAAATCTAAATCCTTTCAAAAATCAAATCTGAAAATTATTCCTACTTAAATCTATTCAAATATGTACATAGGTATGTGTGTTCATACAAATAAAAAGCAACGTTGTATTTTGGTTAGGTATACCGAAATTAAACAACGTTGCTTTGTTGTGTATGAAATAGACAAAACAAAACAAATATTCTTGACAAAAAAAATATTACAACAAAGCACAGAAGACGCCTCACAAGGAAAATGCTACAAAACAAATTTGATTTTCTCATTCTCGTCTTTCTCATTGCCACGTGGCTAAAAAATTTTTCTCGCTCTATCCTCAATTACCACCCTAAATCAAAAGTCTCCACGACAATATTTTCGTCCGACGGCGCCATCGGTAGAGTGTATTCCACAACTTTTTTTTCTGTTCCATGAGAGTACTATAGATTATATATGTATACAATGATTAGACTTAAGAAATTAATTATTGTAAATAATATTTATAGCCTATGTACATATTTTGAGCGTAGATAAAAATAGGCGTTTCGTCCGGTTGATCTCACATGGACTCATCATTTGACTGTGAGGACCTTGTCAATACGCAATTTTTGTTAAATTCAGTTCATCTTACATCGATTTTTTGACAAAAATCCAATGTGAACTATATCCAACCAAGATTAAAATTGTAATCATTAACGTTGGAAGTTTTTGCCCGTGGCCTTTAGTCCAAAAAAGCTATTTTGAATCAATAATTCAACAAGTCCATTAATAGTGCTAAGTCTTCTACTTGGCTGATTTATTTCAGTAGTATATAGAATTTGTATTATACTCGTAAAAACCTTCATGTAGATAAAAATATACTATTGTATATACATATATATATCAGTGCTCAACGCATAGTCATCCATCTTCCACCCCATATAAATAAGTAGATCAGTTGGGAAAAGACTTGAGTCTATTTATAAAACAAAGGAAAAATAATGAAAATATACTCAATCGACACCTAGAAAACACAGTACACTGCACACTCCTACAGCAAGTAAGTCCATCTCTTTTCTTCTATTTTGATTTGTATTTTTGGTTTCTTAAAAATTTTTCACTCAAGAAGATTATGCTTAAATAAAATTAAAAAAATAAAACGATTGTAATGCCCCACGCGAGGTATATTTGAAACTTACTTTTCAAAAAGATGATTCCACGTATAAATACTCAATGGGAATAGTCTCTCATTTTCTGTACTTAAAAAAATTTCATAGTACTATTCGCGTATTGTTAAATGGCAATACTTTCCATGTGCACAAAACAAAAGCAAATAAAAAACAACAACTGTCACAGCTGTCAACTTGTTGTAAAAAGTTACCGTTTGTTTTGAGCTTGATAAAATTAGTGCGGATTTCGAGTTAAAATTATTAAAATTATTGATAAAAGCTTAATAAAACCACTTTAATTCTAATTTATATTTTCGTTAATTCCAAATAGTTTATATTGTGGAACTGCACGTGTGAAAAACTAATAAAAAATGTTACCAACAAGTAACACACAAGCAAAACTCTTTGATAAAAAGTTTGTTGCTTTGACTTTGCGGGATGTTAGGCGATGTGAAAAGTGCAAGCGTGGATATGATACAAAGTATAGAGTTTCTGCAGGTAAATTGATTTATATTTTTTTTATTTATAAAGTAATTTGTTTGATAACAAAGACTGAACTGTCTAAAACATATGAAATACGCAAAAAAACTAATGCCGACATTCTAAAACGAACTTCTTAGAGCGCATGTCGGATTCCTGTTTGGAAATAAATGCACTGTTCATTTTGTTATTGTATAAGCCGGCCGACTGCCAGTGCCGGTTCAGGGTACAATAAGAACTATGGGCTGTTTTCTACGCTCCACATGTTGCTGGAAGCTTTAAATTGCAATCCCATACTCAAATTTATGTGGAGTCCTGTTGAGGAATTACATAAATGATTTCCTCTCAAATTGGATACAATTCATTATGTTCTTACGTAAGCGTAGAGTGTGGCTTAATTCTTCTTGGAAATGATAATTTTTAGATATAGGAGACATAATTGGTCCAATAAGCCAATTCATACATTATGGGCCTTACCAACAATCAAATTAAGAGATGACTTTAATATTTGAGCGAAATGAAGCTCTATATAAGTGACCATATATGCTGCATTTTATTTTTTAGGTTCCGTACAATAAATGGTTCATAATTTAGAGTTCACATAAATATTAAGTTCATAACATGTATGGTTAACTTTATAGAGCTCTTTAAATAATGGTCCATTTCGCTCAAATATTAAAGTCGTCTCTTAATTTGATTGTTGGTACTCCCGGCCCTATGTATAAATACCTTCACCTATTTAAAAAGAAAAAGATTTTAGATTAAAAGACTTGGTCCATTTATTTTAAGAGCGGAATAGTCTATTACTGTAAAATTAAATTATTTGTTTGCTTCTTGAAGTCATGTAAAGTTCCTCTTTCGTCTTTCAGAAAAACCTCTAAAAATATGAGCTCCTAATTTACACACCAGATTTAGAGGTTCTTATCACAATTTTTTATTTTTCATACAAAATGAGATAAAACCAATTCATTAATAACATTATGTACATACTTACATACATATATTCATGCATATACACAATGTGAAGTATTGATACTCGTGTGAGTACAGTTTACTAGAAATCGGACATTATCACTATCAGATCTAATTTCTAAGCCCCAAAAACTGAGTTTAACCAAATATAGCATTATTGTTCTCTTACTCATTTCCGTGTCAGTCTCAGTTTCAGATGTAAATTAAATAAATTAATGTTGGTGCTTTGAATTCAATGTCTAAAGACTTTGACCTCGGCCTCACAACATTTTTGTTTCTTTACAAATTCTTAGATAGTACATAAGGTATACATACAAATACCGTTCTAAAAAAAGAAATCTATTCCGGTAAATTTTAATATATGTACCTATGTATTCTCATTGAACGTTTCAGTTGTAACTGTACAGAGTAAATAATTATAAATAGGTATAAAGGGTGGGCCAAATACAAGTTTCTTTTTAAAAATACAATAAAATGACAAAATTATATTTTTTCCATGTATTATGGCTTTATTAGTAAGGGCAAAACATCACCATTAATTATGGAACACAACGATAACGAAGCGGATGGTCGTGCTCCTTCAATTACTGTATCGATTGGACCATGTAACCGTATTACCCGAGATCTTTTTGCGGAATTCTCCTCAGGCTAGTGCGTGAAATGTTGAGCTGTTGAGATCGATGGCATGTTGATGTTCATTCGTGAATTGATTCTCACACTCTCTGTTACAGCAGCTGTATTCTCGTATGTGCGCACCGTACGTCTCACGAATTTTTTGCACAAACTTTCGTACAGCAGGCGCGGTGGGTGCTTGATTTGGAAAAAAAACTTCATTTCAAACAACTCTCACTTTGGAAATTAGTTTTCGCTATTTCCCAACGTTGTTCAAGCGTTAAGCGACTAATTTATTTCCGCGGAGGTATGATGCTGATTTTCTGTGAAGATTTTGAGCGAGAAAGGGCTGGTAATGTCAAAATAACCTATGATTTAAAAAGAAACCACTAGATGGTCCACCCTGTAGTTACATAAAAACAACGGACACTTTCTCAGAGAGTAGAAACCAAATGATGCTATAACTATAAGGTGTCCCAATAAGAGCGCTTATTTTGATATAAAGAAACGAATCAAAGAAAACTTTTATCTTAAAAATTACAATATTTATCTATGTATAAACATATTATGTATGTAGGTAGTATGTAGGTTATACTTCGAACAGAATCCATTAAAGAGCTGCTTCGGGAGTCATGGCTGGCTTTTTGATGGTCTTTTTGACGAAATTTTCGATGACATCTTGGCATATTGCCATAGCAATTTCATCATTGGCTTGTCGAAACTCGTCTTTTAGTTCGGGAAGTGTTCTTGGGTTGTTAGTCTTTCAAAAAATGAAAAAAACAAAAATGGAATCCAGTGTTATCAAATGGCTTGATCTGGGAGAATAAAAATCATGCTGAACAAAAAATTCACGATATTTTTAAGCCGTCTTGCAAAAATCTTTCAATTTACATGAGCCCTTGTAATTCTCTATGTCTAAACTTCAATGTTCTCATAGCTGTTAAACAAAAAAAGCAACGCTGTACGTTTAACATTTGTTCTGAATAGTCCCATAGTCGAGCATTTTTTGTCAATGAGCTTTATTTTGACATTCGATTTCATTAGAAAGTGTGTCGAATTCGAATAATTTTTATTTTGAGATTCGAACGATAGTACCCCTTGGCATAATGGTTAGTGCGTTGGACTGTCATGCGGAAGGTCTCGAGGGGTGGGCGAGGAATTGACAAATTGTAGTTGCCTTCTTCAATGATGATCAATTTTCGAAGAAAATCATCTTCAGTGATGAGGCACATTTTCACCTCAGTGGATTTGTCAATAAGCAGAATTGCCGCATTTGGGCGAATGATAATTTAAGAGTAATTGTCGAAAAACAAATGCACCCACAAAGAGTGACTGTTTGGAGCGGTTTATGGGCTGGCGGCATCATCGGGCCGTATTTTTTCCAAAATGAGGCCGGTCAGGGAGTTACTGTGAATGGTGTTCGCTATCGTGAGATGATAACGAACTTTTTATGCCCCGAATTGGAAGATATAGATGTGGACGATATGTGGTTTCAACGGGACGGTGCCACTTGCCATACAGCTAACGAAACAATGGCTCTTTTGCGCGACAAATTCAATAGCCGTGTTATCTCATAGAAATGTGAGTAAATTTCAAACAGCTGATTTCAGAAACGAATTTCATTGAGGTTCATTTTATTCAATCATTCGACAATGAACATTTTTCACTCGAATGTCAAAATATACAAAGTTCATTCGAAATAAATTTAAATACAATTTCCCCACAAAAATTGAGATCATTCCGAAATTAGTTTTAATAACATTTTTAGGTTGAAACTATACTATAAAGAAATTTTGTGTTCGAAATAAGGAAGCTTTATGTTTCACTTCAGAAAACTATTCTTTGATCAATTAGAAATTCGTGACCTCTCCAATTATTAAACATAGAGTCTTGGCCAAATGTATTAGGCACCCCCAAAAAGATGCCATAATTTTAAAACCAAGTAAAATTTAAAAAAAAAACAAGTATGCAGAAATGTTGTAAATTTTTTTTTTATTAAAGAAAATTTAATATTTTGTATGGCCACCCTTCGCTTTTATGACTGCTGCTATTCGTTTAGGCATAGAGCTTACGTGCTTGCGGCATTCGTCAGAACTTAATTTGAGCCTATCTTGCTCAAGAACCTTTTTGAGCATTTTTTTGATGTTGTTGGGTATTGTCGGACTTTACGCTTTAAAATTTCCGATAGATGCTCAATTGGGTTCAGATCTGGGGACTGGGCAGGCCATGGAAGCAGGTCAATGGCATTTTCAGCAAACCACTTCACTGAGAGGGCGGACTTGTGACAGGGTGCATTGTCCTGCTGTAATTAAGCTTAATAAATTGTTATTTTTCTTCGATTTTACTTTTTTAATTTGGAATTTTGTAACTAACGAAAAATAACAATTTATTAAGCTTAATTACTCAAAAACGGCTTGTCTGACGAAAATTTTCAATTAGACCTTTTTTGTAGGGAATTTAATTTTATATAAAAGTAAGTCAAAATGAATTTTTTTTACTTCAATGTTTTGTCAGTTCTGACGCAAAACATGAAATTATGACTAAAAATCAAAATTAGCGATGATAGACCTCTTAAAATTGATATTAAGGGCTCAAACTTTTACGAACATTTTTTTTTGTCATTCTGAATGATATTCTCGATATATCTTTCAAAAAAAAAATAGTCAATTTTTTTGGCCCAGTCTAATGTACATTATCTTTGTATGGTCAAATATTGCAGGGAATTTTACATGACAGTTGATATAAAAAGAACAACCTTGCGGCCAAGTTCCAAGATAACCAGGTGGACAACTTATAATGGTATTTTGAAGAACATTTGTATGCAATTAAGTTGGTCCAGATAAATAATGGCCAATTTTTTCAGGTGGCCAATTAACAAAAGTGGTGAACTGGACGTAAAATAAATGCTGCTGTCCCCCAAGGTTCTGTTTCGTCTCCGACTCTTTTTCTCATTTTTATAAATGAACTTTTTACCGAAACTACTAATCCACTTAACTATTTTGCTGATGACAGCACCCTCAGCTTTTCATATTAATTTCCTGATTCAATTTTTTGTTCTTTGAATGTGGAATTGCAACGGCAATATAATGTTGAGCTCATTAAATTCCGATCTTAATAGCATCGTTAAATGGGGTATTTAAAATCGTGTTGAATTTAATGCTTCTAAAACTCAGAGCTGTTTTTTGTCATTAAAGCGGAATATTCCCCCTATGCCATTATTCATGGATGGCGCTTGCATCGTAGAAACTGAAAAGCTATCAATTCTTGGATACACGTACCACCATTCCACCTTTTGTGGAATGACCACATATTGGATATTGCTAAAAATGCGGCCAAATGCTTAGGTTTCCTAAGACGATGTAAAAACTTTTTCTCACCCTCTGATCTGGCCATAATTTATAAAGCTTGTATACGTCCTAAACTATGTAGAATAAAACTCTCATATCTGGGCTGGTGCATCAAAAACATCTTTGCAATTACTAGACAGAATCCAGAATAGAGCCTTTAAGACTGATAGGTGACAGCGTAATTTCCAAAACAATTGTTTCGTCGGAACATCGTCGAAATGTCTCTTGTCTATCACTGTTTTATCGTTACTTCTTTAAACAATGTTCTATTGACATAGCGAGTTGCATTCCCCCCCTCAAAAAATTTCAGCGTAATACTCGTGCCGCAGGGAATGCTCATCAATATACCCTTGAGCCAAACTTTGGACGCACAGTTAGGTACAGAGATTCTTTTTTTTGCCGTACGACTCGAATGTGGAATTCCTAAATCGACTCTGTTTTTCCTCCCCATTTCAATGTTCAGACATTTCAGACGAATGTACATTGGTTTCTCCTATTCAATCCTCCCACTGTTTCTTAAATGCTGTGTTAAACCAACATTTAAAGGGTAGTCATAATCCCTTAAGTGCGCGTTAATTATAAACAAAAATTTCACAGCTCACAGAGTTAGCGGTTTCCTAGGATAATTCATTGTCAGATATCCACTAAGGTGGAGTAAATATTTATTGAGAGGTAGTTGAACCAAAAGTAACGTTTGTACCTAGTCGGTGGACAGAATGTTTGTTTGTTGGTAGCATGGAATTGTTCTTTATTTTGTACTTATTTTTATAATTTGCACACACTCAAGGGATTATTACTACCTTTAAAATGTTACGGGATATCACAGTGCGAGTGTTTAGAAAAATTGGAGAGGATTTAATAGGAGATGTCGATGTATATTGGTTTTGAAAGTTTGTTCATCACAATGAGGGGAAAAATCGGGAGGGGCAAAACATTTCACATTCTAGTAGTGCGACTTAAGAAAGAACCTCTTTATTTTTGACAGTACGTCCGAAGTTAGCGTCAAGGTTAAACTGATAAGTATTACTGTTTGAGGGGTAGAATGCAACTGGCTATTTTAATTGAATATTGTTGATGGGAAAAGGTGTTCAAGAGAAAGAAAAGTTTCCGTACTGGATGTGTCTCCTATAAGTTTTAGGACTCTATTCTGGGGCACCAGTCCAGATATTGGAGTTATACTCAGGTTTTGGCGGATGTCTGTCTTATAGATCGTAGCCAGGGGTGCCAGCACGTAACTTGGTACAATCGAGTTTAATCGATACAATCGAGCCTCGGCAGCACCTATTTTGGTTCAATCGAGTGTCCTCGATTGTATCGTCAGATTTGACAGCACACAAACTTGAAAATGGGGTTTGAAACAAAATTTTTCACTCGACAGAAAAAAGTTATCGTTGGCAGTGATTTTTTTTAGAAATAGCATGGAAAAACAAAAAAAAAATGTCAATAAATAAGAAACAGACGGATGTTTCGAACACTTTTATGAGTTTTCACCATGATTTAGCCATAGGAATGCTTAAAAGTACCCAAGGCAGGAAAAACAGAAATTTTCCTACAAGTTACTTACCTAATATAAAATATACTAAAAAGTAAAAAACTTCACTTAAAAGGCACGGGCCGAGGTACATGCATGATTTTAGCATTAAGTACTTCCTCATCTTCACTTTCCGAATCAAAAATTATCAGAAGAATACCAATTTGACATTTCACTTTATAGTTCAATTTAATTTAATTTAATTTATTATAGGCTTAATACAAGCAGAACTTAAAACTAGACATAATATTCTTAAATCTATACTTAAACATAATAAAGGGAGTAAAATTTATTATAATTTATTTTATTTGGCTAGATACAGAACTGAGGTTAACGTCGAAAGAATTAGCGTTTTATTAATTATTATCATATAATTAAGACTTAATAATAGCTTAAAACTAAAATGGGAAGAAGGATTAGTGGGGGGTTTGGGACAGAATTCTTCTAAGGCATGCAGCATTGAGGGAAAAATCAAAAATATCTTGAACAGAGTTAGCTGAACGTAACAATCTGGAGATTGGGTTGAAGTGTCCGTAGTTAGTGCGGTGTGTAGGGAGGTGAAAAAGGGGGACGGAACGTAAATGACGCGGATTTGTATTGAACATTATTAATTCAAGCAAGGCCGGAGAGTCAATGATACCAGTGATAAGTTGGTGGACGAAAACTATATATGTCGACGTTGAGCAAGGGTATTTAGGTTGATCAATTGTAGACGGTCTTCATACGGGGGTAAGATAAAGGGATCGGACCAAGGCAAATTGCGCAAAGCAAAACGAAGAAACCTTCGTTGTACTGCTTCAATTCTATGTGAGTGAGTGATGAGGAAGGGTGACCAAATCTGACTAGCATATTCAAGGATGGGTCTGACAAATGTGACGTATAAAGATCTAGTAATAAATGGATCGTTAAATTCCTTAGACCAACGCTTGATAAGGCCAAGAGAAGAATTAGCTTTCGCAAGTATATGATCGATATGAGAGCGAAAATTTAGCTTTTTATCACATATTACCCCAAGGTCTGTAATTGAGGAAACAATAGGGACAGGTACATTACGGAAATGATAGGTTCGAGGAATTGAAGGTAAACGTTTACGGGAGAAAGTCATAAACTGACATTTTTTTATATTGAGTTCAAGAAAGTTTTTATTGCACCAAGTAAAAAAAGTGTTTAGGTCATGTTGGAGAAGCGAAGAGTCTTGAGAAGATGCGATTGTTTTGATTATTTTAATGTCGTCAGCATAGATGGAGATATCAGAGAAGGAAATGATGTTACTCACGTCATTGATGGCAAGAACAAATAGGATTGGGCCGAGATGGCTGCCTTGAGGAACCCCTGAGGATGCGAAGATTGGATCAGACACCGCGTTTCTAAAAACAACTCTATATGTTCGGTTTACTAGGTATGATTTAGTCCACTCAATAAACCATGTTGGAAAACCAAAAGCTTTCAGTTTTATATAGATAATTTGGTGACTGATTTTGTCAAAGGCTTTACTAAAATCAGTAGTTATAACATCAACTTCAAGACTTTTTTCTAAAGATATTAGTGTTTTTGAGACAAATTGGATAAAGTTAGTTGTGGTGGACCTACCCTTTAAGAATCCGTGTTGAAATGGGGAAACAATAGATTTACAATGGAAGTAAAGAGAATCGTAAATGATACTTTCAAAGAGCTTTGGTAACGCAGAAAGTTTAGTGATATCATTCTTACAACCCTTTTTGAAAACGGGAAAGATAAAAGACTCTTTCCAAAGAGAGGGGAACACAGCTTGTGAGAGTGATAATTGGAAGAGTTTGGTAAGGGGTTCACAAAGTACATTAGCACATTTTTTAAGAAAAATTGCAGGGATTCCATCAGGGCCAGGAGAAAAATCATCTTTCAATGAGTTCAATGAGTAATTGTAATTGAGACAAGAGACGTTTGAGGGAAATTGGATAGAAATCTGTGATATTCCAGATCAGGTTCATTAGAAGTATTGCTATAGGATTGGCTGAAAAAGGTAGCAAAGAGATTTACTATGATTTTGGGATCAGATGAAGATGTGCCAAGAAAGTTGAGCGTTGAGGGAAGGCCGTCGGATTTTCTCTTGACGTTAATGAATTGGTAAAAGCGCTTTGGTTCAGTGATGAGAGAAGTCTGCATTTGATTAAGATACGACTGGTAAAGGGATTGGCATAAAGTTGAAAAGGAAGAAGATGCTTGTTGGTAGTAAAGATACATAGTTAAGAGGCGTCTGAAATTTGAGATAAATTTGCCATAACCTATTTCTGACATTACGGATACTACGCAGCTCTCTTGTGTACCAGGGGGGAGATGAAACACAGTTCTTTTGTAGCGTCAAAGGAACGCATTGGACAAGAAAAGTGAATATTGAGGTGTAAAAGAAGGAAAGAGCTAAGTCGATAGGAGTAGAAGGGTAAATAAAGTGGTGGAAATCAATGCTGTTGAGATGAATAATAAGTTGATGAAAATCGGCTTTACGAAAGTTGAATGTAAAAGAGTTTTCAGACTCAATAGTTGGAATATTATCATCGAGACAGAAGAAGAAAGAAAAAGGAGGATGATGTTGATCAAGGACAGAGATATTTTTAAATGGAAGTCACAAAGAAACTCGTCTCAAATTACGTGCTGCCAAAAATAATTTGTTTCGAGTTGACCTACGATCGACAATGCTCGATTGTATCAAGTTACGTGCTGGCACCCCAGATCAGAAGAGGAAACAAATATCTTGCATCTTTTAAGAAAACTTAAGCATTTCTGTGCTCTTTTGGCTGAGTCGCATATATGATCATTAAATAAGACATGAACAACACACTATTCGACTATGAAAAGTTTTTCATTTTGGTTGATGCAAGTCCCATATATGCATAATGGCATGGGTGTTATCTTTGTTATCTTTCTCTTGGCCGACAAAAGATATCTTTGTGTTTTCGAAGCATTAAGTTGAAATTAATGAGCTAAGCATGTTGTTTTAGTGGATTAGAAGTTTCAGACCACAGATCATTCATGAAAATAAGGAAAAGTGTCGGTGACAAAACGGAGCCCTTGGGCATACCACAAAAACTGTCAGATTTGTTGAAAATGTTTCCCTCACTGCTAAGAACTGCACCGACCAGAACGAGTTAAAAAGTCACATGATAAAACATCACCTTGTCGAAACCCTGTGCATTTTGAAATATTTCTAAGAAGCTATTCTTTAGTAGGACCTTGCACCTCGTCTTTCCCACTGTCACGCGATACAGCTGGATTACGTTTTATGTAGATGAGGCATAGGAAGCTGATGTTGTAGTCATTGATGATTTGATGATGCATGAACCTTACCAAAGTATCACTTCCTTATTTGAAGAGCTCAGCTGGTAAGCCATAAGATCATACAAACTTGTTGTTAAGCTATTTCTAAACTAACCCTTCCTTTTCACATTACACATTAATAATGGTTATTTAGCAGCTGCTATTTCCTGCATATTCGGATTTGTATCTTCACTTTTTCGACAGGTTCGACCATCTGGAGAAGGTCAAGTTGGTTTCGAAGATCCTTTGAAAGCTTGTGCTACTTATCCCCCTTTTACGAGCTGCTCCAAAGTCTATTAGTGTCGTTTCGTCAAGGCTGTGCTTACCATCCACCAAAGATGTCTTCAATTCTCATTTTAGCATGACAATCCCCGGAAAAACTTAAGACTCGTATTAAAGTCAGGCCCTGTAGAATACGTCTAGTAGATTTTAAAACTATCCCTTGATAGACTCTTATCGGTAGGGTCGAGTGCGCATATAAGGTTCTTGTTTTGGAAAGCGCGTTTGGTATGGATTCCATAGTTTTAAGCTTCATAGTAGAGGCCATTGTAAGGTCCCTCTTTGCGACATAGCTTACCCCATGGAAAGCTTTATTTGAAAATTCACTGTTGTTTCAAAAACGTTTTAATGAATTTTTTTGAAATTACTTTTGAAGTTGGCATACCGATTTTTTTTTTTTTAATGTGAAAATAATTTTCTATTCAAAAATTTATTTTGAAGAAACCCCGTCTAACGATGTTTGAAACCGGGTAACAATTAGTTTTAAATAAATATGTGAGATGCGTATTAGAAAAAAATTTAAATTAAAACATTTGCTTCTCTTTTTTTTCAGATAACAAACCGAACAGCAGTCGTCCAGTACTTCTAAATTGCGGTCATAACATTTGTGAAAATTGCATTTACCAAAATCGAAATAATCTCGAATGCGCGGTCTGCCGTATACCTATAGAATTAGAACACACGCGATGGCTAAAGAAAAGTTACGATCTAAATTTTTGCCTTCTCGGTCAGTTGGCAAATTCCTTATCATTTTTAACATCAGAACCTGTCGGCGCTTCTCATAGCGCAGGTATGCTGGCTTCGGAAACTTTCATTCAAAAATGCAGTGAATGCGAACAGGCTGCTGCTGTAGGAATTTGTTTGAATTGCAAAGTTGATTTTTGCAAACGATGCTTTACTTGTGTCCATCAAAACAGTAAAGTTCTCAAAAAGCACAAACTCTCTGAGTTCGAGATGCAAACATTGCAATTGCGAATGCCAAAAGAAAAATTTTGCAAAACGCACAAAAAAATTTGCGATAAATTTTGCTTAACTTGTCAGAAAATATATTGTTTTCATTGCATTCGAATTACACACAGTTCACATCGTGTAAATTCTTTAAATGTCGAGGTAAGTGTGACAACAATTATCGAAAAAAAAAAATGTTTAAAATTAAGCAACGAATCTTATTTAGAATGCAAACTACAATGATAAAATAATCAGCTTCTTGGAGACCATGAAACAGACACGAGAAAACATTAGAAAAGCACAAAAGGTATGTTTTTATTTTTTTAATTATTTTTATTTAGTTTAATAAATAATAGTTTATACAATACATATTTATTTTTATAAAATTATAATTAAAATATTTTTATGAAATTATTGAAATTGTGTACAGAAACAATAATAATAAAAAGCATTACAAACAACACCAATAAGGTTCATTCTAATCAAATGGCAGCTTTAATTGTTTACTTACAAAATCTAACTTCTGACGATTGCGAATCATATTAAAAACAAATATTTATTTTATATATCACTTTTATCTCGGCTCTTAGGGCAACTGTTGTTATGCCTAAAAATTACCAATCAGAATTTGTATTATTTAAGATGTGTACATAAAATGAATTGTTTAGGGTCTGAATATAACCAAAAACTCTGCTAAGATGTTTTGCAGTGCCAGAAACATTAACCCGGTATTTCATTCACAATGAGCGTTTTAGAATATTATACCAATTCTGTATCCAATGGGTTGATATTAAGTCCGCATCTGTGGCCGATTGACAGTTTGTCAAGGGCTTGTACAATTACAAATTTCTGATTAAATTTAATTGAAAGTTTAAGTGACCCCAAATTCATAATGCGTTTCGCCCAGGTACGACAGTGGGTGAACATCGAACAATATTAGTGTCATAGGAGGGTACGACAAACGGATTTAAGTCGCAAACAAGAGTGGGAAAACTACACACAATTAAAGCCAATGCCATTAAGTGGTACACAGATTGTTCGAGAACGGCAGAAGGGACTGGTGCTGGAATTTTTTGGTCTAGAACCAAACTTTCCAGACCAATGGGACAATCCACTAGCATTTTCAATAAATACTAGCATTTTCAAGGCGGAAGACAATGATATAGCGGAATGCGCATGTTGAAGTGTCGAAAGGAATAACCGAAACCAAAACATTGCCATTATGTCAGATAGTGAAGCCGCAATCAAAGCACTCAGCTCATACGCCATCACGTCTAAGTTGGGGTGCGAATGTGTAGGCAGCCTAAACGAACTTGGGAAGAACAATAATGTCACCTGGACATGTAGGTGTCCAGTGTCATGAGGTGGCGGACTCTCTAGCAACAACATGCGCAAGGACTCCTCTAATGGGGCCAGAGCCCTACTACGGAATAGGAGAAAATAGGATTAAAAACGAAATCAAAATAGGAGAGGAAGCCAGAAGATCCAAAAACTGGAAAAAACTACCAAAACTGAGGCAGGCAAAACTACTTCTAGGGAACTGTAACCATGATCGCTTCAAGAACTGTATCAGCTTAAGTAGCAATAATCTACGAATAGTAACGGGACACCTCAAGAGTCATTGTAAACTAAGAAGGCACCAGAGTTTTCTTGGCTTGGCCTTATGACAAAAAGCCGGAACACATGCTAGGCAGATGCGAAGCACTAATGCATCAAAGAAACAAGTATCTGGGACGCTACCAGGTAGAAGAGAGTTATTTATTCTCTCTGAAGGTACTCTAAAAATAATCAAACTCATCAAAGAGATAAACTTGGAAGAAAAGGACTAGCAGGGTTAGGGTCGGATTAGCAACATATCTATCTCTGGATCTTTAGGTCGCAGTGCAAACCGCCTCTCAATATAAATTCATTCAAGGGTACTACATCATCTTACTACTGTCATATATGGGCGAAAAGCATTGTGGACATGGGGTCACTTAAAATTTCAATTGAATGCATTTAAAAGTTTCAATTGGAAAATGGAATCAATCCTGTTTGTCAGCGTCGGATTGATGATTGAAAATCCCGTCTAGGTGAAAAAATACTACCAGAATAAATTACTTGAACTGAATTGTTTTTTTTTATCGTAGTAAAATTGCCGTTTCAACAGATTTGCCCTTCACGTATGAGTTTTGTACCTTTCATATTCTATCATTTAACGTAAGGCTTATATGTATCTATATGTGTTTCGGTAAGTCGCTCCAAGTTCTTGAGAAACAATAAGCTTGTAGCAGTACGAACCAGTTACAGCGATGGCAACACTTTAATTTGGAAACCAGCAAGTCACATCATATAAACTTTATATACAGCGCAAGCAAATCGTACCATGCAACGTATATGCATAAACATATGCTTAGCTGTTTAAACCACCGCATCGGCATCAACCGTAAGCAGATCACACCACCAAATGTATATACCTACCACCAAGTATATAATCAAACTTAGCTGTTAACACAACCGGCATCAACAGTTTCTGCTCTTACTGAAATTAATCTTTTGTAAACTTTCAACGAGCGAAGTTTATCTTGAGCTCCATTTACTAAATTGGTGACCCCGACGTGATTGGATTCTTTTAGTTCTCAATCGTTTTAATCAAGAAGCAAACATTATGCCAGGTGGTGTAAACGGAGATGACGGTGGAAATGGTGATGATGACGGCTCGAAAGCAACAAGCTATGCTCCTTCAACAGTCGACTCTTACGTGTTTAATGCTTCCCGCATAAAAACTCAAGAGTTTTTCACTTCTGATCCAGAGCTTTGGTTTTTTTTGTTGGAATCACAATTTGCAGTTAATCGCATTACATCTGACAGCACAATGTATCACACCGTCATTTCCCAACTTAACCAAATTGTGGCCGAAAAAGTTAGATCTTTCCTTCGCAACCCACCCGCGTCTGGCAAATACACGGCTCTCAAGCTGAAACTAATCGAAGAGTTTACTCCCAGCCACCAAGGAAAAATTAAGAAGTTACTATCGCAAATGGAGCTAGGCGATAAAAAGCCTTCACGTTTACTCGAAGAGATGCGTAACTTAGCTGGTGAAACAGTGGACGACAAATTTCTTGCAACGCTTTGGCTGGGGTGTTTGCCCATGACGTTGCAGCAAATTTTATCACCTTGGAACGATGAACCACTAGACAAAATAGCAAAAATGGCGGACGGTATTGTGGAGACAACCAATGTGGTATCAGTGGCCGCCACTAGTACATCACATAACCACAAATCACGACCTGCCACTGATTCTGCGATCGACAAGCTATGTGACCAAATGAATGACATCTCTAAGCGGCTGCAGATAATTGAACAACGAAGTCGACGTGACCGCACTCCAGCACGTGTAAGAAATCGACAGCAAAATAAAAACACGTGTGAAGTTTGCTGGTATCATAAAAGGTGGTCCGATCAAGCAACTAAATGCAGACCACCATGTTCATTCAAGGCGGGAAACTAAGTAGCCAAGCTCATTCTAAGGCGACTGAGTTTGGCGCCACTTCCGCTCGCCTTTTCTTATACGATGAAACAACATGCCGCAATTTCCTCATTGACACAGGTGCCGACGTTTCCATCATCCCACCGATGAGATCTGCACGCTGGTATGTCAAAAATCAGTCGAGTCAAGTAAAACTTTATGCTGCTAACGGAACGCTGATCAATTCCTACGGGCAAGAACGACTTGTCTTATCGCTAGGTCTTCGACGAAAGTTCCCTTGGCATTTCACCGTAGCAGATGTAAGCGTTTCTATAATTGGCGCAGACTTCCTCAATTTTTACAACTTATCAGTTGACTTGCGCCGCCGAAAACTCGTCGACAATTCTACGGATGTATGTCAAGACGGTATTATCGATCGCTCTGACGCACCCCAGGTAACAATAATAGATCAAAATAATCCATTTTCATATATTTTAAAGGATTTTAAAGACATTTTGGACGACCAGCCAATTAGAAGATCAGATATAAAAACCGAAGTGACACACTGCATTCTAACCAAAGGCCCTCCAGTTACGGCTCGACCAAGACGCCTCCCGCCTGATAAATTGGCTGCGGCAAAGCTAGAATTTCAAGAGCTTATGTCACTCGGAATCTGTAGGCCATCCAAAAGCAACTGGGCCTCACCACTACACATGGTGCCCAAAAAAGATTCTACTTGGCGGCCTTGCGGTGATTATAGGCGCCTTAATGCCGCAACTGTACCAGATAAATACCCGGTGCCTAATATTCAGGACTTTGCTCACATAGTGCACGGCCGGAGTGTATTCAGCACAATTGATTTGAAAAAGGCATATCACCAAGTCCCTGTTGAGCCGAGCGATATACCTAAAACAGCGATTATAACCCCCTTTGGGTTATACGAGTTCATGTTTATGACATACGGACTTCGCAATGCAGCTCAAACCTTTCAAAGGCTAATCGACGAGGTACTTCGGGGTTTGGACTTCGCTGTGGCATACATCGACGACATCCTGGTGGCTTCTGAGAATTTCTCAGAGCATGAACATCACCTGCGAACCATTTTCAAGCGAATTCAAGACAATGGTTTGATCATCAATCTGTCCAAGTGTGTATTTGGAAAATCCGAGGTCCAGTTCCTAGGTCATTTGGTACTCCCTGAAGGCATAACACCCTTACCAAGCAAAGTAGCTGCAATACAGGAATACAAGAAGCCAGAAGTTGCCAAAGATTTACGAAGATTTCTTGCTATGATCAACTTCTATAGACGATTCATCCCAAATGCAATTGCTATTCAGGACCGCCTACAAGTCTTAATTAAAGGCAACGTTAAGAACGATAACCGTAAAATAACGTGGACACCTGATGCAGAATCTGCTTTTCAAGAATACAAATCAGCACTCTGTAATGCAACAATGTTGGCTCATCCAGCGAGAGATGCTGAAATTTCAATAGCTGTAGATGCATCAGACTTCGCCATTGGTGCCGTATTGCAACAAACGACAAATGCAGTTACCAAGCCTTTATCTTTTTTCTCAAGGAAGCTGTCGGCATCACAGAAAAAACATTCGACGTACGATCGTGAATTGTTGGCGATTTACGAAGCTATCAAATATTTTCGCCAGCTGATAGAAGGAAGAGACTTTGCGATATACACCGACCATAAGCCATTGGTTTATGCGTTCTCGCAGAAAGCAGATAAGGCTTCACCCAGAAATGCACGCCGATTAGATTTCATTAGCCAGTTTTCAACCGACATACGTCATATCGCTGGTAATGAAAACATAGTCCCTGATATGTTGTCCAGGATCGCTATAGTGCAAGCTGAAAACAAAATAGACTTCGGTCAACTAGAAGCGGACCAAAAGATTGACGTAGAGCTGCAAGCTCTGTTAAAGGACAATAAAACTTCACTTGTTTTAAAAGTCATCAAAAATGCAGAATCACCAAACAATATTATTTGTGATGTGTCAGGTATGTACGTCAGACCTTTCATTACTAAACTTTTTCGAAACACCGTTCTAGAGAAAATTCATGGTTTAGCACATTTGGGTTCTCGAGCGACTACAAAATTGGTCCAACAACGATTTGTTTGGCCGAAAATGCGAGAAGACTGCAGAAAATTCGTCAAACAATGCATCGCATGCCAGAGAGCGAAAATTCAACGGCACAATCGATCTCCATTACAACCGTACGATGAGCCGACTGAGCGTTTTGACCACCTACATATCGATCTGGTAGGTCCTTTACCACCTTCGAATGGCTCCACCTATCTGCTCACTATCATTGACAGAGCAACTCGTTGGCCGGAGGCATTTCCGATCAGTGATATTACGGCAGAAAGCGTAGCAAAGGCGTTTGTAGCAGGCTGGATATCACGTTTTGGCGTTCCATCCCGCGTCACTTCAGACAGAGGGCGGCAGTTTGAATCAGCCTTGTTCCAGCAACTAAACAAAATCCTAGGCGTTCACCATTTGCGAACTACCGCTTACCACCCTCAGGCGAATGGAATGATAGAGCGTTGGCATCGTTCTTTAAAAGCTGCCTTTAAGGCGAAGATGACATCCAACTGGTCGGACGAGCTACCTCTTATACTGCTTGGCCTTCGAGTGGCCTGCAAAGAAGACTTCAATGCAACACCAGCCGAGATGCTGTATGGTAAGACGCTTAAAATACCTGGGCAATTCTTTATTTCGCGACAGGAAAATATTTGCGACAGTGATTTCGTCCGCCAACTTTCCAATTCTCTTAAGAAGTTGCAGCTTGGAGATAACGCTCATCACGAATCATCGAAAACATTTTTCGTTCAACCCGATTTGGCCACTTGTACCCATGTTTTCGTCCGGGTAGATGCTGTGCGCAAACCTTTGCAGCCACCCTACAATGGACCATTTAAGGTCGAGCGTCGTTATCAAAAATACTTCAAGGTTAACATCAATGGTGACGTGCAAAAGGTTTCAATAGATCGACTGAAAGCTGCCTTCATCACAGTCGAAGAAACTACAACTACGACTAATGACACTCAAGCACCTCAAACTCCAAAAACATATAGAACTAGGGCTGGTAGGCTTGTAAAGCTGCGAATTTAAAGGCCTTTCAGTCTAGCGGGGGAGTAGTGTAGCAGTACGAACCAGTTACAGCGATGGCAACACTTTAATTTGGAAACCAGCAAGTCACATCATATAAACTTTATATACAGCGCAAGCAAATCGTACCATGCAACGTATATGCATAAACATATGCTTAGCTGTTTAAACCACCGCATCGGCATCAACCGTAAGCAGATCACACCACCAAATGTATATACCTACCACCAAGTATATAATCAAACTTAGCTGTTAACACAACCGGCATCAACAGTTTCTGCTCTTACTGAAATTAATCTTTTGTAAACTTTCAACGAGCGAAGTTTATCTTGAGCTCCATTTACTAAATAATACTAAAAATACTAAATATAATTATTGGCCCAAATTCTTTTGGTTCAGTGTGGATGGGCTAAGATGCTTATGGATCGAGTTATTTTGACTTCTCTACATCCAGAAGGAAGATACTTCAATAGCCCATAAATATTTGAACAAGAATTTACTCGAATATATAATTAGAGCATTGGAGCTCAATTGGAACTATTCATTG
This sequence comes from Chrysotoxum bicinctum, assembly GCA_911387755.1. Classification (NCBI taxonomy): domain Eukaryota; kingdom Metazoa; phylum Arthropoda; class Insecta; order Diptera; family Syrphidae; genus Chrysotoxum; species Chrysotoxum bicinctum. Next base: position 219,600,949 of record OU426988.1, on the reverse strand, counting down.
TGCTCCGCAAAAATATGTGATAGAAAGCAGTCAACTGCCTATTTCACCGGCCTTCTATCTTCGATTTTTTTTTTTAGATTTGAAGTCTATCCAAGTTACATCCGGTGTTTTTTTTAAAACCCTATGGTAATCTGGACATATGAAATGCTTGCGTTTGACATGACCTAGTATCATTTTTGTAAACTCGATGTTTGTATAAAATTATCTCAAGATTGTTCTTTTTGAAAAGGTGGTTTAGTTTTCGTATAAGTTTTTTTCTGATCTTGAAGAGATTGCAGTAATTAGGTTTATAAAGTTTTTTTTTTTTTTAAGATCAGAGCACTCATCAGAGCTTAGTTCTAAGACAGGTTTTTCAGTTCTGCAGTTTAACATACATAGTTTAGTTTTCATATCGGCCTAAAGAAGATGGGGTTAACATAGGACTTGATTTTCGAATGTGTGCCCTAATTCTATGGTTAAAAAAATTACATTATTGGCACCTTTCCAGTTACTGATGCATTAGAAGGAGCAAAGACTAGTCCATGGCTTATGATTTTTTCAAATACGTTGTTTTTTGTATTAAATCTTCTTCAAAACATGTCGGCATATATTGATATACTGAAATTAAGGTTCAAATAGCCAGGATACTTCCATACTTCAGTTTGAGTAGATTAAACAAATTTCCATTTATTGATTTCACGGATATGCAATTCCGCTTGTCCCTATATCAAATTTGTTGGTGCAACAGCTTGTAGAGAACCAGGACCTAGTGACTTACAACTCTCGAAAATTCCGTTGTGCTTGCTACTAAGAATGGACGGAACCAACAATTTAATATCGATTCTAAACGGCTAATGAACAGCACTTTTTATGACAATTCAATTCCTCGTAAGAAGCAGTACAGTTGCAGCGGCAACTGGAAGACAGTCCAACACATTAACCATTATTTCAAGGGGGTACATTGACTAACATATATTAACTAACAATAAAGAAAAATGGATTCAATCAATATACAGGGTGATTCAGAGATGATATGATAAAAAGCTAGAGGTTGTGTGTTTCCACGACAAGAATCAAATACTCGTATCTAGGTGATATATTTTTTCCTGAAAAGACAGTTTTCTAAAAAAAAATATGGATACAAATATTTAAAAAAACGGCACCGAAATGAATAGACAAAGATGTTCAGCTTAGAATTTCAAATCCTACATCTCGCTTACCTCCCTAGTTTCACATTGTTACATACGCACGATTTGTGTTGCGTCTTATGCGAACCAAACCTGCCTGTATATGTGAATATGAGAAAATTAAAGCACAATCATAAAGTAGACTGAAAAAGGATGAAGATTTAATTAAGCATTTTAGACAGTTCTTAATACCTAAACAAAAATTAAGGCTTTCGTTAAATTTGAATGTCAAAAATGAAAGAAAAGCTTCCTATAAACTTAAAATATGATTGTATTTTAACGATAATTAACAAAATAATAATAAATAGTTTTTCTTTTCTTAACTAGTAGTAAGATCAAATCTAATTACTAAACGGTAAAAACAAAAACATATATATCACACACACGCGCACACATTTGAGAATCAGTAAATCAAATAAAAATGCCTATGTTTTAACAGGACTATATCTACTTTCTGGTATCAGATGACCAGATGTTCCATCTGACTTAATTTCAATTACTTCAACTTTCTCTACGCTAACCTTGTCGCCCAACATCGTCGGATCATTACCATCCGCTTCGTCTTCTTCCGATTGCTCATTAAATGCCAATTCTGTTGTCGATACAACAATCGGCTGTTGACTCAATGGCAATTCTTTTGTTTTTTCTTCTGTAGCACTTTCTGTACCTTCAGCACGACTAGCAATGCGCCCTGTTTCCTCATCTATCAACAGATTCTTCTCAGAACTTTGTTCACCTACAGTTGATAAACTGTCTCCGCTGAGTCCATCATCCTGTTCGGGCTTCTTTTTGGGGGTGTTTCCATGCTCGATTGGACCTTGTGTTACATCATCGGCTGCAGTATCCTCAGTGTCGTCATCATCCCCACGACCCTTAAGTTTCTCGCGACTCATTTTGTCTTCCATTTCCTTGAACTTCAGAGCCAAATACCTGGAAAACAATAAAAGTTCAAAAGCCATTAAACACTATCAAATTAAGTGGGTGTTTGTGTGTGAGCTTTGAAACAACCCAGGAAGCAACGTAATTTATCATCAATACACATACTTATCAACAAGAGGCCCACTGTAGTCCTCGGGAAACTTGGGTGTAAATGGAAGGATGTACTTGTAAAGGCGTTCATTTAGCACATATAGCTGTGGAGTTGTTGCACATTTGACGTTGAACCACCAGTCGCAAGTTAGAGCAATCTAAAAGAGCAAAAAATAAAAAAAAAAAAATAAAACGAGGTAAAGGAGAAAATAAAAGCGATGACAAAGTTTGCAGTAATTTTTGGGTTGAAGCAAATAAATTTAGTGTTTCCTTCCCGTTGTTCAAACGTTCAAGCTAAGTTCTCTTTTATCACGACGTGATTTTCCAATTAAGTGCTAAATGAGACAAAAAGGTTACTCAATTTAAACCTTTGTTAATTAGCCATGTGTATATGAAGATATAATATGTACTACAACACTCTAGGGTTGAATTATTATACCTCCTCACATATTATATGTCTTTAGCGTATTTCCAACAATGAACTTGTGATTCTTGAAGAAGAGACTTAAATTATTTAATTGTGTTAATGAAGAGGAAGATTTTGTAAAGAGTTACAACGACAGAGAAAATAATTGGATTTTCACATGTATAATGTGCATTCGTAACGAAGGATTTAAGTTTTCACTGAAAAGAAGATTGTTACTTGAATTGAGAAGGCATACTTTACTTTTTAACTGCGATGCGGTTTATACTTTCAAATGTATTTCAGATAAAATGCAATGTGTGAATTTACATAGAAGCTGGAATAATGGGAGCTTATGAATTATAAGTACATAAGTACGGAAGTAATCAAGCTAAGGTAGATGAAAAAAAAGTTCAAAGAATTAAGTTTTATGATAAACTGAGTTAAAATTCTTTGAATTTATAAGGTGACTAACATTAAAAAATGTAATAAACCGTTTGAATTTAAGGAAGAAGGTTTATTGTCACCTAACCCTTGGGATTCATGTACTCACAGCCACGTTTGATAAACTTTGGAGTTAACATCTGTTTCCTGACGTAGTGTTTTTGCTTAGAACTATTTTTTGTAATCAATACAATTGAATAACTCGCTTAAAGTTAACCCCAACCAATGCATATATGACGGTCGCAACCTATGACGTCAGATTAGTATGAAGAAGATGTTTCTTCAAGTGGTAAACTCACTAGGAAGTTTGAGATCAATTTATTTCGAGAAATAAATAGATTTTCCTTTGAACAGAACATAATAAGCACTTGAAAAATTACTTAGTAGTTGTGAATTAAATGTAAACTGGGTCATCCAACAAGAGGTGTTGTTAAGCATGTCGCCGTCTTCTTGAAGAAGACTGGCAAGCTAAAAGTTCCAGAACAAATGGACATCATCAAGACTGCCAAATTCAAGGAACTTTCGCCGTATGATCCCGATTGGTTCTACATTCGTTGTGCATCCATCCTTCGCCACTTGTATCACCGCAGTTCAGCTGGTGTTGGTTCAAGATATATGGTGGCCGTAAACGCAACGGTGTTCATCTATCCCACTTCTGCCGCTCTACCGATGGCTGTGTACGATAAGCCCTTCAGACGGTGGACGCAAGCTTACCTCCATTGGACAACGTGATTTAGATCGCATTGCAAACCAAATTGTGGTAAAGCAAAGAAACGCTCGCAAGGAAACCGGCTCAATCGTGATTTCTTCTAGGTACGCTTAGTTGGTTGTATGTAACTGGCGAGTATGGACAATTTAAATATGAATTATGTAAGTGATGAAGACTCATTTCGATTTATCTGGGTATGTAAACATAAAACTGTCGCTTCGGAGAAAACGCAAGAGCAATAGTGACACAACTCTCCATGAGCTTATTGCGGGTTTGGCGATGACATAAACGTTTTTCATTTTTAGTCCCGAGCTGGTAACAGAGCAAGGCCTGAGCGAATATAGATCGCTCTCGCTCCAAACTGAGTATGGCTTGTGCCTTCCGATCTATTTGAGAAACGCAATTGATCACTGAAGTGCCATCGTATCATTATTTAATAAACTGTCAATATTGTCAGGTTTGTTCGTGAAATTGGTGTTTTCAAGAATTTTTTTTTTCTCGAATTTCTGGTTAATTGAAAATGGAAACAAATTAATGAACTTAGCCGCGCTCAGCATTTTTCCTCGATCTACTCGGTCATTTTTTTACCGAGCTCATCGATTGAGCACCAATCGAGATTTAAGCTAAAATAATAAACAAGTTGAGTATAAAAAGCGCCCCCAGGTAAAAAAAAAAAAGAAGTAAAAAAGTTCTTTTTTCGACAGATCAGTGCCCCTAGGCTAAAATAGAAAAATGCCATTGGCTAGATGTTTTGAAAAATAATTTTGGCGACAGGAAGGTAATCATTAGACGGCTTACTGAATACAAATGGTACTGGTCTGATTGAAATGATTTTACTGCGGTGGGAGAATCTGTAGTTCATACTGCAACTTCGCGCATACCTTTACTTTTATCTTAGTGGTATGACAAAGGCTGTAAACAAAATAGGCAGAAATCCTTCGCATTTTTAAAACACTTAGGAAAACAAACACTCCGGTCTTCAAATACTTCTATATTCTGCAAAACAAAGCCTACAAAAACCTTATACGCAAATAAAAAGAATTATATTTACTTAAAAGAGATTAGCTAGTAAGCTCGTCTCGTCTTTTTTGTATAATGTCAGAACTTTAAGATGTCAAAACAGGACAGTTTCGTTCACAATTGATGTTGACTGTTAGCAAGCTCCATATTTCGAAGACCTCCTACTGTTTGATCCACAATTAGTTCTGCACTTCCAACTATATTCCTGGAGATTGTTTAAGTTTTATTCCACATGATCTACAAGGAAGATACAATTCTAACAAATTTCCTTTTTTTTCAAGAATTTCTGCAATTTTTAAGAATAATAACTGAGATCGGCAAGAAAACTACAGAGGTATTGCTGTACTCAACCCTCTTAGAATAGTGTTTATACAACTTCTTTATAACAGATCGTTTTTCCAGGCTGGCTTATAACCAAACAGTTGATCAAATTTTTGCAATACTCTAGCAAGACGTTAAATAGATAAAAAGAAATGTTTATATACAAGGTGGCGCAGAATTCATCACCCTATCAGAAGACGATATAATTTTTGCGTAAGTCAAACATATTTGACATTTGTGAACTAGACAGCTGAAGTATACAAACAGACAAGCCATGGAGCGCTTTAAATGGCACTTAGGAATGGAGAACCACAGCATTGAAGATCGACGCAAAGCCATTTTATCCACCAAAGAATCAATTAGAAACATAGCAATTGGAATTGTAATTAATGCTATAAATTCAAGAAAAACTAAGGAAACCAGAGAGCGCCCATGAAAAATAACTGCAAGAGACAGAGTCAAGTAGGTGCGAAAAGCTTAACCTCATCCTTTATGTCCTAAAAAGATCTGCAGCGAGAAATAGAAATGGAAGTCAGTGCCATAACTGTTCGTGGTATCCTAAAGAATGCTGGCCTTCACGCTAGATCTCCAACGAAGGTGCCATTGCTAAAAAAAATACATACCCAGGAAGGAATTCGTGTTTCCAAAATGTACCGTATAAAAGAAGATCTCATTAAGAACAATAAACAGTGGGGCATATACTTTGGAGCGACAGAACGAAAATAAATTTATTCGAAATGGGTGATAAACCGCCGCCGTCCAAAGTATGCGGCCCACAATCCAAGGTACACAAAACCAACCATAAAGCATGGAAGTGAAAGCATAATGATATGGGGTTGTTTTTCTTGATGTAAAGTTGGTCCAATATTTCTTATAAATGGTATAATGATAAAAAAGTCGTATGTGATGCCGTGGGCCTATGAAAATATGCCCTTAAATGGCATTTCCAACATGATAACGGCCACAAGCACACTGCAAAGTCAACAAAGCTCTGATTTCAAAGAAATAAAATGCACCTTTGGGAGTGGCCTTCTCAATCACCGGACGTTAATCCTTTTCAGAACTCTGGAATGAGCTAAACACTGATGTTAGTAAAAATAAACCTTCCACTATAACGGATCTTTCGAGAATTTTCTAAGAAGTTTGTTATTCGATTCCTCAAGAAAAGTGCCAAAAGATGGTAGAATCTAGACCGAATCGAATGCATGCAGTTTTAAAAAATAAAGGTTTGTCAACAATTTATTAAATTGTATGATATTGCTGTAAACAGACTTGGAACATTTAAAAATCCCCTTAGGTTTTCTAAAACTCTTACATAAAACAGATTAACAAAGTACTTAACACTAATAGATGACATACACATTTTTGAATATTTGCCTAATATAATTACTACATAAAATATTACTAAAAATTATTAGAAAGCCTTACTATTATTTTGGCCATGGCTGTAAATATATGTATGTATGTAGATTTAAGATGCTGTTTAAAATTATTTCAAATTGCATAGAGCATTCGAAGGAGTTGAACAATAACTCTACGTTGGCTAAAGTACTTCCTACATTTGGATGTATGTTTCAACCTTCAAAAGCTTAAAGCCTTTTTCACACATGCCTTGCAACCGGTACTTATCCACCGCCTGGTTATGGCCAGGTTATCAGTATCGTTTCGTGGAGTCCTTCTCGAACATAAACAACAATACTCCTAAAATGATGATAAAAAACTTATAATCCTTTTCAATGTACAAGAAAACGATGATGGGCAAATGTGGATTTCCTTTTAGGAACCCCCAAGATAGTAACATAATAATTAAAACTTCCTTCCTACAAACTATCGCTCTATGAGCATGTTAGATGTAAATCTAAAAGTTCGATATACACATTCGAATTTTGTTCGATAATACCCGAATTTGCTCCAACACCAGACAGCCTGCAGAAGTTTTGGTTCAACAAGAAGCGGTCTGCACAGAATAATATAATAATTGAATTCATTACACAAGTAATGCATAACTACCTAAGCCACCCGAAAACTATTTATTGAATGTGCACGAGAAATGTTAACATGTCTCATGGGCTATGGGGAGAATATCCAATGTACTTTACAAAGTTTACTCCTGAATTGAAATTCTCCATTATGTTCGTCTTGAGGGCAGGCTGCTGTATAAAATTCGTTCAAGTATGAAAGTCTCAAAGCAAATGTTTAAATTAAACTCAAGAAGCACACAAAATGCAACTTAAGTTTTGAGCTGCTACTTGCAGCAACTTGCAACAAGAATATTACCCACCTGACTGAAGATTGTGCCATTGGGACACAAGAATGACGCCTTGCCACCATTCAGGTCACAGTAATGCCAAACTTGGCAATTAGTTTCCGGATCACCGAAAAATCCCTTGTACCTTTGCTGCTGGCAATCGAAAGATGTAGCTGGAATTCTGTCGAAGGTGGGGTAATCGATTCCTGGACGTCCTGAATTGGGTCCTGGTTTGGCGCCGGAGACTGCTGGTTGTGAGAATAGGAAAATACGTTATTAAGATATTTGACAAGTGTTAATGGATTTACTTGGAGCACTAAGATCTTGTTGAGCTGGTGTTCCTTCTTCTTCTTCGTTGTTGTAATCGTAATCCTGTTCGTGGTGCTGAGGTGGGTCATCCACAATGGTTTGACTGCCCTTAAGGTTGTGCAGAATCCTAATTAGTGTTCTTATTGAGTTGTCAATATTGTCGGGAGTGAGTGTTTGTGGCAGGTGATTACTTTCCTGCAACTTTCTTAGAATCTCTGCCAGGGATAGAGCCTTTAAATCGGGTAATTCGTCCTTGGGTGATACAGACTCGGGAGCAGTGTATTGCTGTGATGGCTTCAATTTGCCGGGCTCTGGGGAAGAGGTTGGCAAGAGTTGTGTATGCTTCGGCTTCGATGACACAAAAATCATTGGCGGATGAGGAGTGGGCGAGATGGCATGTAATCGAAGAGTTGGTTGATTTTTGTACAATGGACGTGGCGACGAAACGACAACTTCGACAGGTGGAGGTGCTGGTCTAGGATTGCCGACCAAAATCATTGGAGGAGGACGTATGCCCTGGCGTTGTTGGTCTTTTTCCTGGGATGTCGAATGGTCTTCAATTTCCTGCTTGGGATCGTCAATGATGTACTCTATGTATTTGTTCGGATTGCTGTGGAGGAAAAGGGACACGATTTGAAATTCAGCATGTAATCGTCTGACAGAAAGTTGTACACTCATCACTCACCTTGCGTATTGATGAGATTGCAACTGCTGTTGCTGGGGGTGAGGAGGCGTGGGAGGCTGAAGTGAGCTGTATCTACTCGTATGGTGGGATTGTTTGTTGGGATGTAAAATCTGTTCGGGGTCGGTTATCACTTCCGAATGCTGGTAGACGACATGGTTGATGGGATTGTGCTGGGGATACTTTTCATTAAAACGATTCTGATTATGATGATTCTCCGGATGGACATCGACTGATTGCGTAGTCGATGGATGGTTCGAGGTAGTTGACGACGCTGAACGAACAGGACTAACAGTTGTACTCAAGTCATAGGAATACAGATGATGAGGATTTTGCTGTTGTACTGGTTGTTGAATGTGATAGTGAGGCTGTAGTAAATTCTTCTCAACCTGATGCTGCTTATCCTGGTGGTGGTGGTCTTGGAGTTGCTGTTGCTGCTTGTAGCGCAACTGCTGTCGTAAGTAGTTGACATATTTTTGCTGTGGTGTTAGATTGTCGGCATTTGAAAACTGCTGCTGCTCAAATTGTTGTTGCTGTTGCTGTTGATGCTGATGTCGCTGTTGATGTGGATGCCGACTGTCTGTTGGCGAATCACTAATAATTCGATAGCTTGGACTGCAATAAAAAAAAACAAGAGCTTTAGATAGAGTGGATGAGTAATAATAATTTATTCAAAAATACAAATGGTGTTGTGTTGTGCGTGGGACATTACAATCTCTTGTTACGAGTAGATAGGTGTGGCAACGTTTTGAGAAAGATTTATTTCTGGGGCGAATGAAATTTGTCAAACAAGGGACATTTCGTATGAGGATTTCCACGAATGAAATGAGAAGCAAGTGCTGCAGTGATATTACAATTAAGTGAAAGCAATAACATTGTGTTCCACATTTGCAGTGATGACCAAGTGTGATTTGAATTTAAATCGAGACGACGACACATAAAGGCGTGGGTCATGGGATTAAGTTAAGTACATTAACATCAACGTGTGGACTTGAATAATGAAACAAGTGTTATGAATGTAAATGTTTATTTTTTTTTGAATATCAATTTGCTTGATACATTTTTTGAATATTACATCCCTGCATTTATTTACATATATGCGTTGTTTATTGAAAATAAGCAGGCGAAATGAAAAATGTAATCAGTAATCTATTGATTCAAATTAGCTATTAATCTCACTTGGACTCATCATTTGACTAGTGGGGATATTGTCAATACGCCATTTGCGTTAAATTCAATTTATTTTCTATTGATTGATTTTTTGACAAAAATTCAATCCGGAATGCCAAACGCACAAGTTGCAACGCTTTGCTTGATTCTAAAGTTTTTGTTTCGTTGTATTTATAAAACGTCAATGGCAAATTGATTTTTGATTATAAACATGGCGAACGTTAAATTTTTTGACCCTTTTTGCGAGGAATATTCTTCAATAACTTCAGGAAGTGTGTCATGAATGCGTGCTTATCCTACTTCCTACTAATATTATAAATGTGAATGTTACGATGTATGGATGTTTGTTACTCAATAACGCTTGAACAACTGAATGGATCTTGATAAAATTTAACACACAAAAAAGTTATAGTCTGGATTACCGTATAGGCTACTTTTTTTTTTATTATCAGGGGAGGGGCATTGGGTGGTCGAAACACCCCAAAATTATTTATCTCTACTTCTATCTTCGTATTGCACTGAAATGTAGTACATATATGTACATAAGTAGTTGCATTGAAATGCCATACTTTGGTGGTGCGATCCCAGAGGAGGGACATTGTTTGATTAATTTACCTAAGCAGTAACGATAAAAACACTCAAAAAAGTTTAAAAAAAAAAATAAAACAAAAATAAAATTCTCCGAATTAAAAACAAAAAAAAATTTAAACTATTTTAAGGTAAGTTAAACTTTATGTGCCTACAGGTTTAACTACATACATTGTTATAGGATAGTTTCATACGTATGTACTCGTAATTTGCTCATTGTTTGTTAGTTTTTTTCAAAATATCCTTCTCTTTGCTCCATTACCTTTAAGAAAAGGACTTGATTGGATTTATTGGTTTGCTGTTTTGTTTTAATCCAGGTACATGCATACGTTAAATAAAAATAATTCGTACGCTTTTAACTTCTCATGTTGAACAGGAGATCAGTTGTGACAGTTCTTGGCCAAGCTAAACGTGTTTATTATTTCAGTGGTAAGTCGTCTTTTTCAACGATGACACACAGAAGTAAAATAAACACCCAAAAACAACATTCCGTACTTCGCTGATCCGGAATGTCAAACGAACAAGTTGTAACGTCCTTAGCTCCAATTACTAAAGGAATTGTTTTAGTCATTTAAAAAATGAATTTTATCGTTATAAACATTTTTCTCTAACATTCGCAACATTCCTTTTTTAAAATTTTTAGTCTTTTACATTAGAGCTTGTTGGCGCGTTCCAGTCGAGCATTTTATTTTCTTTGCTTTCAAAAACTGAGCGAATTCAGAGTACCTACTCTGATTTTTGAATGTAGCACTAGCACGTAACTGCCAGCTGTCATAGAACAAGCGCCCTGTCGTTCTTTTTGATGACGCAGGTCTAATGAATACGTTCCGTGTAGCTCGTTACCGCTACACGTTCCCTGTAGCCAATTAAGGTTACACTTTCCGTGTAGCAAATTACCTTACGGAAGATTGCATTTAAGATCATTTTTGGGAATTTTGCGTAGTTACTACATCGAGTTTACATTGTCAATGGATTGAATTCTCGATTTTAGTACTTTCCATTGATAGTTAGAACCAAATATTTTTGTCCCCTAAAATTTTTCTACACCTATCACCCAATATGTCAAAAAGACGAAAAATGAAACAACTGGTGTTAAATTTCATTCTATGTTTTAAGCAAACCTCCTTCACATTAGTGATGGACGATTTCATGTTATTTAATGGTCCGGAGAAATGCATTTTCAGGGCAATCGGTTGACATTTGCAAAGAAATATTCTCGATACGTCTAAATTTAATTTATCCGTTACCTGTCAAACCAAATATTGATGAACACGATGCCAATGGATAAACATTTTTAGTTTTGTCCGCCTATATTTACTTTGAAAATTTCTCTTACAAGATGGGAATGATGTCAATCGGTTTATAAATCTCTGATAGGGAGAGTGATATAAAGTGCAGGAACGTCAAAAAAGTCGGAGTATTTATTCCAGTTTGAACACCGTCTATAGCAGAAAAAAAGACATTAAGAGTCTGATCAAACGTTATTTTTTTCAGTTTTTTCGTTTGTAGTCTTTTTGACATATTTGGTGTGAGGTGAAGAAGTGTAACGGAGTGAAGCTACGTTTCTACACCCCTCAACCAAACTGTCAAAAAGATGAAAAGATCAGAAAAAGAATCCTGTAATCAGGCTCCAAGAGTAAAACTGAAGTATCACATTTTCGTGCACCATTAGGGGCGTTCACACTATCAAATATTTTTGACAAACACGGCATGATTGGCTGGATGGATTTAAAAATCTTTTGAACGCCCGTTTAAATGCTTCGAGCAAATTATTGTAGTATGGTATTTCAGATTAGATAACATCTCTGTTTAAATATAGATGGAAAAATTAATGATGTATTAAATAACAACCCTGTTTAACCATAAGTCTAAAAAACTTTACGTTACGTAGCGCAGTCCGGTGGTGCTTTAAGTTAGTTAGTTTTCATTTTTTTTCGCTTCCTCATTTCTCTGATAATTTGCCATCACCAGGGTTGTAAAATAATTCTTTTCTTTTATGAGTGCAACCTTTAATGATTTCATTTAAAAGATTCCATTCATTGAATTCACTTTAAGATTGTGACTTCAAATTTGCAATCACCATTCATTTGACATTAAGAGAATTGTAATCACTTTTACGCCATTCAATACACAGCAATCAATTGATTGCAATTTGCATTCTTTGAAAAAGGAATCAAATTATTCAAAAGAAGCAAATGAATGCAAAGAATGTAAATGAATGATTGCGATCAATTGTTTGTTGTTTAATGAATTGGGAAACAAGTGATTGCAATATTTTTAGAGTTAAATTAATTAATTGAAATCGCAGTCTCAGACTGAAGTAAATGAATGCAATCTTTTAATTGAATTCAATGAATTATTTTTAATGATTGCATTCAAAATAGATTGCATTCTTTTACAACTCTGGCCACGATGATAAATTCGGCTTTATGCTTAAGGTTTAAAAATATAAAAATTCAATAAGCAATAGGATATCATTGCATGATACTGAGAATACAAAGATTTGTATGTAAATAGGTTGCAGCAAGTTAAAAAAAAAAAGGTCTAACTTTAAAGATATAATACCTTTAACACAACTGAACTTTCAAAATCCTTTTCCATTGAATTTACACTTGTAAACACTTTTAACAACTGGTGGTGGTGCGAAGAATGAATGGTTGATCCCATTTGACACGTCAATTACTTAAGGTTCAACCAAACTCATTTACTAACCTAAATGCCCTCTCCCCTTCCCGAAACTACAAGTTTATTTACTTTTGTATTTTACGTACTTTGATGGTGGACGTGGAGTGGATATGGCCACATATTGCACGTGCTGCCGTTCTTGTTGAGGTGACAAAGTTTTTGACACCAGTTCCGAAGAGGGCACCGGAGATGCCGGTATGGTAACAACAATCTCTCCTTGCGGTTGATGCCGATGGTGGTAGTCCTCTGAATTCTGTTGTTGTTTATGACCACCAGCACCACTTGAATGTGACTGCAGGTGTTGAAGCTGCTGATGCTGCTCGTCTGCCTGCCCAATGGATGGCAGGTCATTGTATAGATGAAGCTGTTGATGAAGGTGCTGTTGTTGTTGTTGTTGCTGTTGTTCATGAAGGTCGATTGAAGTTGGTGTCGCTGTGGGGCTGTAATTAATATTGTTGCCTTGTTGCTCGTTGGTATAAACGATCGGTATAAATCGTCCGGGAACACTATTTGTCGGTGTAAACGGTGTCATATTTATTTTTTGGGAATGAAATTGCTGAAATGAAGTTGTAAGTTAAAAATTGCTACTTTTTTTTAAATGAAAACCCCAAACTCATTCAATATCGAATATTTTGACATTAAAGTCAAAACATCGATGCAACAAACTTCAAAATTTAAATTTCAAGTTGATTGTTGAAGTAATTACCTTTGAAAGACTTTCGTCTTTATACGTAGAATGTGGAAAATGGATTCGTTGTGCCGCACCACCCCCAGCAGGAGGTGCAGGTGGCACAATTGAGTGCTGCAACTGGGGAACTTTTACCGCGAGTTTGTTCTTCTCCTTCAGCAGCTGGGTTGGGGGATGTTGACCACCATAGGCAATTGTTTGAAAGACAGGTTGCGGTGAGTGGTGATGATTGTGATGAGACTGCTGTTGCTGGTGCTGGTTATTTACTGGTACCTTCATATGCACATATGCAGTTGGAATGGGTATGGCTGCTGCCGAGGCAGGTGAATGCGTATGCTGCTGCTTTTGAGATTTCTGTGGTGATTGATAGTGAAGTTGTTGTTTTGATGGTGGCTATTCAATGAGATGAAAAGATAGACAACAAAATTTCTCTATAGAATTTGATTCAAATTTATTTAAACACAATTATTTGCTTAATAGTTTTCGATGCATAGTTTGGTTCTGGTTTAATCAAGTTAGGTTAGTGATCTAATGTTCCGATTTTCAATTGCACTGCAAATAATTACGCGCTCAAGCTTAGAGATTTAAAATTGGAATTTCATTTATAGAGTAGGCATTGTATATAGAAGTTTTGTGTGTTTTCATCATCACCATTATCAGCAGGGTTTTTTTTTACGGGAGGTGCAATCAGTCAAACTTACCATTTGAACGACATATTGTTGGTTAATTGGAAATTCTGTTTGCGATGGCGAATAATATGCTATGTACGGTATTAATCGGCGAGTACGTTCCGAAGCACTCATTTCGGTGCCGAGTGTCCGATTTGCGGTGAATGCCATATTTATTGGAATAAAACCGCCCTCAGTGGTCCTCATTATGGCGCTCGATGCATTTCGCAGTCCAGCTTCTGGCGAAACTTGTATGGCAATGGATTCGACTAGCACTAGAATGAAAAAATAAAATTAGTTTAGAATCGAGGAGTCTGGCTTTGGATTTAAATTTTAAAAAAATATATGAGTAGGTAAATGTATACCAGATATATTTCCATTATACTGTGTGTAAACCATCTTATATTAAATCGTGCTCTAACTTTCTTTTACACTAAACCTCCTTTGTTATAATCATAGTATCATTATTCAATCAGAAATATCAAAGCCTGTCAGGGATTGTCTTGATTACGTCTTCCGTGATTATACAATCATTACATTGGCGCTAATATAGTGCAGAGGTAGCATTCACAATCCATCAATCGAATATCTCCTCGATCCAGTAAACCTTTCATGTGCGATTTTAATTCGCAAACACAAACATTCATTCATCATAAATCAAAATCATCGCACACAAAGTAAATGCATACCTACTAGTTCAATTCTCTGATTGTTAAAAGGAAGCAATTTCGCTTCGAATTACACTGAACTTTCAATTGTCGCAATTCCTGACAATACAACACGATCATTAGTTAGCAGTTTTGATTCGAATATAAAATTCGTGACGTATCATACTTGATCAATTGTTTTTAGATTGTCGCTTGACTGATTATGAGTGCGGGACCAGACAAACACTTAAGATATAGAAAGCTTAAGACAAATAAGAGAACAAAATAATGCTAGTTCAGTATGACAATACTGATTTGCACCTGGTTGATTGTTGTTTGCTTTATTCATCGTCGACCTGAACACGATTGAACTCCGGTTTGAAAGGTGACTAGACCAATAATTGTGATAGTTGTATTTCGCCATACTATTAAGGTGATTCTAGAGAAATTTTGCTGAAAGTTACTACAGTTGATGGAAGCAAGAAAACTATTAATACCTAAACGGAAAGAACTGAAATACTAAGGTCTTCAAATGTATCGTTAATATGGTAAATGGTAGTCGGCGGACTTAACTTAATATAAACCTAAATAGAATATTTTGCATTATTAATTTTGATCGGAAATAAATGAAGTGAACACATACAGTAGAGAATAATTAATGGGTGGAAAGAATATTGGAATTTTGGAGACACCAGGTTTCAGAATTAACTTCAAGAATTATAAAGTGTTTAATGAACACTTCTGGTTTTCCAGTCCTAATATAAAGATATAAGAGACGAGGATTTCATAGAATACGGTAAATAGTGTTGAAAGGGATTGAATTGTACAGAGTTGTGCAGCCAACAGATCCTGAAAGTAGTCTATGCTTTCTTTCAGCGTATTCAAGTTAAATAATAAGAAGTCGGTCTATATACGGGGGCAAAATCAAAGGGTTATTCCAAGATAGACCACGAAGGGCGAAACGTAGGAAACGACGTTGAATGCTCTCGATTCTCGATATATGAATTTGTTGATAAAGGGACCATAGTTGACAGACGTATTCAAGAAATGGTCGAATAAAAGCTATGCAATGGGATCGGGGCACGTAGGGCTCAGAGAATTCCTCGGACCATGGTTTCACAAATCCTCATGCAGAGTTTGATTTAAGAATAATCTCGTCAATATGTATGAGCAAGTTGAGCTTTCTATCCCATAAAACACCTAGGTCATGAATTGGCAAAGCGGTGGATATGGGTTGATAATGGAGAAGGTACAAACGGGAGATTTTTTGCGTTTTTCGCGAAAAAGTGATTGAATGACATTTGGAAATAAATATTTAGCTCTAGAAAAACTGTCGGGATCAAGTTGTAGAAGAGTGGAAGAAATGGTCTTGAAAAACTTTGTATTGTCCGCGTAGAGTGAAATATGGGAATGTTAAATGACCATTTCAATATTGTTCATAGTAAGAATAAAAAGAAGAGGTCCTAAGTGGCTGCCTTGTGGGTCCCCGGAGGTAGCTAAGAAATGATCAGATAAGGTAAATCTGAATCGAACTTTGTAATAACGGTTTTTCATGTTAGAAGAAGTCCATAGTAAGTCCATGGGTGGGAAGTTTGAATGAATTAAGCGCATGTCAAAAGTCTTACTGAAATCGGTTGAGACAAGGTCCACTTACTTTCTCATACCCTTGACAAAGCCGTGTTGTCTAGGGGAAATGAGAGATTTACAACGAAAACTTAAAATCTACCACGTCGGCCGTAGGACTGTGGATAGGCGGCTCCTTTATAGTCGAGACGTCCTCGCACAAGACGGAGCTGAGCGACTTCGGTTCAGTAGGACTGTGTCCGATCGGGACCTGAAAGACGGTAAGACAGGAGAACCAGTTTTGGTGGTTGTCTAATGTTGATAGCGATAGTTGACAATTTGGCCAACTTACATAGTTCTAAGGGTATTCTTAGGTAGGGACAGTCAGGGTGGCACAAAAAAAAATCTCTGCTGCTGTGGCTGTTTTAGTTTAGTTTTAGATTATTTTAAGTAGTTTAAATTGGTTTAGGTAGTTTTTAATTAGTTTTACTTTAGTTTGTAAGTTTTATATAAAAAAATATAAAAAGATAAAGAATCCGAGTTTTTTTAATTTTCTCGAGAAAAAAAAAATAGATATAGTATTTGAATTAAAAATAGTTTTTTAGTCCGAAAGGCATTAATTTAAGATATAGTTTAGCTTAGAGCGCCCGCATAGGGCCCGTAAGTTAGTTTTAAGTTATTGGATAATTAGGCTAGTTTTTATGAATTTTTGTCTAGCTTTAAGATAGTTTTAAGATTGAGGAAAATAAAAATGAATTAAAAAAAAAAAAAACGAAAACTTCAAATTTCGAAAAACAAACTTTCAAATTCTGGGAATATGTGAAGGTTTAGCAATTGGACTACAGTTTGTAACTTCACATTTTGGACCCTTTGTATGTATTGGGCTTATGAAAGATGTCTTTCATAAATGAGGGACTTCTCCTAGAGATGGTGATTTACCCAAGATTTTTAAAAGGGCAAGATTGAGTGGAAGAGCATTTTTGAAAAATATTAAGTTGATTCAGCTTATTTTCGATTTATGCAAGAACAAAAATTATAAGTCATTGTAGTGGTTCCTTAAAAAAATAAGCTTTTATGTACAAAATTTTTAAAACATTTTTAAGAAAAAATTTTGGTACGCCAACCATAAGTTTTTATTATTGTACGAATAAAAGTCTAATTTCCAAAAAAAAATACTAAGCCGTTCTTGAGATATCGAATTTTTCAAAAAAAAAAAAGACTTTTTTTTTCTAAAAATTGAAAAAATATTTTTTCTTAAGTTTTTAAATGCAATGTTTTTTAAACTTTTTAGGAGCTTCTTTATAAAAAATTTTATTAAAATCCGTTATGTCGATAATGAGAAATTCAAAATTCGAAAAAATCGTTCTATGGTAGGTAGTACAGTCAGTAATATCTAGATTTTAATTTTTTTTTTTATTAAATTATAGATCGTAAAGATTAATCAAAAGAAAAAAAATTTTAGCAAAATTCTCGGAACCGTTTTCGAGAAAAATACGATTTTGGAAAACCATTTTTTTTAAATTTGTATGGAAGGTACCGTTAGTTTTAGATAAAACAAAAATTTTTTTCTCAAATCTCGTAGATTATGTTAAGAAACTTTTATTTGTCAAGTTTGAAAAAAATCGATTTTGGGATTTTCGAGATATTGAGTTTCCAAAAAAAAAAAAAAATTGAATTTTTTTTTTAAATCCAAAAAACAAAAAATTGAAAATTTGAATATGTAATAATATTCAAACTTTGGAGGAGCTTTAGCATAAAAAAAAATGATTTAAATCGGCTGTACCGTTTTCGAGAAAATCAAAAACAAAAAAATGAACCCAGGGGGCGACCAAAAATAACAATTTTTTGGAAATTTTTTTTCAACCATTAGCTAGTTTTAAACAAATGAAATTTTTCATTTTTTTTTTTTTTTTAAATTCTGTGGGACAGTTTTTGAGAAAAAAAAAATATTTATTAAATTTCGAAAAAAATCGTATGGCAGGTACAGTTATTTTTGGTCTTAAAAAAAAAGGAAAAAACGTGTGGGGGAAAAATTAAAACCCATATCGACGGTTAACTATGAATACCTCCTAAAATACATTTTTATAAAATTCACTTTTTGATGCAGTTTTGTTAATAATTTCCATCTGCTTCGCTGAATTTTTAAAATTTCAACTATTTCACATCATAGATATTCAAAACTGATAATTATGCATAAAATTTTATTATTATGCGTTTTAATTTTGAGACTATAATCAGTTTCGTGTATCCCCTTTAAAGTTTCCAAAATGCGACATAGGAGATATTCATAGTTAACCGTCGATATTTACCAAGTTTAAAGAAAATCGGCCGAGCCGTTTAGGCTGTAGTCGAACCGACAGAATTGCGAGACCCACTTTTTTCGTCTTCGCTATCATCGTAATGTCAACTTTGATCAAAATCTCGAGTTCGATTTTTTTTACGAATGCATAACTTGCCTTATAGTACCTATAAGTCGCAAGTAAAAATTGGAAGAAGGATTTAGAGGCTAAAGATTGCTTTGTGCTTGGATTAACTACCCTTGAAAGAGGAAGTTGTAAAGTTCGGTAAAGTGAAGAAATCGCCAAAACTTGTTTTGTTTTAGCAACCTGCGGTATAAGATGAGAGAAGGGTACATGATTAGAAATAGAATACAATATTTCTCTTCACAATATGTCTATTACATACACCATTTACATCTAGTAACATAAGGATAAGGTTTTTTTTTTATATTTGTGTACACTTAAGAGATTAAGGTTACCTGTTGGATGAGAGGGCTTTCTCACCAAGTACCATAGAATATAGTATTCTAAGTGTCGCGGATTTATAATGTACTTACTTGTACCTGTGGATCAATGTGCAAGATCGAGCGAATACGAACCGAGAGCGAAAGTGGAAGAATAAAAAAGTCTGTGTGCGCATCGAGTGTATGACAAGAAGTAATTTTATTTATTTATATAAGATTTAATACTCGTATAAGCTAGCTGTTCTATGTTTTTTCTATGTAAGATACATATTTTTAGGGATAATAAAATATGGCTCGCCCTAACAAGTGGCGGCAAATTTAAATATTCGTTAAGTTTTCTATTTATTATTTTAACGTTTATTTTCTTTTTAATTCAAAATTATTTATATTAATATTTAACATAAAATGTTATGCGCCCCAACACTACCCTTAAAATGTTTGACCATAGTCGAAAAACGTTAACATGGCATTTTTTGTTTGATTTGGGGGTGTAAGACTAAATTATTGGAAACAAATTCAAGACTGTTGACTCATCAATTCTATGTTTCAATTCGATGGATTCATCTTCTTCGATTGGTTTGCCTTATTTTTCTGAACACTTCTGCTAAACAAAGGTTATGACTACGGGCACTAAATTATAATCAAACTTAGATATTCAAACAGATTACGTTACACCGTTTCATGTTTCGGTGTTTACATGCGAGGGGGATAGGTCAGGCATCTGCTCAGATAACCCACCTATAAACAGATCAATAAAGCTTCCAAAGTGCATTCCAAGCGGAAGTCCTTGCAGTTTGAAAAGCCGCAAGATATCTTGCCCCATGTCAAGTAGTAAACAGAAATATCGATATCTTCATAGACAGCAAGGCGGCAATTGAAGCCGCAGTCATTTTAAGTCGAAACTAATAGATCGTTTCCGTAATGAGTTGAGGTTTTTCAGTGCAAAGAACATAGTTATCCTTAGATGGGTCAGGTTCATCGTGATATATACGGGAACGAAATTGCGGATGAAAAAACGGTTAATGTCTTGATGCGAGTTAAACCGGTACATCGGTAATAATAATACTGGACAAAGAGAAAAGTTAAATTCGTCAGAATTTTCTTGAGGCAGCGGAAGTCAGATGGTGAACAATTGAGACTTGTTGGGTTTCAATGAACCTTGAGCCGAAAATATAAAAAAAACTATATATTCAAGATAAGCAAGCCTCGACAACATCGTATTTGAAGTCCTTCTAAGCCAAATAACAATGGGAACCCACATGACCAGAATGGACATTAGCTAGTCGGACTTGTGTATAGGGTGTCAAGATGAAGAGGAGGATAAGGGAATATCGCGTTTTCTCTTTGTGTATGCCCCAGTCTAGCCAGAACGAGGAAAGCACCTCTCGGAGAATATTTTTTCTACAAATCGAACGACATCTCTGCCCCTAAAGAACATGATAAAGTTCACTTAGAATTCGGGATGGTTCAGGGAGCCGTCGAATTCTTAAGCTCCATTCAACACCCACTTCCTACTCTTACACTCACCTTCCTTACTTACTTTTTGGAGAGCGCGATGGATCCATTGAGATCCGAGTGACATGGTACTACTTTTCCGTATCATAGCCCCTTCTAACCTAACCTGGGGCCAAATTACCGCATCATTTTTCGTGTAATACGTGACTGAATTATATGAGTTTGGCATAACCGCTTACGTCATCGAGCAATCGATTACCCTAATTTGACATTTTCATTCGATGACTGATGGGACTCACTCACTCGGTCACTGATGCGGTAATTTGGCCCCTGACCTTGGCTCGTCTTGAAATACCAATACAGTCGATTGTCTTTAAGTTGCTGATTCATATACATAGGATCGATGATTCGTTTTATTGAAGTTTTTCAACATTTCTTGGTAAAAATCGACAGTAGCCTTTTTTTAGCGATTGCCAATTTATGCGGTATCCAACGCGAACAAATCTTTTGGTCGATTTTTTCTAGCAAATTCCAATCATGGTAAAGTTCAGAAAACCAGCGAAACACTGTGGCCAAGATGTTGCTTCATTACGAATCGAGTTGTTCGACGAACTATTGTCGGTTGAATCGACGAAAATGTTTACGATTGAATTCCATCTTTATAGCACTTAGTTTCAATCGCCAAGTGTGTTTTTGTGTGCATTATTGAATTTCCATTGCATTTATTATTTTTTAGTAACAAATTATGTATGTGCTTTTGTTTAGATATCTTCTAGAACTTGGAAATAATTTAACCTCATGCAATACCGAATAACAAATATATTTTCTACACTACAGTTAAAAAGTTCTCACAAAGTGATTTCGACAAAAATGCCGGATTCTATGTCTGTTTCCTTTTTTGATTCATCAATTATAAATTTACAACTACCTCCAATTATAAAGCCAATAATTAACCATTGTTACCTTCTATGCATTCACGAACGAACAGTTCGAATTTGAGATCAGACATCTGGCCGTTAACAAAGTCACGATCTAATGACCTGCTTCTGAAGGCTTGGCAGAAAAGCGCATACTTATTCTAATTTAAATTATAGTTTGCGAAGTTGTGTTGTAAGTGCATATGACATTTTTTATTTAAGGCGTTGTAATTAAGTATTTAGCGAGTTCAATATCGCACTCACCCTGAACAACTCGCTGCAAAATGTATTGAGCCTGGTCACCGGGAAGGCGGCAAACCACGAGAAAAATGTTAACATCGATTTTGGTTGCGTAAGTTATCTATAGCTGTGCAAAGGAGGTGTTGAAGTGCAGAAAGTTGGAATCAAAACATGCTCACGAGATCAATGGTTCTATGTACATAGCTACAAATGGTTCGACCGTGAAGAGTTGATGATATGATCCCAGTTATTACCTGTTTCAAACTGTCATCACGATTTTAATTCTGATGACATTTAATTTCAATCCCTCCACGAACCAGAAGAGAAATATAGTGGGGCACGTTAGCTAGAAGCTTGCCTTGTACAAAGTGTAACCAGTATTGTTCACCTGGCTGGCATAATATTCATATGTAGATGTACATATGCTCGCATATTGCTAAAATCTTTCTTGGCTAGTTGTCTTTCGCCCATTTTAAAGATGTGGAAATCGTTCATTTCAAATGATCGAATCGTACAACAATCGATTACCCAAATGATTCGATCATCTCAATCAATGGATTATTATATTTATTTCATCCCGATTCGATTTTCATTTAGATTTCGATGAAATTCGGGCCTCAGTTATAGCTTTCATTGAAATGCATAATTGAAACATATCAGTGGAATACTGACTTTATTTTTTGACAAGCCGGTTATAGCAGTAAAAGATCCTGTCAGTGGCTGATTACAACCAATTCTATGCTATGAGGTTAGAGTTGATCATTGAAAGGAAAACTGACATTTCAGAATAGAAAGAGAATCGAACACATTCAGTGAAACGATTGTGTTCCAAATTAAAGAAACGAAAATCAGCTGTTTATTGAAATTGATGTCGATCAGTGAAATAATAAATGTGGATTTAAAAGAAAGTTTAAAGTAGAATTTTGTATTTAATAGACTCAAAAAATTCTACTACTCATGAGCTTCATTTTGGTACCAATTACAGTTTGTTTAATCGTCTTAAAAATGGAAATGAAAATTTTCAATGATAGCTACGAGTATAACTGGCCCCTCAATCTCCGAATTTTATCCAATTCCGGTTCAATAATGTACCGAATTTGATCGAATACAATTTGATCCTTCTTTGATCTTTACTTTTTGAAATAGCTATTCGCCCTAAGAATATAGAGTTCAGATGCAAGTGGGTCGCTGTCAAATATTTTGAGTGCACTAAATAATTGTAAACATAAAATGTCATATGTTAACAACGGATATCATCCTGGGAGAACTGTTAGACAACTACCTCAAAAACATTGTCAAAAAAAACAAAAGTTTTGACCAAGTATATGGATGATTCATTTTCGGAAGAAGTTGGAAATAACACTCACCAGTCTTAACAGTTTCCATAGGAAACTACAGTTAACAGTTGAGTTGAATAACTCAACAGACTGTCTTAACTAAACACAATGGTTATTGGGGAAGAAGTAGACCTAACAACGGATAGATTCTTAAAATCTACTTCATTCGGAAGGCTTATAAACTACTTGTCCCAACACCCTAAACGACTGGTTTTCAACACAACCAGTAATTTGACAAAAAGGGTTCTTTCAATATGTGACACTGGATTTTTAGAAAACAACAAAATACTCAAAAACGTCACAAATATTAAAAACACTGATAAACACAATATGCAAAAGGGGTTACATAAAAACTTGTTATTCGGAAGATATCTATTTTTTTTTCTTTTTATAGAATATTATTGTTTTATATCTTATTATATTGTATTATTGTTGAGTACTAAAATTACATAATTTAATGAAGCTGAAGATCGTTGCATTCGAATTTATTTTTCCTTGGTACTATAAGGCAAGTTATGCATTCGTAAAAAAAACGAACTCGAGATTTTGATCAAAGTTGACATTACGATGATAGCGAAGACTAAAAAAGTGGGTCTCGCAATTCTGTCTGTCTGCCTGTCTGTCTGCCTGTCTGTCTGTCTCTTCGACTACAGGCTAAACGGCTCGGCCGATTTTCTTTAAACTTGGTAGATATAATTTTTAATTTCCCCCCTCCCCCCACACGTTTTTTTCTTTTTTTTTTAAGACCAAAAATAACGGTACCTGCCATACATATGAATTTTTTTCGAAATTTTATTAACATGTTTTTTTCTCAAAAACTTTTCAACAGATTTTAAAAATAAAAATACAAACAAATTTCATTTAATTAAAGCTAGATAAGGGTTGAAAAAAAATGTCCGAAAAATCGTTATTGAGAGTACTCCCCATGGAAGCATTTTTTTTGTTTTTGATTTTCTCAAAAACGGTACAACCGATTTTGATCATTTTTTTTTGCTAAAGCTCCCCAAAACATAAATATAAATAGAATTGTGTACTCAAATTTTCAAAAAATGTTTTTTGGATCTTAAAAAAAAACTTCAAAACTCAATATTTCGAAAACCCCATGCTAGATTTTTTTAAAAACTTGATAAATAAAAGTTTCTCAATATAATCTACAAAATGTGAGAAAAAAAGTTTATTTTACCTAAAAATAAAAGTACCTACCATACAAATGCTAAAAAATTAAAAAAAATGGTTTTCAAAAATCGTATTTTTCTCGAAAACGGCACCTAGAATTTTGATAATTTTTTTTTCTTTCAATTAATTTTTACGACTTTAATTGAATAAAAAAAAATTACATTAAGATATTACAGCTTGTACCTACCATAGAACCATTTTTTCGAATTTTGAATTTCTCATTATCCACATAACGGATCTTAATGAAAATTTTTATAGAGAAGCTTCTAAAAAGTCTAAAACACATTGCATTTCAAAACCTTAAAATAAATATTTTTTGAATTTTTGAAAAAAAAAATCTATTTTTTCTTTTTTTGAAAATTCGATATCTCAGAAACGGCTCGATATTTTTTTTGTAAATTGAATTTTTATTCGAACAATAATAAAAACTTTAAATTGGCGTACCAACATTTTTTCTTAAATAGCTTTTAAAAAGTTTGTATATAAAAGCTTTTTTTTTGAGAAACCACTACAACGACTTATAATTTTTGTTTTTGCATAAATTCATATTTGGATAGCATTCTGTTTTTTTTTTCTTACTACTAAAAGAATTTAAAAAATAAATTTTATCATTATGAACAGTTTTTTTTAATAACATTCGTTTTTAAAATTCCTAGTCTATTACATAGGAGCAAGTTCGTGCGACCCAGTCGTGCATTTTATTTTATGGGGCCAATCTTCTGCGGCAATAAACTCTGGTAAAATGTCCTTAAGCTATAGTTGTGTTGTTTTTGCTTTGTGGGCCGGCGCGGAATCTTGCTGAAATATCCAGTGCTTGCCAGCCGGGCAGCCCCGATCTTAATCCGCTGAACTACCGGTTATGGAACACTTTGGAGAAGAAGGCTTGCTGTAAGCCTCACCGAAATATTGAGTTTTCAAAGTTGATTTGTTAAAGACAGTAGCTTCGTTTCCACTGGAAGTCGTGCGTGCAGCGTAGACTAGTGGCCGGATCGTTTAAGAAAGAGTTCGAAGGCTAAAAGCCACTTTACACGATAATAGAAGTCATATGACCTGTCATCACATTTTCTGTATGATTTATCAAATGACCTGTCATTTCGAGTCAAGTCATACCGTTTTGGTTTATCTATGCTTTACACGTCTATGACTTCCCCTTTGATTTTCAGAGTACCAAAATCCAAAATAAATATAAAATATAAACTGAAATAAATTTGTGTCGTTATTCCATGATGGAGAACAAAAAGAAAGCAATGCCAGTGGTTTTATCGATTGACCGATATTTTTTTTTTTAACAATCGATACTATCGAAAAATCCAACAACCATATTTTATAACATACAAAGGAGCCTTTGAATGAATGAATGAATGAATGAATGAAATGTATTGGGGGTGTAGCAGTGCGACCTGGATATCTATTGTAACCTTGTGAAATTCAACTTATTTTTAATCGCACTTAAAAACCGTATACTTGATCATTACTTACGATCTAGACTTTTCAGTGTCCGGAAATCGTGATAAGTGAATGGCGGACTTTTATTATCTGCTCAACGAAATTATACTATTGTTTTTAGAGTACGAGTCCAACCACATCCGTGAGTTGGTCAGAAAAATAAGCCTTAACAAAAGAAACAATAACAACAACAAAACTAAAAACAAAGAAAACTAAGTCAAAAAGTCCACGATCAACGTTAACTTGAACCGGGCAGCATTTAAAGAATCCATTTAATTTCATAGCAAAAAAAAAAAAATCAAACGGGCCGGTATCGCTATTCATCATGTTGACTATCTGTCTAAATGTCTCTGTTCACCCGTCAAGAAGTTGATACGATACACTAGAATGAGATCGACATTTAAATGGTTTGAAATTGTGATTAACCACCGAATAACTTTATAGAAATAGAATATTCAGCGCCATGCAACACCTGGGGATGGGAAGCATTGGAAACAGCTTCTAACTAACGTTAAGAAAGAAGGCTATTATAATGCGGTGATTCATGGCTACTTTGTGGTGCAAATTGAAAATATTCTTACAGCAAGGTCGCCCGTCATCGAGTGATCCGATTTGTTTGCAAAAAAAAAAAAAAAAATGATATAGTCGTATTGAGATTGTAATAGACTCCGAAGTAGAGTTGATATTCTATTAAATATTCTCAATTATTTATAACATACATATATCGTATGCACGTATGTAAATATATGTTCGTATATTATATAGTATAAAATTTATGAATTACTTCTTACTTTAAAAAACTGTTAATACATACAAAAGCATGGATTTACTTAGAGCAAAATGCTCAAATGCATAAAATTGCCGTCTAATTTCTAGAAAAGTATAAATGTATGCAAAGAAATTAATTAATTTTTTATTTGAGAAATTTCATTAAAATTTTTATAGAAAAAATTTTAAGTATTTAGTTCACACACGTTTTCTAGACATTAATTTTTCAAAAAAACAATTGATTTTTTTTAAACCAAAAAATGTTTTTTCGAATAATTTTATATACTATATTATTTTAAATTTAAAGGAGTTCCTGTACAAAAATTGTTTTGACCAAAATATAGTTCATGCCCATAATAGCACATAACGGCTGTATGGCAGGTACCCTTAGTTTTGGAGCTAAAAAACAATTCAGTACCAAGTTTGAAGAAAAGCGAGCAAAAAAAATTTTTTGAAAATTTGAATACACAATTCTATTTAACTTTTTGGGGAGCTTTAGCAAAAAAATGATCAAAATCGGTGGTACCGTTTTTGAGAAAATCAAAAGCAAAAAAATGGTTTCTTGGGGGGTACCCTCAAAATCAATTTTTCGGACATTTTTTCAACCACTAGCTAGCTTTAACTAAATAAAATTTGCGTTTTTATTAAAATTATTAAAATTTCGAAAAAGAAATCGTATGGCAGGTACCGTTATTTTTGGTCTTAAAAAAATAAAATGCACGACTGGATCGCACGAACTTGCTCTTATGTAAAAGTACTTTGGAATTTAAGATACATTTTATAAATATAAAACATGGATTTAATGAGATAATAATGTTCAAATGCATAAAATTGCCGTCTGGTTTCCGGAAAAGTATGAATTTATGCAAATAAACCTTAAAAAATCGTTTTAATATTAAATACATTTTTTATATAAGAAATTTCTGTAAAATTTTTCAAGAAAAAAATGTGGGATACGAATTTTAAGTATTTAATAATATTAGTTTTAGGAAATAATTTCAAAAAATAATCGTTCATAGGATTTGAAGATATTGATTTAATTTTTTTTTTTTTTAAACCCAATAAATATTTTTTCGAATATTTTTATAAACAATATTATTTTAAACTTAAGGGGACTCCTGCTAAAAATTTTGGGTTAAAATCCTTAGAGCCGTTAATGAGAAAGTCGAAAATAAAAAAAACGGGTCTATGGCAGGTACCCCTAATAACATTTTGCCCCAAAATTTTTTTTTACCAAAATGTAGTCCATGTCCATAATATCACACTTAATTTTTTTTATCAAAATCGTTAGAGCCGTTTTCGAGATAAAAAAGATTTTGCATTACGGGTGTATGGGGGGTACCCTTAGTTTTGGAGCTAAAAAAAAAATTTCAATTTTTCCTCTAGGGAATCACCGAAGACTCTTAACTACCGAGATTGAAAGAAATAAGTCCAGTGGTTTAGGCTGTAGTGAGAGGTACAGACATACAGACACACTGAAACATGTTTTTTGTGTACTAAATTTTCCTTAAAATTTTTATAAGAAAAATTGATATGCAAATTGTTAGTATTTAATAAAATATATTTTAAAACGTAATTTAAAAATTTAATCGTGTATTGGTTTTCAAGATATTGAATTTTCAAAAAAAAAATTGTATTATTTTTTTAAAAATCCAAAAACTATTTTTTCGAAAAAATTTTTAGTTTATATTTTTTCAAATGCAAAGCAGCTCCTGCATAAAAATTTTGGTTAAAATCGTTAGAGCCGTTGGTGAGAAATTCGAAAATCAAAAAAACCGTTCTATGACAGGTACCCCTAATAACATTTCCCCCCAAAGTTTTTTTTCACCAAAATATAGTCAATGTCCATAATATCACACTTAATTTTTTTTATCAAAATCGTTAGAGCCGTTTTCGAGATAAATAAGATTTTGCATTACGGGTGTATGGGGGGTACCCTTAGTTTTGGAGCTAAAAAAAAAAATTTCAATTTTTCCTCTAGGGAATCACCGAAGAACCTTAACTACCAAGTTTGAAGAAAATATCTCCGGTAGTTTAGGCTGTAGTTCAGACATACAGACATACAGACATACAGACATACAGACAGACAGACGGAATTGTCGGACCCACTTTTTTCGTCTTCGCTATCATCGTAATGTCAACTTTGATCAAAATCTCGAGTTCGATTTTTTTTCCAAATGCAGAATTTGCCCTATAGTACCTATGTATATCGCAAGTAAAATATATATGTGGGGGGAAAAAATCAAAACTCATATCTACCACGTTTGAAGAAAATGGGCCAAGCCGTTTAGGCTGTAGTCGAACCGAAAGACAGACAGACAGACAGAATTGCGAGATCTACTTTTTTGGTCTTCGCTATCATCGTAATGTCAACTTTGATCAAAATCTCGGGTTCGATTTTTTTTACGAATGCATAACTTGCCTTATAGTACCTATAAGTTGCAAGTAAAAAACTAAATACTGGTCTAGAATAAAAACAAAAAACCAACTTAGGACACACATATTTGTCTCCTTGGAGTTCTCAAAAATGCTGATGAACTCAAACTTTTTATTAGTTAACTATTTTCCTCTATTTATTCCAATGGTCATGTTTACTTCACTGTCGCCTCTTTCGAAAAGAAATGAGACAATAATGTTTGCATTCATTTCCTCACTTCCAATTAGCCCTAGAGACTACAGTCAATTCATAATGGAAACCATTTCAATTCACTCTTCATAACTCCACTTTAAAAGCTTGAGTTTGCCTGTAAAACTTCTGCAAAGACGTCATAGTAAAATAGTGATCCAATAACCGACAAAGATTTCGATCTTAACTACCTCAAATGGTACGCGCTCAGGAGGGCCGTTTGTGATCGTTGTTGTTCCGACTGTCACATATATTAACCTATTCTGTGACTCCTGCTGCAACTCGTACATATTTGGTTTCTCCATTCGATGCTTAAAACGAAACGAAACGAAACACTGCAAGGTCCGATGAATATAAAATAGAGTCGTGACAATTATATTCGATGTTGGTGATCTGATTACATTACGGACAATCGTAAATTCACCAATCGCTTACCAGAGCGTCAGCGTTGTTCCAAAGTCGTTTTGAATGCTATAGTTGAGCAAGTGGTGCGGTGGCGCTGGCGGTATATGGTTGGTTTTCTTTCAAACTTTTTTTTTTAACAGATATTTATATTATACATATATCTACTCGTAGATGTATCTGCTGCCTCTTGTGTCGGTTTTTTCTTTGTGACAATTTGAAAAGTGGTAGGAGTTATATGTGTAGCCATTTGTATCTTTCACTTACGCATTTCCCTTCATTTTTTGTTGTCAAAAATGTGATCTGTGGGGGCAGAGACGTATTCCATAAGTCATTTTTACGAGAAACGAAGTATTGCCTTAAATGCCAAAGGATATTATGTCTCTTTGAGAAGTGTTTTTCTTTTCAACACGAAGGGGGCGCAGCAATCGCAGATATCAATATTAACACTAAATGAAAGTCACATTTCGTAAGTATGTCGTCAGTTCATATTGCATTCACTTTGCAGTTTTTTTTTTGTGGTCGCTTAGGCCGATTTTAGCATTAGGGTTTTTTTTTAACGTATACACACATAAACCACCAGGAGCGCGTGCTTCGGCTGAAAAGACACTATTTCAGTTGGCAATAAGCAAAGATACTCGCATAGCTTTACAGAGACATGCAATTCATGATATTTCTTATCCAATTTACCTGAGCCCGCATGTGGTTTCTCTGTGGACAGAGCTGCGGTGACTTTGGGTCAGTTCGGATAACAAATGCATTGGGGCAGAACATTGAACATGTGAATTTAATGGCTACATGCCGTCGTTGAGGTGCACTTCTATTGTTGCATAATGTTGATACATAGTCAACATCTGGTTCAGAAAAATTAAAATAAAATTCACAGTCAATTAAATGACCACTGTGACTCAATGTATAATAATAATTTTTTATTCGAATTTCGTATCCGCAATTGCATGACTTTATGACTTCACGTTTATTGTATTAATTTACCTTCTATTTATTAGTATGTTTATATTTTAGAAATAAATTGATTATAATTTTGAATTTTGGTTCTATACTTCCTGCTTTCAAAAAATTTTAAACTTAATCAATCTTTTCATATCCAAAAGCCTGTCATGCTTATTTCAAGTTTACTACTAATGGTTGTTGAATGTATGCTTATTTTTGTTTTGATATTGAAGATGATTGATGGCATCAATGGCATAATAACTATTGTATTTTTTTTAATTTACTGAAATCGATTGGACCTTAAGTTATTAACACCTTGTTAATGATTCGACATTCTTTTATCTACTACTAATTGTTGCGGATTAACATATGTTGAATACATTGTAATAGTGGATAATATTATTTTAGGTTTTGTTATATTTTTGATTTTTTTAAATTTGCTTATTTGCAAGTGTTAAAAAATTGGTTATTCATCATCGTTAGTGGCCTTGTTTAAGGTTGTCGATTTTCTAACCCCTCGAAGAATAAACGGACGATGTCATATGCAATGCTCTAACAGTTACTGGTGACCGTTCATGTTGGAAAACTTTCTTGTGTCCGATTTGGATCAATTAAGCCTATAGAACATGTGGTTCCAACATCACGCAAAGCTCGTGCTACGATGCGAATCTTACAAGACATTTTTACCGGCCGTATAATGTCAAAAAGTGCTGATATCGACTGGCCCCCACGATTCCCTAATTTGAAGTCGCGCGATTTCTTCTTAGAGTGGTACTTGAAGGAAATAGTTTAAATCCACAAACCAACTACAACATCGACTCTTAAGGACAACTATAGAAACAAAATTGCTGAATTTACAACAGAAATGTTTTTTAACTTAAATTTTTTGTGTCCGCCACGGCTAGACTCCTTTTTAATGTTTATTTATTCACTAAGATGTATTACATTTTTTAATGTTAGCCTAAAAAGGTTTTTCTTTTTGTATATGCGTATATTTTGTTTATAGGAAAATGTGAAATAAAACCTATAGCACAAACGTAACGATTTTTTTTTGTATTTTGACTAAAATACAAACTAACTTAATCTAGGACCAGGCCCCGTCATGTGATCACTGGTCCGGCGACTAGCAGAAAGACGTAAACATAAGTCTACTCCTACCACCATCGTCAGATCATAGATCACATGGCAAGGCCTAGTGTTAGCTTCAACCAAGTCTAGCCACCAGTATTTTTCTCGATTTAACCGATTATTGTTATTTTTATCTCTTTCAGGTATGCTAGTGCAGTATCTAAGTTTACTCCTATCTCCCCACTCAAAAGGCTCATAAAAGATTCTTTTATCTGTTGGTCTTCTTGCAGCATGATATATTATTGGTACGTTTATTGAGTCAGATAGATAGCCATGTGCATCCAGAAACAAGAATGTCTCTGGCGGAATGTATCCAGTCTCCAAGGCATTTCTGAAATACTCAGGGTTCGGGTAAGATAAACCACCACGCTCGCCGATCGTGCGAAGTGATTCTTCCCGAGGTCTAGTATGACATTGTCAATTCTAGACACTCCGAAAGCGTCCAATAGTTTTTTTTATTAGAAACGTAATGCCGAAAGTCAGAATGGGTACTTCTATACATCTGCATACAAGCTCTTAGACATTTGCGCTCGAAAACTCGAAGCTTTTTCCATATATGATGGGTTAATATTCCACCATACTGGACTCGCATAAGTCAGAATTGGACAAACGAATGCTTGGTAACAAATAATCTTCACAACGGATCTCAGATACTTGGAATAAAATAGACTTTTGAGGGCCATGAATGCCTTTTTTTGCCTTCTCTAACTGGGTATTTATGTGCTCATTATATGTAGTACAAGAATTTGTCTAGCTGAACACCCAAATATCTCACCATCTCTTCTCTCTTGATTCGATGTGAGCACCATTTGAACTCGTTATTCGTAAATTTTTCCAGTTGCGTCTCAAATCTGAATTACTGCGTCTTATTGGGGTGCGGAACAGCGTTACCACTTCCGGACAAAAAGTCGAAGTATATTTGAAGAAAAAAGTGAAGTAACTTGAGAAAAATCGAAGTAGATTTCAAAATGATTTTTTACTTGCATTTAGAAAAAAATTTAACTTAAAATTTTTATCAGTTGACATTACAACACGAAAAAGTAGTGATTCAGTCTGTCTGCGAAATTTTCATAATTATATTATCATGTCGATTACAGAATCCGCAGAACCTGATCCGCAGTGATTCACAGTGCAGTCGTCTCCTTCTTTTGCATGATAAATGAGTAGATGGGAAAAATGGTACTGCACTGCGGATCGAGTTCGCCGGATTCTGTAATCGACATGAATGTTGACAAATTTTGTTCATGGAAATTCTGGAGTTATATGCTATGTACGTATAGTGAAATAGAGAAAAACAAGTAGATTTAGGCTTTTTTTTTGTAAAATTCAAGTAGGTTGAAACGAAGATTTTTAAATGGAAGTAGATTTCAGTATTTTGCTGATGGTGCGAAGTAGGAATTAGATTTTAAAATATTTTGAAAAAAAAAAAAGTAGATCTACTTCAATTGAAGTAAAGTGGTACCACTGGTGCGGAACGGTATGGTTTCGCATTTTCTATAATTTATTTGAAGCTTCCAGTTTGAGCAGAAAGCTTTAAACGTATCAAATTTGCTTTGGAGTCGAATTTGGATGTCTTCAATTTTAGAGCCACTTGCATACAGAGGTGCATCGTCGGCGAACGCCAGTGAAAATATCGAGCTCCTTAAGTATTTTAGAAATGTAGATATTGAAAAGAGCTGGTGCAGTTACTGTGCCCTGCAGAAAACCATTTGTGACACTAAGAACTTCAGCAGTCGTGTATTTTCTATCTGTTACGACAAATTTCTTCCCGTATACCATCGAAATTATCATCCAAGTGAGATGAGGTGGGAACTCATACCTCATAAGTTTATAAATTAACTCGTTGCGTCGATCCAAACCGTGTCAAAGGCTTTTTCGATATCAACTAGGCAGGCAGCTGTACACCTTTTAGCATTTAAATTCCAGTTAATGTCTGAAACTAGTTTTGTAATTGCATGCACTGCCGGTATAATCTCCTTTTCTTCACAAACGAACAAAATAGACTTGCTAATAACTATTTCAAAAACCTTCCCGATGTTAGCCGATAAGGTTGAGTTTGTCTGCTCCAACATCTATAACATAGTGGTTATCGATGATGTGGCAGCCTTGGATATTGATACCTGCCTGTGCCTGAGATAGTAGTTTCTGAAAAGACAGTGGTATTCTCAGTTTCGGAATTTTGACAACGTTACGTGGTTTGTACAATTTATTTATTTTTGGAAACATGTTTCTACTGTCTGATTTTATCATGCTTTCAGCACGTTGTTTCCAGTAATCGCTGACACTATTCCGAAACTGCTGATTTAACAGAGTTTTCACATTTCTTAGGAGAGATTTTAATCTCTGTAGTAGCTCCAAATTGTGCGGAACGTCTTGAAAATGGTGTCGTATTAGATTTATCTGAGTGATTAGGAAGCTTTGGTGAGTTTGTAATATCTTAATGTCACGATTTAAATATCATTCCATGCTATTTCTTGATTTCATTTTCGGAATCGCGGACTCCATAGCTTGTAATACCACGGTGTTGAGGTTCCCGATATAGAAATCGCACTTCTCGTTAGAGAGATTCCTATTGCTAGGCTAGACTGACCGGAATTGAGTGGGATTTTTGTGGTTTTATTCTAAGTAGTTGTGCCCTTTTTCACAGTGTTTTTCATTTGCCACAAAAAAAAAAACGATTTTATTGGACGAATCTTATTTCACACTTATGCAGTTGCAAGAGTACTGAATGTTCTTGGAAAGTATCTCTCCCTTTCTTTAATGCACTTACTTGCCTTCTTTCTAAGGCCATAGAAATGCTGCCAAATTATCAGCTTAAGAAATATCTCGAAGACTGAAAGCTTCCCAATGACCGGCAATCGGGCAATATGGCTTTCAAAGTAATAGGTCTACTGATGATCTGATGGTATATCTCAACAAGCAGTTGCACAAATTTTACGAACACATAGTTTTGGAGAAAGTAAGATAGGTAAGATAGCATTTGATATAGCTAAGCATCAAGCTCTCTTATAGAAAATAAGTGCATTTGGTATTGATTCTTCGTGTGATTAGAAACTACCTTTCGAACCGCTCCAAACAGCTTGTATTAAATGGTTTCAAGTCTGTTATTCATAAAATAAATGCTGGTGTGCCACAAGGCTCCGTCTTGTCTCCAACTCTCTTTCTCATATTCATCAATGATCTTTTGTCTGAAAC
Organism: Chrysotoxum bicinctum; assembly: GCA_911387755.1. Lineage (NCBI taxonomy): Eukaryota > Metazoa > Arthropoda > Insecta > Diptera > Syrphidae > Chrysotoxum > Chrysotoxum bicinctum. Next base: position 219,566,225 of record OU426988.1, on the reverse strand, counting down.
TTCTTACAATAATTCTCTCAGCTTTTCATATTCGTTTGAGAATTCACACCGCTGTTTTTTGGATGTGGATATGTAATGGCAGCGTTTAGTAAGCTTATTAAATTCTGATCTCGATAGCATTGTTAAATGGGAAACCATAAGTCGCGTAAAATTTAAAGCATCAAAAACTAAATACTCCAGTCGTTAAAGCGGAACCCTTCCTTCGACGATATAATACATTTTTCACCCCTTCTGATTCGGCTGTAATCTACGAGTATAAGGCCTATATTCGTCCAAACCTTAAGCACGATTCCCATATTTAGGAATGTGCTTCAATAACCCACTTGAGTTTCTTAGATAGAATAGAAGAAAGATTTAAAAATGACAGGTGGTAGAACTAAAACGGAAACATTAGCATCTCTCGATTATGCTCTATCATTATGCTGTCGTTATTTTTATAAACAGTTTTCTATTTAGATAGACAATAGTATTCCTTTGATTTTAAAGAATTATAATATAAATTTTAAAAAAGGAATTTTTTGTTATTATTTTATTTATTTCAATTTAAACCTTTATATCACAACATATATTATTTCTTTTTACTTATAAAGCGATGCGTTTCGGATTTGCATCCATCATCGGGCAAATCCGAAACGCGTCGCTTAATAAGTAAAAAGAAATAATATATGTTGTGATATAAAAGTTTAAATTGAAATAAATAAAATAATAAAAAAATTCCTTTTTTAAATTTTATATTTTAATTCTTTAAAATCAAAGTTATACAATCAACTTGGAGACTGAACCACAAAGAAATAGTATTCCTCCCTTACAACAATTCAAGCAATTCAACCGTAACACGCGGTTTGGAAAATTCCCATCAGTTTACTCTTCTTCACCTTTTACCCAACTTCGTACGCACTGATAAATTCAGATATTCTTACTTAAGCCGCACTACATGAATGTGGAATGCTTTGATCCCGCGTAGTATTACCTACTCATTGTGATATTCAGACATTCAAATGCAATGTGTATCTGTAACAAAATAAAATAATAAATTTGGTTGTGTAACCAGGAATGAAGGGAACCTACAATTTTCTGCCGATTCCGAACGGCTAATGAGCAGGTTTTTTTCATGACAAGAGATGATCTTAGAGGATTTATCAATTTCACGCAAGGGGCACTAAACCGCTGAAAAGCATTTTTTGCAGGGGCTTCTTCCAACTTACTATGCGCGCGCTCTAAATTAAACTCTCTAAATGTTAATGCTTTGCTAAAATAGTCCAAAGCACTAACCATAATGCCAAAGGGTACTACTTGTAATGTGCATTTTTATCTCCTTTTGATTCCTCCTCAATCTTCTAAACCGGGTACTTACAATCTCTTTAGATGTCGCTGCCTGGTACAACTTCTAAAGATTAGACATTTTGAATTCTTTAATTTCAACAATTCTTGACCGTGAAATCGTTTAATGATTTCCGTTTCAAAATTAATTTTGTATCTCAGATATAAACTTTCGAAACGTTATTCTTTCCATGTAAATGACATGGCAACGCAGCTCGTTAGGTATTAATGCTTCAACGACCATCTAACACCAACAGTCTTCCATTACCTTTGCCTAAAATTTAGAGCTGTTATTTACACCATCTATTAAATTAAACGGCTGAATAGCCTTCATCACGAAAATTGATTCAGTTAATGTTATTTCCAAATAATATTTTCCATAAAAAAAAGCTAAATTGCCCACAAGTGTTCCATTTAAATCATTCAGATAGCAAACATACTTCGACGTGCGTCGCGTCCGTTAACAAGTATCTGAAATCGGCCTTCACTTTCAAATAACTTACCTTCTAACCTGTCCAACTGAACCCATTCAAAAATCAAAGAAAAAAAGTTAATGAATAAAAAAGTGTGCAAAAAATCTAAATCTGGATTTTTGGCTTTCACATCACTAGCCCAGACCGCAAGACAAGTCCAAAAAACTTTAATTGGAAAATGCCTTCACCAATCAACAACTATAAGCTCACTGCAACTGTGTTATGTCGTCCGTCTGACAGCCTGCTCCCAAACCAGCCTAGTTATTCCCAAATCTGTAAACTGAATCTCATTTCTTTTAACTTAATACAGCCACCGACTTGCAACTTGTCTCGTAATTTTTGAAGTTTAACTATGCACCAGGACCAGGTATACATTATGCACATAGAAATAGGTACTAGATACACTCTGTAAAGTACCACACGTCGCCATCGCCATCACCATCGTCGTTCGAAGTCGTCCCAAGAAAATGAATACCACCAAGCACATACTCGTACTGTGTGGTGCTCTACATCATTACGATAAATCCCATATACGTAATTCCATTAAATTTAAGTGCCACACACCGCAAATGTTGCACCAGTACCAGTCAGAAGCAGCCGGCCAAATTGCCCGTTCCACATTCTCAAGCAAAGTCCGATTTTGAATATCTTCGATATCTTCCCTTGCAATCGACAATGGACGGACTTGAGAGGTTATCGGAAATTTATCGATGCCACTGGGAGCAGTAGTGTATCTGTACCAACTGCCGGGGAGCACTTTAAGAAAACTTCCAAAGTTTCTTCGGCTTTGAAATTAAATTACATGTCCCTTTTGGGTCGCATATCCCAAAGATTTAGAATTGCACAACTTGGACACGAAGCGATATGCTGGTGCAAACGCTCCCAGCAACGCTACATCACGAACTCTCTCAAGTATACCACCTCTAATTAGTTCATTTCCAGAGACACATAATGTTGTGATATTAAGCTTAAACCGAATAATGGCCAACAGCAATGGTAGGTATGTGTCTCTAAGATGGCTCCAGCTCCACCCTGGTATGGTAGCGAAAAACTTTGGGCGGATGATGGCAGCGCCTCCTATCTGCTTCTCCTCAAGATGATATCAGTGGGATTCATAATTATGCAGGTGTGTGCTGAAGATTTTCCAAATGGATTTACTTGTGATGGCCTTCGATAAATTGCTGCTGTTGCTGATGTTGGTTGTCGAGTGCCATCGACAGCGACGCCGACTCCGTCAGACGTGATACTCCAGTTTGCTGGCATTTAAGGCTGGGAAACGAGTGTGTATTATGCTTATGCCCAACTGCCAGCACTAAATATGCCTGGGAACTTACAAAATGCACACAAGCTAGGAGGTAGGTGCACCTTAGTGGACACTTCTGTGGAAATATTAAATTGCTGATTCTCTCATCTGCTTCAATTAAAATAATTACATATGTGTGTGTTGTGAGTGTTGGTTATTATTTTCTCACTTGTCGTAAACAAATTCAAAGTTTTAACTGTTTCATTATTTGTGCAGTAAAATTTGTAATTCCGTAAAAAATTTGAGGTTCTTGACTCTTACTGCATTTATTTGACTATTCAGTTTCAAATTTAATTCAAATTAATTAACTGAATGTCAATCATTAAAGTCATGGCAATCTGTCCGAACAAAATTTCAATTCGATTTTTAAGAAATGTAAGAATTTTGTATCTTGGTAAATGCTCCGATCTATAAATCGGACATATCTACCTCCAAAGAAATTTAAATGTTCCTTGAAAATGTTAAAATCTAAGTGACGCCTCTTAAATTTGTGCAATGGCTGATTAAATGTCAAAATCATAGCACTTCCAATAAAACCATTATTTTTTTTATACCGATTTTTTCCAAAACGGTCCAACTGATTTTGATCAATTTTTTAAGCTAAAGCCATAAGGGATAGAAAACTCAATATTTTTAAAAATACCTATTCGATTGTTTTTTTTTTTAACTTGACGACTAAAAGTTTCTTAAAAATTACTAAAATATGTCCAAAAAATTGTTCACTTATCCAAAAATATTGGTTTTTCATACAAATGATGAAAAATCGTTTTTTCAACAATCTTATTTTTCTTGAAAACGGCTCCTAGAATTCTGAATAAGTTTACTTCTGTTTTGCTGCTTAATTTGTACGGTCTATCATTTCATAAAAAAAATTAAATTAAAAATGTTTTTAGGAATTTCGAATAATGAACAAAATAAAATACACGACTGCGTCGCAGAAACTTGCTCTTTTTTTAAAAATCAAGTTTTATATAGAAATTTGTTTAAATATTTTTAAGAAATAAATTTGGCATGCCAACTTAAAGTTATTATTATTGTTTAAATAAAAATTAAATTAAAAAAAAAAAAATTATTCACTCGTATTTTCGAATTTTCAAAATAAAATTTTAATTTTTTCAAAAATCCAAAGAATATTTTTTTTTAACCTTTGATATGCAATATTTCATTTAAATCAGTTATGTCAATAATGAGAATGTCAAAAATCGAAACAATGGGTCTATGGTAGGATCAATAAGTTTTGGTTTTGAATGGCTGTACATTGCAATGAGTTGTTTCCCACTGGTAAAGCATTCCACATTCGTGTAGTGTAGCTAAAAAAATAAAATCGCACGAGCTTGCTCTAATGTAAAAGCACTTTGGAATTTAAAATAAATTTTATAAATATAAATCATGGATGTAATGAGATAAAAAAGTTCAATTGTATGAAATTGCCGTCTGATTTTTTTTAATATTAAAGTAATTTTTTCTATAACAAATTTTCTTAAAATTTTTCGAAAACAAAATTTGGGATGCCAAATTTTAAGAACTCGTATTTAGTAGTTTAGATTTTTGAAATAGTTAAACAAAAAAAATAATCGTTAACACGTTTTAAAGATATTGGTTTTTCAAAAAAAAAAAAAACTTGTAATTTTTTTTTTAAAATACCAGAAAAAAATTTTCGAATATATACAATATTATTTCAAACTTATGGGGGGGCTCCTGCTGAAAATTTTTGGTTAAGATCGTTAGAGCCGTTTATGAGAAAGTCAAAAAATTAAAAAACGGTTCTATGACAGGTATCTACCGTTAATAACATTTTGCCCCAAATCGTTAGAGCCGTTTCCGAGATAAATAAGATTATGTATTACGGGTGTATGGGGGGTACCGATAGTTTTAGAGCTAACAAAAATTTCAATTTCTCCTCTAGGGAATCACTGAAGACCCATAACTACCGAGTTTGAAGAAAATAGGTCCAGTGGCTTAGGCTCTAGATCGAGGTACAGACATACAAAAATACAGATGGAATCGTCGGACCCACTTTATTCGTCTTCGATATTATCGTAGTCAACTTTGATCAAAATCTTGGGTTCGATTTTTTTTCCAAATGCAGAACTTGCCCTATATTACCTATGTATATCGTAAGTAAAGAGAATCTCTGTACTTGACAATACGTCCGAAATCGGGCTCAAGGGTAAACCGATGAGTATTCCTTGAAGTACGGGAATGAGTAAGAGATCGTAAAAATTTAGCGAAATAGCAAACATTTTATGAAAATTCTAGTAGCCGTTTTCGACTAATATACGATTTTCGAAAACTATTAACATTTTTATTTTGATAAATTTTTAGTAAAAATAACCATAGAAAATATTAAAAAATTGGTTTAAAAACAAATCGACCGGTTTTCAAAATATTAAGTTTTCAAAAAAATGCTATTTATTTATTTAAAAAATCCAAAAAGAATATTGTTTGAAAATTTTAATTTCCAATAACATTTGAAGTTTGTAGGCGATTTAGCATAAACAATTGATCAAAATCAGTTGTACCGTTTTTTGAAAAAATCGAAAACAAAAATATTGGTTCTATGTATCATATACATATGTACATATATCTTTTTTGAAATTTTTTTTTAACCACTAGCTAGGTTTTACTGAATGAAATTTTTTAAATATTTTAATTTTTAGATTTGGAACAGTTTAAAAAAAAATATTTTTTAAAATTTTGAAAAAAAAAAAAAAAAAAAAAAATTGTAGACATGTACCGTTCAATTTGATCTTAAAAAAGCGAAAAAAATTCCAAGTTTAAAGCCGTTTAGGGTGTATTCAGACAGAATTGCAAGACTCACTGTTTTCGTCTTCCTATCGTCGTAATGTAAGTCTGATCAAAATCTCGAGTTCAATTTTTCTTACGAATAAATACTCGGCGCATCCAGTTTTGCCAAAAGACGATTTTACGTTGAATTAATGGAAATTTGTGTTGTAGAGCTATGAGACGAAGATAAATCGCATTTATCCCAACGCGACGGCAGAAAGTACGTCAGATGACCAAAATGTAAGGAACTTCATATAAAGTACATTTCACAGGTAATCAAACATGACTTTGGACAAATCTGCGTTAGAGGATGGTTTTCTTGGATGGCATGGGACCCATTCATCGTATTGACAGAATTTCAAACAAAGAGAGTAGGAGTAGCATTATGTACTCTAGTATTGTGACGTATGAAAATTTAAGGTCTCTTCCATTCCTGGTTAACGTACACAGGAATGGTTACTATCAGGTTGGATGAGTTCGAAGGAAGATTCGTCCCATAAAATCGCTTACGCTCTCAAGTACAGGAGGAGTCATGACGCTTTTCGGCAACGTCGAATTAACAGCAAACTGTGCTGTAAGCAAATTGGATTTGTCTAGTAAGCTGATAAGAGAAGTGCGGTGTAGACGAACGAATATAAGACAGCATTTTTTAACAATGTCAAAAAATTATTTTTGCTCAACTTTTAGTTCCGCTGCTGAGGCGGAACGAAAATTGTCTTTGGTCTCCAAGAAAATTCCCAAATGCTTACAAAACGACCAGGGAAAAAAAATGCATGGAGAACACCACAAATCGGGAACCTACTGCAGAACGAGAAAAAGAACTGCATTTCTCGTACATGGTTTAAAAGTAGGAATTTGTTTGGTAGTAGTACTAATACTTAGGCCCCGATTGCGAGTGTCGATATTATATTCTCTTTTTCGAGTGAAAAACTTAATCTTGGATAACATTCAGGGTAGCATTCGAAGCATGGCATTATGTCAATATTTAAGCCACCTGAAAAAAATCCGCCAACTTCTAAGATCCCCAAAAGATAAAATTCCTCTACAAAATCCAGGAGTTTATTCATTTCCGTGTAGCTGTGGCTCATCATACATAGGTGAGACAAAACGAGCAATCTCTACAAGACTAAACGAACATATAAGAGCCATACAAAAGAACGAAGTAACAAAATCGGCAATATGTGAACATTTAGCTTATAATGAGGATCATTTTATACGTTTCGATAAAGCTAAATCAATCTCCACAGAAAGATTTTATGTCTCCAGGATAGTACGAGAGGCAATCGAAATAAAAATGCACTCAAACTTCAACCGAGATCAAAGTTTTAATCTCTCTGGGACATGGGATCCTCTGATACACAGATTAAAGCTTGATAGAATCCAGGCTAAAAACAAAAACAAACACAAATCAAAACAATCTGCCAGCTGATGCTGTTAGCTTTGCCTGCTCACAAGAGTATATTAATTCACAACAACAATCAATGCAGTTGCAACAACATGTACCATCTCAACTGCAAGCAAAAACGCACCGGTACAATCTACGAGCAAGAACAAGAGAAGAATAAAACAACAACTACCTACAACTACAAGCCATCAGTCAAACCCGTGAGCACAACAAGTGAAACCCTGTCGAAACGACGGATAAAATCAAATACAAATTTGATTAAAATGTAATTAATAATCGCGGTAAGTCCGAAAATTGTTCTTTCATTAAAATGTCTCAGAACCACGATAAAAATAGCTTAAAATCTACAACATTCAGGGTAGATTGCAAGTCGGTTTCAACCAATTGAATCCGATGAAACGATGCAAGTGTAATCATCGAAAATAGCTCTTTCACAGGTTATGAGACATGGGCAGTCGCAAGTGAAAATAATATACAAGATTGGGCCTAGCACCGATCCCTGAGGGACACCTGCTACAATATTGTAAATACGAGAGTATCAATTATTGAATGAAAATTTGAAATTTCTTTCAGATAAAAAAGATTGAATTATTTTAACTAAGTAAATTGGAAAACTAAGTCTACACATGTTTATGTAATAGAACATTATGCCAAACTGTATAGAAAGAGAAACTCTTTAGAAGAGGAATAAAAATTTATAAATAAAAAATGAAACGACTCCCTTAGAAATATTTTTAAAATTGTAAAAAAATGCTTTGCTAGAAGTTATGAACCTCTCGCAATTTCTTATTAATTTAAATAACGCATGCCTTTGATACGCTTATGAAAGTTGTAAATGGTGGAACTGAAAGGTTTTACTTTTTGGATGTTCCTGGTGGTACAGGAAAGACATTTTTAATTTCATTGATTTTAGCAAAAATTCGCTTACAGAATGGAATTACACTCGCACTTGCTTCCTCTGGTATTGCAGCTACATTGTTAGAAGGCGGTCGAACAGCCCATTCAGCGATTAAATTACCATTGAATATTTAAAGCAACGAAACTCGGACTTGCAACATTTGGAAGAACTCTGCAATGGCAAAGGTTTTGCAGCAATGCAAGTTGATAGTATTGGATGAATGCACAATGGCACATAAAAAGTTTTTGGAGGCATTAGACAGAACTCTGAAAGATCTGCGAAACAATTAAAACCGATTCGGTGGAGCGATAATTTTTTTAGCAGGAGATTTTCGTCAAACATTACCAGTTATTCCACGGTCTTAATCATAATCTTCAATTAAAAGTAGGATCGGTGTTCATAATGTTACGAAATATCGACCAACAGCGACTTTGTTACCGGACACGGCTATGTGTGAAAAAATTACTGAACAATGTCATCGAAGCAACCATTCTAAAGGGAAAATATAAGGGAGAGGAAGAAGTTGCACATGGGGTTATCTATATTTAGGTAGATACTATGTTCATGTTTGAACAAATACAATATTATTAATACTATACTTCAAAAGTCCTGCAATGTACAAAGTAGAAAACTTATATTTGTAAGTAATCGTTGTTTATTTTGGAGACATAAACCTATAAAAATAAAGTGATCACTCTGAAATATGTTTTATTACTAAAAAGGGCCAATAACAATAACAAAGTCTGTCGGGGAGGAACTATTAACATAAAAATTCAATGTTGTGGTGTTTTAGAGAAAATAGGGCAGAACAACGTCTGCCGGGACAGTTATTATTAAATAATAAAGATTTCAAAAGCTAACACATCATAGAACTGTCAAATATGAAATATTCCGTGGGTTCATTCACAATAGTGCATTTAGTCCAGTCAAAGCGTCATTTGACCTTGCGCGCAGAGGCATGGTCAATTTTTTTTTCATGGATCGATAGGTGCTTATGAGAAAAGCTTAAAACCAAATTTGCACCACATGACAACTTTTTTTACCATTTTTTCATTTGTTTAAACAAATGTTTTTTTTAGAACATAATAGATAATGTTATTAGGAATAAATACATGTTTAATTTTTGTTTGTACGAGATAGTGGAGCCGAGATATTCGCAAATGACCAAAAAATGACACAAAACACATTTTTACCAATAACTTTGGTAAAAAAAGTTGTCATGTGGTGCAAATTTGGTTTTAAGCTTTTCTCATAAGCACCTATCGATCCATGAAAAAAAAATTGACCATGCCTCTGCGCGCAAGGTCAGGCCCTTTTTCATGACGCTTTGACTGGACTAATTGTTCGATCGGTTGAGTTACACAATACAAAATCGAAAAGTTTCGATTCAATTAATAAACGACAACGGCAATCGGGGCCTAATACTTTATCATAAGGCTGTTTAAAATTTTGCAAAAATTTATTATTAAAAATATTGAAAATTAATAAATACATTTAAGGCGAAACAGTTCGTGGAGAATCATAGTCTAATAACTTACAGCTCTCAAACATTGCTGTATGCGTGTTGTGCATAGGAATGGAGTAGAAATAGCCGTTTTCGAACGCTTAAGGTGAGAAGGACTTTCTATGACAAGCGATGATCATGGACGACTTTGCACTTCCTTGAAGAGGTAGTGCCTCTGAAGTACCAAAAAAAAAAAGCATTAATCCAAGGGATACTACTTAAAATGATAAAGAAAGTCTTTTGTAAAATAATGCTGACCCAAAAGATATTGTGACTTTTGACTTTTGGTTCGTTATGGTCCTGTCCTCATCATTAAAATCTTTGCTTCGAAAGGTTCAAACATTTTAAGTTTTAGGAATAAAATTGAGCTAAATTTGACTTTTTAAAATTAGTTATAGCAGTTTTATAATATTTCTATTTAGACTTCAAACAGACAGTAAATAAGATCAAAATTAACTACCTTACTATTAACATAACATTCTAGAAAACAAACAAGATTATTTAACCTGTCTTGATTGTATTAACTGAAGTTTTAAGCAATTACTCATTTCCACTAGATTAGTCATGAGCTTTTAATTAGTTAATTTAAAGCAAGTATGTAGTTTATTCATGCAGTTACCAACTTCACATCTCATGGTCACCACCACCACTATTCTCCTTCATTAAAGCCATTTGTTTTTTTTTTATCGAATAACATGTCTTGTATTCAAAAAAATAATTATAACATTATCGTATGTACCGCTGACTTTGAAACTCGAATCATTGTAATATAATGACAAATGATGTTAACTGGGTCAACTAGTGGAAGGTACATACGTACATATATGCATTTAATTACACGCACACAACTTATAATAATTATTTAACATGTCCTTCCGGTTTCCGTTGATAATGTGTGTGATCTTTGCACGAAAGTCATAATTCTCAAGCGACAGTTCAAACAACTTAGCCACAATATAATTCTCCATGAGAATTTGTCAATAGACAATAAATTCGCAGTAAATACTTTGAATGTGTACTATAATTTAATCGTGGGAGATTTCTTTTTAGTAATTTGATATGTCGTACTCTGGCACTATGAATGATTTTTAGATATTTTGTAATCTATTTTTAAAAGCGATAACTGGCAAGCTTTTCATATAAAAAGGAATTTGAGATTGATTTTAAGCAAACTTAACTGTCACTTTGACAGTTATTATCAGTTGCTAGAACATAAGCGATCCAACAGAGTGTTGCTTCATATTGAAGTTTTCTGAATAACAATAGCATGACAAAAAAAATGTACTCGGAAATGTTAAGATAAAGTACGAATGTTTTTTGTGATAGTTTTCACAATTTTTGATCAAATCTAAAGAATAAAGGAAAAAATCAAATGTTTCAACTTTGTTTCAACGTGTGGTGCAAAATATAGATCTCAAAAGCCAGTTCTGTAGAGATGCATTGTCATCCTTAACAAAAACAGTTGTGTTACGTTCTGACGTTATCTGACGAAGTCTGTCATTCGACCCATCTTTAAAGCTCAACAATTTACTCCCTTGACCATCGATTCTAAAAATGCTGCTTTATTAACAATAGTTGTCGCCACCTCTTCAATGTAGGCATCTAGCAATCAGCGATGGTTCGACTACTGCATTCACTGGCCCGACAATCAAAAAATGTCTAGGTGTAATGACTTTCTCATCTCTCGGGTCACTTGACGTCGTATACATGGGGCTAGAATTCAGTATGGCTTCTATATCTGCCATAAAAGTAGACAGCTCTTCAAAAGTAAGAAAGGTTGAGAAGGAATCAAAAAAACCGCTACACAAGACACCAAACTTGCATCAAAAAGAAAAAAAACTACAACAAAAACCAACAAACAAAAAACGGCCGGCTTCATCACCTTCGCAGTCGTCTTCAAAGCACAACAAGCACACTTCACCATCATCACCGCACATTGTATATCAAAATCCACCTCTACAGCCACTTAGACCTTCGCCAAACACGTCACCATCGCCTTTACCCCAGTTACAATCACAACACAACGACGCGATTACTCTCCAGCTATTATACACAGAAATAATTAGCCTAAAAAAAATCAACACCGAGTTCCTCTCTTCACTTAAGGCTCTGAAAGAAGAGAATGTGGAATTAAAGCGCAGAGTAATTGGACTAGAAAGCAAACTTAACTGGCGAGAGCAAAAACTATTAGAAGATACAATAGAAGTTGTGGGTATTCCTGCGGTCAACAAAAACAATGCCGTTGAATGCATGCAAACAATTTTCAATGATGCATTAAATGGCAGTATCTCTACCGACGACATTCGTAAAATTTATGTCAGACCAGGCAAGAAGATGAACTCAAATGTGGAACAAAATATTGTTTGTGTCCAAATGTCATCGCGTGCAGTGAAGGAGAACCTTATGCAGAAGAAGAAAACTGAGAAGCAGAAGCTGAATGGAACTTTATTTGGCGGTAGTAAGAAAAATTGCATTTATATTAAGTAGTACGTGCTTTAATGTTGAAATTGTAAAAGATTTCAAATACCTAGGTGTTACAATTGATCAACACTTGAAGTGGACTGAGCACATATTGAACCTTAAGCAATACTTCCTTTCCACAATAAGATGTTTTTACCGCCTAAGACAGTTCTGTTCAAATTCTACGTTAAAGAACACCTATTACGGAATATTTCACTCAAAACTACAATATGGCATTTGTTGTTGGGGAGGTGCTTATCTAAACAAAATTCAACAATTAACGATCCTTCAAAAGTGTGTTGTAAGAAAGATATGCAACGCTTCTCGATTAGCTCACTCTTTAGAATTATTTAGACAAACGAAAATTCTACCAGTAAGACAGTTGTTTTATTTCAAAGTTTTAAAAATATTTTTTATGAGAGGTGGTTATTTGGAAAGCCCTATAACAGACTTTTATAACTTGAGAAGAAATGCTACCACTGTTTCAACATTACCTTTCCGGACTACTCTTTTTAGAAACTCATACACAATCGTTTCTCGCAAATTGTACAACCGTCTCCCAATCGAGATACGAAACATTAGAAACTTGTCACCTTTTTTAAAATCCTTAAAATCATGGCTTCTCAACTTTAATACTTATGACATCGAATCTCTGCTAAGCTACATTGTTTAATAAATTTGTAATCACTACTAAGATCTCTACTGAGTTTTTTTGTATTTATACTTCTTTTAAACTTCAATTGATGAAAGTAATGTTATTTGTTAACTGTATATTATTATTGTTTAACTTTCTTTTATCTAACGTTTATTTTTGTAGTCACCCCACAATAAAATAATTTTTTGTTAATGTGGCATTATCTCAATTTTATATAAATTTAAATGCTACAAACTATTCTCTTAAATTATTGTAAAAACAAATTATGTATGTATTTATTAATCATAGATATAAGTTATTAAAAAATTGTTAGGAGAATAAGAACTCATTAAATTCAAATTCAATTCAAATTCAATTCAAAAGGTTTGCCACCGAAATGTTGATTTCTAGACGGTATATGATGAAATTGAATTCGCTCTGTAGTATACACCAATCGCTTATCTTCTTTTCCATCTGCTGTTCCAGAAAACTCCGACTGAATTCATCTAACTGGTTACGGGCTCCAAGAAAATTCGTTTGCATTATCGCAGTACAAGTCCTGACATAAACCACGCCTTGCTATGAACCTCTTGAGTGCTGAAATATAACCTTCTTTGGACAAGTCTGAACTAATAAATAAATAAATTTCGTGGTGAAACAGCTCGAAGAGAACCAGGACATAGTGATTTACAACTCTCAACCATTCCTGTGTGGGTGTTGCCAGAAACGGAGGGGACCAACAATTTTCTGCCGATTCTGAACGGCTAATGACGAGCACTTTTCATGACAAGAGATACTCTTAGAGGATTTGTCCATTCCTCGAAAGAGGCAGTATACCCCTTTTTGCAGCGGCCGAAAATCGAACCCAAGACCTTCTACATGACAGTTCAACGCACTAACCATTATGCCACAGCCAATTGGCTGCGTGGCCGTATTCGAGTTTTCAAAATTCTTACTGATAACCACAGTAGGATTGGAGTAGTCAATTTTTGTCGAAAAAATCTGCTGATATAATATTTGTAATATTGGTGTTTCCTTGAGGTTTGGCAAGCCAAAAAACTGATTCTACGCTATGCAAGATAACAGATATTTACTCGTAATATGTTAGTGGAGTGGTAAAAGGTGAAAAAAAAAACTCTTAAAGCATCCTTAAGGCAGTTGAGTCGAGGTAGATCGAAGGACGGTATTCTAGTTTTAGAAGTAAAAATCATCAGTTTAGTTTTAGCCTGCTTAACCCTTAGTCCACAGCTCGTGGCCCAGTAAATAACTTTTCCCAAAGCGATCTATATAATTTCACTAATCGCAGGGGTAAATTTCCCCGACACAAATAGTACCAAATCATCCTCCTAAGCAACAGCCTTCACATCACATCTCTCCAACTGGACTCTGGTTCATGTCTAAAAGACAAAACACAGAAGAGGAGTCATAACACCACCCTACGGTGTTCCGTTATTTGCATGTTTAAAACAGTTTGTATTACCTAACGTAGCTTGAATCCTTCTATCGCTGAGCATGGAAATTATACATTCTGTGATATATTCCTATACACCGAAGTCACCAAGTTATTCTTGAAGGGCTCTTGCACGTCTAAGAAGTTAGAAAGAGTTTATTCTTTGAAGTTGATTGTTTTTTTAATTCTAAGCACTACCTTATGAAGTACCTTCTTCGTGAACTTACCCTTGAGACATGCGTATTGAGAGTTTTCGATAGGACGTCCATCTCTATTGTCTCTTATTCGTCTAAAATCATTCGCAAATTCTTGAATTCGCCTACCGATTTTCGGGATAAATACCACTGTAGCATGTCTCCATGGCTCGGGTACATTATTTTCGTAGAGGTAAACCATGTCCAGCTTTTGAACAGCGACTCCTTGCATCATGATTGGAAGAATGTTTTTCGTGTTGTTTGCTGTTTCTGAACCACCGAAAAATGCCTAATCAACAGGAATTCAAAGGGCTCAGCCCATGTTTCATCAGACTATTTTAAGAAAGATGGATAACTGAGTTCGTTAGAAAGAACTTTTCTAAGACTTACGAAATCCTTGATGTTTTCAATGGATTGACAGTATTCTTCCCAACTTTGTTACTTGACTGTTGCCATAGCTCACTTGTAGACTCGTAACAAAAAAATAAAATTAATTTGAAATTCATGAAACATTTTAATGCACATTTTAGGTGGAACATGGGAATATTAAATGCCTTCGACGACATATAATAATGATGATTTATTACATATTAATTTTTTTTTTTCAATTTTTAAACAAACAGAGATAATTTCGCCCAATTTATCATCCATCATAAGCAAAGCAAGCTTAATTTTCTATTGAATAGTTATTCGGTTATGCGTGAAGCCATTTATCTTGTAGATATTATATTTTTAATCTTAATTTTGTTTTAGCATGAAACAAAGGTTTTGTCTTTATTTATTAAGACAAGTGTTGTTTTTGAAAATTTAAAATTGATTTTTTAGATTTTCCCCAACACAAATGTATATCGGTTTAGATTAATAGCTTACATTGCATTACATATTACACCTACTTCGTAGATAAATCTACGAGGTAGGGACACTGAAAGCACTGACAACTGAGGCCATCGGCTTAGACAATACAACAGAGAGAAAGACACACAGAAAGAACGAACAACAGAAGAAACACATGTCAACAGCACACGGTTGGTATTTGAACGGTCTCCCATCCAAGTGCTAACTGCGCACAATGATGCTTGATTTCGCTGATCGATGGGAAGCGATGCTTTCATCAAAGCCAAGGCCATTGACAGATTAATAGATTAATAAACTTTGTCTCGTTCAAAAAGTTTCTGTTGATAAAAAACTCTTTTGAACTGCAGAATGGATTTAGAAAGATTTGAAAAAATTGTTTATTCCAGCAAAGTGAAATAATTGAGCAATTTTGAGAAAGAATTTGAGTTTAATATATGGGTTGTAGAATCACCCATATATTAAACAATGGAATAAAATGATACAAATTTCGGCACGATATTTTTGGATTCCAAAAGTCGTAAGAGTTGTTCTAGATGATCATTAGAACGTCCCTTTGCGTTGTTAAAAGCGGCCAGTTAAAAAAATAAAAAATGACGATTTTAAGGACATTTTTTGAAAAAGGATGTTCAGGGTACTGAGTTTTTTTTTAAGGGAACTAAATAAATCTTTATTTTTTTTTTCTTATTTTCTCTTGGGTATACATTGAAATATAGAAATTAAATTTAATTATTCTTCATAAACATAAAAATTCATGGTAAATAAATATTATTTAGCACTTTATTAAGAGAATATAATATATTATAATTAAATATTTTTTTTCTAAGAATCAATTTAAAATAAATTATATTCTTTTTAAAAATTTTAAAAATATTTCACAATGAAGTTCGA
This sequence comes from Chrysotoxum bicinctum, assembly GCA_911387755.1. Classification (NCBI taxonomy): domain Eukaryota; kingdom Metazoa; phylum Arthropoda; class Insecta; order Diptera; family Syrphidae; genus Chrysotoxum; species Chrysotoxum bicinctum. The sequence continues at coordinate 219,550,054 of OU426988.1, read as the reverse complement.
AGTTCAATATAACTGAAAATTTCTCAGGTTTCTGAATAAAATATCATTTGCTCATTTTTTAACCAGGGGACTGAGGCCAGGGGACTGAGGTTTTTCATGGTTTTTGCGCAAAAAAGATATTAAGGTTTTACTTTAAAAAATAAAAATATATAAAGGTTGATTTTTTTGAGGTTAGGATTTTCATGCATTAGTATTTGACAGATCACGCGGGATTTCAGACATGGTGTCAAAGAGAAAGATGCTCAGTATGCTTTGACATTTCATCATGAATAGACTTACTAACGAGCAACGCTTGCAAATCATTGAATTTTATTACCAAAATCAGTGTTCGGTTCGAAATGTGTTTCGCGCTTTACGTCCGATTTATGGTCTACATAATCGACCAAGTGAGCAAACAATTAATGCGATTGTGACCAAGTTTCGCACTCAGTTTACTTTATTGGACATTAAACCAACCACACGAATGCGTACAGTGCGTACAGAAGAGAATATTGCGTCTGTTTCTGAGAGTGTTGCTGAAGACCGTGAAATGTCGATTCGTCGCCGTTCGCAGCAATTGGGTTTGTGTTATTCGACCACATGGAAGATTTTACGCAAAGATCTTGGTGTAAAACCGTATAAAATACAGCTCGTGCAAGAACTGAAGCCGAACGATCTGCCACAACGTCGAATTTTCAGTGAATGGGCCCTAGAAAAGTTGGCAGAAAATCCGCTTTTTTATCGACAAATTTTGTTCAGCGATGAGGCTCATTTCTGGTTGAATGGCTACGTAAATAAGCAAAATTGCCGCATTTGGAGTGAAGAGCAACCAGAAGCCGTTCAAGAACTGCCCATGCATCCCGAAAAATGCACTGTTTGGTGTGGTTTGTACGCTGGTGGAATCATTGGACCGTATTTTTTCAAAGATGCTGTTGGACGCAACGTTACGGTGAATGGCGATCGCTATCGTTCAATGCTAACAAACTTTTTGTTGCCAAAAATGGAAGAACTGAACTTGGTTGACATGTGGTTTCAACAAGATGGCGCTACATGCCACACAGCTCGCGATTCTATGGCCATTTTGAGGGAAAACTTCGGAGAACAATTCATCTCAAGGAATGGACCGGTAAGTTGGCCACCAAGATCATGCGATTTGACGCCTTTAGACTATTTTTTGTGGGGCTACGTCAAGTCTAAAGTCTACACAAATAAGCCAGCAACTATTCCAGCTTTGGAAGACAACATTTCCGAAGAAATTCGGGCTATTCCGGCCGAAATGCTCGAAAAAGTTACCCAAAATTGGACTTTCCGAATGGACCACCTAAGACGCAGTCGCGGTCAACATTTAAATGAAATTATCTTCAAAAAGTAAATGTCATGGACCAATCTAACGTTTCAAATAAAGAATCGATGAGATTTTGCAAATTTTATGCGTTTTTTTTTTTTTTAAAAAGTTCTCAAGCTCTTAAAAAATCACCCTTTATATAATATTACAGTTTTATTAAACCTATACTATACTTGTAACAAACATGCCTTCTTACATACAAATTTGTTTTATAAAACCTCACCAGAAGACTGATAATCTAAAGGGACAATCCATGACTTCTTGCACAAATGTCTTTTTCACAATACTAACATAAGAAACAGAATCGATTTGCACCACAATTTTATTGTGAGGAGATTTGGTACTTCAAATTGCCAGTGCTGGAAATTCGATCGATATCCTAGTTATTTTTTCGAATGTTTTAATATGCCAGGGGACTGATACTAAAAGCGGGGGACAAAGTTTATTAAAGTTTTTTTGTAATAAAATAAATTACTAAAAAATATTTATCTATTTCGTAGCAAAGATGTGTTATTTTCCGTAACTTTGGTGCAATTCATCTAAGTATGAGACCTTAAATAAGAGAACGGTAATAATTTTTCTTTGCGAAAACGCACTGGGGATGGGGACACGTCAGGGGACTGAGAAACAGATATCACCAAGATTTAATTTTATAAAAAAAAAATCAGATTAAATAAAATTGAACGGATTTTAAAATATTTCTTGGGCCACCGAAAATTCCATCGTTTGTAGAATCACCCATATCAAAAACTTTAAGAAAAGATTCGACAAGGAAATAAGGTTTAATTTTATTGAATTAGGCTTAACTAGAATTCGAGTAGTTCTGAACCTTATATATTTCATACAGAAATTCACAAAATGTCGAATTTTTAAAAGTTAGGATGAAAATGTTGGAAACTGCAGCTTGAAATGTGAATTGACCCGTTCGGAACGATTTTTGATTTTTATTCTTTAACTCTTAATATTGACATTTTGCTAAGCTTTGAGTTTTTTTTTTTTTTTATTTGAGCACAGTATGAGCGTTTAGGAAGTTAGAGAAGATACTTTCCGGAATGGAAAGGAATTTTTGAGCCGACACATTCGTATAGTGTGTCCAAAGAAAGTACCTATGATTAGAAGAGTACATACGATGTTGGGCTCGTGTTTCGGTCTTGTGAAAAATTAGGAATTTTTTTTAGTACCGAAAGAGACACTGTAGTTATGTAAATAACCTAATGTTTCCAAAAATTGTTATATTTTTGAACTTTGTTTTTAATAATAAATAAAAAAAATGTTTTTTTCATTTTCAGGTAAGCCATTTTTCTCATTCGAATTGACTAATGTTCTGGTAAGTTATGCATGAAACTCTATTACTGTTTTTGTATTGTTATATTGGGTTTCATTAAACCAAACGATTTGTATCGATATTTGTTAATAGAAATCATCTTTGTAAAATTCGATTTTGTTACTAAAAAAATAATTCTTTTATTTTAATTTAACCAGTGCAATTTTATTTTAAAGTTTTGATTTGCAATGATTTTTAAACCTTTTAGAAGTTTCTTTATAAAACATTTCATTTAAATCCGTTTTGCCGATAAAGAGAATTTCAAAAAATGGATTCAGTTATTTTTTAATTTCGAATTTTTTGTATTAAATTATAGATTTTTAAAATTAAGCGGAATAGAAAATATTTAAAGAAAAATTCTATGTACAGTTTTCGAGAAAAATAAGATTCTTTATCATTTGTATGCCGGGTACCATTATTTTTACATTAAAGAACAATTTTTTTTTCTTCATCTTGTAGACAATGTCACGAAATATGTATTTTTCAAAAAACAAATTGCAAATTTGAATACACAATACTCTTTAAACGTTAAAGAAACCTAAGTCTAATTTACTTTATCAAAATGAGATCTATTGTTTTTTGAGAAAATCAAAATAAAAATTTAGCCTTTATGGGATTGCAAATCATTTTGTCGAAAAATGTAGAATAGTTTTTTTGAGAAAACATATTTTCTGGAGTTCGATATTTCTACTTGCCAGTTAGTACCTACCTCCAGTACCTAGTGGACAATATTTTAGGACACTAGTAGAAGTAATAGCATATTTTCAATTTGCTCTCATAGTTTATTTTCAAGTAATGTAATTATGTAAAATAAAAAAAAAAGTTGTTTTTAATTTTTAATACATTTCCGTTTTGAGAAAAAATGTCGTTTGTGTCATTGTATTGAATTTAAATACACTGAGTTACAAAAAAAGTGGCGCATAATTTTAGAATATTTTCAAGAAAATAAAAAAAAATTAATGCAGTTTTGTTTATCGACATAAAAACAACCTACATATTCATATCAAAAAGAAAAAATTGGAATAACTTAGAAATTAAACATAAATTAAGAAAAAATAGCAAAAACTTCAAAACTTAGCATTTTAGATTTTTTTAATTTTTTTTTAAACGAGTCCTTGTTTCTTTAATGGTAATGGTATTACCTCCCCGAACGTCTAACAAAGCTTTTATTCCACTGGGCATACTTTGAATAAGGTTATTAACGGTGCTGTCGTCCAAATTATCCCATTCCTCGATCAGAGCAGATCTCAGCTCACTAAGTGTCTCTGGAAAGACAGGTGGCCTCTTTATCACTTTTCCCAGCAGGTCATAAGCGTGTTCAATGGGATTCATGTCCGGGCTCATCGCAGGCCAATTCATTACTTCGATTTCCACTTCTTGCAAGTAATCGGTAACGCACCTAGCAACGTGTGGTCAAGCATTGTCCTGCATCAGCGAAAAGTTTTCTTCAATAAATGGTGCGAATGGAACCACATATTCCTCCAGAATGTTGTTGATATACTCGTAATATCTGAAATTCACCGATCCTTCCACGATGTACAGCTCGGTTTTTCCGCGCATGGAAATTTCTGCCCACACCATGACGGAACCTCCCCAGAAATTTTCTCGCTGGGCAACTGTTGACGAAGAGTATCTCCCACCTGACCGTCTCCACATTCTGTTACGTCCATCTGGTGAACGCAGACAAACCTGGACTCATCAGTGAAAAGAACTCTACTCCACTCAGAGCATCGGTCCAATCTTGGTGAAGGCGAGCAAATTCCATCCGACGTCGCTTGTGCCGTACCGTGAGTGTCGGTACACGAGCAGATCTTCCTGCTCTCTAGCCACTCTCCACTAATCCCCGTCTTACCGTTTGAGCATTCACAGCTATCCTTCTAACGGATTGCAGTCTGTGAGACAACTCAACCGCTGTTTGGTGACGATCGCGAAGGCTTTGGAGCACCAAATATCGATCATCCCTTGCAGATGTTGCTCTTGGGCGACCTGAGCCTTGACGTCGGGTGAAGGAGCTGGTTTCTCTGTACCTTTTAATAGCTCTTCTTAGCGTCGTCGCCGGTTTTCCAATCTTAGCGGCTGCATACCGCACACTTCGTCCATCCTCAACTAAAGCCAGCGTGCTGGCGGTCGACTTCTTCTGCCATTATTTGCATATTTTTCCAAAAAAATCACTAAAAACTAATAAATTTAATAAACAAATTCAAATAAACCCACAACAATAAACTTAATAAAACATTTACGGGATCACGGAAGCCAAAATTGGTATAACTCGCGACTATTACTAAACAAATGATTAAAATGCAGTTTTCATCAATATTATGCACGTATTAAAAGGAAATTGGAAAAAAGATTATGCAAACAGGCACAAAAATGTACCATTAAACTAAAAATAAAAAAAAACTGCAAAAACATGGCGGCATATTATCAAAATGATAACAACACATCAAAAAGTATGACTGCACCACTTTTTTGTAACTCAGGTAGATCGAAAAACCACTCGTTTCCAAAAAAAAATTAAGGCTAGGTTAGAGTTTGTCAAGTTGCACCTGAACAAACCGCTTAGTTTTTGGGAAACGGTGTTTGGTGCTATGAATCCAAACTCTGTCGATTCGGATCTGATGAGAAGAAGTATACATACATGATAGATAAAGATACTTTATTTATATCTACTGTAGTAATAAAAACTAAAAGCCTTAAGAAACAAACGTTTTGATTGTTTGGAATTAGAACGAAATGGAAAAATAGATTTGTCTAGAGGAAAGTGAAACGATGAGAAAAGGGACATTCTCATCGTAGACTTCCCAAGAGCTAGTTGTGTGATACAAGCTAGATAAATAGTTCCATATTCTATCATCAGAAGTGGGATTTTTAACCTAACAATACTACAATAAAAATAAACAACGAAGTAACTAAGGAAGAAAAATTTTGAAAAATTTAAAAAGGAAAAATCAAGACAATCGCTGCTGATGTGTAAATTTATTGGATAGACGAAAGCTTAAAAGGACAATAATTGCGAATACTGAAGAAATTTCAAGAAAATTCAAGAATTTGAAAAAAAAAATTGAAGGATTACTGCCGAGGGTTTGAATTGACAAAAAAAAAAAAAAACAAGATATTTCATGAAGAACAACCAGATTTATATACATAAAGATAAGTAATTTTTCTTTAATTATTATTAAAAATGAATGGGGAAAACAATATTCAAGGAAATAATCTGGAAGAATCTGTTGCTCCAATCGATGAGCAAACTTTCGTTAATTTAAAAGCAGTAGGGGATATAATTCGATTAGTCAAGGAGGGGGATCAAAAGCAGCTTATTGCTGGATTTCCTATTTTTGACCCTGATTTTTCACGAGTCGATGTAAAGAAATGGTGCGATGATGTTGATTGTAGGGTTAAAAGAGATAGTTTAGAAGATTACGATATTATTCCCCGAATTCAATCCTCTTTATTTGGAAGAGCAAAAACATGGTTTGAAAAATATGGTTTTCAACACTATCGCTGGTGCGACTTACGAGCATCATTAATTCACACATTTGCCAGTGGTATAAACATTATAACCCTTTTAAGAAAAGTAGCAAATTTCGAAAGTAGTGAATCAAGTTCATACAATGATTTCATTATGGAAAAAATTTCCCAAATTAATCGGTTACCATTTGAAATCCCTGAAGATATGATAATCCGTATCATAATTGGTTGCATAACAGATTCAAGTTTAAGAAACTCACTTACTTTTGTTATGCCAAACAACGTTCAAAATCTTATTGATCATTTGTCCTCAATACGTAATGCTCCCAGATGTAATTCAAATTCTAATACGTCGGGTTTGCAAAGACCAAGTAAACCATACTCAATTGATTCTCTTAAACGAACTGCAGATACTTACCCATCAACAACTAAACGCTTTAGAGTTGATAAAAATTGCTATGGGTGTGGTAAGTTAGGACACATTCGGAACAACTGTCCTAATAACTTTCCAGTTAACAAAGAACCTAAAGAAATTTCAACAAAAAATGAAATTGAAAAAAAATGTAATTTTTGCAATAAGTCTGGTCACGTTGAAAGTTTATGTTGGGCCAAACAACGTTTAAATAACAAGAAAGTTAATACTTGTAATAAATTGTCACAATCAAATAGTACAGAAGTAACTATAAATGATGAAAAATATAGTTGTCTTTTTGATTCTGGTTCAGATTGTTCTCTCATCAGTCACAATATCGCTTCCAAATTCGAAAACATCAAAGAATCATGTAGCCAATCAGTTCAAGGAATAAGCAAGGATTCTATTTTCCTCTCAGAAAAGTTAAAATTGTTCGTAGAATTTAAACAGATACGTCTTGAAGTGACATTCTTCGTTATTGACAAAGAATATTTAGACGTCGATTTAATAATTGGTCGAAATATATTAAAAGATAGAACTCTAGAAATAGTAGCGGATGCGACGGGATCTGTGGTTAGAAGGAAAGTTGTAGTAAACTTTCTTACAAAAATAAATCCAGCCGGTATGATAAGCTTAACAGAAAAAGAAAGTGATAATTTAAATTTACTCTTGAGTAAATATACAAGTAATATCATAGATGGCTTTCCGGACAAAAAGGTTAAAACCGGGACATTAAATATTCGCCTAACAAAAGATACAGTGATAAATTATCGCCCCTATAGAATGGCAATATCGGAAAGAAAAATAGTATCTGACATAATATGTGATTTAAAATGTCATAACATAATAAGAGATAGTTATTCGCCTTTCGCTAGCCCTATAATATTGGTCACAAAAAAAAATGGAAAACATAGAATGTGCGTTGACTTTCGTGCATTAAATAAAATCACAGTTAAAGACCGATATCCATTACCAAGAATTGACGACCAATTAGATCAACTAGCTGGAAACAAATGCTTTTCGTCTTTAGACATGGCTTCAGGATTTTATCAGATTCCAATAGCTGAAGATTCTATTGAAAAAACTGCATTTGTAACTCCTGAAGGCCATTTTGAGTTTCTACGAATGCCATTTGGACTTGCAAATGCCCCAGCCGTTTTTCAACGTGCAATTGACCATGCCCTTAGAAAGGAAATAAATAATAAAATTGCCATGGTATATATGGATGATGTAGTTATACCTTCAACCAATGTTGAAGAAGGCATTATGCGACTTGAACTTGTATTAAAATCTCTGACAGAAAGTGGATTTTCTTTAAATGTTGAAAAATGTAAATTCTTACAACCACAGATTGAATACCTTGGAAGAGAAATATCCGCTGATGGTATACGACCAAGTACTAAAAAAATTGATGCCCTAGTTTTGTCTCCATCTCCAACCAATGTGAAACAGGTTAGACAATTCATGGGTCTGGCAAATTATTTTCGTAAATTTATTCCTGAATTCACTGCGAAAACTAATTGTATAACGCGGCTTACTAAAAATAATATAACCTTTGATTGGAACCATGAATGTCAAGAGGCCAGATCATATATTGTGAACCAATTAACTCAAAAACCTGTCCTAACGATATTTAACCCAGATCTACCAACGGAACTACACACGGATGCAAGTGCTCTTGGGTATGGAGCTGTTCTGTTTCATCGTATAGAAAACAAATTACGAGTAGTAGCATATTTCAGTAAAGCTACTAAGCCATACGAAACAAAATATCATAGTTATGAGCTAGAAACACTCGCAGTTGTAAATGCAATTAAACATTTTCGAACTTATTTACTGGGTGTTCGCTTTACATTAGTAACTGACTGTAATGCAATCAAAGCTACAAAAGACAAACGTGACTTATTACCAAGAGTTGCAAGATGGTGGATCTACTTGCAAGATTTTGAATTCGATATAGTCTATCGCAAAGGTGCAATGGTTCAACATGTTGATTATCTTAGTAGAAATCCCCCAGTAAAAATATGTTACAGACTTTCTAGTTTGTCGGATAATTGGCTACATGTGGAACAACAAACAGATTCATTAACACTTGACATAATCAATCAAGTTAAAGAAAAGGATCCAGAAGCTACTTCAAAGTACTGTATTGTTGGAGGGCTCTTATACAGAAAAGAAAAAGAAGGAAACAAATTATTCGTTCCCCAACGATGTCGATTAGCTCTTATGAGAAAGTATCATGAGGATAATTGCCATGTTGGTTGGGAAAAAACAATTTCAAAAATCAAAGAACATTTTTGGATGCCGTCAATGACCAGAAATGTCAGAAAATTCATAGATTCATGTGTGATTTGCTTAGTTGCTAAGAGACCGTCAGGAAAGAAGCAAATAACATTGCATCCCATTGGAAAACAACCGATTCCTTTTCATACGATACATATTGACTGTATGGGTCCATTTGTTGAAAAATGTGAAGGAACACATCGCTACGTACTATTAATTGTTGATGCGTTTACCAAATTTATAATTTTACGTCCACTGAAATCCTTACAAACACAAGAAACAATACAGTGTATGAATGATTTCATAACCTTATTTGGAACACCATTTAAAATTGTCAGTGATAGAGGAACAAATTTTACAAGTGAACAATTCAAGAAAATGTGTTTAACATACGGAATTGAACATCACACCATTGCTCCGGGAATAAGCAGGGCCAATGGACAAGTAGAACGATATGTCGACACAGTATCGAACCTTTTAAGGACCAATCTTGACACAAACTTGGAATGGACAACTTACCTTAGTCGAATACAATTAGCATTAAACACGACAGTACATAAAACTACGAAATTATCGCCTTTGAAAATACTTACTGGAATAAATGGAAGAACTCCACAAGTTGGACTCTTATTTTCTCAATTGAATTTAGAACCGGAATATGATGATATAGTTTCCATAAGAGAATTAGCCGATCAAAGAATAAAAGAAAACGCTGTTAAAATGAAATTAAGATTTGATCTTAACAAAACTAAACCAACAAGATTGGAAATTGGAACAAAAGTTGTCTATAAAAGCAAACAGATTCGCAAATCAAAGTTGGATGTTCAATATCAAGGTGTATTTGAGGTTGTTGGAATTCTACCTTTTGACCGATATAAGTTAAAGCGAGGACACTCAAACACAGTTGTAACAGCATCACGGGAATCCTTAAAACCAATTATAAAAGATGATTCTAATGAAAAGATGTAAAGGTAAATAAAAAAAAAAAAAAAATAATAATAATAATAATAATAGACAAGCTTAAGATTGCCTCTGAGCTATTGTGAAGATTACTGGTAGCATTTTATTTATGTTTTTTTGGTGTTTGTTTCAAACAATAGACAAGCTTAAGATTGCCTCTGAGCTATTGTGAAGATTACTGGTAACATTTTATTTATGTTTTTTGGTGTTTGTTTCAAACAATAGACAAGCTTAAGATCGCCTCTGAGCTATTGTGAAGATTACTGGTAGCATTTTATTTATGTTTTTTTAGTGTTTGTTTCAAACAATAGACAAGCTTAAGATTGCCTCTGAGCTATTGTGGAAATTGATTTAAGAACAAACTTAACTTTTGTGTTAAGTTCGTACAATAGACAAGCTTAATATGGCCTCTGAACAATTGTAAGGATGGTTTATAAGATTCGATTTTATTTTGAACTTAATTTGTGCTACTAGCTATTTTCAAAATTATTGAGCCTGTTGGAATAGTATTAAAACTGGTTTTGTTTTAGATACTGGCAAGAATTAAAAAGAAAATGGAATAAGCAGACTTTATAATCAAGAAGAAAACAAACTGTTTATGGATTAAATATTGTTTTAAGATATTGTTTAATGTTTATCTTTATTCTTGTTGTTGGTTTACTTCATGAGTTTTAAATTAAAAAAAAAAAAAAAATATATAATAATAATTACTTATTTTTTATTATTGTTATTTTGCATCGAGAGCGATGCATGTTGCAGGATGGCCGTGATAGATAAAGATACTTTATTTATATCTACTGTAGTAATAAAAACTAAAAGCCTTAAGAAACAAACGTTTTGATTGTTTGGAATTAGAACGAAATGGAAAAATAGATTTGTCTAGAGGAAAGTGAAACGATGAGAAAAGGGACATTCTCATCGTAGACTTCCCAAGAGCTAGTTGTGTGATACAAGCTAGATAAATAGTTCCATATTCTATCATCAGAAGTGGGATTTTTAACCTAACAATACTACAATAAAAATAAACAACGAAGTAACTAAGGAAGAAAAATTTTGAAAAATTTAAAAAGGAAAAATCAAGACAATCGCTGCTGATGTGTAAATTTATTGGATAGACGAAAGCTTAAAAGGACAATAATTGCGAATACTGAAGAAATTTCAAGAAAATTCAAGAATTTGAAAAAAAAAATTGAAGGATTACTGCCGAGGGTTTGAATTGACAAAAAAAAAAAAAAACAAGATATTTCATGAAGAACAACCAGATTTATATACATAAAGATAAGTAATTTTTCTTTAATTATTATTAAAAATGAATGGGGAAAACAATATTCAAGGAAATAATCTGGAAGAATCTGTTGCTCCAATCGATGAGCAAACTTTCGTTAATTTAAAAGCAGTAGGGGATATAATTCGATTAGTCAAGGAGGGGGATCAAAAGCAGCTTATTGCTGGATTTCCTATTTTTGACCCTGATTTTTCACGAGTCGATGTAAAGAAATGGTGCGATGATGTTGATTGTAGGGTTAAAAGAGATAGTTTAGAAGATTACGATATTATTCCCCGAATTCAATCCTCTTTATTTGGAAGAGCAAAAACATGGTTTGAAAAATATGGTTTTCAACACTATCGCTGGTGCGACTTACGAGCATCATTAATTCACACATTTGCCAGTGGTATAAACATTATAACCCTTTTAAGAAAAGTAGCAAATTTCGAAAGTAGTGAATCAAGTTCATACAATGATTTCATTATGGAAAAAATTTCCCAAATTAATCGGTTACCATTTGAAATCCCTGAAGATATGATAATCCGTATCATAATTGGTTGCATAACAGATTCAAGTTTAAGAAACTCACTTACTTTTGTTATGCCAAACAACGTTCAAAATCTTATTGATCATTTGTCCTCAATACGTAATGCTCCCAGATGTAATTCAAATTCTAATACGTCGGGTTTGCAAAGACCAAGTAAACCATACTCAATTGATTCTCTTAAACGAACTGCAGATACTTACCCATCAACAACTAAACGCTTTAGAGTTGATAAAAATTGCTATGGGTGTGGTAAGTTAGGACACATTCGGAACAACTGTCCTAATAACTTTCCAGTTAACAAAGAACCTAAAGAAATTTCAACAAAAAATGAAATTGAAAAAAAATGTAATTTTTGCAATAAGTCTGGTCACGTTGAAAGTTTATGTTGGGCCAAACAACGTTTAAATAACAAGAAAGTTAATACTTGTAATAAATTGTCACAATCAAATAGTACAGAAGTAACTATAAATGATGAAAAATATAGTTGTCTTTTTGATTCTGGTTCAGATTGTTCTCTCATCAGTCACAATATCGCTTCCAAATTCGAAAACATCAAAGAATCATGTAGCCAATCAGTTCAAGGAATAAGCAAGGATTCTATTTTCCTCTCAGAAAAGTTAAAATTGTTCGTAGAATTTAAACAGATACGTCTTGAAGTGACATTCTTCGTTATTGACAAAGAATATTTAGACGTCGATTTAATAATTGGTCGAAATATATTAAAAGATAGAACTCTAGAAATAGTAGCGGATGCGACGGGATCTGTGGTTAGAAGGAAAGTTGTAGTAAACTTTCTTACAAAAATAAATCCAGCCGGTATGATAAGCTTAACAGAAAAAGAAAGTGATAATTTAAATTTACTCTTGAGTAAATATACAAGTAATATCATAGATGGCTTTCCGGACAAAAAGGTTAAAACCGGGACATTAAATATTCGCCTAACAAAAGATACAGTGATAAATTATCGCCCCTATAGAATGGCAATATCGGAAAGAAAAATAGTATCTGACATAATATGTGATTTAAAATGTCATAACATAATAAGAGATAGTTATTCGCCTTTCGCTAGCCCTATAATATTGGTCACAAAAAAAAATGGAAAACATAGAATGTGCGTTGACTTTCGTGCATTAAATAAAATCACAGTTAAAGACCGATATCCATTACCAAGAATTGACGACCAATTAGATCAACTAGCTGGAAACAAATGCTTTTCGTCTTTAGACATGGCTTCAGGATTTTATCAGATTCCAATAGCTGAAGATTCTATTGAAAAAACTGCATTTGTAACTCCTGAAGGCCATTTTGAGTTTCTACGAATGCCATTTGGACTTGCAAATGCCCCAGCCGTTTTTCAACGTGCAATTGACCATGCCCTTAGAAAGGAAATAAATAATAAAATTGCCATGGTATATATGGATGATGTAGTTATACCTTCAACCAATGTTGAAGAAGGCATTATGCGACTTGAACTTGTATTAAAATCTCTGACAGAAAGTGGATTTTCTTTAAATGTTGAAAAATGTAAATTCTTACAACCACAGATTGAATACCTTGGAAGAGAAATATCCGCTGATGGTATACGACCAAGTACTAAAAAAATTGATGCCCTAGTTTTGTCTCCATCTCCAACCAATGTGAAACAGGTTAGACAATTCATGGGTCTGGCAAATTATTTTCGTAAATTTATTCCTGAATTCACTGCGAAAACTAATTGTATAACGCGGCTTACTAAAAATAATATAACCTTTGATTGGAACCATGAATGTCAAGAGGCCAGATCATATATTGTGAACCAATTAACTCAAAAACCTGTCCTAACGATATTTAACCCAGATCTACCAACGGAACTACACACGGATGCAAGTGCTCTTGGGTATGGAGCTGTTCTGTTTCATCGTATAGAAAACAAATTACGAGTAGTAGCATATTTCAGTAAAGCTACTAAGCCATACGAAACAAAATATCATAGTTATGAGCTAGAAACACTCGCAGTTGTAAATGCAATTAAACATTTTCGAACTTATTTACTGGGTGTTCGCTTTACATTAGTAACTGACTGTAATGCAATCAAAGCTACAAAAGACAAACGTGACTTATTACCAAGAGTTGCAAGATGGTGGATCTACTTGCAAGATTTTGAATTCGATATAGTCTATCGCAAAGGTGCAATGGTTCAACATGTTGATTATCTTAGTAGAAATCCCCCAGTAAAAATATGTTACAGACTTTCTAGTTTGTCGGATAATTGGCTACATGTGGAACAACAAACAGATTCATTAACACTTGACATAATCAATCAAGTTAAAGAAAAGGATCCAGAAGCTACTTCAAAGTACTGTATTGTTGGAGGGCTCTTATACAGAAAAGAAAAAGAAGGAAACAAATTATTCGTTCCCCAACGATGTCGATTAGCTCTTATGAGAAAGTATCATGAGGATAATTGCCATGTTGGTTGGGAAAAAACAATTTCAAAAATCAAAGAACATTTTTGGATGCCGTCAATGACCAGAAATGTCAGAAAATTCATAGATTCATGTGTGATTTGCTTAGTTGCTAAGAGACCGTCAGGAAAGAAGCAAATAACATTGCATCCCATTGGAAAACAACCGATTCCTTTTCATACGATACATATTGACTGTATGGGTCCATTTGTTGAAAAATGTGAAGGAACACATCGCTACGTACTATTAATTGTTGATGCGTTTACCAAATTTATAATTTTACGTCCACTGAAATCCTTACAAACACAAGAAACAATACAGTGTATGAATGATTTCATAACCTTATTTGGAACACCATTTAAAATTGTCAGTGATAGAGGAACAAATTTTACAAGTGAACAATTCAAGAAAATGTGTTTAACATACGGAATTGAACATCACACCATTGCTCCGGGAATAAGCAGGGCCAATGGACAAGTAGAACGATATGTCGACACAGTATCGAACCTTTTAAGGACCAATCTTGACACAAACTTGGAATGGACAACTTACCTTAGTCGAATACAATTAGCATTAAACACGACAGTACATAAAACTACGAAATTATCGCCTTTGAAAATACTTACTGGAATAAATGGAAGAACTCCACAAGTTGGACTCTTATTTTCTCAATTGAATTTAGAACCGGAATATGATGATATAGTTTCCATAAGAGAATTAGCCGATCAAAGAATAAAAGAAAACGCTGTTAAAATGAAATTAAGATTTGATCTTAACAAAACTAAACCAACAAGATTGGAAATTGGAACAAAAGTTGTCTATAAAAGCAAACAGATTCGCAAATCAAAGTTGGATGTTCAATATCAAGGTGTATTTGAGGTTGTTGGAATTCTACCTTTTGACCGATATAAGTTAAAGCGAGGACACTCAAACACAGTTGTAACAGCATCACGGGAATCCTTAAAACCAATTATAAAAGATGATTCTAATGAAAAGATGTAAAGGTAAATAAAAAAAAAAAAA
Organism: Chrysotoxum bicinctum; assembly: GCA_911387755.1. Taxonomy (NCBI): domain Eukaryota; kingdom Metazoa; phylum Arthropoda; class Insecta; order Diptera; family Syrphidae; genus Chrysotoxum; species Chrysotoxum bicinctum. The sequence continues at coordinate 219,535,002 of OU426988.1, read as the reverse complement.
AAATAATAATAATAATAATAATAGACAAGCTTAAGATTGCCTCTGAGCTATTGTGAAGATTACTGGTAGCATTTTATTTATGTTTTTTTGGTGTTTGTTTCAAACAATAGACAAGCTTAAGATTGCCTCTGAGCTATTGTGAAGATTACTGGTAACATTTTATTTATGTTTTTTGGTGTTTGTTTCAAACAATAGACAAGCTTAAGATCGCCTCTGAGCTATTGTGAAGATTACTGGTAGCATTTTATTTATGTTTTTTTAGTGTTTGTTTCAAACAATAGACAAGCTTAAGATTGCCTCTGAGCTATTGTGGAAATTGATTTAAGAACAAACTTAACTTTTGTGTTAAGTTCGTACAATAGACAAGCTTAATATGGCCTCTGAACAATTGTAAGGATGGTTTATAAGATTCGATTTTATTTTGAACTTAATTTGTGCTACTAGCTATTTTCAAAATTATTGAGCCTGTTGGAATAGTATTAAAACTGGTTTTGTTTTAGATACTGGCAAGAATTAAAAAGAAAATGGAATAAGCAGACTTTATAATCAAGAAGAAAACAAACTGTTTATGGATTAAATATTGTTTTAAGATATTGTTTAATGTTTATCTTTATTCTTGTTGTTGGTTTACTTCATGAGTTTTAAATTAAAAAAAAAAAAAAAATATATAATAATAATTACTTATTTTTTATTATTGTTATTTTGCATCGAGAGCGATGCATGTTGCAGGATGGCCGTGATAGATAAAGATACTTTATTTATATCTACTGTAGTAATAAAAACTAAAAGCCTTAAGAAACAAACGTTTTGATTGTTTGGAATTAGAACGAAATGGAAAAATAGATTTGTCTAGAGGAAAGTGAAACGATGAGAAAAGGGACATTCTCATCGTAGACTTCCCAAGAGCTAGTTGTGTGATACAAGCTAGATAAATAGTTCCATATTCTATCATACATATGTATAGCGACGGCGGCGTGCACAAAACATGCAGGACGACAAAAACGGTCAAACACAGTGCACAGTGTGTAGTTTTCCCAATCCAGGTGTACTTAGTTCCAAATTTTACTGATTTCACTTTTTCTTTGGGAGTTTTGTTTAGAAAACGATTCATATTATGCATCATAGCAACTTACAACCTGCTTAACTGAAAAAAGCACTAAATATGGTATGCCGCGTCTTTTTTCACGAAAACGTTAAGAGAATTTTTTGGTCTGCCAGACTTATTGGCTAGGCTTGGGAACTTGAACTTGGTTGTGTTTCGTCCAAGCATTCGGATGGCAACAAAAAATGGATATTAGCAGTTTCTCGCTCAAAAACATCACGTCTTTTCTTCTAATCGAAAATGGAAAAAAAGGTAAAGCCGCAGCAAAAACGTGCACGGGATTACCTTTTTTTTTCGATTAAGTAGTTACAAGAGAACCAGAATGAATAAAAATTCCCTTGTTTACAAGTTAAAAAACTCTTGCCAAAGTGCAAAGTTTTTTTTTTAATTTTATTTTATTTGTATTTCTACCAAAAAAAAACTGTGGGTTGTGAAACTTACATACCGCACCCTCAGAATGAAAGTGACCTAACTCAAAAATAGCAATTTGTGGGAAATTAGCAATAAAGTCTTCAAGAAAGTATAGTTTTGAGTTAGTTTGAATATTTCAAGTGACCGATGTATAGACTGTCCCTTTCTTACTCATATTTCGGGATTTTTTTCAACCACAGGGCTTTAGAGATCCCATTTTAAGGTCAGTTTATTAAGAAATAAGAAGTTACGCAAATTTTGAGTTAGGTCACTTTCATTCTAAGGGTGCGATACAGTGTGGCGGCGGCCGTGGGAATGTAATGGTCTATGCTGCTTTTTAAATTAATGCAAAAGTGGACCAGCATGTGTATCTAAAGGTATTCTTACGGACCATATAATATCATTTTCGGAAGATAATTTACCATATGTTCGTGATTTTGTCTCCATGTTGTATTGTTATGTTAAAACTATGTAAAAGAATAAGGTATGTTTTGTTTTATAAAAAATAACTTTAAATAATTTATTTTTCTAATTTAAAACATTAATTAAATGAAGGAATAGAAAGCGAAACGTTTCGGAAGTTACTCCATTTTCTGGCTTTTATCAAAAATTTTGTTAGATACCGTTTTGGAATTCTTGGAATACGCCATTTGGAATCTGTATGTGTATTTTTAATGTTTTCTTGTCGTTATTGTTTGTATGTAAATGATTTTGTTGCTTGTTTTTAAAGCACAAAGTGCAGATTCCAAAAAAGTTAAAATCATGTTTGTAGGATAAGCCATTCCACACAAACAGCTCAAAACCTTTTCCTAATTAAATTTTCGAGCTTCTGAAAAGTCTACAAAGATGCATTTAATTTTTTGATTTTAATGCTCTTATGAAAGAATTCAGTTCTGGAATAAATTCCACTCTTAATTCAAACGTGCATTCAAAAATATTTTGTGGTATCTATCGGACCGTACAGTTTTTTATGAATCTTAGTTTTCGATTCCTTGAAAGAGGCAAAGTAATAGTCCCTAGAAATGAACAGGACCCATATTTATGGACTTACAGCGCATATGGATTTTTCGTACTGAACCATACTACGCATCTCAAGTCTAGTCGTTTTAGCAGACTGGTCTCGACAATTTATGAAAAACGCAATTAGAATCCATCTTTTGTTTATTTTTAAATTCATTAAATAAATAAATTAAATATATAGAAAAGTTCATAAATGAAAAGGCAGTTTTAGGAATCGACAATGTGTTTCGTCTTGCGAATTTTAGGATTGAGTTTTACAGCGGAAGCGAAAGGTCAATGGATTCAGTTGACTCACCGGGAGTAAAATTCTTCAAAGTCTGTAATCGATATTATTATTTGCTAAAACATACTACAACATAATGTATTTTAATTATAAATAAAATTAATATACAAAATTTAATGAGAAAAGAACGGAAAAATTGTGAAGTTTTATATTTTTTTTCAATAAAGTGTGCTAAATTGTTGTCCACCACTGTATATGTCGCAAGTAAAAATTGAGGTAAGGTAGATGAATTAATTTTTTTTTATGATTCTGTTCCCAATATGGTCCTACAATTATTGTTTCACTTGATTACGAACAGTTACTTTATCTCGAAAAATAAACAATAACCATTATTGCAACATTTTGTAAAACAAGAAATATATTACATATTTTGAACAAAAACCCTCGGAAAATGTTAGAATAAAATCTTTTAAATAACAGCTATTCGAGCTTTACCAATATTACAAATTTATTAGGAGAGATAAGGGATTCTTTAGCGTTCATCTGCGTGATTATAGAAATTAACGAAAACATCAAAGCAATTATTTGTGTGTTTTTACCCTTAACTTACATGCAACAGCATTTCAACCGTTATAATTAATCAATTTAAACTCAAGTCACATGGTGATGGCGGGGAGAATTACGTTAATGTAGCTGTTTAAAATTACAAAAAAAAAAATATTGTCCTCAAACGACGTAAGTTTTCCTCTCTCTCTGCAGACAATTAAAATTGTTAACTATACATGAACCGTGGTTAACGTGGAATTGCCGTCCTGCCCCTGCAAACTTTTTTGCTAGGTTTTTGTGCTATGCTTTTAGTTGTAAGCGACATGCATTCTCGGTATCGGCTGTAAAGACACATTAATTTTATGTAATTTTTTTTTATAATTACTCCGCTGAAAGATCGCACGGTTGCACATTCAAAAGCCTCTCTAATAAATATAATTCCCAGCTTAAGCCAGTATAAAACAAGGTAATCGATTTCATCGATGCATCACAAAGGCGAACAAAGATTAGAACAACAAAATATTTATATATAAAAAGTTTACCAATCAATTGAAAATATCTAACTAATCCATCTAAATGCGAAACGTTGCATCTATATCTAAACGAAGGACATGGCATATTCATTGTTCCACAGACACCTGGCTTAAATAATTGAATGCATCCCCGGAACACAAAAATACATTTGCCAGCCCATTGAGGCTAAAGTAAATGTTTATTCGGTCGAGCAATTCCGTCAATGCTATCGCATAATTCCATAATGCATTTAAATGCACTTTCCAAATCAAAATTTTCCAAAATGTGACCTTTTTTGCCTTTGGTCAGGGTTTTGAATTAGAACCACATGGCTCATATTGCATCAGGTTGGGAGGTTTCTTTTTTTTTTTTGTGTTAATGTGACCGAAGCATTTTCTCTGATTTGCGAAATGTGAATGCGAAAGAGATTTGCATACCCAACTTTGGGGGTGCAGTTTTGGGGAGGATAAATTAACCTTTGCCATTGCATTGTGACGGGGCTAATCAATGTCGATGAATTAATATTTTCAAGGGAATATGACGGCTGGTGTATGACAGCTAATAAAAACTAAATAGCTGTCAGGCTTATATGGATGTGAGTGAAGAGATTTTACATTCGGATCCGGGTTTTAGCAAAATAGTTTCACCGATACTTGAAGGCATTAGGAGGATTTTATTTGAGATATTTTAATTCAAGGCTTGTGAGGTCTGTATGCAAACATTTTCCCCTCTAAACCGTTCCTAACTTTACGTGTCATCTTTATCATGTCATTTTTATGTCGCCCTCATCAAATTAATTATTTTTAAGCTAAATTTTGGTCAGTTTTTTTCGAATCATATTTTTACATATGTAATACGAAATTTACTAAACTTAAACTGTCTTAGACAAGACTAGGCGAAACAGAACTGGGTGACACTTCATTGGATACCTGGTCACGTGGATGCGGAATAGAAGAAAACATTATCAAACACGAAATTAAACAAGAAGATCCAATTAGATCCAAGATTACAACCAGGAACGTTTCATAAACTACATAAGCCTATGTAGGAAAAACCTACTATGAACAGAGATCCTAACTGGACACTGCAAACTTAGAAGACAACTAGGTTTACTTGGTGTAGTAAGCAGTGTCACATGTAGATTCTGCAACATGCATGAGATTTGATCATATTTCCGACTGCTCCAAGCAATTTCTGGGTTGTGCCCTGCAGCAATACATCAATGCAAGAAACTGTATTTTCTTACATAAGTTAAAATATCTTAAATCCCCGACATATTAATTTAGTAAATTCTCTTTCATATTCATAACCAGCTTAAAAAACTTCAAAAAATCCGGGGAATTTAAAAAATCTGTTGGAAAGTTGACTACATCATTCTGGTTTGTAACTGTGTCAACTGATTTGTAAGAAAACAACCCTCTGGGAAGAAAATTCTGAATAGTTGCATTCAGATCATCGACATCTTTGTTTTTGGTCGTTCCCTCAGCCAATTGTGGTTCTACGTCCGTAAAAACACGCTGAATAAGCTCCGCCTTTGAGTCGACGAAGTGTCAAAAATCCGTGAATTGCAAAAATATTGATTAAATGATTTTAGGCATGTGTTTAGTTCGTCAACAACAGTTGATCGGGGAATAATTGGAAGAGTCTGACGAAATTTACCTGACCATAGAATCATGGCTACACCAAAAATGTTTTGGTTGTCACGAAGATCTTTTAACGTTCCATCGTATGTACATTCATCCCAAACGATCAATTTGCATATCTGTAGAATCTTCGCCATTGCGCTATTTTTGGTGATGCACAGTAGCGGAAAATCACAAAAACGTGGCCAAAATAATTGTTTGTGTTTGCAATGTGAGAAATGCTTTTATTTATCAGATTAAACTATTACGAATGCAAAAGGAACATTTTTTGATTATATTTAGTTTAAAAAAAATAATAACGACAATGGGCAAAATTTTAAACAACCTATTATTAAGGGCTTAGCATCTTACTAGCTAGCAATTTCTTAAGCTTTTAGTAATTTACTAGCTCTTCGAAAATGTTAATCCTTTTTGTTTGTTTTAATAACTAGTAAAATTCTAATTCTCTTTTATTAAAAACGGTGCATCTGAATACGTTTAAATCATGACAGTTCTTGAAAATTAACAAAACAAACAAGATCAAATCTGGAGAACAGACCTAATAATTTGGGAACTCAAAAGTCAAAGGGACAACCTACAATTTATTTTGTTATTTGTTAAAACCTTTTTCGAAAAGTTTTTTTTTTATCATTTTCCCTATTGTGGACTGGACCATTCCATGTAATGCCCCTATAAGATTAATTGGTGTACATAGATATATCACTTGTGTTCCTTTAGGAACTTTTTACTGCATAAAACTTAGTCTTCAAACATATACGAGTATGTATATCAAAATCTTCGTCTTCCGAAAACATTTTATATTATTTTATTTACTTTTAAGAACAATTAGCTAATGAATCATAAAAAAAACACAATTTAACTCTTTCATATAAAATTGCCAAGAGATTTGTGGAATTTCATATGTATCATATACATTTTTAGAAAGTTAAAGTAGCCAGTTGTGATTTTAACTTTAGTAAAATGTTAAGAGATAGTAAGATGTAAAAATCGTAAAATTCGCAAAATCCTTAGTAACTTACTAAAATGGCTTTAACATATTACTAAATCGCTTAAAATTATGCCCTAATGCTAAAAAACACGCTCATGCCTAAAGTTCCATCGCAACCCCATTTGAAAATAAGAGTAAACTTTGAAGTGGTGATTCTGCAAGTGACTGTTATATCATACCGTTTAAACCTTCCCTGAACTTCTACAAATATTTAAGATCTAAATTATCAAAATCGGTCCAGCCATTCTCGAGTTTTAGCGAGACAAACGAACAGCAATTGATTTTAATATTAGATGAAAATTTGAAGAAAAACAAGTTTTTGAATTTAAAAAAAATATCAATAGTTGTTTTTTGATGATTCGATATTTCAAATTTATGTTTTATCTGTACATCTAAAGAAACTTAAAATTGCGGTAAGCCAATTTTCTTACAATTTTTTCAAAAAAATCATATATCAAATATTCTCTTAAAAAAAAAAAAGGATTCGTATTTGTACCTGAACTCTTGTAATTGTTTAATTGTCGCTCGCTGATGATGGTTCCGCAGCTGAGAACCGAAATGCATACGTGTCAAATAAAAGAAAAGAAAATTTTAAAAATTTAAAAAAGTCGTTTCGTTTTTATTTTTTGGTTTTTTCTTCTTTTATTACGATTTTTGCGGTCAATAAGGTGTTAAAAAACTTTCAATTAATTAATCTGACCACAAACCTGGCTATCATTCACGATTAAATTGCGAATTAAATCACATTCCATTTGTTTAAGAAATGAGGAGCATTCTTTTTTTTAACCCTTCAGTGCATACTCCTCAAAAAATCACACTGTTGTACACCTGGGCCCTGATAGGCTTGGGGCCTATTGCACCATCTTACAAAATTGTGATTACAAGCATTTTTTTAACAAATTTGTAAAAAATCGAGTTTTTTTCATATGTAATTTTTTTTAATCACAAATTTGTACTTGGTCGCAGATATCAATTAGAATATTCCCGTATATTTGAAGAAAATTTAAGCGTATTGGGAGTTTTGAAGAGGATTTATGGTGCACAGTGGCTGTGATGATCGGATTAGTTCCAGCTTCAGTTTCACACAATGTAATTAGGTTTTGATAAGAGTGGTAGTTCTAATGATTGTGCCAAGGCAAACACACATCATTCCACAACTGTAAGACCCATCATACCAAATTCAATCGTATATTTTGAATTAAATCTGATTGGACGATTTCGTGAGAATATATCCACGATCACCCCTATCAATTCTATTCACAGTTTCAAACGAGTTTTGGTATCTAAACTAATTGGGTCACAGGACTAGGCTGCCCGTGATCGGCATTTCGACCTACTTTCAATTTTACGTTTTACAACAAACCAAAAACGGACTTTTAGTTCCACCAAACAAATTTTTTTCTCCTATGATCTGGCGCTGAATCTAAACTTCGGGCATACCTAGTTTCTAACTCCGAGTGAACAATAAGGCTAGCCGCGCACTAGCAACTTTTAGTTGCGAAACTGCTTGGTTCGAGCAACTAAAAGGTTTGTGTTTTGACACAAACTAAACGATTGCCTAAAATAAGTTCGCCATTTTATTGAACATATAATTATCTGCAAATTCACGGACATTCAACCAAACAGTTCATCTGTTTTCTATAAGTAACCAAACAGTTTCGCAACTAAAAGTTGCTAGTGCGCGGCTAGCCTAATATTATATAACTTTTAATGTTTTCGCAGTTGTTGGACATAATTAATAAATATTTTCTGATAAGCCGCGTGACCCGGTGACCACGCTCAATGCAAATTGATGCGAAACGTTCGGAGTGAGTTCTAAATAATATATTTTTTAGTATCTAATATTATATCTTCTTGTGCGAACATCTTTTACCAATAAGTATTTAATATTTATATTTCCCTCTCTCTATTACATACAAAAAAATCCCAAGTCTGTTTAATATGAAAGCAAATGCTTAAAATTCAATCTTGTATTTTATTCTTACGTGGACTTGAGTTTTTTGTATATTAGTCTTTGTTTTGTACATTTGTCCTTGGCAAAGACTACTTTATTTTGAAGGCAGGCATTGGTACCAAAACATCGATTTCAATTTCTAAATCAATCAACTTTCATTCAACTATCTCTAAGGAATACTCTTTATGCACCACAATCCACTTAGAAGACGTCATAAAGAAAGAAGACGTTAACTTGATTACAAACGTCCATAAAGAGCCTCGTCAACGAATTACACTTAGAAAAAATATCATGTAGATTGAACAAGAAAATAACCAATTACGAGTATTAGGTTTTAATTTTTCAACCCAGTTCATCATGTTAAATATTTATCAAGGTACAAGAAAGCAATGCTTGCTTGTTAAAGAATGACCGAAGCTACAAGTTAAGGTAGAGCGACGAGCAGATAAAGAAAGAAGAAAACAAGCTTCGCTAAATGTAAAAATATATCACTAAGGCCTCTGCGGGCGACAGTCGAGGGAACATCTTAGTAGAATCGCAATTGGTGCTAAGAATATGAGGAACTCATATCTGCAAACTGCGTAACCGATGATAAAATTAATTCAATTAGATCGGTTTTGAAAGAATCATGCGCGAACACAAGACATAGTCTTTTAAAAATTCCTTCAATTTGGCAATCATATTTGATTGCAAGAACAATGCCTGACTTTAGTTGCGCTTTTGTGAGTTCTAAGAGAGGAGCCACAAATGAAATAGATTTATCGGTCAATGAGGGCAAGACCAAGCATACGTTGTCAGCAAGAAAGCACATACATACAACACCGAGTTCTTGGACAAAACTTAACCAGCTATAATTTTGATGAAGTTGCATAATTGTGTGGGTATAAGTGCACTGCTAACTTCAGATCTATTGTTTTTTGTTGAGACATTGTCTAACTAAACTCCGCTATAAACTTAGACAGCTGGGATAAAACCAAAAATAACTCTTTTCTATCGCTGCTTCTTAGTGCTAAGAAGGCAATTGAGTAGCAAAGTACTGTCGAGAAATTTAAGTGTCCCTTCATATGACACTTCCCCTTAATCCTTATATATAGTGCAGGAGAATAAATCCCATCAAAAGAAGATGAGATGAGTTGAAAATATTCTTTGAACTTTAACACGATGCTCTGTTTAAATGATATAAGTCCATGAGTTCTATGTTCCACGTAATTGGTTAATATGTCTCGAAAATAAAAATTGGGAATTATTTCCCTGCGCCGAACAGACATCGTTATAGGCTTTTCACACCGAATTAAAATCTCGGATTTCAGCAACAAGATTACGAAATCTCATTGAAGCGTTCGCACTGAACAGAACCAGGATTTCATTTGACGTTTCTGTCCATTTATCCTGCTTTCTCGGATATAATTTATCTTCCCTCCTTCTCTTCCCACAATTCAAATTTCAAATAGTCATTCCTTTATCTGCTTTTCATCTACCTCTTCTCTTGCTGACAATTTGCTGACAAAGCAGAACATTTCTAAAGGTTTGTTTGTTTTGACAATCTTGTGTTTGAAAGTAGATTTTGAGGAGATTTTGTCGTAATCTAGTAGATTTGGAAATCTGAAAATGTATGGGAAATCTAGTAGATTTGAATGAGATTTTGAGAATTTTGTTCGAAATCTAGATTTTGATTTGGTGTGAATTGTGTATTGAGTTAAGTCAACAGCAGGTTAAGTTAATCCGATAATAAACTGTAACGATACATGTATACAGTGTGATTTCCATAAGGATTGACAAAAAGTTGGTCTCAGACAAGACGAACGAAAATCGTATGAGAGGGGGTAGAAAAAGGTGGTTTTGGTTATTTTAAGTGTTCGCAAAAAGTACAAGACAATTAAAAATCCGGTTTTCTGTTTTTGACTAAAAATTAAAAAGATATTGAATTTTGGAAACAAAAATACTACTTTGCATAGTAATAATTTGAAAAAAAAAAAATGGTTTGAAATTTTGCTTTTATTTTTTTTTTAATTTTTATTCTTGTTTTCAAAATTTTGAGTTTGAAAATATTTTTACTTGCGACTTATAGGTAGGCAAGTTATACATTTGGAAAAAAAATCGAACTCGAGATTTTGACCAAAGTTGACATTACGATGATAGCGAAGACTAAAAATGTGGGTTTCGCAACTCTGTCTGTCTGTCTGTCTGTCTGTTCGAATACAGCTAAACGGCTCGGCCGATTTTCTTCAAACTCGATAGATATGGTTTCTAATTTCCCCTCCCCCACACCTTTTTTTATTAGAACTAAAAATAACGAATTTTTTTCGAAATTTTATATTTTTTTTCTTTTCTTAAAAACTGTTCAACAGATTTTAAAAAAAAACTCATGAAATTTCATTTAGTTAGAGCCAGGTAATGGTTGAAAAAAATTCTCCAAAAAATGGTTATTTTTGGTACCCCTTTTGGAACCATAGTATTTTTCTCGAAAACGGTTCCAAGAATTTTGCTAAAATTTTTTTCTTTCGATTAATTTTTAAGATCTATAATTTAATAAGAAAAATTTTGAAAACAAGATAGAACGATTTTTTAAAATTTTGAATTTCGCATTATCGCTTATGCCGGATTTTAATGAAATTTTTTAGAGAGAAGATTCTAAAAAGTTTAAAAAACGTTGCATTTCAAAACTTAAAAAAAATATTTTTTGAATTAAAAAAAAAAAAAAAAATATTTTTTGAATTTAAAAAAAAATCATGTTTTTTTTTTTTTGGAAAATTCAATATCTATTTAAAAAAAAGGGTCAACATTTTTTTTTGTAAATTTAATTTTTATTTGAACATTTTTTTTTTTTTTAATTTTCACTCAAACAGCTTTATTTAGAAATAAAATAAAATCAAATAAAATAGATTTCTGGCTTTACAAAAAAGGTATCAGGCGATATTAAAGTTGTTGCCGTCGTTTTTTAATAATTTTTTTCAGTTTCGAGTCATTTTTTTAGGAAATTGCTCCTCCGGGCTAAATGAAGGAATGTACATCATCTCATACGATTTTTTCTTCTCTTAACCCAACTCATACTTTTTTTTTTATACCTTATGCGAATCATACTTTATAAAAAACCTCAACTCAAAATGATATATAGTAAAATTGAAACTCAACCATGTTAAACTAACAGAATTTCGGTGAAAATTAACACTTCGGTCATGTCGAAATCCTTCGTTTTTCTTTATTTTAAAGGTTTTTTATGTTGATTTAACACGGCTCCTTAAATAAACTTCAATGTTATCAGAAGACGTGCCAATTGCACCTAAATTTTATTGAAGTCGTATAAAATTCTGAGTTTTGTGTAATTTTAAAAGAAAAGGGGGAAACGGATACCTTGTAAATTTAACAAGACATTTGTTCAGTATTTAAGTGATGTTTTTCTCGGAGTGTAGACAAAAACTGTCTCCATTCGAAATGTCCTTAACATGTAATCGCTTTCACTATAACATGAAATTCTAATCATTCACACGCAAAAAATACATCTTCTGGAATTGATTCGTCACCTTGTTGCCATTCGAAATTCTTGTGATAATTGTGTGACAAAAGCTTTTCTCTTTTTCTTCTCATCTCACTTAAAAAACACAACTAAACCAACAAACAAAGAACGAAAACATTGAAAAAATCTATCCAGCATGAAGAAGGTTCTTTCATCACCTGACAATTGACAATTCATTGACAATCGTCTACCTCCAGAGACGTCACCAAAGTATCACCACGAAACCACGAGGCAAAGAGAAAAAAAAACTATCGGAGATTCCTCCTCCGCATGAAATGAAATTTCCATTACTCCCGTCTTTTGCAAAAGCTATACCAATATAATCCCCAGAACATGTGCTCCTCAGCCTCTTAACAACCATTCACATCCCACCTCAGGTCATGTACTGCACTAACATGGTCCCAGACTAGAGTGAGTCTAAAAGCTCGCGTCCAGCAGCAAACGTTTTTCGGACATTTTTCTAATGGCTATCTCTGAGTTTCCTTTACCGTAAGCTAGGTTTTTTTTTGTACTGGTACTGAACCCCCAACCAATCTTTTTTGAGGTCTTCCTTTGAAATACAACGATGGTATTTCAAATGTGGCAGTAGAAAATTCAATCTGCAACTGCAACTTCCTTCGGGGTATGCCGCAAATAGCCAGGACACAAAAAACGAGCACAACCGTGTATAATCGCTTGGTCGTTTTCATCAACGACGGCTACGAGATTGTCGTCGACGATGGTGATGGCGACGGTGAAATATCCTCCTGCTCCTTCGTCTTCAGTAAATTATTGAGTCACCGAGACACACATATTGTTGTCTTGTAGTTGTTATAGGAGTCGGCCGCGTGCATATGATGCAGCAAAAAGATACCCCAGATTCGTGTGCAACCCACACTTAGATTTGTGTCCACTTATTGCCAATTCGTGATGATGAATGAAAGCCATGGATATTCATGAAGGCCAATTACGTGAGCCAAAGTAGATTGCTCACCAATGTGGTACGCATACAGCAATCCCTGGAGGATGGGATCCTTTGCCTCCAATTCGTCCAGCAGCTGAAGATGGAAAAAGGTGCAACTCTGATGGGCTTCACATCATAGTATAGTACGTTGCAGCAAAAGCCGCACCTGGAGGCACCATCATCGTTTGGTTCAATCTCTTACCACCATCATCACTTCACTCTGCATCGGACTGGATCCGATTCTGATGATAATGCTTCAGTTGGTTTCATAACCAGTTGGCATTCGTCTGGCCCGGGCTATGACCGAACGGGAACAGGACGAATACAGGGGCCACAGGTAAATAATATCTAATTCCACCGTCAACGCCAAACTGGAAAATACCTGTAGCAGAAAATATTTCCATCGGTGTCCGGTGCACGTATTCGGGATTCTGGATTTTTGTATGCTAATCACTCTGTGTGCACGATTCATTTCGGAATTATTATGCCATTTTGAGATTGGCCGAGTGTGGGTGATGGCAGCAGTGGTGGTGATTGTCATTCTTTAAAATCACAATTCTGGATCAGAAGACTCCTCTTATGCAGAAGCTCTGGTCAGTTGCATAAAAGTTCTGATTAAAATCTTTTCCCTGTTCGGGCTGTGAAGTAAGAAGAGATAAAATGAGAAGCGCATTTATGTGGTGGATTGGAATGAACGAGGGGTGGAATATGCATTTGGGGATTGCTTATTGGCGTGTGACCAAAATGCCAAAATCTGCAAGTTTCTAATTAAGTTTTGCTTTGTCTCGTAGAATTTTTATGCTACAGACATCAGTGGCAAACTTAAGCAGTTTAAGCCATGCAAGAGCTCTGTTAAGTGCACCTCCATGAAGAAACTAATGACAATACCAATGATCGTAACATCCTATGCTCCAAATCAACTCACAAAAATCACAAACGGTGCCATTGAATCTCAAAAATTCAGAACAACTTTCTTTCTCAATCATCCTTATTAAAGTAGGGTTTAATTCAGAATGACAAAATTCTTCAATATCATATATATTCATTTGACATGAAAAAAAGATTGCTCTTCTTTTGTTCTCATTCAAAATAAACCAATCAATTGAATGCAATCTTTTGAGAATTCATACATTCTATGAATTCTTTTGCATTCTTGCATTTTTTGTCGGTATTCATTCCTTTGCCGGCTTTGCGTTCTCTTATATTCTTCGTATTTTGTTGCCCTCCATACAATTTACGTGCTACGGTCCATTAAACATTTATTCCTTTCTTCTTTCTTCATATGACTATAGAGTGCAAATAATGAACAAAATTAAAACATTAAAAAAATGCAAAATAAAACATAAAGAATATTAAAGAATTCGTGAATTTTCAAAAGATTGCATTCAATTGATTACTTCATAATGAATGGCGATTAGGTATCTCCCAAGGAAGCCATCTGGGTACACTCCTTTCCATAATTTTCCTCAATGACAGTATACCTCGGACTTTTGAGTCTTGTAAATGCCTATTGAAGGGTTTTCCAATAGAGATTTCCGAACTTTAACAGCTTATTACGTACATATTGTTGAATCTACATCTGTCGATTTAACACTTTATGTAATTTGTCTTGGCAAATAAACATGTAGAGTGATTTTTTTAAATAATTTTCACGCACTTAAGGGATTAATTGCTAGCGTTTTGGGAGATGTGGATAGGAATTGAAAGGAGATACCGATACACATTGGTTTTAAATATCTGAATATTATAATGGGATGGAAATATACAGTCGGGTAAGGCATTGCACATTCCTGTAGTGCGGCTTAAGAAATAATCTCTGAATTTAACATTACGTCTGAAGTTGGCCTCAAGGGTAAACTGATGGGAATACCCTCAAGAACGAGTGTTACGGTTAAATTGATTAAGGGGATGAATGCAATTGGCTATTTCACTAGGAATCTCTTTAAAAAAAATAACGGTAAAATAATTAAAGACAAAAAACGGATTCTATCCAAGAGACTCAAGTGTGTCATTGGAGCACCTGCCAAAATGTGGGAGTTGTACCCAAGTTTTGGGTCAATATAGGCTCAATAGATTACAGCCGGATAGAAGAGGTACAACATTTCTTGTCACGTCGAAGTAAAACCTAAACGTTTTTGGTCATTCAACACCGGTGGTCTGTGATGCACATACCAAGACAATGCTATGGAGATAAAAATTTAATTATCTTATCATAAGCTGCAGTTCTAAATCCACATCCAAAGAACAAGCATATGCATCTGGAAACGAATATCAGAAACTGGGAGTACTGTCGTCAGCAAAACTATTTAATGGATTAGAATTTTCCAACAAAAGATCATTGATAATTATAAAAAAGAGAGTCGGAGACAAAACGGAGCCCTGTGGCACATTAGAATTTATTTTATGAATTGAATTTATGAATTTAAAACCATCCAATACAACTTGTAGTGAACGGTTCGAAAGGTATTTCCTAATCCAACGAAGAAGAGATCAATACCAAACGCACGCAATTATAACAAATTATAGCTTGATACCAAACCTGCAGTTGTCAAAATATTAGCGAAAATAGTACTGGAACGCATCAGGGAACATCTAAAAGCCACACTCGATGCCTAACAAGCAGGTTTCCGCACTGGATCCTCATGCATTGATCATATCAATATTTTAAGGATCATAATCGATTAGTGCGTCGAATATCGATCACCACTTCACCTGCTATTCATTGACTTTGAGAAGGCTTTCGATAGCATCAATAGAGAATTTATTTGGCTTGCTTTACGCAGGAGAGATATCCCGTATAAATTAATAGCTATTATTAAGGCAACTTATGATGGATCCAAATGGCACGTTTTGCACGAAGGGAGGCTGTCAGAAGAGTTTGAAGTCCAAAGTGGAGTCAGACAGGGCTGCATTCTGTCACCAATATTGTTTCTGTTGGTGATAAGCGATGTCCTGCGAGCGGTCTTGACGGGAAACGGAGGAATTCGATGGACTCTGATGTCTCACCTGAGACATTTTGACTATGCGGACGACGTATGCTTGCTCTCTCATTGGATCATGGATCGCCACCAAATGACAACAGGGGTGGAGAGAGAAGCAGAAATTGTGGGGCTGAAAATCAACTCCGGCAAAACAAAGATGATCAGCCTCGGAACCACGTTATCTTCTCTCATAAATATTTCTCAACAACCGGTAGAGAAATTACAGAGCTTCCAATACCTTGGAAGTATCATCTTTCTACCGAGGGTGGCACCGAACAGGACATCAACAGTCGAACCGGGAAGGCAAAGGCTGCTTTCGGTATGCTTAGAAATATATGGAGGAATAACTCTCTAAGCTTAAGAACCAAGCCACGGCTGTTTCGATCCAACGTCGAATCCGTTACTTTACGGTTGCAGCACTTGGAAAGTAACAGTAGATGTCACTAAGAAGCTGCAAACGTTCATTAATAGATGTCTACGAAACATCCTTAGGATTTTCTGGCCCAATCGTATATCAAACGAAGAGCTCCTAAAGACAACGGGTCAGGAACCTATTGACTCTATTATACGACGTCGAAAGTGGCAGTGGATCGGACACACGCTTCGAAATGCGACAACTGTATTGCGCCGCATGCAATGCAGTGGAATCCGCTCACTCAAGAAGGAAGAAGAGCTGGACGACCGAGAAGCTCATGGAGGAGGACAGTCGAGGAGGAGTCAGCCCAACTAGGCAAGAGTTGGATGGAGTTGCGACTCATATCCAGGAACCGAACACGATGGCGAGCTGGCGTTGTGGACGCCCTATGCCCCACTAGGGGTCCCCCACGTACATAAAAAGTCTGAGGACCTAAGTAAGTAAGTAAGTAAAATTTATTAAATGCTTTTGACAACATAAAATTTATCAAGTAGATGTACGCATCATTGGTAAGACCTGTACTGACATACGGTAACGTGATCTGGTGGAACAAGAATCGGCAATGCGGAGTTCGGCTTAGCCAAACTGTTATCTGGAGACACAGTGCCATAGATCATGCACAGATTCTACAGAAATACACGGAAATAGGGTATGTACTGACAACATAACACCCCTGTTTAGACTTTTACAAGTTGTTCACGACCGCCTTTCCTAGCAGATAGACTGGAAAATCAACCTGCAAATCGATAATAGCAATATATACCGAAGGTTCCAAGATGGATACTGGTGTTGGTGCAGGGTTCTTTTCAGAAACCCTTGAACTAGCCATCATATAATTACTGATTTCAGCAGCGTCTCCCAAGCTGAGGTCCTGACAGTTAAGAAAGCTGCTAGGCAAGTTTCAATGATGGCAATTCCACAAGTTTATATCAGCTTTTTCATTGATAGCCAAACGACAATAAAAGTGATTTCTGCCATTGAAAATAAATCGAAGCTTGTAACTTGCTGCCGCTGAGGTTTCTTGGTTCACAGCACAACCTAATTCTCTGTAATTAATGGTCACAGTGGTGTCCCCAGTGATGAAAGTTCTGCCGAAAAGGATCAACACTTGATTTTAATCAGGCCGACGCGACGCAACAATGCAGGTTCCACTTTGTAACCTTAAACAGGTAATCGAGAGCAAAGTTCTAGAGAAAGAACAAGAGATGGTACTCGCTCGATATCTGTCTTATAACCAGAAAACTATGGCCTAGTTTCAGCAAACAAAAGACCGACTCAATCATCGACTCAGAAAAAAGTCTATCCCTTCTCGTGAACATCACCACTGGGCACAACCAACTGGGTTACCACAAGAAAAAGATGAAACTCAGTATGGACGACTTGTGCAGAGGATGCAATGACGTGGGGCACGAGTACGATAACTTGGCCGCCAAGATTTGATGACGGATTTTTGTAGAGGGGTCAAAAATAAGCACTTTTTACTATGGGAGGGGGGGTCTATCTCCCCCCGTTTAGGAGGTAGGGGCACTTTTAGAAAAAATAATTTAAATTGAAAAAAAAAAATATTAAAAAACAACGGCAATACTTACAATAAAGTGCTATACTGCGTTTAAAAGCCAGAAGATTGTTCTATAATCCTGCATTTAAATTTTATTGCTCATATTAATAGTTTTTGAGAAATTCGCATTTAAAGTCCAAATTTTGATAAAAAAACGTGAAAAAAAAGTTTAGACCGGTTGTTTTCAAAATTGTGAAATGAAATTGTAAATTAGCTTATATGTGTTTCATGTATCTATCAGTTCTTAATTGAACACAAAAAACGGCATGGTTCTATGTCTTCTGGTTTTTGAGAAAACCTCCGTTTAGGAGGTAGGGGAACTTTTAGAAAAAATGGTTTAAATAAAAAAAAAAATATTAAAAAAACAACGGCAATACTTACAATAAAGTGCTATACTGCGTTTGAAAGCCAGAAGATTGTTCTATAATCCTGCATTTAAATTAAATTACTCATGTCAATGGTTTTTGAGAAATTCGCATTTAAAGTCCAAATTTTGATAAAATAACGTGAAAAAAAAAGTTTACACCAATTGTTTTCAAAATTGTGAAATGAAATTGTAAATTAGCTTACATGTGTTTCATGTATCTATTAGTTCTTAATCGAAACCAAAAAACCGCATGTTTCTATGTCTTCTGGTTTTTGAGAAAATCGAAAATAACTAAAACTACTTTTCTACAAAATGTTTGATATTTTTTGCTTCCTTACATAAATAAATCAGTGCTAGCTTCCAACATTACAATATATAAACAGTAAAGTATGTATGGGGGGGCATGCTGCCCCCCTGCAACCCCCCTGCTTGGGCACACTATAGGATTTGGGGTAGGTGCGAGGTTGGGTGCATGCAAAGTTTCTTTTGCATTCACAGAATCTGTATTTAAAAAAATTCAAATTTATTCTATTTATCCAATGTCCACTAAATACATATAAAATACAATAAACGATCTTGAAAACCAAAACAAACTTCTGACCATGTTCACCAATACATTCGCAAATAATAGAGTTTTTATCAGATGTTAAAAAAGTTAACCCTTGTTATACCGATGGTGATATATGTGAGGGTTTACAGTTAAAAGACATCGATCCTCCCACCCTTCAGAGCGAAAATTTAGAAAGTGTTTTACCGCCAAAACATCCTCGGCTTCCCACGATAAAAGAGTAACTCAACGAACTCGACAGTTATAGTACGGACGATGGCTTTATTGACGAGACTTACACACCTTTTTAATACATTTTGAACATTTTTAACTAACTATGACTGACTAACTCCTGACTAACTGACAAAATAACTGACCCAGATGCAATTCTACCTCCTCATGGTGCATTCTGGGTAACGCTTAATGAATTGCGGTACTGAACTAACGAAGATTCATTATGTTTATTAACATTAATCCTTAAAATGGAATCACCGTCACCACCAAAAATCAAAAATAGTAGTTTTGGTAATTTTCGATTTTCTCAAAAACTAGAAGACATAGAACCATGCGGTTTTTTGTGTTCGATTAAGAACTGATAGATACATGGATCACATATAAGTTAATTTACAATTTCATTTCAAAATTTTGAAAACAATCGGTCTAAACTTTTTTTTTCACGTTTTTTTATCAAAATTTGGACTTTAAATGTGAATTTCTCAAAAACTATTGATATGAGTAATAAAATTTAAATGCAGGATTATAGAACAATCTTCTGGCTTTCAAACGCAGTATAGCACTTTATTGTAGGTGTTGCCGTTGTTTTTTAATATTTTTTTTTTCAATTTAAACCGTTTTTTCTAAAAGTGCCCCTACCTCCTAAACGGGGGGAGATAGACCCCCCCCTCCCATAGTAAAAAGTGCTTATTTTTGACCCCTCTACAAAAATCCGTTATCAAATCTTGGCGGCCAAGTTATCGTACTCTCCCCTGACGTGGAGATACACGAGGATACTCCTCACTATCTGTGTCACTGCCCTGCTCTATATCATTTGAGAGCCCCTTCGACATATTCAGCAATTCTGACCAACCACTGACCTATAAAACTCATCTACCAGACATTACAAGGAGCTACATGCTTCTACGAGCCTGGTATAGGAATGGTTTCTTAAGTGAGGATAAAGGAAAGAATCACGCCTTTAAAATGTGTCTACCTCTCTTCAATGATGTTTCTTATGTGACGACAGACATTTCTTCAACGACTAAGAAGTACCTTCCGAAATTTCAGATTATAGGTAGCTTGAACGCTTAACGGGCTTGATTGACATAAGTTTTTCCATAGGTTTTATTACATGGGAGTCACGGCACGGGGCCAAGGGCCGAAACTCAAAACATGGAGCCAAATGGCCCAACTGGACACTTTATGGCAACGCTCACCACAATCCCTAGGGTATCACAACGGTTCACAAGATCATTTGTCAGCCCATTAACCTAACCTAACCTAATGACATATGTCAGATCTTATATATTGTCAGGACTGTCAATGTTTGACAATCAGCTGACAATAGCCAATGCTTAATTTTCGGTTCACACGGTTGGTAAAATTTCTCCAAAAATCTGAGGTCAATCGCCTGACAATGACTTTTCTTAGAACTTTGTCAGGTTTAGAATTGTCAATTCATTCGTTTGGGAAAATAAGACTTTAATTTCGTCGTATCACTAAATATTTTTTTTTTGATATGACTATGGTAATTTTCACCCCGACAAATGAAAAAATTACAAGATACCATGAACAACTATCTGACAATGAAGTGTGAATGACGTTTCTGACAATAATGTTAGACAAAATTTGTCAGTTCATACGGGTTTGAAACAATTGAGGTATATTTTATGGTGACAGATCTGACAACATTGTAAGATATGGACAATATGGTCTGTCACATGTCTTGCTTCGATTAGTACATAGTCGATTTTATTAGTGAGCGTATGGAGGGTTGGTTTTTGGTTCCTCACCCTTGGAAACCCACATATCACCGTGTTACGATCTACTGCTAAGTCTGTTAGTAGGAATTCGTTATCTGTTGTCCTTTCATGGATATTGTACCTAATACCCAACAGAAGAATAACAGAAGATATCTTTGACATTTAACATTGTAGGGAACAACTTTTTTTCCATCATCCATCATCGTTTTGTCCAGATCTCGACTTTGATTGCTTAAACGAGTCCAAAACTTGACCTTCAGTACAGTACACACAGTCGAGTATATATAGCAAGTAAAAAGGAAAACCTGAGGTTAAGGTACTCATTTAATATACAAATTAACAAAAACGAAATTAATTTTCTAAATATAAGACTTCAGGATGCAAATATTTTTTTGAAGACTAAATATAGGTTTTTTCGAGAGCAACATAATTAGATTGTTTTGTTTATAAAAATAAATGCGTAGGACTTTTTATTTCATCTCTTTTGAAATGCCATCGTCATTAAATTGCTATATTGCAATATTGCCACTTTATCTTGAGACCTGAGCTGACATAATAACACCTAATAACTGTCTTTCGTCTACCCTACCCTATTATTCAACTAGAATCACTTTCCTATGAAAGCATAATAACAATTATTACTAACGGTAAACGACACAAACAAGACACACGAATTGCAGGTATAGTGCCTGTGTGTAACGTTTTGTTTTTTTTCTGTCACATCCATTCGCATAGTACATCAAATATACTCATCATACTCTCTTTCACGGTTGCCACTCTAAAAGAAAGATGCATAAATATAGTACATTGAAAGTAGTATTGGACAGTTAATATTAGAATTGAGGATATCGAAAGCTAAAAGCTAAAATGCTAGAGATTTTAAATTAATAAAGGCACATCTGATCTCATTAGACAGAAAATTTGAATTTCTTAATGTTTTCCACAATGCAAACTTAGTAAACATTTTTTGGATTTGTTTCAATACGAAGGATACTTGTTTGAGTATATGGATTCTAAATAACGCAACAACACACTAGCAGACGTCCAACAATGAATAAATGCAGAATTTTAAGGATCTTCAAAAGGCTAACCCAACATCGAATTTGCTTTAGATAACCTGCTCAATTTGAAGTGAAAAATTCATTCATTTTAGAAGCAAAGATAACTCCAAGGTTTTTTTGACTCATTTATCTTTGTGAGTATTTATCATCAACTTTGTAATAAAAATGTTAAATAAGTTAAGACTACACCAATGAACTATATTATTCAGATCATTATGAATTTTACACGCATCTAGTGGAGATCTTACACAACTAAAAATTTTAGGATCATCGGCATACGATACAATCATTTATGAAAAGAACGAAAAGAAGCGGTCCAAGACGGCTGCCCTGGGGTACACCGACAAACTTTCGATTTCATTTGACAGCACATTACTAATTTTGACGTTTACCAATTTTGACGTTTTTCCTCCAACTAAATAACTATGAATACATTTAAGAAGTACTGAGTAAACTTCAAGTATTTCAAGTTTATTTTACAAGACGAACTGCACTAACGAAAAGCTGTCGCTCAGAAGTATGACAAGCAGTGGCGACTGTACCTTAAGTGCGCTCGTGCGCTGAACCACCAATTCAAAAGATTTAAAAATTACAAAATATTACTGCATCTTTATTTTTAGATTACCATGTAAATATTTATTTTTTAAACATACAAGAACATAAACAAGTAAAATTTCCATTTAATACTTACTTTGCCTGCAAGTAAAAATTCTCGTGCGCTTCGGCGAGCGCACGAGGACTGCTAATATAACTTGTATGAGTTACAAGCTAATATCCCTGATGCGTGAGATAAAAGATATTTCATTGAAATGTATCGAGAAATGAGCCTGCTCTCGTGCGGCGCACGAGAACCGAAGATTAAATGTTTGTCTAGAATGCGCTGCGCCTGCGAATATGTAATGTTGTTTCGCTCTATCTGTGACTGGTTAAATAGTGTTGGTTTGTAGGAGTTAGGTTAGTACTCGTAATTGTTTTTTATTTTGGTTTTGGTTCGATTCTGTACTGTGTACAGTGTGTGGTGTGGGATAAAATGAACAGTGATTAGGTATATTAAAGACAGTAATAAATCTTTTTAAAATAAAGTTAATATAAAATTAGCCGGATCGCCAAGGCCCTTTTTAAATTTTACATGCAATATTTTTGGCGGAGAATCGATTTAGACAGAAACCTGAATCCATGATTTGACGCATTTAAGTGAAAAAATAAAAAACATGATTCCTTGCTAAATGTAATAAGTGTGTCAGTTTTATACATGGTCGAAATTCTTCGAGCAATTATACAAAATAATAAAAAATCAACATATACATGTAAATTGCTGTTTTTTTTGCGATTCCTAATCTTAATACTTACCAAGTAAAGTGCACCACCTGTTCAACAACCCACCAGCCGCCACTGATGACAAGTAAAGCTTAGAATAGAGATTTGGTTGGTTCTATCAGAAGATAGAAAATGTATACATAAGTATATGGTTATAGAGGTCCGGTGGTTGCTCCGTATGCACAATCTTAAATAACGCGGATAATCCGAAAAATACTTATTTATTATGTCCAACAACCGCGAAAACCTTAAAAGTTATATAACATAGTAAGCGTTCTAAATTTTAGTATATTCCCAGAGCTAAATCCATACAAACTTTTCGTATAATTCGAAATGTGGTGAAATCTATAAAGTCCAAGGACATAAAAAGTTGCATTGTTAAAAACAATGTTCAATTTTCTGTGCGAAACAGCATCTAAACTACAAAAGAATTCACTCCCGTACCTTAAAATAAGAACCACCAATGTTTTAACCAGCATTTTCCTAGTTTCTACTAGTGTGAACTTATTTGCAACCGACAGTGTTCTCAGCGCACCATAAGCCTTTCCTACCACAGGGTTTACATTATTGCTCCATGTGAGATTTCGTTTGAAGCATATTCCTAAATTTTTTGCCGTATTAACGTACTCAACTGGCGTGTTGCTTAGGAATATTGTCGGAAAATAGCTAAAAATCTTCTTCGAAATGACGGGTAACTTCAAATGAGACCCTCAGATGTGTTTTGATATTATAAAAGCAATTTTTAATAGTACCAACTGCTATACTTCGGAGATAGTGTACATCATCAGCAAACATTTTTGTTCACCATACATCAAGATACTTGGTCAGTTGTTCACATAGGAAAGAGAATAATAGAGGACCCAGAATGGATCCTTGTGGTACACCTCGCGATATAGAAATGTAATCAGATATTTTCGTTCCAGAGACCACAGTGTGACTTCTTTTAAACTTGGTAGATATCATTTTTAATTTATTGTATTTTACCTAAAAATAAAAGTACCCACCATACAAATATTAAAAAATGGTTTTCAAAAATCGTTTTTTTTTTCTCGAAAACGGAGCCTAGAATTTTGATAAAACTTTTTTTCTTTCAATTAATTTGTATGATCTTTATTTTATTAAAAAAAATTAATTAAGATATTACAGCTTGTACCGACCATAGAACCATTTTTTCTAATGTTGAATTTTTCATTATCGAAATAACGAATTTTAATAAAAATTTGTATAAAGATGCCAAAAAAAAAAAAAATCATTTTTTCTTGGAAAATTCGATATCCGAAAACGACTCAATCACCCGTATTCTGAAACTCGTATTTATGACTCGTATTCGACTATAGTCGTATGTTGGTATTCCAGAAGTCGTACATTCGACTTCACTTGTACTAATATCGGGAAACGCAAAACATCGCATACGACTATTCGTATTTTATCGTTATTCCGAATCTCGTATTCGATTTACTTGAAGTCGTATTTGTGTACTTTTTTACTCGTATTAAATTTTCTAGACGAGACTTGTTTTTTTTTTGATAAAAATGGACAAAAAGTTAATGTAAGTGCATTGGTACCTCTTGGCAAAATGGTTAGGCGTTAAACTGTCATGCGGAAGGTCTGGAGTTCGATTCTCAGCCGCAGCAAAAAGTTTTTCAGGAGTGTAATGCCTCTTGCAACGAATTTACAAATCCTCTAAGAGTATATCTCTTGTCTTGGAAAGTGCTGCACATTTGCCGTTCGGAATCGGCAGAAAATTTTAGGACCCCTCCGTTCCTGGTAACACGCACACAGGAATGGTTGAGAATTGTAAGTCACTATAGGTCCTGGTTCACTTCGAGCTGTTGCACCACCAAATTTTTTAAAGCACATTTTTTATTGGTTTATTATTTGGACTCAACATTATTAACGTGTTCATGTTTAGTAAAATAATAAATCGTTCTCAATTTGAGGCATTGGTTTGTGCATTGGAAGAAGATTTGGAGGTAGCAAGGGGCCATAGGAAGAGTGGAAAACTCAAAGCAAATAATTAACAGTTTTGGGCGGACCGAAATGGTCCAACTTGTCTTAAAGTAAGAAATATTTAACAAATTGTAATTCATGCCTCTGTAGGTCTGCAATGATCAAAAGTATTTAGTTAAAACAGAAACTGCATCACAATAAACAGCAATTTAAAGGCACAGGGGTGGTGAAATTACAACCATATGCTAGAGCAAATTTGAAAAGTACATTGCTAACATTTTAAATTTAAATTGTTAATCCCCAAGGATCAAACACTGGAGTTTTTCAGCCTCCTCCTGTAATCGACACGATAAATACTGAAGATGAAACATATAGTCAAAGACATATAGTCCAAGAATATAACGAGTCACAAGCCAGTAACACCACTTAGACCGAGAGCCCAAAGCAATTTTTAGGTGTGATTGATAACAAAAAATAATTAGCATAATAAGATAGGCCTTTTATATATAGTTATGTACAAATATGAAAGTCTTGCATACTCTAGTGAGTGCAATAGTGCATTATAGTGCATTAAGTATGCAGTTCTTTCCAAAGTCTAAAAAAATTGGGATACAAAATTTGGCATAACTTCAAAATGAAGAGCTAAGTGCCCTGATTGCAAATATCGAGGTCCAAGACGTTTTGAAGGTGGCCTTCTTAGTGTAAGAAGTAGCATATTCTTATCGCGTCTGGCAGGCAGAAGGATGTCTGTAAAACGTCTTGGACCTCGATATTTTCAATCGGGGGCTTAACTCTACATTTTGGCAAGGTTCTTATCACAATTATTTGGACTTGGAAAGAACTGCATACTTGATGCACTATTGCTCCCACTAGAGTATGCAAGACTTTCACATTTGTAAATAACTATAAAAGGCCTATCTAATTATGCTAATTATTTTTTGCTATCAATCACACCCAAAAATTGCTGTGAGCTCTTAATCTACCACAAATCTATCACAAAGAATACACTCTAGTTGCATTCCTAGATATAGAAGGCGCCTTCAACAATGTCGACAGCGCCGCAATAGCGAAGACACTGCAGAATCTCAATGTGGATAGCTCACTTGGTAACCTCATAAATTTCATGCTGAAAAGCAGAATTATAAATGCGGAACTAGGTAGCTTTACTACAAGAAGGTCAGTCAGTAGAGGAACCCCACAAGGTGGAGTCCTATCCCCACTTCTATGGAACATGGTAGTTAATGATCTGCTAATAGACCTAGAAGAAGAGGGATTCAAAGTGATTGCATACGCTGACGATATTGCCATTGCCGTATCAGGAAAGCACCCTCAAGTTTTAACAGAACTTATACAAACCGCTCTCAACAAGCTACTAAAATGGACAGATCGATGTGGCTTAGGTGTTAACCCCCACAAGACTGAACTAGTCCTCTTCACAAGGAAATACAAAATTCCTCAACTAGACCCTCCATCGATTAAAGGTGTTCCACTCACTTTCTCAGATCAAGCTAAATACCTGGGTCTTATTTTAGACAAAAAGTTAAGTTGGAAACCTAATATACAGGAAAGAGTAAAGAAAGCCACGGTAGCTCTCTTTTCTTGCAAAAAAGCCGTAGGGAACAAGTGGGGCCTGTCTCCACAAATTACTCACTGGCTATACACTGCGGTCATCAGACCGATACTTACTTACGGGGTGACCGTATGGTGGACGGCCTTAGATAAAGCGACTAATCGCGATAAACTAAGCAGAGTTCAACGTTCAGCGTGTATGTGCATCAGCGGAGCTCTCCGTTCGACACCTTCCGCTGCACTAGACATACTACTCAACCTGACACCCCTAGATATTTACAGTAAACAAATAGCCGCGAGCACAGCCATACGTCTCAAAGCCATCTCTCAATGGACCAATAACTCTATTGGCCACACCACTATTCTGAATTTATTCGGAACTCTACCAAGTCACTCTGACTACATCACTCCCTTTTTGGTCTTCGATAAAAACTTTGAAGTCACCATTCCCTCAAGGTCAGCTTGGGAGGAAGGGACTTTGGCAGATAATAAATCAGTAAACTTTTTTACAGATGGATCGAAGACTGAAAACGGAGTGGGTGGTGGAGTGTACTCAGATGGACTAAATCTTAGTCTCTCCTTCCGCCTACCAAACCATTGTAGCGTATTCCAAGCGGAAATTCTGGCGATAAAGGAAGTATTGTCCTGGCTTAAAGAAAACGTGATATCTAACACGGATATCCGTATCTTCTCAGACAGTCAGGCTGCTTTGAAATCCCTAGCATCAGTCTCTGTAAACTCCATTACAGCCCAAGACTGTCGTTCGTCTCTAATGGAGATGGCCAAACAGTTTAACATTCACCTATTCTGGGTGCCGGGTCACAGGGACATTCCGGGGAATTGTAAAGCCGACGAACTCGCCAGAATTGGAACGGAAATGCCTATCTTACCCGAAAAGGCAAATATAGGTATGCCCAACTGGATCTGAAACGGTCAAAATGTCTATTGTCCCTCAGTAGATCTCAGATCAGCTCCGTCATAGGTGTCATAACTGGACACTGTCTCATAGGTAGACACGCCGCACGTCTCGGTGTGCTATCAAACGATTTCTGCAGGAGTTGCTTGGACGAAGAGGAAGAGGAGACAATCCCACACCTTCTTTGTACATGCCCTGCTCTCTCTTACAGACGCAAACTTCATCTAGGAGAACATTTCTATAATGAACCAAGCGATCTCATAGACAAAGACATTAAAAGTCTCCTTCGCTTCATCAGAAGCTCCAAATGGTTTTAACTAATAGGAAACCTTTTTTTTTGTTCCCTATTAGATCGTGGTATCACAATGGACCTCCAATGTTCTAAGTGTGTCAGACGCTTTAATGACAGCCACTTTAACCTAACCTAACCTAACCTATTACCTACGGGCGACAAAATACGTTGTTTTTTTAAGCTTCTCGTACGCAACGTATACGACTTGAAGAATAACGATTTTGATACGAGACGAGTTCGAGTTCGACTACGAGTACGAGACAAAATACGACTTGTGGAATATGGGTGAATATTTTTTTTGGAAATTCAGTTTTCATTCGTACAGTAGTAAAAACTTTAAGTTGGCGTACCAATTGTTTTTCTTAAAAATGTTTTAAAAATTTTGTATCTATATAAAAGCTTATTTTTTTTTTAAAGAAACCACTACAACGACTTATAATTTTTGTTCTTACATAAATTCATATTTGCATAGCATTTTTGTTTTTATCTCTTACTACTAGAAGAATTTAAAAAAATTAATTTTATTGTTATGAACAGTTTTCTCTAGTAACAGTCGTGCATTTTATTTTATTTCAACGGCCCATGTATGCCATAATGCCTGGTGAACCTCGTGTGGGTTGGTGTTCACCCATATACGGCAATTTTGCCGTAATCATTCATCCAAAAAGGCGCCTCATCGCTTAAGATTAATTTTCGGCCAAAATTGAGGTTCTCTTAAAAACGCTTCGCAGCCAAGTCAGCGAACAAAAGCCTAGATTTTATTTGTGCCTACTTTTATAAAGTAATCGATTTCAAAAGGCTTCAGAGCACTGCTGAAAATTAATGAGTGTAGTTTAAACAGATTGAGAGCTAACTAAACTTTAAAGTTTTATTTATTAAATTTCTAAAATCTACCATAGTGGGAACCATATTCGCTCATACCGCATGCCACATGCCTGACACTTTTTATTTACATATTATTCGCTGCATGGAGTTTTTGTTTGCACCAGAGCATGAAATTCTTTGCTTTGGCAGTTTTTTGATTATGTCATTGATTGCTGGCAAAACAACAACTCATCATTGTTTTATTGTCATTTTTTTTTTCTGTTTTATATCTTTCTGGTTGTCGCCGGTTTTAATTTTATATTTTATGTCTCAATTTGAAATTTTGTTTCATCAATCGATCAATGTATAAATACATGTTATGCTTACTCTCGTTAAAAAAAATTATTATTTATAAACAATTTGTGTTTTATTTTTAAGGAGACTTTATAACTAACAAATTGACTTTTATTCATTAAGCGAGACAACGAATGTTAATAATTCATTTTGATATAATTATATTTATTTTTGTATCTATGGTTTTTTTCAAAAATATATTTTAATTACAAAAAAAAAACGAAGTGTGATAAAATAAACAAATATGTACACATTTTATATTGCCTTAGCAGAGGTGGAAGTATTTTAATTAATTCATCAATCGCATCCACGAAAATGTCACTCACAATCACTTGGAAATTCATTTTCCAAATGACAATGGATTAATTGGGAGAATCCTGCAACGGCCATAGGTAGACGTATTGGTTTTCAAAAAACCGACTTGTGTAGCAAATAAAAACTACAAAACAAATTGAATCGCACATATACGAGAGTATATTCTATAAAATTGTTCTTTTTCTTGACTGTTTTTAAATATGCAAGGTATCAATTTTTCTTTACAAATTAAATTAAATAGTTAGGAATTTCAGCCACCAACAATATCCTAGTTTAAAAATTGTGGTTTTGTTAATTCAAAAAGAGAGATGCCATAGCAAAAATGAGTTTCGGAAGTTTTACCAAAAGGTACACAAAAATCCCAAACATACAATTCCTGAGCTGAAGCCTGTGTGGACAATCAAGGGAACATCGTAGTACAACCGCAGTCCATGCTGAGAATATGGAAGTACCATTTTACCATCAGGGGTGGATTCGACGGGCTGGTGCGTCGGTGTCCATACGCTCCACGTGTCCCAGCCATCTCAGCCGTTGTATTTTCAGCTTCTTGACTAGGTCAACGTCGCTGTAAAGCCCGTACAGCTCGTTGTTGAACCTTCTATTCCATACTCCATCGATACAGACTGGACCGGAGATCAAACGAAGAACTTTTCTTTCAAAGCACACAAGCAGATTTTTATCCGTTTTAGACAGTGTCCATGCCTCTGCCCCATACAGCAGTACCGGGAGGATGAGGGTCTTATACAAGGTCTCCTTGGTTCTTTGAGATTGGGCTTTATTACTCAAATGCCTTCTTAGCCCGAAGAAACAGCGGTTGGCAAGAGTAATTCTTCGCTTGATCTCTGCACTGATGTCGTTTTGCGATGATATAGTGGAGCCCAGTTAGACAAAGTCTTTGACGACTTCGAAGTTATACCTATCCATCGTGAAGTTTTGCCCGAGTCGACGATGTTGAGATTTCTTTTTCGATGATAGCATATACTTCGTCTTGTCCTCATTAACAACCAAACCCATTTTCGCCGCCTCCAGTTCAATACTTGCAAACGCACCGGTAACAGTCGCTTCGTCCTCCCGATGATATCAATATCATCCGCATAAGCAAGCAGTTGAACTGACTTTTGAAAAATTGTACCTCTTTTGTTGACGTTTGAGTTTCGTACAATTGCTTTAAGAGCGATGTTAAATAGGTTGTATGATAGCGCGTTGCCTTGCATCAGATCTTTCTCGACATCAAAGGGTTCGGTGGTGTTCTTACCGACCTTGACGGAGCAGCGAGATTTCTCCATCGGCAGGATTTCCGAGATGAGACATGGCTTTATATAGTTGTTCTCTGTCCACGCTATCATACGCGACTTTGAAATCGATAAAAAGGTGGTGTGTATCGATTTGGAAGTCCTGGGTTTTTTCCAAAATCTGTCGAAGTGTGAACATCTGATCCATAGTAGATTTGCCGGGCCTAAAACCACACTGATAGGGCCGATCA
This sequence comes from Chrysotoxum bicinctum, assembly GCA_911387755.1. Taxonomy (NCBI): domain Eukaryota; kingdom Metazoa; phylum Arthropoda; class Insecta; order Diptera; family Syrphidae; genus Chrysotoxum; species Chrysotoxum bicinctum. The sequence goes on along the minus strand of OU426988.1, from coordinate 219,504,237 downwards.
ACTCGTTGACAAAGGGTTTAAGGCGCTCACACAGTACAAACGACAGGGTTTTCCAGGAAAATCCACCATCGATCAAATATTCACATTACGGGGGATCTTGGAAAAGACTCAGGAACTCCCACCATTTCATCGATTTCAAAGCCGCATATGATATCATCTATAGAGACGAACTATATAGTGTAATTATCAAATTTGTGCAGGATAACGATGGAGAACGCACGCTCTGCCATCAAGGTATTAAAAGATCTCACCTCACTGACGCATTTGATGTGAAAGAAGGTTGCGACTTCGTCAACATCGTTCTTAAAACAATAGTGCAAATCTCACTCGTCAACACAATCTTTCAAAAGTTCGTCCGATTAATCGGATATGCCAACCACGTTAACATTATTGGAAGAACAGGGCGTGATGTCAGTTTGAGTGCATTGAGACAGAAGCGAAGAATATGTTTTTAGCATTTGATGAGAGCTGCATCAAGAAACGACACACAACCCCAACGTCTTGGACAGAACGTCACCATATACAGGTATAATTTTGCCTTAGTTAAGGACTTTATGTACCTAGGCGCCGCTTTAATTCGGACAATAACAAAAGCGCTGAAATCAAACGGTGAATAACTCTTTCCAATCACTGCTTCTTTGGACCTAGAAGGCAATTGAAAAGCAAAGTCCGGTCTCTAGCAACTTTTTCTATAAAATTCCTATCATCCCGGTCCGTGTGTTTTGAGCAGATACATGGACCTTGTCGAAAGTGGATGAGAATACTTTAGGATGTCTGGAGAGGACAATTTTTCGTGTAATCTTCGGTTCCATCTGCATAGATGAAGAGTAGAGGAGAAGATATAACCATGAACTGTACGGGCTGTACAACGAAACCTTCCTAGTCAAGCGAATTAATATCCCACCACTGAGATGGCTGGGTCATCTAGACCGAATGGACCACAATGGCCCGGAAAGTCTTCCAATCCAGTTCAGAAGGATGACGCAGTAGAGAAATACCGTGACTCAGGTAGCGGACACAAGTGGTAGAGGACCTCAACCAACTTAACTTGCGAAACTGGAGACAGCTAGCTATAGGGACCATGCTATATATTCCGGTAGAATCAAATTTAAGACCACATTTCATTAAAATCGTTTCGAACTTGATTGAAGGTCATGCATACTATGACTGGCATCTTTGCACCCCATGTATTCCACCTAATTGGTGAGTAATTAATCAAAAAAGTTCAACTACTTTGAGAAATTGGCCAGCCCTAGAAAATTTGCATTCAGAACTTTAAGATTTTCAAAGTCACGTAAGGATAGGTTAATTTGAAAAGGCTGATAGCCACACAGTGGTGATACGACACGAATCTATGAATTTTCCTCCTACTCCTTGAACCAGTTGGAGCTCCTTAGTAAGCGAGAGAGACTACAAATGTCTATATCAATTAGATCACAAAGTTCTTTGAAGAAGAACTCTCCAAGATACGTCTTTGGGATTAAGCAGGTACATAGAAGATTAGTAATTGAGTCAACGTCTTTCTCATCCATACAGCTTTTGCAAAAGTCATTTGAATAAACACCAAACCTCGTTGCGTGTTTCCCTATAAGACAGTGCCCGATTATGACACCAATAACGGAGCTGATTCGCAATCTACTTACGGATAAGGAAGTTTCACCGAATTACAACCACATTCTCATTGCTGGAGATTTTAACACCGATTTTCTTTATTTTCGTAACAGTTGTGTTAAAAATTTTTGTAGCCATTTGACGTCACTTAATTTATTTTCTTCGAATGTTTCGATGCCTACTCATTTTACAGCAACAAGTTCAACACTTTTACATCTGATTCTGGTTAATGAACCCGATAAAATTAACTTTTATAGCCAGCTTGATGTTCCAGGTTTTTCTAAACATGATCTTGTTCTTGTTGTGTACGATATTAACTTAAGGCAGTCTTATGAAATAGAAACTATTCAGTATAGAGATTTTAAGGCCATTCATGTAGATGAATTATGGAGGGAAGTGTATGTAGCTTCTGGGAGAATATTTATCTATTACCTTCGGTTGAATATGGTCAATCGCTCTTTGATTTACATGTCCCTATTAAAACTCTAACTATTAGAAATAATGCCACCCAATGGTTTAGTGATAAGATTGAAGATCTTATTCGAAAAAGAAATTTGGCTTACAAACGATAGAAACGCTTCAGATTGCCTTCTTTTCATAAAAAGCTTAGGACTCTACGTAATCTTGTGAACTCTGGAATAAAACAATCAAAAATGAGGTTGTATACTTCAAATATTAAAAATCTCACTTCTGAAAAACTGTGGAAAAATGTAAAGTAGATGGGAATATCCAAGAAGCTGACAAATAATACCATAGATTGTGATCCAAATAGACTTACGAGTAACCAGCAATTTGTAAATGCTTCTTTGACTTTTTGCTCGACCATACCAGAGAAAAGGACCTTGGTGAGTTCAGTTTTTGCATGGTGGAAGAATTCGAAGTTTTCAAAGCAGTCCATGAAATCAAATCTGAGGCAATTTGTTTGGATGGCGGGCATCCTAAGTTTTTAAAGATAATTTACCCATTTATTTCACCTTACCTTACCTATATTTTCAATTCCATCCAAAGTCTTGGAAAGTTTCAAAAATTATTCCGGTTCCTATTACCATTCTACCTTTTATTTCAAAAGCATTAGAGAAAATTATGAGTAAGCAAATATCATCATATCTATCAACTAGCCGAATACTCTCTTCAGTCCAGGCTGGCCTTAGACCTAATCATAGCTGTTCTACAGTTCTTCTGAAAGTTGTTGATGATAAAGAGCGGGCAACAACCTTGTTACTACTCGATTTCTCTAAAGCTTTTGATTCTGTTCCTCATAGCACGCTTTTGAGAAAATTAAGAAAAACATTTTTGTTTTCAAAGATCAGCTGCGCAACTCATGCACCAATAACTCAGTGGGAGAACTCAAGCTGTTTCTGTGAACTCCCAGCTATCCGATTTCCTTCCAACAATATCCGATGTACCGCAAGGTTCAATTTTGGGTCCTTTGTTATTTTCAATATTCATAAATGATCTTCCATTTGCAAACAATATCTTCAACATGCGCCTTGAAAACTATTTAGATACTAAAGTACTAATAAGCCTTATTTATTCAACACGTTAAATACTAACGCAACAATCTTAAATTATATCATATTTACATAATATAAAAACTAAAAATACTTAAATCTATACTTTAAATTTAATTTACGTCATCATTAATTGAATGAATAAGAAAATAGTTTTTATTGAAGACATTTATTAAGAGATTGAGAGGACTATTGGCACCGTAGTTAGATCTACTGAAAATATTACAAAGAGGCAATTGCCTTCTTAAGCTAGAACAACTAACACTAAAATTCATTCTACAAAAAATAGATGGAGCTGTAATTGTTCTATTAATAGTCCCCACAATGAAACAGAACTGCAAGAACTCACGATGACTTAAAAGAGATGGAAGATTTATTAGTTGAAGTCGATGTGTATAAGTACTACTAATAGTACTAGACCAGGGAAGAAAACGTAAACAAAATCTCATAAATCTCCTTTAAACTTTAAACTCTATTCTGTTGACATGAACCGTTTAATATTGGGCCCATACAATGCAACCATATTCCAGAATAGACCTAACAAATGAAACGTACAGAATTTTAAGGACATAAGGATCACGAAAGTTACGAGCAAACCTTTTAATGAAACCAAGCATCTTATTAGCTTTTTTTATAATGCAATTGTAATGGTCCGTGAATGAAAGTTTTGAGTCCAATACCACACCGAGGTCAGCAAAACTTGACAGACTACACAAATGAGACGTGTTCAACATATAAGTATATGACAGAACATTGTGTTTGCGTGTAAAACGCATGATTTTACAATTGTCAATATTTAAAGACAGACGATTAGTATTGCACCATTCCCAGAATTTTTGAAGATCTTTCTGTAAAAGTTCACAGTCAGCTACTGAGTCAATTTTTCGAAATATTTTCACATCATCGGCATAAATTAAAGACATAGAGTTACTCAAAACAGAAGGAAGATCGTTAATAAATAAGACAAACAATAATGGACCAAGATGACTACCTTGTGGTACACCCGAATTTACAAGAAACCATTTAGAACGTTCATTTTTAAACACGACACTATAAAATCTATTTTTGAGATACGAAGAAATCCATAAAATAAAGCGATTGTTAAGTCCAATGTTGCTTAGTTTCATAAGTAAATAAATATTTTTATTTAATCTGATGCAAGCTGAAAAACCTGAATATTACAAAAAACTAGTCTTCTCGCAGTCGGATAGAAGCAGGGTTCTTATTTCCCCTAGATTTAGGTATACTGTTTCTCAACGACATTTTTTTTTTGTCTACGCTGCTAGTCTGTGGAATTCTCTACCTGCCGTATTGAGGAGGATCAGCAACTGCTATAGATTTAAAAGTGCCTTATATGATCATTTTAAAATGCTAAATATGTAAATGAATTCTTAAATATGTAAATAATTAGTTTTTCACTTAATATTTAAATTGTTCTCTAATTTTTAAACTTAATTGTTAGTAATTTTCAATTTTGTTTGTTTACCCACACTGTACTTAGTATTTCTTAAGTCACAAGTTTTGTCTATCATGTGGTACACTGATGGATCAAAACCAAGCGAAGTGCCTTGTGCAGGAGGCTTAGGGCCTAGAACCAAACTTTCCATCCTGATGGGGCAGTCCACAGACATCTTGCAAGCGGAGGTACAGGCGGAAATCATGGATCGAAGTCTCGAATGAAACTATCGTAACAAGAGCATGGCTATCATGTCAGTTAGCCAAGCTGCGCTCAAGGCACTGAGTTCATATACCATCAGGTCTTAAGTAGTGTGGGAGTGCATAAAGAGGTTAAACGAACTTGGCAAACAGAATGGGTTCAAACTTCATTGGGTATCTGGTCACGGGGCTTTTCTTGTATGGTTTCCTGAAGTCGAAGGTCTATGCGAATAAACCACAATCGACTGATGCCCTTAAGGTGAACATAAAACAGGCCATCGCTCAAATTAAGCCGGATCTATGCTGAAGAGTCATTCACACTTGAACCACTCGTATCCGTGCCACAGTAAGAAGAAGAAGGCTTTTTACGAGCCGTAATGGCCTGTAATTTTAAACTCAATCCTTGCTGAAAAACCCCTATCGAACAAATTGAGAGATAGTTTTAATTTCTTCCAGTTTATTATTTTGTTTATGATCTTATGTTTCTTACCAAAATTCAGTGACGCAACATTGAAATATGTAAAAGTAGTTGAAAAACCTTCGAAAACTAGAACTGAGTGCCAGAAAAAAAAAAGAAGCGATTAGCAATATTTACAGCTTATATCCGTTGACAAACGCTTAGTCAACTAGCAACGAATTCAACTACAAGTTCAAATTCAATTGAAATTGCTTTACATAAACACGTTCCAAGTACTTTCATTAAACATTTGGAATTTTCGAATGAAGGGAAAAATATATTACCTAAGGTTATCCCGAGTCCATTGACTAAGGAAAAGTATCTATCTTTGTATTGATTAGTTTCAATAACGAACCGATTACCACTGATTGGGTCTCCAAAGTGAAAGCAAAAACATTACTTAAATCGTAGTGTCCGTTTATATCCTGTATGCAAATGATTTTACCTACTCCCTCAGACCTCAACCGAACATACCTTCCTATAGCAAACGTTTGTCGTCGTTCGGTGGATAAAATTCGATTGGATTGCTGCAATTTTTGAAAGTAATCTCCTTAGGCACTTCGCCATCTGTCAATTGTCCGCCATTGAAGTCCACTTTTAGATCGATTTGAATTGCTTTAGCATCAGCAGCCTTCTCAATCCCCACAGCCCCTGATGTTCTCTTGGGTTATGTTAATGTTGATTATTGGGAATTGTTGCACAAATAAAGTGACGAGGACAAGTACTACCACAGCGACGACGACGACCGACGTCCGTTGCTGTCGGTCGTTAGAAGGAAGAAACAACGATTTGTACTCTTGTCTGATTAGTTTTCTACCCAATGATTTACCAATGTATCTTTCTTAGAGAAAATGTATCTTTCTTGAGCTGTTATATGTTGTTTGGAGCAATCAGTTTAAGATACAACTTAACGATGTTTCTTAAGCGTTTGCACACACTTCTACATACTATATTAGAACACAAATTTTATGCGAAAAATTTGACAAAAGCCTGTCATATATCTTTTTGGAAAATTTTTATTGCAAACTTCCACCACTTTGATTGATATAAAATCATTAATTTGTCGACCATTAATGTTGCTATATAAAATTGTTAATCAAGAAAAGTGATTGAATTTAGAAGGGTTCTCCATTCAGTTTTGTACACCAGACTTTTCCTAACCATTCGACAGAGTCAATTACGATGCTTTATTGCTAGATAGGTAAAGTTTGATTTCTCAAAATTAAAAAAAAATAGAAGAAGATTAGAATTAAGGAAGTGTTACTCAGCGCAGCAATCAGAAGCTCAGAAAAATGTCTTATGCTTTTCTTAAAAAGAACTCAAATGTTGGGTCGAGGTTGAACTTTTGTTGGGGGTTATTCAAAAAGGAAAAATTTTGGTTCTCAAAAGCTTAATTTGAAGTAAAAGATTACTCGTATTGCTAATGTAATCCTACACACAAAAGATTTTGATACTTTTTTCGTTAAATCAGTAAATTTTTGGGAAAAACTTGCACAAACATTTATAGCGTATTGGCCCATATTTTTGTATCTGTCCATCTCCTCATCAATGAAGAACAATACCTAAGAATCATCTTACAACCTAAGCCTACCACATTCCCCAGAAGACCATACCTATCTGTTGGATTTCTTTATCGCTATATCGAACGTGGTCTACATCCTATCTGAGTTCCGAGACTACTTCTGCGACTGGGATCAAGAAACCGTCCTGCCCTCCATTACTTTCCAGTAGCAAATAACTACTCGAAGCTAGAAGCAGCTGGACTCAGGAGAGACATTGACAAATCAACCATTTTACCACCGAAGAATAGTAATTTCCAAGATGCAAAAATTGATGCTGCTATTGATGTCGTAGACAATGTCATCACAAGCTCTCTGCTGTTTTTGGCTCCCCAGAAAATCAGCAGAAGACTTCACGAGATATATACCACCATCTGCCCGTTTATATTCAAAATTACTACATTAACAGAATAATCTGTAAGAGATTGCTAATGAATCCAGCAGCTAGGGCAACACCAAACATCATCAACACTAATAACCAGACGGCTTCAACCGAACTCAAATGTATGAATATTATCTTTAAGAAAGCGGTAAAACACCACAACGATAACCTCCTTCAGAAGAGACTTCAAATAATCAACCCCGGACCCTAAATCTTTTGAACAGATGAACAGCATTATCAGTAAAAGACCGCACCAATGTCAGAAATCATCACAACCACTTTTGGGGAGGTTATTTAAGAGAAGGCGTTTGCTGAAAAATTTGAAGAATGCTTAAAAACAAATCTACTATCAGACAATGAATTCGGTAGTACATGCACAACAGTACATAACAGCATAGCCTTCAGTGATACTAATCCAGCTAGCGATCCGATCGTGATTTCAGTAATCCGGAAGACATGGAGGAAATCGTTCGGAATCCATCCCAAGAAATCAGCTGGGAAATCACTTTACCCTACTTGTTCTCCAACTTTGTTCTCAAAAGGTTGCCTCAAACGGTGATGATATTTCTGGCAATAATCTTCAATAACTGTTACTTTCCCAGAAAACATAGAACTGCTAAAATTCTGGCTTTGCCATAGAAGACCAACAAGAAGGACGTCTCTTGATACAGACCCTTCTCTCTTCTTTGCAACATGAAGAAAATACTTGAAGAGCTAATACTCATGCGTATTAAATCCTTCTTCAGCCAAGACCACATAATTCCTGATATGCTGTTCGGGTTCCGGGAAAAACATTCTACGCTCCATCCACTTCTATAGTTTAAGCACGATTTCGACTTTTCATGACTCCCTTTCGTTATTGTACGTCGATGTCAACCGATATTTTTTTCTAGAAGAGTGGAAGTCCACATCATACGACTATACCAGTCGGCCAAACCTTTACTGCTTTGTTCAGACGAGCAAATGATTCGAGAATTATTAGAGGAACCACAAAATGCAGAAACACCAAGAACACCCTACCCGACTGAACCCAACTGTCAATAGAAACTATTGTCAAATACCTGGGAATATAGTTCAACGAGTTTTACCCTTTAAAAACCCACACAGAAGCTGTACTAAGAAAAACCAATTTCGACTTCTAACGCATTCGTAGACTGCTGCGAAAGAAAATGCACTCAACAAAAAAATAAAATGCACGACTGGGTCGCACGAACTTGCTCTTATGTAAACGACTAAAAATTTCAAAAATTAATGTTATTAGAGAAAAACTGTTCATAAGCATAAAATTAATTTTTTAATTTTTATATACATAATTTTTAAAATGTTTTTAAGAAAAAACTGTAAGTACGCCAATTTAAAGTTTTTATTTTTGTTCGAATAAAAATTAAATTTACTAAAAAAAAAAAATACTGAGCCGTTTCTGAGATATCGAATTTTCCAAAAAGTAATTAATTTTTTTTTTTTTCAAAAATTAAAAAAAAAATTTTTTTAAAGTTTTGAAATGCAATGTTTTTCAAACTTTTTAGAATCTTCTCTATAAAAAATTTCATTAAAATCCGTTATGTCGATAATGAGAATTTCTAAATTTGAAAAAATGTTTCTATGGTAGGTACAGTCAGTAATATCTTGATTTCAATTTTTTTTGTATTATATTATAGAAATAGATCGTAAAAATTAATCAAAAAAAAAAAATTTAAGCAAAATTCTGCGAACCGTTTTCGAGAAAAATACGATTTTCGAAAACCATTTTTAACCATTTGTGTGGGGGTACCGTTATTTCTAGGTAAAATAAATTTTTTTTCTTACATCTTGCAATTTATATTAAGAAACTTTTATTTTTCAAGTTTTGAAAAAATCGAGCGTGGGGTTTTTGAAATATTGAGGTTTGAAAAAAAATTTGAAATTTTTTTTTAAAAATCTAAAAATTTTTTTTTGAAAATTTGAATACCCAATAATATTTCAGCTGCTATGTAGCTTTAGCATAAAAAAATTATCAAAATCGGTTTTACGGTTTTTGAGAAAATCTAAATCCAAAAAAAAAAAAATGGTTCCAAGGAGGGTACCAAAAATAACCATTTTTTGAATTTTTTTTTTCAACCATTTCCTGAATAAAATTTTTAGTTTTTTTTTTCAATCTGTGGGACATTTTTTGAAAAAAAAAAAGAATGTGTATAAAATTTCGAGAAAAAATGAATAGCAGGTACCGTTATTTTTGGTCAAAAAGTTGATCCCTTTTCTCAACGCGACGAAATGGCTCTACGAAGTACTTGTGCTACTTCTGTGCCGCGCCCTTCATTTTATTCCTTAGAACTCTAGCTAGTGGACTAATGGCCTTGACGGTGGTTTACGGCGCGAGGGGCCGGATGATCACTCAATCGGATTGACTACTGTTTCTGCACCAGTCAACAAGTTGCCTAGCTTGGCACAGGGTAGATGGTATCGGTTGAGTGTGGTGGTCCGGTTAAGTCAGTGATCCAAATTCCAGATGATAGTGCAAAATCAACTTGACTCCGTGAGAGAGTCTACTATTTCCCAATTCAATTCTATCCACAGGTTCATACGAGTTATGGTATCAAAATAACACACTTCAGCCTTAATTGGGCCACATGGCTAGACTGCCAGTGGTCGCCATTTCTACCTTACTACCTACTAGGTAGCGTTGACTTCTAAAGCAAAGTTATTCGTGGATATATATCTAGATACTTTTCATATTGTTATATGGGAAAGGTCAGTTTATGATTGTTTTAATAGAACAAAACAAAAGACCAGGAAGAACTATGAAATAATACGAAACCATACACAGCTCTTAACCCAAAAAAGCCTTATTCGAATAAAAATACTTTATTAATAATAATTCATGCAAAGTATCAAACAACAGTTTTTTTAATAAAATATTCAATGGAATCATTCAAAGTTAGATTTGGAATTTATTTGATTGGCTGTGCTTATGTTTGCTTCAAATCGCCTTTAAAGCTTGAATAAATCTAAGCAACACTGTCTCATCGTAACCAAATTCAACAAACCACCATTGAATTAGTGAGGAAAAAGCATATGCAAATCAACTTTGACGGTTCCACGAGTGGGCTTATCAACTCCAAAATATGAGCACAATTTTCATATGACTGTAATGGTTTGTCTTCGAAAAGATTCTACAAAACAAGGCTACAACCAGTCAGTCACGCATGTGTTCTGCACTGGATGTCTGATACCATGTTTGGCATAACACCATCAGTTGTTGATGTCCGCTCTAGACCAGGGACAGTGGACCTGAACAACATTGAAAGTGCAATAAATAGATTGCTATGGTGGAAGCAATTTTGATTTCGCAAAGCCGAGGCTGTTGATGTCCATATTTGCAGCGCACAAGACGCAAGCCATACATCGAAGAAATACAAATTTAAATTAAAAACCACTTTGTCTGCAGAGGAAACAAAATTTGGTGTCCAAAAAGTGTTAATATTTCAAATTGGTTGGCCAAATTAGAGCTGATGGATTTAATTTGCTGACAAAAAAAAATGACTTCTGTTCAATTAAATATGTAATTCAAAAATTTAGAATATTATGTTGGCTAACTCAAGAATCAAACCTGGAATTACCCTAATCGGTTGGGATCATGATGGATCTGCAAAGCTTAATTGAATGATTTGTAGCCTAGTTTAAACATTCTTCAAGCCAATTAGCTGCTCCAAGAATCAAATTCGAAATATTTGAACCAAAACTTGCGAGCAAACCGAAGAAACCTTGTAACCAATTTAAAGAATTCTGTTGGGCAAGACCAGTAGGCAGCTAAAGAAAGAGTTTGGTGTGCGCGTGTTCTTGGATTTGTTTGCTACACATTATTTGCACGGCAACTACTATGTAAGTTGCACCAAGTCGATCGGTGTTGCAATGGAGTTCCCATAGACTCTTTTTTTTGCTTTTTAATTGATTTGGTGTATTGATCGGGAAATAATTATTCAATTTTATGGCAATTAGACGTTCAGTGTTGAGCAAATGAGTTTTTTCTTTTGTTTTGCGAGGATTGCAAGTTCTAAATGTTTGACTTTTTACTTGCGACTTATAGGTACTGCAAGGCAAGTTATGCATTCGTAAAAAAAATCAAACTCGAGATTTTGATCAAAGTTGACACTACGATGATAGTTAAGACGAAAAAAGTGGGTCCGGCAATTCCGTCAGTATGTCTGTACCTCGATGTACAGCCTAAACCACTGGAGCTATTTTCTTCAAACTCGGTACTTAGGGTCTTCGATGATTCCCTAGAGGGAAAATTGAATTTTTTTTTAGCTCCAATACTAACAGTACCCCATATACCGGTAATGCAAAATCTTATTTATCTCGAAAACGGCTCGAACGATTTTGATAAAAAAAAGTTTGCTATTATAGACATGGAATACATTTTGGTCAAAAAAAAAATCGGAAAAAATGTAGTTAACTGTGTACCTATCATAGAACCGTTTTTTATTTTCGATTTTCTCATTAACGGCTCTAAAGATTTTAATTAATTTTTTAAGCGTGAGCCCCCTTAATATTAAAATAATTTGTATATAAAAACGTTCGAAAAAATATTTTTTTTTGAAAATTCAATATCTTCAAAACGTGTAAACGATTATTTTTTTAAATTATTTCCTAAAAACTATACTACTAAATACTTTAAATTGACATCCCAAATTTTGTTCTTGAAAAACTTTAAAGAAATTTCTAATATAAAAAATTATTTTAATAATAAAATGATTTTTGAACTTTGCTTGCTTAAATTCATACAATTTCATGCATTTCAACATTTTTATCCCATTAAATCTATGTTTTATATATACAAAATATATTTTTTTAAATTCCAAAGCATTTTTACATAAAAGCAAGTTCGTGCGATCCAGTCGTGCATTTTATTTCTTTTTTTATATTTTTTTTACTTAAAAAAAAATGGGAGCGTACCGGAATACCGCTTTTTGATGAAATCCCGCTTTTCAAAAATCCCGAAAAAAAAGTTTCAAAATCCCGTCTGCTAAAATACTGCTTTTTTAAAAGTCCCGTCTTCTAAAATCCCGCTTGTTCAAAATCCCGATTTATTATAATCCCGCTTTTTTAAATCCCGCTAATCCCGTTTTTAAGAATACGTAGCTAAATCTTATTGATCTTATGTTGGTTATTTTCCAGATTCTTTAAATGCTAAAGAAACTTTGCATACACCCAACCTCGCACCTACCCTGAATCCTATAGTGTGCCCAAGCAGGGGCTTACACGTAGTAAAAGGGGATTAAAAAAAAACGGGATTATAAGAGACGTGATTTTAAAAAGCGGGATTATAAAAAGCTGGATTTTAAAAAAGCGGGATTATAAGAAACAGGATTATAAAAACGGGATTTGAAAAAACCGGATTCTAAAAAGCGGGATACTGTACCCAACCCAAAAAAAATCATTTAGTTAAAGCTAGGTATAGTTGAAAAAAAATTAACATAAAATGGTGTTTTTGGATTGATTGAAACATTTCGGAAACTTCATGCTCCATTTTTTTCAAAATTGATAAATAGAAATTTTCTGAATATATTATCTATGTACAAGATGTGAGAAACAAAATTATTTTACCTAAAAATAGCGGTACCCACCATACAAATGTTAAAAAATGTTTTTTCAAAATTCTCATTTTTCTCGAAAATGGTTCCTAGAATTTTGATTAATTTTTTTTGTTTCATTTAATTTAATTTTAATTTTTACGATAAGTTTTGAAATTAATAAAATACTGACTGTAGCTACCATCGAACCATTTTTACGAATTTTGAAATTCTCATTATAGGCATAACGGATTCAACAAAATTTTTTGAATTTTTGAAAAAAAAAAAAAAATATCTATTTCTTTTTGGAAAATTCAATATTTCAAAAATGGCTCAGTATATTTTTTGAAAGTTTATTTCTTATTCGTAAAGTAATACAACTTAAGACCAGTCAATGAAGATCAAGTCCCATTTCCCAAAACTGAAGAGGTTAAAAAAGCAATCCACAAGCTTAAGAACAACAAATCCACAGGCTCGGATGGCCTTCCTGCGGAACTCTTTAAGTATGGAGAAGATGTCCTGATAGGGTGGATGCATCAGTTCATCAACAAAGTCTGGGAGGAGGAAAGTATGCCCAACGACTGGTCAAATAGCTCCATATGCTCAATCTACCCAAAAGGTCATCATATGTCCTGCAAAAACTACAGACGCATATCCCTGCTTAATATTGCCTACAAGATCCTATCCACCGTACAATGTGAGCGTCTAAAACCTTTCTGCAACACTATGATTGGCACATACCAGTGTGGCTTCAGGCCAGGCAGATCAACGATAAACCAAATCTTCACATTGAGGCAAATCCTAGAAAAGACCAACGAGTTTCAAGTCGAGACCCACCATCTTTTCATCGACTTCAAAGCCGCATATGATAGCATAAGTCGCCAAGAGCTTCTATTGGCGATGTCGGAAATCAAGATTCCGAAAAAAACTGATCCAGCTATGCCGCAGGACGTTACAAAATACGCGGTGCAACGTGCAAATAGGTAGCAGGTCGTCCGAGCTATTCCAGACATGTACAGGGTTCAGACCAAGAGGTGCGCTATCATGTGATTTCTTAAACCTAGTCTTGGAGTAGATAGTGCGCAAGAGTGGTGTTAACCTGGAAGGCACTATCTTCAACAGGTCTTCCCAACTGCTTGGCTATGCGGACGACATCGACATCATCGGTCGCTCCAAGCGAGCTGTGCTAGAAGCGTTCACAGCTATTGATGAACAGGCGAAACGCGTTGGCATTGAAGTGAATTAGGACAAAACAAAGTATATGCTATCAATAAACAAAGCCTCAGCTGTCCATCGCCTAGGACAAAACGTCACTGTTGGTAGCAGTAATTTCGAGGTAGTCAAGGAGTTTACCTACCTCGGAACAAATATCAATCCCACGAACGACACCTTAGTGGAAATCCGACGAAGAATTACCCTTGCAAATCGCTGCTACTTCGGTTTGGCCAAACAAATGGGTTCAAAACTCCTGTCTCGAAAGACTAACTGCACGCTATACAAAACCCTAATTTTACCAGTCCTACTCTACGGCGCGCGCCGAGTGCTGGACGATAAGTAAAAAAGGGTACTTGATACTGGGCACTTTCGAGAGAAAACTTCTTCGGCGGATATTTGGTCCTATATGCGAAGAGGGCGAATGGAGGAGAAGATTCAATCGTGAATTATACGAGCTGTACTAAGATGTGGATGTAGTCCAAAGACCCAAAACACGTCGACTACACTGGCTCGGTCACATCAAGCGAATGGACAACAACGCTCCAGCCAAGAAAATCTTCGAATCCCAGCCCCCAGGTTCGAGACGACAAGGAAGTTCGAACCTCCGCTACAGGGACCAAGCGATTGCAAACGCAAGAGCGCTTGGTCTCGACTGGAGGGAGCTCGCCAGGGATCGCAACCGATGGAAGACCGCAATATCTCAGGCAGAGACCCTCCATGGATCGGGAACCGGATAAGTAAAGTAAGTAGAAGTTAAAGTTAACGATTCGAAACAAGTTATAAGGACCATTACAGTTGCCTTATGTCGTTATGCCAAACGGTCCTAATGGAATGTTTCCCTTCAACTGGATGGATGGGAAATGAGAAATTGGCTGATATTACGCAATGGAACGAAGTGCCGAATGGATAGGTTACCTAAATTGTAAACTTATCATGGTGAGAAGTAAGAAACAAGTCGAGAGTGTGGGCATTTGGTATTCAAGTGAACTCATCTCCAAACTGAGTAAGGTGGTGCTTTTCAGCAAAGATATCAACATATCATCCCTCGATCCATGTAGGCTGCAGTAGAACAAATAGACTGAAATGTTTAACGAATTCTTGGGTTGCCATATTTAAGTTATATCGCAAGTAAAAATTGAAAAAAAAATGGAGCCTGGTTTTTTTGAAATATTGTCATTGGTCACTAGTTCAGCTTTTAGTTTTCAGTATATTAATTTATAGTAGATTGTTAAAAACCAAATATATTAATGCCTTAGATATTGAGAAACTGGATATCGGGATACGTGGATAGGCGTGATGAAGGAACCCTGGACCGTATTATGCCAATATCTACATACGTTATCACAAAAGTGAATGAAGCAGTGCAACACGTACATTCACATTCAAAAAAGAAGACAAATTAAAATTACTAGAGGAAGAATGAAATACATAATATATTGCTAAACCATCTTGACTTATTGATTTGGATTTCTGTGGAGACATAATTAATTAATGTACCTTGCATGCTTATAATGAGCTTTTAATAAAGATACTCAATCTTTTATAAAAAATAATCCTCTTAATTCATTCACACATAAATAAAGCTGCACTTAATCAGCAAAAATAAACTTGATTAATGGATAATTATCCAGAAACAACCACTTAATGGTTGACACTTTGATCGGAGTACCATACGCACTACCACCGACCGACACACATAATTATAGACTTTCATATTGAAGTCCACAATATCTGATGCATTGGTTTTTTTTTCATACTCTCAGCATCCAACTCTTAAAAAGCACCTACAATCATATTGAAAAAAAAAATAATAATACCAACTCTTCCTTTTACAATTAAAATCCATTCCATTCAATTTGCATTAATAATAATAAATTGTATAGCTCTCACAAGAGATAATCACTTTTATATAAATAAAAAAAATTCATATCTTTAGTTTGAAAAAAAAAAAAGAAAAACGATATCGAGTAATTAATTCGATTAAAATTATTTTAAAAATAAAGTAGGTACTTCAGCTTTTGTTTTTGATACAATAATCTCCAATTGAATTAATTTTAATCAACCTTTGCAAATTCCTTAATACTGCTTTATTTTTTACAATGTTTTATTAATTTTAATTTTATATGTTTTAATTGTGTGAATTCTTCCATGCGGCACAATAGAAGGTTTATAAAATCTTTTATTTTGATATTGTTTTCTGTTTGTTTGAAACTTTTTACTCAATTACTCCCGGAAAATGATTGGTCTATTGTTTGATAACTCACATCTGAATGATTAAGCCTTTGGCAGATGAAGAAAGGCGGCTCCCATCCATAACTGCCAATATATACTTTCTAGCAATAAAATTATTAATTTTTATATACATTATTTCTCAAGAGTAAAATAACAACAAAAAACTCAGGAACGATGAAATCGCTTTAGTTATGCAAATTGAAACCCATGAACCATGTAATATGCCAGGGTTAAGAAAGCCAACAACTTTTTTTTTACACTTGTTATTCAAACTAGATCGTGAGTTGAACATGTTTCTCGCAGTGAAATAATTCAAATCAATGAAATAATATACAGAAAAGAAAATGATTTCCCACATCCATATTTAATAACCGTTAACTAAATCCAGACTTTTTGGAAGAAGTGAGTTTGGCGACCTTTAGGAAAAAATTTATCAGTGGTGGATGAGTTTTCGATTTATTTAATGAATATGTTTAGGCAACGATCTTCCGGTTTTACAGGACTGCAGTAGAAAGCTTCACAAATCTTAATGGATAATAAATAAAATATTCATTGTCGATTGTGTAGACTGAATCAATAACTCCGAAGACAATGCTATGAATTGAATTTTGCGAACCTATGTTATTTAATGAAAAATAGTTGACAATAATAATTTTTGAAAACATACATTGTTGATTTTGGTAAAATTGTAAAAAACATAATGAGAAGTGTTTGCAGAGCCCAATCGAAGAAGTACCCCTTGGCAAAGTGGCCAGTGCGCTGGAATGGAATGCAGATGGTCTTGGGTTCGATTTTTAGCCGCTGCAAAAATGTTGTACTGTCACTTGCGAGGAAGTGACAAAGTATCTATTTTCATATAAAGTGCTGTCCATCCCGATCGGATTCGGCAGCAAATTGTAAGTCCTCTACATACCTGGTAACAGACACAGACATGGTTGTAAGTCACTAAGTTGTCATCGAAGAAGTCACGGCACTTCAAATCAAGAGACACCTAATGAAAACGCCCCATTTTATATGTCTCACTGAGCAGTGGATGCAGTCTTTACATCGTTTTGGAGAAAGTAGGAATATACCACATGATATTTCATTGATAGAGTTTGGCATCCAGCTCTCTTATCAAAAATGCTTGCATTGAATCTCTTGTTTTTCGATTAAAAAATACCTTTCGAACCACTCTAAATAAGTAGTTTTGGATGGTTTCAAATCAGTTAATCATAAAATAAGTGCTGCTGTGCCCCAGGGCTCCGTTTTCCAAATTATTTTTTTTTCGTAGGCTAAATACACGACTTTGCTGCAGCTCGGAATACGGTGATAAGTAGCACTAGGTTCCCCAGGCGAAGGATACACACAGCAACCTGGCGATCTCCAGATGGTCGAACCGCCAACCAAATCGACCACGTGCTAATTGGCGCAAGGCACGCGTCGAACATATTGGACGTGCGAACTTTCCGAGGTGCAAACGTGGACTCTGACCACTTTCTTGTTGTGACAAAGTTCAGAGCCCGACTGTCCAACGAAAAGAAAATGAGGACCGCCCAAAGAAAGAAATTCAATACTGCATGCCTTAGCACACCTGAGAAAGCTAGAGACTACAGTGAGCAATTGACCGTGAAACTCTCTGCCGTACCCCAGCCACAAGCGTCAACAACCAGTGGAGCCAGTACCGCGACATCATTAGGGAGGTAGCCGAGTCCACCATAGGCTATCAACCACCTAGGAAAAAGAACCCGTGGTATGATAATGAATGCGCGGTATTGAAGCAGGAGACGGAAAATGCACGAATGCAAATGCTGCAACGGAAAACAAGAGCAGCAAAAGAGGAGTACCGTGAAAAGAGAAGGAAGGAGAAAAAAACCCTGCGCAGAAAGAAAAGAGCAGCCGCAGCTTCTCAGCTCAGGTATCTCGAGGAGTCTAGCACCGCCACAAACACCCGCCGGTTCTATAAAACAGCCAAACAACTGGCATCAGGTTATAGGACCGGCACGCAAGCTCTTCGAAACAGCGAAGGGAACCTAGTCACCGAAGCACAGGGAATTGTAGACGTGTTTAAACAGCATTTCCAGCAGCTGCTTCATGGGCATTATTTAGACGAAAACACAGGGGAGCAAAGAAGCATAACACCAGTCAATGAAGATCCAGGCCCACTACCCAGTACTGAAGTACTGAAGCCATACACAAGCTTAATAATAACAAATCCGCAGGCTCGGATGGCCTACCTGTGGAACTCTTCATGGAGGAGATGTCCTGATAGGGTGCATGCATCAGCTCATCAACCAAGTGTGGGAGGAGGAAAGCATGCCCGACGACTGGTCAAATAGCTCCATATGCCCAATCTACAAAAAAGGCGATCCTATGTCCTGCAAAAACTACAGGGGCATATCCCTGCTTAATGTTGCCTACAAGATCCTATGCACCGTACTATGTGAGCGTCTAAAACCTTTCTCAACACTATAATCGGCACGTACCAGTGTGGCTTCAGGCCAGGCAGATCAACGATAGACCAAATCTTCACATTGAGGCAAATCCTGGAAAAGACCAACAAATTTCAAGTCGAGACCCACCATCTTTTCATCGACTTTAAAGTCGCATATGATAGCATAAGTCGCCAAGAGCTTCTATTGGCAATGTCGGAACTCGGGATCCCGAAAAAACTGATCCAGATATGCCGCATGACGTTACAAAATACGCGGTGCAACTTGCAAATGGGTAACAGCTCATCCGAGCTATTCCAAACGTGCACAGGGTTCAGACAAGGAGATGCGCTATCATGTGATTTCTTCAACCTAGTCCTGGAGCAGATAGTGCGCAAGAGTGGTGTTAACCTGGAAGGCACTATTTTCAACAGGTCTTCCCAACTGCTTGGATATGCGGACGACATCGATATCATCGACCGCTCCAAGCGTGCTGTGCTAGAAGCGTTCACAGCTATTGATGAACAGGCGAAACGCGTTGGTCTTGAAGTTAATGAGGACAAAACAAAATATATGCTATCAACAAACAAAGCCACATCTGTCCATCGCCTAGGACAAAACGTCACTGTTGGTAGCAGTAATTTCGAGGTAGTCAAGGATTTCACCTACCTCGGAACGAACATCAATCCCACGAATGACACCTTGGTGGAAATTCGACAAAGAATTACCCTAGCAAACCGCTGCTACTTCGGTTTGGCCAAACAAATGGGTTCAAAACTCCTTTCTCGAAAGACAAAGTGCACGCTATAAAAAACGCTAATTTTACCAGTTCTACTCAACGGCGCCGATTGCTGGACGATAAGTAAAAAAGGGGAATTGAAACTGGGCACTTTCGAGAGAAAAATTCTTCGGCGGATATTTGGTTCTATATGCAAAGAGGGCGAATGGAGGAGAAGATTCAATCGTGAATTATACGAGCTGTACCAAGATGTGGATGTAGTCCAAAAAGCCAAAACACGTAGTCGACGTGTCACATCGAGCGAATGGACAACAACGCTCCAGCCAAGAAAATCTTCCAATCCCAGCCCCCAGGTTCGAGACGACGAGGAAGACCGAACCTCCGCTACAGGGACCAGGCGGTTATAGACGCAAGAGCGCTTGGTCCCGACGACTGGAGGGAGCTCGCGAGGGATCGCAAACGATGGAAGACCGCAATAACTCAGGCAGAGACCCTCCATGGATCGGGAGCCGGTTAAGTAAGTAAGTAAGTAAATACAAGCTAATTCTTTATCTAAATATAGCTCAGCTGCTGCAAAAAAGTTTTTCAGAGTTTTTTTCAGCCTTTTGGGAGAAATTGGCAAAATCTCTAAAAGTTTCTCTTGTCATGAGAAGTGCTGCTAATTAACCGTTGGGAATCGGCAAAAAATTGTAAAGAATTTAGGCTTAAAAATGTCTTAAATCCCGTTTGCTGTTTTATTCGTCGGTCGGTGGTGGTTCTCATGTGAATTGTCCTTTAATGTTACCATTAATCCTCCGAAGCATGTAAGTACTAGGTTTGTTGAAGCCATAAGATGTACGGTGGGTGTGCAGATAAAAGAGACAAAGATTTCCTAGAATACGGGAATTAGTGTTGAGAGAAATGAAATTGTAGAGAGTTGTATAGTCAACAGATTCTTAAAGAAGTCCTCAGGTTCTTATAACACCTACCCGCCAAACTATGAAACATTCCGTTCCATATTCATCATTCCTCATTTTGAATATGTTATCCAGCAGCATAGACGTGGTAGAATCAATGAGCTATTCTAAGACGAAATGACGTTGAATGCTCTCGATTCTGGATATATCAATTTGTTGATAAGGTACCATACTTGACGGGCGTATTCAAGGAGTAGGCTTACAAAGGGGTACGTATGTACATATATATAAAAATAGGAGTCAAAGAATTTTTTGGACCACCCTTTCAAAAAGGCTTGTGCAGAGATTTAATCAATATGTATGAGAAGGTTGAGCTTTCTATGGATATGGTTTGATTATGGATAAGGTATAGACGGAAACGTTTTCGTGAATACGTATTTGAATGGCATTTGGAAATATTTAGCTCCAAGCTATTTTTTAGTCACCAGACGGAGAAACTATCGGTATCAAGTAGAAGAAGTCATACCTTCGCCGTATAGTAAGATATTGGAATATTTTATGATCTTTTCACTTGATATTTCAAAGGCATTTGATAGAGCTTGGCATCAAGCTCTCTTATCGAAAATGCGTGCATTTGGTATCGACGAATCTCTTCTTCATTGGATTAGAAATTACCTTTCGGACCGTTCTCTACAAGTAGTATTGGACGGTTTCAAATCTGATATCCACAAAATAAACGCTGGTGTGCCACCGGGCTCCGTTTTGTCTCCGACACTCTTCCTTATGTTCATAAATGTTCTTTTGTCTGAAACTTCTAATCCACTCAATTGTTTCGCTGACGACAGTACCCTCAGCTTCTCATATTCGTTTAAAGATTCTCATCCTTGTCCTTCGAATGTGGACTTTCACTGGACTGTCAGTGGACTTGGGAAAATATAAATTTGGTGGAGGAATGAGCGGGATATGTAACCTATATAAAGCCTTTATTCTTCCGAAGCTCGAGTACAATTCCCATATCTGGACAGGTGCTCCAAAAATCCACTTGAGTCTCTTGGACAGAATTTAAAAGAGAGCTATAAAAATGATAGGCGACGGTTGTCTAACTGCAACATTCGTATCTCTCGAGCACCGCCGCAATGTTTCATGTCTATCATTATTTTCCCAATATTTTCACAAACAGTGCTCTAGTGAAATAGCCAATTGCATTCCTCCCCTCATACAATTCAACCGTAATACCCGTACTTCTAGGAATGCTCATCAGTTTACCCTTGAGCCCAATTTCGGACGTACTGTCAAGTATAGAGATTCTTTTTTTAGCCGCACAACACGAATGTGTAATGCTTTACCCGGCTCAGTGTTTCCCACCCGTTTCAATGTGCAGACATTCAAAACCTATGTGCATCGGTATCTCCTTTCCAATCCTATCCTACTTTCCTAATTTCTCGCACTGTGTTTATCATTATAAGGGTATTCATAACCCCTTGAGTGCGCGTTTAATATAAAAAAAAAAATCGTTAATAGAACAATACAAAAGAGTGGTCCATAGTGGCAGCCTTGTGGGATCCCAGAAGTTGCTTAGAAATTATGGTTGAAGGTAGATCTGAATCGGTTTTTCAGGTAAGAAGAAATCCATCTTAAGAAGAAAGGTCCAAGTCTGTTTGAATTGAATAAGCG
The DNA here is from genome assembly GCA_911387755.1 of Chrysotoxum bicinctum. Lineage (NCBI taxonomy): Eukaryota > Metazoa > Arthropoda > Insecta > Diptera > Syrphidae > Chrysotoxum > Chrysotoxum bicinctum. The sequence goes on along the minus strand of OU426988.1, from coordinate 219,482,345 downwards.
AATGTGAAATTTTGTCAAAGGCCTTACTGAAATCGGTTAGGACACCGTGCGTCGACCTCCATTCTCTTCTCTAAAGGTGAGAGGTTACATTATACGAATTTAACGAGGTTAGCCGTTGCAGACCTACCTTTTTCAAATCGTCCAGGGGAAATGAGAAACTTACAACGAAAACTTAAAATTTCGTACAAGATACTTTAAAAAGATTTATTCCCTAAATGTGAAAGTTTAAAAATTAGACGATAGTTTGTAAAAGCTTAAGTCACTTTTTAGCTTAAGCTTGGCCTTAATTTACAAGCTAGTGGTTGACTTATGAATTAAAAAAAAATTAATTCACAACATAGTAAGTGACTTATGAATTTAAAAAAAATTATTTCATAAGCTAGTTGGTAGATTGGAAATTATTAAGCTTGTTTTGACAACATAATTATTTCATTATTAACGGAATTTCAAGCTTTTGGAGAATTGTGTGTGAGTTGCCGTTTATGCAGTCCCTATAATCCAATAGAATAAATAGCAATATCGATAAAATAAAACACAATTCTCCAAAAGCTTGAATGCTAGTTTCGTTAATAATTAAATAATTATGCAGTCAAAACAAGCCTAATAATTTCCAATCTACCAACTAGCTTATGAATTAATTTTTTTTCAATTCATCACTTAGTAGCTTATGAATTAATTTTTTTCTTAAATCATAAGTCACTAACTAACTTATGAATTAATTTTTTTTTTAACTCATAAGTCATCAACAGACTTATGACTTATGTTTTTTTTTTTTTTTTTTTTAAATTCGCAACTCTGCGTGTAACTTCACCACTGGGGCTGTTTTTATGCATTGGGCTTGTGAAAGAGGTGACTGGGGGATTTCTCCTCGAGATAGGGATAAACCGCAGGATTTTTGAGAGCAAAAGGGAGAATGTGGAAGACCATTTTTTGAGAAACGTGGCGAGGATACCATCTGAGTCAGTGATACATTTATTAATTTTAGAAAATTTATCTTGGGAAGATAGATCTGTGGGCAGAGACGACAGTTCTCTCACCTTTTCATATTCCTCTCAAGATTCGCGTCCTTGTCGTTCTGATGTGGATCTAGAAGGGCAGTTTATGGTAAGCTTATTTAATTCTGATCTTGTTATGATTGTCAAAAAGGGAACCATAGTCCCATAGCATTTAATGCTTCAAACCTCATTGGTTTATCTGTCATTGAAGCGGTACCAACCTCCCATGTCGCTATTCATGCGCGGTACTTGCCTTAAGAGAACAGAACAGTTCCCAATACATGCATCACAGACCTCCTTGTGAAGAGTTACCACATATTCGACGTCGCAAAAAACGCTGCTAAGTGTTCAGGTTTCCTTCGACGATACAAGAAATTTTTCACCCCTTCTAATTTGGCTGTAAGCTATAAAGCCTATATTCATACAATAGCTTGAGGCCAATTCAAATATTTCAGTAGATGCTCCAATACTCCACCTGAGTCTCTTGGATAGAATAAAAAAGGAGCTTTGAACTATAACTGAAACATTTCCAGCTCTCGAGCAGCCTTTCATTATTTTACCGTTATTTTTACGAACTGTTTTAGCCGTTTGTATTTCTCCGTAATAATCCCGCTTCAGGGAGGGCCCATTAGTTTACCCTTGAGTCCGACTGCGGACCTACATTTAAGTTCAGAGATTCCTTCTTTAACCGCACTTCACGAATTTGGAATACTTTATCGGGCTTCCCATTATACGTTCAAACATTTAAAACCAATGTGCATGAGCTCGTCCCTTTAAATCCTCCAACTATCATTGAAGCTTGTACGTGCTTAAACATTTTAAGGGATAGCACTATGTGCACACATTAATCAGCTCCCACATCGTATTTGACCGAGAAGTATGTGCATTTTTCAAAACCTCAGTCGCGTGAGTAGATCAAGATAAGAGCTCCCTAGCTTCACAGATTCACTGAGTATCGCTTCCAATAAAGTTTCATGTTGACAAGAATTAACGTCTTTTGAAGGTTAAAGACTTTTCGACATTTTTAAATAAACATGACTAGATTATTGTTGTAATATTTTTAATAGAAATTATTTCAAATAAAAACAGTTGATTTATATGATCAACCTATAAAAGCAATCAATTTATACTTTAATTCGTGATCGTTATCAATAAAAAGAAATGCCTCAAGCTCGTCAAAACTTGTATCTTACATTTTATCATTTCCATCAAACTGAGATTCGTATGTAATAAAATGTATCAAAATGAGAAAACAACATTGAGAAAACACCTTTCGCCAAACGTGCGCAAACTCTATGATTATTTTATTACCAATCCAGGAACTGTATTCCGCTCATAAGTGCTTATTGCAACTCAATTTTGTGGCGGTCCGTATGTGGTTTGATAGCCCCAATCACACGGTAGGTATACGGTAAGAGCTCAAGACTGAATAAATCTTTTTATTTCCAATGCTCTCTCCGTGAAAAACCTTGGTCGAAATCATTAATTTTTTTCGATTTCATTTCGACTTTTCTGATGATAAAAAAAAACAGCATCTATCTAGATTATGATGATGACGACAAGTGTCATTGACTTTCGGTGGCATACAACTTTCTTCCTCATGGCAAAAAATATTTTACCACCAAAACAACCTTCAAAAGCCTAAAAGATACTTTTAATCATTCGTTGGCAGCGAAGTAGCTGTACATTTAAATTTATGTAAATTTTATGGGTCTCGCTTGAATGATGATGATGAATCGTAGGCCTCGTATGGCACATGTCTCTCTCCTTACTACTATCACCTTTCGGGGAAAAGGAGGAGACTGTTTTTTTTTTTTTTTGCAGGAAACTGGTCTAACGCCATGAGCCTAGAAAATAACAGTTAATCTTGTTCCTCGAGGCTGAAACTAGTTCCGCTGGTATTCACTGGCCTCAAGGCAGGCTCTACGAGCATGCCTTGTCTGAGGCTTCGCAATATTTGGAAATATTTTCAAGATCAATGTTAGGATTTCACTTTTCACTCTCGGGCCTCACCACCTGGTCTGTGGGCTGGCAAACCACTCTTGTTAATGATGACCAACCGACGAACGGCTGGTTGGTTTGTCAAAGAGAGATGACGGTGCTCGATGGTGGCTTGGACATGAAAGTGCCCCAAGTTGTTTCGCCAGTTCGTTGAACGAGTTTAATTATAGAGGATTTTCCATAACTAATCTTGATGTGCACTGGACACACCTTGTGATACACTTTTACTTACATGGTAGATTTTACCATTTTTTTCGTCAGTATTTTAGCGGTGCAAATGTGAAAAGTGAGCTTGAGGCTGAGAGTTGGGAGTGAGCTGCACAATTTAATATATAATTTGATATAATGTTTGCTCAAATGGACTTCCTAGTTCGGGCCCCAACTGCCAATAATAGTTTTCGTAAATTGTATGTATCAGTGGAGTTGTGGGGTTGGGGTTTTATGTTGCTGTTAAAATGTCATAGTTTAATAGTCACTTTAACGATTCGAATTAAAATAATTGCCTCTGAGTGTTAACAAATGTATTTTTGAAAGTTGCCAAATAATATTGTTTTACTTGAGTTTATGTATAAGTGTCCAAAGACATTTGTTTACTCTGGGAATATAAATCCTCATGGTCGGTGTTCCAGGGAGTGGCTAAAAATTCATTTATCAATCGTGTCACTATTCAAACAAATGGATCTACGAAATAATTTTCTTTTGTGCACTTTGAGTGACCGACTTCTAACAAGATATGCACTGAACCTTTTTTTCAGCCTGGGAAAATGACTCACAGCAGATTGGGCACAAATATTTTTGATGTTCTTCGTGGAAACCCTTACATTCTCAGGAGTGAAAGCATTATTTTTGATGGCCCGGTGAATAGTAAGATGCTGAAGTAGCTGAAAAATGAGGATCCAATTATGAACCTAGTTCCTTTTCTGAAGGCTGTTCCATAGCAAATGGTGCTTGTTGGGGTATGGCTTGCATTGGTTGCTCCATCACAAAGGGTTTCTCCTTCATTTGTGTACCTATTTCATCAGCTAGCAGTTGGTCTACTGGAAGAAGTGGGTGAACACTAGCTGCATTTGATACCGAGCAGTTAAGCAACTACAAAACGCATATTTTGTTTTGATGACTTCCAATTTACGGAATGAAAAATTTTATCCCAAAAAGGGAAAAATGTATCAAACTGAACGAAAACTCTTGGTTTAATTCGATCTGTAAAGAAGTTATTAGGGTCAGAGAAGTAAGTTTCCGATTTTATAAATTCAACTCTTCTGAGGAAAACCGTAATAAGTTAAAGCAAGCTAGAAAGACCTGTAATGATCATATGAATATGACGAACAATATTAAGATTAAAAATACAAACAATGACCCAAAAAGTAGTAAGAACCTTTGGTCATTTGTAAAAAAATTACGAAATACTACTTCGTCTTAGGTACCCTCACCTCACAAGAAAAATCGACCAAACATTCTTGTGCTTGAGCGACTAAACAATTTTATGGGACAAACCTTCTTTCGCACCCGTAGAGTTCTTCTGAAGAGGCAAACCCACTGTTTAGGCTTTTCCATCTTTCCTATTCTACTGGACTCTTTCCAAGTGGATGCAAAACAGAATTTGTCAAATCTGTTTCTAAATTAGGTGTTTCTTCTTTCCCACTAACTATCGTTCAATTAATTACACTCACGCCTTTAAAAAACGAAAGCTTCTCAATGACTCAATGCTGGTGTGCCCCAGGGCTCCGTTATGTCTCCGACTCTTTTTTTTATATGGATCAATTATATCTTTTGTCTGTGATTTCTGCTTCACGTATTCGTTTCCAGATTCAAGTCGTTGTCCTTCAGACGTGGATCTAGGCCACCTTATGAGGAATGAAAACATATTCAACGTTGCCGAAAACGCTGCTAAGTATTAAGGTTTCCTTCGACGATGCAGAATATTTTCCACCCCTTCTAATCTTCAACGTCGGACGTACTGTTAAATTCAGAGATTATTTTTAGCCGCATAACACAAATGTGCAATAATAATTAACCGGTCCAAGTATTTACCTCCCATTGGGGTTCAAAACCAATAGCATCGACATCTCCTTTTAAATCTTCTACAATTTTTCTAAACGCTCGCACTATGCTCAAACATTATAAGGTTACCCAAGTAACATTTTTCATCTCATAAGATGCTCCAAGAGTTCAACTAGATTGATTAAGAGGAGCTAAAAGTAATCTTAAAGAATACTACGAGATTCTTTTAAAACTGTTAAAAGCCTTAAATGGCCTAGTTATGAGAGGCTCTTTCTACTCGTAGCAAGAACAGAAGTTTTTTTATGGGATGACGGATGCACGTTTATATTAAAACGGCACTTCTAAGGCTCTAATAAAGATCGGCAAATTCCTATTACTTTGTTCATGGGTCATTTGCTTGTGAGAGTTAATAGGAAGCCAAAAAGGTCAAATTTAATTTAAAATATTCCAAATTACACACTGAGAGGCTTATGCAGCATTTACAAGAGTAATAAAATTTCATCTTTTGTGTAATTGTCTACTATTACTCTTGTCACAAAAAAATTACTTCTCGTGTAATGCAACATAGAGAATACATTTTTTTTTGTCAATTTTGCATGTAAAGATAGTAGTAGCAATAATGTCTCTAAGATGTTAATGTATGTACATATGTATTAGTTTAAAATGAAAAAAGTTAAACAATATATTTTATACTTTCTATGCAATCACAACAATGCAAAATGAAAACTTGAAAATGCCACCTAATAAATTTTAAGTCAGTGCTACAGCCGAGTTATTTTATCGAGATCATAATTTTTTAAGTTATGGTAACCCTCAAATATACAGGCAACTACTTTTCTTCTGTATATAAATATGGCTGCTGCTGACGAGACACTAACTCTTCTAGTAACATCTTTATTCTTTCTATAGGATCTTAGACGCTTCTTTGCGATTTATGTTTACTTACGTGCGAGTCAGAGGAGAACGTTGACATTAGAAAAGTGAAGTTTGTGAGTAGTTCTGCTTGTTGCATTAATGATCTCATTACGATCTTACTGCAAAGCTTATATTCCTTGAACTCCAAATTGTTTCTTGATATAGGAGGTTTTAACCTATAAGATTTAAGTACTTTTGAGCTTAAAAAGTGTTTAACTCTTAAAATAAAAGTGTTATGAAATCCAGTTGAGTTTCATAACAAGATATTAATACTTAAGTATAGCAATGGGATATAAAAGAGTTGTATGGGAGTTTTTTTTTCAGATTTCAAGAGCTAAGCTCTGGAGAGTATGTTAGTTGGGTAGTCATTCATGTTTATGTTTATCCTACGAGTAAATCTCTAAACCAAACCAAATGTAAAAGATAACTGTATATTACTACTTAATAAATAAATAAAAAAAATAATACTTTTTTTTAGCCTATTAGTGACCTTTTAGATTTTTTTTTCTTTTAGTATCTAGTAAGTATTTGCACTACTATACCTCATTGACTTTTATGCAAATTTGGTTTGTTTGAATTTTAAATTCTTTGTTTATCTATAATCATTATTCATTCATTTAAAGAATTTAATTTTTCGTATAGAAATAAAAAAAATATGAATTAACTTGTTCGAATTTAACTTATCACTCATACAAACAAATTAATTATGTTTAACTTTCTTTCCATTCGTATACAAACATTTCTGGAAGTAAACAAACTCCAAATTAAATCACCGAAAAATAAAAACAAAATGAAAATCTTTCAAACATTATTCGTGTCGATAGTTTGACCCAATTTTTAAAACTAATTTAAATCTAATAATTTGTTTTTCTTTTGTGTTAATTAGCTTATACAGATTAACATATTTAAATAAACAATAGTTTGAATGCAAAATGAAAATTACTATTCTTTATTGTTTGTTCTGATATTTTAATATGATGTTACGTTATGATGAATTAAATTTAAATTAAGTTCTAGCTTTACTTTCCCACTTCGATTGAGTTGAACAGCTTTGTACACAATTTGTACACAATATCTACTAATATGTCCTTAAGTAGGCTTCAGGTCACCAAAAGAAGAAACATTTATTCAAAAATACAATGTCCAGAAAACCTCAAATCCATGAAAAATCCCAAAATGGAAATCCCAGGTAGGGAACTCATTCTAAGTTGTACTAAAAAATAAAATGGCGTCTGATTCTTTCAACAAATAGAATTATGCAAAAATAAAAAAATGGTAAAACAGTTTGATAACCAATTTTTTACTTGCGACTTATAGGAACTATAAGAGGAAAAATTGGGTCTCGCAATTCTGTCTGTATGTCTGGTTGTCTGTTCGACTACAGCCTGCACGGATCGACTTATTTTTAAGACAAAAAATGACAGCACCTGCCATACGATTTTTTTTTCGAAATTTTATAATTATTTTTTTTTTTCAAAAACCTGTTGCAAAAATTTTCTTAAAAAAATGTCATTTATTTATTAATAGTACCATGGAACCGATTAGGATAATTTTTTTTATGCTAAAAAAAGTTTGAATATTATTGTGTTGTATTCAAATTTTCAAAAAAAAAAAAAAAAAAAAAACATTTGTAGATCTTAGTGCCATCAGTTTTTTTGTAAATAAATTATGTAGCTGATCCTGAATACTGTCAACTAATTTCTCAATTTTCGCTCAATTTTTTTTTTAAACTTGAGAAATTAAAGTTTCTTAAAATAATCTACAAGATGTGAGAAAAAAAAATGTATTTTACCTGAAAAGAACGGTACTCACCATACAAATGCTAAAAAATGGTTTTCGAAAATCGTATTTTCCTGGAAAACGGCGCCTAGAATTTTTAAATTTTTACGATGTCTAATTTAATAATATTTTTTTTTAGAGTTAAAAAAAAATATTTCTTTTGGAAAATTCGATATCTCAAAAACGGATCAGTATTTTTTTTTGTAAATTTAATTTTTATCCTTTAACTAATAAAAAGTTTATATTAAGCCCCATTTAGACTTTTGTTCTTCATTCGTTGTACGTTGTTCGTTGTTCGTTCTTCTCTCAACAAGGAACAACGAAGAAGCATTCACATTAATTCGGTTTTGTTTTTAGTTCGTTCTTAACAACAAAATGGATAACAACACATTGTTGGCAGTAGCGGCACTATTAATTGTTCAAAAAATAAGAAGGCGAAGGGTTAGTTGATGAAAAGAAAACATTTATCACACATAAACATAATAGAAGAGTTAAGACTTAAGCCAGACGATTTCCGGAATTATTTGCGAATGCCCGAAGAAACATATGTTAAGCTTCTTGGTTTGGTGAAAGCGTTTGTATAAGTCAATAAACTCCTCAATTACTTCTTTTGATAAATTCCTTGAATCAGACATTTTTTAAACAATGCAATATCAATATGAACGTACACGATGAAAGTATTTAAAAAAATGATTATAAAGAAAACATGAGATAGGTGTATTTTTTTTTTTCAATTCTTCTCATTGTTTTTGTTCGTCGGCTACTATGAACTGAATAGACTAAGAGCCCACAGCAATTTTTGGGTGTGATTGATAACAAAAAATAATTAGCATAATTAGATAGGCCTTTTATAGTTATTTACAATAGGAGCAATAGTGCATAACAGTGCATTAAGTATTCAGTTCTTTCCAAGTCCAAATAATTGTGATAACAACTTTGCCAAAATTTAGATTGAAAATATCGAGGTGCAAGACGTGTTACAGAGAGCCTTCTGCCTGCCAGACGCGATAAGAATAGGCTACTTCTTGCACTAAGAAGGCCACCTTCAAAACGTCTTGGACCTCGATATTTACAATGAGGGCACTTAGCTGGTCATTTTGAAGTTATGGCGAATTTTGTATCCCAATTTTTTTAGAATTTGGAAAGAACTGCATACTTGATGCACTATTATGCCCACTAGAGTATGCCAGACGTTCACATTCATAAATAACTATAAAAGGCTTATCTAATTATGCTAATTATTTTTGGTTATCAATCACACCCAAAAATTGCTGTGGGCTCTCGGTCTAGAAGGATAATTAAAAATATAGTAATAGTTGTACATATACATATAAATATATACATATATAAAAAAATTCATAAATGTCCCTACAAGTTGCACGCTACTGACAAACATTGTTTATTTAAACAGTTTTCATATTTAAACACACGTTGCCGGGGTAACAACGAACAACGAATATGGAAATTTCCCAGCTCCTTTGAATTTGTACGTTCTTCATTCGTTGTTAGTTCGTTGTTCGTTTTTATCATTTACATTCTCGTTTTCCGTGTACGTACAACAACGTACAACGTACACAGACGACAAGAACGAAAAAAAATTTTGTATATAAAAGCTTTTTCTATTTAAGAAACCACTACAACCACTTACATAAACTAATATTTGTTTGAATCACATGGCATCCTGTTTTTAGCTCCAACGAGAAAAGGTGTTGTTTTAGTCATTTAAAAAATGAGTTTTATGCTTATGAAGAGTTTTTCTCTAATAACGAAAATTCCGAAACAAATAAATATCCAGAAACTCCACTTCCCGCATGAGGTACCGAGTGATAAGCTCATTAAACTCCGATCTTTAAAGCATTTGCTTAATAGAGTATACAAAATTGTATGGAGTTTAAAGTTTCGAGAACTCAATACTTTTTGATGTCATTGAAGCAAAATGTACTCCCATTGCCATTGTCCTTGATTGGCACTTTCATCGAAGCAACCAAAAAGCTGTCATGTAATAATTCCCATCCCTCGAACACCTTCGGAATCCTTCATGTCTTTCCTTGGTTTTTCTTTATTTCACAAGCAGTGCTCACTTGAAGTAGCCAGTTGTATTCTTTTCTTCAAGCAGTTCATCTGTAACGCCCGTTTCGGCAGGAATGCTCATCAGTTCACCGTCGAGCCTCATTTTGTCGGACCGTCAAATATAGAGATTCGTTTTTTAGTCGCAATTTAGTCTCTTACATAAGAGCAAGTTCGTGCGACCCAGTCGTGCATTTTTTTTCTGATCCAATCAGAATTTAGAAGAAATGTCTTAGAAATTACTAAGGTTTTATTTTAAATCGCAACAGGTGGTTGTAATTGGTTTTTGGTGCTTTTTACGAGCTTTAAGCACTGCGTTGTTAACTAAATTAGTTCTTGTTAAATAACTGGCTCATGTTTAACTCTGGTATAAAATGCACCTGACGGAATTTGTTCAAAATTGAGTGACGTACTGCTTTGATCTTTGACTAAGTTTTCTGTCTTTTCAGTATTTTTTTTTATACTAATTATAAAAAGTTACGTATGAAGGTTTTTATAATACAAATTCTATATACTACTGAAATAAATCAGCCAAGTAGAAGACTTAGCACTATTAATGTACTTGTTGAATTTTTGATTCAAAATAGCTTTTTTGGCCTTTAGTCCACAAAAAGTCTAAGCTAAGTCTTCTACTTGGCTGATTTATTTCAGTAATATATAGAATTTGTATTATAAAAACCTTCATATACTCGTAGAATCAATGCCAGGCCACAGGCAAAAACTTCCAACGTTAATGATTACAATTTTAATCTTGGTTGGATATAGTTCACATTGGATTTTTGTCAAAAAATCGATGTAAGATGAACTGAATTTAACAAAAATTGCGTATTGACAAGGTCCTCACAGACAACTGATGAGTCCATGTGAGATCACCCGGACGAAACGCCAATTTTTGTGGACTAAAGGCCAAAAAAGCTATTTTGAATCTATAAAAAGTTACATTAACTTCAAATTTCTGCAATTTCTATTGAAAATAAATTAATCTCAATCCAACCAAATGTAACGATTAACCTTGTTAATTAATTGGGTGAAGGTTGTCTGCATGCATATGCATTGTTTTAATTATAATTGATCTGATTCGATTACTTTTCTGCCAAACTATTTGATTTGATTTTGTTTTCGTTTGAATGAATTATTGTGTTCATTTAACTTATTTAATAGATTTGTGTAACCGAATTTAAAACCGATCGAAGCTACCTTTTTCTTAATTAATAATGAAAACAAGTTTATTATTCGAATCAAAACTCAAGTACATGTTAATATTGTTAAATGTTTAATAATCCTACTCGTATCTTCAAATTTGTACGAGCATTAGAAAAGTTGTATCGACAAACTACCGCAAACATATTCAGTGGCAAGGTCTAATCAGAAATGATGGAGCTAAATAGATTAGTTATACAAGACTGTCCACTACTGTTAGTGCTTTTTCTGGATAATCAAGTAGATACGTTTGGAATAGAGATTGTCAGCTTGAAAATTAAAGTAAATATGCACGCATATGACAAAGTAATACTTTGGTGAATCATCCTTGTTCTTTTCAAATGATTAAAAACAACTTTTTTGGAAATATTTTAAATTGTGAACCTTGGAAAAAAACGTGAACAAATCGAAAGTTAAGATATTTCAAAAAGAATTTGGCACATTAGCAAGAAATAAATCAGGCTTTAGAGAAGTATTGCAAATAAAGTTGCATTTAACTTAAATATGGAAAAACATTTAACATCTAAAGTTTGTAAGGCTAAAACAGATTTTTTTTTTACAATTTACACGAGCTCAAAGATTTATTGAGATTCTTATATTGTTAATAACAGCACGAGTGATGGGGGAAAATAAGAGAGTGAGATAAAGGAGGTGTGGATGAACATTGGTTTTGAAAGTTTCCAAGTTAATATGGCAAGTGAAAACCGTGCCGAGAAAATTTCCATAATCGAGTGTTGCGACTAAAAAACGAATCTCTATATTTGACGGTCCGACAAAATGAGGCTCGACGGTGAACTGATGAGCATTCCTGCCGAAACGGGCGTTACAGATGAACTGCTTGAAGAAAAGAATACAACTGGCTACTTCAAGTGAGCACTGCTTGTGAAATAAAGAAAAACCAAGGAAAGACATGAAGGATTCCGAAGGTGTTCGAGGGATGGGAATTATTACATGACAGCTTTTTGGTTGCTTCGATGAAAGTGCCAATCAAGGACAATGGCAATGGGAGTACATTTTGCTTCAATGACATCAAAAAGTATTGAGTTCTCGAAACTTTAAACTCCATACAATTTTGTATACTCTATTAAGCAAATGCTTTAAAGATCGGAGTTTAATGAGCTTATCACTCGGTACCTCATGCGGGAAGTGGAGTTTCTGGATATTTATTTGTTTCGGAATTTTCGTTGAAGCCCTACTATTAATGGGGTAATGTGTGCTGTCATCTTGCTGGAATCAAATCCTACTGAAAGAGATATGCCTTCGGTGTAGTTCTAGTTAAAAAAAACTACTTCAATATCTTAAAATAATGGTCTCCAGTGCCAGATACTATTACATAATTTTCTTTAAAGAAATACGGCACACCACACAGTGACTCGGTCTGGATGCAATTTCGTCTTCTGGATTGAGCTCACTTCACGTACCACAGTTTTGCTTGTTTACATTATCATTACATACAAATAAGCCACATCAGAAATAAACAAGGAATTTATCAAGTTGTTGTCTTCTTTGGCCATTTCAATAATGTTTTGGCGAACAGGCAAACCCAGTAACCAGCTCGTAATTTATACTTTGGAAATAAATCAAGTTTAAGTCATCATGAATTATCCGTTGTAATGACCGTCTGCTAACTCCCATTTACGCGTTAAGTTTCTTTAAACCGAACATATGTAGGAATCTCGATGATTTGGTATACATGCAATGCTTCTAGATTCGGCAAACGTTTTTACCAGCCTCATAATCGTCCATCTACTCCCCAGACTGCCACCAAAGTCACGCCATTTTTGCTTTAACTTCTGGTCATGTAAGAATTTGGTTACAATGGTATCTGGCCTGTTTGTCCTTAACCGATTGTCTTCAGTTAAGTAAAGTACTTGAGTGGGCTTATCAACAAGCGGACTAAGGAGGTGTATCTCAGCAAAGATATCAACGATACATATGTTCAGATGCTGTTTGTCCTGAAAACCGGAACTAACTTGTGTATATTGATTTGCCCGCAATAACGACTTCAGGTTATAAGGAAACAGTTCGGGAAATGAAATCAGACAGCGCATCAAAAGAAAGATCTCGTGAGTCAACAGAAAGGCAATTCTATTCACAGGAAATTAATAAATCTAAGTAAAAGAATTCCGTTTTGTTTTATAAAACAGCTTTAGATATTTTATTTTTCAAAATTTTCATCATTAATTAAATTAGACATTTTAAACTTTTCGGATTAGCCGCGTTATAAATATTTAATATTTAGCGAGTTCAATACAGTACTCACCCCGAACGTTCGCTCGATACAATTCGCAGCGAAACGTTCGGGATGAGTACTGTATTGAACTCGCTAAATATTAAATATTTATAACGCGGCTAACCCGAAAAGTTTAAAATGTCTATTGTAAACAACCGCGAAAACCTTTTTTTTTTATTACATAATTTTACTAATCTTAAAAAATGCTTTACCCGGCTCAATGTTTCCCACTCATTGCAATTTGCAGACATTCAAAATCAATGTGCATCGGTATCTCCTTTCTCATCCTATCCTATTTTCCTAATTGCTCGCACTGTGTTTAATATAAAAAAAAAAAAAAAAAAACATAAATTATTTGAAGTTTTTTATAAAACAAAACTTAATTCTTTTACTTAGATTTAAAAATAAAATATAACATGAAGACAAAATCACAAACATACTGAAAACTAACATAAATGTCACTCTTATTTAGTATTTATTTACATATTTCGTTTTATTTTTTACAGTAGACAAAAGTCTTTTTATAGCAAAAGTTGAATTCCATGATAAAATTAATTTTAATAACAAGCCAAATTTTGAAAGATTTAAGATAATTTAGTTTAAATTTTATGTGTTAACAGAAGATAATTATTTCACAATATATCGAAAAAATCAGATAAACAATTTTGCAAAAGTAATAGTAAAAGTAAAAGTAATCAAAGATTTCAAAGAAAAAAAAAAATAAATAATTTTAGAAATTTTCAATAAATATCCGCCAAATACCTAAATAGAACACTATTTAAAAGCAAATTTCCTCTTAGTTTTCGAATGTCCAAAGGTAGGGAGTACCTGACAGCGTAAACAAAGAATTGGCGTAAAAAAAATGGTTGAACAAATACAAAAGATCGAATCGAACAGGAGAGCACGATTTTGTTGTATATGTAGATATGACGGTTCTTTCTTTATTATGATATTGTTCAAAGTCTTCAGCATGATGAAATTTAAGTATCCGTTTAAGGAACTTCTTGGTAATTTTTTGTTGTAATTAGATACATGATCAAAACTTTTCAGATTTTATACGTACCAGATTATGTTGTTGAAGGCAACATTTAAATTTTGTTTAGATTCCGAGCTGTGACTGCAAAATATCTGACAACCATAAGTGATTATTGGCATTATTAAAGTTTTTGCTAAACAAAGTCTTATATTTAGTGGAGTGCATTCCTTTGTAAAGGAAAGAGTAGGAGGCATCCATACATGCTGCTTACGATACGTTGTATATGGTAGTCCCAACGCAGTGTGGAATCAAACCAAATTCCTAAGTTCTTTGCCTTTTCGACATATTCTACGAGTATATCCTGATTACCAATGCGTGTTGGAGGAAAATAACTGAGCAAGTTTTTGTTTAAAGAAAACTAAACATTTTGATTTTGTTGGATTCAATCTCATATTACGAGTATTTTCTTCAGACCAGTGTAAGATACTTTCAAGATCAATATTTAGCAAGTGAACTCCATTTTCAATCATACCCAATTTACAACTAAGACGAATCTGTGCATCATCTGCATACAAATCAATAGACGAATGCTTAACCTGCATAGGGAGTTCATTTATGCACATGGAAAATAGCAAAAGTCCAAGTATCGACCCTTGGGGGACACCAGAAAAAAGATCCAAGAAACTAGAGATACGCTTTCCAACTACTACAGCTTGTCTTCTCCCGGAGAGGTAAGAGCATAAAATTCGCAGCTGAGTCATAAAACAGAAATTCACATTTCGTTTTTGAAACAAAGATACTTGACCGTATGAAAGGCCTTAGAAATGTCAAGCAATCCTACGAATGATACAAACTCCTTATCCAAAGCACACCTAAGATCATCCGTCACTTTAAGTACAGCAGATACTCAGCTGTGATTTTTCCGAAAACCTGAATGATTTACACATAATAGATTGTTATTTTTTTTAAATAACTTGTGATTTGATTATGTAATAGTTTTTCTAGGACGGAAGGATCGAAATAGACCTGTATTCGGTTGGCAATAAGCGTGTTGCAGAATTTTTTATAATAGGAATAACTTTGGCGGATTTCCATGTGTCGGGGAAAGAACTAATCATAATAGCGGTGTTAAAAATGTGTGTGAGACAAGGAAGTATATACTGTAGAATCATCTTTATAAACAGGGGATGCATTTCATCAAAACCTATGGCTTTGGATTTTATTTTCAATATACTGGCAACTACATCAACGTCTTCAATCCACTGGAATTCAAAATGGTTGCCAAAGACCCTTTCGTTTTCCTGGTTCATTGGGGTAACTGCGTTTTGAGATGCGGACTGAACTTTTACAAAATCTACGTTAAGAACATCAGGGTTAATGTTTTCGGGATATTTTTCTCCTGAGCGACCAACACCGAGATCTCGAATATTTTTGCAAAGCGTTTTCGAGGGCAGATCTTCACTTAGGTGATTTGAGTAAACTTGTATTTTGGCTTCTCTTATATTTATATTCACTTTGTTTCGAAAATTGTGTAAATCTGGTAATCGAAAGCGTTTCCACTGCTTGTAAGATAAGTCCCTTTTTTTAATCAATGTCTGTATTTCTTGTGTAAACCACGAATTCTGATAATTTTAAACTTTTTTTATCTTTAACTTAACAGGAAAGGGAACAGTCATTCAATTCATAAATATCCTGCGCTGTCCAGATCGAGAGCCTAACTATTCAACGACCTTAGAGAACTATCTGAACTCAAAATCGACGATTTCTCTAATGGGTACTTCTCGATCCTAAGACCTCAAGCTAGCTAGAAGGGAGCTCATAATCCCTCATCATATTCCATAAAATCTACAAGTCAATCGAGTTTATGTTATCAAAACGGCGCACTCCAGCGCTATTTGGGTAGCTGGAGCAAGTCTGCTTGTGGCCACCATTTCTATCTACTTATCTACTATTTTGGTAAAAAAATTTCTGGAGATTGCAAATGTCAAAAAACTTTCTAAATAGTATCAATTCGATACAATTATATGAGTTCCTTATCGCTGCTAATGCCTTCAGAACGAGAATAATTACCGAACACTTCTAATAAACGATAACTTTTAAATTTACCGAAAAAAATTAAAGAAATGGCCTCTACCAACTAACTGAACTTAAAACTAAATCATTAGTTTTCAGTTTTTCTCAATGATTACTATGTAAAATTTATTGATTAAAATAAAAAATCTATGAAGCTGAAGATCGCTGCATCCAAATTTATGTTTTCATTTAGGATAGCAGATCTCGATAAGTATCAAAGATATTGGAATATTTTAAACGCCAAAATGTTGGGCGCAAATTTTCCTAGGGGCGATGTCCGTTACTTTTTTTTAAATTGTACCTCGTTATATTTTATTTTAGTGAGTTTTAAAACTTTTAAGACAAAAAAATTTTTAGGAGAGGATATATCCCGCAATAATTTTTTTAGAAATAAAATAAATATGACCCAAAGTAGAATATACGTTTCTCTAGGGGCGATGTTTCTCCTTTTTTTTATTTTTTTTTTATTAAGCTTATTTAACCGTGAAATTAACAAAAAAAGAAACAAAAAGTTTGGACCCTTATAACTTTGGATTGACTAATCGTAGGTAAAAAATCGGTACATGAAAAAATTAGAATTTCCAAACTCTAGGGGCGATGTTTTTTCTTTTTTTTATTTTTTTTTGTCTATTAAAGTTTTTTTAAACATGAAAGTTAAAAAAAAAAAAAGTTTAGACCCTTATAACTTTGGATCAACTAACCGTAGGTATAAGAACGGTGCATCAAAAAATTAGAATTTCCAAACTCTAAAGGCGATGTTTTTTCTTTTCTTTTATTTTTTTTTATTAAATTTTTTTAAACATGAAAGTTAAAAAAAAAAGTTTAGACCCTTATAACTTTGGATCAACTAATCGTAGGTATAAGAACGGTACATAAAACAATTAGAATTTCCAAACTCTAAAGGCGATATCTTTTCTTTTCTTTTATTTCATGTTCTTGAGTCATTTGTGTTCTAGCAAACTTGGTGCCAGTGCCATACTTGTAAACGGTGGGCAGAGTTTGGATGTCTGAACTACTTGAAAAAAAACTGAGGAAAAAAAGGAGAAACATCGCCCCTAGAGAAACGTATATTCTACTTTGGGTCATATTTATTTTATTTCTAAAAAAATTATTGCGGTCTATATCCTCTCCTAAAAATTTTTTTGTCTTAAAAGTTTTAAAACTCACTAAAATAAAATATAACGAGATACAATTTAAAAAAAGTAACGGACATCGCCCCTAGGAAAATTTGCGGCCAATATTTTGGCGTTTAAAATATTCCAATATATTTGATACTTATCGAGATCTGCTATCCTAAATGAAAACATAAATTTGGATGCAGCGATCTTCAGCTTCATAAAAATCTAGTCTATAAAACAACGTAATTCTTCTTTGAAAATGTATTTGTCTATTTCATAATAAAACATCAATCTATATTTCTCAACATTTTAACCGAAAAAAGATACATACTCAGTGCCAGCCACAGGAATCCTACCACAAAAATCATGTCTTTGCGGTGGAGATAATTCACGACTCGACTCCAAAACTAGTTCCTTTTTGAAGTTCTTCAGTTAATCCAATTAAGAACGAATCACTTTATACGCTTTGGGCTTAAGAAGATTTTCTTTAAATCTAAGCTTCAATAAGCTCCTCTTTACACCTTAGGAAAATTAAATTCACACTGAATTAAAACTGCCATTACATAAATATTCAAATCGGATTCGATAATCCGAAAAGAAAAATCTGATCACACAAATCAATTTCACCAATCAAACACAGAATTTCACGGATTAATTTCCAATTCAAAGAATCCGAAAAGACAGAAAAAACCAAAGATGCTGATCTCGAAGCAGCGACGAAGACGACGACAATGGTCTCGAACTAGCAACATATACAATTTGTACTCAAGATGTGACCAAAGCAAGACGCACGAATACGTTCTCGATGCACGACGGGCGAAGCGATACTAAAGCTTTCATGGTAGTATCTTGGCAAATTTAATGGTAACGAAAGTGAATTCAATAAAAATACCAAAAGACGCTCAAGATACTCAACAAACCGTTAACAGTTGGTTCAGCTCTTTGCACGATTGTAACAATCTTGGAAACTCCATAGTCAATAGAGACAATCTGAACTGCATTGCCGACAAACTTGCCGGCTTTTTTTTTTAATGATCGATAGAGAGAAAAAGAGAATGAACTAAGAAAATGTTTATTTACATTTGCTTCCCTCTCTCTTAAAGATTCCTCAAAGAGAACTTCAAATTTGCAAAATAACAACAAAATACCGTAATCCATGTTCACGCCATACCAAAAGAGATTCCGTCTTCTAATTGAAATGGTTGTCGTAGGTCATGATGATGGATGCATAAAGCAGCGCCAAAAGTCACCAATTGACTGTTTTTGTTTTTGTTGTTGTTGTTGTGATTGTTTGGCTCGGCGATAGAAATCTTTAATGAAACTGCCTGAAACTACCTGGCGGCACGACTCTAATGGATGCGCCAATCTTGCATCTTCATGGGGTAATACGAAGTTTGCTGGTTGGTTGGTGGTTAGTTAGGAAAATGTTTATCTAATTAAATTGTTGTGGAGATGTGAAAATTATTGACGTTGTTATTAGATGAAGAGAGATAAACGTGGAAAAAGAGAAGCTCAGAGATCGAACCTAACATTGCAGATTGTTCCTGCTGAGGAAGATGCAAAAGCTGATCTGTTCATTAGATGTGTTTTTTTTTTTTTGAATGATTTGTATCGTTAAGATGGTTTTTGTTATTTGGGCTTAATTGCTTATGTTTGAATTTTGAGGCACATAATTAACTTGAGCGAATGGAGTGTTTTTATTTATGTATATTCAATAGCTTGTAACGCTTTGATTTATAGATGCAGTAGTTGAATACTTAAACGTTTGATTGATTAAGTGAATCGTAGGGAATGCTGAGGAAGAGCTGACTTTAATTAAACTAGCTAACAATTTAGTTAATCATCGAACATGCTATCTAAAAAAAGATGAATCTTTTTAATTCCGGTTTAATACCAAATAAAGTGCTTAACTGTATTCCAAGAACTCGATCTTGTATTTCAAGTAGCTAAGTATTTTTTGTATTTATAGCGGTAAATACCAATTGGTAACAAAGGTGAGAGGTTTATAAGACTATAGTTGCCAAGCTATTAAATTCAATATTTAAAAAAGTTAATAAGATGTGGTCACAACCAGTCTTAAGGAGTTCCGAAACATTCGAAATAAACCATGTACGTCAAACCTGTCTTGTAGGTCACTCTTGCAAATTGGCCTCCTGAACAAGTTGACCAATATTTAACTGCGACAAGTAAATTCGAAACAAATGTTTTTTAAAATATGTTTATTAGTTGTCGACCTGTTTATCTTGGGACTTGCTCTTTTTATCTCATCTGTTATATAAAATACCCGGCGGAAGTCGACCACAAAGGTAATGTATATAGGTTAGATTTTGTTCCACATTTTCAATTAACCAACGAACAAAACGACTAGACAAAGCGGTAAAATAACAAATTGTTTCCCCTTTGAACATCGTTTCTACAATATCAGATGAATAATTCCTTTAGTTTGTTATATCAAGGGTTAAAGTGTTCCTTTTCTATAGAATAAAACCTTATAAGCAGTGCTTATAAAGTATGATGAACATATTCTTTTACATAATATGTACGTACAGTCTGTCTAAAGGAATTGATTTTATTGATTTTGATATGCCACCAAGGATACCGATAGTCGAGCTTTCTTACGGTAAGAAGGCAGAAATTTTGGAAATAATTGGAAAACGGGACTTTGGTGACAAAATTTGCAGTTTAAAAGTGGACTATTGGCTGCATAAACGCCCAAAAGCAAAAAAAATATTGAATAAAGGAAAACACCAATTAAAAAGAACTCTTTTTAAAAACGTTAATCTTGGAATCCTGTCTTTTTTTTAAGAAGGCAGATCACAAAACATTCCCGTGAGTCGTCCATTGCTGCAAGAAAAAGCAAAACATAGGCGATGAATTTAAAATTAAAAACTTTCATGCCAGCAATGATTGTTTGGAAGCGTTTCGGAAGAGACATCCCAACATTCAATTTCGTGTATTGTGTGGCTAAGGTGTGTTGGAAAAATAGGCTACCTCAACTCTTGAAAGACTTTCCACCAGAAAACCAATTTAATGCTGATGAGTCAGGATTTTTTTAACGTCAGCTTTCAAAGAAAAGTCTTGTTGCAAAAGGTGAAAAAGGGGCAAAAGAAAGGCTTAGTATTTTGTTTTTTTCTGTAGCCACAGGTGGAAAATTAAAGCCACTTGTTATTGGAAATGCTGCCCAGAATTGTATGTCAATATGAAATGCGTTAATACGCGTTGACATAATATTAAATGCGTTGGACTTTCATGCAGAGAGTCTTGGGTTCGATTCTTTTTTTTTTTTTTTTTTTTTACACTATCAGAATTGGTCGAAGAAAGCTTATAGCAAGCTCCGTCTTTCGACCAATGGTTTGCCAACACAGAGAACTGTGTTATACCACCGGCTCATCATTTAGTGCAGTGTTAGTTGTTAGTAGGCAAACTCTATTACAATTAACACTGACACAAGAAAACATGAAAAATAAACAAATAATATTACGTTAGAACAAAACAATAACCTAACATGAAACAAAGAACATTTAGGAGCGTGGACCACTGGTTTTGAGAAGGTTTTTCAATTTACATTTATTTATATTTAAATCAAAAATCAACAAATTCTTTAGACCAGCGCTTAATAAACCCTAACATTGAATTGGCCTTATTCACGATTTTATTAATATGAGCAGAAAAATCTAAATTGGGTGTAAAAAGAACTCCAAGGTCCCTTACAGTCATAACACGAGTTAAAATGTGCCGTGAGATAACATATTCATGAGAGTAAGGAGAACGTTTTTTAGAAAAAGTCATAGTTTGACATTTTGTCGGGTTGAGGTTCAGACTGTTCTTTTCACACCACAAGGCAAAATGGTTAATATCATCTTGCAGTAAAGCTCGATCATTTGAAGATACTATATTTTTATAAATCTTCATATCATCTGCAAAGATTAGAATTTCGCTATTGCGAACACACAGAGGAGCATCATTAATAGCCAATTTAAAGAGTAGTGGTCCCAAATGGCTTCCCTACGGAACACCTGATTTGGCAATAAACTCTCTTGAGTATGAATTTCTGAATTTGACTTGATATAACCTATCTTCAAGATATGACGATATCCACTTGATGAAAGGTGGTGGAAATCCGTATGAGTGAAGTTTAAACTTGATAATCTCATGAGACAGTTGATCAAAAGCTTTCGAGAAGTCAGTGTATACACAATCAACTTCTTGACAACTTTCTAGAGAGTTTAAACATTTATTCAAAAAGACAACAAGATTAGTAACAGTAGAACGTTTTTGCATAAAACCATGTTGTTGGTTGCAGATAATAGATTTACATATAAATGTCAAACTGTCACATACAACTTGTTCGAACAACTTCGGAATGCAAGAAAGTTTGGAAATTGGTCTATAGTTGGTAATATTGGCTTTATCTCCCTTTTTAAATACTGGCGTTAAAAATGCTTTCTTCCAAACTGCAGGGAATTTACCTAATTTTAAGGATAGAACAAAAATATTACGCAGAGGAAGAGCTAAAACAGACTTACATTTCTTCAATAAAGCGGGTGGTATTCCATCGGGTCCAATAGAATAGTCGTCTTTTAAATGTGACAGAAAGTCCAAAATTTTGTCGTGATCTATTGTAATATTATTAAAAGATACCTGAGGACAATTTCGTAAGAATTGAAAATAGTTATCGTCAACAACAACAGGGGAATCAATGAAGGATTGGCTAAAATTATTTGCAAATCCCTCACAGATTTCTGTAGTAGTACTCAAGATTACGTCATTATAAACGAGATTAACAGGATAACCGTCGCTTTTCTTTTTGGAATTTATAAATTTCCAGAAGTTTTTCGGGTCTAATTTCAGGGAAAGCCCCATGGTTTGAAGATAATCATTATAACATTCATAAGAGAGTTTTTTGAATTCTTCTAAAAGGGAAAAGTAAACTACTTGATTCTCTACTGTCATGAACCTTATATATTTTTTCCAAGCCTTATTTCTTTTATTTCGAAGGCATTTGAGTTCTTTTGTGAACCAAGGATGACAAGAAGAGTTAGAGGGAATAGATCTTTTTTTAGGGACAGTTTCATTTATGCATCTCATCAAAATAGAATAGAAGCTTGAGACAGTTTTGTCAAGATCATTAGAAATCGGTAAACGTTCTATACCGGAAATAATTAAACTATCTAAAAGCTGTTGAAAATCACCTCTCCGAAAGTCAAAAGTATAAGAACAGTCGTGGGGATTACTATTTTCAAGTAAATGACCACTCAAGTCAAGAATAATGTCAAGAGGCGGGTGATATTGATCTATGTTAGATAAAGCAGAGATAGATTCTACCACTACTGTACTAACGGCGTCAGATGAGAATACAAGGTCAAGTTGTCTATTCATATTATTTCGTATACAGCTAATTTGCTGTAAATCTGTAGAGATAATATTATCCAACATTTGGAGCTCTTGTTGGGGTGAACTTGTGGAAGCTTCAAAATAGGATTCATCATCAGAGGGAACCCATTCGATATGGGGAAGATTAAAATCCCCTAATAAAAGAATTTTACTGTCAAGGCTAGCTAAACTGAAAATAAATTCGAGTGCTAAAGAAAGTTCAGTGTATACGGAACCAGGACTTTTAGGTGGAATGTAAACATTTAAAACAAATAAGACTAAAGATTCCTTAGTTATTTTGACGCATAACAGATCAATTGTCAGATTGAATGGGAAGACTATTTGTGTTGAGCAGAAATTACTTCTAACAGCAATAAGTACTCCCCCGCCAACTGAATTTGTAACGTAAACGTGACGGTCCTTTTGGAAAACTAAGAACTCATTATCAAAAAGTTCCGTGTCTAATATTGTTGCGTTAAGCCAAGTTTCTGTAAGGGCAAAAAGATCGTATGGCAAAACTAGGGAATTTTTGAAAGTCTTAGAAGTTTTACTTCGAAGACCTCTCACATTTTGGTAGTAGATGCAGAACCTGGGCAATTTTTTGAATTTATACTAGGAGACGAATTAAAATTTGATTTCCTTCTCAAGGGCGCTGTAAATTCTTTTACCAATGTGTTAGGAGGCCAAGAAGTATTACATATGGGTTCAAAGAGAGAATTGGGAGCTATTATTTTAAAGGAGGCTACGAAGCTGTTTGGTTTGCTTATTTTGGAGCATTTGACGCATGATGAATTGACAATAGCCTTAGTAGCAATCAAATGATCCACAACATCTTCAGGCATCGTTTCGGGTTGGAGACGAGATATAAATATGGCCCTGGGCTTCGGAACTGAAATTAAAGTTTTTGGACCAGTAACGACAGATTCCTGTGTTGGAGTCAAGTCAAGATTTTCGGTGACAGGTTGAGGTGGAATGGGTTCAGTGTGTTCAGAGGAGGTTTCGGTAACATTAGTATTTGGTTCATTAATATGGAGTGATTCGATAGCCGGGTCGGATAGAGTTATTGAATTTTCAACGACTTCACTACCAATAAGGGACGTTTTTTTAGGTGCCGGACCTAGGTTGGCTGACATGGTGGTCATGTCCCTTCTTCTCTTTTTGCTTTTTTTAGAAGTTAAAGGATTTGATGAGAGAATATCATCCGTTGAAGAGGAGTTGTCCGCTACTAGCACCGGAGAAGGGATGCTATCAACCGTTGTCACAATATTAGCAAAGTTCGAACTTAACTCATCAAATCCCTTGGAGATTTTCGTTAGCTCATCTTTTAAGGAGGATAGCTTAAAACAGAAATGAGCTAGCGAAATCTTTCTACAGTTAAGACAATACCAAAAAGCAATACTCGAAGAATTTATTTTGTCCATTAACGAGTTATTTGTACCGACACATTTGGCATGGAATAGATTTTCTGGCTGCAAAAAAGTTTTTCAGGAATGAACTGCCTCTTGCTAACAACAAAATCGAATTGTTAGTTAATTTTTTTTTAATTAAAAATGCACAACTGGTTCGAACGAACTTGCTCCTATGTAATAGACTCGGAACTTTAAAAACGAATGTTATTAAGGAAAACTGTTCATAATGATAAAATTAATTTTTTAAATTCTTTTAGCAGTAAGAGATAAAAACAGAATGCTATCCAAATATGAATTTATGCAACAACAAAAATTATAAGTCGTTCTAGTGGTTTCTTAAAAAAATAAGCTTTTATGTACAGAATTTTTGAAACATTTTTAAGAAAAAATTTTGGTACGCCAACTTTAAGTTTTTATTATTGTACGAATAAGAGTTAAATTTCCAAGCAAAAATATTAAGCCGTTTTTGAGATATCGAATTTTCCAAAAAAAAAAAGACTTTTTTTTTCAAAAATTGAAAGAAGTTTACAAATTTTCGGTTTTTGGTAATGTTTCATAACTTCCACATTTATTATTCAATTTCATTGATCTTATGCGTTTTAGCTTTGTAAAAACAATATCTTTCACTTGAGATCTTAAAACTATTTTAAGTTTTTTTATTTCTATCTTTACGGAATGACTTAAAACAAGCGATTTTCAAAAAACGGCAAAAAATTGTGTTTTTTGAAACTTTGAACGGCTTTTTCTTGATGATTGTTGGGCCGATTTACACAAGTCGTATACTGTTGGAAAGACAAACAAAATATCTGTTCAAAACTATAAAGTATATGTTAGTTAGTTCAACCGTTTTTGAGAATTAGGCTTATACATGGAAAAGGAGCAGAAGAACACGTTTTTTGGCCATATCTCGAAAACGCTTCTTTGGAAAAATAAATGATTGCCATTTTCGTGTTCAGAGAGCCAAAATTGGTCTAGAAAATACTTTTTTGTTGAGTAACTTTTTTTGTGTAAACTAGTGTAATGAGAAATTCAAAATATGGTAGGTACAGTCAGTAATATCTTGTTTTCAATTTTTTTTTATTAAATTAAAGATCGTCAGAATTAATCGAAATAAAAAAAAATTTAGCAAAATTCTCGGAACCGTTTTCGAGAAAAATACGATTTTTTTTCTCATATCTTGTAGATTATATTAAGCAACTTTTATTTATCAAGTCTTAAAAAAATCGAGCATGGGGCTTTCGAAATATTGAGTTTTACCCCCTTATTACGGCTGGCGAGTCGAACAAATAAACATGTGAGTGTGAGAAATTAGTATTACGGTTAGCGAATCGAGAACCTTTGATTCGACTTAAATGTCATATATTTGATATTTTTAATAAACAATCAAATTTCGAGCTCGAACTGTAAAGTTCGCCAACCGTAGTATGTCGAATGTGTACTTCGCTAATGAAAAAATCTCACCTCGAACGTTCGATTCGCAAACCGTAATAGGGGGGTTAAATAAAAAATTTTAAAAATTTTCTTAAAAATCCAAAAAAAATTTTTTTTTTTTAAATTTGAATACACAATAATATTGAAACTGCTGGGGCTAGCCTTAACATAAAAAAAAAACGATCAAAATCGGTGGTACCGTTTTTGGGAAAATTTGTGGGACAGGTTTTGAGAAAAAAAATATTAATAAAATTTCGAAAAAAAATTCGTATGGCAGGTACCGTCATTTTTGGTCTTAAAAAAAAAGAAAATAAACGTGTGGGGGGAAAAATCAAAACCCATATCTATCAAGTGCGAGACCCTCTTTTTTGGTCTTCGCTATCATCGTAATGTCAACTTTGATCAAAATCTCGAGTTCGATTTTTTTCCGAATGCATTACTTGCTTTATAGTACCTATAAGTCGCAAGTAAAAATGATTTTGAGTGATGGAAATCTTTATTTGGACCTCACTAATTTTTTTCTGTTACGTGGAAAAGATGATATCCGCCAGTTTTTATACATATTTGTGCCCGTTTTATGGAATTTTACATGACTTTCCGGAAGATTTCCGATGATAGCTGTTCGCATTCCTGTCAAATATTCTCCTTAAGAGCAGCGATTGTCCGAGGCTTTTTGACATAAGCCCGCGACTTCAAGTAGTCCCATAGAAAGAAGTGTGGGATGGTTAAATCGGGCGATCTTGCTGACCGTGCTAAATCGCCAAAACCGAAGATTACACGACGATTGACATTGAGGATGGCTTGACAGTAATTCTCATGCGACAGAAGGTCAGCAGGCATTAACTTATGCACTATTTGCACTTCGCATGGAGCATGGCCTTTCAGGTGGTTGAAGTTTCTTCGTTTTCAGCGACATTAGCAGCCACAACCGAGATATTCTCGGCCGAACGACCAGTCCGGTGGCAGCCACGCCCTGCATGATGGTGGTTCGATAGCAGTTCGAGTCGAGTAGCTAAGCGCCCGAATGTTTGCCCAGTTGGCGCGACACGATTAGGAATTCGACGTCGACATTCACGCTGCGTTAACACCAACGACCCAATTTTGGTCAAAAAAATCGACACAATTACTCCATGCTCTTATATGGAGTATAGCGCTCCGTTGCTTGTCTATTTGTATACTGCAGCTGTTTAGTTCACATATGTATATGTCAAAAATGATTGACGTAGGTACGACGCCATTTGCAAAAATTATAATATCTTCCGATAGGGTGATTCATTTTGCGCTAACTTGTATACATATGTACGTTATTTTAACACTTTTCGGGAAAACATAACTAGTAATAATAATTTCTGAATCTAATTTGATTGAAATAAAATTTTCTCTACATTGCTTACATGTAAGTCAAAAAGCTTACCCGCCAATGATATGCGAGTGGCCATTAAAATTCCACCGCCACTTGCACTTTAGTCCTCAAGCCACTACCGATCATGCTGGTTGTCTTGTTCAAACCAAATGTCGGCAACGTTCATATCGATCAATTCGGTCTAAAAGATGTTGGTTATCATTGTGATCTTTATATGGCCTCACCAACGTGATTTTTGAACAAGTGCGGATCATCTAAAAATGCCCCCAATCAACAGCATTGTTTTTGGTCCCTATTTTTGAGCCCCTGTAGGGGAAGGTGGCCTAAAATGGCACCCCCTAAGGAAAATGTGTCATATCTCTCAAAAATGTGACATTTAAACTTAAATGTTATATTCTTTTCAAAGTTAAATCAATAACGCTTAACTTTTTTTTGCCTTACGAGTTTAAAAAGTTTCAAAAAGTATTTAAAGTATTTAATTTTCAAAAACTCTTCAAATTCCAAAGATCAAAATTGTCTGCGTAAGGTGGCATACTGGTATGCTCTTGTTAATGCATTATCAGTCCAGGACTGTCTCTCTATACATCGTTTATATTTTCCAACCATTTTCACTATAAAGAAAATGAAAATGTAAGGGTAAGTATAAAATGGCACATTATGCCATTAAAGGCGAGTACTTAGTAGACCATTTTTCCCATTTAGGGTTCTTATAGGCCAACTAATTTCAGTAAATTAATAATAAATACTTAATACTTACATGCATTTACTGTTTTCTCCAAAATTGAATGTTTTTTATAATTTTTTTTGTCAACAAACTTTTTACAACATTTTATTGGTTCTACTTTTGTAGATGGCTAGAGACAGTTTGACCTGTAAAATTTCAAACAATAGTTTGAAGCTGCTAGAATTTTGTTTATGTCAGTGATGCCAGATAAACTAAAGAATTGTGTTACCAAACCCTTCTAATTCTGTTCGATTCTATAATTTCTAGCAAGGGGCCATTTTACCTTGGTGGGCCATTTTAGGCCATCTTCCCCTATTACTTGGATCTTCTGCGGGTGCAGGCTTAAGTCCCGACGCACTAGGTCCATGTATGAAACGTGACGTCGTTGAAATGACCGCCTTGGCTTCTTACTCTGGCATGGTTCCGAGTGGTCCAATCTTCCTCATAGATCCGGCTGAATTTGAGTGATGACCTATGTTATGTTCACCTTAAGGGCATGGGTCGATTGTGGATTATTCTCATAGATCTGCGACTTCGGGAAACCCCACAAGAAAAAGTTTATCGGGGTCAGATCGTCACCTCTGCTTGATATAACCTTACTCTCAATAGTTTGTGCAGAATGCCAATCGTGGTATCCGTTGTGTGGCACGTTGCGCCATCCTGCTGAAACAACATGTCGTCCAAATCCATCTGTTTCAATTTGGGCCATACAAAATTCGTCATAATCGTTCTTAAGCGCTCGCAATTGACGTTAATCGCTTTACCAACGTCGTTTTCGAAAAAGTACGAACCAATGACGCCGCCGCCACCAGCCCGAAATCCACACCAAACGCAACTTTTTTAGGATTGATTATCACCTGGCGAACATTGTGTAGGTTGGTGTCGTCAATTGGCCTGTTAACCCATCAATTCATTAAAAAATGTGCCTTGTAGGTAAAGATGATTTTTAGGGCAAAATTAGGGTCCTCTTACAAACGTTCCGAGGTCCTGTCAGCGAACAAACTGCATTTTCTATGGTCATCAACTTTGAGACCCAGGAGCTCAGTTGGATATTGTACGGATGTCGGCCCAAGTCACGACACAAATGAAGTCTGCGAAGAATCGACTCTCATGGGTTTTGCTGTATACTTTCAACGACCGCTGCGATGTTCTCGGCAGCTTTTGCGTTGCATTGACGTACGAAGATGGTTGATTGATTACCGAACCGGTAGTCTCAAATTTGGCACCAAACGTTGAAGAGTCGACTATGAAGGCCACCACACCACGTCTTCAATCGCGTAACTTGCCATTGTGATTTGACATCAGTCGCTGAATAATACACAACAGATTTAACATACATATGTCACTGAAACAAAATGGCCGCCACGGGTTGCCACCCGCGTCAATTGAAAAACTAAAAGAGTTTTTTTTTTAACCATTCAAAAATTAATTGTATGCTAACAAACGTTTTTCTAACAACATTCATTTTGAAAATTCGAAGTCATTTAGATATCAGAGGAAGTTCGTGCAACCCAGTCATGCATTTACAGCCCGATTCTCCCCCTTGTGAGGAGTCACAAGTCACAAGCTCTTGTGACTATTCCTTGTGAGGATTGTTGTGATTCGATAACATTTTGGTATTCTCCCCCTAATCGTCACAAGAAAACTCACAACGAAACTCACCACCGCTTGGTGAGATTTTTAAGTGTCATTATTTGAACAGCTGATTATTCAAAACGAAGAAAATACAAAACGCAAGTTAACATTATTATATTTTATTATTATTATTATTAAATAAACTGACTATCGTGAGGCTTCAAGCTCTGATATCCCAGCATAAAGTTTTCTGAAAGCGACAAAACTTTATAAATGTACTTTTGTATTGTTTTGGAGAACGAATGGTTCATTTGTATCTCTCAAAGTTTTCAAAAGCCGTCGGTGCTGCAAACTTCTTGATACGATTAGTTTCTTTAAAAAAATTTGTTTATTTAAAAATGTTACTTTTCATTTTCGTGGGAAAAATCAGCAATAATATTCACTAGAGCACTTCCATTTTTGTGTACTCATAATTATTCAAAAATTTTCTTACAAAATATGCTGAATGACAATCCAAGAAATATTAAACATTTATGAGTTGTGACCTGTTCTGAAAGAGGTCACAGTTTCGATTGTTTTTGTGACTCTCACAAGTTGTGACTGAGCGGCAGAATTCGAAAAAGTCACAAAATCAATTTCACCTCTTCTTGTGACTTGTGAGGCATCACTGACTTTGGGGAGAATCGGGCTGTTAATGTCATTCTTGGCCAATGACGTTTCACTTTGACCATTCATACCGACCTGACCAATCGCCAAAAAAAACAAGACTGATTTTGAGGTTAGCAGTGTGGATGGTATGTGGAATGCGAAGAGATTTTGACAGTTCGTAACAATCAAATTGCAATTCATGACAACTAATTTATTTTCTCAAATTTCTCTTGTTTTTATTATTTTTCTGGCAGATATAAATGTTTGATATACCAATATTTATTCTTTTATTCTTCGGTCATTCGGTCGCTCTCATGTGAATATCTTAGAGTATAAAAATAAGATGAAATAAATCTCAATCTACCATTTTGTTAATTCTTTCCTTTTTCTAATTCTCTCTTTTCAGGTAAGCTCAATGTTAATTTATGCCTTCAGAACCAAAATGCGTAAGTACTCGTAAATTTCTTAAAAAAAAAAAAAAAAACTTTTGTTTTAATGAGTCAAAGAAAAATGTTTCACCAGAAGTTATGTAATTTTGTAGTTTGACCCTCGACTATTATTCCATAAACACAAGTCCTTTGTTTTCGTATCAAATCACCAATATCGCCTATCGTATAACCTTTCAATGTAATACTAATGTTGATATCTTTTATGTTTCCTTTCATTACCTCTTCATTCACTCAAAAATTAGCCATCAAGATGCGCGTAATTCCATACATTAACTGTATATTATTTAACCTTATACATACAAGAAAAAACAACCGCATTCCTTAAAGTAGTCTTTTGTAAAAATACAATCTTCTTGACTTTCAACAAATATTTATCCAAAACACTAATCTATTGTTATAAGCTTCAACGCGGCTGCGGCTGCCGCCGCCGTCAAACCTATTTCCATCAACTTTTACACCTTCTCCCGTTACAAATTGCGCCCACACGATACGATAAAGTGTGAAGACGACCCACGACAACGAAAACGACCATTGTTAACAACTCTAGTCTTCAGCTAAAGGTCATTAATGGCATGGGCATGGACATGGTGTGCCTCAGGCTTCCATGGAAATACACACAGCATACTGCCATCAACCTATAAGAAAAGAAGCAACTCTATCTCTGCTTATTTTAAGGCCATTATATTGCTTAGACGAGATAAACCCTCTTTCCAACCTCCGTCCATATCTTCTCGTCTTCATTGCATTCGTGCAGGCATGAAGATGAAAGTCGCGTGCCCAACTTCTTAACGTTTTCATTTTCTACCATCTTCTGGTATTTTTCCGATGAGCCATTACGCCAAGGTTACTTCACTTATGGGCTTTGAGGTATAGGCAGTTGAGTTGCGGATGAAAGTCAAAGGCATGAAAGACTAGTTGTTATCGACGACGACGATGATTGATGGTCTCCAGTCGTCGTTGAGTTTCTGATGATCTTCAGTGAATAATCAGAGCAGCAGCTTATGATATAATTAGGCTTCCTTTTTGTTGTGGTCATGTCAAGAGTATTGTTGTGATCTCGCGTAAGCTTGTCAAAAGAAAGTTGGGCGTTTGACGACAAGTTGACATGGTGTGTTATTTTTACAACTTAATTGAATTCGAATCAAAGTAAAAGTATTGAATTAATTACCTTGATTCGACTCGGCCAATCTTGAATGACAAAATAGAAACAGAAAGTATATAAAACCCCACTGCCAATCCCAGATTATACCTTCTAGAAGCAAAACGTGGATTTGGTTTGTTATGAATGCATTGGAGCAGAAAACGAGCAGATCGGATTCTGTGGTTGAGATTAAGTTTGTCATTTTATAGCTTTTCGGGTGCTTAGCTATGGGAATCGCTTGCCTTGCCAAGGCGGCTGCGGGTGGTTTGGACCAACCTCTTTGCAATTCTAATGATGTCAAGTGTCAGGGTGGAGAACAAAATATCGTATATCTGCGGAATATGCAGAGTATAGATGTTATGAGAGGTTTGTTTGGATTTGACTTGATTTAAGCAAATAGAGGAAAATGGGAAGGGCTTAATACTTGTTGTTATTATTATTTATTTTTTTTTTTTTTCAAATTGTTAAAACATAATATCGCATTTAATAAATAAATGTAATTTGTCTATCAATTCAAAAACTGTGACTTTGTATAACTAATACATAGTGATTTGTACAAAATTGAAGATTCTTTAAATGTGAACTATTTTCAGTCTTTAGAAGAAATAAATGTCAAAATGTCAAAAAAATATTAAAAAAAAAGGCAACCATGTGAATGAGTTCGTCGCTACAATGCGCAACTAGCCTAAATTATAAATATTAAGTTTTACAGACCAATTATTAAATCTATTTTCCAAAAAAACATACATATTTTTAAATTTTTACTAGGTTCGTTAAATAAAACGTATTACTCTTTCTAGTATTTCTTCTTTATTTTTACTTTCCAAATCACAACAATAAATCTCAATTTATAATCAACTCAAATACTTTATTCAAATTAAAATCACACTTGTTTTACACTTTCCACAATCCAATAAACAGAGTTTTGCACACTTCCGTAATCAAAAATCAACTGTCCTGTGCTCACCGCGAGCACTCCCTTATATACTCAAGTTAGTTGTTCTCGAAGGTTCTCGTCTTCGAATGTTCTAGATGGTTGGAATAAGGGGAAATGCATTTGACATTGGAAAAGAGCTTTTTTTTTCTTCCATAAAGTAACTTTCCAACAGATGGAGCTGTAGGTGTATAAAGCTCCGTTCGCAACAATATGTATGTACGTATTATATTTTAATGATGTACTACATTACGTTCAAGTAAAATTAGTTGTTTATTTTATCTATTCTTGGACTAAGAAGCTCCGATTTTAAAATTTTCGACTTAGGCTAGTTCTGCATGGTAGTGCCGAGTTATTATCGCCATGACAAAATGGCTCCACTAACTTTTGTTTTACGAAATTGAAAAGGGATCCCCAGTGGATGTATGTATTTTCTAAGGCTTTTGATTTAGTCCATCACGGTTTCTTTCAACAAGTCTCTCCACCTATCCCGGTCTCTAGCCGACGCCATCCAGTAGCGCACCCCAAGGCTTCGGGCGTCCTGGTCTACGCCATCTCTCCAGCGCAAGCATGGTCTACCACGCTGTCGTCTACCATAAAATGTACCACAAAGAACTTTCCCAGCAGGTTCCTCTTCGCTCATGCGAGCTAGGTGCCCTGCCCACCGGAGTCTACCGAGCTTAATTTTTGTCACGATATCTGCTTCTAGGTAGATTGCGTACAGTTCATGATTGTACCGTCTCCGGAATCGTCCTTCCTCACATACGGGGCCAACAATTCTACTTAAGACTTTTCTCTCGGACGCAGCTAAGAGGTCGGAGTGCCTTTTGCTAAGCACCCAAGTCTCGGATCCATATGTGAGTACTGGCAGGACCATGGTCCTGTACAGCAGCAGTTTTGTAGTTATGGTGAGATTTCTGGATTTGAAGAGCTTTGACAGACTATAGTAGGCTCTGTTGGATTTGAGAAGCCGCCCGCGTATTTCTTCTTCTATATTGTTATCGGCTGCTACTATTGACCCAAGGTATTTAAATGATTGCACCACTTCAAATTCGTGCTCCGACACCTTGATTGTTTGACCAACTGTTCCTCTCGCATTCGACGCCACCATGTACTTTGTTTTACCTTCACTAATGTGCAGCCCCAGATTTTGTGCCGCCTGCTCGATCTGGATGAAGGAATCGTGTATACAGCTTGTTCGGTTCTTCCGATGATGTCGATGTCGTCTGCGTAAGCCAGTAACTGGCTGGACTTGTTGAAGATGGTCCCTCTTGTTGCCGTGCCAGAGTCACGGATTGCTTTCTCCAACACCAGGTTGAAGAGAAGGCAGGACAAACCGTCCCCTTGTCGGAGTCCATTAAAGATGTTGATTGGTCTGGATAGCAATCCGGCTATTTTTACTTGGCTTGTTACGTTGGTCAGGGTCAACCTACATATCCTAGGTGTCAATTTATTTGGGATGCCGAATTCTCTCATGGCTTTGTAAAGTTCTACCCTGGCTATGCTATCATAGGCGGCCTTAAAGTCTATAAACAGATGGTATGTTGGGATGTTAAATTCTAGACATTTTTCCATCGCCCGCCTAAGGGTAAAGATCTGATCAGTTGTTGATTTGCCTGGAATGACGGTTTTAGCGTATGGGGTTATCCGGTCTTGTAGGATAGAGGAGATTATCTTATAGGCGGTACTCAACAACGTGATACCTCTATAATTGCTGCACGTTGTGACATCTCCCTTCTTATGTATGGGGCATATTAAACCTTTTCGCCAGTCTTCTGGCATTTCTTCCTGCTCCCATACGTGTACTATAATATCATGAATTGCTTCGTAAGGCTGGCCCGCCGTGATGGAATAATTCGGCTGGTATACCATCGGCTCCCGGGGCTTTGTTCTGTTTAAGCCGGCCTATAGCCTTCTCAACCTCTTCTATGCTTGGTGGCGGCAACATAGGGTATTCTTCTTGAAGTAGTGGAGCCTCCACTTCTGCAGTGAGCTGACCATTTACCAATTCATTAAAGTACACTTCCCATCGCTCCAGTATGCTTTCAGGATCGGTGATCAGATTTCCCTCTCCGTCCTTGCAGTATGTGCAGCGTGGTGTGTACTGCGACATGTTTCGGACGGATTGGTAGAACTTCCGCGCCTGGTGCGGACCTCGCTCTCGGCTATTTTCTATTTCACAGATTAGGTTCTTCTCCCAGGCTGATTTTTTTTTGTCTGCGTAGCCGTTTTTCTATTCTTCTGAGCTCTTTATATTCCTCTTCGCGTGCCCGCGTTCTATGAGATTGTTGCATTGCTCGGTACGCAACATTCTTACGTTCAGTCGCTAGCTTGCATTCATCAATTCATCATCAAACCAGTCGTTCCGATTTTTACGACTGCTGCCTAAGATGGTGTTGGCAGTACTAATGACAGTAGTTAAGTTAGTTAGACATCACGGTTTACTACTTCATAAAATAAAAATGTTAGTTTCTGATAGTCATTTTCTTTAATGGTTAAAGTCATACCTATCTCATAAAAGACAAATTGTTGATATGAGTGGGTATTGCTCAAATCCTATTTTTTATATCTTAGGCGCACTAAAGGGGTTACGACTACCATTAAAATGTTTGAGCAAAGTTCGAGCGTTTAGAAAATTTAAGGCAGATATTGAAGGAGCTACCGATGTACACTGGTTTTGAATAAGTATCTGAACATCGAAATGGGAGGGAAATATTGGGCCGGGTAAAGTGTTCTACATTCGTGTAGTGCGGCTAAAGAAATAATCTCTGAATTTAAAAGTGAAGGGTAAACTGATGGCTATTTCCTGAAGCGCGAGTATTGCGGTTCAATTGTTTGAGCGGCGGAACGGTATTGGCTATTTCACTAGAAGACCGTTTATATATATAACGGTAATATA
This sequence comes from Chrysotoxum bicinctum, assembly GCA_911387755.1. Classification (NCBI taxonomy): domain Eukaryota; kingdom Metazoa; phylum Arthropoda; class Insecta; order Diptera; family Syrphidae; genus Chrysotoxum; species Chrysotoxum bicinctum. Next base: position 219,447,041 of record OU426988.1, on the reverse strand, counting down.
ATGAATGACTATAATTATTCTTACCTATAACTTTTAAAGCTCTTTCTTGGATTATATCCAAAAAACTCAAGTGTGTTATCGTGGCACCTGCCCAAATGTGGGAATTATACTCAAGATTTGACGAATATGAGCTTTATAGATTACAACCGCATTACAAGGGATGTACAATTAATTGCATTGACGAAGGCAAATTAACTAGCATCGTTTTTGGCAAAGTAAAGTATATGGCCATTCCCCACAAGGTGGTCTGTGACGCACATACCGAAAACTGATACTGTTCGGTTCCCTAAATGCAAGTGTCGCTAAAGTTGGGTTTATGTTTCCCCATTTAACAATGCCGTTCTAGATCCACATCCGAAAGCATCTGGAAACGAATATGAGAAACTGAGAGTACTGTCGTCAGCAAAACAATTTAATGGATTAGTGGTTTCAGACAAAAGATCATTGATGAATGTTAGAAAGAGAGTCGGAGACAGAACGGAGCCCTGTAGTACACTAGCATTTATGTTCACCCCTTTCACAAATTCCATCGTAATCGGAACTTTTTTTTTTTTTTTTTTTTTTTTTTTTTTTTTTTTTTTTTTTTTTTTTTTTTTTTTTTTTTTTTTTTTTAATTATAAAATCCGTTCGTAACAGCAATTTGTATGAGATTTTCCACTACGATGGATTCTGTGATAGTATGTTTCGGGATTCCTACCAAGTTTCAGATTACGGTGGAATTCGTGATAGGGCTGATTATGAGCTTCAGACTTGAAACCGTCCAATACAACTTGTAATGAGTGGTATGAAAGGTAGTTTCGAATCCAACTAAGAAGAGATACCAAATGCACGCATTTTGATGACAAACTCTATCAAATGCTTTTTGTAGGAACCGAGAAGAATCTTGTTGTGTTTTTTTTTTACTCTAAACAGCAACTCAACATCATTAAGGTCAATAGTAAAAAGCCATGATCTGATGTTTTTAAGAAATACGAGTAAGTCAAAATTACTATTAGTTCTGATAGATAAGGGAAGTTTATTGAACAGTTTAGCGGAGGTGGTTAGATAAAAGTTTGTGAAAAGTGATCTGCGTGCAAACGGAACATTGAAAAGTGCTAAATTATTTACTCGTAAGTTAAATACGGACGAATTTCTAGATGGTACATTGCCGCTTTGTATAAAGAATTCTCTCAAAACTTTGGAAACATAAAGATGTCTAAGAGCATAATGCGCAGATCACAAAAAAGAGGCCAGCTATGTATCAATCGATTTCTACCGCATATGATTCTTACGATATGTTTTTGAGCAACCAAGAAGGACACTAACTGTACATTAAGGTTTTAAAAGATACATCTTTCGAGTTACTGAAGTCAGGTAGGTTCTTACTGTTTCAATATGACACTTCCAGTTCAGCTTTTTGTCGATGTGTACCCCTAAATATTTAAATGAACCAACAGAATTAATTTTAAAACAGGTTTTCGAGCAAAGATTAGAACCTTCGAAATTGTCTCTTTCACAAATATGTAGCGGTAAACAAAATTTTTTACAATCATATGAATAATAGGAAACTTCGTAGTCATCAAAAGTGTATCCCGATGTCTCAAAATGCATCATTTTAGTTTTTTCACTTATTATTAGCTTTTGAGCTGCAAACCAGATTCTAAGCATTTGAAGGTCCTCATTCATCCTAACTATGTATTCAAAAGGTGTTTTTTCCGCATAAGTGAAAGCGATATCATCAGCAAAAGCTATTTGATTATTGTTGACATAAGGAGTTCATATAAATAAAAAATAATAATGGCCCCAGAACAGATCCCTGTAGAACTCCATTCTGTATAAAACCCGATGTACTAAAAAACTCCATTTACACGTACCTTTTGCTTTCTGCCTACCAAATAAGATTTAAACCACTAAACCCCGCATTATAAAGTTTGACTAATAACGAATCATGGTCTTCCATGTCGAAAGCTTTGGTCATATCAATGAAAAGCGCCATATTTGATTGATTTTGTTCAACACCATTGTATAAGTTACAGCATACTTTTAGAATAGCATTTTCAGTGGATTTACCGGATCTAAATCCAAACTTGTCTGATGAAAAATGGCAATTTCTTTCTAAAAATGATAGCATTCGCACTCTTACATATTAATTTTTCAAAAAGCTTTGAAAAAGGTAGGAAGTAACGAGATTGGTCTGTAGTCACTAATATTTTTTATCAAGTGCAATAATCTTACTTTCTCCAAACCGATGTAAAGATTCGTGCCACTGTTCGGTGAGATGATGTTTTCCATCCACTCGGAAAGAGACCTGTAGAGTAGGACAGATGGTAAAGGTTACATAATGGTTTTCCCAGCGTTGAATAGCACCTCTTCAGAAACAAATACAGGAATCATGACGATTTTTGGCAACATCGAAGTCTAATTAACAGAAAACTGTGCTGAAAGTAAATTTCTTTTTTCCTTGAGAGCTGATATAAGGGGCGTCATTGAAGACTAGCGTAAAAACGGAAGACGAAGAAGTGTTTCGTAAATTTTTTTACAAATAACCAAACATTTTTACTGCCTTTGAGACATTGTAGTATTTTTTTTTTGTCTTTGTGTTAAGTCATGCAAAAAATTGGTCAGTCGAATATGAACATTACAGGTGTTTCTTGCTTGTTTGAACTTAATTTCATATATTTTCTTCAGTAGACTTGGTTTTATATCATTCGAATCATACTTCGCTGACTCTAATAACCGGTTTAAAGCATAGTGACCAGTTAACGTTCCTGAAAAAATCGTTGAGACCGTCCCTGTTGGGTTTTTCGTATTGCCAAACGGGTTTCTTAAATAAAATTTTTCTTTAACTGTTTTTTTCACACACGAGATTTTTTGATATGACACAATGGTTTGATGTGCCTATTTAAAGGCTATTTGTCAGGCTCAGATATACGAAGCAGATCTAAAGTGTTGGTGGATTGACCTAGAACGTCAGGGATTCAAGTAGGCTCGTGGACGAGCTAATTCAAGTTGCTGACCAAAAACATAAATGTTAAAAAGAGCCAAGTTCTTCTATACAAAAACCTTTGTGTAACAAGTCAGCCGTGAAAAGTACTGAGATCTAAAAGTATGCCAAATTCTTACTTCATGAACGTTTAATACCGAATATTCAAAGTAGAATTATATTGAAACGTAGCTGTTTTGTAATATAGAAATTTTATTATTTAAACTAAAATTTTTCGCTTTGAATGTACATTAAGCTATACCGCTCTACCAAATTTCATCATTCTACAGCAATCGGAAGTGCTCCATTCAACCAACACCAATTCGGAGAAAGTGGGCGGATACTACGCCCCTGAATGGAAAACGTCAAATTTTCGATGTATTGCTCTGCTTGCATGACAAGACCTACCGTTGTGCAAAATTACGATGTCTGGAAGTGCTCCATAATTTTGATGGTCTGTCATTCAGTGAGTCAGTCAGTTACGGTTTTTGAGGCCTTATATCTCAGGAACCACTTATGCTAGAAAATTGAAATTTGGTGAGGCCTCGCCTGTGCCTGCCTATCTTTTGTTTCTTTTTTTAGTTCAAAGTGTTCTGAGCTTTGAATATTATGTTTCTTTTTTCGTTCTCAACATGTTCTCAGCGTGTTCTGAAGGCGCTCTATTAGTTCAGAATAAAATAACTGAACAGATTGAGCTAAATGCTCAACTAACACAAGCATTTCACAGATGGAAAAAAAAAATGCTGACAAGAGACAAAATGGTGAGAAAATTGGTCCAATCAAATACATCCCATGGTCGATCATATTCGTTTGAACCATCATACATACATTTAAAAACATGCATTCAACAGCAGTTTTTTCAACTTCCATTCATTTATTCAACCATAAATATTTTTGAGAAATAAGAAAATAAAATTATTCAAGAATACTTGCCCAGAAATAATTTATTTGTTTTTACTTTGGTTAAAATATTCTTCTGGTATTTCTGGTTCTAAAAAAACACTCCTTTAATCAAAATATAGTTTTACTTGTGGTTCTGGTAGGCCTATACCGAACATACTTGCTTAAATTTAATTCAACTTACTCAACTGTGTGCACTAAAATTTTAATAAATATAGTTTTAGATATTGCATCTCTACATTCCATTATAATAAATCAAATTTCGCTATGATCTGTCACACAACCAATCTCTCCGATGTAAACACAAAAACCTCAAATAACAACTTAAAAGATTATCACCACAAAAATAATATTAATAAATTTATATGCACCTATGTTGGCTAGGTAGGTAGTAGATAGATGTCTTGTCTACCTCTGCAGTATATGAACAGGTTTCAGCCGTTGCTATACAATATCGAACATTCGATATTTGTTTTGGCCCAAAAATCACACAAAATCCCATAACATCAAATATACCATTAAAATTAATTCATCGCTCAGCACCAAGCACCTCATGAACTGCAGATGCAGAGGAATGTTTGGTGAATTTGCGTTTGTTGTCGTTTATTTCCGAAACAAGAAGTGTCAACATAAATGCAAATAAAATTAATTGAAACATTTTGCCACCATGCATCCGAGGTTCATGCATTCGAATAAATTAATTTGCTCTAAATATACAAATACTTTTGTGCTCGGTGATGGAATGGTGAAATGATCATAATACCTAGCACAGTTGTGTATCCTTTTTTGAAAAATAAAAAAAAAACAATTAACAAAAAGGCTCAGTTTATCCTTCCGTGACATGCAATGACACCGACATCAGTCAAGCATACCTGCAGTACAGACATTCGACAGAGAACAACCGGCAACACCACTTAATCCATCCAACTATCAAAAGTACAATTGCGTGGCAAATAATTCCAAAAACATTTTGTTCGAATTAAGCAAAAACTACTCCAACAGGGCTGTTGTGCAAATATTCATCTATGCACCTAACAGAAATTAGATGACATCGTTTTTATGGCTTCAGTTAAGTCGAAATCTTGTGATTCAAGGTGAAATATTCGAAATGATACGAGTAACAACAAAAAATGGTTTGAACCAGAAACCAAGAGACTTTCTAAATATTTATTTTAAAAGCCTGATTGAGAAACTTGCCAGGTATATGTATGAGCATGTAGAATATATGTAGGTTTACCTTAACATTTTTAGTGTTTAATCTTTTTCACTTGATCGAAACATCCAATTTAACAATCTTGTTTTCAAAAGTCTCCAATATAATAATTGTGGCGGCCATGTTGTTGCGGTGAAATCTGTCAAATTTGTTGTTTATTATTTAGTTACTGATTGAACATCACGTCCATATGATAAAACTTCAATATCAAAATGAATGTTCGTTAGTGCAAACGTTGTGCGTGTTCCGTTCATTTATCGGTAGCCGTGGTGGCCCTTCACAGTGCACTCTTTTGGTGGACAAACTTGAGACGATCGGCCTGGTAATCATCAATCAGCTATCATTTCTACGTCAAAGAAACGCCTGATCGGCCAACAAAATCCATTTGTAAAAGTGTATAGTAGAAACCGAGGGAGTCGATTCCTCACCGTGCAGTCTTTCGAAGACTTCATTTTGCCGAATTTTGCGTCTGGACTTGGATCTGCACCCGTATAAGATCCAACTGATCCAAGAGCTCAATGCTCATGACCATAGACAGCCCTTTGTTCGCTGAATTAGACTCGGAGTGTTTGGAAGAGGACTCCAATTCTGTCCGAAAAATCATCATTAGCGTCGAGACCCATTTTTGAGCCGAAACGACACCAAACTTCACGAGCTTCACTAAGTGACAATGCATCCCCAAAAATGTACCGTTTGGTGTGGATTTTGGGCCGTAATTTTTCGACGTTGGTGATATTTCACTTTTCAGTCATAGTCAATGGCGAGCGCTACAGAACGATGATAACCAATTTTATATAGACCTAGACGACATATTCCAACAGTACCGCGCTAGGTGCCACACAACGGACTCTATGATTTGACGTTAAGGTTATCTCTCGTAGAGATGACTAGAGATGATGCTGACTATGAAGCAATGAATAAAACAAGCCGAAAGTAACTTGCGATTGCCGTTTACTTCGCCACGTTACTATACCATTTCCAATCATGAAGGTGTATCCAGTGATCGATCGACTGGTTTCTCCATAGATCGACAAACTTCTCCCACTGAATATGCAATGTCTGGTCTTGAAACCGTTGCAGCAAGCATAAGTGATACGCATGCCTGGCGGTACGGGAACGAAATTTCGCAGTTGCTTTCTTTCGACTTTACTAAAAAGGTTCCAACATCAGCGGGTGTAGCCACAGATTTCGAATTTTCTATGTTGAATCTATGAAGTATTCGCTCAATGTATAATGCTTGTCCAATGTTTATGGTTTTTAAAGTACGGTTCCGTTCAATTTCAAGTCCTACGTAGAAGTGCTCATCACTTATCGTAATTTTAAATTTTAGTTATTTGCAGCTTCTTGATCAGGTCATCAATTGCACTCTTGCTGCAAGATAAAACTAATCCGTCATCAACATACAGTAACAAAATTGCATTTTCAGAAGAGTAGCAACTAAAAAACTACTCAAGGATCAACAAGTTTCGAGTTCCATTGACGTGATGTCTGCTTCAAGGCGTATAGGCTTTTCTTCAACCGATATACTTGACCATTCGTACAGTTTATTCCCTCTGGAGTCTTCATGTAGATTTCTTCTTCGAGGTTTCCATTTAAGAAAACTGTTTTGACATCAAATTGAGCGATCTGCAAGTCGCAAATAGCTGCTAATGCCAAAACACACCTGACTGAATCATAACGTGCTAACGGGGAAAATATTTCAGTGTAATCGATGCCTACACTCAGTGAATATCCCTTTGCCACTAACCGCGCTTTGTAGTTTAGGTCTTCATTTGGCGTCACCTTCAGCTTGAACATCTATTTGCAGCCGACTACGTTTTGGCAATGCTTCGGTTTTTCAACAACATCCCACGTCTGGTTCTCGTGTAACGATCGTAGCTCTTCTTCAATAGCCTTTTTTCATTCCAGCTATTGATCTGACTTCATTGCCTCTTCATATGAAGATGGTTCAATAAACATTGCTAAGCAACGAAGCTCAGCATCATATGGAACAGTTTTGTTGCGATTTTTACGTAAGCTTCTTTCATTGTCTTGTCCATTTTTGATGTCATCAGCCTGTATTTCTTTTGATTCTACATTTTTATCTTTCATGACATCTGTTATAAAAGCTTTACTGGATAAATCAACATTGCTGCATTCATCTTCATAAATTTCATCAATGAAAAAAAAGTACTCCTTGCTAATAAAATGTTCATTAAAATTTAACATCACAACTGAATAAAATCTTCTTGGATTCTGGATCATAAAGCCGATAGTGTTTATTTGAAGATTCGTTACCAATTAAATAAACTATTTGACTTTGGATTCCATTTCTTTCTATTGACATTCTTCGGAATATGAGCAAATTCAACAGTTCCAAATACTTTAAGATGATCTAGCTGGGGTTTTTCTCCAAATCAATGTTCGTAAGTTGTCTGATTGATATCTTTTGCAACCAGTTGTCCGGTTAAGAATATAAACAGCAAATCAGCATGATCGTTGCAGATTCTTGAACTGTTCTATTGTATCTTTCAATAAAACCATTCTGCTCAGGAGTGTATGTGGCAATGCATTCTATAGTGATCCGAACTTTTGCCAGAATTGATAAAACCTCCTTGTTTATAAACTCTCCCATTATCACAACGGATTATCTTTACATTGCAGTTCCATGCATTTTTGCACAGTGCCAAAAACTCTTCAAGGAATATTGGTACTTCAGACTTCTGTTGCAAAAAGTAGACAAATCTGAACCTCGTTGTTTCATCTATCAAGAGTATAAAGAAACGAACTCCACCTATTCCAAGAGTTTCCATTCGGTCACAGAAATCTACGTGAATACATTCGCCCTTCACTAAAGCACTTGGTTTTATACTAAAAGGGTGTGATACTCGATGCATCCTTCCAAGTTGACATTCCTCGCAAAAGAAATCAGGGCCGCATCAGTTTTCGAGTAATACGTGACTGAATTATGTGAGTTTGGCATTACCGCTTACGTCATCGAGCAATCGATTATCCTAATTTGACATTTTCATTCGTTCACTGATGGGACTCACTCACTCGGTCACTGAAGCGGTAATTTGGCCCCAGTTTGATTTGTAAATTTCACACCTCTTAGCAAACCTTTTGAGCACAAGGACTTTCTGCTGGCAACATGGACATGTTCTTAACCCACGGCGTCGGCGTCGGTGCCATTGCTGTAGAGAACATTCTGAAGCTTTGACACTTGTTGAGATACATGCACGTTCCACTTGCACATTTCTAAACGCCATTCTGACTAAACCATTGACATCCGTGTAACATGTAGCAGATGAACCTTTAGTATCCTCATTAACAACTATGCATTCTTTCTTAGTGAATTTTGTTTTAAAACCTTTCTTTCCCAATTCGATAATAGAAAACAGATTCACTTTTGCTTTTGGAACATAGCACACGTCTTCAATGATTTTTTTTACCCATTTTCCATTAAGCCAAGCTTCAATTTCTATCAAACCAATTCCTTCGATGTCTAGCGTCTCATCATTAGCAATTTTACTCCTTTAAACGGTCCTTCAGATAAAAATTTAGTAAACCAATCTTTTCGAAAGGTCGTGTGTCGACACAAGTCAGAAAAATCAGATGACAGAATGTCGTCCACTATAGCGTAATCAACTAGTTTACCACCTTTTTGATTACTCGTGTTATTGTTACATCCGTTGTCATTTTTATTATCTGGACAGTTTCGTTTCCAATGGTCCACCTGGCCAAATAAATGACATGCTGACTTATCTTTTCGCTCACTTTTATGTAGCTTCTCCTTCTTGAATGTCTGCTTCGTTTGTCCTTAAATCTCGTGTTGTATCTCTTTCTGCCTGCTTCTTCCAGCTGTAATTTTAACAAAAACGTTTCCATAGTACGACACTCCTTGATGTTATACCAAATGGTACAGAAATTTTGAAATGTTGGAGCCAAACTGCTAATTTTCCGACATATTTTCAAATTATCGGTTAATTTATCTCCCTGGTCCTCTATCACCGATGCAATCTGACGTACTTTTAAAACTTGTGATGTAACGGATTCATCTTCGGTCATCCTAAGACAGAAATAATCTTCGTATAACATCATTACTCGGACGTCACTCTTCTTTTGGTGAATACATACTTTCGAGCATTCCCATATCACCTCATTTGATGACTTGCAGTCCAAAACGTATGATGATGCTTGCTCTTGGTCAATCGATGCAAATAATATTGCCACCGCCTTACCATAATAACGTTGCAACCATCTACTCTTGACTTTTGCAGTTTCACTATTATTTGGCTTCGCAATTGTTCCTTCTACAATATCTAATAAATCATGGCTTGGGAAAACTGCATTCATTTGAAATTTCCAACATATGAAATTTGAAGAATTTAAATGATGTGCAATTATAGAGTTCTCAACCGCTTTTGTTTCCATCGCTGCGTCCTCAAGCTTTTTATTTGATCAAAAAAAAATAAAACTTCGGTTTACTGGGTTCCTGTTGAGAGTCGACACACGAATAAATAATATTTATTGAAAAGAAAATTTATATAATAAAGGGTTTTTCAACAGGGACGCTACAAAAGTAGAGCGACAGGGACAGCAAACGACGCCATATTTCTTGCCGCTCTTTTGACATTTCTCTTCAGTAAGGTTTGCCGTTTCATTATGGAAAGATATACGAGCCAACAACGAGTCGAAATTATTAAAATTTACTACCGAAATTCCGAGTCTGTGGCCTCAACGTTAAGAGCGCTACGTCCAATTTATGGTCGTCATAATCGTCCTAGCAGATCAACAATTGAACGTCTAGTGGAAAAATTTGAATCCACAGGCACAGTACAAAATGTTCCCGTGCCAGTGAGACAAAGAAGTGCCCGTAGTGTCGATAATATTGCTGCCGCTGAGGCTTTAGTTGCGGAAAGCCCAAATGTGTCTCTCACACATCGTTCTCAAGCGTTGGGCATCTCTGTGACGTCGTTGTGGCGAATTTTTCGAATTTGAAAACCGTCGAAAATTGGGTTCAGCGTCTGGACTTCTGCAAGCGTGCCCGTGGTGGACATGCAAAAGAAATCGAGTTCCATACATAATGGCATCGAACGTACTTTCACAGGAATAAAGAATTTCATTGATATCCAAAACCGTTTTTGTTTTATTTAAAAAAAACTTTTATAGCGCTCTTATTGAAAAACCCGATAGATTAGTTTGTCAAAGATATAAAAGTATAAGCTTTTCTTAACAAGTAGAAATAAACAAAATTATTTATGTAGCTTTTAATAATTATACACTAGTGGTGAAAATCTTCAAATTCTAAATTTTCAAACTTCATCGCTCTCGCAGCATCTTTGTATAAATTAAAATTGAACCCAAAAGAATAGTCTCTAACGATGGTAACATTTTGTCAAAAATATAAGAAATCTCTTCACTTTCAGTTTTACGAGCATTTTCTTTCTTTTTTTTTCCAAATATATTTGGAAATTAGCTAACCGAGCTAATGGTCCCAGACACAAACAAAGATACTTTGGGCACAGTTTATGGGCCAGAAATTTCGTCGACTAAAAATTTCAGATATCACTTCTTGATGCAACACCATAAATCTTTCCAGAGCAACCAAACAGTTACGAGTATGTTAACCATCGAAAAATCAACGGAGCGGACTATCATTTGGAATAATATGTTTTTAGTTTTAAAACATGAAGTTAAATTTATCAATAAAATTTAATCGAGAGCCAAATACGAATGTGGTGCAAACACGCTAACATAGTGCACCACATTCTTAGAGTGCATTCACTTTAACACCCAAGTTACACTGTTGTTTGCTATTGAAACGATGACGAACGTCGACGAAGAGTAAGAGGAATGTTATGCAAGAGTTAAAACATAACTCGGTTGGGTATTGAAACCTTATATGTGCTCATTCATCATTCCGTTAGTATTCATTCACTCACGCGAGGAATGTTACAATGACCAGTCAAGACTGTAGATTAAGTCAGGAGGTATCAAAATTCGTTATACTCGTATTATGGTATTTTTTTTTTCAAGAATAAATTCGAAATCATTGTTTATTACTTTTTTACCTAACAGGTTTATGTGCTGTGCACTTCAAAAGAGCTTCCCCATAGCAGTGAACAAGTACCCAATGATACTGAGGTGGAAGTTGGTTACGTTTTATACGATGATGTCCGCCTTCGCAATGAGATATTTATATCTTTAACATACTTATAAAGGAGGATCTCCATTGGCTTTAAATAAGTCTGAAAAGGGAAATATATTTCATTTCTTGATCATTTAATAATCTTAAAAAAGGTCTATTTCAGACTTTTCGGATTGGTCAAATGTTTTCAAAATTCCATCAGCTTCTAAGCTTAGTTAAACATCTGATAAATTAACATCAAGTTGAAACAAGAACAAAGAAGATTGCCCGATGACTAGACTATCAGGTATATATGCTCCATCTATAAAAGAGATGAGCCTTAGTCGTGCAAGAACTATTGAGAACGCGCGCATTAAACTGTACCCTTTAAAGTGTGTGAGCACAGTGCGAGCGTTTAAGGAAAGTTGGAGAGGATTAAAAAGCATTCAATTCTAAGCGGTTTATTGTTACTCATTTGACAATGCTATCGAGATCAAAATTTCATGAGGTTACCATACGCTGCAATTCTAAGTCCACATCCGAAGAACAAGGACATGCATCTGGATACGAATATTAGGAGCTGAGAGTACTGTCCTCAGCAAAACAATTTAATGAACTACAAAAACAAATTCCAGACAAAACATCATTGATAAATATGAGAAAGAGAGTCGGAGACAAAACAGAGCCCTGTGGCACACCAGCATTTATTTTACAAATTTCAGACTTAAAATCATCCAATACAACTTGTATTGAACGTTTCGAAAGAATCTCTTAATCTAACGAAGAAGACATTCATCATCATGAATATCTATCAAATGCTATTGACATCTGAAGTGCAAAAATTTTACTGCAAAACGATGTAAAGATTTGTGCCACTATCCGGTTAAATATACCTGGTGAGCTGAAGATATTTTTTGAGCTGATAATTTATCAGCGTTTCCATTACATTGGAAAAAAGAAATATAAGTGCAATTGGACGATAAATACATCACATGATTTCGTGACTTTTTTCTGTCATTTTGACATTTCATCGCCATGCAATGCACGAAATTGGTATTGTCAACGAACATACAACTTGTCCGACTTGCTTATCGGAACGGCTCAAGTTATTATTTTGCTGCTATGTCAGGGAAGTGATTGAACATGTTGGAAGACTTTGAAGTGGATTTAGCTAACTCTTCAGGACACTTGACAATAGTCGTAAAAATTAAATTTCCCAATTGAACCCTTCAAGTTTTAATAAGCTCAAACGGTCCGAGAAATATGCACCACTCTACAAAACTCTTTTAAGTCCTAAATCGCACACCCTGCTTCAGAAATCATCATACTCAGTTGAGGAGACATGTGAAAGCATAGTGAAAGTCATAAAAGCCGCTGCCCCTTTTGCTCTCAACAGCACACATATTTTTGTACCTGCAAATAAGTGGTTTGACAAAGATTGCGATTTGTATATTTAAAGCTTTTTAGATCGACAAACTCACAGTTTTTTAAAAATATTTACCTTCAAATTAATAAAGAGTATACAAAGTTACGTTTAGCTAAAAGGACAAATTATCTTAAAAACTTGGCAATTAAATTAGAACATTGTAGGCATTCTAAATCTTTCCGGGATATTGTGCGCGAACTTGGTGGGCGAAATCGTGGTATAAGGTACTCTTTGGAAGCTGAGACGTTAGCAGCTCACTTTAAAGCTCTACTCGCAGCTGACGAAGGTCTTCATACCTTCGATTACGCTTTACATAATTTTGTAGTAAGTAAACTGGATGAAGATATCTCGCTACTGGAGTTAGAAGCAACGCTTCAAAAAATGCAAAACAACAAAGCACCAGGCCCGGACGGCATACCAGTAGAGTTCTACAAAAACAGTTCAACTGAATTAAAAAATTATATCGTTGTATTTTTTAATCGACTGTACAACGATGCAGATGTACCCAGCAGTTTTAATGAATCTGTCATTTTCGCAATTTTCAAGAAAGGCGATGCAAATGTGGCAGAAAATTATAGGGGTATCTCGATCTTAACTACAGTAAGAAAAATTTTCGCTGCTATCCTAAATGAAAGACTCACAAAATGGATTGAGAATTATGGGTGTCTTAGCATTTTTCAAGCTGATTTTCGTCCATGCACCATATTTTTGCTATTTCCAGCATCGCTAGAAAATTCATTGATAACAAGAAAAAACTACACACTTGCTTTGCTAATTTCAAAGCCTCTTTTGACAAAGTCAACAGGCAGGCTTTAATTTACAAATTATACTGTTTAGGTTTATCGCGAAAGTTTCTCATAATGTATGCCAAGCTCATCTCGTCGACAAAGGCAAGTGTTTGGGATGGGCACGAGTTTTCGAAAGGGTTCGAAACAACAGAAGGTGTTACTCAAGGATATATCCTCAGCCCAACACTGTTTACCTTATTCATAGATGAAATCTGTGACCTTCTTCCAGGAGGAGTTCTTTTTGCTAATATTGTCGTTAAAGTTTTGCTTTATGCCGACGATTTAACAATGTTTGCTGACAATCCTCTCTCGCTACAATTGTAAATAAACCGCCTTAGTTCATTTTGTGAGACAAATAAATGTACAAAAAATTAAAATTGTAATTTTTGAAGCGAGACAAATCAGAAGAAGCCCTGAAGAAAAGTGGTCCCTTAATGACGCACGGATCGAGGTTGTACAAGAGTTCAAGTACTTAGGAGTTTTATTAATAAATAATTTAAGCTATTTCAAAAATTCTAAAGCAAAAAGTAATGAAGCCAAATTGGCACTTAGTATGATGTGGCCTCAGTTTTTCTCCAACCAAAACATTGATCAACGCAACAGTTAATTCTTGTATGTCCTATGGTGTACAAGTTTTCGGATACTTGAACCTCGAAGCTTTTGAAAGCCTGCAAAGACATTTCTTTAAGCGGCTATTCCGTTTACCAAATTCAACACCAAATTTTGCCATATATGTAGTCAGGTATAACCCCAATATATATACAAAAGTTGAAGGCTAACGCGGACTTCATTTCAAAAGTTATGAAAAGAAGTGATGTGTGTCATCACATTTTATGAAAATTTTGAAAAAATTGCTCTAAGCAAATGACTGCATTTAAAGAGTAAAACCAACTTGTTTTATCACAAGAATCGTCCCTAAACTTAACGGAAACCAGTGTTGACGAATAGCAGGCACAGTTTGCAGAGGTGATCGCTAAACTCGATCACACAATTTTTGTAGAAAATCTTTCAAAAGCAAATTCGTCCGCATCCAGAATTATTTACCGGAATTTAAATCATGAGTTGACTTCAGATGTCAATTACTTTTCTAGTGATTATTTAGTCGCTCAAATAAGTACTAATTTTAGAGCTAGTTTTTTAAAGCAGTCTTTTTTATGAAAATTCTTTACATATAAGCATCTACACAAATTTGGTGTACATCTTAATATTTTTAAGAATTCTATTTAAAATTACATCTATACCCATTAGTCAAAAGGATAAATCCATGCATTTTGTGTCAGAGAAGAAAGTTTATCACATCTGTTTCTAAAAATATTAAACGACTTTCACCTGTCACAAAAATGAATGTAACCGACGAATCTCCTTTACCATCGCCATGACCACATCTAACGTACGAGTACATATATGCAACGACTTTACATTACAGAGATCCTAATGCCATTTCACATATTGTAGATATGGTCTAACAGAATAGCAGTAGTCGAGTATTTCAAAATCAAATCAATTTACAAATTTACAAACGACATGAGCCGACCATTCTCTTTCATTATTCCACATCCATGTCCATCTTCCAAGCACTCTCCTAGGAGAAGTTCAAATCTGCAACTGGTTATGAACGTGTATTGTCCGGATTCCATGACAATACTACTTTTCCTGCCGTATCTCGCACGGCTTAGTTAATTTTAATTATTGACTATCTAATAGACTCTTGTAGTTGCTGCGGCTCTGTATTGAAATCTGTAGTATGGGATATCGCTTCCATAAGCCAGTAAACCCGATGACGCGAACCGCCGCGCCACTACCGCCGGTGACTCTGCCTACCAGGTGCATAATTTAATTATTGCAAGCCGACGCAAAAATTATTGCTATTCGATATAGATCGGATAATCAAGCTTGTCACGGTATAGACTTTTTGGAACTGCTTTTATGAGGAAACTGTGTATTGTGTGCGTGGAGTGAATGTTGCAAGTTAAGATGGAATTTTGTTGTGAAGAACGGAGACTTGAATGTTTTAATTATTTTCGGTTGTCATAATTCAAGAAAAAAAAATTGTTATTTGTAAAATGGCTACCATCTATTGTAAAAAAGTCAAGAAAAGTGCTAAGGCACGTGGGACGTTCTGAATATTTGGTTTATGATTCAAATTAGCTTTTTTGGCCTTGAGTCCACAAAAATTGGCGTTTCGTCCCGGCGATGGTTGGTTTATGTTTAGATGATCAAATATCCTTTAAAGTTCTTCACGTTGATTTTATAAGCCCATAGGTTGCGGAAAAGAAAATTACCTTGCGATTTTTTGTGCGTGAAATCTTAAAACCTGTAAAATTAATTTTGGACACACTAGAGGGTTTATGACTACCCTATAGATGTTTGAGGCACAGTGCGAGTGTTTAGAAAAGATGGAGAAGGTTTAAAAGGAAATACCAGTGCACATTGCGTGTCTGCATATCGCAATGGCAGGGAAATAAGGCGGGTAAAGCCGTGGACATTCGTGCAGTGCGGCTTAAGAAAGAATCTTGGGCTCAAGGCTAAACTGACGGGCATTACCTGAAGATTGAGTATTTAGATATAATTGTATTAAGGGAGGAATGCAATTTGTTGTTTTACTAGAAAACTATTGAAAGTTAATAAAAAAAAAGAATGGATAGAAAGAGAAAAATATGCATCGTCTTCAAAGCCTAAATAGTCAGTTGTGTTTTTATGCATTGATTGATTTCAAATGCGAAGTGTCTTATGGAGTAAACTCCTAGAACGGAACTTAAAAGAATTCTATTCACAAGGTCCTTATTGGTAAGAACTCGAGACATTTTTCTGGTGTGATTCAGTCGGTAATTTTGGATGTCCTTATTTCTGGACTCTGCGGCTTCCTCACTTAACTCGCCTATAGAAATAAATCCATGATGCTTAATCACCGATACACCATGCAACAACAGTTTGTGAACTGAAGCAGGTAAATCGTACCACGGATATGCGAAAACTCTGAACTTATCTGCATCGATATTATAACCTGAATTTAAAGCTTGTAAAATATTGGCGCATCTGTCAATCAATATTTCTTCGATTCCAGAATTTGAGCTGAAATTTCAGAATTGTAAAAATAAAATTCCTGGCTGTATTGCCATCATAGTGTTCCTTAAACATCGATAGTCGGCACTTGCGATAGTCAACGATAGTTTTTGAAAAACATCGATAGTATCGATAGTTAATCGATAGTTTCCAAATCGAAATTATATCAACATTTTTCAGGATTCATGACTAGTTTTTTTTATTTGAGGGAAAAAAAGTTAAAGATACATAAATAAATATTTAAACTCTAAATACTTGCGGTTTTTTACAATTTTGTTGAAAAAATTGAGTCATTTTGTTTTAAGAAAAGTAATTCATTTAATGATTTTGGCTTTAGGCTGTTACGGCGCTCGGTTAATATCTGCCCAGCTTTAGAGAAAATCCTCTCTGAGGGAACAGAAGTTGCTGGTATGCAAAGAAACAAATTTGCAACTTCTTTAAGTCTTGAATTAGACCTCTCCCAAAATTCAATTGGATTTTCTTTTTTTTCAATTGTGGGTTTTTCCAAATATTGTCTGAAGAAAAATGAGACAAAAAATGTTTATGGTTAAGAAAAAATGTATTTCCTGGTAAAGTGATGCTCTGGAGTTACCTTATGTCAATTATTGCATCAGTCACTGATGTAGACAAATGTCTGTCAGGTTCATCAAGAAAAGACAACAAGTCATCGCTGTATGAAGTTGTTGGTCTTGAAGTTGATGGTCCCAGTTCTGGTGTCGTTTTTTCAAGCGGATGTAAATTTAAATGCTGGACATAAGTTTTTTCCAGCCATTGGGAAGCTTTTTTTACATCTTCCGTCGTTCTAAATGCTTTCTTTTTAATTGTTGGATCAAGAATAGCGGCCAGCACTACTGGTGTTCTGCTTTCATATGGCTTGAGTCTTTTTTGTATGGATTCATGAAGCTTATAAAATATTTCTTTTCCTACGTCCGTTTTTAAATCATCTTGAATTAATGACATTTGTATTTTTATTCCACGGATCAAAGGAATTACATATGATAAGGTGATATATGTTTCACCTGATATTTTAAGCGTCGCGCTTTCAAAAAGTCGCAATATTTTTGTAATTTCAGCAATAATTACATATTCATCAGCATTCAATCCACATGGCGCTTTTTCGCATTCATTTAAAGCCAGCGCTAACTCACTTTTCACTGCCAAAAGCCTTTCCAGCATGTAAAAGGTGCTATTCCACCTTGTTACAACTGATTGGACTAGTTTCAGTTCCGTTTTATTAAGTTGACGCTGTATGGATCGAAGTTTGTCGCTGGCTAATGTACTCATTCTAAAATATGTAACTATTGCTTTACATTTTTTTAAAATGTTTTCGAAATTACTTAAACAAAATGTGTCGGTAACAACTAAGTTTAAGGTATGCGCGAAACACGGAATGTGGCGGATCTGGAGCCTTTCAACAGCATTTATCATTGTGTTCGCATTATCTGTTGTTATTGCTGCACACTTTGATCGGACACCCCACTTCGAAAGCACATTATTCAATACCTAAAATCATGTAATGTAAAAATATATTTCCGAAATGATTTTCATATTCATAATTTATACTAAAGCAAGCCTAATATAAAAGGTATCCCTCAATTCGTTAAATATAATTTGGGGAAAGATTATTATAAGTATAAATATAAATCTAGGCACTGCAATGTACATTACAATGTCATGAATTAGTTTTTTTTTTTCAAAATCCGGAAATCCATTCTTTAATCTCCAAATCAAATTGTAAGGTAATAGTTTTATAAAAATTAATTAATAAAAAATGCTCTTATCAATTTAATGTCAAACAAAGAAAAAAGGCTAGTCTTAAGATTACATTTTTACTGATATTAGCAAATATAAAAAACAAATCCTTTATTAAAAAAAAAAACTGAATTGAGAATTTCAATTAAGTTTTCTTTCATTTTATAAAGAAGTTGTTTTTGATATTTGCTCATATCTTTTAAATAATATATAAGTATAATTATAAGTTTAATAATTATAATAATATTATATAATGATGATTTCGATTTGTGTTACAATGACAGTTCTTCTTCTGAAAGGAAGAAAAATATGCTTCTGAAATTTTGTTCAGAATCTATTCAGATGTGTTCACACGTGCCTACCAAATTCTTTTTCCGAATTACCAATCGTAAAGAGCTTAAGAATAAAATTTGATTTTCTGTTAAAAATTCAGAGTTAATAGTCCTAGATCCTAGTAGCTAAGCTTTAATCATCAAGTTACTTTTAAGTATCTGTAAATAATAAAAGCACCTGGTTTTCAGTGTTTCATAAATTAATATGAGCATTGAATAACGAACATAAAAATAATACTTAACGTACAATTTCAGTTTGAACATTTTTTTTTCAAAAATCCATATCTTGAAAACGACTGAAATAGTAGTTTTTTAAAACTATTTCATATTATTTAATACCTTAAACTTAGATCATAAGAAAAATTCTAAAGAAATTCCTTATAGAAAAAATTCCTTTTGTAATAAAGCGATTTTTAAACACTGTTTGCTTAAAATACATGCAATTTTATGCATTTGAGTATTTTGAGTGCATTGAAAGTCTCAAAACGAAGAGTGTAGGCTCTTTTTAAATATATACCTTTACTTTTTTGTTCGTACAAAACACATTTCCAAATTTGTTTCACATTTTCTGATATTTTACTTTAAAATGTTTTAAGTTTTAATTTATCTTCATCTGTAGAAAATTGGAGATCATAATTTTTTTTTGTAGACAAGTTCCAATTCAATAGAATTTAAAAATTGTTTATTAATATACAATCATGGATTTAATTAGAGGCAAATGTTCAAATGCATAAAATTGCCGCCAAGAAAGGTATGAATTTATGCAAACGAACTTTAAAAATTGTTGTATTATTTTCATATTCGTATGTACATATGTTTGTACATAAATGAGAAATTTTCTCAATTTTTTTTTAATAATATAGATATTAGGAAATAATTTCAAAAACTAATCGTTCACATCAAACGTTTTCAAGATACGTATTGAGTTTTCAAAAAAAAAATTTTGTGATTTTTTTTCAAAACCTCAAAGAATATTTTTTCGAAAACCACCAAAAAAGAGTTATGTGACGGGTACCGTTAATAAATTTCGTAAAAATGTTTTTATTTAAAATGTAGATCATGCCCATAAAAGGACACTTAATTTTTTTTTTTTTGTCAAAATCCTTCGAGACGTTTTCGAGATAAATAAGATTTTGCATAACGGCTATATGACAGATACAAAAGCTACAAAAATATTTCAACTTCTACTCTAGAGAATCACCAAAGACCCTTAAGTACCGAGTTTGAAGAAAACAGCTTTATTGGCCTAGGCTGTAGGGAGAGGTAGATACAGACATACGGAATTGCCGGACCCACTTGTTTCATGTTTTCTATCATCGTTACGTCAACTTTGACCAAAATCTCGAATTCGGTTTTGCTTACAAATCAAAAACTTATATATATAATCTATATTGCAGGTAAAAAGCTATAATATCAGCCTGTGGAGCTTGTGAGAAACATGATAACTACAAAAATTATATTCGTGTTTACTCCGATTGAGAATCGAGCTAAAGCTTCAAGCCAATTTGCTTCAAATTTGGTACATTTATATAACAAATTATATTTTTTTCAGTAATCATGTTCATTTTCTTTTGAGTAATCGTGTTTCTGCCAAAAACTACAGCAAATTAACAAAATTGTTTCTTTTAAAAATAAGTACTCACTTCCGATATTTTTTCGCCGTTATGGCTGCCTTCAACTTTAACAACTTCCAACAAAGGAGCGACGAGATGACCTTGGTGAAAAAAATGACAAGTAACAGCCATAATTCCATCATTTGCAATTGACGTCCAAAGATCCGTGGTAACTGCTACGTATTGGGAAGCAGTTAAGGCACTGAATAGTTTTTCCTTTAAGTCTTCATATTTTTTAGGTAATACAACATTTTTTATGGTGGACTTGTCTGGAATTTGGTACCTGCAGTCAAGAGCTTTGATAAATTCTCGAAAACCTGTGTGGTCTCCTTTACGTAGCGGTTCCAGATCAATGGCAAGCATACGGACATACATTTGATCTAGATGTTCTTTCGCTTTTGATCCATCAGCGTAAAAGCTGCCTCTGTCAATGTAGTCTTTTATTGTCTTCCGGCTTTTGGCATGAACTGGAGCTGGAAAAGGAGCCTCAGACCCAGACGCAACATGAACATCATCATCCTGAACTTCATCGACTTCGTATTCGTACCAAATGAATTGGTGTTTTCTTTTCATGTGGTCACTTAAGTTTGTGGTATTTCCACAATATTTATATTCGTTTTTACATGTTGAGCATTTTGCATATTTGTCATTTGATTTGGAAAAGTATTTCCAAACTCTTGATACCCGGTTTTTGGTATTGCTCATTTCGACTTTCGAGACAGATAATAAAAAAACAGTTATTTGTTTGTATAATAATTGTTTTAACTTTTATATTTAGATACAATTGAAATTTTACTAATTAATTTAAACGCAAAGGCAAACCACAACTGTGACTTAACAATTATTAACAAAACAGTCAAGTCAACGAGTACGAGATGAGAATGAGAATGAGAGTGAACAGGTAACTACTAATACTAACTCTCGGAAAACGGGATACAAAACAGAAGAACACGACGCCTACCTCAATACTCTAAAAAATCTGAGTTCTGAGAAAAAAACAACAAATTAAAACTTTTCTCCATGCCATCTCAATCGCTTCGCTTGTATCTCTCTGTTTTTCTTTACAACGTTCGTTATGGTCATACTAAAGACTTAAAATAACAATAACAAGAAACAAGGTAGCCTAGTAGCGTTAAGTATTATTTGGTAGTTCCCCTTTTATTTTATTTTCATCGAATGTAATAGAAAGAGAAAGATAAAAGAATATTGAATCGTTGAATACTTTCGTTGAAATGACATACTTCAAAGTTCAAACAAAATGAATGCACTCAGTGTAAAGAAAATATAGTAATATAGTAATTTGTGGTAGATGGCATTATTAAATTTTGGAACATGCGATAGTTTTTGATACATCGATGTTTTCGATAGTCGAATACTATCGATTACTATCGATAGACTATCGATGTTTAAGGAACACTATGCCATCATTTGAAGAACCACTTCCTCCGGGTTTTGGTCTGTCCACAATCAATCCTAGTTTTGCTCTGAATTCAGCTTGGACTATTTTCTTTTTTTTTTTGTCGAATTCTGTTTTGTCATCACCTCTTACCTACCATTTTTACTTGCGATTTATAGGTACTATAAGGCAAGTTATGCATTCGTAAAAAAAAATCGAACTCGAGATTTTGATCAAAGTTGACATTACGATGATAGCGAATACCAAAAACGTGGGTCTCGCAATTCTGTCTGTCTGTCTGTCTGTCGGTTCGACTACAGCCTAAACGGCTCGGCCGATTTTCCTCAAACTTGGTAGATATGGGTTTTAATTTTTCCCCCCCCGGAAGTTTTTCTTTGTTTTTTTTTAAGACCAAAAATAACGGTACCTGCCATACGATTTTTTTTTTTGAAATTTTATAAATATTTTTTTTCTCAAAAACTGTCCCACAGAATTTTTTAAAAAAAATTTGAAAAATTTCATTTGGTCAAAACTAGCTAATGGTTGAAAAAAATTTTACAAAAAATTGTTATTTTTGGTAGACCCCCTGGGTCCATTTTTTTTGTTTTTGATTTTCTCGAAAACGGTACAGCCGATTTAAATAATTTTTTTTATGCCAAAGCTCCTCCAAAGTTTGAATATTATTACATATTCAAATTTTCAAGTTTTTTTTTTTTGGATTTTTAAAAAAAAATCAAAAATTTTTTTTGGAAACTCAATATTTCGAAAACCCCATGCTCGATTTTTTTCAAACTTGACAAAAAAAAGTTTTTTAACATAATCTACGAGATTTGAGAAAAAAAAATTTTGTTTCATCTAAAACTAACGGTACCTTCCATACAAATTTTAAAAAATGGTTTTCGAAAATCGTATTTTTCTCGAAAACGGTTCCGAGAATTTTGCTAAATTTTTTTTTCTTTTGATTAATCTTTACGATCTATAATTTAATAAAAAAAAATTTAAATCTAGATATTACTGACTGTACCTACCATAGAACGATTTTTTTGAATTTTGAATTTCTCATTATCGACATAACGGATTTTAATGAAATTTTTTATAAAAAAGCTCCAAAAAAGTTTAAAAAACATTGCATTTAAAAACTTAAGAAAAAATATATTTCAATTTTTAGAAAAAAAAGTCGTTTTTTTTTTTTGAAAAATTCGATATCTCAAGAACGGCTTATTATTTTTTTTTGGAAATTAGGCTTTTATTCGTACAATAATAAAAGCTTAAGGTTGGCGTACCAAAATTTTTTCTTAAAAATGTTTTAAAAATTTTGTACATAAAAGCGTATTTTTTTAAGGAACCACTACAACGACTCATAATTTTTGTTCTTGAATAAATTCATATTTGCATAGCATTCTGTTTTTATCTCTTACTACTAAAAGAATTTAAAAAATTAATTTTATCCTTATGGACAGTTTTCTTTAATAACGTTCGTTTTTAAAATTCCTAGTCTATTACATAGGAGCAAGTTCGTGCGACCCAGTCGTGCATTTTATTTATATATATAGGGGGTGGCCGTGGCGCGATGGATGTGTGCTCGCCTTACAACCTCATGATGACAGGTTCGATCCCTGCCGTCGTCTATGTCACTTTTATTTCATTAAAAACCTTCTAAAAATTGTCATCAATGGGTTGCTGGTTTACTCATTACATGTTGTTCAGGCATAATACTAACAACATGTAATTGAGTTAAACTAGTATGCCCAACAAGGATGAACACGAATAAAATAATGTGAATTAAGCGACATAAAAATAAATAGGTCAGCCGCCATCCCTAGAGATAAAAATATCTGAGACAACCACCAACAGTGTCAGAACATCGTGCCACACATCTTTCCTATCCTTCTTTCTCTTCATTAACTTCACGCCCGCGCTGTGTTGAAACATTTAAAGGGTAATCATAATCCCTTGAGCGCGGGTAGATTATAAAAAAAAAAAAAAAAAAATTGAAATCTAATTGGGCGGCAGTATCGTGTTGAGGCAGGACAAGGATTTTTACAAACAACAACATCTTTGTCTGCACTCGCTTTGGCCTGTTCTTCCATCAAATACCCATTTTCCTTCTAACTCTAGGTTTTTACATGAGTCCTTGTTGAGAGTATCAAGAACGTCTTTCTGCGAAGTAAGAAGTCTTGTTGCCGTGTGGTTAAGTAAAACTTGCAAGTCTACTTCGGCACCTGTCTCGGTGACATTAATTTTATCGGCTTCCGTATAGCAGTTTTCTTTTTCGGTCTTTATAATTTTGTAGCTAGGCAGTGCATTTTTTTAATCTTGGTGTTGACAAAACTCTGAATAAGTAAGTAATAGTTCTTTGTGAGCTTTGTTTCCACAAAAAGCGACAGTACTTAACAAGGCGTAAGGTGTTACACTCATGGTATTTTCATCTTCCAAATACGAATTCCATGACGTTTCACACAAAGCTGTGGCAATGGATTCGTCGGATTTCGAGATTTCAGCCACAAGTCTTCGTTTAGTCCGCGCAGAACATTATTGAAAACTTCTCCTCGTTGTTGTGATGTACTTGGATAATTTTCGTCAGAATAACTTAAAAAGACAGTCTCAGGTTTTTCAAGCCAAGAGGAATGATTTTTCATTATTGAATTTTTTCTGGCTTTATTTTTCTTCCAAAATTCTGTAAACTTCTTGCATACGAAATAAATTCGATCATAGAGGAAATCAAATTCAATATTCTCAACACCTTGATAAGGCCAACTGCATTTGACGTTTTGCACAATTTGGTTGGCTTGCGTTGACCATGTTGGATTACTTTCTCGACTTTCAAGCCATTTTTCCAATAAAAAACGCTTAAAATTTTTAAACAACAAAATGTGTGTTGTTAGATAGTACTTACCTTCTTGTTTAATATCCATAACAATTAAATATTGCTCACACTTTTTTAACACAAGTTATCACTATCACAAGTTCTCTATTTAAAACTGCACCGATAAGCAAGCAAGCGCATTCTGTTTAAAAACAGATCAGCTGTTTTGAGCACTAGGTGAAATACAGGTTGGTACAATTACTGATCTTTCAGAATTTTGCCTACCTAGTTATAACTTGATGTCATTACTCTTTCGCAATCACGGTCTTATAGTTTATATTAGATATGATGTTGCTTGCCAGAGCCTTCCTCTTCTAATACGGACGTTGTTCTATTGCGAACACTTACGTCATGTGGCTCAAATTTACTGTTCTCAAGCACATTGTTTTATTTATAGGAGTCCAAATCTTGACAGCGTTCGTTCCGCTATTTAGAACAGACGACACCCGAAGGAAGATATGTTGAAATGCACCATCTTACTCAGCCTGTAGATAAACCCACTCGAATACCAGATGTTGCCAGACAAAAATCCCACACTCTCGACTTGTTTCTTACTTCTTACTCTGATAACTATACCATAACGATAAGCTCTTCATTTAGCACTTCGGACCATTGTGTAATATCAGCCAATTTCTCGTGTCCCATTTATCCAGTTAAAGATAATCATCCCACTAGGACCGTTTAGAAATACGATAAACGACGGTCTTAATACAGTTTTTCAATTCTTTAAATGGTCACTATGTTTCCTTGATAGTGGCGTTGATGTCAGTGCCGATATGATCACAGAAATGATTTTTCTTGGGATACGTACTTTTATTCCTAACAGAATTAAAAGTATAAAACCCAATGAAAACTCCTGGTTCGATGCAAGCTGTAAAGAAGCTACCAGGTTGAAAGAAGTAAGTTTCCGCTCTTACAAAGTCAACCTAAATGAGGAAAATCGGAAAAAGTATAAAAACAAGTCAGAAGCTAATGCAACACTGTTATAAAAAGAACCAAATTTTTACATGACTAGAAGTGAAGGCCAAAAAGATAGTAGAAATTGCTGGTCATTTGTAAAGAACGGAAAAAATTCAACTTCATCCTCTATTCCAACGCTCATCTACAACAACAACCCGATTACTAACCCTTCATATAGGGCAAAAGTAATCGCAGCAGATTTTCTTGCTACCTAGCTAGGTGTTGTTCCTCGCTGGAAAACCATTGCTTAAGATCCATCGATGAAAAACAGCATTTGTCCATTTGTTTCCCCTACTCCTACCGACCAATTTCACTTACGTCCCTTATTTCGTAGGTAATGAAATCGCTCATCAATCATCAGTTCAAAAAAGCTTTTGGCTGACTGGCAAATCGACTTTCGCAGCAATCGTTCCCTTGATGATCTGATGGCATATCCTACCGAGAGAGGAACAGATCCTTAAATTGTCTTACATTTTTGTAAGATGGTTTGGCGCCACGCCATCTTATCAAAAACGCTTGCATTAAGTATAAATAAAAGCCTTGTTGTTTGGATAAGAAACTACCATTGGATCGTTCAATACATTTTGTATTGGACGGTTCCAAGTCTAATCTTCACTAAATAAATGCTGGTGTTCCCCAGGGCTCCGTTTTATCTACGACTCTCTTTCTCATTTTTATAAATGATCTCTTGTCTGAAACTTCTAATGCACTTCATGGTTTTGCCGATGACTCTACCCTCAGCTTCTCATACTCGTTCCCGAATTCACGTCCACCTCCTTCGGAAGTGGAATTGCAACGGTATTCGTATCGTAAGGTAAGCTCATTAAATTCCGATCTTTACAGCATTGTTAAATGGGGTATAAACTAGTGTTCAGCTAAATGCTGCGAAAACTGAATGCTGTCTGTGATCGTTGAAGCAAAATGTAAAGCGCTCAGTACTTAGTATGTGTGTCAACGACGATCTTTGTCAAAAGGACCACATTCTCGAGACCGCCAAAAAAGCTGCTAAATGTCTAGAATTTCTCTATCGGTGTACGAAATTTGTCACCACCCTCTGTATAACTACAGCCGTATTAATAAAAACATACAATTTGCTCGTTAACACTCGTTTTTTCCAATACACGGATAATGAAATTATCCCTTTGATAAATTAAAATATTAATAAAACTATATTTTCTTTATTTTATCTATTCACTAAATAACAAGGAAAAATTGGCAGCACTTCCTTCAATTCAATTATTCTAGTACTTTTTTCATTATTGAAAGCCGGCATGTAATCTCAGACATACAAAATAATTTTTGTTGTCAAACAAATTCTAAACGGTTATTTAATTTTTGTGTGAAAGTTCAAATTAATTTGTAAAAAAAATAGATATGCGAGAAAAGAAAAAAAATGACTGAAAATTGGAGTTCTGGCAACAAGGTTAGTTAACACAATAACGTATGGCAGGCATTACTTGGATACTTAGTGGAATTTGTATTATTAAATAAAATATTTCTGTCAAATTTGACGAGCAAGTTGAAGATATCCGCTCGTTAATCACCAAAATTGGTGAGATAAATTATCCTCTCATTGTCAAACGTCATTTAAGACTAACACACATTTATTATTAAGAATCATAAGTTAAAATACGTGTTAAAGTTGTTTCGCCTGTATTTTGTGCTTATTAATAGGGCTGCTAGAGTATAGTCTCATATGTCTCTGCATTTATTGGGACCGTTTAAACTGATAGGAAACCGAACTATCATGGAGTCATTCCCATGTATTGAAGACCGTCGGAATGTTTCTTGCCTTTCCTTGTTTTATAGCCACTTTCACATGCACTGCTCACTCGAAGTAGCCAGTTTTATTTTATGGTCATCAGTTCGCCCAATTTCCGACGTACCGTCAAATATGTACAGTGATTCGTTTCTTAGTCACACAACAAGGTTATGGAATAATCTACCAGGCACGGATTGTCCTTGCCACTCCAATTCGCAAACGTTCACGAGCGATGCTTATCTTGCAAGATTCATGGCCCAAGACCAAAAGTGGTGCAACAATTGATACCTTCGTCATTTGAGACAGTAACGTTTCACATGATTCCTGCGAATAAATCAAAAGCTTAGTCATGAACGTGTTCGCGTGCATTTTCCGCGGACTCGGACACTTTTTGCGTTAAAAATTTAATACTGTATTCCTTTTTCCAAGCTGCGCCTGTAGGTCCTAATGCTAGTACAAATAGATTCTACAGCACTTCCATAAGAATTAAATGCTTCCATTAAAGGACTTTTATGTTTAAATGGGAAATTTTATTTAATTTCTTCGGTTTAATGGTTGTTTTACATTTCGACTTGCATACCTGCTCCTGCGACGGCACGAGGAAACTCTGTTACCACCAGTCCCTGACCAACGGTCTTCACCATTTGTGCTTTATGTTGTGAGGATTAAATTTGTTTCTCTGGTTGTGGGTCTGAGCCTGAGTGCGATGGTCACAGTGCAATTGTTCGTATTTTTCTACATTTACCAAGCATTTAATGCAGGAGCGGCGCATGTGGGTGCGACAAATGGGTGTGGGTTGCACTTGCTGTGTTTTGAATCCTATGAATTGCCGGATAAAGGCTATTTGCACGTGTACCACCAGGCGCGTCGTCCTGACAGATACCACAAAGCGTTCTGGTAAAGTCGGTTGTTGTTGGTGGTTTTCTGCTGAACTCGCATCAGGACGACGACGACTACGGTGCCAACGAGAGAAAAAAAAATATGTATCGCGTGCGTAATTGAAAACAAACCCCTTATCCAACTGAAAAATATAGAAAAAGAATTTTTTTTTAAATTTATTTTGTTTCTATTTTTATTTCTTTCTAGAATGTTTTGCCTGATTCCCTTTGGATTCAATTTTTGTTTCCTCAGTTTGTGTGATCTGTTTGTGATTGCTGTGGGGGAGGAGGGATAAATAAATTAAGAAAATAAAAAACTTCAATGCAATTGGAATTAAAAAGAAATGCGAGCAAACAAGGGGTTGGGGAAGTGCAATAAATGTTTGAATTTGGGAGAAGGGGTTTGTTGCACAAAGTAGCTATAGACATTTGTGTCCGTTCGCATCCGAGTTTTTAGTTGGCTTCTTCAAATAAAATGCCACACGTATGACTGGTTTCTCTATTTATCTATTTTTTTGTTTTACTTTTTGTTTGATGCAATTTTGGATGCGCTCGTGGCAATGGTTTCTTTTGTCGGCGGGATTTTAAAATAGAAAATGTTTATAGTATCGTTTTACAGAAGTCATTAAAATTAAAACAAAAGATGTGGGTTACGAAAATATGCGGGAGGTCACGATTGAATTTTAAGTTCATCTTATCACAATTATAAAAGGACTTGAGAGTTTTTCGACCAGATGACACATAATAACAACAGGAATAAAGCAAAATGTAAAAAGAACCTCTCAAAATGTTAGGCCCACACAGGGAATATTATTGTAGAATCGCAGTCGATGCTCGGAAAATGGAAAAATCATTTCAGCGCAGCGAAATTTACCTTCAGTCAAATTGTGTGAATCAAAACACGTTGACCAACAATTCCGACCAAAGAACAAGGCTTTTATCGATACCAAACGGAAGCGTTTTTGATAAGAGAGTCTGGGGCCAAAATTATCAAATGCTATAGAAATATCAATTTTACTGCAATTCGATGTGAAAAAAGAAAGTCAAAGCTATCAAAAAAGATTTGTTTCCTCTATAATGGTTGCCTAAAAAGAAAATTTGTTTGCGAAAATTTTATTATAATATTGTTCGTCATTTAGAAGTTCCTATGAGCAGTTGGTTGATCCCTTCGAGCCTTCAAAATACGTCAAAACCGTACTAGAGCTTTTCGCGGTCTTCACCGACAAAAACGCAGTTTTATTACAATCACTTAGTTCATCGAAGATCCGAAGCTTAATCAAAATGATTATAGTCGTTTTAGAAAAAATTTAAAAATCTCAGTGTAACCCTTTTTACATGAGGTACAACAATAACATACAAATATTCTTGTGCCAAATTGAAAGTATATCAGTTCATTTGTTCAAGTCCTAGTACAATCGACATTGGAAGTATAGACGCATGGACGTATGGACGAACTGACCGACGGACAGTGTACGCGTCCGAAACGTCAAACTGTCCATAACTCTGACTCATAAATCAGGCTTAGTTTTACCAATGGCATTGAATTTGTTGTCTTTTGGGGCAGGAGTGGTTTGTGGTTTATTATAACCATATGACTTAAAAAAAAAACCTAGAAAAAGATGTCTTTTTCTGGATGCATTGCAATTTGGTGGGTCGCTTGAGAATTGTGATCGTCCGGAATTCGACACATTTTCCTGTTGACGAACCCATTCATCCAGAAATATGAACAGAAGACTCACTTTCATAAAATAATTTAATCATTTGCACACGTTTGACAAACGCTATCTCTCTACATGTTGATTTGACAAGACAGACTGATTAAATGATAGTCAATTTGCGAGACGTAGCCCCAACAATATGCCCGAAATCACCTGTTAAAGTTCAAAAATCCCTATTTTAATACCTTTAATTGCTCTGGCGGATTCAATCATTTAATTTAACTTTTACTATAAATCATAGGCTTTGTAGCCCATTGAAAATAAATAAATAAACAAAAAATAAAAAAAAAGAAAAAAAAAAACTAATAATTTTGTATTGCAATTTCTAGTTGAAAAGAGATGCGATTCGCTTTAAGCGTTCGACCTCCTTGTCATTTCGTATTAAACTCTAAGTCACTACGAGTCTTTCTTCAGATTCTCTAATATATTTAGAAAAGTTTTTCGCTCGACTCATCCAGTGTTATATTGGATAAAGTCTATGTTTAGCGACTGAAGCTAGGACTGAGTTAAGGGCCGTTTTCTTCACTATAGCTCAACTTGAGGCAAACTCTCAAGTTGATCAACTTCAACTTCAACTCGAGAGTTGAAACGCAAGTTGAAATTTATTTGTCTTCACAATTTTTTTTCTCAACTCCCGAGTTGAAAATCTAAAGTTGATCAACTTCTGATTTGAAAAATATCCCTGGGATATTTGTTAAAATATATACAAGCTGTCACATTCAAAATTAAATTTTAATTTATTCGGTCAATCTAATTGAATTTTTGTGTGATATTTGTGATGAATGATTTTCTCCTCGATCTACATAGCCATAAAAATAAGTTGTTACCAATCGCGAACGAATGTTTGTCATGGATGTTGCCGTTTCCCCAAAGATACATGGTAAATTTGTGGCATCTAAATCAGCAAATCTAGGAATTTCGGGAGCAGGTTTTATAATTTTCCATCAATTACTTTGTTGTGAATAACAGCACAAACGATGATGATGAGTTTTGCCGTCTCTATTTTGCACCTAATGTCGTACAAATTCTCATCATTCTCTCCAACTGCTCGATGAAGTTGAAGTCCAATTTTTCCAAAAATAATTGCTGGTGAAAATTATGCCAATATTTTTTCTTTGTTGTGAAAACTCAAGCAAACAAACTTTTGAAGCAAAATTCATGTATTTTATTAAAAAAAAAAAACAGTGTTTCATGTCAACTCTCAAGTTTGCTCTCTCAACTTCTAGTATTTTCGGAAGTTGAGAAAACCAGAAGTTGATCAACTCGAGAGTTGAGAATCGAAAGTTGAAACTGTCAACAAAATCACAAGTTGAGAATAAAAATCCTAAAGTTGAGGTCAACTTCTAGTGAAGAAAATGGCCCTAAGTCTCCTCAATTTCGCGAGATAGCCCGAAGAAATTGCATTTAGCAAAAGTTATATTTCGCTTGATTTTTACTTGCGACATACATAGGTATTAGAAGGCAAGTTCTGCATTTGAAAAAAAAAAATCGAACTCGAGATTTTGATCAAAGTTGACATTACGATGATAGCGAAGACGAAAATAGTGGGTCCGGCAATTCCGTGTGTATGCCTGTACCTCGATCTACAGCCTAAACTACTGGAGGAATTTTCTTCCAACCTAGAGGGGAAATCGAAATTTTTTTAGCTCCAAAACTAAGGGTGCCCCCCATACACCCGTAATACAAAATCTTATTTATCTTAAAAACTATTTTGATAGAAAAAAATTAAGTGTTCTATTTGGTAAAAAAATTGTCGGAAAAAATGTTTTTAACGGTAACTGTCATGAACCGGTTTTTTTTTTATTTTTTTTTTTTTATTTTTTTTTTTATTTTTTTTTTTAATTTTTTTTTTTTTTTTAATTTTTTTTTTTTTTTTTTAATTTTTTTTTTTTGTTTTATTTTATTTTTTTTTTGTTTTTTTTTTATTTTCGACTTTCTTACTAACGACTGTCGGTAGAAACTGCGCTACATTTCTCGGTACGCACCATCGAATACTCCCTAAATCACAAAGAGTACAATTTAGTTGCATTCCTAGATATAGAAGGCGTTTTCAACAATGTCGACAGCGCCACAATAGGAAAGGCACTGCAGAATCTCAACGTAGATAGCTCATGCTGAAAAGCAGACTTTTTTTTTTTTTTTTTTTTTTTTTTTTTTTAAATCTCGCTACTAAATACATAATTGAAATTGGCATCCCAAATTTTGTTCTTGAAAAACTTTAAAGAAATTTCTAATATAAAAAATTATTTTAATAATAAAACGATTTTTGAACTTTGTTTGCATAAATTCATACTTTTCTGAAAATCAGACGGCAATTTCATGCATTTTTACATTCTTTTATTATTTATACATAATTTTTACATTCCAAAGTACTTTTACATAAGAGCAAGTACGTGCGATCCAGTCCCGCATTTTATTTCAATTTCTAATTGAAAAGAGATTAATCCCCTCTACAGTAAGCCCGATTTTAAGCTGCTTCTACTTGTGCGAGTCAGTTAAAGCGTGATCTATCTCTAATACGAGTACCTTGTTCTTTCGGGTTAAACTCTACGTCACTACGAGTGCCAATATCGGGCTTGAAGTCTATCTTCAGAGTTCCGAAAATATTTCGATTTTTTTTTGCTCCAATCATCCACGGATATTATTGGATAAAATCTATGTCTCAGCTACTGAAAAAATCGGGCTGATATACGAAGTCTCCTTAATTCCCCGAGATAGGTCAAAGTAAATGCAGTTGGCAAAAGTGATCTTTCGTTTGATTTCTTATAATTATAGCGGAACCGAAGTAGGTGAAGTCCGTTACTATTTGGAAATTATTTATCTCTATGCAGTGACTTTTGTCTGATTCGGAAGTTTTGGAGATCCCTTCTTCGTTTTGACACATTTTAGCAGCTCCCATCTGTGTGTGTGCAATCGGTTTTCTGCCAATTAAATCAATATCGTGAGTGTATTAAATTAAAGTAATTTTGCGAACATGTGGACATAAACAGGTTCAAATCAAATGACTGAAATGATTTTGTATGCCATAGTTAAGACAGCAACTCATAAATAGTAGTGGCAGCGAAGAAGGTGCTGTCCGATCGAGTGAACATCCGGCCACTGTGCATCATAAACTCCTTCAAAACCCCAGTCCGGTAGGTCGCGGACTACAGATATTCGATAACAGATGTTCGTCCTAGAGCCATTCCGTCGAGCCTTTGATCTTTATTTCCGAAGTTTATACAAAGCCCTTCGCAATGATAGTGCTCTTATTATGGAGCAGGACATTTGCAGAGGAAATGAATAACTATTTACTTTTTCTGCATGTTGGACCTAAGCTTTGCTACCTGTATATGTATTATTATTTTGCTCAGCTAGATGAAAGTCTTCAACGTCTGAGTTCAATGATTTATTCTGGGCGATGGGTGAATTTTGGTCTTTGTCGTCAATAAACCAGAAGTAGTTTCTTCAAATTGTACGCATCGACTCTGGCTCTGTTTCTATAATTTGTTCCTCCCTCATTTCTGTCTGAAAAGATATAATTCTGAAGGAGGGCGCCTGAAAAAAAAAAAAAAAAAAAACAAGTTTAACTGGTGTAGAGTGTGATTCGATACCTAGTGCTCTGGTATTCTAGTCCAACGCTTTTCCACTGGTTTTTCATGGATTTGTTCTAGCGAAGATTACGGGATACACGATCGACAAAGAATACTCTACTTCTTTTGCGAATGTTGCTCCTCGACTTCATATTTCCTCACAGAAGTTCTATGCTGTTAAAGCTTTCTTGGTATACCTATTCCTACGTTTTGAATACTGGAGGCATTTCCGGTATCGCTCTCAACGTAATTAACTTGAATGAATGTTAGGGTACAGGACAGGATTTCTCACTTCTCTAAATTATATTTTAACATATCATACCTTATGGTCTTATTCGTTATAGGCTTTTTAATCTGCTCTCTTTATTTTAATTTACTTTAGTTGGCGCTACAGCGCGGGGTGCGCCTGGGCCTCAAATAGTAGACCTTGCCAGCAGTCTCGATCTCTAGCTTGCTGCCTCCAGTTTCGAGTCCAAAGTTGCCTTAAATCTCCCTCAACTTGATTACGCCACTGGAGATGAGGTCTGCTTCTGTATCTCGTACCCTCTGGCATAGCGTTGAATACCTTACGGGATGGAGCGTCGATGTTCATTCGCTCTACATGCTATAGCCATCTACACCGCTGAATACGTATTTTCTTGACTAGGGACTCGTCGCTGTACCTCTCGTACAATTCATGATTGTATCGTCTTCGCCAGACGTTATTTTGCCTATCGACACAAACCGGACCATAAATCGTGCGTAGAACCTTTCTCTCGAAAACACCAAGGGAGCTTTCATCCGCATGGGAAAGGGTCCATGCTTCTGCACCATATAGCAAAACCGGGATGATCAGTACAGCGTCTCCTTGGTATTTCTCGATAGGGCTTTATTCCTCAATTTCTTACTTAGCGCGAAGAAACAGCGATTAGCATTTGATGTCATTTGTAGAGTTCACAGCGGTACCAAGGTAGACAAATTCTCTGACGACCTCAAAATTATATCTATTAATAGTCACGTTCTGACCAAGTCTGCGGTGGGAATCGGCTCTATTTGATGACAGCATATATATTTCGTCTTCTCCTAATTGTTCACAAGACCCATTTTATACGCTTCTGACTCCATACTAGAATAGGTACCCGTAAATGCTCGCTTGGATCTTCCCATTATGTCGAAGTCATCCGCGTATCCAAGATATTGAGTGGACTTTTGAAAGATAGTGAAAGATGGTGTTGGCCGAGTATTGCATACTACTCTCTCAAGGACAATATTAAAACGGCTACATGAAAGTGCGTCACCTTGTCGATGTCCTCTGGTGGTTTCGAAGGTTTCGGTTGAATCTCTCCCAATTTTGACGGAGCAACGGGCATTTTCCAATGTCATCCTGATAAGGCGTATCAGTTTGTCAGGGATACCAAAACTCGATATGGCGCACGGTACAGCTCTTCTCTATTACGGCTGTCATAAGCTGCTTTAAAATCGATGAATAGGTGGTGTGTATCGATATTAAATTCTTGGGTCTTTTTCAGGATTTGGCGTGAAACCACACTGATAGGGGCCAATCAGTTCATCAGTAAATGGCTTCAGGCCTTCACATAATACGCTAGACAGGATTTTAGAAGCGATGTTTAAAAGGCTAATGCCTCTGCAAAGAAGGCGGTCGCCTTTTTTGTGGATCGGGCAGATGGTACTAAGGTTCCACTCGTCGGGCATACTTTCCTCCGACAATATTTTGTTGAAAGTTGGTGTATACTCCTAACCAGATCATCTCCAGCGTACTTAAAAAGTTCCGCCTCTAGACCAACAGAACCGGCTGCTTTGTTCAATTTTAACCTGGCGATGGCTAACTTGATCTCACTTAGGTCGGGTGAGTGGAACTCCAGATCATCAACCAAATTTGCTTACGTGGCTGCTTGCTGGCGGAATTTCGGTCACTATCTCCATTAAGCAGTTTGTTAAAATGATCTCTCCAGATTTTCAACATCGACTGCGTTTCCACTATGGTGTTTCCTTCCTCATCCGTGCAGGCACCAGGGCGACTAGTGAATCCTGTTGTTTTCTTTTTGACTCTTGTAGAAACTCGGAATCTGTTTTTAAAACACCTCTCTATTTCCTCGACTTCAAGCTGCTCATGGTTTCTTTTCTTCTTACTGGGCAAGCGGTTTTCATCCCTTTTCTTTTCAACGTAGAGCTGACGGGAGGCCCTTGTCTTCTTTTACTGCCACAACCTATACGCCTCGGTTTTGGCTTTGTTTGCTGAGCACATTCGGAGTCAAACCAGGGGTTCTTTGGCGGCGACTGTGAGAATCCTAGCACCTCTTCCGCACAAGCCTTGATGGCATGTTGGCATTGCTGCCAGTGGTCTTCTGGGCTCATCTCGTCTGTACTAGGGTTCCTCGCAAGCTCTAGGGATATTTGGTCGGCATAGGCTTTCGCGGTCTCTTCCGATTGCAGGCTATCAACGTTGAATTTCCTGCTCAGGATTGATGTTCGCCTAATAGGCTCCATGCATATTCGCACGCGCAGTTTTGCACGAACCAGGTAGTGATCCAAATCAATCACCCCAATTACCGATGTCGTCTCGTTTTTTCGACGTATCTCGTTTTCTCTGTCGTCTCGTTTTTTAAATGGCATTCCATAACTTCTTCGACGCGATGATTTTGTAACAGATTTAAAAACGATGAAAAAGTAACAAACATCTGTCAAATTCAAAGGAAAATCTACATCAGTGTTGGGACTTCGCAGAAGCTAAAGAGTGGTAGAAAGGTTGTCAAAAAAGTGGTAGAAATTAAAAGCCATTTTTATGTAGCAAATCGTATATTGAAAATAAATTTATTGAAAATAATTCAAATACAAAAATAAAAGAAATAATATTTCGGTTCTTTATGTTTCAAAGATCACATTATTATCTGGAAGAAGTGAAATCTGAGTTGCAAAAAGTGGTAGAATTAGATTTTTAGGTGGTAGGTTTTCATGAACAGCAAAAAGTGGTAGAAATACCACTTAAGTGGTAGAAGTCCCAACACTGGTCTACATACAATATTATTGCTCGATGTTCAATTAATGAACAAATGCACTTTTTTTTTAATTATTAGAAAATAAATAAGTAAATAAAATGATAAGTGTTGAAATGTATTACATTTATTAGTTTCTTTTCTTTCCATCCCATGTTTATAAATTACAAGTGTTTCCTCTTGGATTTTAAGATGTGTTGTGTCTCTCCTAGCAGTGTGCTCCTTTAATTTGTATGACTTATATTCCTCTTTTCTTCCTTTGTTTATACTTTCATTGATACAATTTAAGGTTATTTCTTGGAGTACACACTGCTTCTTCGAAAGCGTAGCTCTTTTTTGTTTAATAGCGAAAGCTTGCCGTTATAGAATAAGCGATTCAAAACTTTTGCCAAGCATCTCCATCTCTTACTGGAGGACGTTTTTTGTATCCCCTTCAAAAAAAAAACCCTAACTGCTCGTCTTCTTCCTCAAATCTACGAGCGTCTGGAATTGGTTTTTATTTGTTAATTACAACATTTAAGTATATAGTATAGTACAACAATTTTAGACAAATATGTACTTGTTTTATTTATCGTAAAAAAATTCGATAAAATAAATTATTTAACAAGAATACTTGCAGTTTTGCGACCTTCTATGTCTCTGTCGTGTGTAAATTTCTGAACGAGAGATATCGTGGTTTTTTTTCTTAGTCGTCGTATTTTTTCGTCTTACAGAATGCAGAAAGAAAGTGTTCAACGACGTTTGACATTTACAGACGACAACAAAACGAGTGACAAAAGTTGGAAACGACTTATGGAATGCAGATCGTGTCAGGTCGTATATTTCGCTGTCGTTTACGACATCGGTAATCGGGGTGAATGTTGGCTGATCTGTACGTGCGTAAGCCCAGTATGCTAGAAGTGTGCCTTCCGTCGATAGCAACATGATCAATTTGGTTGCACGTTAGATCATCGGTATAAAAATCCTACTAAGAATCTTTGATATTTGTTTGTTTAAATTGTTCCGCTATTGGAACTCCTTGACTGTGTGATTGATTTTCTAGTCGAAGTCAAGGTTATCAGTGTGAAGTTAACTGCTAATCTGAAGTATATTTTAAAATACATAAAGTTGCATTGACAAGTCTTTTTGGATGGTTTCAAATCTGATATTTATTAAGCAAATACTGGTGTGCCACAGGGCTCCGTTTCGTCTCCGACTCTCTTTCTCAGGAAGACAGAACACTTATCAGACGTAGAACTACAAGGGCAGCGTAAGACAAATGCATTAAATTTCGATCTTGATTAATGTCCTATAGTTAATCATACGTCCTTTAAGCGGAGAACTCTGCAAGCTTCTAGGAATGCCCATATAGTACATCCTGTCAAGCACAGACTTTTATTCTTTACTCACATAACACGAATCTGCAATGATTCACCTCGTTCTATTCTTCCGTCTCAGTTTTGCAAATCCCTTAATATTTTTCTAACCCTTATAATGTGTTTAATCACTTACAGGATAGTCAAACCCTTTTCAATGCGCATAAAATACAAAAGTTCACTGTGGCGTATACGTAATTTTTTCCTTCAAAACAAGACAGTATTTATTTTATTTTTAATATATTTTTTAGAATAAATTAATTTGAAACCAAATGCAGTCTTCCTTCAATCATTCCAACAAGGTACAAAAAAGTCGTGTTCCTCATAACTTAATTGCCCAACAGTCTGAATTGCATCACCTACCTCAAAGTCTTATTCACTCTACTTCTATGTAAATCTAATTTGTATCCCTCAAACCCTGAACAATATCGTTCTAAAGTCCAGTGACATAAAAAACGAATACCTCTATCACAAACACATCATCACCATCATCAGTAGCACTCTTAATGAAGGTACTTTCTGTTTCTGCCACACAGAATCAGAGCGTAGACTCACCTGACGGAACAGCACTCGTAGGCACCTGCCTAGTTGGTAAAAGTAGCTTTTACAACCTAACAACGTGTCCAGCAGAACACTCTTATATCAAGCACTTTACCCAATTTTATATTGGACCTGATATCTGTATCGGGAAATGAACGTGCAGCCCGAGTGGACATCTTCTCTTGATTATCTCGTTAGGCCCGACAATGGCCAACGACAGAATATTAAATCACTTACCATGTAAACATTGACATTCATTACCAACCCAGAGCTTGTGGACTTTTTATTATTTTCAATTTCGTTCTTTGTCTTGTACAAATTATCTGATTTTTTTTTTTTCTTTTGTATATGTCCGTCCAACGGATTGTGTCCTTGGATCCGGGCTCCGACTACAGTGTCATAGTGCAGCAGAACAACACTCTTCTGTGTGATGCCGCACTAACGAAATTACTTTCGAAACATATTTCTCTTGGCCGGTTCTGTGCATGAGGAAGAAGAGTGATAGAAAAAAAAGTCAGAAACAGAAGAAAAATCAGCTCACCTGGATTGCCATTGTTTTGACGCTGCCGCCGCCGCCGCAGCCGAGCTAGCGCTTTACTTTGACATCCATTATCAACAGCAACCACGGTCATTTCCACTTCCACCACAGCGATATGAAAGGCGCTGTTGCAGGACTAATATCTCCTCTTCCAGTGTTTGTCTTTGCTTAATGTCTCGTGGCGACTCCGTCCGGTACTCAGGCCGGCAGGTAGTCCGTTCGGTGTTGTGTTCATTACTTTCGTTTCAATTTGCTGAGTTGTGTCGTTTTACTCTTGGCTGCCAGATTGTTTCGTATTATTGTAGCCCAGCTCCATTTCCAGCAAACGGTGCTATGGTTTGCTTGTTTGCAGATTTACGGTCATAACTTTGTGTTGATTTTAGCTTTTGTAAGCATTTTTTTAGTGTGTGTGTGTTCGAACTTTCTTTCGTTGTGCCCACCAAAATTTGGTGTGTTGGTCTACTGTAATCCCAGACAAATTGGCAAAATTAAATTTTGTTTGCGAATGGCAATTTGAGAGTTTGAAGAAAAAAAAATGAACAAAATCCCTCAAAAAAGTTATTTCGGGCTCAACCGGGATTTGAACCCGGGACCTCTCGCACCCAAAGCGAGAATCATACCCCTAGACCATTGAGCCACCTGAAGATTGTTTTTGCCATTTTGTGGCACATTTCTGGTTTTGGCTATTAATAAAACATGGCCAGCAAAATGAAATGCAGACATTTGGAGAATTTTTTTTAGGTTGCATACTTTTGGTTGAAGGAAATTTAGAGTGCTTGTCACACCGGGGTATACTTTTAGACGAATGTAAATGAATGCAGTTGATATCTGAAGAAGCACTATTATATGCTTTTTATATTTGAAATGTTCATTTATAAAGCGATTCGTATTAAGGGCGTCCGGCGAAATAGAATTAAACAAGCTGTATGTGAGGTATTGGAAGAATCCTTTTTATTTGAAAGGTCTATGTATATGTCATTTCGTATGGAATATGACATCGTTCAAATGCCTCATTGCCGGTGACCGTCTCACCAACGTCGTTTTAGAAAAAAGTACGGACCAATGACGCTGTGTCTCGACACAAAACGGTAACTTTTTGTATAATTTTGAAAGACCGGGGTCCTGTTCCAAGCGCTCCAAAGCCTAGTCAGCGAACAAACAGCTTTCTTTAACTTTGAGCTCAGTCAAAGAGTTGGTTGGATTTTGAACGGATATAGGCTCAAGTCCCGACGCGAATCTCACCAATTTAAAGTATGCGAAAGGCCGAGTTCTTGTGCATGGCGAAGAATCGACTGCCTCGGGTTCTGCTGTATACTTTTACGAACCGCGACGATGTTCTCGGCCGATCTTGCGTTCCTTTAACGTCCGAATTAGGTTAGTTGATTACGGAACCGGTGGTCGCAAATTTGGCCAGCAAACATTGAAGAGTCGACTGTGAAGGGCCACTACGTCTACCGTAAAATAGTCGTAGAGGGCAACGTTTTCCCTAACGAACACTCATTAATTTTGGTAATGAAGTTTTATCATTCGGACATTCTGTTCAATCGTGTAACTTGCCATTATTTGACAGTTGTCACAAAAACAACAAGCCTTCAAAATCTAGCAATTAAATAATCCTTTATTACTTGTTCAAAAATCATGTAGATAACTTCAAATTCCTGTCGAAACGCCTCAAAATTCATTCAAGTTAATTACGTTGCGGGCGATACAAGACATGCCTCAAGTATTCAAGATATCCGAACATTTCTAGAAGCGAATATTGATTCAATGAGAGGTGGAGAGATGGGGGTTTGAATACATTTTATTGATAGAGTCGGAGTCGATTCGGAGAATGTGAAGGAACCACTTCTGAAGTAAACCATTGAACTCAGGCGAAGAAGACTTTCATGAAGCTGACCTTAATATTATAAGGATGAAGATATCTAAGTCAAGGTCAAAAAAGAAGGAATAGGAATTAGCCATTAATTTCCTCAGCTTATGCCCTTCTCCATTATTGAAGTATCAATCATTTCGAAGGACAACCTTTCGGCAATAAAGATTAAAGACTCGATCTCTTTCGTCAACGCGAGAAAACGGCTCTAGGGCGAACATCGGTTAGTTCTGTACCATGCCCTCCATTTGATTTTTTAAACTGCGAGCTGGGGTTTTTGAATGAGGCTTATGGTGATGATCACTGAATAGGATAAGCCCGAGTACACAAGGTGCCTTATTCGACACAATGTAGATGATTTGGGATACAGGTAGTGGCCCGTTTGAGTGATTGATCCATCTACTATATTTATTTAATTTTTCTCAAAAATATATTGTTTAGTACGTAGTCCAAACAAAGTATACGTTTAGCTTAGGATAAATAAAAACATGTGGATGGAAATTGGTAATAACAGCATAACGAATCATCGACTGTGAGGACTTTATGTACTCATCAATCGGACATAAGCATGACGAGTTATTTAAGTACAAATGTTTCAAAATGCTTTTCATTAGGAGAGTTATTGGGATTTCAAAAAATGTAAAATGTCGAAAATATACAAGGTGCGTTTTAATAGAAGTACATTTTCTATAAATTTTCGGCATCCTGAATCTGAAAAAGAAACCTTTTTTCACCTTACAGCTTTAGTTTTAGAAAGATGAAAGATGAAATATATATGTATAAGTACTTCTATAGAATAACACTTATCACATGAAAAATAAAAATAAAATTATTCTTCAAAAATGATATTTTAATGATTTTTTAAAATGAAATGCTTTACAAGCTCTTATACAGGGCTTGTTAACAAATTTGGTTGCTATGCAGATGGTAAATTAGGACAACTCCATTTCTTGCGGTTATTTTAATTAATGGGGGCTATCGTGAACAAATTTTTCATCGGAGTTTTTCTCATCTTCGAAAATTGGAAACGACAATACTTCTCCACTGTTCATAGGAATGAAGCGACTGGTTGGCCTTTTAAAATGAGAGCCAAGGTCCCCATTAAACTTAATTCCCGATATCAGGGAAACTTTTGATATTATTTAAGTTGACAATCTTGAAAGTTGGGGAAAATTCCGAGGGAAATTTTACTCACGATAGCCCCCAATATTAAAGTTGGAGAAGATTAAAATGCGAATGAAATATTGATGCCGAGTAAAGCATTCCACATTCGTGTAGTGCGGCTTAAGAAAAAATCTTTGAATTTAACCGTACGTCGAACATTGGGCTTAAGGGTAAACTGAGGGGCATTTCTGAAGCGCGAGTATTACGGTTGATTGTTTAAGGGGAGGAATGCAACTGGCTATTTCACTAGAACACTGTTTATAAAATAATGAAAAAAAAAGGAGTTCAAGAGTTTCTGGTGTTTTATCATTTTTAAAGCTCTTTTTTGGATTCTATTCAAGAAACTCAAGTGAATTATTGAAGAACCTGCCCGAATATGGGAATTGTACTCGAGATCAGAAAGGGTGACAAATTTTTTACAAGTCGAAGGAAACCAAAACACTAAGCAGCGTTTTTGACAACTGCGTGGTTATTCCACTTAAGATAGTCTGTGATGCTCATGTGGATAACTGAAAATTGTTCTGTTTTCTCAAGGCAAGAGCCGCTCATAGATAGCGGCATCGGGGTAAGTTCTGCTTTAAAAACAAAAGGCATTATTGAGATTTGAATCCATAAATTCTACGCGGTTTTTCGTTCCCCATTTGACAATGCTATCAAATTCAGGATTTAGTGAACTTACCATACACTGCCGTTCTAAATCTACATACCAAGAACAAGGTCGTGAATCTGGAATCGAATATCAGAAACTGAGAGCACTATTGTCAGCAAATCAGTAAAATGTTTCAGACAAAAGATCTTTGATGACTATGAGAAAGAGCGTCGTAGACAAAACGGAGCCCTGTGGCACACCAGCATTTATTTTATGAACTTCAGACTCAAAACCATCCAACACAACTTGTATTAAGCGGTTCGAAAGGTAGTTTCTAATCTGATGATAATACCAAATTCACGCATTTTCGATGAGAGAGGTTAATGCCAGACTCTATCAAACGTTTTTCAAATATAAAGTGCAATAATTTTACTTTCTCCAAAACGATGTAAACATTTGTTCGGTGGGATATACCATGAGATCACCGTTGAACCTATTGCGACAAAATTCAAGATATTTCTTGAGCTGATAATTTATCAGCGTTTCCATGACCTTCGAAAAAAGAGATGTGCCATTAGATTAGATTAGAGGGAAGATTCGTGTTTTTAGGGACAGGCTGGACAAATCATGATTTACATCCACTCGGAAAGAGACCAGTAGAGTAGCAGACTTGTGTATATCGAGATCTTTTAGTACTATTGATACTATACGAGTGCGAACATTTGTCCCATAAATAAAATTGTCTCTTTCGGTTCGATAGATTTTTCCCTATTCAGAATGATAGACATGCAATGTCAGGAAATCTGCCAGACGTTTGTATTCGATGTCATGACGCATACACAAATAAACTCTCTTACCCATATTTTGGTTACACCTCCAAACCAAAAATTTGTTGTCGTCCGTTTGACTTAGAGAAGGTTTTTTTTTTTTTTAAGTAAACGTGGGTTAAACTTCTACGTTCCGTGTAGCCCCTTACGGAAGATTGCATTTAACACCCTGTTTACATTGGCAATATTGCTTACTTGGGAAACTTTGAGTATTGAAATCTCAATTTTAGTACTTTCATTTGCTAGCTAAAACTAAATATCTTCACTCCCTATACATTTCTTCACCTCTCACCCAATATGTCAGAAAGACGAAAGACAAAACAACTGGTATAAAATTTCATTGCAGGTACATTAAATGTTTTAAACAAATCCACTTCACGTTAGTGATGGACGATTACATTTAATTTTATGCTCCCGAAAAATGAATTTTCAGAGATGACATTTAAAAATCCGAAAAATGTTGTTTCTTATTTTCTGTTTCGGGGAAATACATTTTCAGGGCAATCGGTTGACATTTGCAACGAAATATTCTCAATACGTCAAAATTTAATTCGTCTTTTATCTGTAATACCATATAATTCCAAATTTCAAATTTGATATTACATCAAAATATCAAAATATAGATCATTCTCCATCTGTCATGAACGTGATGATGACTACGATGCTAGTGGATTATAAGTTTTATTTTTTCGTGCTTATATTTACTTTGACAATTTCCATTACGAGATGGTAATGATGTCAATCGGTTTATAAATCTCTGACTGAAGGAGAATTTAGTTCTGTGTGAACACCGTCTATAGTTGTTTACACGTGTGAGGTGAAGAAGTTTTGAGGAATGAAAACACTCCTCACACAAACTGTCAAAAAGACGAAAAACCAAACCAACGAAAATAAGAATCGTGTAATCAGGATCCAAATGACAAACTGAAGTATCATATTTCCATGAACCATTAGTGGCGTTCACATTCTCAAAATATTTTTGACAAGCATGGCGTGATGGGATTGATTTTGATAAAGTGAATGCTGGGTGGATTTAAACATGTTTTGATTTTTTGGTTCCATGACAAGTGCTCGCTCAGTGAAATTCACTTAACTGAGTAGAGTAATGAGATAACTCATTTTCGCTTGGACAAAGCTATCTTTTATTAAAAATCGCTGGGTTTAAAAGTACACATGCAATCGGAAGGAAGCCAAAGGAGAAACAGAGATTAAAAATCGTTTTCATGTAAAAGCAGTCTACCATGTCTGTTTGAATAAATTTGTAAAAATTTAATGTGGTATCAAATAACATCCCTGTTTAAACCTAAGTCTAAACTTACGTTACGTAGCGGAGTTCAGTTGTGCGTTCTTTTTTTTTTATAATATTTGGCTTTTGAAACAAATAGGTTCGTTAAGTCGGGAAAGTTAGTCAAGTTTGAAAAAAAGTTTTGAAATTAACAATTAAAAAGTCAATGATAATTTTAAATTGTGGCTACATATGCATGTGTATATCTGGCGCCTTATTCGTCCATACTTCTATCGATTTGATAGTTACAGGACATGGTTCAAACATATGTGTTTTAGGGGACAGCGTTATCTACACCTATATAATGTTCATCTATTTTAAGACTTCTTTGGTTTGAAGTAAAAGGAACAAATTCCATCTATCCTATTCTTCAGGTCTCTTCCCGAGTGGATGGAAAACAGCATTTGTCGAGCCTGTCCCTAAAACAGGCGAATCCTCCTCTACCTCTAACTATCGTCCAATTGCACTTACGTCC
The DNA here is from genome assembly GCA_911387755.1 of Chrysotoxum bicinctum. NCBI lineage: Eukaryota > Metazoa > Arthropoda > Insecta > Diptera > Syrphidae > Chrysotoxum > Chrysotoxum bicinctum. The sequence goes on along the minus strand of OU426988.1, from coordinate 219,402,095 downwards.
CTTCTTTCCAAGGTCATGAAAACGCTGATCAATTTTCAGCTCAAGAAATATCTTGCAGAACGAAAGCTCCTTAATGACCGGCAGTATGGCTTTCGTAGCAATAGGTCCACTGGTGATCTGATGGTATATCTCACCGAAGAGTGGAACAAATCTTTACATCGTTTTGGAGAAAGTAAAATTATTGCGCTGGATATTTCAAAGGCATTTGATAGAGTTTGGCATCAAGCTCTCTTATCGAAAATGCGTGCATTTTGTATCGATGAATCTCTTCTCCGTTGGATTAGAAATTACCTTTCGTACCGTTCTCTTCAAGTAGTATTGGACGGTTTCACATCTGATATCCACAAAATAAATGCTAGTGTGCCCTAGGGCTCCGTATTGTCTCCGACACTCTTCCTTATATTCATAAATGATCTCTTATCTGAAACTTCTAATCCACTTAATTGTTTCGCTGACGACAGTACCCTCAGCTTTTCATATTCGTTTTTAGATTCTCATCCCTGTCGTTTGTATGTGGACTTCCAACGGCAGCGCATGATAAGCTCATTAAATTCTGATCTTGACAGCATTGTCCAATGGGGAATCAAAAACCGTGTAGAATTGAATGCCTCGAAAACTCAATGCTGTTTACTGTCGCTAAAGCATAACCCTCCCTCAACGCCACTATCCATGGATGGCAGCTTTCAGTACTCGGTATGTGTATTACAGACCACCTTTTGTGGAACGATCACATATATGATGTCGCCAAAAACGCTGCCAAGTGTTTAGACTTTCTTCGCCGATGCAAGAATGTTTTTTTACCTCATCTGATCTGGTTGTTAAAGGGTGGTTAAATTTCAAGGGCCGATGTTGATTGGAACCACACCTAAACGTCAAGTTTTTTTCTGCATTTCATTTGACATTTCTCAATTTCAGACTAACTCAATTTGAATTATTGTAAGATACACAATCGAGCAACGCGTTAAAGTTATTCAGGCTTATTATGAAAATGGGCGTTCAAATCAAAATGCATATCGTGCATTTCGTGATTTTTTCGGTCAATTTAATCGTCCAAATGTGCGTAAAATCGGAAAAATCGTGCAAAAATTTGAGCAAACCGGGTCTGTAGGAGATGTGAAAACACTAGTGCATGATCATACAGCGCGTACTGCAGAAAATATTGCTGCTGTTCGCGATAGTGTGGCTGAAGAGCCGTTCACCTCAACTCGTCGTCATGCCCAACAATAATTGCACCTCTCACGCTCGTCGTTGATAAACATAATGCATAAAGACTTGCATTTACACGCTTACAAGGTGCAATTGACTCAAGAACTAAAGCCTCTTGATCATTTCAAGCGTCTTAAATGGTCAGAATGGTGGAAAGAAATGGAAACAGTGGATGATTAATTTTCGAAGAAAATCATCTTCAGTGATGAGGCGCATTTTCACCTCAGTGGATTCGTCAATAAGCAGAATTGCCCCTTTTGGGCGAATGATAATCCAAGAGTGATTGTCGAAACTCGAAAAACAAATGCACCCGCAAAGAGTGACTGTTTGGTGCGGTTCATGGGCTGGTGGCATCATCGGGCCGTATTTTTTCCAAAATGAGGCCGGTCAGGCAGTTACTGTGAATGGGTCTCAACAGGACGGTTCCACTTGCCACACAGCTAACGAAACAATGGCTCTTTTGCGCGACAAATTCAATGGCCCTGTTATCTCACGTGGTGGCGAAGTCAATTGGCCGCCAAGATCATGTAATTTGACACCGTTGGACTTCTTTCTTTCTACATAATTGAACCATAACAATATTTTCATAATAAAAGGAAATGACAATAATTTCCTAAATAATTTGTATAATTCCCATATCTGGGCAGGTGCTCCAAAAAACCCACCTGATCCTCTTTGGCAGAATTCAAAAGAGAGCTATAAAAATGATAGGCGACCGTTGTCTAACTGAAACATTTGTATCCCTCGATAACAGCCGCAATGTTTCATGTTTCATGTGCTCTAGTGAAATAGCTAGTTGCATTCCTCCCCTGAAACAATTCAACCGTAATACCCGTACTTCTAGAAATGCGCATCAGTTTACCATTGAGCCCAATTTCGGACGTACTGTCAAGTACAGAGATTCTTTTTTTAGCCGCACTACACGAATGTGGAATGCTTTAACCGGCTCAATGTTTCCCATTCATTGCATTGTGCAGAACTTTAAAGCCAATGTGTGTCGGGGTCTTCTTTTTAATCCTATTCATAGTATTCATAGCCTCTTGAGTGTGAGTATAATATAAAAAAAAATGTGGGAGAAATGGTTGCTTGATTTGGATATATCTAAAGTCCCAGACTAATAGAGAAAATAAAGTTGACATTCTTAACCGTGAGTTTCGGCACTCACAATTTTTTTTTTGCGGCAACGTAGTTGTAGGGCAATCGGTCTTGGTTCTCCACGAGCTGCTGGGTGGCATATTTTCGTTTACATTTATCTTATGAAACTCACTTTTCGGCATATAGTATTAGATTAAGTACTAATTGCCGAAACTACTCTCCGGATATTCTCCTATTTCTTTAAAAAAAAGCCCGGTTATATTATTTGGAGAGAAAAGATTGACAATTAATATATTAGGAAAAAAAACATTCTCTAGGAGTGAATTAATTTATTTCTCTTAAATAAAATGCAAATATAAGGTACAGGAGATAAACTCATACTATTGTTTTTTCCTTAATAATTTATAAATAAATTTCATGTACATATGTATCTATGTTCATATTTATGTATGTCTGTATGTGCGTTTGTATTTTCATTTCTTATATTAAATTTTCCTATATAAATGTTAAAAAAAGTGTACAATTTTGAAAGTTGACCGCGATAAAAAGAAAAAAATATTTTAGTCCTCGGTGTGTCTATGTATTGATGTGTATTTCCGTGTGCGTGTGGGAGTTGTTACTTAAAGTAGTTGCTTTGAATGTCAAAGCATCGCTCTATTTCTTAAATTTATTTAATCATAAACAAAAGTTACACAAAATTTCGATAGCACGTTGCAAGATATCAAAGTGATTTAATATTTCGTCTATGTAGTACATCAAGGAATGTTTTTAAATCATTTATTTTTATACAATTTGATTTTTAACGCACTGTTCTATCACTTGAATCTTGATTTGTATTGGATTTTTTATTTATTAAAAATATCATCGACCAGTTGCTTCGTGATGATTCGGTGAGGCCGGGTGGGATTCACTTTTGGCCGCTGATAGAGTCTGGCATTGATGGCATAGAGCCTTGGCGATAGATCACAACGTACATTGAACCACCAATCACACACGAACACCGCTTGCGAGAATTGTGTTCCATTGGGACAGAGGAAGCTCGCCTGTCGTCCATCTATGTCACAGTAGTGCCAACCTATGGAAATGACAAAACAAAACGAAAAAATAATAGAAAATCGAGAAAAAAAACATCATTTATTCGAAATGGAAACCCATCTGTATGTTAGCGACCGCACCTTGACATCTTGTTTCCATATCGGCAAAAAAGCCCGGATACGCCTGTTCATCACAATAGAAATTCGTATAGGGTATCGCCGAAAGGATTGGGTAATCTGTTCCCGGTCGACCTGCAAGGAAATGGAATACAATGAATATTTCGGATATTCAGCTGAAATGCAATTATTTTGTGTTAAGAACAGATGCACCACCCTTTTAACCTCAACCCAAGCCGATCGAAAAAAAAAATTCGTTTCCAATATCCAAACAAGCTAAATCTCGTCGTTTGTCTCAATCAAAATATTAACAAAAACAAATTCGAAAGTCCCCGTTTGGAGATTTGGGAATGGCTGCTCCTAATTTACTGCATGGGGGGAATCGCAAATGGAATCGAACCCCATTTTACGATTTTTATAAGTGCACAAACAGGATAGCGAATGTATTCTATTATTTTGTCCAATTGGACACGATGGTTGTTTGCCCAAAGGTGAAATTGGAATTCAAAAAAAAAAAACTGGTAAAGAACTCGCCATACTAATTTTCCCACAAAGTGAATGGCTTCAGGGCGCATTTGCTTGGCAATAACAACTAGTCAGAGGCACCTTTCACAGTGCAAATGCACAACCTTTATGGTTGTTGATTGGGAAAAACCATTTAATGCGGACATAAATTCAGTTTTGTTAATATTTGCCAGGGTACGTAGAAGTCTTTGTCCTTCTGCTGGCACTTAATGAGTTTTTATTTGGTTTTTTCTTTTCACTGATTAATTCGATTCAGAAGCTTACTTTCTTTGAAACACGCAGCGTTCACTTTGTGTTTTTGTTTGTTTCTACCAGTTTTATAGTCTCACTCAAAGTTAATCCTTCGAGATAGATGTGGAGATATGGAAGTCCAAAACTGAATATTGGCCCTATGACCTATGACGTGATTAGCACATAATTCTAGAGAAATTTAGGATAACAAAATATCAGTCGCCTTGAATCTACCTAGTGGTGATGGCACCATCCTTACGAAGATCCATCGGCACCCAATGAAAAAAAAACTAATTTGGTTTTTTAAAGTCTAAACCTAGAATTGCCTTCATAAACTGAATATTACCAGGTATTGATTTTCCCAATTCTAAATACTCCCTGACAGAAGGACTCAGAAAATTTGTTGGTATCGTTGGTACGTCCTTTTCTTGAGATCCACTTTCTTCATTGTCCAAATCTTGTTGTGGTTCGGGTTCGAAGTTCACTGGTTCCGGTGCACGTGGTCTTTTTGCACGTTTCGAACGAACTTGTTCACGGCAATCTGAAAGCAAAGGAAAAAAATGTAAATATAAAAAACTAACTAAAGTATTAAGTTAAATATTCATTCAGAAAAGCATTTGTTTTTGTCCTAAATTAAATGTACATATACAAAAATTAAAAATATCTTCTTCACTTCCGTTCTTGATTAAAAATTTAATTTAACATCCTAAAGATGTTAAAGATGTTAGTTTTTGACCCACGACTGTTTGGAAATCGTCTCTTTTCCGTTTTTTTGAATCAGAATCCTAAAATAGTCCTGAGTTGCGCTCAGGTTTGTTATTATATTGGTAATTTAAATAATTACACTGTGTTACGGAATTAAAAGTTTTGTATTACTTTCGAAGTAACCTAGTTGTAGGTATAACTGAGTCCATTATATTATGGCACTCAAAATCTTTCATCGACCCTCAAAATTTCAATTAATTGTCAAAAAAAAAACGTTTTTTAGTGTTTTCAACTTTCAACCACTTTTTAATCAGTAATTTTTCGACCATTTTTAGATTTTCTTGCAGTTTTGAAAAGAGGGGTGTCCGCCCTTTTTAATAAATATAAACTTTTAACTAAAATGTGTAGATTTTTTGTATTCAATCCAAATATTACACATTTTTTCACTTTTTTTTTTATACTCTAAAGTGTTTGGCCCTATTTCTAAAAAAAAAAAAATTGATCTTCAATTTTAATGTTGTTTTATGTTGAATCAAATAAGCTATCATTTATTAAAATTGCCTAGGAATTGTGGAAGCATATAAAATTTATGAAGTTAACGGTTGGTACCTTTAAAGTTTCATGGTTCATATATTTTAACGATAAAATGGAAAATAAATTAAGGAAAATGTTGTTAAAAACGTAATAACTTCTGTAATGTATGTAGTTTATTCGTTGATCAAAATATCTTTTTGAATGGAAAAACAATAAAATAGTTGTTAAAGCTTTCAACTTATTTTGTAGTTGCTCTTAAGTCGAAAGTGCTTGATATTAACCCGAATATGTTTGCTTATTGTGCTCCACCACACTTAGAACACTATGGAAAATGTGGTAAGAATGGTTTTGCGTTCTCAGTCCCGATGGTTTGACATCGTCAAATTTCTTATAAGCCAAGAGATCGTTACTTTTGCCAAACCAAATTTAATGGGTATCAATACATATGAGGGCGGTCCCATTAGTACTTAGCCTCACCGCCCGATGGTGCCAGTATCGCCAGAGAGATTTTCTATCGTCTAGTACATTCTCTTAGACGGCTATTGTCGAAATTTCAGTCGATTCAGACTCGTAGTTTTGTTTTGACCAGCTTGTCCGTGAATTCAAAACAAAATGGAAAAAGAGCAATATCGGTCGGTGATTCGATTTTCGTTTTTGGAAAGGCAATCGCGCAGCGCTTGGATGCTGTGTACGGTGACTCTTCTCCTTCGATGGCGACCGTCAAAAATTAGTATAACGAGTTTCAACGTGGTGGCACATCGGTTTTTGATGAGCCCCGCCCAGGTGCTCCGAAAATGGCTACCACGGAGGATAACATTGATTGAAGGTGCGCGAGATAGCTGAAACAGTTGGCATCTCAAAAGACCGCGTGGGTCATATCATCCATGAAATTTTGGACCTGAGAAAGCTGTCGGAGTGATTGGTGCCGTGATTGTTTACTCCGGACCAGTGGCGGCTGTACCTTAAGTGCGCTCGTGCGCTGAACCACCAATTCAAAAGATTTAAAAATTACAAAATATTACTGCATCTTTATTTTTAGATTACCATATTAATATTTATTTTTTAAACATACAAGAACATAAACAAGTAAAATTTCCAATTATGACGAAACAATAAGCGCTTTGCTTTACTATTAAGACTTACTTTCCCTGCAAGTAAAAATTCTCGTGCGCTTCGGCGAGCGCACGGGGACTGCTAATATAACTTGTATGAGTTACAAGCTAATATCACTGACGCTTGAGACAAAAGATATTTCATTGAAATAATCGAGAAATAAGCTTGCTCTCGTGCGGCGCACGAGAAGCAAAGATTAACGAGACCAACCGATGTTTGACTATAGAATGCGCTGCGCCTGCGAATATGTAATATTGTTTCGCTCTATCCGTGACTGGTTAAATAGTGTTGGTTTGTAGGAGTTAGGTTAGTAATTGTTTTTTTATTTTGGTTTTGGTTCGATTCTGTACTGTGTACAGTAGACTGGGCCAAAAAAATTGACTATTTTTTTTTTTGAAAGATATATCGAGAATATCATTCAGAATGACAAAAAAAAATTTTCGTAAAAGTTTGAGCCCTTAATATGAATTTTAAGAGGTCTATCATCGCTAATTTTGATTTTTAGTCATAATTTCATGTTTTGCGTCAGAACTGACAAAACATTGAAGTAAAAAAAATTAATTTTGACTTACTTTTATATAAAATTAAATTCCCTACAAAAAAGGTCTAATTGAAAATTTTCGTCAGACAAGCCGTTTTTGAGTAATTAAGCTTAATAAATTGTTATTTTTCTTCGATTTTACTTTTTTAATTTGGAATTTTGTAACTAACGAATCAATTAATATCTCAAAATGATCACAATGGATTTTTAAAGGAAATTTAATGCTCTACAAAAAAGGTCTCTTAATATTTTTGTCTAAATTTAATACTTCAAAAGTTATTCACAATTGAAATTGAAAAAAAATTGAAATTTCAAGTTTTTCTTTCTTAACTCAATTTTTTTTTACTTAAAGGAACAAATTGACTTTTTTGAACATTATTAATCATCATTCATCGAAAATCTCTTAATATTCACCATTATTCTAACAATATTATTACAAAAATATATAAATTTAACAATAAATATGAATTTATTTTTGCCTAATTGATCATTTCTCAACAAAAACATGGTTCTACTATCTTAAAGAAATTTTTGAGTAAACAATTATTTAATTTCGCTGTTGAAAATTATTTATTTATAATATTTCATACATTTGTGAATTTTTATGTTATTAATATACACGAATTTACATCGATAAATAACATTTCCTCCCTTAACCCTCGATTTTGATTTGCTTTTCATCAACTTATTAAGCACTATACCGAATAAACGTATCCCCTCTTCTTTTAGTAACCACAAAACGAAGAGCAACTTCAGTACTTACTACTAGTCATTAGTGAGTACGGAAAAAAATACCCTAATTGCAACAAAAAAACCTTAATGTAATAAAATGTTATAACTAGTAGATAATTATGGTTGTGAAACTATAAAATCCTATAGATTTCTTATAAAATATGAGTTATAATTGTGTTAAAAATAAATTTTTTACCGTCTGTTATTGTTATTATTAATTAAGTAGCCATAATCTGTTTTTTTTCCTATATAAATGTATGAAATATTATAAATAAATAATTTTCAACAGCGAAATTAAATAATTGTTTACTCAAAAATTTCTTTAAGATAGTAGAACCATGTTTTTGTTGAGAAATGATCAATTAGGCAAAAATAAATTCATATTTATTGTTAAATTTATATATTTTTGTAATAATATTGTTAGAATAATGGTGAATATTAAGAGATTTTCGATGAATGATGATTAATAATGTTCAAAAAAGTCAATTTGTTCCTTTAAGTAAAAAAAAATTGAGTTAAGAAAGAAAAACTTGAAATTTCAATTTTTTTTCAATTTCAATTGTGAATAACTTTTGAAGTATTAAATTTAGACAAAAATATTAAGAGACCTTTTTTGTAGAGCATTAAATTTCCTTTAAAAATCCATTGTGATCATTTTGAGATATTAATTGATTCGTTAGTTACAAAATTCCAAATTAAAAAAGTAAAATCGAAGAAAAATAACAATTTATTAAGCTTAATTACTCAAAAACGGCTTGTCTGACGAAAATTTTCAATTAGACCTTTTTTGTAGGGAATTTAATTTTATATAAAAGTAAGTCAAAATTAATTTTTTTTACTTCAATGTTTTGTCAGTTCTGACGCAAAACATGAAATTATGACTAAAAATCAAAATTAGCGATGATAGACCTCTTAAAATTCATATTAAGGGCTCAAACTTTTACGAAAATTTTTTTTTGTCATTCTGAATGATATTCTCGATATATCTTTCAAAAAAAAAAATAGTCAATTTTTTTGGCCCAGTCTAGTGTACAGTGTGCGGTGTGGGATAAAATGAACAGTGATTAGGTATGTATATTAAAGACAGTAATAAATCTTTTTAAAATAAAGTTAATATAAAATTAGCCGGCCCTTTTCAAATTTTACATGCAATAGTTTTGGCGGAGTTTCGATTTAGACAGAACCTGAATCCACGATTTGACGCATTTAAGTGAAAAAATAAAAAACATGATTCCTTGCTAAATGTAATAAGTGTGTCAGTTTTATATGGTCGAAATTCTTCGAGCAATTATACAAAATAATAAAAAATCAACATATCAACATGTAAATTGTTGTTTTTTTGCCATTTCTAATCTTAATACCTACTTAGTGAGCAAGTAAAGTGCACCACCTGTTCAACAACCCACCAGCCGCCACTGCTCCGGACAACAAGCGCAACCGTGAGACTGCGGCCAAATTAGTCGAATTGCACTGCCCCGTCCACCGTATTCTCCAGATTTGGCCCCGTGCAACTTTTTTTTTTTTGCAAACTTGAAAAAATAACTCGCCGGCAGAAATTTGAGTCGAATGAGGAGGTTATAGCCGCCACGGAGGCCTACTTTACAGACGTCGAGAAAACCCATTTTTCGGATGGGTTAAAGAAGTTGGAGCATAGCTGGATCAAGTATATCAAGCTAAAAGGAGACTATGTTGAGAAATAAATTGCCACTTTTCCAAAATTTTTGTTTTTCTTTTCTAGGATAAGTGCATATCGGACAGCTTTCGTAAAAGACTCAATTTTTATGACGTCATAAATTAATTCCTTAAAACCTATGAAGAAATTGGATGCAGGATGTCAGTTAATATTTATTTTCTGCATTCTTCTGCAATTGAAAACTCTTTCGAAGGAGAAACCCAAGTAAAAATAACATGTTGGCTTACTACTGTTGGTCGTTCAAACTTACGATCTTTTAACGTTAAAGAAGCAAACATTTTTAACAGTCATACAAATTAAAACCTATAAAGAAAAAAAAACCATTAAAAAATTTTATAAAGAGCAAAGAACAATAAAATTAAAAATCAATTTTTGTTTTAAATTCAGAATGTGGCTTTAACATGTGAGGGAAAAATAGAGTCACAAAAAGCATTTTCATTGTAATACTTTGTTATTATTTCCCCCTTTTCTTAGACTTATCGCTTAAGACACTTTGAAGTGATAAAAAAGATTAATTGAATTATTTATTCTATGTATTGTTTTTACATATTGTTTTATTTTAATCAGCATAATGCCAGCTATGCACGTTTTGCTCTCCGATTTGCAATGATGTATCACTTAAATTACTGCACTTCTTTTTAAGCTTTTAAGACTGAGAAATAATTAACCATACTCTTATTGCCATGGCTAAACCTCAGACACCAATAAATAAAAATAAGCATTTTGTTTTTAGCACACAAAGCGGGTACCGTGTTGAAGAACGAGTGGAACAACGACCATGGTTTTAATGGACTGCTTCCAGAACATTTTTAAAAAGGAGGACTTACATTCAGTTGGATGATGTGGCGAATAAGGCTATTAGAAACTTTGTATCAGGGTGTTGTGTCATGTCCCTTCGCTGAATAATTAGAAAATAGAAAATTTCTTACCGCCAACGCCGGAAAAGAAGTTTTACTTCAAAAAAATATAAGACTTAAGAAAATATCCACGAGCATCACAGGGAATTTAAAGGGGCTTACAATTTTCTCGCGTTAAGAAAAGAGATTAAGACTTTTATATTCATTTCCGAAAGTTCGTCAATGTCGTCAAAAAATGCCTATCCTAATGATTGTGCTCTAAAAATTGGCCAAAGCATGACATGTACGAAGGAAATAGAGGACTTTTCCTTTTTCCGCTGGTCCCCACAGCTATGATTGTGAGTGTTGTGAGGATTGCCTAGCTTCGCTGCATGCTCTCCTATTAGCTTGGTAGCTAGGCTCGTGATTTGTCTTGTCTGTCCTTTATGTTTTGCAGTTAGTTAAACTGCTCCACCCACGGTGATGCTTCGTTATGAGCGGAATGTTGACACTTCCCGCAAGTAAGTTGTGAAGTGCTGATTCTTGTCTAGTCAGCTCGTCCACCATTCCCATTCTCATAAATGCCATAATGACCCCGAACCCAGATAAGAGTGAAATAGTGATTAATAATGAGGCTAGCAACTTCATTCCGGCATCCCTGAACCAATTTGGAGGATGGTGTACTAGAATTAATGGCTTTAAATGCCGCTTAATTTTCTGTGATAATAGCTCTATTCCGGTTCTGATAGCTAGTAATTAAGCTTAAAAATCACAATCCCATTGAAAATCGTCACAAAGAAGGTACCTGAACCAACACCATAATACATCTTTGAGCCATCAGTGAAGATAGTTGTGTCGAAGTGTTTCGTCACGACGACGCACAGTGGGGCCAAGGCGGAAAAAACTCGATTTTCCACAAGTGTTGAATTCGATTAGCTGATTCCTGTTTTTCACAGTAAATTAGCCGGAGAATCTGGGTACACTAAGGATTTGGGCCAAAACTGAAGTCTTAACACCTAAATAGACGCTCAAAGTCAAAATACGTGTATTAGAAATAGTGTGGGAATTTGATTTATCTTTCCTAGGGTGTTACTTCTATTTGGATGTTATAAAAATGGGATTGTTTTTTGTTTGCTTATTGAGAATGCCTAATAATACAATACAGCGGTCAAACTCAGCAAAAAAATTTTTGTGAATTACGGTAACACAATATAAGATTCAGTCCACAGTAATGGAAAGTTGTAGTCAATTAAAAAAAGCTCCACTTTCCTCTGGTCTGAGATAGTTATTTTGTCGATGTAGAGTTAAATGTCACATCAGTAAGAATTAGGTGTAACATGGGAGAACTTGTATACATTTTTTAATGACTTACAATTAACATTAATATAAATTTAACTCTTTGTTTTCTTTTTTTTATATAAATATAATACACATATCTATATACATCTAATTAATAACATATTACTTCTTTCGAAAATACTCCTTTTAAAAATTGAGAAAAAAGTCTTAAACATTTTGTGCGTTGTTTTTTGGTTCTGCTTTGAAGTTTGCCATTATTTGATGCAAGTTTCGGTAGTAAACACTTAACATATAACGTGTTGCTGGTTTAATGCATTCATGAATGTTTGACTATGCGTTTGTAAATTAACACTTGTCAGCTTTTAATGGTTACATTATTTTTATGATTTACCACCACATAAAAAGTTATTTCTTTGCATACACTCAATTTCGCTATAATAAACATGAAAACCTGAATTTTCATAATTTTTATCCGAAAATAAGAATAACATCGCTTCTTTCCATTATCTTTCTATAAGCCGACACATACATAATGCTTCCATGAATCAAGCATTTCATTTGATTTTTTTTCGCAAAAATTATATTCTTCAAATTAGTCAAAATTTAACTTTTTAACTTTGGAATTTAGATAAAATTTTGTGTGGGCTTGTCATTACTTCAAACAAAACCAAACACTGTGCAACGTCCAGTCCTTTCTTGATGGGAACATAACCTTAGAATCAAGTCCTTAATCTGGTCGTAAGGTAATCTAAGAGTTCAATTCCTTAAGTCTTAATGCACTGCAAGATACTCGATACAGAATGTGTAAATTGGTTGGTAATAGGTTAAAAAACGCTTAAGGCATAAGTTGGGCAAGATCTAAGAGCCCCTGTTGTACCATCACTAGCATTTCTTTGTACCTTCTTCACTTTAACGATGTTATATGCTTTGGTAAGTATAAAAACGAACCATACTTGAGGATCGGCTGTGTATGTCCACAAAATCATCTTAGATTGACAATCATAGGTTCTATTACAGGCGTAGAAAGCTTTGCAAGCTTTTTTAAACCTTTCTTCAATATTCAGTTTCCAGTCCAACTAAGGGTCCAGTCCAGAATTCACTGGAAGAGAGCAAATGTGTTTTGCCGTTTAGTCGGGTTAAAGTGCGCTGGTTACCAAAATTGCTATTTTTGCAAGACAATTCATCTGTTCATAGGGTGAGTGCTGCAAGGCAGGCCCTGAAAAACATGGGCTTCATAGAAATTTAAAATTATTTAGTGTAAATCTCCGACTCTTTAAGGGGGTATTCAGCAAAGCTAGCATTTATTATGTTTTGTTTATTAAGGCACTTGTACTAAGTATTATTTTGAAAAAAGTAATTTTCAAAAGGTGACATTAAATCAGTTTCTTTTTTCTTAATTGTTAACACATTTCGTATTCTATGAAACAAACTTTTTAATGAAACTATTTCTGAACACACTAAAATCAATGACAGTTTGTGCACGAAAATAAACAAACACAGCTTTTGCATATTTGGAAATGTCAAACAGTCATTAATTTAGCACCAGACTAAAGACATAAAATGCTTAAGCTTCAATTATTTGTACTAACAAAATTTTAACATTATACTAATTCGACTAAATGTTGTAGCAATATGTTTAAATGATACTTATAAGTAAAAAATAAAACAAAAATGCCTAGGAAAAACTGAAATTCATTTTTATGAATTACCAAAAAGATTGAAAAAGTGTAAATGTCACCTTTTGTTCCTAATCTCCTCAGTTATAAACCCCTGTTAATTGTTTGTCTTGATTTTTCTTTGTGACAAATTTGCAAACTCAAAACTACCCGACATATATTTATACCTCCTCAAACTGGTGAAGCCTCATTAAGTACGACATACAAATTGAATGTGGTTTAAAGTGATACCCAAGTATCGAAATTCATCAAAACATTATGAATAATATGTTAACATTGACATTTAGTTTCGTTGTCAAGTTAAGCTACTGATTTAGTTTCTTTCTGAGTTGTGTTGTGGTTTACAATAAATAGCTGTTTTTTATGTTAGGTCGTTCATGCATACACATGAGGTTTTATTTTAGCTTATGACTTTTGATGTTATTTCTTAGAATTGTTGGCTAAAGTAATTTTTTTCAAATTTAAAATATTGGCAAGGACAGGTTTATCTTTAAATCTGTTATAATTTGAAATAAGCACTACACAATGTTTGAATTACAAATTTTTCAATAAAGAAGGGTAGGTTAAGCATATGTCTGAACCATATTTCATGTCATGATCAAGGCCCACAGTACCATATGCGGCACAACCATTATTATCGTTCCTAAACCTATGAAAGTACATGATATGTGGAAAGAAGCGTCAGATATTAATTTAGCAAGTGTGTAATACAAACCGTTATGTATAGATGTCGTTACTGTTTCAGTTATTGTGGACTTAGTTTGGATTTGAATGAAAGTGTAACGTTGGTCATTCATGTGAATTAAAAAATCAAACAAAATTTTATCTGAATAGTTGTGACTCGGAAAAAATATTGTTTGTCGTACAAAAATGTATATTTTGCAGAGGTAAGTAATTTTTTGTATTATTTCAGTTTATCTATGTTCCACGTTGAGCTTTAGTGTTCTTTTTTACTAATACGAACTTACGATAACTTTTCTTATGAATACTTTCGATTTTTCCAGATAATGTCGCGGAGAAGATTGCTCGATGAAGATATTGAAGCTTTCTTGAATAGTCCTACTGGAAGTGATGATGAAGAATATTTTTCTGACGCTGAAAGTGATGAAAAGATCCTAAACTTCTTACTTGCTATAGATACCTAAAATCGTCAGCCAAAATTATCTATCAACCTAGTACTTCACTTGTGACTTCAGGGACAGCTACAGGTACTATTATACAATCACGGGTAACGATCCTCGTCTCATAAGATTAAAGCCTTAGCTAATAGAGTTACTGGCTCTGTTTCTGTCCCCAAAAGGTAAAAAAGAAGTTTCATTTGGAAAAATAACATGTTTTCAATCACTCCGTTCTAAATTTACTGGAAACACAAATTTACCGTCACCGATTATAGACTTCAATATTTTGACGAGTTATTTGAAGAAGAAATGCACAAATTTGGTATCCAAAAAAATTTCTCAAAGCAATTTACAATTTCAGTTGTTGAATTGAAAAAGTTTTGAGGCGTCTCACAGTGTGTCTAGTAGAACAAGCTAGGTGGACAAAAGTTGTTTTCCCATTTTCGCAAATGAGTAATCAGGTCTTGTAAACAATAGCCCCAAACCTCTTATTTAACAAGAAATGTATGTCTCACGTATAGCAGTGATGAGTGAGCAGGTACAATAGATAGTTTAAACGTTTTATAATCTTAGAGTGAAAGTTTAAGTTACTCGTTGTAATCTTTTATTGCGCAGAAAAATAATAAAAAACAGTGATGGATTTAACTAATAATGGTATGTATTTACTTTATTAGAAAAAAAAATTATTGTTTAAACTGTTTTTAGTTTGTAATTGAGAAATAATAAGAAAAATTAGGGCATTTATTTTGTTGTCAAAGTTTTAAAAGCCTAAAAAGTGTTTGTACCCCCTTGTACCCGACCTAAATTTTGTATATATTTTAGATCCATTGTCCATTTTTGTGATAGTATGTGTTTTAAACTGCACACTTGAGTACAACCATTTTATTTTTATTTTTCACTCAGAAAAATCTCACTCAATTAAAAAAAATGAGTTTTTCGAAGAATGGCTTAAATATGGAAAGAAAGATAGAAACAGCAAACTTTTCGATTTTTTTCTTCCAAATTCAATTTTTGTGATGCCAGAGAAGAATCTAAAAGACAAATAAAAATGAACATTGCTAAATGGTCATCAAAAATAGCAAATAAATGGTGCAAGGCGGGAAAGTCAAAGGAGCGTTTCTTAATCATGAATAAAACGTGGTTGGATGCTGATGATTACCAATTCCAAATGCATACTTCTCAACATCAACCATCTACATCATCACAATATAGTGCTCCTAAAGTAAGACCTCGCAAAAACTTCGAAGAATCTTCCTTCAAAACGAAGAAACGTCGAGTTAAAGACCTTGTTCGATTACGAAGTTTTAGCGAGTTAATGACTGCTGCTGAGGTAGTTGCACGTTCAGAAGGGAAAAGGAATACAGCTAAAATAATTAGAGATATTGGTGGAAATCAAAGTTCTGTAAATACATCTATTAGGAGTAAGAATTCTAGTTCTTCGGTGAGTTCTAGACAATTAAGTGATAACGAGGCCTTAGCCTATTACATTGACTCGAAATCTACAACGCACTCATACAAGCAAACTAGGAAGTGGTCCATGAAGGCCGGTCACAACGTGTTTCCATCTTACTATAGTTTAAGCAAGTCAAAAAAGGCCTGCTACCCTTCTGATAAGTATATTATTGTTACAGAAACACGAGCTGAAATACATTTACAAGCTATTTTAGACAAAACCGTTGAACGTTTAGTAGAAGCCCAGGAAGAAGTTATAAGAAGTGTTCTTCCTAATTCGATGACTCTCATTAGTAAATGGGGTTGTGATGGGAGTTTTGGCCATAGTAACTATAAACAAAAATTTGAGAACCAAGAGGATACTGATGAGTTCCTTTTTGTATTTTCTTTTGTTCCTCTAAGATTAGTTGAGAACAATAACATAATTTGGCAAAATCCTCGATCATCATCTACAATGTTTTGTCGTCCCATTAAGTTCATTTTCGCTAAGGAAACCACTGAGTTTACTAAAGAAGAGACTAATAAGGTCCTACAACAAATTCAAAATTTAATGCCAACTATTTGTAGCCTAACGGGATTAAAAATATCGGTCCATCACAAACTTTTATTAACAATGACTGACGGAAAAGTTTGCAACGCACTAACTGAGACTCTCTCATCACAAAAATGTTTTATTTGTGGTGCAACACCAAAACTGATGAATGAAGAATCAACTAGTTACATCAGCAATCCAGATAATTTTGGCTTTGGTTTGTCCACACTTCATGCTTGGATCCGTTTTTTTGAATGTTGTCTTCACATTAGCTATAAATTAGATATAAAGAAATGGCAGGCTAGAAGTACTGAAGAAAAGGCTTGTGTAAAACTGCGATCCGACCAAATAAAGCAGCAGTTCAGAGAAAAGATGGGACTTATTGTGGACAAACCAAGGCCAGGATTTGGATCCACAAATGATGGCAACACTGCTCGGCGATTTTTTGGGAACCCTGAGCTTAGCGCTAGTATAACTGGATTAGATGGTGCACTTATAAAAAAATTTGATATATTATTGAGAACGTTGTCCTCTGGTTATAATATAAATTTAGTTGAATTCAACAAACTTTGTGTTGACACAAGAAAACATTATTTAGGTCTTTATTCCTGGTATTATATGCCTGCCACAGTGCATAAGATACTTATTCATAGCATAGATGTCATTAAAAGTGCTATCATTCCAATCGGCCAGCTTTCTGAAGAAGCACAGGAAGCCAGAAATAAAGATTGCCGTAGGTTTCGGGAGCATAACACCAGAAAGCGATCAAGAATTACTACTAATGAAGACTTGTTGTCAATGCTGATAGTAACATCTGATCCCCTTATCAATAGCCTCCGAGAAATACCCAAGAAAAAACCTGATCAGTTATGTGAAGAAGTCCGAAAACTGATAATACAACCTAATATAGAACCTCATTCTATACAGTGCCGCCCAAGTCATCCCCAAACCGAGGCCGATTATTCTATGCCTGATACAGCACAAGATTTTGAAGATGGTTTTTAATTATTTATAATAACAAATTGTAGGGCGTTATATAATTAAATTATCCTTATTTATTTATCTATATAAAAATAACTTGAATGCATAATTTTAATTTTTTTTTGAAAATACAATTTTAATTCTCTTTTCCTTTCATTATTTTGTATATCTACCTAAACTTAATATTTTATTTATCTATATCTAATTTGTATATTCAACGACTAATGACTAATTCCTTTTTGAATTTAAAATTGTTTTTTTAATAAAATCTTTAACCTATTTAACAATGTACATTTATTATGTTTACACATATATACACATACTATATATTTTTTGTGTAATATCTATATGTAGATCTTTTGTAGTTTGAATACTTTTTTTTTCATCTTAATTTCTTACAATTTTTGTAAATAAAGTTTTATTTTTAAACTCTTTTTGTTTTATTTTACTATAATGTTACTAAATCTTTCAATAAAAAACCAAAACATCAAAAAAAGTTTTTGTCCACCTAGCTTGTTTTACGCGAAACACTGTGCGTCTGTCTGATTATGAGCTTAGCACCACTGCCAAATATCCGAATGAATTGGGTATTCTTCTGATTATGGAGACGGTGGCCAAATCATTTTAAAAAAATGTGATTTCCTACATATTAATGATAACTCCACTCAACCGCCATCCTGCGTATGATCGTTTGCATAAAATCAGGCCAATATTTTAAACACTTACACAAAAATGTGAAAGCATGCCGAAGCCCTATCCGTCGACGAGCAAATGTGCCTGACAAAAGCTCCTAATCTTCTGCGGGATTACCTTCCTAACAAACCACATAATTGGGTCTATAAACTACTGGTTCTTTGCCATGATCGTAACTTACGATTTTGAGATTTACTGAGGGTTGCAGAACGATCTCGAACTATAAGGACTATAAGATATTTAAGTGAACCAGACTTAGGAGCAAGTTCAAATAACGTAGTACGCTTAGCTAGGTGCATTCCTAATCTCCAGAACTCATTGCTGTTTCGGCAAAAGAATGGAAACAGTCGCTCGGAACTGTCAACAAAAGTCGTCTAGGAAATGATCTCAAAATACCTTCCCTAAAGGACCTAAAAAAAGTCAAGGTTCAGAAAAGTTATTCAGAAGCTTCTGTGACTATTTGTGATAACACAGAAATCGTCACCGTTATGGGGTCCGATAACAAACCAGTCTTTTTATTATCATCCTTTGAGGGCCAAGAGCCAATACAAATAGTAAGAAGAAACTGCAAGAAAATTGCATAGAAATGAATTGCCCCCGAATTATCAAAACCTTTAACCAGCAATCCAGCATATTGGTGTGGACCTTCTAGATTCGTTCCTAGGGAAATCTATACTGTTATATGAAAGTGTTCTTTTGTTTGTTTGTCAGTTTGGCTGTATATGACAGCAACACAAATAAATGAAAATCACTCAAAATAATAATCTATTATGTTATAAGCCCCATCTGAAAGTGACACATTTGTTAAATAATCTATAATCATAAAATTAAAAACATACTATAAAAGATCATATTGAAACAATTTGAGGAATTCCACTTTTGAGTGTTTTGACATTTTTTTTTTTCATATTCTTCTTATTTACGGTCATCTTAACAATAACAGCGCCAATGTTCATATTTGCCTAAGGTGCACTTAAACGTATCTTTAAAACACCCTGTTTAGATCATGACTTTTTATTACGTCATCCATGACTATGTTTTTGTTGATGTGATCCGAGAGGAACTGTGTACACTATTGAATTATATTCCTACAGCGCCATCTGTTGGAAAAATTGCGTATCTACTTTATGGAAGGAACAAAAAGCTCCTTTCCAATGTCATATGTATTTCCCCTTATTCCAACCAACTAGAACATTCTAAGACGAGAACCTTCGCGATTTAGTTTCGAGAACAACCAATTTGAGTATACAAGGGAGTGTTAACGGTGAGCACAGGACAGTTGATTTTTGATTATGAAAGTGTGCAAAAGCTTTTCTTGTTGGATTGTGGAAAGTGTTATTAAACAAGCGTGATCTAAATTTGAATAAAAGTATTTGAGTTGATTATAAATAGAGATTTATTGTTTTGATTTGGAAAGTGTAAATAAAGAAGAAATACTAAAAAGAGTAATAAGTTTTATTTAACGAACCTAGTAAAAATATTACAATATTATTCATTCGATTCATCCATATTAAAACTTAAATGCGGATGTAAATTATACAAATTCATATAATACATCCGGATTGAAGTTTTAATCTGGATGTATAGAGTGAATACTATGGCGATAATTGTTTGTTTTCATATTCATTTTACTGAAATTAGGTTTTATATCCGTAAGAGATTCCACCCATCCAAAATCTACCGATGTGCCAGTTTCTATAAATGTTTTCCAATTCATCAAGAAAAATTATGTATTTTGTAAGTTTTGTGAGAGATAGATTTCTGATATGGAAATCACCCTTTTCATAATACCGCATGTACATCTCTGTTTCGATAGGTTAAACACATTTCCATAGTGTCGCAATTTGATTTTGATATATATTTGTCAATTGATAATTTAAGTTAATTCTAAGTTGAAAAACTTTTTCTGAGATAACTTGGGTTCCATTTATTTGCAGGTTTAGCTTAAAGTTAACACCAGCACTGAAAACTGGGCGCAAATATTCTAAAACCTGCTAATATTGTTGTCGTAAGAAACGGTAACATTTTCAGTTCTAGACTTAACTCTGGGATAACCCAGAGTTACTAGATAATCCAAATAAATTGAATTCAAATAAACTGAAAATCAGCTTTTCAGAACTTGATTGTTATTAAGCCTGAAAGTTACTTAAGCTATTAACACGTAAGCCAAAATAATTTTTTTTGTTCAGTTGAAAGGTAACCCAAAACAGAAGCAACTAAAAAATTGCAACGGATAAATTGCCTTTACAGTGTTGACGCTAACTTGAATTACCATTCGTTTTGATGGATAGACACAGTATTCGCGTTTTGACATATTTTGTTTGTTATAAACAGATTCTTTCTTCATTTAATTTCAATTCAACTCTAAACCGATCGGTCAAAACATGGATCGAAAATCTAATCCAAATCGATCCTTAAATGTTGAAAAAGATTGGCGCTGTACACGAACAAAAGAAACTTAAAAACGATTCTCCTTCTTAATTATATGTGGATGAAAACTTTTTCCTTAATTGTGGAAAATGGGGAATAGGTGTGTTCATGTATTTACTTTGCATTTGACTTTAAGGGTACGTGTGAAGTTCCAGTAGATGTGTTTTTCACTAGGAATTTATAATTTGTAATGAATATTGTAATTCATAACGAAGTAAATACGCAAACAATGTTTTTTCAACGCAAAGTGTGTTATCAATAAGAGTATGGCATATTTTTCTTTATTACATAAATGCGTGGCCACATTTTATTTTATTCCCTTCAGCTCAATTTACTATTGTTACCGACTTACACAAAAGAGTGAATAATGATATTTTTTTATTTGAAAGTACGATATTAAGAGAACGACGAGGAATTACAAGACAAGTAGGAAAAAGAAGATTAGTTTTAAGCATACCTTTTAAAAAATTATGAACAAAATACAACTTAAAAATAAAATATGAGGACTCTACGTGTACTTATAAAAAAATAAAATGAAAAATAGTTTAAACAAAAAAGTGCCCTGCGTCCATTAGTTAAAATTTGGAAATTTTGTGAATCATAATTTTAAATCAATTTCTTGCTTGATTTTAGTATTCAATTTGAGGATTGCAGATTGCAGTCATAAAATTTTACCAAAAAAGACCCGGTCCGGGTATTATCGGGAAGTATAAATTAAAAATTAAGACAAGAACTTGGTACTTGAGGCTATTTTATCATCTTCTTGATGTTACTCTAATCAATAACTGGTTACTGTACAAAAGAGTTGTGAAGCAGAATCATACGCCAACACCTCCAAGACAGAAAGATTTCAAACTTGAAGCAGGGAAAAGTTCTATGTACATATTTATGTATTTACTTGCGACTTATACAGCCCCCGGCTTTAATTTTAAACGCACTGTAGATTGTATGCAATTTGATTTTGCAATAATTACTGTCTGTATATAAGATTGCAGTAAATTTCTTTGTGTGTATGCACGTAGTAACTGTTATCCTTTATAAAACACCATATTTAGACAAAGATAAAAACTACAAAATTCTAAAATTTTAGTTGAGCCTTCTCCTGACGCTATGCCCTCTTCAATTCTGCGCGGAATGCTGTCAATTCAAGACTGGACTGTCTGCTTCATTTGTGGATGATGATTCCACACATGAATCTTTTTTTCCAAGCGCTGCGCTTTGGTTGTGATTAACTCTAGTAATATCCTACTTTATCAGTTCCCACACACTTTCAATAGGATTCATGTCAGTGCTGCTACCCGGCCAAACCAACAAGAAGACATTAGCTTCTTGTAAATAAATTTTAACAGACCGGGCTGTATGACAGGGACAGGGAGGTCCATCTTGCATAAGAACAAAAGGTTCACCATTGGCAAAGCTGACCTGTGGCAACATTCATTATGACTTCTTTATGTTGGTCCTGTTTCATTATGCCTTAAACCACGTTCAGACGTCAGTTAAAATTTAGGGAGTGTAGGTACTTTAAGGCAAGTTATGATAAAAGCGGTTTCGCAATGCTGTCTGTCTGTTCGACTACATCCTAAAAGGCTCAGCCGATAATCTTTAAACTACAGTACAAAATCGATTTACGCAACTAATAGAAATAAGGGCAGTTGCAATAACCGAGGTTGTTGCACTTACTGGGGTTATATTTTTTTAAATAAAAAATTGTAGTTGTAATGGCTTATTTGTTTAGAGAAAACGAAAATGTTATTATATTGAAACCAAGCAAATCGTTTTTGTTGGTTTGATGTTTTGATTTCAATGAACAGATGCATAAACACAAGCAGTTGCACTAATCGATGTTACATTTTTGAAAAGTAGCACTTATAGAGTCAAGACGTGCTACGATTTTAGTGTTGCGAAAATCGAGGAGTTGCGCGAATCGAGGGTTGCATTAACCGAGTTCGTACTGTATATACAGTGTCGGACAAAACTAAAGCACGAAAAAATATCACATTGGAAACATACGAATAAAAAATGAAAACACTCGTGATACTTTTATATTTTTTATTTTTTCTTAATCACAACATATTCTATATTTTACAGCTTTTAATTTGATTTTAAATCTTAACATATTTCTAAAAAATAAAAATTGTTCAAAACTCATTAAAAAGTAGCGCGACAAAACTAAAGCACATGTACCATATTTCTGTTTACAGTTATAGAATTTTACTGCTTACTTCTTAATTGCTACTACCTTCACTTGTTATTTTGTCAAGCATGTTCCAGGCAAAACAAAAAAAAATTAATCGCGGATCTTTGCACCATGCTAACGGTCAAAGCTAATGAAGAATTTAAAATTTAAATGAAAATTGTTAAAATGGCGCGGAATAAATATTCCAATAAATTAAAAGAAAAAATAGTGCCCGACTTTCAAAGCGGTGAATCAATTACATTTATTGGCAATAAATATGGTACAAGCCATACGGTTATTTCTCGGATAATAGCTCGATTTCGTGCTCGGGGTAGTGTTCAAACAGTGCACAATGGTGGTAGACCTCGAAATACCACGTCGCATTGCGATAAAAGAATAATGAGGTTAATTAAAAAAGGACCCTTATATTACCCTAAAAAAATAAAAAAATAACTAGACTTATAAATCTCTTGTAGAACTATCTGGCGAAGAGCGGTTGATAGTGGCTGGAAAGCTCGTCGTGCTCTAAAAAGGGCCATTTATTTCCCTTAATAATAAACGTGCAAGACTAAACGCACCTTAGCTGGACTAGGGAAAAATGGAAGACGGTTCTATTCTCTGATGAATGGAAATTTAATTTAAAAGGATCGGACAGATTTCGTACGGTACGAAGCCCGAAAGATGAACGCCTCAAACCTCGATTTACCAAGGCAACTGTGAAGCACTGTGGGGGGGAACATTACTGTCTGGGGATGTTTTTCCAGTCAAGGGATCGGGCCACTTCATAAGATAAGTGGTATAATGGATCGTTTCATGCACCAGGAAATCCTTCAAAACGTCATGCTTCCGTATGCGGAGGAGAATATGCCGTTGCGATGGATCTTCCAACATGACAACGATCCGAAACATACCGCTAAATTGGCGAAAGATTGGCTTAATGAAGGTAATATCATGGTTATAAAGTGGCCAGCGCAATCCCCTGATCTCAACCCAACGGAGAATCTATGGGAAATGGTAAAGGGTTTTCCAATAAGAGGTGTTATTTTGATATTCAAAGAAAAATGGCATTTTTGGAGATAAATGATCGGATGTTTATTTCATTATAAAGAGGAAGGTATGCCGTTAATAATGGAACACAACATCAGCCAAATGGCCGCCAAGACTACGCTTGCAGGACCATATCCTTTTCATGAAATTTTCTATAACCAAATCGCAAAGTGGCTGCCCTATGTCCTCGATAGCCTCACGAATTTCATCTTTGAGGTCTTGAATCGACGCTGGGCTGTTGGCGTAGACCTTATCTTTCACGTGGCCCCAAAGGAAGAAGTCGCAAGGTGTTAAATCACAAGATCTCGGTGGCCAATTGTGATCACCTCTTCGAGAGATAACACGGTCCGGAAACTTTTCCCGTAAAAGATCGATGGTTTCATTGCTTGTGTGGCACGTAGCGCCGTCTTGTTGAAAGTAAACGTTGTCCAGATCAATACCATCCAATTCAGGCCATAAAAAATCATTAATCATCTCTCGATAGCGCAATCCATTGACCGTAACTGTTGCTCCAGCCTCATTTTTGAAAAAGTAAGGTCCAATGACCCCGCGGGACCATAAACCGCACCAAACAGTCACGCGTTGAGGATGGAGAGGCTTTTCAACAATAACTCTTGGGTTTTCCGAGCCCCAGATGCGACAGTTTTGCTTGTTGACGTAGCCTCCGAGGTGGAAATGGGCCTCATCAGTCAAGATGATTTTTCGATGAAATTCCGGTTCATTTTCATGCATTTCAAGGACCCAATCAGCAAAGACACGACGTTGTTGATGATCAGCCGGCTTGAGTTCTTGTGTTAACTGAACTTTATAAGCCTTAAGACCCAAGTCTTTATGCAAAATACGGTGTAATGACGTTTGTGGAATGCCTAATTCCAAAGAATGACGAGGAATGGACAAACCTGGGTTTTCTTCAACACTTTGGGCTACAACAGCAATATTCTCAGTTGTTCTTGAGCGACGTGCACGGGTTTTATTCTTCACATCACTAACTTGTCCCAACAGCTCGAATTTGTCCACCAATTTCTGTATTGCGGTCCGACAAGGTGCTTCACGACGACCCAAAAATATTTTAGTTTTACGAACCGTCTCTGCCAAATTTTCACCATTTTTATAGTGAATTTTAATAATTTCAATGCGTTGTTGAAGCGTGTATCGTTCCATTTTTATTAATAGCGTAGTTTCTACTTGTCAAATGTCAAAAAAAAACAGCTTCAAAAGTGACAACTACCGAAATAGCGGGCTATTCAAAATAACACCTCTTATTGGAAAACCCTTTAGATTAGAGGATTGATCGAACGAAATGTAACAATTTTGACTCGCTACTTGACAACAAGTACAAACTGTCTGGGAAAACATCCCCATACAAATAATTGACAATCTCATTGCATCCATGCCCCGTCGATGTGATGCAATTATCAAAAATAATGTTTACGACACCAAATAGTAACATTAAAACTTTTTTTTAATTTATTTTGTATATGAAATCAAAAATGTGCTTTAGTTTTGTCGCGCTACTTTTTAATGAGTTTTGAACAATTTTTATTTTTTAGAAATATGTTAAGATTTAAAATCAAATTAAAAGCTGTAAAATATAGAATAATATGTTGTGATTAAGAAAAAATAAAAAATATAAAAGTATCACGAGTGTTTTCATTTTTTATTCGTATGTTTCCAATGTGATATTTTTTCGTGCCTTAGTTTTGTCCGACACTGTACATATATACATTTTTAAATGTTCCCCCCACACGTTTTTTC
The DNA here is from genome assembly GCA_911387755.1 of Chrysotoxum bicinctum. Lineage (NCBI taxonomy): Eukaryota > Metazoa > Arthropoda > Insecta > Diptera > Syrphidae > Chrysotoxum > Chrysotoxum bicinctum. The sequence goes on along the minus strand of OU426988.1, from coordinate 219,376,574 downwards.
TTTTTCTTAAGACCAAAAGTAACTGTCGCTACAGTACTTTTTCCAAATTTTATTTATATTTTTTTTTTTTTTTTTTTTTCAAAAACTGTTCCACTGGTTATTAAGGGTACCTCCCCTAGAACCATTTTTTTTGTTTTTGATTTTCTCAAAAACAGTACGCCAGATTTTGATCATTTTTTTTATGCTTAGGCTCCCCAAAAGTTTGGATAGTGTATTTCAATTGTTGTATTAAAATTTTACAAAAAAAATTTTTGGATTTAGAAAAAATCGAAACTTGACAGTTAAGTTTTTTTTAATACAGTCTACAAGATTTGAGAAAGAAAAATATTTAATTAAATTATTTAAAAATAACGGTACCCACCATACAATTGTTATTAAATGGATTCGAAAATCGTATTTTTCTCGAAAACGGCACCTAGAATTTTCATAAAATTTGTTTTCTTTTGATTATTTCTAACGATCTATAATTTAATAAAACAAAATTGAAATTAAAATATTACTGACTCATTATCGGCATAACGGATTTTAATGAATCTTTTTAAATATAAGCTTCCAAAAGTTTGAAAAATATTGCATTTAAAAACTTTAAAAAAAAAAAAAACATATTTTTTTTAATTTTTGAAAAAAAAAATCAATTTTGTTTTTGAAAATTTTATTTTCCAAAAACCCTTTCGTATTGTTAAGGCTTAATGTGTATGGAATTGAAATAAAAAATTGATTTTCCAGTAAAATATCGAAATAAATAATAATAAATTTAATAATAAATTTATTATTTTTGTCACACAGAAAACAATTGAGCCTTCTATTGTTAACTTCAAAACTTTTGGACTTTCGGAAGACTATAAAGAAAACATAATTCTAGGTTAATAAAAGATTTTGCCTCTCTACTGTCTGATGGTTCGAATAAAATTTGCACATGGTTGTTGACATTCACATGGTACCTGTACACTTTGTTGTAAGTTGTAACGACTACCAACACGACTCCAAAGTACACACCAATATACAATGATGCAATAACGAGGCTGTTGACCTTCAAGCTTCAACGTTCAGTCGAACAGCCAGAGCTTCCTCCAATTGTTGGTTCATAAAAACTTACAACTTGCAATGACTTTTCATTTGCAAAAAGTTTTCTTTTCTTTAATTTTTTTTTTAAGATAAACAGAAAACATATTTATCTTTTTTATCTGCAAAAGTTAACCCAGTCGGTACAAGGTGGACAACCAAGTTTATTTATATTTGTATTCAATAAAAACAAAAAATCATTACACTACACCTGTATGTTCGAGTTGAAGTACAGCTCTGACCTTCGCCTTGTTCCTCGATTCGTTTAGCATCAGGAATATTAAAAAAAAAAAGATTGCGAGACTTTCATAATAATTCTATATTTAATTAAATTGATCGCATGATACATATTTAATGGGAAAGGCGAATACAATTTGGGTTGGCTGCGTTGGAAATTTAAAAAAACTCAAACCCCGCAACGCATGATATAATTATGAGGAAGCCGAGTTGAATTAATTACTCAGGTTTGTATTTTTGAATTAACAGAAGCATTTTCAATAAAAACGCAATGAATCAATTTCGTAATTAAGTTCACCAACTTGAACAGAACTTTAAGTCTTAAACCACAAGGTCACATTGGAACATACTTAATTGTGTTATTTGGTATTTTGTTTTAAGCTAAGGTTGATTTTGTTGTAAACTATGGTTGAAGATTTTCTTTCAAGGTAAAAGTTAACAAAGTGATTTTTGCACATTAACATTTTTTTTGCACCCACACTATTTGCTCAATTTCTGAAATATCAAGAAAAAAACTTAATCAAAACCACACGTATAATCCAGCTTCTCATAATCAGCTTGGTTTCAATCAATTTCGTTTCGCTTCTCAACTTTGACTTTTGATGGCCATTTTAAGTCCTGAAAATCGCCCAAAAACCTAAAACGGAGCTATCAATTATTCATACACAAAGACGCGTTGACTCTACCGTCTACAGATCTCAAGGATTGGACTCGTTAACTTTTGGTGATTATATCAATAGCAGGAGAACTTTGTAGTAGAGGATTAAATTGTTCAAGTGCCATGCCGTTCTGAAGCAGCAAACCAAAAATTATGTAACCTTTAGACTTCTTACCTCGTGCGCCATCAAAGATGGGAAGGAATTCGTTTGTCATTTGTTATGCAACAAATAAGGTCTTTGCCTATAGTCTCATTGTTGTATTATTGATGATGTTTGCACACCGCCATCCACCGACTAGCACCACCAGGAAAACTCCAAGTAGCATCGTAAAAGACTCTTCCAAAATGCAACGACGATGACGACGACGGCGGAAGGTTGACTTCCGTATCCGTGGAGAAAACTTCCAATTGAAATTTGTGCTACCCATGTAACTATATGTATTTTGTGGTACCGATGGCGGTGGAGGAGACAGTGGACTCCTTAATGTACGTGTTTAACCAGATCGTAGGGTGCCCTATGCTTAACTCTATTGAGGCAAAGCAAAAGGAACAAGAAGAGCACATGACTTTGTGGTGGAGCATGCATGGTAGATGATAGGAAGAACTTTGCAGCAACTGGTTGCTGTATAGGAACTCTTGCTTCTACCACATCTAATCCAAAGGTTTAGGTTGCAGGATATAAATATAAATTTTTAAATTGCATCCGGATGCAACGTAAGGTAGGATGCAAGCGATGTAATGCCAAGAGTTATGAACTTGTTGCTAAATCATCTGTGAAATTGTTTTAGATTTTTAAACAAAGTGAGAGTGTTATTGTGTTACTGCTGGCGGGTTGCAAAGTGAACATTAGATATATTTAATGTGCTTCACCACAAACGTGGAAGTTTTCAAGCCATTAAGCTTGCCAATATTGGTTTAATTTGTCTTTTTGAAAGTAAACAGTTTGTAAGGAACATCATATTACCGTAAAACCCCTTAATCAACACAAAATATTTTTTGTTGATTTTTGTGAGTATTACGAGTGATGTTATCCCTATATTATAAAATAACGCTAAACATTCTTGCCCGGTCTTACATAATAGTTAACTTATTGATATCGCATTATTGATTAAAACAAATAAATAAATTAGAGGCCATTACGGCTTGTAGAGGTTGCAAACCAAGTGAAGTCCGACTCAAAATTTCTTGGTTTGGAAAGGAGTAGTTGAAGCTCATTTGTCCAACATGTCAATTATGATAACAGTTTTCCTCAATTTCAAATAGCATCGTGTCAGATTTTAAATTCCAAAAACATACATTTCCGAAAAATTCCATCTATTGTACTTACTTAACCGGCTGAGGATCCATGAAGGGTCTCTGCCTGACACACGGAAGATTTTCATCCTCTCCGATCCCGAGCACACTGCTTCCAGTCATTTAGGCCAAGCGCTCTGTCATCCGCTATGGCTTGGTCTTGAAACCGGAGGTTCGGTCTTCCTGGTCGCCTTAAACCTGGTAGCTGGGATTCGAAGACTCTTAATTTTTAGTGGGGGCTTAACCCCCATTATTTCAGCTTAATTCAAGTTATATACGGGAAGGAGGTGTAGTGTGTTGGTAAACAGAAGAGGCGATGGTTACTCAGGTTACGGGTGTTAGTGTTGAAATAAATCGAGTTGTAGAGAGAGGACTTGATATGGAGACTTGACTTGAGACGCATATTCAAGTAGCGGCCGGACAAACGTTATGCAAAGCGATCGGGTCACGTAAGGGTTGGAAAAAAAAAATAGTGAAATGCAAGAAGACCACGAGCCAGGCCAGTGCAAGTGCAAGGAGAATACGGCATTGTATTTTTGGTGCACCAACTGCCGGAAGGAAGGACATCCAGCTAACTTCAAGGGTTGCCCAACTCTTATAGCAAAGAAAACAGAACGAAACAGAATCCTAGCAGAAAGAAAAACTAATCAAGGCAAAATCAGCGTGCGCGGTTACCCGGCCTGCAGTCAGCTTCGCGGAAATGGTGAGAGGAGGCCCAGTACCAAAACCAGCACCCCCAAAGACGCAACAAGCGAGAACGCCAGCCAAGATGACCGCACCTCGACCAGCTGTACAAAGGACCATGGCAGTAGCGAAAACTGGACAAGCCAAAACACCAGCGCCGGTAAACCTGAACACGAAAGTCCTAAGAATTTTTAGATCTGACCTACTCACGGTCATAGGAAAAGCTAATAGTGCAGTTCCATCGAACTATGCTCAGCTTAGCGAAAGCGAGAAGTCCGTAGCGCTGGCTACTTTCTTATTCCAAATATGTGTGCAATTAAAGAAGCTCCGCATCCTGACGTACAATGTCAATTTATTGTACAGCCTTGAGAAAAGAACGACATTTAATTTATGGATGAAAAACAACAACCCGGACATCGCACTATGGGACCAAATGCTGCAAACCATCTCAAAAATCCATAACTTTTTCGTTTCTCAATGTTTTTTTTTGAAATTTTGCACACTTATACTTGTATAACCAAGAATTTAAAATATTTAAACGTTTCAAATAGAAATAAATTATTTTATTTTTTTTTTTAATAAAATAAAATAACAAATTTGTAGATTTTGTTTAATTTATATGGGAAAAATTTGTTGGAGCAAGAATTATTGCAACAATTTGGATGAAATTTGTACAGTTTTCTTCTTTTACCGGTGAAAACATTTGAAAGTAGTTTTTGTAAAATCCGCCCACTACCACGCCCATATTTTTTTTATTTTTGTTATTTTCTTATTTTTAGTGAACAGAAAGCCTAAAATTTGTTTTTGAGGTTTTTTTAAATTTAAGACATCGCATTTATATTTTTTCCGCCCACTTTCCCGCCTACTTTCACTCCCCTTTTTTTATTTTCAGCTTAAAGTTCATTAAAAGCAGGCATTTTTTAAATTAAGTTTTATATGTAGAAGTGAATTTGTGAAAAGTGTTATTTTTTTTAAGTAAAATCCGTGTACTGCCACGCCCCTTTTTGATTATGATAGTTTTTTGCCCTTAAGACAAAAAAAAAACAAAAAAAAGGAATTCAAAAGTACACCTTATTATTAGGTATATTAATTAATGTCTAACCCCCAGTTTCACAGTGAGAGTTTAAACTCAAGTTCTGCTGAACCTGAACTGGAGTTTAAATTTGAAGTTCAATTCGTCCGGTTTCACAGTCTAATCTGAACTTCAGTTGATTGAACGTAGTTTAAGTAAATTGCTTTCTCTTTCTATCTGAATCAAAGTAAAAACAATCAACGAAAGTTTGCTTTGTTTTAGTTGTGACCTGTGACAGGAAAACAAATTAAAATATGAAAATAAATTTTATTTTCAAATATTCGAAGGGATTGTTGATCTGAGGTTTAAACGACAGAATAGTATCGTTTAACTTAAACTATACAGAATGAACTCTGTTCAAGGATTAAATGAAACTGTGAAACCAAATTTGTTGTTGAACTGAAGTTTAAACCAAAAGTGGGGTTTAAACTCTCACTGTGAAACTGGGGGTAAAAGTTCTTTAGCCTCGTCAAAATATTCTTTGGTATCATTTTTTGTTCTTGGTTTTTCCAGACTAGATATACAAGGATCAGATGTATATAATGAAGTGTGTAGAACATCTTCGTTTGTAGCTGAGCTTGAACATTTCCTCGCAAGTAAATTCTCTCATTTCGATTTTATTTTTTAATTTAATCCGAATCCTTTAAACGCTTTATTGAGAATAAGAGCTTAGTAATCATCTCATTACATTATCTATGAATTTTGATTCTTGATTGATTAATACTACAACAACAATTTGGCTGTCCCATGCCAACTCTATTACCTTTTAGAGTCTTTTCGTTTGGTTTTGGTATTGCTTACGATTCAGTTTCCATATTGTATGCAGTTCTATTCTAAGTGAAATGTTAACTTTTTGTCTTCTTATGTTTTGTGTTATTTATATGTGCCTACATTTGTATTATATGCAACATACCCCACACACCCCCTCCCACCCTCAAGTGCTTGGCATTTATTTTTATTTAATTATGATTTTTTTTTAATATAAATATGAGTAAGGAAGGTTAAAATTGAAAAACAAATATTTTATTCTAAAAATAAAATTTTGAATTTTAATAATATTGGAAATAACTGATAAGAACTTATAAGTTTTGTGGAAACATAGTCACTTATATGATGTTTATGAAAATGTGTTGCACATGTTTTAACCGTTATTTTTTTGAATTTTTGACAAAAAATAACATTTTTTTTTAATTTTGAGCTAAAAGTAATAAAATAATGGTCTCAGACTTTTTGGAATACACATTTATGTGCATCAATAAAGGTACCACATTTTTGCCAAATTTTAATTTTTTTCATCACTTAACAATAAAGTTATAAGAGAACGAATTTTTATTCTAAAAACTTATTTTTCTTTCTCATCATACGTTTTTTCTTCTTAAACAAAAATGCATGAAAATGCGAAAGTTTTTATTTTTTCTTCCAAATTTAGAATATTTTTAGAATACTAAACAGCCATTAACTAAACGGAGGCAGCCGGAGCTAACAGAGAAAACTTCAATTGAAAACAAAAAAATGAAAAAGATACTGCACCTTACTCATTTTTTTTTATTAATTTACTGGTGAACTTAATTAAAAAAAATATAACTGTTTTGTAAAGAAGAGGGCTTGGGCTTTTCAAAAAGGTATAATACTTATACATTCTGTCCAGAAAAATACGAAATAATTGACTTCAAACTCTCACTTCTGATAATTCTAAAAAATAAAAATATCGAAATGTCATTTTTAACGGTAATTTTAGGTACCTAGAACAAAAGTAAGATACAAAAAATTTACTGTGTTTGAAAGAACCCTATTTCTAGTATATAATCCCATCATTAGATTTTTCAAATTACGAAATTCACCAAAACCATTTTTGAGATGGATTTCATCATTTGGTCCCATAGTGCATCGCTCTCATCAGTAAGACCAACGTCACCAGACGCAACAACATCGACATGGCCGGCTTCAAAACCTTTCGAAAGGACAAATATGAGGGTTGTAGAGGGACGGCAATCTACGTAAAAAAGAAGATTTGCCCCAACATCGCCGAAACCATTATCACAGGTCTCAGAACCAGCGAAGCCACTGCCGGCCGTCACCATTAAACTTGGAAGAGATGAAACCCTTATCATCATCAGTGTCTATTTCAAGTGCCACTCCAGCATGAGAAATATCCACAATGACCTCCAAATTCTCAACGGTGTCCTCGAGAGAAGCACATATGGATACTACGATTTCACCTGGAGGCAAGGCGATTGCTTACTGGCTGGACGCCAACAACGACCAGCACTCCTTAGTGGTTTATTCACAACACAAACCCACCTTTCCCAGAACACCATCAACGCTGGACTTCTTTCTGGCTTCCTCCAACCTAGTGCACACTCTTCCGGAAATCCGGAATTATATCTGTACATTATTGCATAGTGACACGGACCATGAAGCTGTTCAACTATCGATTAACCTCAACCAACCCATACTCCTTACAAAAGAAACTCCGGAGCATTTCATTAAATTCAAACGGCTGGATATTGATAGACTTCACAGAGACATCGAAGGCAGCTTAACTCTTCCACCTTCAGACAGGAATCTACTGGATACCGAAATCGATGCAGCAATTGTCAACTTTGAACATGCCGTATCTGATGCCCTGAATAAGCAAAAACAGTCTAAAACGTCAAAGGATAGGTACCAGCACCTTCCCGAGTACCTTCAGAGTATGTATGCTCACAGAAAACGTCTCCAGCGGATCCATCAAAAGGAACTGAATACAACAAACAGAAACTACCAGATAGTTTAGAATGAGCTACAGCAAGTCAACATCATGTTCCGGAACTCCATTCAATACCACAATAATATCCAAAACCAGAAAAGATTGCAAGCAATCAAGTCAGGACCAGATGCTTTCAAAAAGATCAATAGGATCATTGGAAAACAGCCACAAATACCGGAAACCATCATCAGCAATGATACTGACGCTACTTTGGCCCAAGTCAAGATGCAAGCGTTCGCCGACTACTTCGAAGGAAACTTCACACCGAAATAACCTACTGACCCAACTTTCTGCAACCAAAAACGGATAAAATAAATTTTAATATCATCAATCCAGGAAATGATCCCACCGACAGTCCACATTTGCAATCTAGAGGAGGTTGTAGAAATCATCGACAATTCTAAGCCAAAAAAGTCTGCTGGACCAGATGGTGTCTCCTACTACATCCTGAAAAGGCTGCCACATGCAGTAATGATTTTCCTCACAATCATTTTAAACAACTGCATCAACAACTGTTACTTCTCCCAGAAGTGGAAAACAGCGAAGATTGTACCAATTCCGAAGAAAGGTGCCTCTGCGAGTCAAACATGAAGACCATGAGAACTGGAGTCGCCCAAAGCTCCCCTTTCTCTACAACTTGATGACTTCAGACCAACCTTCTCCAATTGGATGCGAGAACCTTCTGTGCTGATGACTCGCTCACCTACACGACATAAATGTCACCACTAATCGCTGTCCAAAAAGTAGAAACCCACATCAACAGACTCTTCCAAGTCTACCAGAAATGGGGCATCCGAATCAACACTTCCAAATTGGAACTTGTCTGCTTCCGGAGACCTTCAACTGGTAGAGGCATTCGCACCGAAAAAATTTGCAGAAATCCTGGTCCTGAGACTCCCTGACGGATCCACCATAGTGGCAAAGCCAAATGTCAAGTACCTAGGAGTGCACTTCAACGAGTTACTAAGGTTCAACCTGAACTCAAGAAATGTTCTGAAAAAGGCCAGCCATTTGTGGTGGTGGATCTGCTTTTTAAGAAACCATGCTGTGCTAGGGTAATTAAGGACCTGCAACAGAAACTGAGGAGTAAGGAGTTCATGTAAAATACAAATTAATTAGCTGTATCATTGGAGATTTCATTGTTGAAGAACAAAGAGGATGGACTTTCTTTTGTAATTAACGAACTGAAAGAAGGATTTGGGATCGTTAATAAGGTTGGATTGGGTTTTATGTAAATAGTGTTGGTAGAGAAAACTTCGCAGTTCGTTGAATTGAAGATAAGAGTGAAGAATTTTTAACCCATTTGTGTTGCTAAACCGAAGTAGCAGCGGTTTTCTAGTGTAATTCTTTGTCGGATCTTCACTAAGGTGTCGTTCGTGGAATTAATATTAACTCCGAGGAAGATGAACTCCGTAACTTCTTCGAAGTTTTTGCTATCAATAGTGACGTTTTGCCCTAATTGGTGCACAAATGTTTGTTTGTTAATAGCATATTCTTGGTGTTGTCCTCATTAACTTCGCGACCAACAAGTCTCGCCTGATCTTCAACAGCCTTGAAATATTCTAGAAAATTGGTCACGGCAGATGATGTTGATATCGTCCGCATTGCCAAACAGTTGGACACAGATTTGTTGAATATAGTGTCCTCGCACCTGCCCTCGCACCATCTGCTCTAGAACGAGATTGAAGAAATTACTTGATAGCGCATCTCCTTGCCGAAACCCTATGCATGTTAGGAACAGCTAGGAAGAGTTGCTCCTTAGTTTCACATTACACGCGACACAGTTGGATCAGTTTTCCTGCGATCTTGAGTTCGGCCATCATGATCGGCTTATCATATGCGGCTTTGAAGTCAATTAATAGATGTTGATTCCCGACTTGAAATTCGTTGGTTTTCCAGGATTTGCTTCAATGTGAATATATGGTGTATAATAATCGATCTGCCGAGTAGGAAGCCACACTGGTACTTGCCGACTAAATTATTACAGAACGGCTTCAGACGCTCACATAGACGATCTTATACAATATATAGTATCAACAAAAAATGTACTATTTTATAGGTACATGGCGCTTGTGGCGCCTTACAGCAAATCTTTGCAGAAATATCGCTTCTAATTGTAATGTGATTGATATCTTAACACTGATCGAGCCCCTCCCAATGAATAGCATTAATCTTTCCCAATCAAAAGAATTGTTTCCCAATTATTATTGTTTTCGATGCAACTAGCCTACATTAATGATAATCGTTTAACCTTAAACCATCATAAATCGTGATTTATTATTAGAAATGTGGGTGAACGGTTCGCACTGGGAAATCTGAACGATGAAATCAAAACAACAAGAATACAAAAAAACAAAAAATCCTATCCTCACAAAAGACCAATTATTGGGATCATTTTTTGTGTCTTGTATCTTTTCTTCATGCCGTGTGTATCTTTGTTTTATAAATTTTTTATCTCGTTCACATCCAAGGTTAATTACCAATAAACTACGAACACGATTTGAAGCGAATCGAATTCAGGGCTCTTGAACATAATAGTCTGGAAGGCGGTGTTGCAAATGATAAATATTTTGCTTCCAAATCGGGAGATTGATATTTTTGGGGTGCTAACAAAAAACCACATATGTACATATTTATGTGTCAAATAAAAATCTATTTTCCAGATCGTGAAGGAGAAAAAATATCTGTCTACTTAACAAATTATTTTGGCGAAAAGTGACATCTACATGGATTGATACTAGTATACAGACTAGAATAGCCGAAATAAACGGTCTAACTTGCTCTTAACCCTGGTTCAGAATTATAAATTTAACAAAAACTATCTTTTGACGTATTCCAAACATTTCCGACCACAAATTCAATTCACAGTGAACCACATCTGAAAATCAAGAAAACAAGAGATTTTATGCTTGCAACCTGTGACCAGAAGGCAATATACAAAATACATATTCAGCCCTGTCACAGATTCCATCGTCACGAAGAATTTCAAAGCATTCGAATGGAATCGAAAAAAGCATTGCATCAATCAACGTATAAACTCTCAGTTTCGAAATCAGCTGTTTTACGTCATACAGTAGTTATTCACTTCAATTTTGCTTGATTATTAATTTTTTTTATAATATTGGTACTTTATTCTTGATCTGAGATGACAATTTGAATTTGAGTGACTGCCAACAAAACTAATAAAAGATAAATGATCCATAATGTTTACACCCCGTCAAAAAAAATAAATGGCAGGTATCGTTGTTTTTGGTTAAAAAAAAAGGGTGAGAGCTTAAAGAAAATCCGCCGAGCTGCTATGGTTGTAGTCGAACAGACAGACAGAATCCCGAGACCCGATTTTTCGTCTTCCCAATAATTAAAATCTTGAGTTTAATTTTACGAATCCATAACTTTGTCATATACAAGGTGGTGTGAAATTAATCACCCCCTATCGGAAGATGGAATAATTTTTGCAAATGGCGTCGTACGTCAATCATATTTGACATTTGTGAACTAGACAGCTGCAGTATACAAATAGACAAGCAACGGAGCAAAAGCAATTGTATCGATTTTTTGATCAAAAATTGGTCGTCCGGCCGAGAATGTCGCGCATGTCGAAGAAACGGAAACCAGACGGCGGGCCACACAATTGGACATCCCTAGATGGAGACTGCAGCGAATTTTAGTGAAAGACTTACACATGTTTCCGTACAAAGTGCCAACAGTGCATTAGTTAATGCCTACTGATCTTCCGTCGCGTGTGAATTACGTTCAAGCTATCCTAAATGTCTACAACGAAGAAGACGGTTTTGTGTCGAAAATCATCATGAGCGACGACGCGCATTTCCACTGAATCGGTTACGTCAGTTAGCAAAATCTTTATTTCTGGGGCACTCAAAATCCGCGTGTGATGCACGAAGAATCTTTACATTCAATCAAAGCCACTGTGTGGTGCGGCGTTTACACAAGAGGAGGAGGAGGGAGCAATACAGTCACTATTACTGGCGAACTTTACAAGGCCATGATAAACGACTTCTTACTACCGGAATCGGATGAGCGGGGCTTGGTGAACATGTGGTACACAAGCACAAGCTACTGTGGATATTATAAAGGAAGCGTTTTCTGGTCGCCTGATCTGCCGTTTTGGCGACTTGGCTGGGCCAGCAAGATCGCCCGATCTAACCATCCCAGACTTTGTTCTTTGGGGCTACTTGAAGTCTCGAGTTTATGCCAACAAGCCTCAGAGAATCGCAGCCCTTAAGGTGAATATTCGACAGGAATGCGAACAGTAATCACCGGAAATCTAGCAGAAAGTCATGAAAAATGCGATAAAACGGGCAAAATGTGTATTAACACTGGCGGCAGCCACTTGACGGATATTATCTTTTCCACTTAACAACAAAAAATTGGAAAGGTCCAAATAAAGATTCCTTTTCATCACTCAAAATAATTTTGTTTATTTAGTAAAAAAGCAATTCAAAAACAAAATTGGATCATTAATTTATTTTCAATCTATCAAGATCGGAATCTAATGAGCTTAGCATACACTGTCGTTTCAGTTCCGCAACCGAAGAGTAGGGTTGTGAGTTTGGAAACGAATATGAGAAGCTAAAAGTGCTCTCGCCAAGCGAAACAATGAAGTGGATTAGAAGTCGCAGACAAAAAATCATTAATGAAAATAAGAAAGAGTGTCGGTACCAAAGCAGAGCCTTGGGGCACCCCATCGATACCAAATGTATGCATTTTCATTAACAGAGCTTTGTGCTAAACTCTATCAAATGCTTTAGAAATATCAAGTCCAATAACCTTTGCTTCACAAAAATGATGTTAAGATGAGTTCCACTTTTCAGTGAGATATGCCATCAAATCACCAGTGAATCTCTTGCTACGAAAGCCGTACAGCCGGCCGGTTATTCAAGAGCTTTCGATTTTCGAGATATTTCTTGAAGTTATTGTTGTTCAGTATTTCCATGACCTTGGAAAGAAGGGATGTTAGTGCAATTTGTCAGTAATTGGAGGGGGAATCAGAATTAACGGTCAAGATCTTTAAGGACTCTTGCGCTGTACCAGTTCGAAAGAATATTTGTCCCATAGAACCATTTACATTCTCAAGTACAGGAGGAGTCATAAAACTATGTGGCAAAGTCGAATTGGCAGCAAGCAAATTTACTTTTTCTTGCGAGCTGACAAAAAGAGTGTTATTGTGAAAGAGTGTAAGAACCGATGACTTATAAGAGTTTTTAATATTTTCTTTTTTTACAAAAGACTAAACAGTTTTACTACCTTTGTTACATTGAAGTAGTTTTTGACGTATATTTTGTTCATTAAAGAAATGTGTTCTTTGAATAAGACCATTACAGGTATTTCAGGCTTGCCTATACGTTTTCCTCCTCGTACCAAGATTTCTCTTTGAATCTTACTCCTTTTATCCTATCAGGGATAAAAGTTTTCATTCCATTGGTATAGTTATGTCTGGAATCTTCGTCGCTATCGAGGAAGCATAGCGACTAGTTAAAGATTCGAAAAAAGTTATCTATAGACCGTTCTATTTGGATTTTTTTTAACTGTATTGGTTGAATATGAGAAATTTGCCGATAGATGTGCTAACACACTAAAAGTGTAGTTATCAGCATTAGCTGTAAGGAAAAAGTCAAACGTATTGGCGAAATGACCTTCAACGTCGGGTATTCGAGTTGGCTCGTTCACAAGCTGAGTTAAATGGTTTAACTCAGCAAAGATTTCTACATACCTTTCTTCGGCTGTTGTATGGCTAGAACGTCAAAGCCAAGAAGAACTTTGGACATTGAAATCGACCGTAATAACGCTTTGAGTGCGAGGAAAGTGAGTAACAATTCTTAACATAAAGTCAGATAGCTCATCAAATTCGTTACAAGTCAAATTGCTGTCACAACTCGGGCTCCAAATAGTGGCCATATTGCAGCTGAAGCTGGTAAGCAATATCATTTCAAATTTTGGCCATAACTCATCATAAAGTGAGTGTGAAGATAAGTGAAACTTCACAAACGAAAAAGCCACACTACCTCCCAGACTTTGAAACACCATGAACGACGCACAAAACACAATGGACTCTAATGTCTGAGACTTGCGAGAACCCCTCGCAGCTGAAGAATCTAGATAAGGACAGTTGCGCCGCTTCTTGCCGCTTTGTTCGATTGCCGACTTAGATTGTCCTGCCAATAAAGCTGTACAGGATTTTCCATAATGATTGTGCAACCAAATGACAAATTGAAAAAATCTACGAGTATTTCTTGTGAGAAGAAACAAACCAAAAATAAAATATGTCACTGCGTTTCCTAACTTCACTTAAAGCTCTGCTTGGTTAGAAAAAGAAATAATAATAACAACAAGAAATCATGGAATCGTGTCACTGAATGACGCTCAAGACAGTGATTTCGTTAGCATGGAACATAAATCAGAGCTGATGTTGAAGCTGATGAGACTGCCTGACTTCATGTTATTGGGAAACGGCGGCGGCGGCGATGATGATGGTCGCCCTTAGCGGCTATGCTGTGAATGCTTTTGACATTTAACTGAGAAGACTTCTGTGACGGGTTATTAGATGACCTTGATTGTAGATATGTTTCTTTTGTCTACAAAGCGAACTTCTTAATTTTGAATTTGAACAATAGAAATATTGCCAAATGGAGCCTTGAGCCACTTAGACTTGTTAAGAAAATATTCAAATTGTGTGATAACTTCAATCAACTTCAACGTGAACTTAAAGGTTCTGACAATATCTAGTTTTGATTTTTTGTCTTAATGTCAAACTGCGTTCTAGTTTTTGTTACAATTATCATGACCGAGCTGCAATAAAAATCGAAAAGTGAGCCTTTTTTTAAGGAATGTATGTATATCAATTCGACCAACCTGTGCCCAGCTTGCTACCGGTTTTTATCTGATCCAATATGATCAATAATAATTGCAAACCGACCCATGACTTTTTTTCAAATGATTTTTTGGGATCAGATGTCAGGGTATTGATACTGAACAACTCGCATTGCAAGTGGCTGTCTACCGTTTAAAGGCTTTCATTGAATGTACACTAGTGATTAATGTGGATATTTATACGTAAAAGATACAACAAAAAGGCGAGAAATTGGTCAATTGGCTGACGGTGTTCATTTTTTCTATATCACTTAATCTCACCAGGGATTGGCAGCAAAAGTGTTTGGAAACTGCAAACCAGTGCATTGGGAGTCTTAAATTGTCACATTTACTGATTGACGTTTGGATCTAGAAAGAAGGATCGCCAACGTGAGTTTATTCGATATTGATATTTTAAAACTTAATGAACCGTTAAATATGTCATGACTACTTTTTTTACAATTGGTGCGGGTAGATTTTGACGGCCATCTTGTTTTGGTGACATCTGTCAAATCTGTTGTTTATTATTCAGTTACTAACATTATGTCAATTCACCAGTTCAGATGATAAAACTTTATGATTAAAATAAATTTTCGTTAGTGCAAACGTTGCCCCTATTTTAAGCTAGACGTGGTGGCCCTTCACAGTTGACGTTTCCCACGGTCCTTGAAAGTGTACAGCAGAACCCGATGCAGTTGATTCTTCACCATGCTCAAGAACTCGGCCTTTGGCAGACTTCAACTTGGCGAATTATGAGTCGAGACTTGAGCCTACACCCGTACGAAATCCAACTGACGCAGGAGTTCAGAAATGTATGGTCATTTGTTCGCTGAGGGCTTCGGAATTTATGGAAGAGGACGTCACGAGGTTCACCAGGCGACAATGCATCCTCAAAAGTTAGCGTTTGGTGTGGATTTTAGATCGGTGATGTTATTGATCCGTACTTTTTCGAAAACGATGTAACCAATTTCTTATAGCCGAAATTGAACCATATACCTAGACGAAATGTGGTTCAAGCAGGACGGGTGCCACACAGCTCCCGTCATGATAACGATTTGAGGCTAAGGTTAACTCTTGCAAAGGTGACGTGAATTGGCCACGAAGGTTATGTAATTTGAAACTGACAGACTTTTGCTTGCGGTGTTTCCCGGAATCGCAAGTCTTTGCAAATAATCCACAAACGTCTAAAGCCCTTAAGATTAACATAGCTCGAATTAGGCCGGATCTATGCCGAAAAGTTATTGAAATTTATACTACTCAGATCCGTGACACCATAAGAAGCCGAGGCGGGAATTTGATCTTGATCTTCCCTATCTAGCTACTTCAGTCGTTGGACTTTGAATATTTTGGCTAGGTCGGTGACGGCACTTACTGTCAAAAATCATCAGACAAATTTTCCAAAAACGGCGCAAAACGTTCTCATCTGCCTTTGTCAAGGTCCATTTCTCTGCTATATGATGAAGGACAGGAATGATTGGTGTCATATGAAGGGATATTTTTCTATCACCTACCCATTTTCTTAATACTTAGTGAGTTTAACAGCCACGCCATAGATAGGTCTGAGTTCGATTCGCAGCAGCAATCACCTTAAAAAAAAAGTTTTTTTCAGAGGTACTGTCCTTTGGGAGGAAGTGACAAATACTACAAAAGTATGTCTTGTAAAGAAACCCTTCTCATGTTAGGTGTTCTGTTTTAGGCAAAATTTGTAGTCCCCCCATTCCAAGATAAGATATTGGTGTGTGTCTCAATGTATGTCTTGCTTAGTTAAAAATAAATCACCCATAGCAAAGATTTTGTCGTTATCTGAGTTTATGAGTTTATAGCGGATTCTAGGTAGACGAAGTTCCTAATTACTTCAAAGTCTTACCTGTCTCTAAAAACGCTATGTCCAAGATCAAGATGTTTTCGTTGGTTCTCCTGTTCTAGTTAAGTTCAATTTATTAATTTCTTTATGCAACTTACTTAGATAGATAGATAGATATCTTTAAATTAGGAAAAGTATATGTGAAAATCAACATGGTTTTGTAAAGAAAAAATCCACAGTCAAAAATTTATTACAATTCTATACCTTTTGTTTAGATGCTTTTGAAATACACTCACAAGTAGATTGTATCTTTACAGACTTCAGTAAAGCCCTTGACAAATTAAGTCACAAAATACATTAAATAAATTAAAAAAAAAATTGGGTTTAACCATTGTTTTGTTTTGTGGATATCTTCATACCTTAAAGATAGATTTTATAGTGTTATATTTTGAGTTGATCTGTCAAACACGTCACAAGCAAAAATTGAAGCTCTTGAAGAAAAACAGAAAAAAAAATATTAAATCGTGATAATAAATACTAGTTTTGATACAATTTGATAAATAATCGACTTATTCTGAAAAAAAAAAAAAAAAACTGCAGTCCGTTTTAATTAAACTCAGAAAATTTATAAACAATCACAAATTTTATAACCTCGTTTGTTGCAAGCTCTCTGATGAACCAATCTAACAAAAGATCTTTATCAGAAATCTCACCAGAATTGCTTAAAACAAACAAAAAATTTAATACAGCAGATATGACATCAATATCTCTTGCCGAAATAGAAAAATCACTCTCAAGAATAATAGATGACAAAATCCGTGACTTGCCAAGAAAAAGTGATCTAGTTGGTCTATTTTCTGATGTGCATAACCTCAAGGAATCAAACGAAATGCTTCATCAAGAATTCGAAAAACTTAAATCTAAAAACGAAGAACTCGAGAAGAAAATAGACTTGTTGGAAAAAAGATCAAGAGAAAAAAATCTTATATTCTCAATTCCAAAGGCTAAAGCCAATGACATCCAAAAATCTGTTATCGAAATTGCAAAAACACTTCAAGGGGAAGAAAGAATTGAGATAGAAGATTTTACCGCACTACCATCCAAAGGCGAGCAGCAGCTTGTTTTAGTAGAAACGAAAAGTAAACAAATATCAAATAAATTACTTAAAAACTCAAACAAACTTAAAGGAACTGGAGTATATGTTAATCCTGACTACACAAAAAATGAAATGAAAAGGAGACATAAACTTTTGGAAATTAGAAAAGCCATAAAGACAAAGCACCCCACAGCAGAACCACAAATCCGAGGACTCAAATTGGTCGTCAATGGAAAATCTTTCCACACAACTCATGAAGGTGAAATCTATTGTGGCAGTCGGAATGGACCTGAAGTACTTTTTGAACTTTTTGGCGACATAGGTATGAAAAGTAACAACACAACACAACAACATCAAACATCAAAACAAAAACAATCAAGTGTCACTAAAAAGTGTATGTCAAATACAACTGACATAGTGATCTCTGACACAGATGTAGAAAACCACCAACTAACAGCAGCGCCATCTAGAAGTTCAGGGCATCAACACTTAGTTCAAAGTAATTGAAACAGAGTTGCCGTCTGTCACGCAAGTAAAAAATTAAAGAATAATGAAAAACAAAATATTGAAAAATTAGAAAGTAGAAACTATAGTATTTTATCGTATAATATTGCTGGTTTAGCAAACAAATTATTTAATGTAGATTTTTTTAATTTTGTAAAAGAACATGATATCTTTTTTCTATTCGAAACTTTTATTACAAATGATAATTTTAATGTCTATGAGAAGTATTTTTCGGAATATAAATTACAATGGGTATCAGCTAATCGTGAACACAAATTCGGTAGAGCAATAGGAGGTTCGCTGTTTGGTTTCAAAAATTTCAAAAATTGCAGTTTCACCGAAATAAATAACCAAATTAGTCTTGTAATAAATAATATAAATTCAAAGTTTTATATCTTGCCTACATACATTAATTGTAATTCTTGGGATATTGATTTTAATGATGTTTATGAATTATTAAATACAATAAATTCGCAAAATATAATGCTTATAGGCGATGTTAATGCCAGAATAGGAGAAGAACAAATATTTCCACCAGATATTAGTCTTTCTGCTTCAGAAATCCTAGAAAAACGAAACTCAAAAGATAAAGTCATAAACAAAAATGGTCGCATGTTCTTAGAAATGTGTGAGGATTTCAACCTATTTATCCTTAACGGAAGCACTACCCATGATTTGAATGGTGAATTTACTTTTATAGGAGGAGCAGGCAAATCTGTAATCGACCTCTGTGCAATTTCTGGAGACTGGCATAAAGTTATCGCTCACTTTGGAGTGGGAACACAGGTGTCCTCAGACCATATGCCATTACAAGTATTATTTGACCTCGATACCCCAAGAACATACAATGAAATCATATTGCCCCCCAAACTGCTATGGAAAGAAAACCAAAAAAATGCATATGCGCTAAAATTACTTAACGAAATGCAAAGTTTTTGCTTTCCAGTAGATACAAACACTGGAGAAAAAATAAAAATACTTCAGGAATGTATTAAAAAAGTTGCATTTAGGAATCCTACATCAAATAGCCGAAGTTATAATGAAAAATGGTTTGATCAAGAATGTTTTATTGCTAGAAAACAATCTTTCGACTTACTAAGAAAAATTAGAAACACAACAAGCCCAAGTAAAACCCTAACAGAACAATATATAAACACAAACAAGGCCTACAAACTATTATGCCAAAAAAAACGCGAAAATTATTTTAAAAATGTCGCACTTGAACTTTCCAACACAAGAAATTCAAAAAAGTTTTGGGACAACATTAAAACTCTACGAGGCATTAATTTTGTCTCCGGTGTGCATATATCGGCTGCAAAATTGGCTCACCATTTTAAGCTACTGCTTAACCCAAGTAATGTATGCGAAAGCGTTCATTTTGCCGAACCGTATATAGTTGATGAATTATTGGATAATGATATATCTATGTGTGAATTAAAAGTATGTCTTCAATTGGCCAAGAATAAAAAAGCACCAGGTCCAGACAGAATTGGAAACGAATTTTATAAGAACGCACCAATTGAGTTTTTAAATCAAATGTTGTCAATTTTCAACCTCATATTTCAAACTGGTGAAATACCTCAAGAATTCAAAGATTCAATAGTTTATCCAATCCATAAAAAAGGTGACATCAGTACACCAAGTAATTATCGAGGCATATCTTTTATGAATTCAATTGCAAAATTATTTGCCTCTATTCTCTTGAATAGGATCAACTCATGGGAACAGAGAAATAAAGTTCTGAGTGAATATCAAGCAGGATTTCGAAAAGGTTACTCTACCGTCGATAATATTTTCATAATTACAACCGTTTCACAATACTTTCTTAGAAATAATAGAAAACTATACACATTTTTTGTTGACTTTAGAGCCGCCTTTGATTCAATTGACCGCAACGCGCTATTTTTCAAACTATCGCAGAAAGGAATGTCAACGAAAATGATCCGTGTATTAAGAAATATGTATAAAAACACACGTCAAAGGGTTTGGGATGGTAAGAATCTTTCCGAATGGTTTGAAACTAGTTCTGGTGTTAAGCAAGGATGCCTCTTGAGCGCCGTTCTTTTTGCCCTGTTTATAGATGACATTACAGAACATCTACCTGCAGGTATTCACATAGCCCAGCAAACTTTTAAGGTCTTACTATACGCAGATGATATTGTTCTATTCGCAGAATCAGCTCACAGTTTACAGCTTATGATCAATAAACTATGTACCTATTGTAAAACGTGGAATTTGGAGATCAATCTCCAGAAATCGAAAATTATGATAATTAAGAATAGACGAACTAAATTAGAAAAAAATGAAAAATGGTTTCTAGATCGGCAGCAAATTGAAGTTGTCACGAAATACAGCTACCTTGGTATAACTCTAGAACCAAACATGAAATTCACACAACATTTTGAAAACAAATTAAAAGCCTCAAAAAACCTTATCAACGCCTCATGGAAGGATATCATTAGTAAAAATGAAATACCACTCTCAGCTAAGTATAAAATTTTTGAAAGTGTTATGCGCTCAGTAATGTGTTACAGCTGTCAGACCTGGGGATTTAAGCAATACGAACAAACCGAAAAGCTTCTACGTTTCTTTCTGAAAAAGTTATTCCACCTTCCCTCGAATACCCCTAATTATGTACTCATGCTTGAAACAGGCCTTCCAAATATATTTCATTTTACTCTAAAGTTACATTTTGATTATATACATAAAGTTCTCTGTTACCCATCAAACAGACTTCCAAATATTCTTGCTAAATATACTTTTGACCATAAATTAGAATGGACTAATTATTGGATTTCATTGGCAGAAAAATGTGAAACAGACCTAAATATACAATACACAAATCTAGCACTTCTGAAGCAACAATGCTATAATCTTCTGGAAATATCCGACTCACAAGATCGTACCCAAAACATTGAAAAAGCAAAATCATCAATTAATAGAATTATTTATTCAGGTCTTAACTATGATCTCAACGAAAAGAATTACTTTAATGACCGTTACAGTGTGAAAGAAATATCACTAATATGTAGAGCAAGATGTGAAATGCTGAATTTGAATGGATCTCCATATAGAAACGTTATAACCAATCAGTGCACAATTTGTAATATGAAAGCGAAAGAAGATACTTTCCATTTTTTAGCTATATGTCCCATTTATAAAGATCTAAGACTTATTTACTTCGGGGAACGCTCGTTGACAATGGAACATACAAAGAGATGGTTGCAATTGGCAAGCTCTTTATAAATTTATTGTATCTGCATTTATATACCGAAACAATATAACAACAGAATTTAGATAAGAAAAAAAAAAAAAAAAAAAAAAAAAAAAAAAGATAATCAAGTTTTTATGAAAATAGGCTTCCTTTTTATTTTATTTTATTTTTATTTTTATATTCGAAAAACATGTTTTGCATTTCAATCAACTTACTTACCAGACAGACGGCAACGCCATTGTCTTATTATTATTTTATTTTATTAATGTCGTTGAAACTTATGTTGTAAGAACTAATTTGTTATAAATAAAATATTTGAATCTGAATCTGAATCTAGTGTTATATTCCGAAATAACCGTTCGAGTCAATTTTAAGTTAATTCTGGTGTACCTCAAGAGAGTCATCTTGGCCCTTTGCTATGAGTATTTGGTCCATTTTTATAAATGATCTCTATATTAAAACATCATATTGCTTTAATCTCGTATGCTGTTGACATGAAAATTTTTCAAACAATTAACTCCATTGCGGATTGTGAACAACTACAAGACGATCTTCGGAGATTTTATGAATGGTACGATAATTACTGTTTGTTTTTAAATATTGACAAGTGTAACACTGTGTTTTACACGCAAACGTAATTTATTTATGAATATTTGACTACCTGATGAATTCGTCACATTTATGATGAGTGTCTAGTTTCTCTGATCTTGGAATCTTGTTAGATCCAAAAAATTATCATTCACTGATCATTATAACTATATTGTAAAGAAAGCAAACAAAATACTTGGTTTTGTCAAAAGATTTTCCCTTGAGTTCCGTGATAGATATGTTATAAAAATTCTTTGTTTCTTTTATTAGGCCAATTCTTGAATCTGGATGTGTAGTAAAGGCACCATACTACTCTATTCACATACATATGTAAATAAAATAGAAATTATTCAAAGAAGATTTTTAAGATTTGCTCTGCGTTTTTTTCCTTGGTCAGAGACTTCAGTTGATAAACCTTCCATCTCTTTCTGTTCACAGAGAATATTTGCTGTTCTGTTTCATAACTGGAGTAATGAATGGATCAACATATTTCATCTTCATAGGTTCTTTGTGGATTAAATTTCAATATAAGTTGTTCTAGTGCCGTTCGAATAACAAGTTATAATGCAGAAAGAACCGTTTAGGCAACTTTAAAAGAACAGATGTCTTTGTAGATAACTCACTTCAGAAGGTCTGCTTTCCCAAAGATCTTGTTAAATTTTTACTACTCATTTACTTTACACGCCGTCTAGTAGCAATAAATCTATCACAATAGCCAAAACAGAAAACAGAGAGCAGAAGAACTGTCCAATTTTTTTCGCTGGGCATTTCATCTCATACTTGTTTTGGTATAGTAAAGAATGGACTGATATTTTCAGAGCATTTTTGCGCTTAACAAATTACAACATCTTGCAGAGATGAAAAACATACTTGGAAATGTCAAAACAAAATATGACAGTTCTCCTTGCGATAAAGCAAGCGATGAGTGCATACTTTCTATCGCATGTTATATTTCCATCTGCGGGCTCTACTTGCGATAAGGAAAGCAAGCTTTGAAGCATGCTCTAGATTCATCGCTTCTGAAAACAGCATGTTACCGACTCCAAATCCATTAACAGTCACATTCTTCTCCAAGCCATCCAGATCGAGCTCTCTGACATTGTCGATGATTTGGTCCTTGAACCGGAGGTTCGTTCTTCACTGTCACCTTGAACCTGGGGCTGTGATTCGAAGACAATTTTGACTATAGCATTATTGTCTATATGCTCTTTGTGATCCGGTCCATCCTTTAAAAGGTTATTCAACTGCATTGGTTGGTTGTTAAAGCTTATGTTGTATGTCATCTTTTACCTGAAGTAGGTCATTCAGTTCTCTTTTTCGGTTTCGGTTTTTTTTTTGCTGAAATTTTAATACCGCATCAGATGAAGAAATATTCATCCAAGTTCCTACTTCCATTCATTCCTAACGTTACAGAGTATCCCGAATTGACTCCTGGAGTAAAAAACTTAAATATCTCATGCAGACTGGGCCATCTAGTAGTTTCTTTAATCATAGGTTATCTTGACACTGCGGCTGTTTCTCGTTCGAAATCTTGACAGAAAGTCAATATCATACCTCTGGGGAATGAAACCAGTCGCTATACGCTTGAACAACTTTGGGAAATATTGAAAACTTATTTCCAAAGTGACTGTTGTGTAGCCCAAACAGAGCGTTTTTTAAAAAGCACCTGCTGTACTCAAATTTGTGCCAAAAGTTCGTGAGACTAGTGTGCTCACAGACGAGAATGTGGCTGGTGTAGCCGATAGTGTGAACTCAACATTTCACGCACTAACCTAAGGAGAGTTCTGCACAATGATCTCTGATTATTCACCTACAAGGTCAATTGCTGAGTCAGCAATTGAAAGCGTGAGGCTTAAAGCAGCTTGAATTGGACAACGAATTTGGGCGAAAATCATCTTTTCTAGCGAGTCACATTTTCATCTCGGCGGTGGCTACGTTAACAAATAAAATTGGCGTATCTGGGGCTCGAAGACTCGCACGTTATTGTCCAGAAGCCAATGCATCCACAAAGAGTGCCAGTGTGGTGTAGATTGTGGAGTGGTGGCATTATTGGACCATTTGTCTTCGAAAATGAGGCTGGGAACAACGTTTCGGTCAACGGTGGGCGTTATAGGGCGTTATTTACCGACTTTTTTTTACTAAAATTGAAGACATGGATTTGGACGACATCTGGTTCATGCAGAATGGCGCGCCATGCAACAGCCCATGCACAATCGATCTTTTGCGCAGCAAATTCCCAAATCGTGTTATCAGTCGTCTTGGCGATGTGAATTGGAGCTGCGATTTGACCCTTTTGAACTTTTGCTTGTGGGGAACCGTGAAGGACCGATGTTATAGTCCAGGAAAAATAGCTTTCTGCAAGGAAAAAATTAGATCCTGGCTGAAAATTGGCACGATCATTGGTAATTGAGCTCTTAATAAAATGAGAGAGTTCCTCACCGATCCGATGACCGCTACGTAAGTTATTCAAGGTCAAAGGTCACGAAAATGGGTTTTTTTAAATTTACTCAAAAACGGTTTGTTTTAGAAAAAAAATTTGTTCCACAAAAATGTTGCTGAGGCAATTTCCAACAAAAATGGTTGTAAAGTTTTATCCGTAGCATTTACCGTTAAAAAGTTATTGCACTTTAAAGAATCGTAAGTATCACCCTATTTCGCATTTTCTCCAACATTACTGATAATTACTTAAAACCAGTTTGTTTTAGAGAAAAATTTTGAAGTACAAACTTGTAATGAGGAAATTTTCACAAAAACGGTTTTAGAATTTTGTCCGTAGCACGTACCGTTAAAAAGTTATAGCAATTTACTGAATACACGGACCATAAAATTAATTTGATTTTAATTTTTGGGGACAAATATTTGTAACCAATCAGAGAATTTGGTGAGAAAATTTAACCCAAAACCGGTTTTTTTTTGGTAATCATAAAGTTTAAAGCTACCCTTTTAACTGTCAACAGTTCGATAAAAGTGCATGGTGAAAAAGTTGCAATTGATCCTCTGTTACTTTTTCAACGAATAGGTATAACTAAAGAATTTGAAGACCAACTGCAGACATTTTTAACATACGAGTTGGCTCCTTATCCATTGTCACTTTTTGATGAGGTTGGTATACGAAAAAATAAAAAATCTTCCCTTTATGAATTGTTAGAGCCAGTTGAAGATAACATTGATTATAATAATGTTACATACATCATCGATGGAGGATTTTTACTGCATCGTGTTTTATGGAATCGAGAGAACTCATTTCATGCAATTTTTGATAGCTACATTAACTATGTACAAAAGCATTTTGGCAAAGATGTCACCATTGTTTTCGATGGTTATAGAGATCAAGGTAACAATATAAAAGCTTCAGAGCAGCGTCGTCGGTGTGCTTCAGCGTCGTCGGTGTGCTTCAGCTCCGTCATCAGCTGAAATTTTGTTCGATGTATCAATGAAGGTCTCAACTTCCCAACAACAATTTCTTGCTAATGCAAACAACAAAAGTCGATTCATTGCTATGCTTTCTGGAAAGTTTAAGGCTGTAAACATCCTATTGAGGCAAGCCAACAATGATCCTGATGTTTTGATAATCGAAACAGCCATAGAGAAAGCTGAGAAACGCATGAGTATTGTTTAAGGAGGGGATGTCGACCTACTAGCAATACTGATAACACGCGCTCCTCCAGACAAAAAGATCTATTTTCGGAAACCAGGTAAAGCTAAATGGGAAAATAAATTATACTGTACTCACAGTTTAGCCGCTTACCCAAAATGTCAAGCCCACATCTTATTTTTGAACGCATTTACTGGTTGTGATTCAACTTCTGCTCTCTACAACAAAGGCAAATTAAAAATGTTCAAGCTTTTCGAAAAGAGTGACGATCTGATAAAATATGCCGAAGTGTTTGCCAGAGCCAAGTCCTCCAAATATTATTTTTGAATATGGTATACGTCCACTTTCAGTATCTTACAAAGCACATTCGACAGAAGATAATATCGATGCATTAAGATATTCCACATTTGTCCGACTGACTAGGCTCAACAAGGCTGTACAATTATCTTCCCTTCCTCCAACATCTGCAGCTGCTCAACAACACCTTTTTAGAGTGTACTAATCAAGTTCAAGCTTGGTTAGGAAGAGATAATATTAATCCGGAAAGCTGGGGATGGGCATTAAGAAATAATGTTTTGGAGCCTATAACAACTCTGCTTCAACCAGCACCGGATGAACTTCTTACAACAATATTTTGTAACTGTAGTAAAGTTTGCGGTTCTAATTGTGGTTGTCGAAAAGCGGGATTAAGTTGTTCTTTAGTTTGTGGTCAATGTCATGGAAAGTCATGTACAAACTCAGTTCAAATTGATCCATATGCTGAGGACGCTAACGACGAATCATTACTTAATATGCCTTTGCCAGATGTTAATTAATAATTTTAACTTAATTTTGTTTGCTAAACACAGTGGAATAGGCCTACGGGCGACACCACATAAAAAAAAACGCGCCTGGCACTTTACCTCTGAGGTGGTGTGGAAGAATGTGCAAAATAGGGCTACTTTTTGCGACACTTACGATTCTATAAATTGCTATAACTTTTTAACGGTACGTGCTACGAACAAAATTCTTAAGCCGTTTTTGTGAAAATTTCCTCATCTACAAGTTTGTACTTCAAAATTTTTCGCTAAAACAAACTGGTTTTAAGTAATTATCAGTAATGTTGGAGAAAATGCGAAATAGGGTGATACTTACGATTCTTTAAAGTGCAATAACTTTTTAACGGTAAATGCTACGGACAAAACTCACACAACCATTTTTGTTGGAAATTGCCTCAGCAACATATTTATGGAACAAATTTTTTTTCTAAAACAAACAGTTTTTGAGTAAATTTAAAAAAACCCATTTTCGTGACCTTTGACCTTGAATAACTTACGTAGCGGTCATCGGATCGGTGAGGAACTCTCTCATTTTATTAAGAGCCCAATTACCAATGATCGTGCCAATTTTCAGCCAGGATCTAATTTTTTCCTTTCTTTGGCATTTTTTTGTCTATTTTTCCTGGACTATTATGCCATCAATCCGAAAACGGTTTAAGCACTTAAGGCCAATATCATCCAAGCAATCCGTGAGCTGCAACCCGAAACCATCAACAAGGTCTTGGAAAATTGGGGTGACAGAATGTGCTATTGAAAAGCCAGCGGAGGTAGGCACTGGAACGGCGGCGTTGTGTTCTATAATGAATAGGAATGTTTGCTCTTACTAATTAGGCCATAATACGAGTATGTACATGAAAAAAATTTAATTTTGTTCATTTTATTGCATTTTTGAAAAGAAACTTTTCAAAAACTTTTCATACATACATGTATGTATGCACTTTTGAAATCAAACATTGAAGCTTTTCTTAAGCATTTACCGCAAATTTCTTAAATTTAATTTTGTCTTTATGAGTTAGGGTCGAATCACTCTTATTATAATTCCCATTATCTACATTCCTTTAATCAGCTGTAGACTTCTACCGCCATCACTTTTTTACTTGCGACTTATAGGTATGTACTATAAGGCAAGTTATGCATTCGTAAAAAAAATCGTACTCGAGATTTTGATCAAAGTTGACATTACGATGAAAGCGAAGACTAAAAAAGTGGGTCTCGCAATTCTGTCTGTCTGTCTGTCTGTCTGTCTGTCTGTCTGTCTGTCTGTCTGTCTGTCTGTCTGTTCGACTACAGGCTAAACGACTTGGCCGATTTTCTTTAAACTTGGTACATATCATTTTTAATTTTTTCCCCCCACACGTTTTTTTCTTTTTTTTTTTAAGACCAAAAATAACGGTACCCCCCATACGAATTTTTTTCGAAATTTTATAAACATTTTATTTTCTCAAAAACTGTTCAACAGATTTTAAAAATAAAGATACAGAAAAATTTTATTTAATTAAATCTAGGTATTGGTTGAAAAAAATTTCCCGAAAAATGGTTATTGAGGGTACCCCCCATGGAACCATTTTTTTTTGTTTTTGATTTTCTCAAAAACGGTTCAACCGATTTTGATCATTTTTTTTTTGCTAAAGCTCCCCAAAAATGTAAATAGAATTGTGTAATCAAATTTTCAAAAAAAATTTTTTTGGATTTTTAAAAAAAACTTCAAAAATTTTTTTTCAAAACTCAATATTTCGAAAACCCCATGCTAGATTTTTGTTAAACTTTGTAAATAAAAGTTTTTCAATATGATCTACAAAATGTAAAACAAATTTTTTTATTTTACCTAAAAATAAAGGTACCTACCATACAAATGCTAAAAAATTCAAAAAAAATTGTTTTCAAAAATCGTATTTTTCTCGAAAACGGCACCTAGAATTTTGATAAAATTTTTTTTCTTTCAATTAATTTTTACGATCTTTAATTTAATAAAAAAATTTTTGAAATTAAGATATTACAGCTTGTACCTACCATAGAACCATTTTTTCGAATTTTGAATTTCTCATTATCCACATAACGGATCTTAATGAAAATTTTTATAGAGAAGCTTCTAAAAAGTCTAAAACACATTGCATTTCAAAACTTTAAAATAAATATTTTTTGAATTTTTGAAAAAAAAATCTATTTTTTTCTTTTTTTTTGAAAATTTGATATCTTCGAAACGGGTCAATATTTCTTTTCGTAAATTTAATTTTTATTCGAACAATAATAAAAACTTTAAATTAGCGTACCAAAATTTTTTCTTAAAAAGCTTTTAAAAAGTTTGTATATACAAGCTTCTTTTAAAGAAACCACTTCAAGGACTTATAATTTTTGTTCTTGCATAAATTCATATTTGCATAGCATTCTGTTACTACTAAAAGAATTTAAAAATTAATTTTATCCTTATGAACAATTTTCTGTAATAACATTCGTTTTTAAAATTCCCAGTCGATTACATAGGAGCAAGTTCGTGCGACCCAGTCGTGCATTTTATTTCTTTTTCCACTGGTGTCATTCATATTGCGTGAACTAACTAAAATTCCTCCCTCGATTAATAAGTTCAAAATCCATCACCTACCAATTATTTTCCTTCGAGTCACAAATAATACCGAAAAAAATACAATTTTTCTTGTTTTTAATCCCAATAGCTTTGCACCTTAACAAGCACTGAGTTCACCACCGCCCTCAGCTGCAATTTTGCGCCTGATTTGATCAGGTTCGTGTTTCGAAAGGTAAGCAATTTTCGTATCAATAAAATTGTTTTCCTCTGTTCTAAACTCAAACCACATAAAAAAAACGAAATCCTGCCAAAGGTGTTAAAACAATTGGCAGAGAAATCACTCACGACCGAATGACCTCCCCCTGCTCTTGACTGCCTAAAGTACGTTCATAAAGTGTTAGAGTCAGCTTATTTTGTTTTTGGCATTTCTGACGAGGCGGTTATGATTGTAGTTTTCTTTTTTTTTTAACTTTTAACTTTGTGCTTGCCGCGGCTGGCTGACCGAATAGCCGGATTGTCAAGAAATTCATATGAATTGCGAACAGTCTCACGGGCAAATGGGGGACCCGAAAAGTTGCACTCGTCACTCGTCACTTTGATATTACGAAGGAACGCGCATGCAATTGGAGCAAAACTTGGAGTTAGAGCCAAATGGGTTTCTAATTTATAGCTGGTTCGTTGAAATTAAATCAAAATTCCGAAGGAGTTTTTATGCAGTGCTGGCAGCTGGTCCAATTGTTAGCCTGTCCATTACTATTTTTATATTTTTTTTTTTGTCTACTAAAGCTGGACCAATGAGGTCCTAAATAGTACAGATATGCAAGGTTTATGCATTAATGAATTCTATCTGACTTGTAGGCAGTCGAAGTGAAACAAGTTGATTTCGGGTCTGTTTCAGATTTGAATAGACTTCGGTTGGATTTTTTAGTGAGAATGTTGTGGCGAATAATTTAAATTGTTACAAGCAGCCGAAGATAAGATTAAGGAGAACAGATGTGAATTGTTTTGACTGGATTTGTTGTGTTTCATAAATACGTAAAATACTTTAGACAGGTAAGTTTGCATTTGGAATTGAGTTTTCAAGTTTGCTGGGTCTCTATGGTTGGGGCTTTGATGCAAGGCGTTACATACATTTTTGATCTTTGGTTGACAAATATTTTAGAGGTTGTTCTTTGGGAAATAATGCAAATGTAGATTGAGATTGTTTGGTATTGTCATGTCCATACAGAATGTCATATAAGAAAATCAATTATTTAAAAAGGACCAGAAAAGAGATTGTTCGACATCAGCTTTATTTACAGCTGCTATCTTATTCTTAAACGTTTTTGATTCTTGTTTGACTGAATTTGAAAGTGAACATATTGGTGAGGTGAAGTCATAATGGTTTTAGGATAAGGTTTATCAAGGATATATCCACATCTGTTATTTAAATAAGTTGAATAAGTCATACAGATAATCTTAAGACAGATGAAACATGTCAGTTTTGTCTTGTAACAAGATATTTTGAAGGCCGCAATAATATCAAAATATGCACGAAGTATGACAATTCTGTGTCTGCGTAGTGCTTTAAAAAATGCTTGACCTGTAGCATAGATATTGAATAACCTATAAATGTAGTATGTACATAAAATCTAATGTTTTTTTATACTCACGCTCTCAAGGGTTTTTTGAGAGAACTGATAATCATTCCTAACGAAATGGTTATCACGGGTCAAATGATTGAGGGGAATGCAACTGGCTATTTCGAGCGAGCATTGCTTGTGAAAGAAGTAATAAAACAAGGAAATACGTGAAGCATTCCGATGGTGTTCAAGAAATGGGATTGATTTCTATCTGCCTCCTATCAGTTTTAACGCTCTTCTTGAATTCTATCAAATAAATGGAGAGAAGTTTGTGCTGCTTCACCTGCCAAAAGAAGTGAGTTATACTCGAGTTTGGATGTATAAACGCCTCATAAATGGTAGCCATATCAGATGGGGTGAAACATTTCTCACATCGATATAGAAATTCTAAGCAACGAAGATCGTCGTTCAAACACAAAGCGAGCTTTTCAGTTTCTTCTATGCAAGTACTCGTACCATTCAAGGACAAAGGCATAAGGGATACATTTTGCTTTAACGACAATAGAAAGCATTGAGTTTTCCAAGCATTTAACTCCACACGATTTTGTATACCCCATTTAACAATGCTGTAATAATCGAATTTTGGTGCTCTTATCGTACGATACCTTTGCAATCTTACTTCCGAAGGAGATGAACGTACATTTGAGAACGAGTGTGCGAAACTAAGTGTTGAGTCATGCGCAAACCACTGAAGTGGATCAAAAGTTTCATACAAGACATCATTAGTAAAAATGATGAAGAGAGTCGTAGACAAAACGCAGCCCTGGGGAACACCAGCATTTATTTTGTGGAGTTCAGACTTGAAATACAACTCCCGAAAATCTATCTATTTTTGTTTGTATTGTTTTATAAGCAAATATTTGTCGTGAAATCAAAACTGCGATGATAGAAAATTTTAGCAAAGGAATCTATTGCGTCATACCATTGCTTCCGTCGCGTCCGTCGATCTGCTTGTCTATGTAATTGTTAGATGGATTTACTTAAAATTTGATACAGATCATTTAATATTATTATCTCTATTGGAGAAAATCGAATTTATTTGAAAGCTCATCCAGTACGCATGATTGCATTCAGCAATTTTGTACTTTTTTTTATTTTCTACGTTCATATAAATTCGTAAGTGATTTTATTTAACAGCTTTTCAAAATTTGTGCTAAAAATTAACGTTAAGAAAAACAAGAGTTTTGAAGTTTTATAAAGTTAATTACTGTCTTATCTTTGGAGTGTTCCTGTATTACCTGTATATTTTACACACTTGTATTAAATTCTTCAGGTGGAAGCGTCTCATCTTTTTCATACTTTTTATAAAACTAAGGCAAAGTTAGAAAATCAGGAAAAAGTTAAGGCTTTTTACAGGATTTAGCATTTAGATGAACGATAAAGTACTCGTAGAAATTACAAGATTAATCTAAAGGAAGCTGGCAAAATAATATCAAATGTTAAAGTGAAAGTAGAAATTTATTTCACTTTTTATTATCTACTTTTAAATTAGGCACATTTTTTTTATTAAAAATGTAATTCTTTGAACTACAAGTTTTTTGTACCAATGAATAAATTTATTTATTAAAGGCTTATACCACAATAGCAAGGTACTATAATCCAGTCGAGCATTTATTGTTTGTTTGTGTTTTTTTTTTCCAAAGCACTTAACAACATGATTTGAATTTCTAACAATTTTGCATGTATATAATTATATCTCTTATTAATAAAAAAAAAATTTCCTACCAAAATTCCGTTTATTTTACGACTCAGTTTTCTACTGCGAGATTTTCTAAGTTTCTGGCTAAAAATCGAGTTAACTTTTGAAGCATGTTTTTTATTAATTTTTTTTTTATTTATTTATTTTATTAAAAGATGGGTGCGGTTAGGTCTATCTATCTATTGCAGCGCCATATCCATTTAAGGGTGTCTAGAGTGGTGTAGCTTCTGATTTAATCGGTACCCTGATTTAACACATGTATTAAAAAGCTGACCTCTAATGAATTCTTTTTTCTATGTTTAATTATAAAATATATTTTATAACATTGCTCAAATTTTCTTTTTCAGGTAAGGATCGCTCTTATTAGACTTCAAAAGCTAAAATACAAAACCAGGTAAATAACATTAGAATTGGAAGACAATTTGTTTTGGAATGGCTGCTTAATATTTTTTATAAACCATTTAATTGATCAATTTTTCGATCTTTATCTGATTCAAGTTCTATTACTGGTTATAAATTTTATTTTAATAAGGCCGGTTACAATTGCATTAATATTTACCTAACTTCAATAGATTGGAGGTTTATTCTGTCTTTGTCTAACTTATCTTGACTTATTCGGCGTTAAAAAACAAAATCGAAGGTGTTTTTGAAAGATTTATACCAAAGGAGGATTTGCAAATAATCTGATTTTGTATACAAAAGCCTTGAAGCGCTAAAAAACGCATTACTTAAAGCTCATAAAACAGTAAGATTAATTTTAATTTTCGAAGCAACTACATATTGTCGTATACGCAAAGAGTATGATATCTTTAAAAGATTTTTATATGATCAGTATTTATGGTCGCTTGAATCAAAAATCAAAAGCTTTTTGGAAGTTTTATAATGTAAAATATGAATCTGTTGAGATTTCTTCTAACGTAAAACACGAGAAGCAATCTTAGAGAAGTATGTAATATGTTTGCAGAATTCTTCTAATCAAATTTTATAAATGATGTTTCTAATATAGAAATTTCGATACCGATCTCTCAAATAACTGATTTGGGATCCATGTTGTTGACCGAAGATCAAATTATTGCTTTCTAAACTGGATAAGAATTTAAGTATGAGTCCAATGTTTAAAAAAAAAAACTATAGACCCATTGCTAAATTACAAAAATATTTGAATCTATTATCTACTGTCACTAATTTGACTCCTTTTTCAAACTTTTGCTTAAGAAATATGGAAAACAAAAATCTAAAGCATCAAATTTTAATAAAAAAAAAAATAAGCCTACTGGGATCCCATTCTAACCTGCTCGAGTGGATTAGGAATAATTTGTTGGATCGTTCACAGTTTTTTAAAAATTGGTTCGAAAAATCTTTCAAAATAATAAATTACTTAGGTGTACCACAGGGAAGTCACCTTGGACCTCTGCTGTTTTTTTTTTTTTTTTTTTTTTCAATGATCTCACTAATATTTTTAATATTTCAAATTGTTTATTGTTTGCGGATGACGTATCAAGTCAGTTGCGGACTGTTTAAATTTACAGAAAGATGTAGAGAAATTAAATGAGTGGTGTTCTAGAGACGTCATAGCGAGACATATTGAATGTTCGCCTCTAAACTAATTTCTGGCAGATCTTGCGTTTCGTTGAAGACGGCGAAAAGCTTGAAATGTTCCTCGAACTAAAAAAAAAAAATTGTATTCATTTGGGCATGTTGTTGCACGATTTAACTGCCGATGTCGATTTCACAGGCTTAATAAATGGCCCCAGTTTGACAGATGTAGCTTTAAAAATCTAACCGCAATCACCAGTCAAACTTCGGAAATTCCTATTGGAAAACCCTTTTATTTGAGTTGGAGTACCATCGGCTTGTATTTTCAATTGGATTTAAATCCGCTGGCTACTTCAAATCCTAAAAGACCTGTTTACAATCAAGTTTTGAATATTTATGTGGAGGGTTTTTAAGAGTCCCGTCTTGTTGAAACAGGTTTTCTCAGTAGAACAAGCGCAATTGGTCAAAAATTCTGGCATAACTTACGGAGATTGGAAAACTATTGGTCCTTTCCCATTGTACCTTCCATACCAATTTTTGGACCAACAAATTCGGAAACCATTAAACTTTCAAATTAATGATTCGTGGTTTCTAATACATGCTTTTCGAGAATTTCATTTGAACCACTTCAAAAACACGCTTGCCATCTAACCGAAATTTATTAATTTGGGTTTCAATTTGTCCCTTATTTGTATGTCCATTGACAGAGTATCCGTAAAACTTCCAAAAGGATCTACTCGTAGCACACTGAATGTGCAGTACACTCTGGCACCTTACTACGAGTATGTTCTCTTAAACAAATGTGAAAAAGTGCCAAATTCCTGGCTAATAAAATATTGCGGATTCTATAATCAGCAACAGCATGAGTGACAGAGTTTGCTTTGCTTCGACTACTAAAAAAAACTAAAATATTTTATTGTTTTTTTTTAAACATATAATTCTAATAATTTATCTAAAATTAAATTTTTCTAAAAAAAAATGTCAAAATTTAACAAAACATTTATGGAGTTTCGAGAAAGGACTTCTCAATGTGCCATGAAATTTTAGTTTATGCTGTCATCAAATTTTTGGAATTTAAAATTTTCTAACCTTTCAAATATTTAAATAACATTATTTCATATTTATTTAAATTTTAAATTTGTCAAAGAAATATTATTTCAGAGTTAGCAGAGTCAAAGTATATTCATATATCTTTTTATGTTTGATTGCTTAAATTAAATATTCAATCACTCACTATAACACTAAGTTCGTGTGATTCAAGTCGTGTAATTAATTTTCTATATGACTGAAAATAAATAAAGGTTAGTTTAGTCTTCTTCAAGTCTAATGACAAGTCACTTCCATTCAATTAGTTAAAACAATTATGTTTAATCGAATTCTTTTGCTGTTGATTAAATAAATCTTATAGTAAATTATATTTCCTATCTAAAATCCATCGACTTGTAGGAAAAAGGTTGAGCAATTTCCTAATTTGTCAAATTAAGAATTCAAAATCTCATTAGATGGGTAATTACCTTTAGCATAAATATAATTTGGATAATCGCAGTTGGTAATGTATAAAGAATGGCTGTGTTCACTAATTGAAATCCTGGACAAATTCAAAAGAAACGGCCAGTCATAAACATCTTCCGGGTTCACAAACAAGTACCATATGTATGTACATGCATTAGATATCCACATAAGGTTGTAATACTCAACAATTATTTACGACCAGATAAAACCTTCAGCGCCTAACCACCTACCCACGTTTTTACTGTCCACTTGGTATCATCTTCTTCCCGTAATATTCCACTAGCGGCGATGGCGCTGGCACAGTAGAGCAATTTATAAGATAGTGGGAAAAATTCAATAATTAATTCGCTTCTGGGATTTAAGTATCGCATGTTTGGGATATTCGACTAAAGTTTGTCAACAGAAAATCAGTTCAGTTATTTTCAAAAATTGATGAATTCGAGTTAGTGATTTTTATTATTTTTTCTTTAGGTCCTTAAAGATTGTAGGCACCTACCTCATTTGTGGGATATTCGAAAAAACTGGTCAGTAAGTTTGAGTAATTGATGACTCATTTTAATTAGTCAGCCATAGTTGATTTTAATTTTTTTTTAGTTTTTTTTTTAATGTCATATCATTCAATTATGGGATATTCAAAAAAACATCTTAAAATTCACTAATTGGTCACAAAAACTCAGTTAGTTACAGTAGTTTATTGCTCAGCCATAAACGATTTCTATGCATTTTTGAAGTTTTTGTTAAACCTTTTAGATAGCATACATTTTTTGAATATCCCATAAGCATAATATCCCATAAGCATAAGTTGTTATCATAAAAAATTACCTTTCGCTGAATAATTACGGAAACTCATTGACATTTTGAGATGAATTAATAACCTTTCAGATGGGAATACTAATATTCTGAATATCCCAAAAATACGGTCGTAATATCCTGCAATGGATGACCTTAAACAATCTTTTAAAATTCATAACCAATCGCTTTTGGCTTTCCAATTATTGAAAAAGACCTTACCTTTTAAATAACATACTTTTTTTCTTTTCAAATATCCCACATGTGAGTTGCTAAGATCCCTCAGACGTTTGATTAGGTTTCTATTCGTCTCTCCAAAGCTTATACTTCTAAAGATCTATAAGTTTATTTTAGACCATCTTTTAGTGCTATTTTCACCCACTGTTGCCTGGCCGATGCATGTGTGGTGGGCACTATACATTGTCATTGGATAGTTGAATGGTGGCATGTTGACGGTCCACCAGAAGACCGCATCGGAGCACGGCAGCGAGCGGTGCCGTTTATCCACGTTAACATTGCAAGTGATATTTTCTCATAATTAATCATCATGGAAAATAAAACCGAACAGAGGGGATAATCATCGTCTGTGAAACTTGTTGACTTAAGTCCGGATCGGTGCTGTGGGTGAATGAAGGTGCTGCAAGAGAAAAATACTTATATCCATACCCACATTGCCCACCTTATATTTAATTTGTGATTATGCAACATGCCCCAGAGATCGACTACCATGTAATAGCATGCATAGAAGCTACACACTCCACCTCCGATACCTCCACATAAATACATATACATATAAGTCAGCTTAAGCCATTCAACTGGCGAAAGTCAGTTTTTGGTGGCGACACCACGAACAAGCCCCTGCATCCAGTTTTGGAGTATTATAGTTTAAGTCTAACATTAGACCATTCGTGCAACTTCCATCACAACTACCCACTTGGAACGTACTTCACCACTTAGACTCTATATGAAGATGGCATTCGCTAATGTTATAATAAAACATTGCGGTCGGTTGAAGGCGATCTATGATTTCAGCAAAGACCATGAAGATGATGATGAGGCTTCGAATAGCATCACGAAGAGATAACTTTTCCTTTCACAAATTCATTCCGAATGGTATTCGTTGGAGGAGATTTTTTTTTCTGATTTGATATCCTATTTAAGACAACATTTTTTTTTTCGAAAGTACCTAAGTAAGGTGCACATCTTGTCTGGGAGGCGAAAATTATTATTTTACCAACCTTAAATGGTCAGTTTTGTTGTAGTTGGTGTGATGGCCTCCCAGCGGCAATTAAACTGATGAAACATGTGTGCAAACATCGAGACAAGTTCGGTTCATCTTCCAGAAGTGGGTCGTGAGTCTTGGGTTTTTGTCTATACAAATTGCTGCGATTCCGTAGGTAGTTATGGTGGCAAAGAAGATTCTTGGCGCTGAAGCTAATATTGCTTTGAGAAATTATTTCAAGGAAAGTGAGTTTTCTTGTTGTATTGTAGAATTTATTTATTATTTGAATTCGAGATGTGCAAGGCATGCAAACATCAAAAAAAAAAACGTGGTAGGAATGTTATTCATGAAATGTACTGTGATTGATGGATATCCATTTGTGTAAGTTTTTCAAATAACCATGTTACATGCATTGACTTCATTCGAATATTTGTTCTCATATTTACACATATGAACATTTTCCATAAAATTTTAAATGGAATAGAAATTACCAAAAAGTTCTATAAAA
The DNA here is from genome assembly GCA_911387755.1 of Chrysotoxum bicinctum. NCBI lineage: Eukaryota > Metazoa > Arthropoda > Insecta > Diptera > Syrphidae > Chrysotoxum > Chrysotoxum bicinctum. Next base: position 219,338,924 of record OU426988.1, on the reverse strand, counting down.
TCAAAACCAAATCGGTTTAGAATAAGGCGCTGTTCAAAACATCTCCTTTTTCAAAATAAGCGAAAGAAAATAAAATAAAAACTTGAATTTCTATAAATCTTTTAAAACCACACAAAAATATCATAATGGCGTAAATTTATTTTGTTTTGACAGTTTGGCATATATTTTTGTTAGAAAAACGCAGCCATCTTTAAAAAATCTCCATTCAGCACCAACATGGCGTCTTATAGGTCAGCTATTGGGATGTGTTTGAAGAAACTCAATCGTGCATACAGAATGTATACTGCGGTTATAAGGGTGAAAACAAAATGTATGGATTAGTAGATATTTATGCAACGTAGTTTGTTGTTACCTAAAAGGTACATCATACAAATATATCGACGTTGAATTAAATTTAATTCTTTTTGATATTATAAATTTTATCCCGAATAGAGAAAAACCGATAGAGGATTTATAGTTTGATTCGAGCTTTAAAGAGGTTATTATTAGAGTTAAGTCGGGCAATATGGACCACCAATCATATTTTTGTTAATAAAACACAAACGGTGTAAGTTTTTTTTAAAGATATTTAAAAAAAAAAAATACATCAGTTAATTCTGAGTAAAAAAGTAGCAACAAAAAAATAAATTCACTTAATAAAAAAATAACAAAAAAAACAAAAAGTTAAGTAACTCTAAAACGTAAAAAAAAAGTGGGGGGTAATATGGACCACCTGGTCTTCAATCCATTGACGGTTATTTATCCAGTTTGGACTCTGACATATGCCTTGCCAAACAATTCACATATATCCAAATCATCAATAGTCAATCATTCATCCTCATCCAGACCCGAAACTTCTTATAATGATGGGTAATATGGACCACTAGTCCATATACTCCTTTCCTCCCATGGTCCATATTACCGGCAAATTAATGTTTGGAAAAAAAGGCAATTTTACTACGAAATGAGACTCTTTACAATAGTTTTATAAATAAAAGCCTTAAAACAAATATTCACTTCTTGTATTTAATACATAAAAGAAGAACAAACTATATTTTTAACTATAGAAAAAAGGAGAAACACCTACGAAAAAAAATAATCAATGCCTTGGATTTTCTTTTAATCCAAACAACTTCGTGACGCGCTACTCCTGACTACTCAAACTATACTGAGTTAAGTTTAAGCAGGTCACGCACAATCGCAACCAATCGTCTCCTCGATTGCATTTGTGCAAGGCGAGAAAAGCTGGTGGTCCATATTAGCCGAGTGGTCCACATTACCCGACTTTACTCTATGTAGAAGTAAGTTTCCGATGTTATGAAGCCACCTTCACTGACGAAAACCAGAATACGTTCAAAGAACGTCTGAATGAACGCCCCCTTGATCGAAGTTATTGATGCCTTGTTAATAAAATAAAATGCACGAACTTGCTCATATGTAATAGACTAGGAATTTTAAAAACGAATGTTATTAGATAAAACTGTCCATAAGGATAAAATTATCATAATTTTTACTTGCGACTTATAGGTACTATAAGGCAAGTTATGCATTCGTAAAAAAAATCGAACTCGAGATTTTGATCAAAGTTGACATTACGATGATAGCGAAGACTAAAAAAGTGGGTCTCGCAATTCTGTCTGTCTGTCTGTCTGTCTGTTCGACAGACAGATTTCTTTAAACTTGGTACATATCATTTTTAATTTTTTCCCCCCACACGTTTTTTTCTTTTTTTTTTAAGACCAAAAATAACGGTACCCCCCATACGAATTTTTTTTCGAATTTTTATAAACATTTTTTTTTTCTCAAAAACTGTTCAACAGATTTTAAAAATAAAGATACAGAAAAATTTCATTTAATTAAATCTAGGTATTGGTTGAAAAAAATTTTCCGAAAAATGGTTATTGAGGGTACCCCCCATGGAACCATTTTTTTTGTTTTTGATTTTCTCAAAAACGGTTCAACTGATTTTGATGATTTTTTTTTGCTAAAGCTCCCCAAAAATATAAATAGAATTGTGTACTCAAATTTTCAAAAAAATTTTTTTTGGATTTTTAAAAATAACTTCAAAATTTTTTTTTCAAAACTCAATATTTCGAAAACCCCATGCTAGATTTTTTTTAAACTTGATAAATAAAAGTTTCTTAATATGATCTACAAAATGTGAAACAAAATTTTTTATTTTACCTAAAAATAAAGGTACCTACCATACAAATGCTAAAAAATTAAAAAAAATGGTTTTCAAAAATCGTATTTTTCTCGAAAACAGCACCTAGAATTTTGATAAAATTTTTTTTCTCACAATTAATTTTTACGATCTTTAATTTAATAAAAAAAATTTTGAAATTAATATATTACAGCTTGTACCTACCATAGAACCATTTTTTCGAATTTTGAATTTCTCATTATCCACATAACGGATCTTAATGAAAATTTTTATAGAGAAGCTTCTAAAAAGTCTAAAACACATTGCATTTCAAAACTTTAAAATAAATATTTTTTGAATTTTTGAAAAAAAAAAATCCCTTTTTTTTTTGAAAATTCGATATTTCCGAAACGGGTCAATATTTCTTTTCGTAAATTTAATTTTTATTCGAACAATAATTCAAACTTTAAATTAGCGTACCAAAATTTTTTCTTAAAAAGCTTTTAAAAAGTTTGTATATAAAAGCTTCTTTTAAAGAAACCACTACAAGGACTTATAATTTTTGTTCTTGCATAAATTCATATTTGCATAGCATTCTGTTTTTGTCTCTTACTACTAAAAGAATTTAAAAAATTATGATAATTTTATCCTTTATGAACAGTTTTCTCTAATAACATTCGTTTTTAAAATACCTAGTCCATTACATAGGAGCAAGTTCGTGCGACCCAGTCGTGCATTTTATTTAAATTCTTTTAGTAGTAAGAGACAAAAACAGAATACTATGCAAATATGAACTTATGCTAGAACAAAAATTATAAGTATATAATTATAATTGTAGTGGTTTCTTAATAAAATAAGGTTTTATATACAAAATTTTTAGAACATTTTTAAGAAAAAAATTTGGTACGTCAACTTTAGATTTAAATAATTATTATACGAATGAAAATTAAATTTCCAAAAAAATATTGACCCATTTTTGAGATATCGAATTTTCCAATAAAATGATTTTTTTTTTCAAAAATTCAAAAAATATTTTTTTTTAAGTTTTGAAATGCAATGTTTTTTAAACTTTTTAGAAGGTTCTCTATAAAAAAATTTCATTAAAATCCGTTATGTCGATAATGAGTAATTCAAAATTTGAAAAAATGGTTCTATGGTAGGTACAAGTTGTAATATCTTAATTTCAATTTTTTTTATTTAATTAAAGATCGGAAAGATTAATTGAAAGAAAAAAAAATTTATCAAAATTCTAGGCGCCGTTTTCGAGAAAAATACGATTTTTGAAAACCATTTTTTAACATATGTATGGTGGGTACCTTTATTTTTAGGTAAAATAATTTTTTTTCTCACATCTTGTAGATTATATGGAGGGCTCACAGCTGTACCGAACCAAGTCATAAAAAAAAATCCAAAACTAACGCCATAATTTCCGCAAAATTAACCTCTATTTAGAGCTGTAATGAACTACGCGGAAATTTTGGCGTTAGTTTTGAATTTTTTTTTTATGAATTGGTTCGGTACAGCTGTGAGCCCTCCATATTGAGAAACTTTTATTTATCAAGTTTAAAAAAAATTTAGAATTTAGTTTTCGAAATATTGAGTATTGAAAAAAAAAATTGAAAATTTGAACTAACAATTCTATTCATGTTTTTGGGGAGTTCTAGCAAAAAAAATGCTCAAAATCGGTGGTACCGTTTTCGAGAAAATCAAAAACAAAAAAAATGGTTCCATTGGGGGTACCCTCAGTAACCATTTTTCGGAAAAAAATTTCAACCATTACCTAGCTTTAAAACTAAATGAATTTTTTTTGTATTTTTATTTTTTGAATCTGTCGAACAGTTTTTGAGAAAAAAAATATTTATAAAATTTCGCAAAAAAAATCGTATGGCAAGTACCGTTATTTTGGGCTTAAAAAAGAAGAAAAAAACGTGTGGGGGGAAAAATTAAAAATGATATCTACCAAGTTTAAAGAAAATCGGCCGAGCCGTTTAGGCTGTAGTCGAACAGACAGACAGACTGAATTGCGAGACCCACTTTTTTAGTTTTCGGCATCATCGTAATTTCAACTTTGATCAAAATCTCGAGTTCGATTTTTTTTTACGAATGCATACATACATACATATGTATCTTGCCTTATAGTACCTTTAAGTCGCAAGTAAAAAAGCTAAAGCTTAAACTTGGATTTTTAAGTTAAAGCTGGATTTTTAGTGAATAAAAATTAGCATAAGCTAGCTAGTTAAAGATGTTTTCTAGTAATAACTATTTTAAAATAGCCAGCGCCAAATTCATTTATGTAGTTTAAGCTTGTTTTACAAGCCTTAGCTTTAATTTGTGTGAATAAAAATAGCTTAAACTAGAATATTATAGCTAAAGCTACAAAAATTTCAAGATTTGTTCGACCTGACTTTGACTAGGTCTTATTTTCAGTATTCTATTAAGCAGGTACTAAAAACTTGTGTGAGCTGTTAATTAAATATAAGGGAATAGCTAAAAAATAGGACAGTCAACGTATAGACGCAGAAACTGACGATATGATTAAAACATTTTGTACCCGAAACCAGTACTTGCCCTATAGAACAATAACAAATTGTGGCAAAACAGTTTTCCTTTCGGTCATACATGTACAGCTCTACCTAAAGCTACCTAGTCGAAACATGTAAATAAAAAACGGTCAGCTTAAATTACGAAGCTTAAGCTAGAATTTTCTAGCCTTAGCTGCTAGTAAAAGCTATGACTAGTTGGCTTTAGCTTCCTCCAAAAAAGCTTTAACTTTTTTTTTTATTCACAAGATCTTTAGTTTTATTAAGTGTCACACCTGAGATTTGAAGAAGCTGTCATACAAGACGTAGTCTTTTGGTCGTTTTCTTCGACTGAGCTGCCCAACACAAGAATATCGTCCATTTGACAAAGGATTCCTTCCAACCCTCGGACTATGCCGGACATTCTCTTTTAGTAGTGTTCTGGAGCAGAAGTTACAGCAAATGCGAGCCAGTTGTAAAAAAAACCTTCCGAAGAGTGTGTTGAAAAGTTAACAGTTTTGACTCTTCAGTGAATTTTATTTGCCGAAACCCTTTCGTCTAGCTTGCTGGAAAATGTTGCCCCTGTCAACTGTCCAAGGGTGTGCTCCACAGAGGGCATAGGAATTATACGAATTTATTGAGGCGTGTCAGATCCACACAGATGCAGATGTCTCCATTCCTCTTGGAAGTGATGACCATCAGTGCGCACCAGTCCACGGGTTCTTATAACCCCTTGATTTGCTTCTTGAGACCATTGAGAAGCAGAATTGGCGCGCGCCTAGGTGTGTGTATAGCTCTGTATAGCCAGTTTGATATGTCATGGCTCGTGAATTGTTCCCAGTTCATTGAAAAGCTTGGCGAATTCTTGTTCCGGTTGTAAGTTTGTGTGATTTTGCACGTGATTAATGCGTTTTAACAGCCCTAATACTTTTTACGCTTAAAGGCCCAATATATGCTGCGTTAAGCCCTTTACTTCGTAGATTATGTCGATTTTCCTATTCTCTACATAAATTAACTCACCTCGAAACATACTCATTGCGTAAAGTTTATTTTTACTTGGGGGCCACAAAGTATTTGGTCTGTGAAGACATTTTGAATTTTTGTTTGAAAATGCTAGTGACGTCAGCTCCCAGATCCAAGTTCCAATTGATCATGAATCCATTCACAGCTACGAGTACCTTAGCTGATCACCTTTTGCTGTGGTTCTTGACATCGCTGAAGGAATCATTTGTTGAAACAACTCCGAGAAAATTAGTCGCGCGATTGTCCAGTTTTGCAGTAGTTTGCTTAACTGTTTTAATCCAAGGTGCTTTTGCGAAATGACCTCGTTTGCTGCAGTGGTAACAAGTTTCGCTCCTAGCTGGACAGTCATCCTTTTTGTGCGTGTGATGTGCATGTGCAGACCTGCATCGTCACGCACCAATCTCTTGACTAGCGACCGTTGATGTATTAAAATTTTGATGCGACAAATCCACAGCTTTGTCCCCAGTGTCTCCGGTAAGGTCACGGATCTGCTAGCTTGACTGCTTAAAAAGGGAAGGCATTTGAACGGCTTTCTCAAAGGTTAGAGAAATTTCCATCTGAAGTTTTTCAGACATCTTGCGGTCTCGCACTCTAACCATAATGCGATCGCGGAGTAGTTGATTCTGTAGCATACCGAAATTGAAGTGTTTGGCCAATGCATGAAACGAAGTGATGAACGTGTCCACTGGATCGCCTTATTCCTGCTCCCATGAATTGAACACGGCGCGCTCGTAAATGACATTACACCGGATAACGAAGAAATTGTCAAACTTCTCCATCACCACTTTAAACTTCATCAAGTCACAATATCATTCAATCCAAAAGTGAGGAGAGGAGAATGTCTTCAGCCTGACATCCCATGATGTACATAAGTTCTGCTTCTGTTTCGCAGGTCAACCCAGGTGCCCGCGTGAATCTTTCGAACATCCTCCCCCACTTTGGTTAATCTAAAGGTGTTGAAAATGGAAAGAATTTGGGGCACTGCACCTGGAACTGTCCAATTGTTGCCGGTGTACCACTAATCATGATAAACTGCACTCTAAAGTGTGTTCTACATTTTATTGTTAATAATAATAACTAAGCCAATCCCTATAATACCAAGTACACTCATGTAGGTACCTGCGAACCTTTGGTGCATTTTTTTAAATCAGAAAATAGCAAATCTTTCACAAGTATAACCCAATAGAGTTACACTCAATTGACTGACTTAATAGCCCACATCTGCAAGTGAACTCTGTAATTTAGCAGAATTCCTGTTTCCTCAAACAATACACCTCGTCCACATTGTAATTGTACATTGTACAGCACATACATATATGAATGAAAAATTGCCTTACTCGCTCCGTCAGCAGCAGCTTAGTATGAAAGTAACAATGAATAAGGCGGCGCGGACATTAACTTTGTTGTTGTTGTTTTTGTTACTGCTGCTGCTGCTGCCGCTGCAGATTCTTATGCAATGATTTATGCAAATAAATTAACAATATTCTGCATTTGGTTTTGCAATCGTACACACTTTGTTACCAAACGTAACATTAATCGCTGTGGCATGCCAATTGGCTTAGCGAGCATTCAATTGATCTCTTCCAGCTGAAGAGCGGGCGCATCTTTTTGAAAAAACAAAAACATCGAAAGCTACACGAGAATCCGAGAATCCTAGTAAGATTTGCTGTGTGTATCTCTATAGAAGAGGTTTGCATTTAAAGACGGTGTTACTGTGAGTTATGACCTGACAACCGTAACAGGTAATAGGCTTGCGCGCATCGCCTCATTGCCCATATATATGCAACGGAAGACTTTAATACGAAACTGCCGACATGTTGGACATGACAGCGGAGCGCCCCGCTTTTTCTTATTTTTTCCTTCCAAATGTCATTGCGCTACTGTGCTGCATGCATTTACAGCTTAAAGCCGTTGCCGGTCGCTTCTGCAAGTGATGTTGTTAATGAGGAGTAAGGTTGATTAATAAAATTTATTGCGGATGAGAAATGGAAACTCTGATATGAACAACATTTTTAAAGCTGCTTTAAGCTGAAGTAAATACAATATTGTAGTTTTGTTCATTGAAGTTTCGTTTGAGGACAAGGATAAGTTGGATCTTGAGCTAATCGGAAGGTTGATTTCAAAACAAGTGCAGCTAACTTTTGATCTTTGTTAAAGGAAACAAATTGTACGATTGCAACAGACAGGCAAGATTTTCAATGTCTACATGTGCGTGAATATGAGTTTTAGCTACAATATTCAATTACACCTTCACTCAGGTCAATGAATAAATAATTTAGAGGCCATGACGGCTCAAAGGGAGCCTAAACCTAGTGACTTACAACTCGTAACCATTTCTGTGTGCGTGTTTTGGAGAAATGGACATGAGCAGCACTTTTCATGACAAGAGATACTCTTGGAGGATTTGTCAATTTCTACCAAGAGGTAGTATACCGGCTGAGAATCGAACCCAACATCCTCTGCATGATAGTCCAACATATTAACCATTATGCTAAGGGCTACTCAGGTCATTGAGTCCTTGAATACTCCACATGTGAGCCAAATATGAACGAGCGAGCTGGTTAATATGCGAACAGGAGCAGGTTTTTTTTTAATTTTTCTTCAATGTTGTGCGAAAGGGGTAAAGCCAAGTGTACTCGATTGGTAGATCTTACAATATTGTCAGACCTGACAACGTCTGACAATTATCTACCAATGAGCTGACAATTAATTTGTGTGTGTACACGGTTGGTAGAAACCTACCAATCTCTTACAATTCATTGTGAGAAGTTGACACGGTCTACCAACCGTGTACACACACAACTAATTGTTGGTTATGGAAACTGTTTCATTTGAATCTTGACTTCAAATTGTCTGACAGTGAAAAATTGTATGATGCTAAAAAACGCAAATCTTAAAATTTCTTCATTGCCAGAAAAGTCAGACAACATAAAAATGGCAGGCCTGAAAATAAATTGTGTCTTACAATAAATTGTCAGACACATTTTCTGACAATTAATTTCAAGAGTACACAATTGCCAGCTAGCGTACACATGATTGCCATTTTTTTACAATTAATTGTCAGACAACGATCTAACATTTAACTGTCAGACGAATTTTATGACAATTAATTGTAAGACTACACGGTCTTGAGACATTGTAAGCATGTTTTTCACTGATAGATCTCACAATATTTTAAGATCTACCAATCGTATACACTTAGCTTAAGTAGTTCTTGAATATGAGCCCCCCATTTGAGAACTTGCTAATGTTGATCTGTACCGTTTTTGCTACGCGGGTACCTGTGCACTTTCTACAATATTAACAAAAGCTGACAACAAGATTATAAAAAAAAAAAATATTTTTCTCTACAAATTAAATTATTACTTAATATCATTCTAGACAAGATTTCAATCATGTCTATTACAGAACTCGCGGAATTTTACTCCCGGTGAGTTGACTCGATCCGTTGACCTTTCGCATCCGCTGTAAAATTGAATTATGAAATTCGCCGGATGAACTACATTGTCGATTCCTAAAATTGCCTTATCATTTATGAACTTTCGTATCGACGCTGTCAGTTACAGATATTTAGTCAACGGCCTAGGCTTTGATAATAGCATCGCTATCGATTGACGAAATCTCAAGCATCGTTGTGCGTGGTTAGTACTTGATGGGGGACCGTTCAATACCAACCGTGTGCTTTTTTTTTTTTTTTTTAGATTTTAGGCTCTCTGGTTGCGTTGTTAGTTGTGCGTTTTCTATTCAAATTTTTTAAAGAAACACGTAAACATTTAGTATGATAAGCTTTTGACTTACATTTTTGTGCCTTTCCATTCTTTATTTTTGTTTTTATTTTTCGTTTAATCAAAATTTCACTTCAGATTCGTCTCGAAATTGGTGCGAATGTAAAATGATAAAAATTGTATGGAGTGCGAATGGCTGGCGAATTCAGTATTACCATATGAGTTGAACAAAATGGCGGTGGTGCAGGGATTGTTACCGACATTGGTTCAGCTTTCATTCGTCGGATTCAGTAATAGCAAAAGTTTGGAAATTAATTGAAACTGTAACTTTAGCTCATTCCCCGAATTCTGTAATAGGGGTGACTATTATTAACCTACCAAATATTTCGAAATTCTCTTTTGATGTTGCATAAAGCATTCACACGTTCAAAAATGCACTTCAATGATTTCTGTTTTTCTCAACGATAATAGAAAAATAGAAACAATTGCATGGAAATTTGCGGGCAACCCCTCCATCTGTCTATTCGACACATGTTTTAGCTCATTTACTTCCGTGTTTCGCACGGAAATTTAAATTATAAGACAAGCAGTCAAATGTTAGATCATATTCTAATGCTTCTATCTGTCTTGAGAATGGGTGCGAAAGTAATGAATTAATTTGTACATTAAATAAGAATTAGACAGAGTACTTAACCTTGCGGCACACCAATATTTATAATCGTTTAATAATGCCCTTTTGGTGCGCGAAGTGTTTTGAATCCATTTGTTCCGCCAAACCAAATAAACAGCGGTTTCCTAGAGTAATACATCACCGTATGTTCTCAAAGGTGCCTTTAATGTGTTCCACGCACCATCTACATTTTCTGAAGTTGAATGCTGTGATGTGTAGATATTTTTCTTAAAAGACAGTTCTTTAACTCATACATAAGTTAGTATTTAAAGACATAAAATTAGGGCATATTTTTAAACTCTTTTAGTACACAAAATCGCGTCACCAGTCATAGTAGCCTTTCTTTATCGGCTTATCGTCATCATAAATTAATTAGGTTGAACTGGATAGCAGTGGTAAAGCTGATACGTAAGAACCAGACGTCTATCGCTTTTTACAACATATAAATCTAGGAAACTTTCTACATGTTGCGTTGCTGTTTTATTGCAAACGTATACATATTTACCATAATACCACCTTAGTACCGCTACAGCGCGCTGGCGAGTCGAAAAGATAAACATGTGAATGTGAGAAATTGGTATTACGTTTGGCGAATCGAGAACCTTTCATTCGACTTAAATCTCATATATGGGTCGTTTTAAAAAAATTACATTTTTAGCGTTATAGCTTCTATTTTTTTTTTGCATTTCAATTTAAAGACTTGAAATTTGGCATGGAACTGTGTTTATATGTCAGCATTATAAGAAAAAATTTGCAGATCGATTGATGGTAACGAATAGCCATGGTAATTAATAATGTGTAATCTCCGTGGCCTTTTTGGGATGTGATTTTCATGCTTAATCAGTTTCTTTAATATTTTAATGATGAAAATGATTTTTTATTTAATTTTGGGCCTTGTCGTTTGAAAGGCCTTCTCTCAAACTTCAATTTTATGATATGCCAAAAAAAAAAATTGTTTTGTTGTCCGAATACTTAGTTGAACGAGTGTGACAAGATTTGGAAAAAAAAAAACCTAATTAAACATTTTCGCTTTTTCACACAACTAAACAATTTTTAATAATTTTGTATGATGCATTATCTTATAGTACGTCAAAAAACCTTTAATTTCATGTTTTATTATAATTTAATTATTGCAGTTAATTCCTTTAAAATTTGCATACAAAATAATTTTTTCATCCGAGTAAAAATTCAGTGTAATCTCCGTGGCCTTGTTGTTGTTATCTTTGTACCGTATAAATATTTTTTAGTCTAACCACCACCAAAAGAAAGGTATTTACTCATACTTGAACCTAATATAATTTGGATGACATTGAATTACATTTACTATATTAAAATTAAGAAATAGTAGATTTTGTAATCTCCGTGGCCTGTAATCTCCGTGGCCATTTTCGTATTTGTTTTTTAATAAATGTTCTTTTAGGTTATAATGGCTCATATTATTATTATTTTTTTTATATTCTAGATAAATATAAATATATTTCATCATTCCTTACAGTATTGGTACCGTAAAATTTCCAATAAAGTTATGTGCCGTTATTTAAAAATATTTTTTTTTGACTCTTTCATGCTTTTAAACAAAATCATTTCGTAAACAAACAACTTTTGTATTTATTATCCTATTAAATTTAGTTGCTTTCCACATAATTTCAACTATCTGTTGTTACTATTTATTTTGTGGATTATTGTTATTTTATGCAAGAAAAGAACATTTTTAGTACATTCGAAATTTAAAATTTAAATTTTTATCAAAAAATACTCGTAAAATTGAAAATATTTGAAATTATTTTTGCGCAACTCGGAGAACTCCTTTTCTACTTGTTTACTACAGATTTAGAAACTAAAACCCAAGAAAAACTGAAAAAAAAAAAATTTTCAAACGATCAAAAAAAAATGTCAATTTTTAAAAAATGACCCATATATGGTATTTTTAATAAACAATCAAATTTCGAACTCGAATTGTAAAGTTCGCCAACCGTAGTATGTCGAATGTGTTAGTTCGCTAATGAAAAAATCTCACCTCGAACGTTTGATTCGCAAACCGTATTAGAAGGGATAATTAGGACTATTGTAGCATAAATCTCCCAGATTGAGATAGAGCAATACATGTACAGAGGTAAAGAACCAAATTTTACTCGTGCTGCGGAAAATTTGTTTTAATACACTCCAAGACACGTTCCGTGCTTGCCGGTTAGGCCATCTATAGACACATAGACTGATCAAGGTACAACGTTTGTATTTCTGAGTTGTGGAAATCCAGAATAATGGTAAAATTCAAAGAAACAAACAGGTGACAGTTTCGTTTAACCAGTTTTTTCCTTGCCATAAATTTATACACGGATACGGCAAGTTATGCATTTGTAAAAAAATCGAACTCGAGATTTTGATCAGACTTGACATTACGATGATAGTGAAAACGAAAAAATGAAGCACTTAATCCTGTCTCTCTGTTCGCCTACAGCATAAACGACTCAACCGATTTTCTTTAAACTTGGTAAGATATTATTTTTAAATTGTCCACCCTAACTTCTGTTTAGAGCAAAATTTACGGTACCTTTCATACTAAATTTTTTGAGATTTAAAAAATGTTTGTAAAACTTGAAAATCAAAAGTTTGTTATATAATCTACAAGATGTGAGAAAAAATTTGTATTTTATATAAAAATAACGATACCCACCATACAAATGTTAAAAAAACGGTATTCTTATTTTTCAGAAAAACGATGCCTAGAATTTTGATATAATATTTTTTTCCTTTCGATGAATATTTACTATCTGTAAATCCAATACAATTTTTTTTTGAAATTAAAATATTACTGACTTTATTTACCAAAGAACCATTTTTAATATATTTTAATGAAATTTCTTATAGAGAAGCTTCCAAAAAGTTTGAAAAACATAACATTTCAAATTTTTTTTTTTAATTCGATATCTTAAAAACGGACCAATTTTTTTTTGTAAATTAAATTTTTATTCGTGCAATAATAAAAACTTTAAGTTGGCGTACCAAATATTTTTTTTAAATGTTTTAAGAATTAAAAAAAAAATTTTTTTTTAAATCCGCTTCTACGACTTATAATTTATATTCTTGCATAAACTAATATTTGCTTGAGAATTCACATGACATCCTGTTTTTGGCTTCAACTATTAAAGAAGTTGTTTTAGTCATTTAAAAAATTAATTTTATGATTATGAACATTTTTCTTTAGTAACAATCATATTTTAAGTTAAAAGTCTTTTACATAAGAGCAAGTTCGTGTGACCCAGTCGTGCATTTTATCTTAAATAATTTAATGCAATATTTGATCAGGCTCCTCACAGCTTTCATACTGCTTGCTTCATTCATACATTTGACGGGTAAGCCAACCAAGGGTTTTTAATGATATTGAGATCAGGTGAGTACGGAAGCCACGGCAAGAATTTTCACTGCAAAGAAATGCTTAAACAACATGGACGTTGTGGATCGAAGCATTATCTTGTCGTGACATCCACTGGAGAAGTGTAAAAAGCTCTCTTAATGCTGGTAAAGCTAATTGTAAAAGACCTTTGTATGAAATTCCCGTAATATTTTGAGAAACGGAATTAAACCTAAAGGCGCCTTAGTATTGACAACATTAAGAACGCTTGCAACCTGCGTATCCCAAGCCAAGTAAAGACCGCGAATTCCAACAACTGTTTCGTCTGATTTTAATTATAGAGTGCGCTGAATTTGAGGGAATTCTTTTTATTTTACGCTTCCCGCGTGGTGTTAAAGTTATTTTTGTCCTTCAATTATTGTGTTATCCATAGGAGGCAGGATTTATTAACTCCTTTCTATTTTCTTCTTAATCTTCCGCATAGAACACCCTTCTGAGTGATAGTAAAGGCGTTAACATTTTTACCCATTTTTACTTCAAACACTCCGAAAAACTTGGAAAAGCGTACACTAAATTTACCCAAACAGTCGACGCAAGGGACGTACATTTGTCATTTTAGATGTGCGTGCATTTTCAAGAGCAAACGTCGACTCTAAAAATTTCATAGTTGCGGCAAAAGGCAGAGTTCGATTGCAGATCGAACATAAATTACAGAAAACACCTGAGAGAGAAACTCGCCGCTGTATATTCTCTTCGAAGGTGGAGGCTTTTCGAAACATCGAAGCTACTCGTAACCTATTCAGCAAAACACATGAAATGGTAGATGTAATGCTTATCAAGAAGTGCAAGAAGACAAAATACTTGTAATCAATGAAGAACCATTTCCACTACCCAAGATATAAGAGTTTAAGATTTAAAGGCTAAATACGAGTACAGAATAGATGATTTCGTAGGGTGCATGCACTATCAAATCATCAACGACATATTGGTTGATTTACATAAAAGGTTGTTTTATGTCCTCCAAGAACTATCGAGGCCTATCCCAGCATGTAAGATTTATTCCAACGTAATGTTTGAGACTCTTAAGCTGTTCTGTTCAGTGTAGGTGATCCATCATAGACGAAATATTCCCATTGCTGCAAATCCTGGAAAAGATCAACGAACTTGCTCTGCAGTAGATGGGACACAATGCAGACGTTTCCAGCAAATCGGTCCAACAATGGGAGTATGCCGGCAATGTCCACAACATTGCTCGTTTGTCAGCTTTTCGCAATATAGTCCTTCACCGAGTGTGAGCCAATGAACGAAAGGGAAATCTAATAGTGGGCTCTTTCCTATGAAAAATTATAATTGATACTATCGCGAATCAATTATGTCAAGATGTGGATAGTCAAAACACATCGACTACATTGGCTCGATCAAATTGAGCTAATAGAGAATAACGCACCAACCAACCGAATCCTAGTCCTCCTGCTATGAATGAATGAATTATGTATTGGGGGTATTGCCCTGCGACCTGGTGATCTATTGTGCCCCGACTTGAATCTGGATGAGTTCGCTAATCTTATAGTTCTTCCTCCAAATTAAGGAATCTAAGTATTTGGGACACCTTACGAGAGGATAGGTCGTCTCTTTCACCTGGTATTGTCTCAAATGGTTTTCCTTTGATGTATGAGTTGACAGCATTTTCCTAGTATTTTGGTCCGGTGTTTCCTCATGCATTTTGCAGAATCTACATGTGGCACTGCTTACCAAACGAAGTAAACCTAAGTGTCTTCTAAGTTTGGAGGGTCCAGTTGGGACTCATATTATTATTCTTAGGTTGTTCTTATTTAAGCTAATGCTTAAATAAGTTAGTAGTTTCGCCTGCCTTAGCTTTGGGAGTTCTTTCCAGTTTTTGGATCTACTTGCCTACACTCTTCTTGTTTAATTTTGTTTTTAATGACATTTTATCCTATTTCGAAATAAGGAATTTGTCTTCGTTTCCAAGAACCCCCACGTGACCAGGTACCCAGTGAATTGTGACTTTGTTTATGTTTGCCAAATTCGTTTAGTCAGTTTATGCACTCCAACAGCAATTTAGAGCTGATGGTATATTAGCTTTGTACCTTGAGTGCAGCTTGACTATCTGACATGATGGCACTGTTCTTAATACGAGTACTACCTATAGTTTCTTTCGAAATTTCGATCCACGCATTTCCCTATGACGTGTACCTCCGCTTGGAAGATGCTGGTGGACTGCTCCATCAGTATGCAAAGTTTGGTTTTAGCCCAAAGATTCCTGCACCAGTCTCTTCGCTTGTTCTCGATCAATCTGTGTACCACTAGGACTAGTTTGTTTCCTCTCCTACCCAGTCTTTCTTGTTACTAAGCTGTGTAAGAAAGTTTTTCTCGAAATTATGTTTTTTGATCATTCCATCTATTGGGATGTCAATAAGGTTTGTTAATTTGGACTTGTCAATTAAGTCCCTTTCCCTGAGACCTATAATTTTGTCTATCCCAGTTCCTTCCTTTGAGAATCTCATGATACCTGCCATTGCCGCACTTCTGATGACATCGTGTAGAAGGGATAGATAGAGGACAATATCCATAGTTGCGGGAGAGCAGGTTCTCATTGCTCCCGTAATACAAACACACGCAAACCTTGGGCTATTTCTAGGGTTTCCCTAGATGCTTATACAGTAGACTCGCGGTAACGTGAACTATTAAAAACCGAGCGTGTTCACGTTTGCGAAGTTGTTCATGTTTACGAAGGTGAAAATCTTTAAATTTTTCAAATAAATTAGACATATGTTTTTACTCAAATTCATATATATTTTGTGTGTTTCGGTTTGTAAGTAGGTACCTACCTAATTCATTATAATTTGTTAAGAAAAAAAAATTATGTTGAAATCAATTAAAAAAGGGGTTGTCTTTGTCCGGATTTTCTTTTTTTGCAAATTGCTGAACAAGGGCTTTTGGCGGAGACGTTCAAGTACGCTGATATCTGTTATACTTATGTTTTCTTTTTCTGTCCATTCCAAAGATTTATTGAAAATGTTGATTGCTTCACTAATAGGCTCTGTTCTAGTATGTGCTCTTTCCAAAATTCTGTCCTCGCTTTTTTTTTCATCCACTGGTCAAAACCTCGTTCGTTTGGGTTGCGTTCGGAAGATCTTCAGTCCAGGACTAAATGCCAATCATTTACGGGATATTCCAGTTTTATAAAAACGATTCGAATAACCGACAAATGCAGAAAAGAAAACAACGTTTTGTATGTTAAATGCATTTTAAATTTGTTCATGTTATAGGGCTTTCTCAACGTGTTCACGCTACAGAGTAGTCAATGTAAAAAAAATTGTGTTCACGTTAGCCGGTGTTCACGTAAGACGGTGTTTTTGTTAACGCCAGTCTACTGTAATTCGGTTCTCTTGTGCCACGCAACCGCACCATATCAATGACGGGTCTTACCATCATAGTGTACTTCCACCTGAGGATGCTCGGCTTGCAGCTTCATGAATTGCCTGCAAGTCTTTTGCAAATCGGTGCCGTGAAATAAGGCCAAGTGAAATAAGGCCAACTTTCGAAAATTGGCCTTATTGCACTTTGATAAAGTGAAATAAGGCCAATTTTCAGTAGTTGGTCTTATTTCACTTTGACAAAGTGAAATAAGGCCAAATGATTTTGAGAATTAAGACCAAATTGGTCTTATTTCACTTTTTGAAAGCGTAATAAGAGCAACTGAATGTGGTGGTGCCGTTTATCGGGCAACAGTATCTTGGGTGGCCCGCTTCGCGGGTTTTCAGGATTTTAACTCCCTTTTCGGGGCTCACACCCGCTCACGCAACTCCGTTGCTCCGCTTAGGGTATGTTCAGTCGCCAGGCAGGCGCCTGTAGCAACAGTTTTGTATTTTATATTAATTAGAGTAAGCAACTAACAGTTCTGTACTGTTGCCCAAGAAAAACTGTTGCTACAGGCGCCTGCCTGGCGACTGAACATACCCTAAGCGGAGCAACGGAGTTGCGTGAGCGGGTGTGAGCCCCGAAAAGGGAGTTAAAATCCTGAAAACCCGCGAAGCGGACCACCCAAAGTACTTTTATGCAAGAAAACCAAGAACGTCGGCCCCCGATAATCAATTATGTATTATACGAATCTAACGGCAAAAACTACTTTTTTATTTTTAACGAAACATTTTATGCTTGGCCTTAAGTCACAAACAGATTTAGCCTTATGTCACTTTGTAAAAGCGACATAAGGCCAAGTCCTAAAATTTAGCCTTATGTCGCTTTTGTAAAGTGACATAAGGCCAAATTTTTTTTATGAAATAAATATAAAAATGCAGTTCGGCGTTATTTCGCTTTGTCAAAGTGCAATAAAAGCAACTGTTGAAAGTGAAATAAGACCAATTTGGCCTTACTTCACTTTGTAAAAGTGCAATAAGACCAACTGCTGAAATTTGGCCTAATTTCACTTTATAAAAGTGCAATAAGGCCAATTTTTAAAAGTTGGCCTTATTTCACTTGGCCTTATTTCACGGCACCTTGCAAATCGTTAGGGCTTAGCCCTCCGGCTAAGAACTCAAGACATCATGGATAGGAGAGGGCTTTGTATGTATGGCTGGAAGCAACGTGTCCGGGATAGTAAATGATGGAAAGCAGTAACTCACCCTGTACTGAAAATTTTCACGGGTGGGTAGTGGGTAGAGACGGAAACAGTTTTTTTTTATTCTCAAAACAAAAGGAAAACTTAATTTCGAAAGACCACATTTTATAATTTTAAAGCACTTACGAGTATTATGACATCATTAGAATTTCAAGGACAAAGTCATTATTGCACACGAGTTGCTTTGAAGAATCCAATTAAAAGAATTTATTCACGCAAATCTCCTACACGAATCAAATTGAAATCTTGTTTAAGCCAAAATACAAAACCATGTTACGCAAATCAAATGAGTAATCAGCCATTGTTGTGTTTCTTATTATTATTAGTGGATTCATATGAATTGTTTATATGCAAAGACTATTCTGGAGGCTGCTATTAAAGCAAATTGCATGAGGCGTGGCAATTAATTTCAATCTTAAGGTGAGCACTTACTGAACTTTACTGTCTTGAAGCTTCCAACAAGCCAGAGATCGCACTTAATTTCATTCGCCCAACAACACGCCAAACCAACCGAAGACACCACAATGATAAAATATTTGTTGACCTTCTTCTGGTTTTGTTTGTCGCCACCACCTCCGTGCACTTTAAAAGTCTTGGTTAAATGTCAAGAGTGTGCTTGAATCAAGGAATTAATGCTCTTCGGAGCTGCTTGGGAGACAACAAACCAGAGCGAATGCATAGAACTTTATTTTTAACAGAAAAGGCATTTGCGACAATAAAAATAAAACAAAAAAAATCGTTTCCATAAGCAAAGTCGATGAAGTTTTCACGCCACTAACCATAACATAGACCAAAGAATGGTTTAGAAGTTGTAAAGTGTAAAGTTGTCAATCTAGATCTAATCACGGCCTTTATTGTGTGGTGAAAATAGTTTTTGACATGCATGTCAGAGAGGCGATGAAAATTATCAAATAATTACCCGATATGTCGGCGAAGGAACAAGAAGCAATTTCAACTTCAATTATATGCTACGCTAGATTAGATAGATATGTTAATTGTAGGACAAGTGGTTAAGCTGTGAAATTGGTGAATTTACCTTGGAATGTTTGAATTTGCAATATAAGAGCATAATGAAAGGTGTAAATTAGGCAACACTACAAAATGCGATCTAAATATATTTTTTTTGTCGGACCTAAGATAAGGATTAGGCATTTCTTGTGTAGAAAACCTGATATGATAGACAGAACAATGCATTTTCAAGTTTCGAATTAAGAGCATAAAAAAACCTTCGGAAAATTAAAGTTTTCTTTATTTGATGGAAATTGTGTTGAGTCAGTGAAAATAATGCATTATTATTTCTTCAAAACTTTGAGTTAAGTTTATTGAGAATATTTGGCAAGAAAATTGGTGGCACAAGATCAGCAGGTACGAAGCCCCTGGTGGCACAAGATCAGCAGGTACGATTCCCCTGGTGGCACAGCAAATGCATATGCATCGACAGATCAGCAGGTACCAAAGCCCCTGGTGGCAATTAGGACGTTTAGTCTTCGAACCAAAGATTCTTTACCCGTGTGGCCGGCGGAAACTGAGGGACGAAATAGCTGGACAATTTCAGTTGCCTTGTAAGCTAGAATCGAGCTCGTCAGCTTCGACCGTGGCAAACAAGTGACTTTCCTTCATAAAAGTAGGTCCTCTTGTTATCTTTTCTGTTTTAACTGCGTGTGAACTATATACGGGTCGAACGCAAATTACCAAATGTGTTCACTCGGCTGTGACGTCATGAGCTAATAGTGACTGTGTATTATATTTGAGTATTGTAATAAATCCCTTATCTTACTGAAGTGTTAGGTGTGTCGTCGGGAGCTGCAGCGTCGTACGGTGTCGTCGGTCGGTCGGTAACTGCTGTATTGTGTGGTGTCGTCGCCTGTTGCTGCGGCGGCTGCGGAATCATGGTCGAACAATGATTTAATTTTTGATATTAGTGGAAGCTTCGTTACACAATACAGTTTTGTCTCTCAGAATCAAGTTGTAAACAGCTTAGATTGTGTGTTTGTGCTCGCCATCATTACATTTTAATGCTTGCCAGAACCTTCCACAATACGGACATTGTTCTAATACAAACTTTAGCTTCATGTAGCTCAAATTTACTGTCCGCCAGATCATTATCAATCATTGTTTTATTTATAGAAGCTGAAATCTTGCCAAAAAATCAACTTCATCTTCGGTTCCAACGCTCATCTACACCGACAACACGATAAAAAGCTCTTCAGTTAAGTCGCAGCTCATTTTGTTGCTAGCTCTACGCTGCCTGAGAGCAACATTGTCCCTCCTGTACTTTAGAATGTAAATCATTCAATGGGACACATATATTTCCGCACTCGTACAGTTGCAAGAGCCTGGTCCTGATGTTATACACCCCATTCGTTTGAAGGGGTATTCTTCATCCTTCCTCCCCCTTCTTCTATTGACAAATAGAACTTACTACGCCCTTCTTTCCAAAGTCATGGAATCGCTGATCAATCTATAACAGCTCGTAGAGTGCCTAAACCTAGTGACTTACAAATCTCAACCATTCCCGTGTGCGTGTTACCAGGAATGGAGGGGACGTACAATTTTCTGCCGATTCTGAACGGCTAATTAGCAGCACTTCAAATGACAAGATATTTACTATATTTTAAGACCTTCAGCATGACAGTCCAACGAACTAACCATTATACCAAGGAGTACTACTGATCAATCAGCTGCACAAGAAATATCTCTAGGATCAAAATCTTCTGAATGACCGGCAAAACGGCTTTCGCAGTAATCGTTCAACTAATGATTTAATGGTGATCTTCGGTGTGATACACCGAAGACTGAAACAATATTTAAATTGTTCTGGATTAAGTTAGATTATTGCGCTTCACATTTCTCAGGCATTTGACAGGGACTGGCACCAGGCTCTATTACCGGAAATGAGTGCGTTTAGTATCAATGAAACCATTATTTTTTGGATGAGAAACTACCTTCTGGATCGTTCATTACATTTTGTATTGCACGGTTTCAAGTCTAATCTTCACAAAATAAGTGCTGGTATTCCTCAGTTCTCCGTTTTGTCGCCGTCTATGTTCCGACAACTATCCGTTTCATATTCGTTGCCAAATTCATGTCCATCTTCTTCGGAAATTGAATTGCAAAGGTATGTTATGATAAACTAATCAAATACCGATCTTTACAGCAGAATGTACCCCTATTCAATTGTCCTTTAATGGCACTTACATATATCCAAGAAGCTAAAAATCGAAGGACCACATTCTGAAGACCGCAAAAACGATGCAAAATACTTATGATTTCTTTATCGGTGAAAGAATTTATAAGGCGTTCATATATCTTAAACTCGAGTACAAATCAAATATTAGGGCAGGTGTAGCCCAAACCTCTGTTCATAGGATTTGGCAAGAATACAGAACAGAGCGTTAAAACTGATAGGAAACAGAGCTCACATGAAATCAATCATTCCCATGTCTTGAACTCCGCCGGAATGTTACATGTATTTTCTTGCTTTATCGCTTTTTTGTACAGGCAATGCTCACTCGAAGTAGCCAGTTGCATTGCTCCCCTTGATCAGTTAACCCGTGATACCCATTCTGCTAGGAATGCTCAACAGTTCATCGGCGAGCCTACTCGTAATTTTGGACGTTCCGTCTTATACAGAGATTTGTTCCACATACAACAAAATTTGCAAACACTCAATGCCAATGTTAATTTTCACGTCCTTTCTCTCCCTACCTAATTTGATTTTTAACATTTTTAGGGTCTCAATAAACTATTATAAAAATAAACAGGTCATAATAATAGTAAATTTGTAAAGATAAAATTTGTATTGAGATCAAAATTATGGAAAACAATTTTTTCAGAGGGAACTCACTTGCTTTAAAGTTAAACCTTGGCCTAGAATGGGCGCACGTCTGTCATGTCCGAACGGATAAAATGGGAAGAACTATTTCAGAGAAATTATAACTTTTCAAGTATTTGTAACTTCATTTCCAGAGACAGTACCCCTGAAATTTTTGGTTTTTTAATTGGCGACGACTGGGAAGCGCTGGGCAAATCTACAGCGGCAAACCAAAGAACTGCAGACCCATGTAAAAATCTATGACGATTAACTCTACAGTTTCGCTGTTAACATTTTGATATGTATAAATGTATACAGCATCTGTGAATATGTATGTATGTTGAATTTGATGATACACATATACCTACATAGACTATTCAAAGTCTTCGGAATATATGTACATCAGCAAGTTGTAAAAGATTTGTAAAAAACTTTTTTTCCCTCAAGTTATCGTAACAGATTTCTAACAAGATAGATCTATTAAAAAATAACAATAATCATAAACTATCCTTTCAATTAAGGTCTAAACACTCTAGGTTTCAAACGAATTCTCTTCTCTAAGCCACAAAAACTCCACCCATCTCGGTCAATTACTCTGCAGCCAGTTAAAATTTTTTTACTGTAATAATATTAATAACAATTAACCTGTTTCCACCTTTATCTACAAAAAAAAACATAATACACATTAAAGTAACTCGTTCGTTCAGACACAGACTCCATGAGTTTGCCATTTTAATTTTAATTGGCCTCCAAATCTGTGAGAGTTAAAGTGTTCTGCTCTGAATCTGAACTTTTAATGATTAATCAGTGAAGTTGTAGTAGGTAGGTAGGTACAGCGACGCGTACAAAATAATAAATTGAAATACAAAATTTATATTTTCGAATATTAATTTTATTTTTACCACCCGTGTAATGATAGCTAGCTAATTATTTTTATTCTTTTTTTTTTTTTTTTTTTGCATGCCCCCTAAGTAGTTTATCATTTTTTAAATAATTGAAAAGAACTCGGTTAAAAAAAAAAACATCATTGCTGGCGGTTTTGAGGGTTTTTTTCAGCAAATGCAACACCCAAAAGATTTATATACACACGTGGCACCCCGCAATTATGAAATTTACGCATCATAACACGCGCGGTAGGCCATGCTTGGCCAGAAAATGCAGTCGTGGGTGGAATGGCTTAATGGATCTATCACACTACGAATCGGTTGATTGAGGCTGCTTTTTTACATCGCTGTTTTTCAATTCAGAAAAAGAGTCAGTTGTAGCCAAATTAAAAGATGACAAGCCTACCGGAGTTGATCGGATCCCAGAAGAATTTTTCAAATTCGCAACAACGGAGTTCGTAAAGCATCTTACCAAACCATACAATGATATTTTCAGAATAGGAGAAGCACCGAAGGCTTTCCGAAAATCGATGATATTCCCCAAATTTAGAAAGGGAAATAACATCGACCCATCCAACTACTGAGGTATTTTTTTTTCTCTCAAAATATCTCTTGAAATCCTCATGGAAATTCAAAGATGTCTCATTAAAACATGTATTGAAAGTAACCAGTGAATTTCAAAATAGATTTAGAAAAGGATATTCGACAGTAAAAAATTTTTCGTGGATTTTGATTCTATCGACAGAATAGCTTTAATATTTAAGTTTTTCTTACAGATGGAATGTCTCCTAAATTTGAAAGGATGATTGAAGACACTTGACAGATTGAAACACTTTATGAAGTGTGGGATGGAAAAAATGTATCAGTTTGGTTCTTCCTGTTAGTAGGATTGAAACAAGGATGCAATCTCAGCCCTTGGGTCTTTATATAAAAGACTTAATGTAATACATGCCGTCTGGCATTAAAATTGAAGGGTTTTTATCAAAATACTAATGTACGCAGACGATCTTGTCTTTCTAGCAGAATCACCTGTGTCCCTTCAGCTAATTATTGACAAATTACTTGATTATTGTTCGAAGTAGAACCTTTTTTCAAATTTAAATTTTCGGAATATTAAAAAAGAATGGAAAAATAGAACTTTCCACACTCGTGTAGTGGCTGAAAAAAGAATCTCTGTACTTCACGGTATGTCCAAAGTTATATTTCCGGTACCTTATAGCTCTTTGAAGCACCTGTCCGAATATGAGAATTGTAATCGAGTTTCTGATCAATAAAGACTTTATATAGATTACAGCCAGATCAGAAGGGGGTTTTTGGCGACGTAGAATATGTGGTCATTCGACCCAAGGTGGTCTGCCGTGCACATACCAAAAACTGAAAGATGTTAGGTTTGCTCAATACAAGTGTCACTCATGAACAGTGGCATAAGGAGATGATTTCGCTTTAACGACAGAACAAAGGATTAAGTTTTTGAAGCATTAAACTCTTATCCCAAAAACGAATAAGAGTAGCTGAGGGTGCTGTCCTCAGCATATATAAATGCGTTTTGTTTAACACGTCCTTAAAAAGTTCGCTTTTTCCAATTATCTGGAAAAGCTCATTTATCATTCCAATACACAAGAAAGGTCCTAAAAATGAAATTTTGAACTACCGACCTATTGCTAAGCTATCTGTGATACCTAAACTGTTTGAGTCTATCGTATGTAGTGTCCTCACATTTCATTGTAGTTCAATAATTTGTGATAACCAGCTTGGTTTTGTCAAAAAACGGTCTACTGTTACTAATTTGTTTAATTTTACGTCTTTTTGTTTAGATGTTTTTTTAAAAACGTGAACAAGTAGATTGCGTATTTACTGATTTTAGTAAAGCGTTTGACAAGTGGTGTCATAAAACACTTATTTTTAAACTGTCTCGTCAAGGTTTTAACGATAATTTCTTAAATTGGATTTCATCATACTTAAAAAATAGACAATATAGTGTAATATTTCGTAATGAATGTTCGAGTCCGTTTATTGTGAACTCTGGTGTACCCCAGGGCAGCCATCTAGGCCCAATTTTATTTATTTTATTTATAAATGACTTGATTTCGATTATAAAAAATTCGTCTGTCCTTATATATGCTGATGACATTAAAGTTTTCAAAAAAATTAACTCTACATCTGACTGCCTACTTTTACAAGAAGACTTAGTATTATTTAGGGAAATATGACAAATGTAAGTTTTACACGTAAGAAAGTTCCAATTATTTTTGATTACATGTTTGATTCTTGTCCTTTAAGTAGAGTACCTGTTTTTGCTGACTTGGGAGTAGTTTTAGACTCGAAACTTACATTTACTGAGCATATAAGTTTTATTGTTAAAAAAGCAAATAGAGTCCTTGGCTTCATCAACAGATTTGGGCGCGATTTCCGTGATCCTTATGTTCTTAAACTACTTTTTGTTTCATTTGTGAGACCGATTCTTGAATATGCCTGTGTAGTGTGGGCACCTTATTATTCTATACATACTCGTATAATGAGCATTGAAGCGATTCAGAAGATATTATTGCGCTTTTGTCTCTGTTTTCTTCCTTAGGTTAGGTTAGGTTAGGTTAAAGTGGCTGTCATTAAAGCGTCTGACACACTTAGACCATTAGAGGTTCATTGTGATACCACGATCTAATAGGGAACAAAAAGTTTTCCTACTAGTTAAAACCATTTGGAGCTTCTGATGAAGCGAAGGAGACTTTTAATGTCTTTGTTTATGAGATCGCTTGGTTCATTATAGAAATGTTCTCCGAGATGAAGTTTGCGTCTGTAAGAGAGAGCAGGGCATGTACAAAGAAGGTGTGGGATTGTCTCCTCTTCCTCCTCGTCCAAGCAACTCCTGCAAAAATCGTTTGATAGCACACCGAGACGTGCGGCGTGTCTACCTATGAGACAGTGTCCAGTTATGACACCTATGACGGAGCTGATCTGAGATCTACTGAGGGACAATAGACATTTTGACCGTTTCAGATCCAGTTTAGGCCAGATCCGCTTGGTCGCCATACAAGTGGTAGTATTAAGCCATCTTGTGTTTGATTGTTCCAGAGCGATTCGTTTCAGCATAAGTTTACTTGTAGCTATGGGCATACCTATATTTGCCTTTTCGGGTAAGATAGGCATTTCCGTTCCAATTCTGGCGAGTTCGTCGGCTTTGCAATTCCCCGGAATGTCCCTGTGACCCGGCACCCAGAATAGGTGAATGTTAAACTGTTTGGCCATCTCCATCAGAGACGATCGACAGTCTTGGGCTGTAATGGAGTTTACAGAGACTGATGCGAGGGATTTCAAAGCAGCCTGACTATCTGAGAATATACGGATATCCGCGCTAGATACCACGTTTTCTTTAAGCCAAGACAATACTTCCTTTATCGCCAGAATTTCCGCTTGGAATACGCTACAATGGTTTGGTAGGCGGAAGGGGAGACTAAGGTTTGGTCCATCTGAGTACACTCCACCACCCACTCCGTTTTCAGTCTTCGATCCATCTGTAAAAAAGTTTACTGATTTATTATCTGTCAAAGCCCCTTCCTCCCAAGCTGACCTTGAGGGAATGGTGTCTTCAAAGTTTTTATCGAAGACCAAAGAGGGAGTGATGTAGTCAGAGTGACTTGGGAGAGTTCCGAATAAATTCAGAATGGTGGTGTGGCCAATAGAGTTATTGGTCCATTGAGAGATGGCTTTGAGATGTATGGCTGTGCTCGCGGCCATTTGTTTGCTGAAAATATCTAGGGGTGTCAGGTTAAGTAGTATGTCTAGTGCAGCGGAAGGTGTCGAGCGGAGAGCTCCGCTGATGCACATACACGCTGAACGTTGAACTCTGCTTAGTTTATCGCGATTAGTCGCTTTATCTAAGGCCGTCCACCATACGGTCACCCCGTAAGTAAGTATCGGTCTGATGACCGCAGTGTATAGCCAGTGAGTAATTTGTGGAGACAAACCCCACTTGTTCCCTACGGCTTTTTTACAAGAAAATAGAGCTACCGTGGCTTTCCTTACTCTTTCCTGTATATTAGGTTTCCAACTTAACTTTTTGTCTAAAATAAGACCCAGGTATTTAGCTTGATCTGAGAAAGTGAGTGGAACACCTTTAATCGATGGAGGGTCTAGTTGAGGAATTTTCTATTTCCTTGTGAAGAGGACTAGTTCAGTCTTTGGGGGTTAACACCTAAGCCACATCGATCTGTCCATTTTAGTAGCTTGTTGAGAGCGGTTTGTATAAGTTCTGTTAGAACTTGAGGGTGCTTTCCTGATACGGCAATGGCAATATCGTCAGCGTATGCAATCACTTTGAATCCCTCTTCTTCTAGGTCTATTAGCAGATCATTAACTACCATGTTCCATAGAAGTGGGGATAGGACTCCACCTTGTGGGGTTCCTCTACTGACTGACCTTCTTGTAGTAAAGCTACCTAGTTCCGCATTTATAATTCTGCTTTTCAGCATAAAATTTATAAGCTTACCAAGTGAGCTATCCACATTGAGATTCTGCAGTGTCTTTGCTATTGCGGCGCTGTCGACATTGTTGTTTTCTTCCTTGGTTTCCTGGAAACGTTCTGCCCCCTTATTCACAAAGGCTTACTTTTATTAACATTCCTTCGTTAACAAACCATAGAAAATATTTACAATTTTGTTTTATTGCGGCAATATAATATATAATAAATGGAGCAATAACATCACCATCGGTTCTTGTTCGTTTTAACTTCAGTTTTAGTCGATCGAGTATACGACTCCAAAAACCACTAAATCAAATTTTTAGTAGATCGAACTATGGTGCTCAGCTCATGCTCATCGAAATATTTAATAAATTTTATTTTCTAATAAGTTCACCATATGACAACTTTAAAAATCTCAAATTCAAAACATTGTTTTATAGTAGTTTGGATTAAAATTTAATGTTAAGTAGTTTTTAAGCATTTATTTATAAGAACTGTTCACGTTAGCATTTAACGAATTGTAATAAATTAAGAGAATCGGATGCAAAACAGAGCCCTGAGGTACACTAGCATTTATTTTATAAATTTCAGGCTTGAGACCATCCTATACGACTTGTAATGAGCGGTCTTAAAGGTTATTTCTAATTCAACAAAGAAGGCTAGGATTAGAAAACACCTTTAGCTTGAGCATTTTTGTCCATTCGCTCAATGTGGCCGAGCCATTATCGACGTGTTTTGGCTTTCAGGACTAGATTCATATCTTGGTACAGCTGATAGAGTTCGCGGTTATATCTTCTCCTTCATGTGCCCTCCTCGCAAATCCGTCAAGGAATGTTTCTTTTGAAAGAACCCAATCTCATCTCTCCCTTTCTGATTATAGTCCAGCACTTCTTAAAGCAGGACACTTCGCCTTACGAGTGAGGAGCTTTGAACCCAATTGTTTTGCAGTGAAGTAGCAGTGGTTTTGCCCTATTGAACGCCAGTTAACAGCTGCTGCTTGAAACCCTCTACAAATACCTGTGGTTCAGTGACTAGGTTTCCTTCGTTGTTTAGAAGAGCCTGCGTTCCGGTATTTTTAAAACCAGGAGCCAGTTGCTTTGCTTTTATTAAAACTTCCTCGTGTTGTTTCTATGGCGAGATCTTCTTGAGCTGCGAAGCTGCGTAAACTCTCTTCTTTCTACGTAAGATCTTCTTTTTCTCTCTCCTCTTTGCTCGGTATTCTTTTCTGGCTGCTCTTATTTAGCGCATTTTCCCATGTGCATCTTTGGTCACTCGTTTCAGTTAAACACATTCATCATCAAACCACGGATTTATCTGTGGTTGTTGGTAGCATACGGTGGTTTCGACTACCTATTTGATGATATCGCGATACTGGAACCCCTTATTGTTGGCGTCTGTGGTAGGTGAATGCACAGCAGAGAGCTTCTCGCTGAGGGGCAATCGAGCTCTGAATTTAGCCGCAACTAGGGAATGGTCAAAGTCAAGGTTTGCCCCTCGAAATGAACGCACATCTAAGGTGTCAGATAACAGTCTGGAGAGCGCCAGGTTGCTTTGTGTATCCTAAGCCCTTGGAAACCTTTAACCTAGTGCTATTTATAATCGAGTTTCGAGCTCCTGCAACATCTAATAGTCGGAAGCTGCTGTTTACCAGCTTTGTCGAAGATGTCTTCCGGACTGGTTTTAGTATTCAAGTCTCCGGGCAAGCTCCATCCAGGAGGTCATAAAACTCCTCTCTGACAGATTCTTCAGCCTAATCAGTAGGGATGTATGCTCATATTAATCTTATATTTTGATAGGTGGGATTGATTCGGGTCACAGCCAGGCGAACACTTATCGGCTTAAAGTCAAGAAATTTTTCTCTTAGTCGATTTCCCATGACGATTCTTTTATCGCAGCTGTGATAAATGTCCCAATATTTTTCTTTTTAGTATACCTGATCCATCGTAACATCTGTTTTACGAGTATAGCGCGTGAGGACAGATTCAAGCTTTTGTAGCACCTAGGGCGTAAAGTGTTCTCACGTTCCAGGTACATATTCTCAGATCATTGTCCTTTGAGGTTCCGGGTCTTGTTACCATTTGAGGTGAATCATTATCCGGGGATCCTCGTGTAACTGTTAAATGTTATATTCGTACTAAGATAGACTTACAGGATGGATTAATAGCTAAATATTCCATCAAATTGTAGCTACTTGTTGGGGTTAAACAAAAAATCTTAGCACAATTTAAAAATTCTTTTTGTTTTTGAAAGATTGTACTTAAAGGCTGTTTAAAGCTCTAAATAATTTTCTAAACTAAACTATTTGTAGAGCAAAATGGGTATGTTTAGAAAATAATCAAAAAAAAGAGAAAGGTGAAATGCGGGGAAAACGGCTAAAAAGCGAATAATTAAAATTTTAAATACTTCTTTTTATGTGCGACACATTCGTTCGCCGTGCGAATTTAGGAAATTTTTTATTTCAAGAATTTAAGATTGTATAAATAAAGTGGTATTTTCCAGATACTTAAAATTAAAGATTTCTCAATAGCAAGCCCTATTTTGAGTCGTGACTCCTGTGTGGAAATTTCAATAACAAAAACTTCGATTCTGTTTAAAGTCATGGCGAATTACTTTCAACATTGACTAATTCTGATAGATAACGAAAAACGTAGTCTAAACGACCCACTTTTCGATACAGCAAATTTTAGACATTTCAGGGGAACAGTCTTTAGGCGAGTCGCAAAAGTTAGTATAGCGCCCTTATTACGGTTGTCAAAGATCAATACGATATTTGATATTTATCAATAAAATTACTGAATCGGTATTATTGTTGTCAAAAATCAAAATTTTGATGAATTGTGAACGCTCTTCAGATTTAAGATCTATTGTGAATGGTTCAATTGACAAAATTGGTATTATCGTTGTCAAAATATTATTTTGTTATCAAATTCTTAACCAACCAGAAACTCGTTGTTGATAAAATTATTTCGTTCGGATCGTGTAAATTAGTTAATTGTGTAATGTCTACGATAGAACTTTTTTTTAGATGAACAATGATGTTGAAGAAGAAAATACTTCGGAGCAAGCGAACATTCGAAGAAAATAACGCGATGCTTCGAGTCCATTGGATTTAGAAGAACACGTGTATGCAGATAATTCGATCTGTTTTTTTAAATTTTATTTAGACGATAACTAATTAAGATTCGTACAAAACTTAAGACTTTCCAAAGAAGCCTTCCTTAATATGGATATAACAACAAATTAAAACTACTGAAAAGACAACAATCCATCCCGTACATAATTAAACTTGCAGCTAACTAAAAATTCCTTGCACAAGGAAGCTACCAGTTGAGCATTAAGAACGACTTCCACATTGATATGGCACAACCCACAGTTTCGGTCGTTTTGAAAGAAGTTTTATTTGTTTTGTGGTCTCTTCACTCAGCTCGGCCAATCTGGAGAGCTGTTTTTTGTTGCTTACAATTTTTTCCTAAGTAAAGTATACAATAGAAAGTAAATAGCAATGTTTATAAAGCATACAAACTACTTACACCTTTAATAGAAATCACAGAAGATAAAAATGTTAATACAGATTGCCGGCAAATTATTTAGAAAATGTAAACGTCAAACGAAATAGGCACTTTTCACAATAGATTTTTTATCGTTGTTCACAATGGATCAAAAATTAATCAATTGGAGTTCATAATACCAATTTATCAATTAAATAATAAATTTTATCAATTTCCAATTATTGATCTTTGACAACTGTAATAGTAGTTCACCAAATTTTTCTGGCAAGAGTGGTGAATTGCTTTAAATAAGTATTCTTATAATATTCAAATTTTACGTTACCAATTTAAAAATCAAAAAGTACATCTAGCGAAAGTACTTCATTTCCATGGATAAGTGCCCAACGAATTCTATTGGTGGCACAGAACCTAGAGGGTTGTTGTAGGTTTGGTACATTCAATTCAATTCAATTCAATTTATTTATTAATTATGAATGTACAAGTAAGACTAAGTCTTTTATAGTACTAACTAAGAATAAATACAATAATTATGTTAAAAATAAAACTCATGAATGTAGTAAGAAATATGAAATAATAAATATGAAATAAATAAGATATAATGAGATAGAAGGAGTTTGAAGAAGAAAAGGAGTTTAAAGGATAAAGATAGGATTTATAGTATATCTAAGAAGCACTTTCAGATAAGTGTTCAAGTATTTTATTCTTAAAACGTTTGGGAACATTTATTTTTTTAATATTTGTTGGCAAAGAATTCCACAACCTAGAAGTGTAGACATAAAACAGTCGTGATGAATTAAGATAATGATACGTTGGGATAATAAGGTTAAGAGTTCTACGTGATTGTGCAAATTCGAGTTTTTCAAAAAGATAGTAAGGTTGTTTTATATATATTAACTTTTGCATAAAAATCAACTTTCTTGCATCTAAGAACTGTGATAATGAGCAGCCTAAGACCAGTAGATTGTGTTGTGAAATGTGGTCATATCTACGAAGGCCATACACATAGCGAACTGCATTGTTAAATGCAACCTGGATTTTATGTTGCGATACTGAGTCCAACTTACAATACACTGTTTCAGAGTAACATATAAGGGGCAAAATAAGTGTCTTTATGAGTCTCAATCTAGTTTCTTGAGGAGTAAATGACGCTGATAGCCATAATTTGCGGAGGCCACCATAGATTCGACCAACAACATAATTTATATGATTAATACAGGATAAATTGCAATTTAATTTGAAGCCAAGAGTAGTTATGTTGCTTACAAAGGATAGTCTACTATGTGAAAGATAAATAGGCGAGAGAGTTTCAACATCAAAGTTTCTTTTAGACATTAACATCAGTTGCGTTTTGGGTCCATTTAGCGTAAGTCGGTTTGTAAGGGACCAATCGTGTATTGCTTTCAGATCCTCATTAATCCTACAAACCAAGTCCTCAACAAGGCCAAGCGGTCTTGAAAAATAAAACTGTACGTCATCTGCATATAGATGAACCGAAACATTTCTACATACTTTTGGCAAATCATTTAAATACATACAGAAAAGTATAGGGCCCAAAATAGAGCCCTGTGGGACACCCGATTTAAGATTTTTGAGACCTGATTGCACAGGTCCAATTACGACCCTCTGCGATCTATTTGTATGGTAATTATTAATTAGGTTGACAGCTCTTTGAGTGAAACCAAAATAATTACGCAACTTACAGCACAAAATATGATGGTTAACTCTATCAAAGGCCTTTGAAAAGTCTAGTAGACACAGTATAGTCAACTCACCTTGATCAAACTTGGTCCTTATATCATCCATAACTTTAATAATAGCCGTGGAACAGCTATGATTTCTTCTGAAACCTGACTGATAGGGATAAAGTAAATCATTTCGATCAAGATGAGCAACAACTTGTTCCACCATAACCTTCTCAAAGACCTTTGATAGACATGCTAAAATGCTTACTGGTCTAAAATCATCTGGCAGTGATGCTCGTGGCTTTTTAGCAACAGGAATAATTCTGGCAACTTTCCAGTTGTCAGGAAAGGATGACGAGGCAATGCAAAAGTTTATCACATGTGTAATGGAGCTAATAAAATACGGTATAATTATTTTTAAGAACCTAAGTGGTAAACCGTCCTCGCCAATAGCATTCGACTTTAATGAATAAAATATTTTGGCAATGTCGCTTTCATTGACAGTTTCAAAATCAAAATTAAAGTCATTAAAAAGTTGCGGATTTGAATCAAAAATAGCGTCCTCACCATCCACTGTGAAATGATCATTCAGAACATTTGGATCTAATGTACAATTAAAACTATTTGACTTGCCTATCCCAATGTTTCGTAGATTAGTCCAAAGTTTTTTTGAACTAAGATGTGAATCTAGTTTGGAGGAATAGTAAATTTTCTTCGCCCTTTTTGTAACCCATGTAGCTAAATTGCGTGCACGACAATAAATGTCCCAATTGCTGACACTTCGTTGACGTTTCCATATCAAATACTTTTTCCTACGAGATTTGATTGCATCGATGACTTCAGTTCCCACCCAAGGACATTTCTCATTTCGAACTCGGACAGATTTTAGCGGAACATATTTATTAAAAAGATCGAGAATGAGCGATTGCACAAAGTTTAATTTATCATTTGCGGTTGATAAGTACCGACAGTGATCCCAGCTGACCATACTTGCTTCAAGGGCAAGTGCAGGAATATTAATAGAATTGAAATCTCTGTACTGAAAGGTCATAGGGCTAGAAACATTTGAGAATTCAACATTGTATGTAGAAAAAATTAAATCATGGTCCGATATACCATCTAGGGAAAGCTGATCAACTAAGAGCACATTTGTAGTGTCAGACACTATTAAAAGGTCAAGTAAGCTTGGATCAGAGTTCTGTGAATATCGTGTGGGATAAGAGTTCATTACATGCAATCCAGATAAAGATACAAAATTAAGTAGACGATCTGAGTAACTGTTTTTTTGTAGAAGATTTGTATTAAAATCTCCGCAGATTATTATGTGTTCATAGTTGGGAGTTAGCTCAATAATTTCCTTAAAAAACGGTTCATGGGAATATCTTTTTTTTGGATTGTAAACACAAGACACAATGATTTTAGTAGCACATTCCGACAACTCCAAAATAAGGTACTCAATTCCTTTTTCCACTGATTCTTTTATAACCTTGCAGGTAATGCCTCTTCGACAATAAATGGCAATACCTCCACCAACCGTATCTGTGATCCTATCATTTCGGAATAAATTGAAACCAGCAATTTCATAACAATTATCAGGAATACTCTTATGAAACCATGACTCTGCAACACAAATAATATCTACGTTGGAGTCGTCCATTACATATCGTAAAAAGTCCAATTTTGATGTGTTTAAACTGCGCGCATTTAAGTAACATACCCTAAAACCACTGACAGTATTCGATAGAACATTAAGCATAGCACGAATTGAAATATTGCTTACACAATTAGGATTAGGAGTGTTATTAGCCATTACCATGTTTTCCATCATTAAACAAATAAAGTATAAAATGTATGTATATACTTGAACGCACAAACACACTTCTCTGTATAAAAAGCAAACTATGCAGGAAAGAGAGGAGGGGAATCAGAATAAAGATAGAGAAAATGACAGATGGAGAAAAAGATATAAAATTAAAGAAAACAACTTTATTTTTAATAATAGATAGAAAAGAAAAAAATGTAATAAAAATGAGATAAATTAATATTATGTATGTAACTAGATTCAAAAATTAACAACAGAAATATTTGAAAAAAATAAATAATCGTATTTTAATATAAAAATGTAAATAATTTGTGTTTATAATAATTCAGTTTCGTGTTGATGTATACTTCTTTAGAGATATGTGGTAGTATTTAATTCATATATTATATGGCTTTGATTCGGCCCCAGTTTCTTATTTTAAGAGCGTACAAATGATCTACTGCATCTCTATGGTGTTGACATCCCTTTCGTCTGCATTACCCGAGTAGTCTTGGCTGTTATCGGGAGCTTGCTTATGACGTTCTCCTACTATCGAACCATTCTCACTGTCAGAGCTCAAAAGATCATCACAACATTGAAGAGAATTTATCAGCACTCCTTCCGATTTAAGCTCTCGCTTCACATAGACATTCCCACGATATGAGAACACTGCAGCAATTTTAGACTTCTTCTTTAACTCTAGTGCATATTTCATTAATGTGTGGTTATGCTTTGTTAGAGACTCATGTAAATATATAGGAGCATCAGAGTCAAAGCCCAGGTCAAACAAACAAAGCGGAGAGCCTTTGCTTTTGCAGAAGAGTGCAACAGATTTCAATAAAAAGTTTTTGTCATACGGGGAATTGAACTTTATCATGATAGGAGAAATACTGTTATCATTGAGATTTGATCTGAGGCGATAAATTTTACTTAAAGGTGGGGTATCGATATTTAATTTTTGGCAGAGTTTGTTGTATATGGAAATTAAGTTTTCACTGGGAGAGTATGGAACTCTATGTATTAATGCGTCAGCAGCAACGGCTCTATTCTCTTGCGCATGAATCACTTTTTTTAGTTCAGATATTTGATTGTTAAGAGCACCACTGTCAAAAGTAACTGGAATTTGTTGATTACACTCAAGTCTAGTTACTCTTTCATCAATTTCCACAATGTTTAATTTAATAGATTTTATTTCGCCATCAATATCGTCAATTCTATTAATAATTTTTCTTTCGGATTCTAAGATCTTTGATGATAGAAGATTCACTATCAACTCACTTTGTTTGGAGCACTTATTTTTTTCATTGCCCATGATCTCTTTATTTTCATTTGAGTTTGAGTCTTTAAAGGTTTGGGTATATTCAGGGCTAGGGGAAAAAGGTGAGGGTTCTTTATGGCGGGAATTCGATCGATGTCTCTTAGCGTTGGACATTAGTTTTGAGATTTTATATTATTAGAATTTTAACAAAATAAAAATGTCACACAAAAGGGAAATACTAATCACCAGAGTTTATTGTTATTATTTACGATTTTAAGAAAGCAAAACTGAACTTATATGACGGAAAAACAACACGTCTATTCAGTTAGAGTCATACTCTCTTTCATTATAATACTCTCATTATAATACTTTGCAGTCAGTAATCTTCGGATTGTGGAAGTATGGTTGAAAAGAGGTTAAATTTTCTCTCATCTACACTTTGCGAATTTCGTTAAAAATTAAAAAAAAAATCGATATAAAAGCACAACCTCAATCAAGTAACACGGAGTGTTGCACATGTGAAAATTGTTGCATCGCACTTTGCCACTGCAAAGGTTTTATTATTAATCTTTTTTTTGCACTATTTTGAGTTCACAATTGTTTCTTTTTTTCTGAATTTCAATTGCGTAAGCCTTTTAAAGAGATAATCCAGTGAGTAGGTGATTGTTACAGCGAAAAGCAGGCTGGTTTTGGACCGTTTAACTAGTAGACTCAGTTCTTTTTTGTTTGTCTATTTTGCCATGGGCAAATGGAATGGTTTATGCCTTCGGTGCGTGTCGATATACTCGTTTATATTTTGAAAAATAAATTACATAATTTCCACGAAAGATCAAAATAATCAGAAATTTTCAGTTGATGCATCCGCTTAATATATTATTAATAATAAAGTCAACTTCCCGCGGCAGGAGTCTATGGCTATAGAACTGCATCAGCTCTATAGAGAGAGTCTCATCCGGTAAAGCGTTCTTGTTGGCAGCTTGCCTCTGTGATTGTTTATTGTGGCAATTTTAATTTTACAAATTGCAACAGAAGCAATAAAATATTCGACAAAAAAATATCGAAGCGCTGCAACCACTTAATCATCTTCGCATTATAATCAACAGTGCGAGCAGAATAATACGCCACAGATTGAAAGCTGGCGAATTATGTTAACGATATTGTTTTATTGGATTTAATTGCTTTTGTTCTGAATGAATTATATTCAAGTGGTCATCAGCTGAACACAAGCTGGCTTGGTTTTATAGACTGCTGGTTCGGGATGTACATATACATACATATTTGGAGGTTGAATTTTTGTGGCTGAAATTTTTGACATTCAACACAGATAGAGGACATTTCGTTCGCATTGTCAGATGGATTGTGAGTTATCCTCATCAGCCACCAGGTGCACATCTTGCGATAGCAAATCTCTTGGCACGAACTCCATGTTTTGGCATCTTCAGAAGTAATAGAGCTGTGTGTGGAATTTCGGATTATTCTAAGGTGTGTCTCGTACTAAGAGAACTAGTTACCCGGAGTCAAAATATTGTGCATAACGACATATTACGAGATTGCTGTCAGAACAGTTCAGTGCAGATTGTTTGACTTTATTTGATAAGCATTGTTAATTTGAGATTGTGTTCAAAACTGTTGCTAACGAGGATTAGGACACTTTGTAAGTTTTATTGGCCAACTTAGATCATTTTGAACGATATTGTTACAAATTCAGAGTCTAAGCAAAACAAAATTATAATAACATTCGAGGACTTTTATTTATGGTAAGGGTTTAAATGAAACTAACTGCGGGCAATTTTCATTTTCTATTTATAAACATACGTTTATATTGTTTTTATTTCTATAGGTAGTTTTCAATACCAATTAGGGTAATACTTATACCGCATTAAAACCTGGCAATCAGAAACAATCTGTGAAAGATCGACACACAATTTTTCTTTCCTAAATTTAAAATCAAATTGGGTGATGTTGTAATACTTTTCGATAGCTTTCAAACCCTAAGCTCATGAGGCGGATGGTATCAACATTTGTTTTCTTTTTTAAAACATACGTCGAAACGCTGTTCTAAACTTGCTCTTTTATTTATTTATTTTATTCTGGATAGAAGATCTGAGTTGTTGCACAGGAACCAATAATTTTTTTTTTTATATTCTTAGCTTAGTTCATCTCTTTTCTAGTTGGTGGCCTTTATCACTTTAATTTTTCATCCACAGTTATTCTAAGATATTTGTCAGTTTTTGAATAAGGTACAACTTTTCTTTTTTTTATAAAAATTGAATTGTTTTGTCAGATCAACATAGAGAGCTATTGCGTTGGACAACCTGTGAAATTGATTAAATTGTATTCTGTTCGAGCAACATTTCGTACCCTTTGCCCTTCTTCTTCGAAGAGGACTATTCCCACACTGGTGCGTCAAAGAAACACATGATTTGTCGAAAATATTCCAGTTGTCCGTGACAGTGTGCACTAGAATTTGAGGCAGTCAATTCCGACGATATGCGTAAGAACTTGGCCATTCGCAGACCACAACTTAGCGAATACCTTATGGAAGATTGCATTGCATGAGACCCTTTTGACACTTTTAGAAGGAATTAACAATGAACTCGATAAAAAAAATAAAGCTAGTGCCTTGTTTCTTGATCTCATACGAAAGCATTTGACCTAGTCAATCATAAACTTCTTTTGAAGAGACTTTATAGGTATGGGTTCAGAAGTAACATTCTGAATTGGTTTTCGTCTCATCTTCAAAACAGACACGCACGGGTCAATTTAACTGTGAGTGATTCGATTCGAAGTGCAAGTGTAGGTGTGCCGCAAGGGTCAGTTCTTGGGCCTTTGCTTTTTATTGTTTATATAAATTCAATCTTTCTGACTTAGTATATAGTAGGCCTCAATGAATAATGGTCTATCTATACTAGCAAATTGGTTAAAATTCAAATGTCATCAAATGGTTCTTAGTAGTAAATCTAAACTCATGTGTTTTTCCTTGTCAAAAGAGTTTTCAATAGAAAATGTTGCGCTTCACGATGCAAATTGTGATAATTCCAGTTGCACAGTTTCATGCATGCTACTTGAATGCTTAAAGGAATTTAGATACTTGGGTTTAACCCTAGACTCTAAGCTGAATTGGAAAGCTCACATTATGGTAGTCAGAAAAAAATATGTATATA
The DNA here is from genome assembly GCA_911387755.1 of Chrysotoxum bicinctum. Taxonomy (NCBI): domain Eukaryota; kingdom Metazoa; phylum Arthropoda; class Insecta; order Diptera; family Syrphidae; genus Chrysotoxum; species Chrysotoxum bicinctum. The sequence goes on along the minus strand of OU426988.1, from coordinate 219,300,300 downwards.
GCGTTGAACAAAATCTTTCTCCTGCGTAAACTAATACCAGCTAATCTACTAACATCCATTTACTACGCTTTAGCAAACTCTCGCCTAGAATATGGTATTTTCTGCTGGGGAAGTGCATATCTTAGTAATTTTCAGCCCCTAGTTACAGCCCAAAAATCTATATGTATACAAAGTATTGAGATTGTTTTATCAGCGAGGTGGTCAAAATACAATGAGAAGAACTATAACAAATCGTTCACTAAGAACAGCAGTGACAGTTCCTAGAACAAGAACTGAACATCTTAGACGTTTTATAACTGTAATAGCTCCTTTTATATATATTAAACTTCCTGCAGATATATGCAACGGCAATGATCAGTGCAAAAGATTCTCAAAAAATCTTAGAAACTGGCTTTTTTCAAAATCAGACGTGGATGACTTAATGCGCGTAGTAGTTTAAATTAAACATATCTCAGTTTCTCTTGTTTTTTCTCTTTAACCGAAAAAAGATATCTTAACTTGCTTATATGAACTAAAAACATACATATAATTTTTAAACTCACATCTGATCTCATTCTAAATTCATACTTTCAAATTCGTCGTCCAATCTTAATCGCGTACAAATACATTTTCCTCTTGTTTTCTTTTCTTTGGTTTCTCACTCTCACAGCAATCTCTTCCACACGATTCTCATAAAATTGAAATAAATAGTAAAAGTGCACTTTAAACTGATATCCTTATCACAAAGTGTATGATGTCATTTCATTTTTTATAATTCATGGTCAAACACTTGTTTTTTTGTAATAATAATAATTATTTAACGAATTTAATATTGAAAAATATATGTTAACTTTATAATATCTAATCATTATAATACTCGTAACAGAAAATTATGTTAAGACATTAATTGTGAAATTGAAATGGAAGTAAAATTTAACATCAAAATCTAAAATCTAAAACCCTGCTTACATTGGGAATATTGCGTACTGACTACATCGTGTTTTTATATTGGAAACTTTGATGCGCGAATTGATTTTAGTACTTTCTATTAATCAAAGACGAAACTGCTGAACTGCTGTCACATATCATTGCAGATTCGTTCAATGTTTTAAACAAATCCCATTCACGTTAGTGAAGGACGATTACATTTTATTTTTTGCTCCAGAAAAATCCATTTTCAGAGTAGATATTTAAAAAATCCGAAAAATGTTTTTTTTTTACTTTCTGCTCCGAAAATTGCATTTTCAGGGCAATCGGTTGACATTTGCAACGAAATGTTCTCAATACGTCAAAATTAAATTTTTCCTCTATCTGCCAAATCACATAATGCCAAATTTCAAATTTAATATTCTATATACCTACATACATAAAAATATAGAATGTTTCCCATCTGTCAAGTCTTGAACTGTATGATGACTACGTTGCCAATGGATTTAAAATTTCAGTTTTTTTCCGCTTATATTTAATTTGAAAATTTCCTTTACAAGATAAGAATGATGTGAATCGGTGTAAAAATATCTGACATAGGGTGTGAGATAGAGTACAGAAACGTCGGAGTATTTAGTTCAGTGTGAACACTGTCTATAGCAGGCAATATACATCGAGAGACTGATTACACGATTATTTTTTTCAGTTGTTTCGTTTATCGTCTTTTATGACAAGCTACGTTTCTACACCCATCACCCGAACTGTCAAAAAAGACGAAAGACGGAACGAATGAATCATATTTTCGTGCTCAATTTAGGTCGTACATATTCTCAAAAATATTTGACAATTATAGCAAAGATGGCTTGATTTTGATTTTGTTCACGCTGCTTGTCAAGCATGCCGGATGGACTTCAAAATGTTTTCATATTTTGGCTGTATGACAAACATATTTGAGAATGTGAACGCATGCAGACTTGAAATATAAAAATAAAGTAAATTTCATGTTTGTCATCCATCAAATATTGATCATGTCGTGCTTGTCAAACAAATTTGAGAATTTTAATGTCCCTATTAATGCTCCAAAAATATAGTGGTATTATATTGTATCAGATAACATATCTGTTTAAATATAAGTGAACAAATTTAATGATGTATCAAATAACATCCCTGTTTAAACATAAGTCTAACAAACTTCACGTTTCTTAGCGGAGCGGAGCCTGGTTATGCGTTCTTTTTATAAAAATATTTAACTTTTTAAATAAATAAGTTTGTTCCTTTCCTTTTAAACTCTTTGATTTTCTGTGCATATCTGTGAATTTCAGTCCAAAGTTCATATAAAAATTAAATAAAAATCTACAAAAATACTGAGAAAATGTTTTGAATATTTAAAAAATGACATTACGATTGCATTATTATGTATGTTATTGGGTATTGCAACACGGTTTTCTGTAACACCGGATTTGAAAGATCTCTGTTGTTTCGAGGTTAGTTTGGTATAGCAATTCAATCAGAAATAGGCCTACCCCGAAGCACAGAACAAGCGATTGCTGATGTGCAACGAAGAGTTGGTGATGAATCACGTTCGACATTTAAATAGTGTGTAAAAATTGGACCCCTAGATTAAACCATGTACGCCCAGTCTCAGCGGAAATCATATTTTTAAAATGTTGTTTGCATTCATTTAAGTTATTTTTTGTCTATAAAACGAAATACAAAACTGAAATAACTTTTGTTTAAATTGTAAAATTTTTCAATTAAAATTAAATTGTTTTAAATAAATGTAACAAAAAAGTTTTCATATTTAATAAACTTCCTCTGAGGAAGTAGGGAAAATCCGACGAAACTTAGGGACAAATTATGATATTCTGCACAAAAAAAAGTCCGATTAAAAAACAAAACAAATTTATCATTTAAAATTGGTAAAATTATTATTTATTTAATTTCATTCATATTTGTTCCAGTATTCAGAAGGCAATAAAATGATATATGTATGTATATGTTCGGTCTTGCCAAATTGATCCCAAATTAATTTTCACTCAAATTTTTTTTTAAATGTCAGAATAATTATTTATTTTTGATTATTTAAAACTGGTGTTAAATCGAGTTCTAAGTCCTTATATAATATGACCTTTTAAATTTGACGATATAAATGTTGGTAGTCCATGTTTTTAATGTTTATATAACCAATTTTTACTCTATTAATCCAGAGACAAGCCTTAAGCGTTTTATCTTCCTTATCGTAAATACTTTCTAATATGTCATATAAATACATTTAACAAATTTATTTCCCTTTTACGTACTTTAAATACAAGCTTATTGCCTTTTTGAATTTTTTATTCAACTCAATTATCTAAGTATCATTACAACAAACCTGTTATTAACAAATATCCAAATATGATCAGCACCAAAAATGATATCCTTCGTAACATCTCGTCTTCTTCTTCTTCTTCTTTTTCTCCTATTAAATGATGCCGTCAAAGAAAAAAGTTCCTCACTCTGTGCAACCGAATGTTTCAAATATTTAATTGCTTAAGAAGAACGAAATCAGAGAACAATAATTTAGTTACACTCCCTTACAGGAAAAAATGAATCATGTCAAGCGATACAAAATTAAAAAAAAAATATATTTAATTGCAATTCGTGTACTACGAGTACATACAAATCCTCAAACGAGTAATTACATAAATTAAATTTGAAAAAAAAAAAACAAAATAGTGAAACTGAAAATCTATTTCAATGCACTTAATTTCAATGAACACAACAACAAAACAAACGACCACACGACATCTATGATGACGGCAAAACTCTACGCACTATTCGACGCTGCCGTAGTATTGCAACATTCACGTGAGCGCAGCCAAAGAAAAAACTTATGTTCCCATACGACTTTTTTTACGTTTTCTCTAAGCTTTTCCACTTAAGATCCCAGCTAAGCCTATTGGCTTCTTTTTTTTTGTATCTGTTGCAACAGCGATATTTGTTTTGAAGGTGTTTACACGAACCAAATATCAACTGTTGGAGATGTGTGTATGCTAAAAAAGTGCAACAACCGGACCAATGGTCTATTAGCCCATATGTTATCGTTGTTATAGCCAGAAATTATACACAGACTCCGAAAAACTATTACACGCAGAATAGTTGGGTATCACTTAAACACGATCTTGATTAATATACTGCTGCAGTAGTTGCCTTCACCTCCTCCTCATTTTCTATTTTATAAGGCTTTCCGAAGACTCGTTTAGCTTTTTCAAATAACAAAAAAAAATCGAGTTAATTTCAATAAATTTTCACTCCCAGTAATATTGGCGACGATTCCAATGACGATGGTCTAAATTGTTCCCTCTTGGTAATATGATTTCGATTTGCCACACCAACGATTTGCATGTCACGATTATACCCAACGAACACACTTTAAGCAAAGAGCACCTTTTGTCTATTGCAACAGTTTTGGGAAAGCTCCTTAATGTATAACAGTTTTTTTTTATTTTTGTTTCTTGTAAACTCTGGGTTTTCGTTCGACCAACAAACAAAAAAAAAAATTTTATTAAATTCGCGACGAATTAATTCAGAAAAAGCTGCTTCAAAGCCGCGTGACTTGCAAACGCGAACTGAAACAAACGTTCCAGCAACGAAAACTTGGAGGCAACTTCTAGCCCCAGTGTGGTAGACTTACACAGAGAGTATGGTGTACAAGGTGCCTATGGAGTCTCAAGTGGCTAGAGGCACTCTACAGTAAGCACTGCATAGACCTACACAACTAGTAAACAAACAAAAAAAAAATCTTACAAGCCACAAAAAAAGTCCAAAAAGATACTAAATAAACGCAAAACTTGAAAGTTGTAAACATTGCATGTTGATGATCTCGACTGTTGTTGCTGCTGGTGCTGGTTTTACTGAAGTAACTTCGACTAGGAGGAACTCTGGCGGATTTTTGCTTTTTATTGTGCTAAACTAAATGATGCTGTATGTAGTCGTGAATCTTGGTAGAATCTATGTCTCTGCATGGACTACGAAATAGATCGTTATTCATCGTTTTGCGTTTTAAAATATACATTTTTCATAATAACCATCATAAGACAGGTAGAGATTTGGGGAAGCTGAGTTTGGTCATTTTGAAGCAATTTGTTATTGAATGTGCAAACTCGAGTTCGCTGCTCAGCTCTTTTGTTTTGATTTATTTCAATTGTGATGATGGCTGTTTAAAAATATATTTCTGGCTTTTGGTGATTGCTAACTAATGTCTTCAAGTCTTAAATAACTCTTTTGAATATATGTTCAATACAATGGCTATAAGTGAAGGTATGTACCTACATGGCATAGACAGGGATGGGTTTATGGTTTAATCTTGCATATATCTGTGGAAATTAATATTATGTACATTATGTTATTAAATTTTAAAGATGATATATGAAATTCAATTTAAATTCTTTTCGTCTTCCTGTTTGGATATATGATTTCTTTTTTTTCAAGTATCAATCTTAGATTTGTGGTTTGAAAATCACCTGTCGCCGCAATCTGCTCATTTAATAACTTTATCGAAGGTGTTTTTTGTAATCAAATATGAAGTTTCTGTTAATTTTTATAAAGAAATATCAATTTAAAATCAATGTCATGAAAGTGATATGCAATCTTTTAACAATGGAAACATCCGTTGAAGCTTTTATTTGTTTTTAGGTACACGGGTGGCCGTGGTGCGATGGATGTGTGCTCGCCTGTGAACCTCACGATCACAGGTTCGATCCCTGCCGTCGACCATGTCGTTTTAATTCCATTAAAAAAAAAAAAACCTTCTAAAAATTGTCATCAATGGGTTGCTGGTTTACTCATTACATGTTGTTCAGGCATAACACTAACAACATGTAATTGAGTTAAACTAGTATACCCAACAAGGATGAACACGAATAAAATAATGTGAATCATAACCGACATAGAAATAAGACACGGCATTCTCCGCTTTAGTTCAGCCGCCATCCCTGGAGATATAATAGCTGAGACAACAACCTTCAGTCTCAGAACATCGCGCCACACATCTTTCCTATCCTTCTTTCTCTTCCTTAACTTCACGCCCGCGCTGTGTTCAAACATTTAAAGGGTAATCATAATCCCTTGAGCGCGTGTAAATTATAAAAAAAAAAAAAAAAAAAAAAACATTTTCCTTGGAGAAACCGAATATTAGCTTAATTTGTTTTTAAATATAAAACATTTGTATGTATCTTTTAACCGGAGAATGCTTTATGTAATTCCCAGAGCGCTTACATTACTATTCGCGTTTGTACTGTATTGGTAAATTCTATTATTCTTAATAATAGTTAAATAGATAAATTTTTATTCCGTGCAGAGAAAAGTTTTATGTGCAGGTGGGAGTGGATGAAGAGTAAACCGGTGTACCAGTTTGAGCACATAGTGTAACCAACTTTAATGCTGGCTTCACGCCGCTTTTTAATTTAAAAAAAAAAAAATTAAGAAAAAGAAAAAAATTCCAAATAATGGCGCTGGCTGGCTAGAGAAGATTCTATCGCGAAACTAATTTATAACTTCTCAGCTAACGCACAGAAAGCAGGGAAGGCAAACCAGACCAAAGGATACCTCTTAGGCAGGAGGAAGCTAGTTGAAGATTACTTAACCAAATTCAATGAGGCTCATGACATCATCTCAACAATGGATCCAGCAGAAAACAACGAGAAAGATCTCCAAAGGCTTCTTTTCAATGAATGTTTTGCCGACATTGAATCTGCCTAATTTTAGGGCCCTTGGGGACCTCAACTACACAATCGACGAGCTCTCCACATCTGCTCATGAGAAGAAATCTCATTAAACGCCGACTTTCAACGGATCATTTAAAGAGTGGCTCTCCGATGTACAACGACTACAATATCTTAACTGTAGCGTCTGTCGTAGTGCTACAAGTGTAATCAAAACCATTCGGATTAACGGGGATAGCTTTCAGACTGCATGGGACATCTTAAAAGGCCGCTTTGAACCACAAGCTAAAATTAATCAAGCAGTAGATTCATGACATTTTTAATCTGCCAACCATGGGCAACGAATCACCATTAGTCTTACTTCAGATTCTTGGAAGAATCACTGAAGCCGTTCGTGAACTACAGCAACTAGGACGGCCAACAGGCCAATGGGACCTTTACCCTGTCATAATCAAAGATTGGGAAACGTCACTTGAAAGTCCAAACTCCATTCCCACTTATGTATAGCTGGAAAAGGTTTTGCAAACAGACTCCAAGGTTTAATGCAAACAATATGGATTTCGTAGTAATAGATCTAACAGTGATTTAATCCAACACAGAACAGATTGATCAATACCAAATGAACGCATTTTCGATAGGAGAGATATACCATCACCGATGGAACTATAGCTACAAAAGCCATACTCCCGCCGTTGAGAAGCTTTCGTTCTTAAAGATATTTGCTCAGCTTATAATTTATCAGCGTTGTTATGATGGTAATTTTAAGGCAATTTTTTAAGAGACAGGCTGAACAAACGCTGTTTTCCATCCACTTGGAAAGAGACCAGTACACAATGGTTTTGCCAGCGTTGAACACCTCTTCAGAATAGTGGAAGGTACCAGTGGCGTGGCGTCCATATAACACGATTCCTATCGTCTTCCCTTTTAGAAAATCCACAAATAACACAATTTACAAAACAAACATCGAATAAGTTTAAGTTATCCATTCTGCCTCTCGTTTGTATCTTATACTTTATCCAAACACATTCCACAATCCACAACCAACATTAATCAAGAGAGTCACAAAAATACTCTAACGTAAACTTTTCAATCACCGTCTTATTTATTTGTGTTATATCCCTTTCTTCCCCAAGCATTGTTTTTCGGATCCTCTTTGTCCAACATATTCAAAAAATAAGACGCTACATTCCGTCTTATAAAATTTTCGATGTATACATGTAGGAGTTGAAATTATTTGTATTTTATTCTCCCTTTAGCAATTAACATTGCATTTCAGTAGGAAGATAATACATTGCAGGAGTTCAGGTGTTCGCTTTTTTTTCAACCTTGTGTAAGAAATAAGACGGTGTTCTTCGACTTATTTGTTTTTTTTTTCTTTAATATGTCATATGTATATAAATATGGCATGTGGGTATTGTTGATTCTTGATTTTGAATTTGATGTTGATTTGCATGCTAATGTAAATTGCACGATTGATATATTTGCAAATTTACTGTGATAATTTTGAATTATGAAATAAATCATGGTAGAATATATGGCAATTTGTCAGCAGTGTAAATTTAGCATATCACTACTCTGGACAAATAAAATGCATTTGCTTTTTTTTTAATAGGAATTTAAATTTAGATTCAATTGGCATTATATAAAAGACTGTGTTGCACAGGTTCAATAACTTCAAATAATACTAGTGTTTTAAAAAACCAATTTGAACTTAATTAAAAATAGTGAAAAGTTAGATGTTAAAGTGAAGATTTAATTCCTGTTATTACCCACTATAGTGATAAAAAAAATTAAGCTTCTTAATTTTAGTGCAGTTCTAGATTTTGTCTTGGAAATGTCTTTGATAAATGTAGATTGCTGTTTAGCAGATTACCTATCGGAGAAACCAAATAATTTTAGAAAGGATAGTTAATAGTTTATATTTTATCCTTTACACACCAGGGATTTCGATCCCAGATCGAAATTTTTGTTTGGTGTGCGTGTTTTATGTATACATGTAAATCCCTCTTTAAATATGTATGTATTTAAAGATTTTGATCCCTCTCAAAGAAAAATAAATTTTTGTTGGGTGTGAAGGAACGCAAAATCTGGCGAGGGATCAAAATCTTCACACAGAAATTGATTTCTTATGTGTAAAGGAAATCAACATAAGTACCTATGACACTTTAATGGAATCCTATTTAGAGTAGTGTTATAGAGCAACGATATTCAAAATGACTTGATACATAGTATCACGGCTGTTATTAAATCTGAAATTAAAACAGAAATCATAGAAGCTCGGTTCGTGTCGATTATGATCGACGAAACATCAGATTTGAGTCATAGGGGACAACTGAGTGCCATATTTCGGTTCTTGTCAGAGAATGGAAAACAAGAAAGATATCTTGTATTTTTTGACGTTAGGGCGAGTCTTAATGCAGATGAGTTGTCCCATCATATATTTTATGTTCTTGACACATATGATTGCACGAAAAAGTTAATAGAACATTCCTAGGAAGGTGCCGCAGTTATGTCCGACGAAGGGGGTGGCGTCTAAAAGGAGGTCCTTTTTTATTATGTTTCAAGCTCATTGTTGATTGAAATATTAATGTCTTGAAGTATAAAAAATATAGCTACCCTATTTTTTGCTAAGTCAATGTGGAATGCATTTGTAGATACCATATCTTTACTAAAAAATTCTTACAGGTGACAAAATTTTATAACGGGTTCCCATTTAAAATTATCCACGCCACGCCACTGGAAGGTACTCGTATACTATCCGGGCCAGCGGATTTATGTATATATATCGATATTTTTCAGTACTCTTGCAATTATACGAGTGCGAAAGAAGGCTTGTCCCATAAAATCGCTTACCCTCTCAATTACAGGAGGAGTCAAGACATTCTCTAGCAGCGTCGAATTAACAGCAAAATGTGCTGCAAGCAAATTGGCTTTTTTCTTGTGAGCTAACATAATGAGTATCATTGAAGACGAGCACTATGGAACCAAAGACGAAGTAGTGTTTCGTAAATTTTTTTTACAAATAACCAAACATTTTTACTACCTTTAGGACATAACAGTATTGTTTGCCTTAATTTTTGGTCATGTTAAAATTTAGTTGGTTACTGGTCTTTCTAGCGCTTTCTTAAAGTGATTGCGGTTACTTCAGTAGGATTCGCTTTATAACATCGGAAACTTACGTCTCTAACCCTAATAACTTCCTTACAGGTCGAATCAAACCATGAATCCTCTTTCGTTTTGATAGATTTTTCAAATGGTTCTTTTAGGGATTTTTCTCTAACAGAGTTTTGTTGGCACGAGAAATATGCAAATATGACACAATGGTGTGATGTGCCTTGAGTTGATAATGTACTTACATATAGTTTATTTGTCAGAGTCAGAGGTATAAAAAGCAAGTTAAGAGTATTTGCAGATTGACCTGCAAAGTCAGGAATCCGAGTAGGCTTATTAACGAGCTAAGTCACTTAGCAAAAACTTTGAAAAACCGTCCTTCGAGTGTTGTCTAACCAGAATAGCGCAGACACCAAGAATTGTGTAACAATGATTTCACTGTGCGGAAAATGGGAAACATGAATAGAGTCGGACCGCGCATGAAATTCGTTAGAATTGAAGTTACTATTCAAACTTGGACTGCTATAAATAAATCATCTATGAATGATGCGCTTGTGAACTGTAAATATTAATATAATAATATTTATTTGATAGATCATAATCGGTAATTTTCTAATCAAATAATTTTAAAGTAAAATCTAGAATACCACATGGTAGCCAATTAGGGCCTATTCTCTTTATTTTTTGGTATATTCATTTATTTAACTATTTATCACTATTACGAGAAAAGTGATATTTCTGCTCTTGGTGTCTGTGTGGTGTCTAAATTCCTACAATATTTGCCACATTTTTTCGATACATTGTTGAACATGATTGTCAGGTTTTATAAGTCCATTACGACTTTTATAAAAAAAGATTCAAACTTGAACCAACGCGATTTATAAACACGAAGTTAACAAAATTTCTTGCTATGGCTGCAAGTTATTGCAAATTAATAATTATTTAATCTTTTTGATCATTAAGTTTATAGTTAAAATTCAAATATAAAATTGAATAAAATTTGAAGATGCAAATTGGCTCATAATTCGGATTAGGGTCACCAGTCTAAGACATCTGATGATTTCCAAACAATAAAAATTTTTAACTCAACTGCAATTAATAATCTATTGTTTACCAATCGTAACATGTTAACATTCTACTGGAGTCAACGATTGCTCATGTTTCCAATAATACTTACCAACCCACACCTCTCAACAAAACAATCGTTTAACATACCTATTCGTACAATGTTATAAACTACTATTCCGATGACCTTTTCACACCATCTCTTAAAGATCCAATTCGATTCAATTTGAATGCAGAAAAAAAATATAAATCACTTACTTAATATTTACATCGATGTGAGTTTGTACAAAAAAAAGTTACAATCCATAAATAAATTACGCTAGCTGGGTTATTAACATATTTTAAACGTTAGTTTAAGGTCTAAACATATCAAATCTGCGTTATGATTCACTGCAAGTTTCAGTTGCCCTGGACATTAATAGTCGCGCTCCATTCCCACGATTTTTCGTAATTCGCATATAGTAGTATATAAAAGCAGAAAGTTCTATTTGTAGTTTAAACGGATTGCTTCGTTGACATGGCTTTTAGTGGAAGTTAGTTGTTGGCAAGGTACTTTGTCATAAATATTTTTCAGTCTTACAACTGAATGTAAAATATGTAACATAAATGACAATACTTATTTATTGTAGGGTGGGTTGACTTAAACGAACTTGTTTCGAAGTTCGGTTCTAAGAAAAGAAAAAATATTTTTAATATGTTTAAGCATTTATTTCATCAAACAGTATATAAGAGTATAAACTGTTATAAAAACTAGTTACAATAATGATTTAAATAGATAATAAATTAGTTAATAATTAATTAAATAAATTAGTTAATTTTCGAAAACATACATATTTGTTTAATAATTCACAATGATAAATAAATAAATAAATAAGTAAACATAAATGGAAAATGATAACACAATTTAGAGTACAAAATATTGTCAATTGAGTGGTTTATTTAGCAAACAAATCATCAACCTTTTCTCAAAGTTAAGTCTAGACATACCTTCGTATGGTAATTCCGATAAGTACTTAGCCTATAAAAGTGGCTATTTATTTCTCAACATAGTCTCCTTTTAGCTCGTTACACTCGATCCAGCGATGCTCCAACTTCTTCGACTCAAATTTCTGCCCGGCGAGTAATTTTTTCAAGTTTGCCAACAAAAAAGTCGCACGGGGCCAAATCACCAATTTGACCACTGCTCTGAAGTGGTCTCACAACACTTGTTGTCCGGAGTGAGAAAACGTGGCACCTATCGTGTCGAAGGATTTCTCATGCCCAAAATTTCATAGAGGCTATGACCCACGCGGTCTTTTGAGATGCCTTCTGTTTCAGCTATATTGTGCACCTTCAATCGGCGATCTGCCAATACGAGATCATGGATTTTTGACACGTTATCCTCCGTGGTAGCCATTTTCGGGGCACTGGGGGGGGGGACTCATCAAAAAGCGACCACGTTGCAACTCGTTATACCAATTTTCGACGTTCGCCATCGAAGGAGATTTCGCTGCGCGATGTCCCTTCCAAAATCAAGAATTGAATCACCGACCGATATTGGTCTTTTTCCATTTTTCTAAAATTCGCGGACAAGCTGTCTTCCACACGTGGTCAAAACATAACTACGAGTCCGATCCGGCCATCTGAGAGAATGTAATAGACCAATACACGATAGTAAATCTCTCTTGCGATACTGGCACTATCGGGCGGTCAGGCTAAGTACTTATCGGACCGCCCTCGTATTATGAAGTATGTCTAAATCATCAATTACAACAATTGTTTCGCTAATACATCGTATAAATGGTTCATTACGCAAATAATTTCTCCTACACATTTTCACGAATATGAAAATTAGCACGGAGACTTCTAAAACGAAAATTAACATAGTTACTTTAATAAAGAGTACACTAAAATGTTTGCGTCTTCAATCGAGCATTTGAAAATTGAAAGGCAGACATCTAGTTGAGTATGCTGGAATTTCAATACTCCATTAAAATTTGAAAAATAGCAACTTGGTGATTCGTTTTTGAACTCTCTAAATTCTTAAAGCATAAAAGGGATTCCAAATTACGCAAAAATATTCAAGAACCGATTTACTGGCAAAATGAATACAATTTTGAGGGTAAAAGGATATGTGAAATTGTTTGTATTTGTTCGTATAAATTCTAGTAATCTGTTTTATTTATTAACAATGTAGTCAATATTACGAAAACTGAGTGTCTAAAATTAAATTCAGATCTTTTTTAACAAAAATCCTTTCTAAAATTTTGTTGTTGATTCTATACTCAATAATTATCGAGCTAGATTTTCTGTGACATCGACATGTAAGACTTTGACACTTTTTAACATTAAGAAACAGTTGATATTCGGAGGACATATTGAAGAAAAAACAATCATTTGGTTTTTCAATGAATCGAAAGATTTTTAAATCATCAGCGTACATAAGATGGAATGTCATTAATAAAAAGAATGATCAGTGGACCTAAGTGACTTCCTTGGGGAACCCCAGAAGTTACATCAATCTTTCTAGACGTTTTAGATCCAATTTTTAAATTGGGTTCGATCCTTCAAATAAGAAAATTGCCATTTAATAAAAATTTGGTGAAAACCTAAGGAATTAAGCTGAAAAGCTAAGAATTTCATGATTGATCAAAGCCCTTGGCAAAATCTGTGACAATAACGTCAGTCTATAGTTATTATTTTTTTTTTTTTTAAATTAATCAGCCCTTTAGTAAACCAGGGAGGCTTAGAAAGAATAAACTCGTAGATTGAATTTTTCAAAAGATCAAAAAACATTTCGAACGCTTGATTCAAGTTCATATATTCTATCATTTAGTTCCATAGTATTGAAAACAAGAAATCATTCAATAGGGCTCTCATCTGTACCAATGGAAGAACCTTTGGATTTGTTTAAATCGCTGTCCGTTGATCCTGGAAGAAATTCCTTGATATGTTTCAATAGAAAATCGACAACTTCACAAAACCGTGTCTAGTCATTTAACTTCTTAAATAAAGGGTGTCCAGGGGAAAATTTTTAAATATAAAATCGTTATTGCTCGTAAAATAAGAGTGAAGTAAGTGATATGGACAAGTTTTGACGCGGGGATTTGCGGATTGTCCAGTTAAAATAACCCATTGGTTAAGAACATACAACTTATTCGTTGTTGAGCAATGTGTTGAGCGGAGAAAATCCAATGGTTACTCTCCCTCTCTCTCTTTCAATAGTGAAACTTCAAACGAACCACAAACAATCACCAACTTTTTTGTTAGTTTATTTAAGCAATCTTTGACCGACGATTTCTTAATATCTGATTGTAATTATTCCAATTATTTCCCTCGGTCCATTTCTACCTCATGCCGTTGGCCCATTTTTCATCAAAAATAAGCTAAATCAACTTCAGTATATTCCTGGCCCAGATGAATTCCCGCCATATTTTTCAAAACATGCTCTTCCACACTTTCTCTTACACTCAAAAAATTTCATTTTATCTGTATCACAAGGAGAATTCCCTCAGTTATCGAAGAGCCCCAAAACATAAAAAAGGCCCAAAGTGTGAAGTTACAAACTATCGCCCAATTGCTTACCTTTCACATATTCCTAAAATCTTTGAAATCATTTTGTTCGAAATTTTAAGTTCTCGCTGTTAGGTTAGGTTAGGTTAGGTTAAAGTGGCTGCTGACCAGAAAAAAAGGTCAACACACTTAGACCAATATTTGTTCCGTTGTGATACCACAAGGATTTCAAAAATCACCCTTACTCGCTAAACCATTTTGAGCTAATAATGAAGCGTTTGAGACAGTGAATGTCGGAATTATTTAGATTACTAGGATCGTTATAGTAGTAGTCTCCCAAGTGGAGTCTACGTCTTTGCGCTAGGGCAGGACAAGAACATAGAAGGTGAGGAACTGACTCCTCTTCTTCTTCATCCATGCAGCTTCTGCAAAAATCATTTGCAGGAACTCCAAGACAAGAAGCATGTCTTCCTATTAGGCGGTGTCCAGTAAGGACACCTATAACGGAGGTAATATGCAATCTACCAATAGAAATTAGTTGTTTGGAGCATTTAGCATCAAACAATGGCCAAATCAGTTTAACAGACCAGCAAGTTGGGATGCTAGGACCACAACGACTAACCTCGTTGAATTTGTATCCTTTAGCCTCTCTGCCCCTTAGAGAACGGAAAGGAAGTCGGCGTTGTCTCAACCGATTTCAGTAAAGCTTTTGACAAAATTTTACATAAGCTTATTCTATTCAAACTGTCCATCTTCTTAAGATGGATTTATTCTTAAACCTGATAAACCCTTACTACAAAATTCGATTCAGTTCAACCACCACCACCATATATGTATCTATGTCTTTGATGGATGAGTGCAACACATCTATATATAACTAATATATGGTGGCAACGCTTACCAGGCCAAGAATATTGAGCTGTCTGCTCAGATTACAGTGGCCACTTAAAAAAGCCGTGATAAATCGGGGGTTGTTACTGCTTAAACCGATGCAGAGTTTAAAGCGTTCTTGGTTGTAGCATCCATCAGTGGTTTCGTTGCTCCTTTTTTGTCAAATTGTCTGCCTCTTCATTTCCGATGACCCCTATGTATCCTGGTACCCAATGAAGTGTGACATTATTTTTCTTGTCGAGATGGTTTATCCTACATACACACTACCATTAATGCTTTAAGTGCCACTGGGTTATATAACATAATGACAATGTTTTGGTTATGATAATTCCTTCCGAGATAACGTGTAGCACATTTTCCTATGGCATTTACTTTTCCTTGAAAATTGCTGCCCCATCAGCAGAGAAAGTTTGGTTCTGGGACGAAACATTTCTGCACCTGTGCCTTGACGCATTCTCGATACATTGGTATACTATTTGATAGCATTTGCATTAAGAGAGTAGTTCACTTTTTCTCCACTCTTTCTTCATACTTAACTCGAAGTTATATTTTTTAATTTTTTAATCATTCCATCTCTTAGGATTTCAAGTAAACTTAATACTGAAGACCTGGAAATGAAGTCTCTTTCTCTAAGTCATATGCATTTACCCCTCCCAGTACCCCTGACATGATGAATATTAGGATGGTTCCCTTTGCTGCACTTTTTACTACCACATGTGTGTCTCGGTTTAGGTGAAAACATTATCAAAAACAAAATTAAACAAGAAGAGGAGGCAAGTTGATCCAAAAACTGGAAAGAACTCCCAAAACTAAGGCAGGCAAAGCTACGACTGGGCAATTACAACCAGGAGCATCTCACAAACTACATACGCTTAAGTAGGAACAACCTAAGAATAATAACATGTATGCTTACTGGACACTGGAAACTTAAAAGACAACTAGGCTTACTTGGTGTGGTAAACAGTGCGGCATGTAGATTCTGCAACATGCATGAGGAAACAAAATAAAATGTTGTTCACTCTTGCTTACTTACTTTACTTACTTTAGATGGCGCTCACAGTCCAGGGTGGACTACGGCCTCATCCAACAAGCCCCTCTAGCTGGCTCGGTCCCTAGCTAGCTGCCTCCAGTTACGCACTCCAAGTTGGTTGAGGTCGCTCTTCACTTGTGCGCGCCACCTGAGGTGGGGTCTTCCTCTGCTGCACAGACCATCATGGGTGGATTCGAAGATTCGACGGGCTGGTGCGTCGGTGTCCATATGCTCCAAGTGTCCCAGCCATCTCAGCCGTTGTATTTTCAGCTTCTTGACTAGGTCAACGTCGCTGTAAAGCCCGCACAGCTCCTTGTTGAACCTTCTCCTCCATACTCCATCGATACAGACTGGAAGATCAAACGAAGAACTTTTCTTTCAAAGCACCCAAGCAGATTTTCATCCGTTTTAGACAGTGTCCATGCTTCTGCCCCATACGGCAGGACCGGGATGATGAGGGATGACTCTTGCACCAAAGGAAAAAAACTATCTGGAACAATACCAGTTAGAAGAGACCGACATATTCTCTCTGAAGAAACCAAAAATACAAAGATTTCTAAGGGCAATATATTTGGAGGAAGAACTGTAAGAAGAGCAAGCTGATCCAGATTCAGGTAGGGGTACAATAGATCTTTAGGTCGCAGTGCAATACCCCAAATACATAATTCACTCATAACCAGAGTCTCAAAAGAATATTTCAATTATGTTAAAGTACGAACCAATATATTTTATCAAATTAATTGATTTCAATCAAAAGAGAAACTCTTTGTTAAAGAGAACAAAATATCACTTTTCATGCGATCATCCAATCAACCAGGTACAAGTACTAACACTCCCACTATACTTAACCAAAGCTCACAGCTTCAATAGAATATTTTTTTAGATAGAAAAAAAAAACAAAAACAATCGAACCTACGATCACATAAACTACGTAATTTCACCTTCAAACTAAATTTAAGAAAAAAAAACAAAAGGCCTAACAACGCTCCTTAACGAACTTAAAATTCGTTCGTCGTCGTCGATATCGGGCGCCCAACATTCACTTTTTCGTCAGTCAATCTTCACTCCTTGCCGTATACCGCGTTCATATGTTCCATGGTTAACATACCCAATCATCGTGAATTCGGGTATACAATTTAATTTAATTTTTGTTTTGTCTTCTTAAACCGTACAAGATTCGTGTGTTACAGTTAAGTCGTGTAGGGGTTCTCATTTCGTCACTATTATACCAGTTTTGTTTTTCAACGAAATATAGACACGATGTATCGATTAAGATTTTGGCTTTAACCCGAAATTCATCTCAGGTGGAAAACGGAGTTCCCACTTTTAAGTGATTGTTGTGAATTGTAAAAGAAAAAGTAATAGAGGATTATGCCCAGTTGATTGGCAGAAAATTTTAAATTTTGGTTTAACCTTCATGGAAAAGTAAAAAACTATGAAAGTTCCCCATTTGTCAATTATGCCAAAGTTTAAAGAAAAAATCTAATAGACCAAAATCCCTATGAAGATGGCAGCCCTGTTTATGCCAATCAATAAAATGTTGCATGAACAGCATCGCAAGTTGATGCGTTGTGTGCGGTGCTACTTGAAAGTTTAAGCTTTTCCCTGACAAATCAAACCAAGACTCAAAATGTCAAATGAAAAGCTTAATTCGCTCGGAATAGTTGAATTATACAATTCGTATTGTGAGTTTCCAGAGCGCGTCAGCAATAATAATAATTATAATTCTTTTCCACGATTAAACAACAAAAATTGGTTCGCATTGGAGCACACATGGGCTTGTCTAGGAGGCTGAAGTCAATGTGTTTTATAGATTTGGAAGAAAAGTTCAACGGGATATGACTCAGTCTAGACGTTGTCGACAACAACCCCAACGACGACGACGACACAGCTTAACACATGTAACTAACCAACAACCTAACAATAAGTCGTATGTGAATAAAGCGAAACGGGCATTCACATTGGTTTGCAGATGACGGCCTTAAGGAATACTAATATTATCCGGTCCAATGAATGACATTCATGTGAATTAATATTTCACTGTTTGTTGTTGTTTTTCTGTATTATTTGTGTTAAATTCGTTTTAATTTTGTGGACTGTAAATTTGTGTTTTGTCGTAGTTTAGTCAACGAAATATACATACATATATATAAATAAAAATCGAATAATTGTTCAATCTTAAATGTATGTATATAATTTAATGTAATAAATGTGATTGTACAATAATTGTTTGTTACCAAGTCCGAGGTGTTTATCGTTTGAAATCCAAAAGCAAAAAGGGAAGAATTTAAGTTTTGAAATTTTGAATAGCATATAAGAAAGAAAGCACAAAAGAAAATATGAGATTGGTTACGTTAGAAATTACAAATGTTGCAAGAGAAATTATTAAATTTAAAATGGAATTAAATAAGGTAGGGTATAAATCGACATGTTTGGTATTATGATACATAATTAAAAATTTAACAAAATTTGTTTCCAAAACAGTTGTTGTAACTTAATTGTAGAAAAAGGTTTTATTGAGGAATTGCATCGTCTCTCGCTTTATTGAATTTAATATGTAAGATTTTTCGTAGATTACAAAATGATTTGGATTTTCAACTTTCGGAGTGGGCAAAGAAAAGATAAATTTGGTTCAAAATTTCAACTGGAAAACAAACTCTTTTTAAATGAGTTTTTATACAAAGGGTTTTTTAATAAAGACCATTAAATGTTGAAATAAAATAAACTGTTTTTGAGATATTAAGAAAATTCTTATTATTATTTGAAAAGCACAGGTATGCCGTGGAATATGACATCGTTCAATAACCAACTCGGACTCTTACGGTGGCCCGGATCCAAGAAGTCAAATTTTCAAGGACTCTTCCGTATAGATCTGGCTGACTTTGAGCGATGACCTGCTTTATGTTCACCGTAAGGGTTTGCGGTTGTGGTTTATTCTCATAACCCTGTAACTCCAGGAACACAATAAAAAAGCGGGGTTTAAATCGCATGACTTTGGTGAAGAATTCACGTCACGTCTGCGAGAGATAACCTAATCTACCCTCAAATCGTTCATGCAGAATGTCAATCGTATTATCCGCTGTGTGGCACGTCTTGCTGGAACAACATGTCATGGTTTCTGCCATTGATATGAGATCGACGCTTGTAACTTGCTTTCACGAAAATCTAAGTACCAGCACAACATATAAGACTCTGTTGGGTTCCTGGTCCAGGTCCAGGTAATAAAAACACTTGATACAACAGTCCAGATCCCACCCTGTAATCTTTAACAGGCTATCGAGAGCAAAGTTCTAGCTACAACAAACAAGAGATGGCATTCGCTCGATACCTGTCTTACAACCAGGAAACTATGGCCTCAGCAAAAAAACGACCGACATTATCATCCGACTGAGTAAAAAGCCTTTATATCTTCTGGTGAGCATCACCACTAGTCACAACCGATTGGTATACCACAAGAAAATGATAAAACTCAGTGTGGACGATTTATGCAGAGGATGCGGTGACGAGGATACTCCTCACTACCTGTGTCACTGCCCTGTGTTGCGTGTCAGGATTTAAGCCACAGGGGCAACTTCGAGTGTTGGAAAAGCGCTGCGGCACGCTTGCTCTAGCTCGGCTCAGCTCGAAGGATTGGGGTGGTTCTTGCTCTTCTCCAATACCACTCCTACACAGCAAACAAAATATCTCGTGCCTAGGATTAAGGATAGGAAAAGGAGGGGAATTACTGGAATCGTAATTGGAATAAGGAAAGGACAGTGAAGGAAAAATCGCACAAATTTAGTTACCTGTACCACTGCATTGATGAAAGGGTGAATCTCCACTATCAATCTAGCTGGAAATTGGAATAAGTTTAAAACTAATCCTAAACTATGCTAATCTATACTATAAGTTTATTATATCAAATACTTGATATAAGACTAAAGCTAAACCTATTCTAAACTAAATCTAATATGTGAAACTTTATTCCAATTCCAGTCGAAGATTGTAGTCGAATTCACCATCGCATCAGCACAGTGGGTCGCCGAATCCACAAAGGTCTTGCCAGATGTTATCGGCAAATTTGGCCTACCCACCCTTGTATCGCTAAGATACAACCATCGGTATCTTCTTGGCCTGATTCTTAGTGAAGACACCCCCAAAAGATCGCTTTCAGTCGCTCTTTTCTTACTTTCCTAGTGTAGTCAGTATGTGTGTGTGTGTGTAGTCTGTATCTGTCAAGTCATCATATATTAGTAGTGGGTGGATCGTAAGTTAGTGAGTCTCTGTGTATGTGGAATGTGTCCTAGCAGAAAAGTCAATTTTGTCAGTAAGTAAGGCAGTTTTGTCGAGAGTAATGGGTAGGTATGTGGGTGGCGTATGTCTGCAAAGTAAGTAGTCTGTATGGTTACGTCATGTAGTTGTCTATGGTTATAGTTTATCGATGTCATGTTTTGTCGATTAGTTGCATCCATGTCAGTATATCCGTCTTTACGTAAATCTGCAGTTGTGTAAAGTTCGTTTTGTCAGTCAGTAGTGTAACATGTCGGTGATATGTCTATCTACAGCCCAATGGGTGAAACATCCCTTACCGCCGCCGGCTCAGCCGAGCCTCCACACACCTATAAATAAGGACTTCAGCAACACATCCTATCTATGCTAAACCTTATCATATGAAATTTTAAGCAAACCAGAAAATTCATTTTTCATTTATATTAATTAATAATTCTTTATTATGTTTAATTATAACAGTTTTTAAAGAATTTGTGGATATTTCAAATGAAATTAAAAATGAAAATTTAAGATAAAAAAACTAAAAATGAAAATTCAAAATGAAGATTAAAAATAAAAATAAAAAAATGAAAATTAAAAGAAATGAAATTAAAAGAAATGAAATAAAAATGTAAATAACAAAAATAAAAAAAATGCAAATAAAAAAATAAAAAAATTGAAAATGAATATGTATTATGTAGTATTCAGTTTTACACATCAACAAAAGAATTTAATGAAAATTAAATTTTTGAAAGAAAAAAGGAAGGGGAAAGAAAATTAAATTTATTGATTTTATGGCTTTATCTTAATTGCCCGGAGTGTACGATTTATTTAGCGAAACCTTCTTCTTTTTACCTATTATATAAATATATATATAAATATACGAAGCTATAAAAAGGTTAATACTTCTTTTGTATTTTTAACCTTAGCTCATATGAAAAATAAGAAAAAGGAACGACTTACTTGGCTTCATCCCTCGCAGTCCTGCCGGCAAGCTTTGTAGGAATCCGCTTCTGTTGCGTATTTAAGTAATAACTTTTGTTTTCTATATAAAGTACGTATATAAGTATATGTATATGTATACTTATATAATTATAGGTTTAATGTAAAATGATAAACACGGCAATTTAATCCTCTTTCACCACTTTTACACTTTTTAATTATAAACTAAAATTATTAGCAATCCACAATTATTCAAAAAAAGAACAAATAAAAAAGGAATAAAAAAAAATTTTTTGAAGTACATATATTTTAATTTTGAAGATTAAGAAAAACTGCCGCCAAAAGTACAAGGCACTGTTAGACTGTCTGCGGAACACCCAGCCAAATTCTATTTTGGTGTCCTTCAGATGTCCTCCGTGGAACTACAGGACTTTTCTTCCTTGCTCTACCGTTGAATTCAGCGAGATCCTTGGATCTGGAGTCTTTTTTTTTCGAGTTTAGCAAAAACTCAGAATATATGTATGTCTCAATTTTTTTTTCTTTTTTTTTTTTGAGGATAGGTTTCACTATGTCTTAGATTTCCTTGTATTTTGTTTCAAGTTATTATTCAAGTTTATTTTATTATTTCTCAAGCTTTCTATATTTAAAACAATTTTTAACAGTTTTGGAAATCCAAAAAAAAACTATTCACTGGATTTTTTTTTTCTTTTCAGTTTGAAAAATTTTTGTCTTTTTCTTTCTTTCTTTTTCGCGGAAAAATTCTTTTTTTTTCTAGACGACTGTCACAATCTGTATCCCGCTTGTAAGTGTCCTGTTTTTTTCTTCTTCTCTGCAGTCGTAATTGCATTTCAATTGCATTCGAAAGTTCGCAGTTCATTGACCTATCATCTAATTTCTTTACCTCTTTCGTTGCAGTGTGCAGACTGGAAGTTTTGAGAACGCACATATACCATTACGAGATTTTCTTTCGTCTGTTTCCTACGTCAGTCTTTCTCTATCTAGTATGTATGGGTGTGGAATCTAAGACTACTCCTAATGTTGCAGAAACACTTAAAGCTCAATCCTTAAACCTAACTTATTGACTATAAATCTTAATAAATATTATCACAGTAACTTTAAACTTAATTAATAATCCCTACTTAATATTATATTGCACTAATAAGACATAAAGATAAAAATAATTTAATAATTTAAACGTAACGGACACTTATTTTGATCAATTTCGGAGTGACTCCATCTTTTATTCCGAAATTTCCTGTTTTCCTTTCCTATTTTTCTAATTCTTTTCTTTCTCCCTTTTTACTTTCTTGTACGTCTGCAAAATGTCAGATTTTTGACATTAGTTTTATTTCGCGTGGAGTTTTTGTAATCAAATGTTTATTACTTTGAAGATTTTCTTTTTTTTTTTCTAATTAAACTTAAACAAAAAAGGATTTTACCAAAAAGGAATTTCGTAAATATTCAGTTGATCGTGATTCATGGCTAAGAAAGTCATGTCGTGAGGTAAAAAAAGGGGTTCGTCACCTACAGGCTGTCAGAAAATTAACTACCCGGTAAGTAACAAGTTTACATTGTATATTGGATTGAGAAGTCTTATTTTATCATTATTTCTTTTTTTTTTCTAGGATTACCTTATCGGATACTTCCTTTAGGATAACATCTCTTTGACATGAAATATCTTCAAGATAAGTGATTTTTGGTCACCAGAGATTGCCTCCAAAACTACTTCTTTGAAGTCAACTTTTGGAACAGACTCTGGTGACAATCTCCCGCCCAAAATCAATTTTTAATCATTTTTTTTCTTTCTTTTCAGGTGACGGTTTCTTTTTTCTTTTTTACGAGGTTTGTATCTTTAAGATAAAAGGGAATTTTTGGATCGGAATCGATTGGGGTTTGTTTGTTTGGTTTTTTTTTTTTTTTTTTTTTTTTGTCATATTAAAGATCGGTGACGTCACACCTGCGCTATATCATTTGAGAAACAGGCTCCTATAGAGACACTTCTTCAACGGCTTGGAGGAACTCTCTGATATTACAACCAAAAACATATTTAAATTTATTAACGCTACCAAATGGCTTGAAAAATCCTTAGCTCTATCAACGAGCCGACCACGATATTTGAAATCGTGTCCAACAACAGTCGAAAAACATAAAAAGGGTCACAGACAACAATGATAAAACGAACGAAAAAGACTGGGAAATGCACGTGTTTCTTGCAAGATCAGCAACAACCGAAGAATGGGCACCTCGCCCATACACCAGGCAGCGATTGCCATTGCAGCGGTGAACTAGAGCATCAGTGAGTCGATGGGCCATCTCTCCCTAAGATTGTTAAAATTCTCTTAAGGAAAGGAACAGCTCCTTCGACTTCTTTAGCAATCCTCATCAAACAAACGAAAATATACACCAACCACTAAGTCAAAATCAGTTTTACCGTTGGTTGTTGATAAAATCGAAAAAAAAAACAAAATGTTTCTATGGGGTTGGGTACGATATCCCACTTTTTATAATCTCGTTTTTTAAAATCCCGTCTCTTATAATCCCGTTTTTTATAATCCCCTTTCTTATTACGACGGACGTGTAAGCAGTGAGGTATGTAAGGGGGCACACTATAGGATTTGGGGTAGGTGCGAGGTTGGGTGTATGCAAAGTTTCTTTAGGATTTAAAGAATCTGGAAAATAACCAACATAAAATCAATAAGTTTTAGCTACGTATTCTAAAAAACGGGATTAGCGGAATTTGGCGAGATTTAATAGATTTAATAGATCGGGATTTGGAACAAGCGGGATTTTAGAAGACGGGATTTAAAAAAAAAACAGTATTTTAGCAGACGGGATTTTAAAACTTTTTTTTTCGAGATTTTTGAAAAGCGGGATTTCAAAAAGTGGGATTCCGATACGCTCACGTTTCTATAGGTTGCACCATTAAGAACAATTTTTCTGAAATATTTTTTAACCAAACATTTCTTCGGTACTTCAAAAATGTCATTTCCCTTCTAGGGTCTTTCCTAAGACCCTTAAGTACAACGTTTAGAGAAAATCGCTTCTGAGTTGTATGATAGCTACACACGAGGCAACCGTTGCAGCAACACAGCCATGTTGAAGCAACCGTTGCTTCATGTGTAGCTATGTTGCCAATTGGTTTTGTGCTGCTGCAACCGTTGCCAGAAATATCAAAAAGTTTTGATATTTTCGGTCGGTTGCTCCAACAGTACTGTGGTTGCGGCAACAGTTGCCTTCCCACGTGTGTAGTGAACAAACAAAACACGTTGCTGCAACACGTTGCTGCAACGGTTGCCTCGTGTGTAGCTTGCATTAGACTGTAGATCGAAATACGCACATACAGATAGACAAACGGAATTGTAAGACCCTGTTTTTTCGTGTGTTCCTTATCACCATAATGTCATGGTTGATTAGAATTTCAAGATCGATTTTTGTGTACGAATGCAAAGCTTACCCTGCTCGTATAATGTCAACATCGTAAGTAAAAAGCAAAAGATAAACAATGAAACTAAAATGTTTATTGATGAATTAATGTTTATTATAAAGGGTTTTCCAATAAATATTTCCGAACTTTGACAGGCGATTGCCGCCATTTTGTTAAAATTAAATCTGCCATGTGTTATCTATCTGAAATCTGTTTTATGGAAATGTGTCTTCTGTTCTAGCACCATTTCGTGCGATTCTCCCATTTTAGGATTGCCATAATAATCCTTCCGAAAGAACTATTCGAAACGTCGCTCGTTTATAAATTCGATTTAACTGGTTCAGTGAACAATCAGCCAAAACCCGTTCTTTCGCAAAACACAAGATCTGCCGAAAATTTTGTCGCAGTCCGTGAGAGTGTGCAGGAGAATCCGAGGCAATCGATTGACCCCAATTTCAGTCGAAAAAAAAAATATTCAGCGACGATTCTCATTTGTGGATGAATGGGTTCGTCAGGAAGTAAAATTGTCTAATTTATGAAGATCACAATCCACACGAGTTCACCAAATTGCAATGCATCTAGACAAAGTCACTGATTGGTGTGGATTTTGGGTTCGCTGCATAATCGGTCCATACTTGACGTTGCCCAGGCCGTCAACGGCGAGCGTTATCGGTCGATGATAACTAATTTCTTTCGGCCCAAATTGGACACCAACAACATGTGGTTTCAACAGGACGACGCTAGGTGCCACACAGCCCGTGCGAAAATAAAAACTTATGAAACACCCTGTTAAATCGTTATTAAACTCTATCACTTAAAACACTGCCTACCAGTGCATGAGTGTACCTTCCAGTCATACCCATACAAACATATCTATGTACGTATAAATCATTTAGTTACAATTAAATTCGAAACGCAGTTGGAAAAGATGATACTCTTTTTTTTGTAGTGAGATTCCTTTGGACTTGGCTAATAGAGTCAGATTGGTAAAACTTTACTTTGGCTCGTATAAAAGTTACTGAAGTTATTTTATGGTTTACCCGTAAATAAACAGAAGACAGTGCTTGCTCCTCAAGCGAATTCATACACATCGAGTGCAAAGACACTCTTCATTGCTCTGAATCTATAATTATAAATACAAGGTCATTATAATGATGGCGTGCATTGGTCATGATGATGATGATGATGAGTGGAGTGTGGTTGTTGGATGAACGGACAAGAGTGACTTCAACGCATCGTCGTCGTCGTACCTATGCTTTTAGAGCTCATACTGCAGTCCAAAGTATAATGTATAATATCTTAAAAGAAACGAATTGGTTCCACATAAGAAATCCCAGCAATGTTCTCTCTAATCAACGATGAATACTTGATGAGGCGAATCAGCAATCTAGGGTAAAAGGAGATCACTTTGCCATGGGAGTATTGGTAATTAAATTAGATCTGAATAAAATTGTTTATGATATATGGACAGAAATATCTTGGCGGAATCATGTAAGAGGACCGTGTTTAAGAGACTTGGGCAAAGATTGAACTGAAAACTATTTATAACTTCTTTGAAATAAATATTCTCAAAGTTCGAGAGAAGTAGAGCTACATCAGAAGGATAAATAGTTAGACTTCGGCAGAATAATTAAACTGAAGAAGACTATCGTTGACTTTATGGTTTTTATCTTTTTAATTAGATGAAAACGGATAGATATTGATAGAATACGAAAAATTGCAAAATGGAACTAAATGCTGAATCACAATTCAAGGTTGACAGTAAACATTTTTGGAAATTTGTTTACACAAAAAAAATTCAACTGGATAACCGAATTGCATCGAGTTCTGTAGCACTTCCAGTGATTTATCATTCATATTCAATCTTTTTG
This sequence comes from Chrysotoxum bicinctum, assembly GCA_911387755.1. Lineage (NCBI taxonomy): Eukaryota > Metazoa > Arthropoda > Insecta > Diptera > Syrphidae > Chrysotoxum > Chrysotoxum bicinctum. The sequence continues at coordinate 219,273,618 of OU426988.1, read as the reverse complement.
CTGATTATTTTAAATCAGTTCTCTTACGTCACGTAGTTTACTTCCTCAGTTTCCACCATCTAATGTTGTTCATGTTGGAAGCATCAATTTAAGTAGAATGGAAGCATCTGAAGTATAAATAAAAAAAAATGGTATTTCTACTAAAATCATTAGAAAATGTGCAATATCTTTCCTATCCTTCTTTCTCTTCCTTAACTTCACGCCCGCGCTGTGTTCAAACATTTAAAAGGGTAATCATTATCCCTTGAGCGCGTGTAGATTATAAAAAAAAAAAAAAAAAAAAACATCTCTCGCGATAGCCCTTTGCTGGATTTTTAATTTGTCTCTACGAACTGGTCCAATTTTCAAATTAGACTTATTTGTAAGCTATCTGTTATTCAAAAAATATTTGAAGAGAATGTTTGTGATAGGCTTTAAAATGTTATTGCTAAATCTCAACACGGTCTTGTGTCAGGCAGATCAACAGCTTCTAATCTCACTGATTTATGTAACTCTGTAGTAAAAGGATTTGAAAAGGGTTATCAGACAGACAAAGTATTCCAAGATTTCGCTAGGGGCATTGATAGGGTAAATCATAAAATTCTTGTTCATAAACTTCCTTTACTGGGGTTCCATTTCCATTTTTAAAAATGATAAGTTCATATTTGAATAATCGGGCCCAATTCGTCAAAATAGATAAATTCGAATCTAAAGCTATTAAAGTAACCTCAGGTGTTCCACAGGGGAGTCATATTGGACCTTTGTTTTTTATACTTTTTATAAATGATATTCCTGATACTTTTAAATTTTCTAACTATTTGTTGTATGCTGATGATGTTAAAATTTTTAAATCCGTAAAATATATTGATGATTGTCTATTTTGGCAAGAGGATCTTAAGAAATTAGCATATTGGTGTAATAGAAATTTACTCTTTCTGAATGTTTCAAAGTTTCAAAGTTTTAAGCGTCTTAGGAGAAACTCAAACGTTTTGTTTGATTACTCAATTAATAATAAGGTTTTGAAAAAGTTACTCAAAAAAAAAAGGAGTTATACTAAACCATAAACTTTCTTTTAATTTTCACACTGATTTTATAGTAAATAAAGCTTACAAAATGCTTGGTTTTGTGCGAAGGAACACAAAGGAATTTTTTGATCCTTACGCGCTCAAATGCCTTTACATCAGCTTTTGTCAGATCTAACCTGGAGTATTTTATTGTATTTTCCTTGCAGAAGTCTCCGTATGGTTTTCTACCTACGTGTATTTGCACCATTGTTTGATCTACTAAATATATGTCTTACACTTTTACGACTAAATCAATATTTAAAAAAACACAATTTTTATTGCACCATTCCTTAAATATTAAAAAGTCTTCTTGTTTAAGTAAACAGTCAGAAGTAGATTTAATACTTTTGAAAAGTTTAATGTCATCAGCATTAATAAGGAGGGATGATTTTTTTATGATCGAAACCAATTAATTTATAAATAAAATTGGACCTAAATGCCTACCCTTAGGGACGCCAGAATTGATAACAAATAGATTCGAATACCTCATTACGATATAATACAAGACTAAATTTTATTTTTTTAAATATGACGAGGTCTAATTTAAGAAATTGTTGTTTGAACCATTATTGTTTAGCTTTAATATTAATGTATTATGAAACAACTTGTCAAAGGCTTTACTAAAATCAGCAAATATGCAATGGACTACGTTTTTCAAAAACATCTAAGCAAAAGGAGGAGAAGTTAAATAAATTAGTAACAGTAGATCTCTTTTTGACGAAGCCATGCTGATTATCACATACAATTGACATAGATATTTTAGCCATAGGTCGGTAGTTTATTATTTCATTTTTAGGACCTTTCTTGTGCACAATAATAATGTATGCACTTTTCCAGATATTAGTAAAGAGCGAACTTTTTAAGGACTCATTAAAGAGAATACATATGACAAATAAGCAACACATTTTCTTATGATAGGGAATGGTACACCATTAGGTCCTAGACTAGACCTTCACAGTCAAATCTTTGGGGCCTAAATTTTAAACTACCGGATCGGTTATTAATCAGCTAGCATTCGTACTTCAAAAGATCGCTAGATCAGCTAAGAAAATCGCCGCGATCTGTGAAATTCGCCCTTTCGCAGCCTTTCGGGCCTTGGGCCTACACCAGTATAAGATCAAACTGTCCCAGGAGCTCAAAGCTCATGACTATTGACATTAACAACGCCTTTTAGTCGCCGACTGGGCTTCGAAGCGTTTGGAAAAGGACCCCAATTTTATATAGGACGACACCAACTCGCACGACATTCATCAGGTTAAAATGCATCCACAAAAATACTCCATTTGTTATGTGAGTTTGGTCCGTCCTTTTTCAAAAACGACGTTGGTCAGGCGGTCACTGTCAATGGCGAGCGCTACAGAACTATGAAAACCAATTTCTTATGGCCCAAATTGAACCATATGGACCTAAATGACATGTGGTTTCAGCAGGATAGCGGCGCGGCGTTACGTGCAATACACCGGAAGCCACGTTTGACATTCTGCATCAACGATTTGAGGTTAAGGAAATGACGTGAACTGGCCACCAAAGTCATGCGATTTTACCCAAAAGACTATTTCTTGTGGGGTTTCACAAAGACTTGCATAGACCTGCGAGAATGAACGAGCCCTTAATGTGAATACCACACAGGCCATTGCTCAAATTCAGTCGAATGTATGCTGAAGAGTCGTTGAAATTGGACCATTCCGATCCTTGCCACCATAAGAAGCCGAGGCGGGCATTTGAGCGATGTCATATTCCATACATAATGGCACCCATGGTTGAAAGGCCCATGGGTGCCATTAAAAAAAGAATCTTGTCTATACCTGACACAAAGCTTGTTTTGTTCCATTTCAATATCTACCCGACCTTATTGAAAAGCCTTTTTTAATCATATTTAAGCAATATTACATATTTTTTTTATTCTCTTGTTCTCTATTTATATCTCTTCAATTATTATTATTTAATTATAATTTTATATTTAAATTAACTTCAATAGAATTAAAATCCCAGACATCATTCCGCTCATAAATTTAATCAATAAATTAAAGCCAAAATGATGTTCTTCGTCAATCAGGTTTGGACCATCAAACATTACATCACGCGCTCACATTATTTTCATTTCAGAAAATCTCTGTGACTGATGGTTGTCAAAGATATTAAAAACTTTTTATTCAATTGAATAGTAGTCTTTCCTAATTGTTGCATTCTTCTTTTTTGTTGTGGCTAGAAATCAGGTTTGATTTTTATAACATGTATATGGCTTTGCTATCCATCCAACTTGAGGGTACACCAACGATGATGTTGATGATGACCATCAGTATCTTCACTTAACTAAAGTGAGTGAATTGCAAATATAAATATTTACTGCTACATTTTAACAGTTTTTAGCCAATCTTGCTAAATCAATCCGTCCATGTGTCGGAGCCAGGTGCTTGCTTGCTTAGCCTTATGTTGGTTTCCTATATGATTTCGCAAGGTGTCTTAAATTGTGCGAATGGCTAATTTTGAGAACGCTAATTGAGTTTCTTTTGGAGGTATGCTTGGCATGGGAACTTTGTAGGTTTGTTCCTAAAATACTATAACAAATGATATATGCATAAATTAATAAATGTGTCCTATTCGAATTCTAAAGCTTTTTCGTGGGAAATTAGGACTGGGAGCTCACATTCCCTCAATATCTTATTATGTTTATGATGACAAGAAGTTAAACCGGAGACCACGGAAAAAGTGAGAGGAACCTTATTAGCTCTACTCTTTCGAATGTAATTAGCTAAGAGATATATAGAGTGCACTGCACAGTGACAGAGAAAAAATACTACAGTAGACACTCGATTACTTGAACAGCAATTAAACCACTGTTGTACCTTTTGTCATTTACCGAACTCCTTTGACCAGTTGTCAATATGGCGAAAGAAAAAATCGAAAAAATAAAAATAACGACCTGGTCGCACGAATTTGTTCTTATGTTTCAAAGACATAGAATTTTAAAAATGTTCGAAAAGGTTTTTTTAATAAGGGCGCAAAGATGTTGAAATGGAATACAACAAGCTGTGTGTAAGGTAATAATAACATTCTTTTTTTATTTGAAGACCCATGTATGTCATTATGTATGAATTATGAAATAATTCAAACGTTCGCCTCGGCTCCCACCGTTCTTATTTTCAATGACAATGACTCTTCCGCATAGATCCGGCTGAATTTGCGCGATGACCTGTGTTTGTTCACCTTAAGGGCATCGGTCCATTGTGATTTATTCGCACCGAACTGCGACTTCTGGAAACCCTACAAGAAAAAGTCTTGCGGGGTCAAATCGTATGACCTTAGTACCCAATTCATGTCACATTTGCGAGAAATAACCTTACCTTCAAATCGTTCATGCAGAATGTCAGTCTTGCTGTCCCACTGGAACCAAATGTCGTCTAGGTCCATATTGTTCAATTTGGGCCATAAGAAATGGGTTATCATCGTTTGATAGCGCTCGCCATTGACGGTGAACGACTCAAAAATTCAAAAATGCTATGTCGCTAAAGATGGTTCTCCTACGGGTGTAGGCCCAAGTCCCACTGCAAAATTAGCCGAGTTGAAGTCTGCGAAAGGCCGAGTTCTTGGACAATAACGATGTTCTCGGCCGATCGTGTGTTCTTTTGCCGTACGAATGTTGCCTTGATTACCGGTAGTTTCAAATTTGGCCAACAAACATTGAAGTGTCGATTATGAAGGGCTGCCACGTCTACCGTAAAATGTGCCTAACACGCGCATTAATGCTCTTAACAATAGTAAATTTTAATTATTTGTCAACGTTATTTTGTTGGAACTTTACCCAGATAAAACTGTTTTTTTATACTGAATGTTTTGACATTGACAGTTTGGTCAATAGTTTAAGGGTGCGTTCACATTCCAATTGAAAAGTTTCAGGTTACATGTAGAAAAAGCTGACAAGTTTTCATTCCTAGTGATTTGTTTAAATAAACGAGAGTCTACTGTTTAATGAAAATATGTACACATTCATTACCAGGCTAGTAATGAAATGATGTTGGTGCGGCAAACGTTTAATTAGTGATCAGATCATTGATCTGCGCTAGATTGTGATCCTATAAAATTGAACAAAACCCACGACAATAAGCATAAGAATTGGAATGTGACTTCGAAGCAGCGATTGCTTTAGCATTATTTTATATGAGCATAATAATTTAAAAGTAGAAAAATTGAGTCATCATTTTTATTTTAATGATGATTGCAACCGTAGCTCAAGGGAAATATAGTATGGACTAATTAAAAAAAAAAAGTAAGAGTGCATTGATTTATTTTTAACGAGGAGATATACTACTAAGATATCATGTACGAGGAGTACTTTTGTGCTTTGTGGAATATGTTGCAAATTGTTCAAGTTTTAAATTCATTTCTCATTATTTTCCTTTGGAAATAACCAAAAGGACTTCGTCTTAGGCTTCGTCCTACCCGGGTATCATTGAAGATAAATGTTCTTCCAAGCTATTCAATGTTGCACATCTTCTGCCAAGCAATTCAATGTTGCACATCTTCTTCATTTGCTCCAAACACCATGCATACTCAGAGGACCGAAAATCAATTCAAAGGACATCTTTCGTAAAGCAATCAAGTACCTCATTGCCCAATTTTGATAATGCCCACACCTGCACAATAAAGAACAAATGGGTCTATTAATATTTTATAAATCTTCTTTAAGAAAAAGCTTTATAAATTCGAACTCAGAAGAGGTGATTGGAAGAATAAGAAGTAGATGTCCTTTCTCTAGCATTCTTTGATGACAAAATATATTTCTTGGTTTACTAAAAGACCTATCAAAGTTGTTTCCGCTGCTGAAAGCATCACTGAGATTTTACCTTCTTCTTTTGAAATTGTTATCATTGTCGGTGGAATCAAGCAGCTGTAAAAAAAATTCAAAATATTTTACTGAAGAAGTGATAGTCAACCCTTTTTCGACATCGAAAATATTGTAAAATTTCTTCCTGACTATAAAATAGCAGCGAGTTTCCTATCACAAGTGGTTTTGAAATCGATAAGGAGACGGTGAGTGTCAATTTGATATTTTCGAGACTTTCCCATCAGTCTCTTTCATAATGGGCACCGTCTCACAATCTAGACGTCTTCCTTGATTTTAATTTAACGTATGTATGTAATAAAAAAATTTCATTAAAATCCATTATGTCGATAATGAGAATTTCAAAATCGAAACTGTCAGTAATATCATAATTTCATAAAAAAAGAAAAAAACGTGTCGGGGCGGGGGGGATTTAAAAATGATATCTACCAATTTTAAAGAAAATCGGCCGAGCCGTTTCGGCCTTAGTCAACCAGACAGACCCACTTTTTCGACTTCGGTATCATCCTATTGTCTTTCATCAAAATCTCGAGTTTTATTTTTTTTTACGAATGCATAACTTGCCTTATAGTACCAATAAGCCGCTGTTGAAGAGGTTTTAAAAAATGTTCCGTACAAATGTCCATTTGATGTATTCAAAAGAATTTCTTTGAGTAACAGCACTGTTCAGCGACGCATTGATGAAATGAGCTCTAATATTGAAAGCTTCTTGTGTAATTATCTGCAAACAACTCATTTTTCTATTCAACTGGACGAGTCAACTTTACCTGTTAAAGCAGCATTAATGAGCTGCTATTCGCGAAAACTTTTGGAGACGGACACTAAAAATGTAATGTCCCTAGTGTCACTTCGGTGGCAGCAGATGAAGCTGCTGATTAAATCAGTTAACAAAATAAGAAAATGTTGAAGACTTCCAACGATTGTTCTTACATACTGAAGAACGCTGGTTGTCCAAATGTGGATATTTAACATTTAAGAGTTTCTCGTAAGTAAAGATCCAGATTTAAAAGAAATCCTGATCAAACTGAAAGCATACATCGCATTTTTGACAGATCTGTTCAAAAAATTCAATGACATTAACTAACTGTTGGAACAGCTTAAATTTAATTAAAACAAAGGGTGTAATTTCGGCCTTTCTTGGAAAATTAAAATTTATGAAGAAAAATTATTCGGCGCGAATTCTCCTAGTTTCCAAACTTATCACAGGCAGAATGTCTTGATGAGGATATTCAGACAATTAAATGCCCTGGATGATGACTTCAAAATTAAATTTGAATATACATATTCTCATTAATTTTAGTTCTATGAAGTCTGTAATCGTATTATTTTAATAAATAGAGAGCATAAGAAAATATACTATTTTTATTTTTATTTTAACCACTCCGAATTTAGGGTTGGAACAGCAGGAGGTCCACCGAAATCAGGTTAATTTTGAAAGTGGTCTACGAAAAAAAAAGTTTGTGAACCTCTGATCTAGATGATAATACGCATCCCTCGGCCCATTTCTACCTCATACCATTGACCCATTTCTCATCGAAAATAAGCTGAACCAACTCAATGATGAGTATATTCCCGGCCATATTTCTCAAAAAATTCTCTTCAACACTCTCTCTTTCCCTTTCAAAAATCTTCGGTTTATCTCTATCTCAAGGAGTATTCCCTCAGTTATGGAAGACCTCTTATATAACGCCTATACATAAAAAGGGCCCTAAGTGATAAATTACAAACTATCGTCCAATCGCTAAACTTTCACATATTCCCAAAAAATCTTTAAAAGCATTTTGTATGATATTTTAAGTTATCGTTGTAAGTCTCGTATTTCCCCTATACAACACGGCTTTGCCAAGGATAGGTCCACAACGACTTACCTTGTTGAATTCATATCCTTTAGTTTCAGCCTTAGAGAACGAAAAGGAACTTGACGTTGTCTCAACCGATTTCAGTAAGTCCTTTGACAAAATCTCACATACGCTTATTCCATTCAAACTGTCCAACCTTAAGCTGGAACCTATCTTCTTAAGTTGGATTTCTTCTTACATGAAAACCCGTTGCTACAAAGTGCGAATCTGATCTTCCTTCCCTGATGTTTTCTTAGCTACCTCCCGGGTCCCACAAGGCAGCCACTTAGGACCTCTCCTTTTTATTTTTACTATGACAGATATTGAAATAGTCATTAAACATTCCTATATCTACACTCGCACGCGGACGATACAAAGTTTTTCAAGACCATTTATTTCACACATGATGCCACTCTTCTGCAAGTTGATCTCAACAGTTTATCTGTCTGATGCCTGAAAAAATGCTTAGAGATAAATATTTCCAAATGTCATTCAATCACTTTTTCACGAAAACGCGTCCAATCTACTCCCCGTCGATACCTTCTCCATTATCAACCCATATCCACCGCTGAGTCAATTCGCAACCTTGGTGTTTTATGTGATAGAGAGCTCAACTTTCTCACACATATTGACGAAATTATACTCAAAGCTTAAACGTTAGTCCAGAGAATTCTTTGCCCCTACGTGACCCGATCTTTGTACCTAACTTTTGTTCGCCCCCTTCTTGAATACGCCTGTCAAGTATGGTCTCCTTATCTACAAATTCATATACATATCAAGAATCGAGAACATTCAACGTGGTTTTCTATGTTTCGCACTTCGTGGTCTGTCTTGGAATATCCCTTTTATTTTAAATCCGTATCGAGACCGACTTCTGTAAATAAACTTGAATGCGCTGGAAGAACGAAGAGCAATAAGCAACGTTCTCTTCATTCATCGACTACTTTCAGGGTCTGTTGACTGCACAACTCTCTACAATTCTATCTCTTTCAACACTAATTCCCGTAATACAAGAAATCCTTTTCTCTTCTCTCTGCCAACCCAGCGTACCTCTTATGGCTTCAACGAACCTATTATTCGCATGCTTCAGAGATTTAATTGTACCATTAACTTTTTTTTTTTACTTCAACCTCAGTTCACCCTGCCTGAAACTCGGTCTTAGTCATCCTTCCAATTCACTCCAATCCTAGATTTAAGAGCTGTATTTAAGTTAGATAAGTTAGGTTAAGAATTAGCTTGCATTAAGCCTAATAAATGAGGGTATTACCTCCACCAAAATTAAAGAATTAAAATAAACTGAAACTGAAACTCCGTCTTAGTCATCCTTCCAATTCACTCCAATCCTAGATTTAAGAGCTATATTTAAGTTAGGTTAAGAATTAGCTTGCATTAAGCCTAATAAATGAGGGTATTGCCTCCACCAAAATTAAAGAATTAAACTAAAATTTAAAAAATTAGACATTGTAGGTACAGTTCGAACAGAACAAGCGATTGCTCATGTGCAGCGTAGTTTTGATGATATGATCGAAGTGTGTCATTTCTTCAATTCAAATCAATTTTTCGCCTTTTTAAAGAATGCCCTTTATATGTACATAAATATCTAAAGATTCTACACAAATACATATCTACTTTGGAAAGCTGTTTAGGGTAATGCTTTGCGAGTTCTTCGGAAAATACATTCATCTTCGTTTAAAAGGGGCTTTAGTATAGTTGTATTGCCTTAATATTAGTTCTAGTAGGTTCAGCTTGGAAAAATTAATAAAAACCTATAAATAATTATTACCATTTACCTAGATTAAGATTATTAAAACGCATTATATATTTATCTCTTTACAGGACGTTCGTATCTGTGAAAATCGTCTTTTAGATTATGCTGCTGGCATAACTCTAGAAATAAACGACTACTTTTTAGATCTACACAATCATTTACAAATTGAAGAGCGTCGAATTCTGGAAGAATTGAAATTATTAGCACGTCCCTCACAAAATGCCATTCATGAGGCATCTGCTAAACTTTCTGATAGCCAAATTACGTTAAATGTAAGTTAATACTAATAAATTATTTTAAAATAAAAATTTAATCAATATTTTTTTTCTCAAAAGAATATGAGAGCATCCCTAGAAGGATTCCTTCAGAAGCCACCTCATAATTTACATGTAAATGCTATAATCGAAACGGCCACCACTCAATTAGAACTGATGCCCTGTCAGATACAAATATCCCAACTGGAAAAGATTCCTTTTGTGTAAGTATGGAACATGTAGCTTGGCCTAATGACACATTTGTAATAACAAGACCACAGATGTGGTTTTTATGTATCTGCCTTTGGAATTTTTCATTATCGAAGATATCGCAGATGTACATCTTCTGATAATTTTTCAACCAGTTATACAATGAACGTCCCTATAACTATAGGTGTTACCAAATCGCCATTAGACGGTCTAGTTACCTTCACTTAAAAGTTCCCAATAATATTAGCATGCTCTATCCAAGAACGCAACCACGCAAGGACAGTTAAGATTTTGTATCATCACGCGATTTTTTTTTTCGTACAAAGCCTTAATCATGCGGCACACTTCACCCTTTTTAAGTAAAAATTGTGGGGTGTCGCAAGTCGCACTTTCAAAAAAATGTGTACCAACCAATTTCAAAAATGTTAATGCTATGTGACATGAAGCCAAATACTGAATTTTGTTTAAAATTAAACCGCGACACCAAAATCTTCTAATTTATTTTTCAGATTTAAGAAACTCAGAGACGTTCGCAAGGAAATATCCAATTCATACAAAGTGATCGGAAACGATCCAAAAATTCACATCAGAATAACTCCAATGTATGGCGACCAAGCTCACTCCTTCGAAATAAGCTCAGATACGATTTTAAGCCCAGAACCAACTATATCTTACATGGATTTTACTATAAACACACCACGTAAAGCGTCAGTTTCTTCATCGTCTACTATTGCAATCGGCAAGAGTAAACGTGAAGGTCGAGTTACTAACATCATAAGCCCTGTACACTTTTACATTCAAGAAGAAGATGCAATAGCAGATATTCGAAAAAGATTAATCGATATTGATGGAAATTGCTTTCACGTTGACTCGGTTCAAATCAATGAAATGTATGCAGTTCTTCAACCCAAAACAAAGCTATGGCATCGTGGTATTGTCAAAGAGGAATTAAAACAAACCAAAAGTTCAAAAGACTTCGACAACATTAGATTCAAAATGTATCTTTTGGATTATGGAATTAATGAAGATAGTTCTAAGAAAATGCTACGTATAATTTCTGAGCAATTAAAAGCAATTCCGGCTGCAGTAGTTGCATGTAGATTGGTAGATATTGGTCCTACCGGTGATGAATGGTCTAAGGAAGCACGTGAACTAATGGAGGAGATTATTCAAAAGTAATTTTAATTTTTTGTGTTAATAATTTACCTAATTGTTGGTTCTCGTCTTAGCAAACCAGTCCAAGTAAGCATTCAAGACACAACGAAAAGCCCTTGGAGCGTCGAGGTAACGGTATCAAATGCTGGTGGACCAATCTCAATACGTGATGCTCTTCTGTATACAGGACTAGGAATCGACACATCTGTGTCGTCTTCCCAAAGGAATCATGCATTTTCTGGCATTAAGGTAATTACTAATTATTACAAAAATCCTCGGAAAAAATGTAATACCTATTTCTTTTCGTTCTAGCCCACACAACTGTCTAAAATGAAACAAAGTCTTTTAAGACCACTCCATCATAATGGAGAAATATTTCGTGTAAATGTAAATCACGTTGAGAATCCTCAACAATTCTTTGCAATAAAGGTAATGTTCAGTTAAAAAAAAAAAAATCTCTTAAAATTAACAGTTCTTTTTTCTTTGAAGTTCGCTCATTTAGACGAACTTGCTAAGTTAGAAACTGACATGGATATTGAATATTCGCAAGGCAAGCAAACTCAAATAATCTACTATGCCCAGTTGCATATGTGCTGCGCACTTTTTTTCGAGGAAAAATGGTATCGCGGATGTATCGAGGAGTTAAACGGTCCAAGTAAGTAAATTTCACATCGATTCTTTCCTAGGCACATTTCATTTACATTTGTTTTCTATTTTTACTTTTAGAAAACATCCGGGTACGACTTGTAGATGACGGCCGCACTATAACTGTCAATTGGCGTCAATTACACGTGCTCAAAGAACGATTTTTAACAGCTCGAGAAATTTCTATTGAATGTTCCCTAGCCGACATCCAACCATTGCAAGAAAATAACTACGAATGGACGGATAATGCTATTGACGAATTCGTTCGAATGACATCAAATCCAAACATACAAATGACCATCTCCTCAAGCAGTCAATTTCGATATCAAGTCATTCTGAATGTTGTCAAAAAGCATCTAGATGTTAATATTGGCGCTATGTTGGTCAATTACAAACATGCCTTGTCCACAGGCGAAGGTTCGGCTATTATTGAAAACGTCAGAGAATCTCCAGTAGATCAGCTTTTAATGATTGACAATCAATTTAAACCCATTCCTTCGGCAAATTCCACAATAAGAACGCTCAAAAGAACACCCATTCAAGTTATTCATATAAATAATCCTGGAGATTTTTATATTTACTTGGTGGAGCACATTCCTGGAATTTTGAAATTCCAAGAAACACTTCAGGCAGCTCAAGAGAATCGCCTTAAAAATGAAACCATTTCGGAAGACATCATTTGGAAAGTAGACGACCACTGCCTGGTCTTCACTAGTATAAATGAAGTTGCCTCCGAACAATGGTACCGTGGAGTTATTAAAAACATAGATGAAAATGAACCTGAGGCTCCTTATTCAGTGTTTCTTAGAGATCATGGTGTGGTTCTTAGTGATGTTCAAAGTGGACAGCTGTCGCCAATTGATGATAACTTCAAAAGAGTTTCAAATGCGGCAATCCTATGCCACCTAGCATGCGTCCATCCAACTGGTGGAATGAAAACGTGGTCACATTCAGCTATTGATGAATTTCGTCATAACATTGGCCATTTTGAATCTATTGGAGGCACTACTCAAGGACCTACGAAGGACTCTTCAATTCCAGTTGTTCTTTGGGGTATGCTAACTGAGACTAATGACGCACTAGGTCCTTGCACTCCGAAATATACCAACATAAACAAAATGTTGGTAAGCGCTGGTCTGGCTCACTTGGCTGAGAAAATTGATATCACCCGCCAAATGGATAAGTTCATGCAATATGAAATCGAACAGGGACAACAAACACTGCAAGACTGGTATGAGAATTTTAAGAAGACCCTGGAAGATCTACCAGTGTGTTCAGAAGACTACAATGTCCCAGAATTAGAGAAATCAAATATTTCGAACTATGAAATCAGTGATTTGATTGAGAATTCTGAAGTCGTCACCGAATGGCTTCCCGCTGAGCCAATTGAGAAGACTCTTTTCACAGCTTATCCAACCTATATAGACTACGATGCGATCGTGTATATGCATGATGCGGAAAAGCACCATTTGCTTAACGGGATGCGGAAAAAGATCAATGAAGAACTGAATTTGGGTCCAGGAAAGATAACTGACGAAAATTGGGCCGCTGGCCAACCATGTTTGGCCCGGTATCACTTAGATGGATCTTTGTATCGCGCTTTAATTCATCGTCCACTGCCAAACAAAAAGTTCGAGGTTCGATTTGTTGACTATGGCAATGTTGAAATTTGCGAACTTACAGACTTATACCGGATGACTGCTTTTCCTAACATTCCAATTCAAGCTGTCCGCTTTCATATTGATGGTATTCGGCCTCGAGGCGGACAAGAAAGATTTTCCACTACGGTGCTCGATCTTATTCATGGTGTTATTGTGGATAAAATGTGTTACATTCGGGTTCCACCTGGAGAGGAACACAAAGAGATAAAAAAATGCAGAATAAGTTTTAATCGCAATGATTTATCATCATATCTAACTCAAAACAAATTCGCTAGTGGCTTCGGCAATAAGACTAAATTAGAAAAGATTGTCAAAAAAATGCAACCTTTGGAATCGCCCGTGGACCATAATGAAAGTAACAACTCTGAAGATGAGCTCAGGGAATTTATGAAAAACCAAATTTGCGATCCCACTAGTGAAGAACAAAATTTGGACGCAGAAAAACCAAAAAAACCTGCGAGTATGTTCCAACTTGATGAATACAAGAGAATGTTTGATAAAATGCAAAATGAAAAGCTCTATCAGTCACTAGCTGAAGACGACGACTCAGAAATATTGGAAGCACCTGATATTAATGATAGTGACGAAGACGAAGTCCTTGAACTCGAGTTTAGTTTTAGGTCAAACTATTGGCATGCTGATGATAATCTTGAAGGTGCTCCTCCCCCCGCTCCACGTTCCGAAGCAGGATCAAATTTTGAACGTTTTGATCCTTGTGATACATCGTCGCTTTTATCCAACTTCAGCGGAATTGAGGTATTTAAGCCACCTCAACTGCCATCGAGTGTGAAGTCTTTCTACTGCGAAGTTGCATATGTTAGATCTCCAACTATTGTCCATATCTTTCCACATCTTTCCGAACTGGAATATCGACAATTAGAGCTAGCTAGACGAATTAAATCTTTGGCTCTCAAAACACCGTTGGTCGAATCGTTCGATGTGAAGACACCATGTTTGGCACGTTATTCTAAAGATAAGAACTGGTATCGTGCTATAATTCGTTCTCATAACGCCTCTTTGCATCTGGTCAAGGTATTTTATGTTGATTTTCTAAACACCGAGCTAGTCAAAGAGGAACACGTTCGTAAATGTCCAAATGATTTGCTGACATGGCCATTGCGTACATTTGAAATGCAGCTCTATGGTCTCAAATCGAACCCACGGCTGCGTGAAAAGGACGTTAAACAAGCTGTTAAGAAATGTGTGACTGGCCGCAAACTGTACGCCAAAATCGTAATGGAACGTAGAAAAATTCCTGAGATTTGCCTCTACAAATCTAGAACCGAAAAGGAGGTTGCCGTTTACGAAGATCTCATCATACAAAAATATTTTTGTAAAGAATAATATTTTTTAATAATAATATAACTTGAGTCATATAATATAAGACTCTTAAATGACTCTGAATTAATTTTTTTGTTTGTATTTCTTTACTATCGAATAAAGTTTTTAAGTTTTCTTATTTAAAATTTGTATTGTCTTTCATATTTTTTGTATTGTTCTATAAATAAATAGTACAGAGTACATCAAATTGCATGTACATTTTTTGTTGTAGTTTGTACCTCCTATTTTTTGTCTAGTGACAGACGGATCTAGGTTTTTTATACCAAATTTTCTAAAAACTACTTGAATCACTCAGTTCTTATTCTTAACATGGCGTTTATTAATTATTGAAAATAGTGATAGTCAAAAACTAGTGAAAAAAAAACTATGCTTTGGCTTGAGATTTTTTTGAAGCTATCAGGTTGAGAGAAAACGAAGTTTGCGATCTTATAATTCAAACGAACTAAAGAAAACAAAAACACAAAACAAAAACATTCAACAGTAACATATTCGACGAAACTTTCCAAACTCCCCGGTCCTGAGTGTGCTGTTTTTTGTCAAAAAGCATAAGCGCCCTGGAGTCAGCGATGGCTTGTTCTTTAAACCGGAGTTTCGATCTTACTTAGAATAGAAGCTGGGGATGGAGTTAGAAAACTCTGTTGGCTGGAATATTATTGTCTATTTGTTGGGTGCGGCGCCGCCAATATAGTCAACGTGTTTTGGTTTTCTGGATTGCATCGCACTCGTAAGACCTACCATTGATCGAAATTACAAGGTTCTACGTTCTCGGGAAGTGCTCCATAATTTTTATGATGTGAGTCATTCAGTTACGGGTTTTTGGGATTTTTACAAGTCCTACTGCCAAAGAGTTGAAATTTGGTGAGGCTCCTGTGTTAGATCAGCAAACAGAGGTCAAAAATCGCCCAAGCTTTTTCTTTTTAAAAGCAACATGGCTGGGTACTACCGTGCCCTTTGATAGCCAATTTCCTACCAGTATTCCGCATTCTAACATGTGCAATCTTTTTTAGCAGTTGTAATTTTTTGTTTTCATTATACTACCTAATCCTATTCATTTACCCTTATTCCGATAGTCGTTTTAATTAAAACGAGAAGGCTCCAGAGACCACATTTTGTTGTTAAATAATACGAAAAGGGCAGCGTTCTCTATGTTCTTCACTTTTCTAACCATTATACTCGTAACGATAATCGTTTCAATAAAATTCCAATTTTCGTTTCTAGAGCCTTGTCGTTTTACTGGCGTTTTAGCAAAACGACTATCGGAATAAGGGTGATTGTCTCCCCTGGATTGCGGTAATATTTGCCTTATACCGCGTTAGGGCACTTCTCCTTTTCGCACTTTGCAGGTTTTAGTTGCAAAAGAATTTTTGCACATGTAAATGTATGTATGTATATATATCGGTAGTACCCCTTGGAGTTGGACCGTCATGCAGAAGGTCTGGGTTCGATTCACAGCCGAGGTAAAAGCATCTTCCTATTGATACACTCGAACTCACTGACTGTCAAATAAAAGACGATGGATTTGTTTAACACAGGACGTTTAGTAGAATAATCCAGGAATATAAAATATTATCCAAGACTTAACGGAGATCCGTTGAATTAATATTAACTTCACTACCATCCCCAAGATTACACCAGTTTCCAGAAAAAATTATTCTAGTTGGTGGTTGTTGATTCGTTTGCAATTGCAAATCTTTGTATAATAATTAGTACAAATCGTTTTGAAAAGTTTAAGTTTTAGAAGCAGTTCGAGATATTGTGTCGGAGATGTTATAAAATGTGAGCAGCTTTTTACCAGACTTTTAGTCGTCATCTAGTCAGGGCCTCTTCCATTATTATTCATAACGATAATAAATAATCAAAATAAGGTTATAAGCGCTACGTTAAGCTCCTTTTGGACGATCAGTTGTTCCTTCAGTTATCAGTTCAGTTAAAAAAGGCAGTGTATTTAGACGTCAGTCCGGTGTTCAGTTGAGCTTGTATGCTGCTTCTTTTTTAACTGAATTGTTATAAAAAGGGTCACTTTTCTTTTACAAACATGGACACGCGCGATAAATTTCAATAAAATCGACCAAATTATCATTCTGTTTCGATATATTGAAAAAAAAACAGGAACTCGAATGACGACTCAACTGACAACTGAACTGAAAAGTATTTACACTGAAAACTTATGGAATTTCATCAGTTTCAGTTACAAGCTTCAATTTTTGCTTTTACATCAGTTTAACTGAAAGCTTAACTGATAGCTCAAGTAAAATGATCGTCTAAAAGAGGCTTTAAGTAAGTAAGGTAGTGAGGTGTCAATTGAAAATGACTGAAAAACCAATCGGGAAAATCAGTTGGCAATTGTTTTGGCAATTTTCGATCAAAATTCGAAACAATTTTGGGGTCTGTAATGATCATAGTTTGCATTCAATTAAGGTTTTAATGAGCGAGAGAATTAGTTTATAAATAGCCAGGTGCAGGTCTGTTTAGGTTAGGTTAGGTTGTTGGGCTGACAATTGATGTCACACTTAGATCAGTGTAGATCCATTGTGTTACCGGTGACTGTAATCACTCTTTTTTGATAAAAACCTATATATTCTGTTAATCAGTCAAGCCATTTTGAGCCATTGACGAAGTTCAATATGTGAATTCCTGAAATATTAGAAAGATCTTCTAGATTGTCAAAGAAGTAACTACCAAGCTATTTCCTTCTCTGGTGGCAAAGTGAAGGGCAATGACAGAGAAAGTGTGATGTGTCTTCATGTAACTCTTCATCACCACATCCTCTGCATATGTCATCTGTACTTAGTTTCATTTTAAATTTATGATATTTCAGTAAATTATGTCCGGTGATTATGCTCGTAAGAGAGCGAATATACTTCTTACTAAGTTCCATAATTTTGTCAATCCTCTGCTTGTTAAAGCAAGGCCATATTTTCCTAGTAGTATCACAGGTGTCAAGTAGACTCCAATTTTCATTGGATTTCTGATCCCTGTCTTGCCAACTCATCGGCATTTTCATCACTGCGTGCCAAGAACCTTAAGCTCTTCGCGACAGCAAGAGACAAGTTTCGATTTTATCACAGTGGCAGAAATCGCTTTTATTGCCGCTTGGCTGTCAACGTAAAAGGTAATATCAGCCCGTGGTATCGCCATCACTGATACATGTCTAGCAGCTGTTGTCACTGCCAGGACCTCCGCTTGGAAGACACTACTATAATCTGGGAGCCTAAGTGAGTTGTTTAGCTCAAGAGGTTCTGAGAAAAACCCTGCACCAACACCCTTGTCCATTTTGGAGCCATCAGTATAGATTGCTATTGCTGATTCACTGGTGTAGGGTTGGTTGTTCAACCATTCTTCTCTGCTTGGAAAGGTAGTTTGAAATGGTTTATAAAAGTCAAGTTCGGGTGTTGTATAATCTGTTATGATACTATCACCCAAATATTTCTGAAGAATTTGAGCGTGTCCTATTGTACTGTACTGGTATTAGTCTGGCTTAGCCTTAAGGCGCTATATGCTGCGGATTCTTGTACGAAAAGGTCTAGGGGTATCAAGTTGAGTATCGCCTATAACCCTGCAGTTGGTGTGGATCTCATGGTACCCGTAATTCCAATGCACACAGGTCTGTACTTTTGTCAGAGTTTTGAGGTTCGTGCTTTTTTCCGTTGCATTCCACCATACCAAATTACCATAAGTTAGTATTGGTCTTATTATCGCCAAATACATCCACCTGGTAATTTTTGGGCTAGGTCCCCAGGATTTCCCAAAGATGATTCTGTTACAGGAGTAGAATGTAATCATTCCTTTTTTCGCTCTTTCCTTAGTATTAAGACTGCAGTTCAATTTCCTATCTAGAATCACACCAAGATACTTTGTCTGATCTGAAATCTTCAGCGGGGTGCCTTCAATTGAAGGTATTCTGAAGCTTGGTATTTTCCACTCATTTGTAAAAAGGACTAATTCCGCGTTTTCTAGTCCATCTACTAACCTTATAAAGGGCGTATTCTGCTCGCTGATAGTGGGTAAAAATTTACCTGTCGCTAATAACGCAAGATCGTCAGCGTATGCTACTACCTTTACTCCACAATGTTTCAGATTAATGAGGATCGTCTTCATAACCAGCACCCAAAGGAGTGGTGAGAGAACTCCCCCCTGTGGGGTGCCTCTGGATGTGGATACTCTCATCTCATCTGTATCCCTGCCAGTTCCGAGTTAATTTGCCTGTTCTTTAACATGCACATAACCCAACCTGTTATCGAAGGTCTGTTAACTCTGATTTATAACCGAAAACGAATTTCAATCTTTACTCATTTTGAAGGAAGTAGTTCCTATAAAATTGGAAGACTGTGTCACAGTTTTAATGACCACCTTGTTTAATATTGCTAGCCTTCTCGCCGAGAAAACCTTTTAGAGAACAAACAAAAAACATAAATGAAAATCGGTTTTTATTTGATTGTTCAACTTAACGTTGGGTACTCTTCGCTATTTGCTCCTTAAGGACCAAAATACTTGCACGTTGTTCTGGGGGGAGCATTGCAATCTGTTCGTCAGATAATTGCAAGACTTGCATAATGAGTGCGGCCTTCTCCTGATCAGAGGCATCGCTGGGAATTCCGTTTGAAGTGAGACGACTTTGCAAATTCTGTTGTGCAGTTTGTGGTGCTGCCACAGGTGCGGGAACTGGCTGAACGGGATTGCCAGGTCGTAAACGTGGATCGCCAGACCGCTGGCGAGGATCTGTTGGGAATGGCACCGGTGCAGCCACCGGCTGAGGCATCCTCTGTCCGCGAGGATCGATTTGATTCGGACCAATTGAGGGTGGCGGAACGGGATTGGGCAGAGCACGCATATCTTGATCCATGTTACGACCCATTCTTGGGTCAATGCTCCGAGAATCTTGCATTGCACGTTGGTCGGCCATGCCACGAGGGTCACCTAGTACTCGTGGATCTACTGCACGCAAGTCGACGTCTTGATTTTGCATCACAAAGTTAGCCATTAGCGCTGCCGAAGATTGTTGTTGGGGATTCTGTTGCTGTATCAGGGGTGATTGTTGCGACATGAGAGGTATCTGCTGTGGCTGCCCTGTCATGGAATTAGTGCCAAGAACCGGAGGCATTTGGTTTGCCTTGAATAGCATTGTCTGCGGAAGAACATTCATTCAATAGAAATGGGGATCATCTTTTGGGCTTGAGAGTACTTACCAAGGCGGTTTGAGGATCTACAATCCGCATCACAACCATCGACTGGAGCAGTGCATAAGCCAGTTGTGGGTTCATAAGCAGCATCTGACGCGCTTCCGAGGGATTGTTCTGAATGCAGAGCTTCATTTGTCGCATCAATTCATACATTTGCTCTGGGGGCAGTGAGGCTACGGTTTTCGTGATGATTTCCGGCGCCTCATCTGGGTCGCAGTGGTCTCCATACGGATTCTCGACTTGTGGACCTTGCAGCAGCTGCTGCATTTCCATACGTGACTTCTCCGTACAAGCGTTATCAACCCTAAGTGTACGACCACCAATTTCATAACCATTCAAATTGCGCATAGCGCTGAGAGCAGTCTCTTGATCTTTGTACTCGCAGAATCCATATCCCTTTGGCTTGCCGCTTTCCCGGTCGAATACCAGCCTTAAAACGCAAATATTAGTTGAAGAATTCGTCCTCGAATACTTAACTTACTTTAATGACAATACCGGCCCTACTTCGCTAAAGATTTCCTTAAGCTTTTCCTCAGTGGCTTCGTAGGGGATGTTGCCCACTTAAGAAATAAAAAAACAACCAAGCCGTAGAAAGATGAATTTTTAAGTAAACTTTTGTTGATATTTACCGAAGACTGAGCGCATGGATTTATCCATGATACTTTGATCTTGATTTTTATCACCCATTTTGTTGATATCGAGAGTTTATTTTATTTAAATTAATTTTTGTTTCACAAAAGTGATGCTTTTAAAACGTCAACCGCAACCAGAAAGAATTTTTTGACAATAGGGAACGGGCATTTGGAAAATGTAAATGATGAGTGGCGATGTTTTTGCGAAGTAAAATGTAGTAGCCGTGTTTCATTTTATTTTGATCGTTTGACCCCCTTCACACGGAATAATTGGCCGCGTTCGGCTGCGTAACCCAGGGTATCCGGATTTGTTGGTGTAGTTGTATTCCCATAGGAAAAAACTGCTAATATCAAACAGAAATGTCAAGCTATCCAAAAATGTTTGGTATACTAAACTATCCAAAGGGAATTTTAAAGAACAGCTGACATTTCAGGTAATCTATTTTGTTTGTTTTGTTTTGTGTCGAGTCGTGTCGTTCTTATATTAAATAGATACAGTAGACTCGCGCTAACAAAAACACCGCCTTACGTGAACACCGGCTAATGTGAACATAATTTTTTTTACATTGAATACTCTGTAGCGTGAACACTATGAGAAGGCCCTATAACGTGAACAAATTTAAAATGAATTTAACGTACAAAACGTAGTTTTCTTTTCTGCATTTGTCGGTTAGTCGAAACGGGGAATCCCCCGTAAATGATTGCTCGTTAGTCCTGGTAGGTTATTTTTTCTTTTGCTGATATCCATGAATGGACTGAAGATCTTCCGAACGCAACCGAAACGAACGAGTGATGAAAAAGAAAGTGAGGACAGTACTTTGGAAAGAGCACATACCAGAATAGAGCCTAGTGAAGCAATCAACATTTTTAATAAATCTTTGGAATGGACGGAAAATGAAAACATAAGTCGAACAGATATCAGGGTACTTAAGGCTCGGTCAAACAGAACGCGTTTTCAATGCCGCGTTAAGATTTTTTAACGCGACGTTAGAGGACGTCAAACAGAGAGCTGTTAAGCAATGAACAAACAAAACAATCATTCCTTTACAGAAATTTATAAAAAAGAAAATCCAAAGAAAGATAACTCCTTTTTTTATTGATTTCAACGTAATTTTTTTTGTTAACCTAATGGATTAGGTATTTACAAACCGAAACACAAAAAATAAATATGAATTTTAGTGACAACATATGTCTAATTTATTTGAAAAATTTTAAAAATTGCACCTTCGTAAACATGAACAACTTCGCAAACGTGAACACGCTCGGTTTTTAATAGTTCACGTTACCGCGAGTCTACTGTATTTAGATTAAATTATTAAAATGCATTTAAATTTAATTTGCAATGAGAGTATCAAAAATAGAAGATACCGAGAATATTGGCCAGCAAATAATTGTTGGTAAAGCCTAGTACGCAGATCGAGCAAAGACAAATTTTATCTCTGCAAAATTTTACAAATGTCGCGCAAAAGTTTGAATTTGGAGAGATAAAAAATAATTTGAAAGTGTTTTGGGGTGTATCTATGGAACGGGTTGTCTTACAAAAGTCGTTCATACCTTTTGGGAATCTCCTCTCTTGATGCTTTCAAAAGAAGCATCAACCAACTAACAATTTTGCTTCCTATTTCTGAAATTAAAGAATCATTCGTAGCTATAGTGCTCATATAAGCTTTCTTGCTGGAAGTCAAATTGTTATAGGAGTAAAAGTTGACATAACACATCACCTAGAGATATTCTCTGGAGCACTTTGTATCACTTCTATAGGCGTAAAGACTCACTTTTACTTTAATCATTCTATAATCATACTATAAAATCACATGGCAGTAGTGTATACTCCAATTCCTATAGTACTGTTATAAAACTGTGCAAATATAGGTATAGTGAACCACGTGCTTTTGTACATATTAGGATGACTCAAGACTCAAGAGTACAACAACAAAATGCGTAATCTGAGAAAATATTTATAAACGAACAGCCGTATTTATTAGAATTCCCTAAACGCGTGAATAGTTATGCAATGCATAAGGACTTATTCATCCACTATGCAAATTCATATTTATAAAACATTTGCCTACCCTGCATAGTTATAATGAGCTTGTGTCAAATAAAGTACCAAAAAGTAAGAATCTATTACATTTAGCCTTCATAACACTCAGCTGTTTATCAAAAAACAAAAAAAAAAAACATCTTGTCTGTCTATCGAATTTAATAAACAAAAACGAAACTACCGAAAGCTAAAAGAATTCCAACAAATAACTTTGATTCATCAATAAAGTATGTTATTATCTCTAGCACAATACTGGAAATCAAATTGTTATTCGTTCCATTATAGCTGGAATACTCCTCAGACAAGTTCTTGAGGATACAATTCAATAATGCAAGATAATAATTACAACACTAACACACCGGATTAAGAAGGATGCGTGGAGACACATCCCTAACAAGTATATTTATTTATTTAATTCTAAACAATTTTCAATTCAATTTGTTTTTAATATATGTATTAGGATAACATTTTTGTTCCAATAAATAAAAATAACACAAAGTTTTAGTTTCAATATCAAGTCAAAGGCATTTTTTTTTTGTTGATAATCTTTATAATTCAATGTGATGTCAAAGTGAATGTGACAGTTCAATACTAAAATGTTCTTATGTAGGCACTATTCAACCTCCAAACGCGTTCAGCTTATAATGCCTCTATTCAACGTCACATAAGTTTTATAAATAACGATTTTGCGTTTAGAGGTATTATAAGGGTTGCATAGCCTTATGTACTCACTATAATGAGTTTATAAATTTGGCTGGAAATATAGGACTGTGTCAAACGAACTTGTTTAAATGTAGACTGGCAATTTTAAAAAATTAAGGGTTTTGGTCGAAACTGTTCACTCTTCTAGCAGCAATAAATAATAACAAAATGAAATGTGATTTCTCAGAAAAAAAATTTTCTTGAGAAAACCATTTGATACGCAAAATTCAAGTTTTTGTTATTGTTCGCATAAAAAATTGAATTTCAAAAAATATTAACCTGCTTTTTAGATAACATATTTTCAAAAAAAATATTTGACTTTTTTTCTTAAACCAAAAAAATATTTTCAGTTTTCAGTTTTTATAGAAGTTTTTTTTAAACTTTTATCAAGCCTCTCTACAAAAAATGTTTTTAAAATCGGACAAGCCGATAGTGAGAAATTCAAAATTAGAAAAAATAGTTGTATGGCAGGCACAGTCAGTAATATATCTATGTCGATTTCCTTTACTCATGAGAAATCAATTTCTGTGTGAAGATTTCGATCTCGACAGATTTTACGTTCCTTCACACCAAAAAAATCGATTTTTTTTTAAAGAGATCAAATCCCTCGAATCCGTATTTGAAGAGGTATTTACATGTATACGAAATACGCACGCCAAAAGAAAAAATTTGACAAGGGATCGAAATCCCTAGTGTGTAAAGGAAATCAACATTAATTTTCAAATTTTAATTGAATTATAGATCGTTAAAATTAATCGAAAGGAACAAAAAGTATTAAAATTCTAGGTGCCGTTTACGATAAAAATACAATTTTTAAAAACCATTTCTTGACATGACGTGTTTGGAAACATTTTTTTTGTCATATCTTACATATTGTATTATAAAATTTCTAAACTTTTAAAAAAATTTCATGGGGTTTTATTTTTACGAATGCATATAGTGTCTATGTCGCAAGATAAAAGTGAACAATGCAATTTGTTTGAAAAAATAAATTAACTTGCATTGATATAAAACTCAAATCATGCAGTTTTTAAGGAAAAAAGTATTTTTTTACAATTTTTTTTAGCGAGAGTGTTATGTATTGTGGATTTATTGACGAGTCTTTCTTCGCTATCGCTATCTTCTAATATTTTAGTCTTAAAAGCACCTATAAAGAAAACTTATGTGGCTTTATAGGAATTAATTCACGATAAAAATGATCCCAATTCAACGCTGGTCTTACATATACCCGTTTGGCCAAGCGGTGAGAGAGCAAGAGATTTGGTGTGAGAGGACCCGAGTTCGATTTCCAGATCTGCCTACACATGTAAGTAATTTTTAAATTAATTTTAAAAGTAAAAGTAGAAATTAAATCATAGAAAATAATCAATTCTATAACCTTTACAGAAATTATGCGGAAAAAGCCGAAAAACATGCAAAAAAACATCAAAATAAAAATGAAATCAAATAAGCACAAACAAATAAATATTTTTTTTTATTTTCTGCATACTCCTATAAATATTTTATTCTTGTGACAGTAAATCTTCTTCTTATATTATGTTCACAAATATTATTTGATGAGCTTTATAGCAGTACTACTACTCCTGTAGTGATGGACTAAATATTCTCTGATTACCTTATGGACGTAGAATCATATAGTACCTCTATCACATAACGATAAGTATATTTTCGGAGTAACACAATTTACTCCATAAAGGCGGAATAGGATTTAAAAAAAGTCGCCCTTTTAACTCTTTGGGGTTTTATATAACCCTTAAATGTGTGCAATAGACAGTAACAAGAAGCTTCTCTAGATGAATATAGAAGTAAAATTGTTAGTTGGGACGTTCGGCCAAAACTTCTTTTCAAAAAACACTGTTTTTGACTACACAGTATGTACTCACTTTGGAAATAAGTTTTCAATATTTTTCCAACGCTTGTTCAAGCGTAAGGTGACTCATTTCGTTCTGTGGAGGAATGATACTGACTTTCTTTTCGAGCGGGAAACAGCTGTTAGTGTCAAAATATCCTATGATTTAAAAAAAAACACAAAATGGAATTAGTTTGAAAGCAATACTAGGTGTGTTTTATTCACTGCTGCATAGCTAGCGCAGCGAAATTTCCCTCGACAAACAACAAGTTGACTGCTGGCGAAAAAGAAGCCAGTAAAAAAATGACAGTTGTGCTGGTGATAGAACTTTAAATTATTGAAATGAAAATGGCGCTATGCATTAAATTTTAAAATTTAACATATGTACATACATAGTTTTGACATCAGATTTTGATATTTTCTATAATAATGGCCAACAATGAAATATAAATTGAAATTGACATAATGGAGAGAGTTTGTTCGTTTTATTCGCACTGAATACTGCGCTGGCTATGCAGCAATGAATAAAAAACACCTACTATATGTTCCCACCAAAATTTGGCTGAAATATTTTAAAATTTAAAATTAATGGAACAAGATTTCATGAAGATTTAAGCGAAATCACAATGAAAACTCTGAACTGCGTCGAAAAATCAATGAAATTTTGCTACACTAATTTGAAATCTTAGCATCTTTCAGTTGAAATATTAGATTTTGGTTTGGTGCGAACATCAAGGAACGAACTGAGAGTTTAAATTTGAATTTATCATTATGCTACTGAATTCCAATTGATATTTTGGCAAAATATATTTCCTTCTTATATAAGTGCTCATATAAACTATAACGTTGATACACGCTTATACGAATTATGCAAATTTATCTCATCGTGTGAATATTTATTATTCTTTATAAGATGGTGCCTCCCTACAGCAGCAATATTCAATAGAATCCTATGTAGCATTTTATTTATTGTATTTTTGTTAAGAAATTGAAATAAGAAATTACCCATCATATATCATGTTGTGGATATCATTATGTTAAAGGACCAATATTTAGGTTGACATTTGTGTTCTTTCTTCAAAAAATCGTTTATTTTACGTTTTATTGACGATATGCATAGCAAGTCTTGTGCTTTTTTGATAATTCAATCATAACTGATATCTTCAAAATGTGTTAAAAATTTTTATAACATTTCAACTCCATAGCGCATTTTTAAGGCAACCAACAATTTATTGTATCCTATCGGTCTTTCCTTCTTTGAAAAATGACAAATGGTAAGAAATATCGTCTATTGATTTTTCACTTTCATGATAAATTTTCATTGCATGCTATGAAATACTGCAATTGAAAATATCTCGTTTCCTTATCGAAAAACTAATTGAATCAGAATGCACACTACCTTACGAAATACATCGAATAAACTATTGAGCTCTGGCAGTGCCCATCGCCGTCAATAACATAGAATCACCATTTTGTTCAGTTCGGTCTATTACATTTTACATACCACACTCTACTACAAAACTACACCATCACAAAAATTTTTAATCAATTAAAATAAACATGTCTACTTCACATCGGACGTCATTTTAATTGCAAAACTTTTTCAAATTTCTCCCAAAATTTATTGAAATTTTCCACTAAATCTTCGATAAATCGAAAATACAATATTTAAATTAAAGTGATTGCTAAATTCGATGTGAAAATGTGAACAATATAAGTGGAAAATTTCTTTGTGAAAATCGTGAGTGTGAATTTTTTTCTTCTTTCTATGTCATTGAACGAACGAACGAACGAAACGACGTCGTCTCCATTCCATTTTCCATATAAACGAGAACGACAACGACGACTTTTGTGTGGTGCCCTGGTGCCTCTGCCTCGTTCGACTCGACTTGGACGTTATAATCGAAAGAAGGAAAAAAGTTTCTTCTCTTTTCGTTTTCTGTGTGCTTTTTGCTTTTTAATCGATGATGATCATTCTCTACCGAGGGCGAAAAATTCCTTCCTTTTTTCTGTTTCTAATGTTTTTTTTTATTAATTTTCTGTATTGAGCAGTCTTGTTTTTAAAGTCTGGTTGAATTTTGCTAAAATTGTGTTCTTCCCAGGCATTTATCCAATTCCAACCAAACTCCAACTAAACCAACAACGATAAGTGGGCAAAGCTGAAGATAAAAACTTATTGAACTCTCCCCTAACTCCAAAAACCAGATCACCATCGTGGAGCTGTGAAAACCTCTTGAAATAATTCGGTTGCGCTTAGTACTGCACGAGCACGGTACAAAAAAATCAATAAACCGCAATAAAATAACAAAACCTTCATATCAGTGATAACTCGTAGCATAACTCACAAGTCACAAAGAACTTGGAAGACAAAAAAATATGACTTCACTTCGAAGAAGAAGAACAAATTTAATATTTACAATCGAGTCTTCGTCGTCGAGGCGAACAACGTAAGTGAATTTGTTTTTTGTTCCTTGCTCTTGTTCTTGTTTTGGTTTTTTTCTTTTGTGTTTATCCAAGGTAAATGACTTTTTGAAAAGAAATAAGCAATTGCCTGTGATTATTTGGGGGTTAATGATTGACTCTGAGCGTGAGCTTCGGCTGAGTCTGGAGGAACGCTCTCATGTCGTTTCTGCTTATGATTGATTAATCTTGCCTTCTTTTTTGTTGTTGTGCATCGCAAGCATGTGGAAGAAAGGAAGAATGCACTGGAAGAACACATTTCCAACTGTTAGCAGGTGGAAAATAGATGTATTCACTTGGTAATGCATGTGAGTGAGTGGTGTTAGCTCGTGCTGGTCAATTTTGCGTTGTCGATGTCGCCATCATTCTATTCCCATGTGTAGAGTTGTAGAGTTTTATGTAGTATTCGCAGTGTTTTGTATTATTGATAAGAAAAATAATAACAAAAAAAAAATAAAGTCAGAGGTCTACTCACTTGCTCATGGAAGTGTGCGGGCCGATCCATGTGTAGACATAATAAAAACTTGACATACAGACGACGTATGGAGATGTAGAGTGTGTTGTCACTATATTGACCTCCATCTCGGGTTTTGTAACAAGTTTATTTTTTTATAGAAAGAAGGGGTAAACGGGAGAGAGAGAGCTTTTTATGAACCACTCGCGAACTTAGTTAATTGAGTAAAAGGGTTCTTTTCCGTAGGCAAATTCCTTGGCGAGAATTCCTTATTGACAAATAAATGAAGCCCCAAGTGCTAGAAGTAATTTTAATTAAAAATAAAATGAACAACCAGATAGGTATATCTAGTTGGGTTTGTACTTGTATTTATACCTAACTCAAGATCCTTTTAATCCTTAAGATTTAATCATTGATACAAACATGTACTTATGTATGTCTATAAATGTAAATATGTACATATGTGTTATAGGTGTAATTAATTTAAAAAAATGTAATTTATTCTTAAAATTGCTAACGACTTAATATGTTCAGAACTTAAAATAAAAAATTAAAAGGCAAAAGCCTATACAAGAAAGCGATGTGAAAAAATTAAAATTTCCTTTTTTGTTATATTATACGCGCACTCAAGGGGCTATGAATACCCCTATAATGTTAAGCACAGTGCGAACAATTAGGAAAGTAGGATAGGATTCGAAAGGAGACCCCGATGCACATTGGCTTTGAATGTCTGCACATTGCAATGAGTATGAAACATTGAGCCGGGTAAAGCATTCCACATTTGTGTAGTCCGGCTAAAAAAAGAATATCTGTATTTGACAGTACGTCCAAAATTGGGCTCAAGGCTAAACTGATGAGCATTCCTAGAAGTACGAGTATTACGGTTGAATTGTTTGAGGAGAGGAATACAACTGGCTATTTCACTAGCGCATTGTTTATGAAAATAGCGGTAAAAATGTTAGATATGAGGCATTGCGCCGGTGCTCGAGAGATACATATGTTTCAGTTAGACAACGGTCGCCTATCATTTTTAAATTCTTTTTATATTATATTAAATTTCTGTCCAATAGACTAAAAAAAAAACTTCTTGCATCGATGGAGAAAACCCAAACACTTATCAGCGTTTTTGGCGACGTTAAATATGTGATCACTTAAAAAAAGATAGTCTGTGATGCACATATCTAGAACTAAAAGCTGTTCAGTCTCCTCGATGCAAGTGCCACTCGTAGAAACTGACATTGAGGGAGGGTTACGCTTTAGCCACAGTAAACAGCATTGAGTTTTCGAAGCATTAAATTCTACACTGTTTTTAAATCCCCATTGGACAATGCTGTCCACTTTAAATAAAAGTAAAACTCATATATGTAGTTTCTTTTTGCTTTTTAACCTTTTTATTAACAACCAAAGTTATTGGCTGTATTTTTATTTTTGGTAAGACATATAGCCTAAAGCTTAATAAGTGGTACACCATTGGATGTGCCATGTACATTCATGCAGAGGGTGTTGTGTTCGATTTTCAGCCGCGTTAAACATTTTTTTTAAGGAGTGCTATGCCTCTTACTAGGAAGAACAAATCCTAATCTTCACATGCTTGTCATCTAAGCCGTTCGAACTTGGCAGAAAATTATACGTCTCCCTCATTACTGGTAACACGCACACAGAAAGGGTTGACAATTACAAGTCACTTATGGTTCTAGTTCTTTTCAAGCTATTTCAGCAACAAATTTACTTTTAACCATAAAAAGCTCCATTTTATTAAGAAAACATAATGCATTATGACTAAAAATTAATATTTCTAAAAGAATCAAAACCAAACTTCTTCGAGGACTTGGTTAAATATATGCAAAATTGCCGGAAGTTAACTAAAACAAGGGTCTTTCTTAAAAAAAATATCCTTAATGACATACCTACGCAGTTTTATATTTATTGTGTTTAAACAAAATTGTCTGGGTAGAGAAACATGTTTATAACAGTTGGAATAAATAGGACATTTATAGACATTTGCTGATGCTAGGCATATGGCATTCTTGTTATCACAATAAACGGTGACAACAAGATTGATTTTGTGTTAAAACGAAAGGTTTATTTTAACACCCTCACTGAATCAGATTTCTCCAAAGTTAGTCCGATAGCCAAAGAATGTGCTTCGTGACGGGAAGATTTCTAATAATTACGTATTGGCTTATAGTCCGGGAGGCAGCGACAGATTTCATTACACCATTTTCGCAAGCTTAATTTTTCGTATATGAGTTATTCGTAATATAACTAACAATAATTTCATGGTCTTCCATCTCATGAGTACAACGGGGGGTTACAGGAGGGTTTTAAACCCCGCAAAAAAATTATGAACAAAATTCATAGCCGCAAACGTGAAACTTTTTCGACGCATTATCTGACACATAAGAAGTTTGAAAAATATAGTCTTCCACCTGTATCCCACAACAAAATACGTCTTCCACCCACGCAAAAATCGCCAAACTTTTTTGAAAAAAATTCATTCCCGCGAAGATAAAATTTCTATATAGGGTGATGGCACCAGTAGTCGGCCAGTTAACTTTTTTTTTATCTTTGATTAGCGTTTAAAAATCACTTATTTAAGTTTTTGATAGAGTTATCTAGACGAATTTGGTATATTTATTACATGAAACAAATTATTTACCTTAATGGAGATGAAAGTGTGATTCTTGAGTAGTCGGCCCTTGCAGTTTCAGTAGTCGGCCGCATAGGTATCTAGTAGTCGGCCTCTATTCGACAATTCATATTTGCATACTATTTGCAATAGTAAAAAGTATCTAAGAAGCATTTTAGCATTTAATAACTATCAAAACACAATTTTAATAGAACAGGAACATGTTCGGCAACAATGACCAGCACTCTTTAGTGATTTTCACAACACAAACCCACCTTTCCCAGAACACCCTTAACGCTGGAATTCTTCCTGGCTTCCTCGAACCTAGTGCACATGAATTATATGTGTACATTATTTCACAGTGACACGGACCATGAAGCTGTAAACACGTAAACCTTACAACAGAAGTTCCTGAGAATTTCAGACGGATGGATATTGATAGACTTAACAGGGACATCGAAGACATCTTAACTCTTATACCTTCAGACAGGAATCTTCTGGCTACCCAAATCGATGCAGCGATTGTCAATTTTAACATGCCTTATCTAATGCCTTGGACAAGCAAAAACAGTCTAGAACGTCAAAGGATAGGTACCAGCACCTTCCCGAGTACTTTCAGAGTCTCTATGCTCACTGCCAGCTTATAAGAAAACGAATCAATTAAAAAATCAAGTGACCACAACTCCAAGGCGAAACGCACCTTAAATTCAATCACTCCACTTAAACCGAAATAAACCGAATAATAACATATCTTCATTGGTATAAGAAAACATCTCTAGCGGATCCATCAAAGTGAACTGAATACAACCAACAGAAACTTACAGATAGTTTGTAATGAGCTACCGCAAGCCAACATCATGTTCCGGAACTCTATTCAATACCACAATAATATCCAATACCAGAAAAAATTGCGGATGGATATTGATAGACTTAACAGGGACATCGAAGACATCTTAACTCTTATACCTTCAGACAGGAATCTTCTGGCTACCCAAATCGATGCAGCGATTGTCAATTTTAACATGCCTTATCTAATGCCTTGGACAAGCAAAAACAGTCTAGAACGTCAAAGGATAGGTACCAGCACCTTCCCGAGTACTTTCAGAGTCTCTATGCTCACTGCCAGCTTATAAGAAAACGAATCAATTAAAAAATCAAGTGACCACAACTCCAAGGCGAAACGCACCTTAAATTCAATCACTCCACTTAAACCGAAATAAACCGAATAATAACATATCTTCATTGGTATAAGAAAACATCTCTAGCGGATCCATCAAAGTGAACTGAATACAACCAACAGAAACTTACAGATAGTTTGTAATGAGCTACCGCAAGCCAACATCATGTTCCGGAACTCTATTCAATACCACAATAATATCCAATACCAGAAAAAATTGCAAATCAGGACGTGATGCTTTTAAAACATCAATAGGATCTATAGGAAAACAGCCATAAATACAGGAAACCATCATCAGCAGTGATACTGAAGCTACCTCTCCCCCAAACAAGGTGGAAGCGTTAGCCGACTACTTTGAAGGAAACTTCACTCCGTATCCACCTACTGACTCAACTTTATTACAAGAAGTTGAGGCAACAGTTCAACAAACACTTCGAACGATCAATTTTAATATCATAAATCCAGCAAATGATTCCACCGATGTTTCAAATTTATCCCATCTAGAGAAGATGTCGAAATCATCGGTAATTCTAGGCCAAAAAAGTCTAATAGGCCAGATGGTGTCTCCTACTACATCCTGAAAAGGTTGCTCATGCAGTAATCGTAATGACTTTCCTCACAAACAGTTTAAACAGCTGCTTGAATTACTGTTACTTCTCCCAGAAGAGAAAACAGCGAGCTAAGAAGAATCGAAAAAAAAATGTCTTCTGAGGCCGGCCCCCCTTGTAGTTAATAACAAAAAAATATTTTTTAAGTTTTTTAGCGAAAATACTCAAATATAAACTATAAACAAATAAAAAATGAACACATAGTGCACCTACCTTCAATATCTTGCCAATTAAACCTGTTTTAAAAACTTACTTCCGCTAATTTTTTTTGTTCGAAAAAGCATACAGACACAACGAACGAAATCTCGACGCAAACTTTTATTTTCTACAAGAAAACCAGCAGCTGCAATTGAATGAAATTTTGCACCCAGGAAGAAAAACCGTTAGCCTATTAGAAAATATTTTTTGCCTAGAAGTTGAACGAAGGCCTTTACTATTACGCTGTACTTTACGACGAAGTGGCCGACTACTGGAGGTGGCCGACCTTAGGTGCCATCACCCTATGCTAACTCTTAATGTAATAAACATAAAATAAATAGTCTTCCACCTATAACATACAACAAAAGTCGTCTTCCAAGGATTACAAATTGCACACTGCTATAACTACTATACTATATACTATTACAAAGTTGTTATTTTACGTTATATGTAGATTTGTTCAATGAATTGATTTAATCTTTTGTCATGAAAATCGAGCATAAAGTGTATATTGTTCTGTGTGTTCTCTAATTAAAATAATCTCAAGGATTTTTTTGTATTATTTAATTTTCAGCATTTTCCAGGTATACATAACATTATGATATAGGAGGGGGTCTATCTCCCCCCGTTTAGGAGATAGGGGCAATTTTAATTCTTGAAATGCAAAGGAAACTTTGCATACAAAAAACTAAAATTGCCCCACCCTCCTAAACGGGACGAGATAGACCCAAACCTTTCATAGTTAAAAGTGTTTGTTTTTGACCTCTCTACAAAATACTGTTATCAAAAAAAAAAATAAAAAAAAAATTAATACAAAAATTGCATTACGGCGTATAAACAGTGACGTATGTATGGGGGCTATTTTTTGCTTGTATATTGCCCCTCTACAAGAATCCGTCATTAATTCTTGGCGCCATACTCATTTGAGTCAAAAGAGCCTTTTTTTTAAATGGACTCAGGGCCTCATATTTTTAAGATTTGACTAATTTTTTTAAGAATAACAATAAACTCATAATATGGTAAATTCAATTTGAAAATTCAAAGACTTTCATATCAATTTCAGACCTAAAATAATTTTTAAAAGATTACATAGGTTACGAGTGTACAAAGACGCTTCTATTTACTTTCTATTGGTATGCAAAACAAAATCAGCCTTATACTAACTTTAGAGTTGATTCTGATGGCTTATCTTTTGCTGGAACAACTTTATATTTTTGCGGCACTGCTGTAAACTTTGAGTAACAGGCCGAGTGGTATTTCATTACTGTACTTTTATAAGACATATCTTACAGCTGATCGCTATATAAATTATACATAAAAGGGTCAAGAACCTTCGGCTGGAGAAACTACTTAGTTTTTAACTGTAGTGTACATAATCATTTCAATTAATGCCCCTCGTAAGTGGTCCTTGTTAGAGTGAGAAGCACTTCTTACCATTATTTTCTAAGCTTTCTTTTTAGTTGGAGAAATTTAATAAAGCTGCATACAATTTATACTTCTGAGAGCAAAAGATAACTATTTAGAGGCAACAATACTGATACTGTCTCATTTTTTTCATTTGATCTTATAGAGGGTTGCATTTAAAAATAAGAAAAAAAGACCAAAGTGCGGTGCGCAACTTTAAAGCCTTGGAAGACGACTTTTGTTGTATGTTATAGGTGGAAGACAATTTTATTATATAGATCAGAAAAAATGCCTGTACGTGAATTTTTTGAGTTTTTGAATGAATGGACCTTAAACAACACAAGTGAAAATGAAAGAACATTGATATTAGGTGACTTTAATGTAGACTTTTTAGTAAAAAATAATTATGAGTGTAACTTAGTAAATGATTTTTTGATCCACACTGGCCTTGAACAATTTGTATCCCAACCTACTAGAGTAACTCAAAGATCCAAAACCCTAATAGACTATGTTTTAGGTGATCATACATTGAAATTAGAAGCTTTGGTTCGTGACGAGTGGAAAGTATCTGATCATGAAACCTTGTGTATTAAATTGTTTACGAACTCATTTAAAAATACGAATCAAAATCGGAAAAAATACATTAAATATACCCATGAGCCTTTTGTGAGTGCTTTAAATTGTGAAAACTTCAATAGCATAACCGAAACAAATGATTTAAATATTTGTGCAAAAAAATTTGAAGAAGGTATTGAAGCAGCATTGCTTAATATCACAAAATCGTCTAAATTACGTGAAAACTCTGTTGAATGGTATAACACCGAATTGTATAATTTAAAGATATCTAAAATTTTGTCGTACGAACGGGTTAGATTCGAAAATTCTTTGGAAACTTGGAATATTTATAAAATGGCTCGAAATGTTTATAAACGCGAATGTGTAAAAGCAAAATGTTCATATATTGAATCTAAAATAAACTGCTGTGCTGGTGACCAGAAAGGCTTATGGAAAGTTTTGAAGACTCAAATTCTAAAAACAGAACTAAATGAAATAAAAGAGTTGAAAATCGAAAATCGGTCAATTAAAACAGAAATTGAAATTGCCTGCGCGTTTAATACATATTTTGTAAGAAGTGTCAAAGTTATTCATAATAGTATAGAACAAATTCCATACTCTGATAATATCCCAATCCATAGAAGTTATTTCAAATTTAAATTGATCAGCATTCAAGAACTTGAACATACAATTAAATCTATGAATAAGAAAAAGGACTGTTTTGGACTAAATTGTAGTATAATTCTTGATTGTAATGATCTAATTTTGCCAAAATTATTAAAAATTATTAATCTGTCTTTATTAAATGGTGAGTTCCCAGAAAGCTGGAAGGAATCAGTTGTTATTCCGATTGAAAAAGTACAAAATCCAAAAAATCCAGAAGACTGTAGACCTATAAATATGCTTCCGACTTTTGAAAAGATCCTCGAAGAGATTGTGTGCAATCAACTAACGAACTATATTGAAAAAGAAAACATACTGTGTTTAGAGCAATCGGGTTTTAGAAAAGGTCACTCATGCGAAACATCGATATGTTGGCTTATTAACGAGTGGAAAAAAGAAATCGATAGCGCTAAAACTATTATTGGTGTTTTTCTTGATTTAAAACGCGCGTTTGAAACTATAGATAGAAATATATTAATTGAAAAACTTAACAAATATGGTATTCGTGACGTTGAACAAAAGTGGTTTAAAAGTTATCTGTCAGAAAGATTCCAAAAAGTAAAGATAAGTGAAACATTTTCGGAAAAAATAAAGGTTGACCTTGGCGTGCCCCAAGGATCGAAATTGGGTGTAATCCTATTTCTTTTGTATATAAACGATATCGTGCAAAATTATATCTGATGTTAAAATATCATTATTCGCAGACGATACCCTGATCTACGTTGTAGGAGATGATTTCAAGTCTTGTGAA
Source organism: Chrysotoxum bicinctum (assembly GCA_911387755.1). NCBI lineage: Eukaryota > Metazoa > Arthropoda > Insecta > Diptera > Syrphidae > Chrysotoxum > Chrysotoxum bicinctum. Next base: position 219,237,554 of record OU426988.1, on the reverse strand, counting down.
AGTGTAATGCAAAGTCAAATTGAAAAAATTAACAACTGGCTCTGCAAAAATAAATTAAAACTTAACGTAACTAAGACTAAATGCATGTGCTTAAATAATGGTGATTTTAATGCCAACATATTACTGAATGGTCAACTTATCGAGTGTGTGGATGGAATAAAATACCTCGGTGTTTTTATCGACAATAAACTCAAATTTAGTCAACATGTTTATATTCAATGCGCTAAAATCTCTAAAAAAATCGGTTTCTTCAAAAGAATTCGAAAGTATATAACTTTAAATTGTGCGTTAACTATCTATAATACATTGATTCTACCATATTTCGATTACTGTTCGTCGATAATATACATGTCAAATAGTGAAAATATAAGAAAACTTCAAGTATTACAAAATAGAGCAATGAGAACAGTGCTTAAGTGTGAATATAGAACACCAATTTATGACATGCTTACGGTCCTGGGATGGTTAAATATTGAACAAAGACTTAAATTTAATGCACTTGTGATGATTTTTAAAATCAAATATGAATTATATCCTACATATTTACAACGGAACGTGAGCTATATAACAAATTCGTTTTATAATCTAAGGAATACTGGTGATTTTAGACTTCCATTATACAGAAGAGCTGCAACCCAAAACAACTTACTATACAAAGGCATCCAACTTTTTAATAGCCTTCCTAATACCTTAAAGACTGAGCGAAACTTAATTAAATTTAAATCTTTATTAAAACCTCTTTTAAAGAATAATGCTGTATAATATTGTGCTTATATTTTAAGTAGTTATTATTTAACTATAACATGTTATTGTTAAGAGTTTTTTAAACTAATAAATAAAAATAATAAAAAAAAAAAAGACTATTTATTTTATGTTTATTACATTAAGAGTTAGCATATATAGAAATTTCATCTTCGCGGGAATGAATTTTTTTTTAAAGTTTTGCGGTTTTTGCGTGGGTGGAAGACGTATTTTGTTTTGGGATACAGGTGGAAGACTATATTTTTCAAACTTCTTATGTGTCAGATAATGCGTCGAAAAAGTTTCACGTTTGCGGCTATGAATTTTTTTCATAATTTTTTTGCGGGGTATTTTATTTCTAAAAGTGCGAATATTACGGTTGAATTGTTTAAGAGGAAAAATGCAACTGGCTATTTCACTAGAGTACTCTTTAAGAAAATAAAATAACGAGGAACAAGATATATTATAATGATGTTCAAGAGACGTTAAAGTATTAAAGTAATATCTCAAATCATTTTAATACAATCCAAAATACCCAAGTGAGCCAGAGATATTTAAACTCCAACTTTGGACGGATATAAGTTTTATATATGGGTGATTCTACAAACAATGGAATAAAATGATACAAATTTCGGCACGACATTTTTGGAAGCCAAAAGTCGTAAGAATTGTTCTAGTTGATCCTTAGAACGTCTCTTTGCGTTGTTGAAAGCGGCCAGTAAAAAAAATTAAAAATGACGATTTTAAGGACATTTTTTGAAAAAGGATGTTCAGGGGACTGAGTTTTTTTTTAAGGTGACTGAATAAATCTTTAGTTTTTTTTGTATTTTCTCTTGGGTACAAACTAAAATATAGAAATTTAATTTAATTAGCCTTTATAAACATACAAATTCATGGTTAATACATAATAACTTAGCATTTTATTAAAAAAAAATAATATATTATAATACATTTTTTTTCTACTTAGAATCAATTTAAAATAAATTATATTATTTTTAAAAATTTTTAAAATATTTCGTAATGAAGTTCGAAGTTCAACATAACTTAAAAATTCTCAGGTTTCTGAATAAAATATCATTTATTTATTTATTAGCCAGGGGACTGAGACCAGGGGACTGAGGTTTTTCATGGTTTTTGCGCAAAAACGATATTAAGGTTTTATTTAAAAAATCAAAAAAATATATATAATATTACAGTTTCATCAAACCTATACTATACTGCTAAAAAAGATGCCTACTTACATACAAATTTGTTTTGTAAAAACTCACCAGAGGACTGAGAAACTAAACGGACAATCCACGACTTCATGCACAAATGTCTTTTTCACAATACTAACATACGAAACAGAATCGAGTTGCGCCACGATTTTATTGTAAGGAGACTTGGTTCTTCAAATTGTCAGTGCTGGAAATCTGATCGACATCCTAGTTATTGATATTTTCGACTGTTTCAATATGCCAGGGGACTGATATAAAAAGCGGGGGACAAAGTTTAATTAAGTTTTTTTGTAATAAAATCAATTACTAAAAAGTATTTATCTATTTCGTAGCAAAGATGTATTATTTGGCGTAACTTCGGTGGGATTCATTTTAAAATGAGATCTGAAATAAGAGAACGGTAATAATTTTTCTTTGCGAAAACGCACTGGGGACACGTCAGGGGACTGAGAATCGGACACTTTGAAGAATTTTTTGAGCAATATAAAATAAGGTCACCCTAATAATATTGTTAGGCCAGGTAGATATCAGTGAGATTTAATTTTATAAAAAAAATCAGATTAAATAATTGAACGGACTTCAAAATATTTCTGGGGCCGCCGAAAATTCCATCGTTTGTAGAATCACCCATATAGCATGTAGATCAGAAGGTTGTACAAATTTCTTGCATCGACTGAGGAAACTCATTCACTTTGCCGAGTTTTTAGCAACATATCGTATACGCTCATTGTACAGGAGGATGGATCTAATGGATTAGATGTTTCAGACAGAAGATGAGAAAGAGGGTTGGAGGCGGCAAAACAGAGCCCTGGGGCACAGAAGCATTTATTTGTAGTTATCAGTCTTAAATCCTTCCAGTACTATTTGTAAAGGTAATTTCGAATTCCTTGAAGAAGAGTGTCATCGAAACAGAAGGCACGCATTTTTGACAAGAGAGCTTGATGCTTATGAAATATCAAAAACAAAAATCTTATTTTCACCAAAACCATGTAAAGACTGGTTTCACTCTTCAATGAGATATATCATCAGATCACCAGGGGACTTTTTGCTATGAAAGCCGTTCTGCCTGTCATTAAAAATCTTCCGTTCTTCAAGATATTTCAACTAGAAAGTTGACACGCGTTTCCTTGATCTTGTAAGGAAGGAACGTACATAAGTGAAATTGGTCTATAATCAGACGGTGAGGAAAATTCGTCTTTTTAAGGGACAAGCTGAATGAATGCTGTTTTCCTTCCACTCTGAAAGAGACCACTAGAGTAGAACAAATGGAAAAGCTTGCGCATTGGTTACGTCTTCAAAACTATAGTGGGAATACTATAAGGACCACGTTTGGTTAATGTTGACATGTTTCAAGACTTGAAACAGCACGAGTGCGAAAGAAGATTGGTCCTATTAAATCGTTAACGTGTTCACTTTCTTGGAGCAGAGAATTTGTAGCGAACTGCCTCGCAAAAATATTAGCCTTAGCGGGGGAGCTTACGAAGGAAGTGTCATTGAAGACGGAAGGTAAGTAACAATTCTAGGATATTTTCCGCTCGACCACCTACTATATTGAAGATTATGGGTTCGTTATAAAATCGAACTCGAGGTTTTGATCATACTTGACATTACTATGATAGGGAAGACTAAAACAAGTGTATTTTGTATGTCTGTTCGACTGTACTCTAAACGAATCATCTGATTTTCTGATTTTCCTAATCATTCCATTCCACAGATTTAAAAAAAAATTATTTGGTAAAAGCTTGTTAGATTAACAAAAAAATGTATTTTTGATACCTGTCATAGTAATAATTTTTTATATAAAAGCTTCTAGAAAGTTTAAATACATAGTAATATTGACAAAGTTTTTTTTTTAAACATAATATTTTGTAAACTAAATGAGTGATATTTTCAAAACTCTTTTTTGAATACTATCTAAAAGATATAAAAACAAATTTGTATATATATAAGAAATTTTTAAGGAACATTTTTCTCCATTAAAGCATTTTAATTTTTTTTGCGATATAATACCTACACAGTTTATGAAAAAAATCTGCTTAGAGTATTTACAAATAAAATAGACGACTGAATCGAATGAACCTGCTTATAAACTCCAAGTTGCTTTGAATTTTAAAGTTTGTATATGATAAAAAACATTCAAATTATTTATAGTAAAATGTTAGGATCCATGAAATACGTTATGTAAGGTAGCTATTGTGATGTGCACAATATATCCAACCAAAGAAAGCAGACATTTGCATCGTATTTGAAATGGATTAAAAAGCTAAAACCAAAATTCATTTAACCATATTCTAATCCCTGTGCATTTTATTTGATACTGATAAAAAATAACATAATATTCATTTTAATAGGAAATAAAAATAAAAGTATTAATAATAAGCATTTCTTCCTGTGAAAAACATTTGCAACTTTTAAAAAACTATTTCTTACAATTTTGTCGGGAAAGAAAGAACTAGTATTTTATACCATTTTTCTTTACAACAGCTGAACAACTTCTAGATATAGAAGCGGCAAGCTTATTAATAATAGTTTCTGATATCTCATTCAAAATATTACATTAAATTCTTTTTACAATCTCCTAAAAGTTTTCGATGGAATTGACATTTGGCAACTGTGCTGGGCATAGCAAAACTCGTATGTTATTCTCTCGCAAAGGCCTCGACTTGTGTTTGGAATCATTTTCGTGTTGCCCAATTAAGTGGCATTTTCCGATGCGCATAAAAAACATGGTGTTTCATAGTATACGTTGCTTTCAGACTTTATAATGGAATCTATTTTTTTAAATGGGAATAGGTTCCTTACCTGAAACCCCAGATCATAACTTTTCAATCACCCTGTTTCACTAAACCCTCACATTATGGTCACTTCTTAAAATAACAATCCAGATGAGTTTGTGTAAAATTCAAACGCGCTTTTACATTCTTTTTGAAAGTAAATATTTTAAATGAGTATTTTGAGGCTATGCAATCTAGCTTGTATTGCTCGACGTCCTATTGTTGGTGAGTCAATGGATAAGTGTAAATCGAACCTAGCTTCTTTTGAAGATGCAGTTGGGGTTTTCCCGGAAGAAATTGAAAAAAAAACAGGTCAACAAAATTAAATATTTTTTATTTTTTTTGTGCAGAAACCAAAATATGAGTTTGCTGAACTCGAATCCGAAGTCAGAAATATTCTACGATGTCTAGTTTTTTAAAATACTCCCGTTTGAAAATTAAAAAATCGATTTTTCCTTTTTCTTCTGTTGACTCCGAATACTTGTACCCCATAGCATATACAGGTGTTGACTGAAGACTTTATATTTCGAAGAATGTCAATATTTTGATAAGTTAACATTTTTGGCTAAATCACGTCCTAGTTTCAGTACATTTTAGTTTCAGCATATTTTTCTGGCTTGAGATTAACACAACACTTCTAAATATTTAAATTCACGGACTGTGGCGATTCGTTGGTTCCTTCCAGTTGTCTTCTGTAGCATTTTTAAAATCAATCAAGCATACATACAATTTTTGTATGTCTTTTTTTGTCTAAGTACGAGTACCTATCTATTTACACATTTGATCCGTAAAAAATACATGTTTTCGGGGATTTTGTTAAGCGTCTCAATAAATTTGTACGGCCAAATTGAAATAATCTTTTTTCACCATACATATGACTTGGATGTGCCTTTTCTCTTGAGGAGAACGTCACAACGATCCTCTCAGAGAATCGATATCACAAGAGATGGTGACTGTTAGCCATAATTAACAATACCTTTCATAGAACTATTTTGTTGGTTTTTGACTTTCTCATTATGGGTTTCTTTCTAGTACCCCTTGGCACAGTTGTTAGTGCATTGGACAATCATGCAGAAAATCAGTGTTCGATTTCTAACCGTTGCAAAAATGTTTTAGCCTCTTGCGACAAAGTAACAGATCCCACAGAGTACCTCTTGTCATAAAAAATACGCCTCATCTTAGCCTTCGGACTAGGCATAAGAATATAGGTCTTCTGCATTCCTAGTTGAGAGTTGTTAGTCATTAGGTTTGCGCTCTCTACAAGCCGTTGGCCTCTAATCTATTTATTTCATTATCGGTGTAACTTATTCAAATTTATTTTTGTATAACATCTTAAAAATTTCTCAAAAAATAAGAAAATTTTGTATAAATTTACATTCGTTAAAAAAATTAAGATGCCATTCTTTTTCAGCTCAAACTATTCAGGTTTGTTTTAGCAGCTTAAAAAAGGAATTTCATGCTTTGAAAATTTGTCTCCTATAACATTATGTTAAATTTTATATTTTTGGTTTAATAAGCTTATTATACTGAGTAGTCAATTTTTCAACAAAACGGTTATCCAAAACACATCAAACATTATCCAGAACTGACTTTGAGAACAGTCATTCCGGACTATGAAGTTGTCAGCATAAAGACCCTGTACCCTGTGATAACCCCCCAATTAACCTAAATAATTAAATGGACTAAGTACTAATAAAAGAGAAGTCAAATATTTTGCATCGTCATTTCGTCATATTAAATTTGGGTGAAGAGCGTCTCAAAGAACAAAGAAAGTACCAGTACTGAAAACGAATACACAAATAAAATTTAAGAAACGTGCAAAATTGAATAAAAGGCTTATCTCTTTTGATTTGTCAATTGTTTGAGTAATGTTAGTAATTAAATTAAGTTTAATATAAAAAATAAAGATACAAATTGATCGTCACTTTATGAGAAAATCCGTTTTTTAATACTCATTAACAGTTTTCATGTACATTTTGTTAAATGTAAGGTACATGGTTACTTCGTGAAATATATGTACGTATATATGCATATTTCTAAAACTCCATTCCCTAAAAAAATCGGAAACTGCTGAAAGTGATATTGCTTGGTTCGTGTTCTTCAAATCTTTTTTCAACAGACTAAAAACAGAAATTACCGACAAAATGTTTTTTTTTTAAATTGTTCAAAAAAGAGCTTCGAATATCAAATTTTATTAAAAACTTGTTTTAAAAACAAACATTTTACATTTAAAAATGTTACTTTCTTCTAGATGCATTTGCTAAATAAGAATTGAAATGGAGAAAATTTGACAGTGGTTCGAGTCTTCCGCGTCGTCGAAGGGTATTTGAATATATTTTTCAACTAACCACCTGCATAACACATATTATAATTTGACATATTCAGGTGTAGTAGTTGAAGAATTTCAGCTTAAAAGTCTGATTCCAATTACCCCTGCAATAACCCGATTTCATATAGTGTTATCCACATTAACAACAAATCAAGCAAAATGGGTGGAAACGTGCAATGTCCCGTTTGTACACTTTTTCTGCTTCCGGGCATGAATTTGTCGGATCATCTTGAAACTCATCCTAAAGAACAGGTCATAAAAGCCTTGGTTCAAATGAGTCTTAAAACTGAGGCATCTGAATCGACGACAACACCGGATATTCCTAAAAAAGCCAACAAAAATTCTTTCTCAGAACTCGATGACACTTCTCATCTAGCCACAGAAGATGAAAGAACTTCTCCGATATCGGAAATAAGTGGCAGTGGAAGTGACAGTGCAACTGGTATTGTGGATCCAGGAACGACAAAAAGAACTGAAAAAGAGGGCAATGGTACGTTGCTCCAATCCGGGCCGTCTTTAAATGTATTAAACAGACAAGGGGGATATATGTTTGAAAATAACAGTAGCAGCAGCAACAGTAATAGCAGTTCTTTCTTTGGACCTCCGACTTCATACTATCATCATCATCATCATCATCATCAACAACAACATAATCATCATAATCAACAACACCAGCAACATCATCAACAACAAAATGTACATCATCAACACCATCAGCAACATGTTAATCATAGTTATCAACCTTATAATGGTCTCCCGCACGGTGGAAATAATAATTTTACTGGACACGGGCCAACACATCCTCCAATGCGAGTAAGTTTGATTAAATCCAATATATATTTCTGAATGATAAATAAATCTCTTTTTTTTTTTAAAAAAACAGCTCTTCTCCTATCAACCAACACCCAAGCCATTGCAACCACCACCTGCATATGGTGCCGCCATAAGTCAACTTCGATCTCAAAATAGCCAAAATTTAATGTCGAACACAATTCATCGGCCGTTGTATTCTCCAGGAAACTACAACCTTCCACAATCGGCGTCGATATCAGCTTCTTCTTCATCGACACCATCTCGCCTGCCTCCTCCGCTTCCGCCACCACCTCTTAACCAACGCTATCAGTCGAACTTTGAGGCAATGGAGACAGCCTTTACTGACGCAGATGATACAAGTGCAATATCTCCAAGGCTAACTTCAATGACCCCACCAATCAGACCCCCTCCCCAATTATATCGTTCACCCCAATCTTCATCAAATGCCCAATTCAGTAGACAGTCAGGCTCCCCCTACTCAGTTATGTCAGGCTCACCATCTGTTTTGCGATTTGCTGAATCGCCAGTAACAGCGCACTATCTAGAGCGAGAGAATGGCGACTTTATTGTACAAGAAACACCCAAGCATGTGGTGGAGTGCGTTGAAAAGGATGATGGTGAATTTTCTGTGATCGAGCGGGTCTATCATATGCCACCGAGTGTTGTTCAAATAAATGAAGACGATGAAGATGAATTATCCGAACACGGATGGAATAGTGAAGATGTCAAACTGATTGAGGACGATCGTCAAAATGAGAATTGGACAAGTGGAGAATCCTCCAATCAAGGGCAATGTACAGACAGGGCAGAAAAACCACCAAAAAAATCTGGTATAACCGTACTCAGTGATGTACAATTAGACTTAAGTGAATATCTAGACCTTATGGGTAACATTATAGCTTCTGGAAAGGTTGCTAAAAATCGATCTGAATTGATAAAGGTTGAAAAATTCGAACCGGAAGAAGTGAAAGAAGAAGATGCAATCTGTCTGGATGATGATTATGATGCCGCTGCTTTAATGAATAACAATCAGAAATGCGAAGAGACAGAAGAGCAGAAATTACAACTTAGTAATGATTCAACGCCGTATTGCCCCCTGTCATTACCATCCGATTTTTCAAAGTTAGAATCAGTGGCTCCAGTGACAACAAGTGTTATTCGATTGGCGGCAACTGTGAATGCAAAACCAAGTACACTTACAACAGCTGCTACAAAGATGGAAGAGCCTATGTTTGAAGAATCCTCTGACACACTAACAACGACAAAGGTTGAGGAAAAAATGGAAGTAAGTAATGTTGAGGAAGATAAGCCTACAACTAGCCTTAAAATAGAAATGGAATCAACAAGCAATAGTAAATCATCTTATATGGATACGGAAATAGTTGGAACTAGCACACCTACAAACAAGACTGAGGAAGCAATTAAAGCAACAAGTTTAGAAAATTTACTACCCCAAGCTCCAGTAGAAGAAATTTCTACACACCCAACAGATGAAATACCAGCACAAGCTGAAAGCAAAGATGTTAATTTACAAATTAATTCTTTCCATCAAGCATTGAAGCGGCCTATAAAGAAGGGTCCGAAAAAGCTTATAATAAAGCCAAAAAACAAAGATGCTAGTACATCTCAAACAATTACAGAAAAGACGGCAATTTCAATAAATAATCCCACGCCATCAATTCAAATGCCAATACCATCTACCTCGACTGAAATTTCTAAACAAACACAGCAAAAAGAAGAAGTTATAATAGAAGATTCCTCACCACGAGATGAACCCAATAGTATTAAGATAGAAAGTTTATCTTCTGTAACATCGGATCCAATTCTTCTGAGGCCTTTGTTTGCCGACGCTGATGAAAAACTTCCGCCTGAAGATGATGCCCCACCCCAACCCTCAACATCAAGTTCAGTAATTTCAGAAGAAAAGCAAGATATAGAAGAGTTTCATTTGGAAGGGCAGAAACCCACAGCGGATTTAACGGCATTAATTGATGAGTGTTTGAAAAAAGAGGAAGATGAAGAACATCCTATGCATTCAATTTTTGGAATGGACATCAGAGCTAGTGAGGGAACTCTAAACAATGCACTGACTCCATCACAGCCGACGCCTGAGTTCCCATCCCCTTCATTGTTTGCAAAGCCATTGACAACGACAACATCTGAGAATCTATCGATCCCAGAATCCATGCTCCTCAATGGCAATAATTTGCATGAATCAGATGATCACCAACTACACCACCACCAGCAGCAAGAACACCAACAAAGTAACTCCAACTTTGTAGAGTATCCTTTTAGTTTCCTTTATAGTGGCGAGGCAAATCACCAAGAAGAGGAGAATAAACACAATATCCCTGCACCAATTTACTGTACTGAGGACTTCAACAAATATAGTGCAAGTACAAGTGGAGGCAACAGTGCTAGTTGCACCTGGTATCAGTCACAAAGTAGTGAAAATGATTTCGAGATAGACGGAAAAGGTAGCTACCTTGATTTGGATTCGTGCAAGCGAAGTACCTCGTTTGCAGCAGCCACTGAGGGTAGTATGCCAACTTCTGATGCACTGAACATAAGGACAGATGAAAAGATGCCAGCAAAGGGCGAAATCTCAGAACAAGAGAGCAATTGTGGTGTAGAGAATTCGTGGAGCCAACCGGTATGTTTAAATATTTTAAGTTAAATGTACTTTCAGTATCAATTGTCAATTTATTTTTAAAGCTTTACAATGAATTTGCCGTTCGTTTTCCAAATCCTTATCAAAATTTCATGTCAAACCATGAGAGCTGGAGCCAAGATCATTACTTTCGACCTCAGGATTTGAGTTCATCTGTTGAAACGAAAAAGTAGTTTTGTTGAAACTAATGTTAAATCAATCAAAAATTTAATTGCAATTTTATATTTTAGTTTCCCTTTGCGTTCAACCGAAGAGCCTTCGGCATCGGCAGTTATTGACGCACTCCCATCCACATCAAAGCGAAAGAACAGAGAAGCGATATCAAAAGTGCCTCGGAAAAAGAACTTCCAGTGTACCCACTGCAACACACAGTTTCCGCTTCTTAAAGAGAAGAACGCACATATGATTAAACAACACGGTTACAAGCGTGTTAACCGTCGACTGATTCGTGACCCACCGACATCAACTGTTACCACAGCAACTATGAATGCAGTTGAGCCCGCCGCACCTGCTTCTTTGCTACTAGGCCTGGATGCAAATGCACCACCATCTTTGCCAGTTGGCGAAGATGAAGACTCCAAAGCTGCGATTGTTAAAATCGAACAAGACAACCAAGATTGCAAGAACAAGAATCTATCCAACTTAGCAATAAGTAGCAAAAAAGTAACTTCTTCCTCAACGGCGACAAACAGTGCAACAAATGCATCGCGCACTAAGTATGACTCGATGCGGGCACGAGATAATCGAATGCTTATCAACTTCAATTTGAGTGCGCTAAATGTAAAAAATGAAGGCGAAGTGCACAACTATTACTTGGAGTCGAAATCGTCATTTTGCTGCTTCGTTTGCAAGCGGGACTTTCTTACAGTTAAGCTATTTGACGAGCATTTAGTTGAACATCCCGCCGAATGTTTCACATGTCACAAAAAGTTCACTAGATGGAAAAACTTTATGGTTCATTTGAAGCGTCATCTGGGTTGGAAAGATTTTGCATGCACTTATTGTGAAAAAAAGTTTGTTATACGTAGCGCTCTGGTGGAACATATGCGAATGCATACTGGCCAGACACCACTTAAATGCAAGATCTGTGGGAAGAGCTTCAAGCGCTATTCGAACCTAACACAGCATCGTAAACGACATGGCACTAAAATAAATCGTTCAAAAGAGTACGTTTGTTTTTGCGGTGAGGTTTTACCATCAAAAGCTCGCTTTATCTGGCATAAAGAGACACATGATCTAAAACCGAAATGCTGTCCTTACTGCAGAGATAGGTTTGTACATGCGAATAGCTTGCGACGTCATATACGATTAGCGCACTCCGATAAATTTGACTACACCGAACCGATGGAGTGTCCGATGTGTAAGCAAATCTATGCCAAATCCAGCATCAAGGCTCACATGGCGACGCACTCAATGGATACGCAACATGAGTGTCTCATTTGCAGTAAATCATTTAGTACGAAATGGAATTTAAAAATACACAATTGGGTGCACGCCAATCGCACTACAAAGCCCTTCAAGTGTGAGCAGTGTGTAAAGGCCTTTGTGCGCGAAGTCGACTACAACAATCACATCAATTCGCACAAACAAATTAAGCCCTACACTTGCGAGCATTGCGGCTGCAAGTTTATCCGCAAGTATAACTACATCCGACACAGACGCGAGCATCACGGAAACAAGAAGTTCACCTGTGACCTCTGCGGCAAGCTCTTCCATCGGCACTACTATTTGATCGAGCATCGGCGCATCCACACTGGCGAACGACCATTCCAGTGTACGATATGTGGCAAGAGTTCCACAACAAAAACTAACCACAATAAACATTTGAAGATTCATCATTCACGGGATCCGTTCACCTCGGAGGCGTAAAGTATTAAATATTTTATAAACCTTCTCCTATAATTAGTAACATTAACATAAATTATCTCTATTACCTTTGGTATATTTTTAATCCATTAGATTTGTATTTTAAGCTTATTTTATTTTGAGTTTTATTTTTTTGAATTATTTTTTGTTTTAATTTTATCAAGGTATTTTTTCTCCTACTTCAGTGCAATCATTGTTATAGTAATTTTTTGAATTAGATTTGTTTAAAATTAAGTGACACAGAGATATGGTTATATTAAGAACTGTGAGTGAGAATGTAAAAAAATGGATGGTGTTTGAATATTTTATTTTTTAGTTTTTTTTTGTCTTGTAAAGCCAAAGACTAAATGAAAAAGTATAAAGAACCCGTTAATTTTTATCACAATCAAACTTTCCAAAAATACTAGTTGATTTCTTTTGTAATTCATTACAAATTAAAAAAAAAATAAAGTGGATGGTGTTCTTTGTATGTTTAAATTTGAAGAAGAAAATAAAATAATTATGCGTGCAAATGTACTCGTTTTAGAAGTAGCTATCATGAATAATTTTGTAGAGACTGTTTTGTCATTTTTTTAGTAACTCAACAGGGAGACAGGAGAAATTTAAGGAATAATGTATTGCAAAGTACGTAAAATATACAAATTTGCTAAAAAATCGTATATAAGATCTAACGCAACGAACAAGAGACAGCTTGAGGTACTTGTCAGTTGTATGGTTTTGGTATTTCTCTTTGATAGAACCTTGCGATCGTCCTCGGTCTTAGTTGCAATATAAGCATTTTTCGTGAGTTTTTGGTTTCTGAACAAAGAATGGAACTCTAGATTTTGATGAAACCTGACAATACGATGATAGAGATCAAAAGTCTATGCAGGATAAAGAAAACTTGAAACCATAAAATGCATACCGTATTCACAGAAGGAAAATCACATTTTTCTTAAAATAAGATCTAATCATTTTGATGCATTTTTGTATGTGATTTGAAAAAAAAAAATGTTACTAAGGAAACATGCGATAGAATTTTTTTGTTTTATTTTTGACTTTATCTTAAACGACATTATTTTTCGATAATTTGTACAATTTGGTGTGGAACAATTTCAATAGCATTCTTTTAAGAATGTTCAAAGTTTTATATTTTTTGTGTTATGGAACAATCCCCAAACCAAGTTATTATCGTTATAATTTGTAACAGCAGCTAACGGCCCTCTTAACCTAAGGCTACCTTTATTATCAAAAGATATGACTTAAGAAGTTTTTTTTTTGTTGTGTTTGGGTTGTGAAAATAAAAGACCACAGTACTGAGCATGGCATAGTCCCGTGAAATCAACCCAGCACGCGCCCTTAGCTTCTTTCCATCACCTCTAAATTAACAAATAAAATTTGCTGTTGATTCAGGCAAGGGGTTACCGATAATTTCTATAGATAATAAATGTACTCTGCTTTTATCTATGAGCATACCAAAGCAAACAAAATTAAAAAATAAAAACGCACATTGAACCTGCTAAACACCACAACAACGGGTTTTATTCAAAAACACACTAACGCATAAACATGCACATACGAGTATGTATTCCTTTCCCATTCCCAATATTGCTCTCGTTCTAAGTCCTATAAATTCATATCATTTATTGAAGAAAGTAAATGACTAACTTTGTTTTGGGCTCAACTATTTTTTTAAATTTTTTAATAAATTTAAGGATACAATTTTTACTTTTTAATATTTTAACATATGTTCAAAAATTCTAGTCAACTCGAACTATAAGATAAAGTACGTTCGAAAATTATGTATTTGCCTGAAAAAATCGAACTCTAAAATTAATTTAACCGTGAGAGTGACAACGAAAATAGCTTGGTCGGTTTACTGCCGTCTTTACTTCGCAACCTAGTTCCCTGAAATGTTTCAGTATTTATGGTTTGAAGAACTTACCGAGCATGGGGAGATACCAAAGGAGGCAAAAAAAAAAACACTCGACTTTAGTACTTGTCTTTTATTTGGAAAATTTGAGTGGCTTCGGGTACCATATTTGAACTATATTTAGTAGTTCTTGAACCGGCAGGAATTTTTTCGACTTTAGATGACATCATTATTTGATTTCTGTAATAATTAATTAATGTTGATGTTTGTTGATCTATTAAATCGTAGGTTAATATTGGATAGTGGATATTGTATAGCCCTATCACCGTATCAGTTCGGGGAATCCAACGATAGGAAAATTTTACGTCCGTAATGCTTATTTTTTCATTGTATCCACTGGAAGTCAACGATGTTCATAGCGTTTTCGCTTGGTTGTCGGGAAGCATTCCGAATGCTTCTGAAATCATCATTTGGCACTAGATAACAGTTCTTCTTCTAAAAAGAAGGGAAAAGCAATTCTGGCTTTGAAAAAAGAATCAAAACCAGAAGCGCACACTTTTAAAGTCAAATTCCTCAAAAGAAGAATATTCCACACAGGCAATAAAAAAAAATTTACGAATATCACAAAATCGTTAAAAACAAGAGATATATTTGCATTCATATATAGAATTTATAATTTATTTTTTTTGAATGCAAAATCAAAAACATAAATAACAAAAAATATATATTTTAACACTTAACCTTTTGGAAATGTGGTTAATGCGTTGTCTCATAAGTGAGATTTTCTTATATTCGTCATCGACTGTACCCAAACATTTTAGTCTTCTTCATCATCGTCATTTTCAACTGATGATGATAAATTCGTTGTGGCAACGAGTTTACTAAAAGAGCCCATGAGAAATTCTTGGAAGTTATTGAGAAATATTCCTAGCAAATAATAGTTTTCTCCATGTTTCCAAATGATGAAATCTAAAAACAACTTCAATTTGCCATCTGCATTTGCCATGTTTCACAAATACAAAAAGTTTTGCAACTTGTTCGTTTGGCATTCTGGAACGGAAAGTTCATGAAGATTCTTGCGGAGTACCAAACGAAAACGCTATTACTATCAAACAACATTGGTTCTAAATATTATTGGTATCTTAGAATGGGTTTAAGGTGGAATACATTAGCCTTAATTACAGTCAGGGAACATTTTGCGGTAAAATTGTATAAAAATAGATATTAGCACTTATAATCAAGGCACAGAAATAATACTTTAATATTTATTGATTTATTATTTATTAATGTTTATACCAGATGAAGACTTAAATTAGGATTCAGTTAATGTATGTACATTTTGGCTGTTAACTTGTGCAATCTCTATTTTTGTACCAAATACAATGAATTTTGTTTATTTATATGCTTTAAAGTATAACATTTTTAATGATAGCTATTATAAATTTCACTGTCTTCTATCTTGAACCTCCTCCGCAATAAATTTCCTAGTAACACAAATCTTTCCCCTAAAAAATTATGTTCTGTAACTAAGAAATTCCGAGCGAAACTTTTCACCAATTTTCTGAAAACGGAAAATATTTCCCGAATACAGAAAAATCCCGCATATAAACCTTCTGATATTTAAACTGAATTTCTTCTGGTAATATTTGGCCTATGAATAGAGATATTGGATAAGGAGAAGATAACTATCATCGTATTTGGTCATGGCTTAAATTCCTACTTTCGATCTTGAGTTTTATTTCACAATAATTTACTTTTTACCAATTGGTACCATATACATTATGTACCTATGTATATATTTAAAAAAGGTTAAGGAAACTCCATTAAAACGTCTCTTCATAAATTATTACTACGCACTTTAAAATAATTCAATACAAAAGTAGAACGAAAATGTTACGACAAAAGTAAAAAGTAGACTTTAGCTGGTTCTAATGGTTCAAAAATTGTTATAAGTTCATTATAAGTTTTTTCTTAAAAAAAAAAAACAAAAAAAAAAAACAAATAAAAACGAAACACGGTGCAACGCTTTGAATAATAATTTTCAGTCACGACTTTACAAGATAAAAATTATAAAATATTTATTTTTGATATCGATAAATGAACAAATTGCTAGAAAAAAGAAACCAATAATATAAAAAAATCCATAAATGTGTGTATGTGTGTTAAAATAGATTTAAAAGAAATAATTCTCATACTCAAAAGTATTAAATTGAATACAAAACAAACAAACAATTTAAGAAAACCATTTATCATAACTACACAAAATTAGTAGATAACATGAATTTAAATAAAATTAAAAAAAACAACATATTTTAATTAAACTAGATTTAAGAGTTAATAAAAAAGGAAATCAAATTTTACAAAATTAATTCTTAATAAGTGTGTGCAAGTTCAATTCTAGCCAAATTATAAAATAAAAGTTTTATCATAAAATTTTTAGAATTAACAAATAAAAATGTAGTCTTTTCAACCATTTACTTATCTTTTTATTTTATTTTTTTCTGATGCTTTTTGAAATATTCTTATAAAAAAATGACTCGCCGCCTTCTCGTGAGCCCTGGTCCTAGCAAAAAAGAATACAATTTTTTGCAAAACAGATGTAGAACTGATAATACCAAAAAAACAAAACAAACTAAGTGAATTACGTTAATGCACTGCCATTTCAAGTGGCCGACTGGTTCAAGCAACAAAAAAAAAATAAATATACATCAAACCTGAAAGAAAACACACTAATTTAATAACAACACAAAAGATTCTATTTTCAATTGTGAAGAAGGAACAACGCAATATTCTGTGCCTAACTAAATTCATTCATTAAAACCATGTAAAGTTGTTTTTTTGTTTAAGTAAATAGTTTAGTTAAACTTACTTATCAATTTTCTTTGTTTTCTTTTTTTTTTTTAATTTTCTTATAAGCTTTGTTATTTATCATTTAAGATTTAATTATCAAAATTTGTTAAGTCGTATTAAGTCAATACAAATAAAATAAATAATTCTTAGGATTAAGACAAAAAAAAAAAGAATATGAAGATGAGAACAAAAAATAAATTAAAATAACAAATCCTCAGATTCAATCAATTTTCGTAAAGTCTGTTAGTTCATATTATTGTAAGAACAAATCATCATAATATTATTTTAAATACATAATATAATACAATTATTTTAATTATAAAATACAAAATAAAATTAACTGAAGAAACAAAATAAAACTAGAACAAGAAATGAGATCATTTTTACACACACGTTCTAACAAAAAAATAGCATTACTAAGAAAAAGTACATCTTTTTACTCTTAAATATTGAATTATTTAAGCTATCATATTATAATAGAATTATTATTTAATGGTTTAAACAAAACGAGAACTAGTTTTATTTTAATGGAAATTGATAGAGCATAAATAAATTAATAAAACTATTATTTATATATAACAAATAAAAACAAAAAGAAAAAAAAATAATTCAAGAAATTACCATACAAATATTGTTTTTTCTTTGAGACTGATATTAATCCAAGTGGGAGCATCCAGGCATTTTTGACCCATTACATGTTTTATATAGCATTCTCAGTATGTATTTTTTAAACCTTTTTTTTTACAATATGCACACTCGAAGGCTTACTACTACCTTTGTATATAAAACTTATAGTACTCCCATGAAGACGAACGATTGGGGTGACATCTTAAGTACATATAGCGATAGTACTTGTTAGATTTGTCAATTCAAAATCGTGCGCTAATCTCAGCGCCACCAACAGGATAGCGTTGGTACCACAAAATCACGCCTCATGATAATACTATAGGTTAGACCGCTTTTAAACGAAGCAATATTACCTTGCGATTTTTAAGCCCGTAGGAGAGAGACGTATGTGGTGATAAGGGTACACAAAATTGCTGGGGTTGGAAAAATTGCAGAGTTATCGTTCTTTCCTCTTTGTGGTTTTCTTTATTTGTCATAACACTAATAGTAGTGTGTATTAAAAAGTAGTACCCCTTGGCATAATGGTTAGTGCGTTGGACTGTCATGCGGAAGGTCTCGAGTTCGATTCTCAGCCGCTGCAAGAAAGTTTTTTTCAGGGGTGTACTGCCTCTTACGAGGAATTGACAAATTCCCCAAGAGTATTGTTATTAAAAAGTGCGATTGGTACTGAGTTTTAATAATTGTTAAATTGAACTATTTTTTTCGTTTTGTGAATATTTTTAATGGTAAGTGATTTGACCAACTACAATGTCCCAAGGGTAGTAAAATTTCTGGTCATTTATAAAAAATATTCAAAATACGACTTCGTCCTCAGTGCCAACGCTCATTATCAATGACACACCATCATATGTCAGGTCACCAGATAAAGCCAATTTGCTTGCAGCACCGTTTGCTGTTAATTCGAAGCTGCCAGAAAGTGTTATGACTCCTCCTGTACTTGAGAGCACAAACTTTTCCATGGGATCAATCTTTTTCCTTACTCGTACATCTTCTTCCCTCTCTAACTATCGTCCAATTGTACTTACGTCCCTTCTTTCCAAAGTCTTGGAAATGCTGATAAATTATCAGCTCAAGAAATATCTCGAAGAACGAAAGCTTCTCAATGAATATGTGAGTGCTTCTGGTTTTGATTCTGATTTTAAATCCAGAAGCAAATGTCTCTTCTCTTCAGAATCAGAACTTGCATTTGTTTTCCCCAAGTTAACACTTTCAGAAGGCTTCCGGATTCCCAAATAAAAACGACATAATTGTTTGAAGTGGTTTTCTTCAGAAATTAATTAAGAAGAAAAACATCTTAAAAACACCAATTTCACAAACAAAACTGACAATTTGGACAATTATTAAAAAAATAATATAATGTGTTTATTAAATTGGTCGAAGCGCTCGAGTCACGCTCGGTTCGGAGCGAGCTCTATTCCCACAGGCCCCGGTTGGGAAAAAAGAAAACGCACTATGAGGTGCAGATCGCACCTTCTAAGGCTTATGTCACATAGGCGCTGTTTGAGGTAATGTAAGTTTTCATAAAACATATATGACAAAAAAATAGCATAGTAGGTATTAATTTGCGATAAATAATTCATTTTCAATTTCCAGGTTTAAGGTACTGTGTTTCAACAAAAAATGGATTAAAAAACGAAGAATGATCAAAGATAGTTCCATTTATTCTACCCATTGTAATATTCAAAAATCCAAGACCAATGGCTTTGGCACATTTTTTAAACTCTTATTTTATTTTTTTAATGATCAGATTGTGGTAATCATTTTAAAGGCAATTCCAACCATTCGAAAAATAAAAATACTTGTTTAATCTCTTAGTTTTTAAATTTATTTGTTGAATACCTAAATGTATCAGTACATTTTATCTCTGTGCTCGTAGCGCTTGTTTCACAAAATCATAGTAAAATTTTAATTCGACTACTTTGGACCTTTTCGCCATTAACAACCTAGTGCAAAAATACATACATATATACAGCTATGGACAAAGAAATAGCACACTTATCATTTTTCTTAATAAAATTAAATTTACTAGCCGACCCAGCTCTCGAAATTCGAGTGCCAATTTATTTATTATTTATTATTTATATTATTGGCAGTGTTTTCAAGCAAATTTATTAAATTAAATTTTATTTTATGTAATATGCAAAGTGTTCGACAGTGCAAAAACAAAAATGACCCACAGTGTGTAAACGCGTGTCTCAAGTATATTCTGCACATCTCCGTAACTGTGGCTTTCCAACCATATAAAATTTATCGAAATCGGTTAAATACTTTTGGAGAAAAGTGTACCACAAAAAACATGTTTGCCGTTTTATTATATGATTTTCGATTTTTGAACTTAAATACTTTATTTCTTATTTTATTACATGAACTGACTTTTATAAGGATCAATTGAATTAATTAATTATGTAGAACGTATTTAATTTCAAATCAATTTTTAAACAATTTATTTTAAGTGATGACCATATTATTTGTAGACAAAGAAACAGCACACCTGTTATAATCATTCTAGAAAACTTTTTTGAACGAAAAGTTCTTAAAATTTTTAATAATTTGGTACTGCCATGTTAATACTTGGTTGGTTGACCATGATTTTTTAAAGTTGCTTGGCACCTCTGTGGTAAGCTATCAACCAACGCTTGACATCTACTTTGCGGTATTGAGTACCAAGCATTTTGTATTCCTTCCCAAAAATCGTTAAAATTTTTATATTTTGTTTGCCCAATTTTTACCTTAACATCATACCATAAGTGTTCTATTGGGTTAAGATCGGGACTTTGAGCTGGCCAGATAAGAACATCGATTTGTTCGTCTGTAAGCCAATCTTTTACCAATTTCGATAAGTGTTTGGGGTCATTATTAAGCATAAATATCCAATTTACTGGCATGAACTCAAAGGAACATGGTTGCATGGTGTCCTTTAGTATATTAAGATACGAGAATTTGTCCATTCTTCCATCAATCCTAACCAATGGGCTCACTCCATACCAGGAAAATGCGCCCCAAACCATCAAATTTCCTCCTCCCTGTTTTACCGTCTTCAAGGTATACTTTGGGTTGTAAGCTTCAGTCGATGGACAAACGTTTTGCCATCAGGTCCAATACTGTTAGCCTTTGTTTCATCGCTCCAAAGGACTCTTCCAAAACTGTATGTTTTTGTTTTGATGTTTTTTTAGCAAATGTCAGGCGATCTCTGATGTTTTTTTTTTTGACAGCAACGGTTTTTTTCTGCTCACGCGCCCATACAGCTTAACATCATTAAGTCTTCTTCTTAAGAGCTTGCTTGAGACGTTCAAACCGAATTCTTCGTTTATTTCAGCCATAATGGTACGAGATGATTTAAAAGGGTCACACTTGCATTTTCTTGATATCGCTCTATCCACTCGTATTGATGTTTTACCAGGGGGCCGGCGGCGTAATTTATTCTCAAAGCTTAAGTTTTGATTTCGTCTTACCAAATAAATTGCATTATACACCATTTAACGGGAACAGTTGAGGATTTTGGATATTTGGGAAGGGTTTTTTCCATCTCGGTGAAGATCAAAACCAATTTTTCTTTTTTCCGGAGCACAGTGAACTTTTCTGTCCATTTTGTTTTCAATATTTTTTGATTTAATGATAAAAATTAAAATATAGCACTTTCTTTCACAACTTTCAAACGTGAAATAAAGTTTTAACGGTTAAAAATATAATGTGCTATTACTTTGTCCAGAGTAAGAAAGTATGAATAGGTGATTGCAAGAGAATCTTAACAATATTACGGTACTTTTAGGTTCTATTTGTCATCATCAGTTTGTGTGCACAACATATTTAAAAAAAAAACATCAGACACATTCCACATAACGGTAAATTCAAATCATATATGCATATACTCGTATGTACTTTTCAAAAAATCTTAATACAATAGTTTAGACTTATGAATTGTTGATAAGAAATTTAAGTATTTAGGCTCACAACAAACGCATACACTTTACTTTTTCTTCTGCGAAAACCGTCATAAGCATGAATGGTGAAATTAAATATTTAAGTTTTGTTAAAGCTAATGAGCATTAATAGACAGACGAAGTGTGGAATGCTTACTTACTCACTAATTAATATTCGCATTTAAAACTAAACAAAAAACGCTTACCTTAGAAAATACGTGTAAGCACACCACACTTTGTTTCGTAGGCTGAAGTTTCGCTCGTTTAGTTTTCATGTTAACTACCAAAGTAAGTATTAAACTTATGTTTTTTAATACATTCTTTATTTAAACTCTAAAATAATAAAACCAAGTGTTATAATTTCTGTTAAATGTTTTTTTTTTCACGGCTGTACTACTGACAACAACTATACCTACATGACGGATTTGCATTTGCTTTGTGGAACGGTATTTTGTGTTGTTATTCAGCAAACAACTCGTAGGTTTTAACTTGTTCATAATAGATTTCTCCAGCAAATAAAAGTGTGTTTAATAAATCACAGATCTCCTGTTAAACAACAGACTACTTTGATAGATAAAATTGATCTCCATTAAATCAATCCAAGAGTTCGAACTCATTTGATTATAATAATGTTCACTATTGAGAACAATCTACTAATTTAAAATTTTAGTTATTTGTTTTAAATTAACTCCGGCATAGCGGAAGAACTTTTTTTCGCAAAGCGATAGCTTTAGTAGAATTCTTTCGAAACCGATGGTTTGAAAAGTTTTCAGGTTCCAATGGTCGTAGGGAGTTCCAACCTAGGGAAGTTCTAGGAATGACTATCCGTTTTACTAAACAAGCAGCCTGAGAAGTGGTCTTTGTTCAACATAACATAATACAATACAATATCTAATAAGCAAAAGCACCGCTTGAGATAGTGAAACTGGATTGGGTGCTTTAATTACAACAAACCTCTTCTATTAGCCAAAGAAAAAAAATAAACTTGAATATTTTTTCGAACTTTGTCTATTTATAAATTATATTTGACTTTAATATTTAGTATTTTATTACACATTTAAGTTTTTAATTTTCTCTCTTACGTTATATAATATTTTACATTGAAATATTTTATTAGTTAAATTGTATTCAATTAATATCGAATAATTTAATCGTAAATTTAAAAAGTTTTCCTTTGTCCTCAATTTAATTTTCGTATTATTATTTTTTTATCTATGTATGTAACAAAATATATTTTGCAACCTAACATGGATATGCGCATTACTCGAATTAAAAATATAAATAAAGGAAATTTAAGTTTAACAAATAAAACAGATTAAAACAAATTTAAGATTTAAAAAAATACACAATACTCAGCAGACTTTCCTAATTTGTTGCTATGCTTTGGAAAATTAAATTTTAGTCGCTTAATTTTACATAATAGCACTTCCGTATTTTATTTTGTTTTAATGAACTTAACAAATGTGAATTATCTTTATTTTATTATTGAGTTGAAGTTACTCTAAAGAACGGTCATTTAATTATTGAGAATCAATAAATTTTTTTTTTTGTTATTTGCAAACTCTTTAACATTCATAAAATAGTCGGTGATCTTTAGTCTGCGATTGCTGTGTATGGTAAGCTGCTGTGTTTTGGTTTTGTTTTGTTGATAAACACTTTGATGGCTCCATTGAAATCAGCACTGACCAGAACATATCCACAACCTTTCTTTCGTTGTTCAACCAAAGGGTCGGGTTGATTGTTTTGTGTCTAAAATAAATTTTAAAAAAGTTAAATATATAATTCGCAGACAATTTAATATCATCAAACCTTTTCGTACGAAATCTCATCAGGTTCTGGTTTGATGATGGCCTCTGGATGAGGAGCAAAGATTGCACAGTTGACTGTTGCATTATGTGCTTTAATACCTTCCCAAAAGTCACTGCGATCTCGACGAACCTGCAATCCAAGACACTACGTTAAACGAGAATATAATAATACAACATTTTAATTGCTTTACATACCGAACTGAGTTTTGAGTAATCGTGGTTGGTTTTCCAAATGTAAATGCATTGGTTTTCGGAGCCGGCTACAATATATTTGCCATCATGGCTGAAAGATGCTTTAATTTGAGACGAAACATTCACATAGCCCTTATATTTGCAACTCAAATTAAGATCACGTAAGTCATACAATCGGACGCGACTATCATTCGAGGTAACCAAAATTTTATCCTCGCCTGGCATAGGCTCAATACCGCTAATCTTCCGACCTATACGATTCTTACCACGAGTCGATCGCACGTGAATCTGAGTGTGATACTTCAACTGATCGGTGTTGTAAAAAATGCATCGGCCGTCATAGGATCCAACTACTGCGAACTGACCATTCTGACAGAAATTCGCTGCTGTAATCAATTTTGTTTGTCCATCCACTTCGTTCCAAAGGGCCACTTTCTTGTCGGGAATATTCCATAGTCGAAGTTTTCCGTCCAAACTGCCACTCAAAAAGTAGCGATCGTCACGTGGATGGAATGCAATCGCTGTTACGAAATCAATGTGCTGGAAACAACAAAGGCACTCTTTGCGCGAAATGTGCCATAAACGGACTGTTTTGTCCATGGAACTTGATAAAATAAAATAATTCTTTGACCAAGAAACATCGAGAAGATCAGAAGTATGTCCAATGTAAGAGCAAAACGCTTTTGGCATAAAAGGTCCAGTGCATTTTTCAGCGGCTGTGGCCATTGCAATGGCTTCTTCAGCCGAATGTTGTGACACCAGAGACTCTTGAGACGGAGTAGGTGAGGATTTTTGATCTGCATTATATTTCGTGCGCATATCCTTTTTGAAAGAAACATGCAAATGAATATTATATATTTATCAAAAAGCTTATTTCTTACTTGAAAAAAAGGGTAAGCGTCCTTAAGTACCCAAATGCGAAGCACCTTGTCCTGACCAGCAGTTGCTAAAAGGCGCCCACATGAGCTAAATTTCATGCACCACACGGCACCGGTATGTTCTCCAGACAAATCCTAGAAAAAGATTATAAATAAATAACTAACTAATGTATGTAATTCTTATTGGTATAATCTTCCCAACCTGAACGTGCTGCAACTTCGTAAACTCATACGGACCCTTATTCGTACTAGATGCTTTTATCTTTATATTAATCTCCGGATTCATAACATCCTCGATATCGGCCACATCCTCTTTGTGCCGTGCATGAGACACCTCTGAAGCAAGTGACTTTGCCTTATCTACAGTCTTACGCATTGTTGACCCAAAGAACCGCTTGATTTTAGCGGTTTTCTTTTTCAAACGATTGCCATCCTCTGTTTCACATTCTTCTTCGTCAGGTGCCACTTCACTGCTTGCCGGAATTCCAA
The DNA here is from genome assembly GCA_911387755.1 of Chrysotoxum bicinctum. NCBI lineage: Eukaryota > Metazoa > Arthropoda > Insecta > Diptera > Syrphidae > Chrysotoxum > Chrysotoxum bicinctum. The sequence continues at coordinate 219,212,527 of OU426988.1, read as the reverse complement.
TAACACTCTCTTCGTCTGATTCTTTTTGCATCACCTCCAGATGGCTGGTTAGTTTTAGAATATGCAATGATAGAGGATTCCAGCCTTCAGGGACGGGTGGTGGTTTTACTGAGGATAAAGGCATATTCTCTCCTGTATCCAAATTTTTTACAGGAACTTGTTCCAGGATTTCAAAATCTGTTAATTGTTTACCAGAGTCTGTGCGAGTACGGACATAGATGTTCATTTGCTTTAAAACATCCTCATCACCGGCTGACTTCCGACGTTCCTTTTCACTGCTAGATCTATAGATGAGTGATGGATACCTGATGGTCATAAAAGAAAACACATTTTTTATTAGAAACTTTCGAAATTGTTTCGATTCACGAAACTACTACTAAAAACTAGCATAGAATTTTGGCTCTCTAGGAGAGCCATCAGGTTGTTCGATTCAATTCAACTCCTGCAAATCTTGTATACAATAATAAATTCTAGAACTAAGGCCATAAGAAAAAAATATATGCACATAAGCAACCAACTTGTTTCGCAGAGTCCGTGGAACACGCAATCGAACAACTTGGTAAAGAATAAATAAATCGAAAGACCTGCAATTAGCGAAAAAGGGTTTAGTCTTAATGAGAAAGCGAAAACAAATTAAGCTTTTAGCAATTACAACAATTTTTTATTTAATTTAAGGTATTTTGTCTAATTAACTTTCAAGTAAATCTCAACCGGCGAGTGTTTATATGTTACTGAACTTATTTAGGTGAATTCAAAACAGAAGGAGCGACCACTTTTATCAGCAAAGATATGACAAGCTATTATGTAAAAGACTGACTATCGAAAGACTGCAGATGTACATAGGCTGAAGCAAACCAGATAAGATTATGATTTTGTAGATTATCATTGAAAGGAGGGCATTACCGGAAAGATGTAATATAAAAGTGGAAGTAAATTTTGATTCTGTTCGAAAATTTTTGTTTGTTTTTTTTTTTTATTTTAAACAATAGATAAGAATTACATATGTAGGTAGCATTTAAAGAAAATACAGCATATTGAGGTCAAAGACAATTGAAAATGCATGCAGCTTTGAAGCTACAATGGCTTTTGAAAAAGTTTTTTAACAAAATTTTTGAACTCGAAAGACTTTAACTATTAAATCTCTGGACTCTTTCTCTGCCAGCTCTAAAACAGTCCCAAACGACCATTCAACTCTTGTTAAGATGGCGCACTAGTTCAACATTCACCCTTTTTGGAAAGCTAATGAACTCGCTAAAAGTGAAACAACAACCTATTTCACAAATAGGACAGATAATGGTACATGTACATGTACATGGTACATGTTAAAGAATGTTAAAGCAAGATGCTGTTAAGAGTAGAAACCTTAGGTGGATCAATATCAACACTTGGTTGACGATAAAAAAAGATCTGGCCAACGCTGAATCTGAAGCACTAAGCCTTTGATATCTTAAATCTGATTACACATTAGCTCCATAGTATGTGTCATAACCAGACACTGTTTAATTATTAACCACGCAACGTGACTTGGAGTCTACTTAAACGATTTCTGCAGAAGATATTTGGATGAAGAGGAAGCCAAACAATTTTTAATATCCTGCTCCATCCCAAAGACGTAGACGATCCGAGTATCCTAGCAAATAATTTAGCGAGTAGAGAAAACCTATCATAGATCTACACATTTGGTATCAGTAGGTTGGTTCTATGCCGACAGCTACCTAACTAACTTTACTAAGACTTTAAATAACCTAAATATAATATATACTTTTACGTGCAAATACTTTTCAACGGTACAATGTAGAACTGACAATTTTGAAAAATGTAATGAATGCGCTGCAAACGTAATTTTTTAGTTCAAAACCAGTATGTGTCTCAATGGAATGTTCTTTATAAGCCACAACTACCACAAGTGCTTAAATGTGTTTATGTTCAGACAATAACCAAGAAAATCATATCGTACACTATTGTAAACAATTTTCTGGTTTCACCAATGATGAATCTGTCTGGTACCTGTTATTTATCTTCAGCAGTTGCTGACCAATATCTCAATATTTCTTTCATTTCAAATGATTTTGCTTGTACCCCACCCACCACAAAAAAAAACAACAATTTCAAAATACAATCAATTCTCACCTTGTTGCACTTCCTAAACTATTAGATCCAGTTCCAGATAGTTTTGCCCTGGGAAGGTTTTCCATTAAAATCTTTTCAATTCTATCAATTTCCTCTTGTGTTGGTCCTTCAGCTTTGTTTGACGCCTCATCGCGTGGCTTCACAACATAACCACCCTGAGTAGCTTTATAGAGATTTAGTCCTTGACTAGGATCGATCGAGCTATTGCGTGGCAGGGCATGAAACGACAATTTCATAAAATATTTAGAACTAAACGAATAATTAACTGACACGGCACATAACACAATACTCACAAGTACCTCACGCGACCAGGCGCAGAATTACTCTTTGCACTGTTCGACGGAGATGGTTTCGAATAAACTGACGTCGAACTATTGCCCAGGGAGTGGGAAATTCTATTTATTGTTCCACCAACGGCAGTCGTTGTGACGGGTCGGCTATTACTGGCCGCTGTTGTTATTGACGAATTTTCATTCCAAGAGTTCTCAATCGCTTGGACTATATCTTCGCGGAGCTTTTGAACGTCTTTGACGCTCTTTATCGATATTGTGTCGTCATCATCATCTGCTGGCGGCAAACGAAGCCCTTCATTCATATTGAATTGTTCCGAAGAGCTTGAGGAAATCTTTCTTGATTTCTTCTTTCGTCTGGGTGGAGCAATCGGGCCACTTGATGTAATACTGTCAGTTGTTTTCGAGTGAGCCAGTTTGGTACTGGCAATGACATCGGGTTCCTGTAGGATGATTTTATTTGTTTGCGGTTGTTCCGATTCCATCACTACTTGTCGCTTTTCTTTTACCTGACCACTCACCAGAGACTTCGTGTCATTATCACTGCGACTGGAAGCGGTATGCGTGTCTGGCGTAGTTGACTGCGAATTGGTCGCACTCGCTGTCAACGAGGGAATAGGATTTTGTGCTTGCTGCGAGTTAGAGGAAATGGAGTTTTGTATCGATTCGCGATCTATACTAATTGCTGGGGACAAAACAAAAGAGACGATATTATTATGAGAACAGATAAGCTTTTTGTTTATCACATGAAAAATATAAATAACCATAATATTAATATTACCCGAGGGATCGATGCTCCCGGCTAGAATTCTGCCCACCCGCCCCAAGGAAGTCATGCTTTGGATGCTGATAGCATCGTTTTCAATTATGCGGAACGGATGGGTAGGACGGTTCGTAAAAACACCCTCAGTTGAACTGTTCTGTAGAATATAAAATAAAAACAAAATTGACAAGTGCGGTTGGATATAAAACTATAAAACAAAAAATATTTTATTTGAAGAAAAAAAAATAATAAATTTAATTTAGGGACAACAAGAGAAACATATAACAGTACCTGAGAATCAGGTGTCAGTGTATTTCCAGGATTCTCATCTTCATCATTTTGCATGCATTGTCGCAGTTCGCGAAAGCGTTGTCTACCATACTAAAATAAATATCCAATAAATGAAAAATAAAGAAGAGAAAGTGAGACAATTTTGCGTTGGTTCAATATTTTTTTTTTGTTTTTTGTTTTTAAATTTTGATTTAGACAAACGATTATGGTAGAAATTCGAGACGTAGCTCATGCAACTAAAATTAACATGCATAAGCAACACAGATGGTTAGTGTCCCAATTGTATGAACAGTATGTCACACTTGATTAGATTTAATCGATTTACCAGCGACAGCACAAGCGGCGACAGAATTTCATAAACAATAATAGGGAGCGTTTCTCCCATGCATTGTGTTTTGGTTTACATAAGAAGTGCATTGGTGCTAACGATCGAGATCCCCATATGTGGAGTCAACGATTATTATCATCACTTTAGACGGGAAATTAGGTTGATGATATCATAAATTTAAAAATTAATAGACTGGAAGAATTTAGGTTTTTTTCATATTTAATTGAATTGAAACTTTTCGATGTTTGAAAGTAACTGATTTAAACGTACATACTCGATGATAAGTTGATTTTAAGTGTACGTTTTTTGTATAATTTCTTTGAATAGAAATAGAAGTAAGAACTTTTTACAGTAACAATAATTTAACACTAGCAGCTGTTTCCGCTAATAAATAGCCTACACTGCCTTAAACGAACTGAGAATATGTTCAGTATATTGTATTTGAAATGCGCCTTCTCAAGCATAAGCTGTAACGCCATAGTTATCTTTTAATTTTAACAATGCCCTAAAAGAAAAATAAAGGAACAAAAATAAAATTTATATTTTGTTATCAGTGTAAAGCTAAACTGGAACATGGCATATCGAAAAAAAAACAATGTACAGCTCCAAGAATATGGTGTTGGTTTAATTAGATAAAAACCCATTTCTACAAGCGTGTTTATAGGTTAAGAACTATGTAATAAGTTAAGCATTTTATTTTCTTGTGTATTATTGAAAGTTAAGGCTTATTTTTTTTAATGGAATAATCTATCCAAAAAGTTTTGACAGTCTTCATTTTGGTTTTTTGGTTGAATTATTAAATGAATATTGAGAGGTGTTTGTACTAGGACATAAAGATCTATTGTGCCCCCATGCAGAGATAGACGAGTTGCAAACCATAGAGTTCTTCCTCTAAGTTTATCCCTTTGATGAATTTGATTATTTCTAGCACCTTTCGAGAGGATAAATCACTCTCTTCTACCCGGTAGCATCCTAGATACTTGTTTCTTTGTTGCATTAGTGCTTCGCATCCAGCTATTACATATGTGTTTCGGAGTTTCGTCATATCTACATGTGGGACTGTTTACCAGGACAAAAATATTCATGCGACTTCTTAGTTTACAGTAACCCTTGGAGAGTCCCGTTACTATTCGTAGATTGTTCCTACTTAATCTGTTATAGTTATTGAAACGATCTTGGTTATAGTTCCCAAGAAGTAGTTCTGCCTGTCTCAGTTGGCCAGGTTTTGGATCTTTTGGCCTCCTCCTCTATTTTGATTTCGTTTTTAATTCTGTTTCTCCTATTCCGCATTAGGGCTCTGGCCCCATTAGAGGAGTCCTGGCGCCTATTTTTGCTAGGGAGTCTGCCTTCTCATTTCCCTGCTGGACACCTACATGTCAAGTCACCCAATGAAGTGAGACATTATTTATCTTGCCAAGTTCGTTTAGTCTGCCTACCTTTCTCACACAAACTTAGACGTGGTGGCGTATGAGGTTAGTGCTTTGAGTGCGACTTGGCTATCTGACATAATGACAATATTTTGGTTTTGGTAATTCCTTTCGAGATTTGGACCTGCACATTCCGCTAAGACATTGACTTCCGCCTGGATGCTAGTGGATGGTCCCATTGGTATGGAAAGTAAAATCCTCTTTGGTATGGAAACAACCTCTTCGACTTAACTAACGACCAAGCAAACGAACATATATACCAACCACTGACATATTAAACTCATCTACCAGGCGTTGCCAGGAGCCATATGCTCCTGCGGGTCTAGTGGGGAGGATGATTGCTCAAGTGGGGTAAAGGATAGGAACACGCCCTGAGAAGGCGTATACCTCTCCCTATCCAGGTTATTATGTGACGACAGTAACTTCAATACTTTAGAAATACCCTCTGACATTTCAGGCTATAGCTTGACTCCATTACTCTTCACAACTCTATCTTCTTTAACACCAACCCTCGAAACATACCTAATCCACCTCTTTTTTATATACCCACTCACCGCACGTCTTATGGCTCTAATGAACCAGTTTCTCGCATGCTCCGGAGTGTTAACTCCAACACTAGCAACTTCAACTTTAACCTCAGTACCACTTGCCTTAAATTCCTTCTTCTGAATCAACGCCCCCACTAACCATAAAACGTAGCTATAAATTTCTTAGTTCGTAAGTTAGATTAAGCATTAGCTTGTAGTTAAGCCGAATAAATTGGCGGTTTTGCCCCCACCAAAATTAAAATTAAAAAATTATCCCATCTACAACTGCTGTAACCCATCTCGCTGCTGAAGGACAAGTTCTCATTGCTCCAGTAATGCATAAACAAGTCATTCGTTGGACTTTTCCTAGTTGTTTGTAGCTCGGTTCTTTTGTGTCATGCAACCGCACCATAGGTAATGATTGGACTTACCATCATGGTGTGCATCCACCCAAGGACATAAGGTTTGCACACCCATATGATAAGGGCGTTTGTGGCTTTCCCGACGGTCATGTTTATTCCAGAGGAGTTTACTATCTAGTATAATTCGTATATATTTTACTTTTTTCTTCTTTACTATTTCTTCGCCAGATAACCGAATAGGTTTCATGAAAAAATGAAAAGGGACTGTGTGTTGCAGTTTAAGAAACATCTGAAGAGATGAACTTCCATCCTTCCTTATTGAATTATTTAGTTGCATTTTCCATGTAGGGAAGCGTTAATTAATATTTATTTAATATTTTATTTAACTTTAATACCTAGGTCAATAATAGAGGCGTTTGAGGAAGATAGTTTTTTATACAGTTTATCTATAATTGATACTTTTCTTTTGTGTAAGTTGGGAAGTCCAGCTTCAATCAGCATATTTTGTATGGTGCTCATTAGAAGCGCATTTAAGCTCCTTCATACACATTGGTGGTAGAGTATTCTAATAATGTTTAATGTTGATTTTTCATATATGATGAGCCCATAGTCAATTTTACTTAAAATAAGAGACCTAGTATTATTATATAAAGTATTTACATGAGCACTACATTTTTTAATTGATAAATAATTATTACTCGTAATATAAGTTCTTTTCATTAACCTTTTTTCAACTCAAAACTGTGAGTTCAGTTGTATCTGTTATTGAAAGACAGACCTAAGATACTTAAGCTATTAACATTATTTATATTTATATTATTAAATGAAAGATGGTTTATGTTAAATGACGTCTAACGGCAAATATGAAAAGTCTTACATTTATCTAAAGATAACTTAGTTTCCGATCGGCAAGGCCAAGCTAGAATTTCATTTACGTCGTTTGTTGGTTGGTTTGCAGTATTTGAGTCATTACGTTTGCATAGAATATAAAAGTAGTCTGTTCTAGTTGTTTGTGATTTGCAATGATTGTGCCTAAGTCGACAAAGGCACAAAGGTGAGCAACACCAAAAACAATGGAGATCCTTGAGGAATCTCATTTGACAAGGCATGGAAAGGAGAAAAACAGTTTTGTGCTTTAACACATATTTTTCTATTGGTAACAAATGATTTAGTATAGCTATTCATTTTTGCACCAATGACCCAGTTTTTAAGTTTGTTGAGTATAAGATGAATACCTATCCTGTCGAAAGTTTGTTCAAAATTTAAACTAAGTTGTTACTTGATTGCGCGCAGATAAGGCATTAGAAATATCGTGGGTGTACAAGCAGAAGGCACTAAGTCAATTTTTTAGGATTTTTACATTTTAATGCAAAGTGATCAAGAATGATGATATCTTTGTACTCCAATCGCCTCCTAAGTGATTATTCATCGTTAAATATGAATTTTTTGAGGTTTTGTTTTGAACTAAGTCAGTTAAATAATTTTTAATACTGCTAAAAGGCACTAAGTTGACTTAGTGCCTTTTGGCTGTCATAGAAAAAGTTACAATATGCTATAATAATACAACAAGAAGGCATTAAAGTGACTTAGTGCGTTTTAGCTGTCATCAAAACCAGGAATCCTACAGTTCAAATACAATTTCGCGGACAATTTTAGAACAAAGAACGTAATAAAAACTTTACAAAGGGGAATAAACACTGTTCAAAAGTACCTTTCTCTAACACAAATGACCTAAATTGTATCAAGAACCTCTTAAAATAAGTGCAGCAAAAAAAAAAAGACTTAATAGAAATGTGTCAAAAAGGAGTGGTTTCTGAAGTTTTCCATTCTTGGTTTGAATCTTTGCCCTCACAAAAAAATAAAATAAAACTTTTAAATATTACATTAAGAGAAAATTGTTTTTTGATTTGTATTTTTAGTTATAATTACATAATTGCATTATCTTTTCTGCTAAACAGCACTAAGTCAGCATATTTTGTAATTCTAATGCAATATTTTCGAATTGGTTTGGCGAAAACTAAAATTTTTGATTAGAAACTTAAGTCATAATATCAATAGAGCTTTTCACGTAATCAGATGTAAAATTAAAATCGGTATTGAATTTTCACGACTAAACAAACATTAAATATCAATTTACTCAAAACTATGTTTTTTGACTTAGTGCCTTCTGCTTGTACACCCACGATATAAAAGTTTAAGTGAAGTAATAGAATTTATTATTTTATTTAGAATTTATAAATCAAATTCAACGTTAAGCTACAATTTTTTCAAGAACTTTTGAAATGCTTGGTATGAGTGAAATATGTCTAAAACAGTTTTTTAGTTAGGTTTAGTTTGAATGGCTCTTTTTTTATCTCTTCTGCTTTTTTGTAAGAATCCGCAATATTACAAAGTACTCAGATAAGGTTCCTTTTCTCTACCCATTGAGAAAGTCTGTTTTGAATTAGCATAGGTATTAAGAAAGGAATTCCCTCTATAGTTTGTTGGGTCATCATAACTTCTAACTAACTTTATGGAGCGGAAAGATAATTGATTTTGAATGTTTTAGGAACTAATACATTTTCAAAAATTCGATTAAACTCGTTAGCAAGTAAAGATATTAAGTCATCAGTGGTGGTGCCTTATTCAATTTGGTCTTCGCGATAACTTCTTTACCTTCTTGTGTCGAAAAATGAATGTCCAAAGTCATCCAGAATAAGAGGCGGAGAGTATTGTACCAGAGGCGCACTTGCCGTTTCTTTTGAAGTGGTCTCTAAGATTTGATGCTAGGACGATGCCATTTGTTTTTCCATTAAGAAGTTTAACTGCTTTCCAGAATTCTGCAGACGAGCGTGTGCTCTTGATTACTGCTATATTTTTTTAGATCAGAGGATTTCTTTTTAGCATAGCAACTTAGTTTTTAATTCTTATTTTCTTCAGTCTATACATTTTTAAAGACAGTAGGTGGCTGACTTTTTCCAATTTTAATATTATGTTTAGATATTTTCTTATGTGTAATAATAATTCTATCGTGTTCGCCGGAAAATCCTCTAATGGTAAGAAAATTTCATCTGCTTATTATCGACGAAGCAGTTGTAGGAGAAGTAATTATTTCTCAATCAGTAAATAACTAAAAAAGTTTAATGTGCGTTAGTTAGCAAATTAAGCTGCATTTTATAAACAAAGTTAAATATATATGTTTGTGAGTAAAATCGGTAAATTTTGTAATTTAAGTTCTTTTTGAGTAATATTCTGTGTTTTTTCTTTATTTTCTTTGTGGGTTTTACATTTTAGCGACTAAAATTTTAGGATATAGCAATGGGTAAGAAATATGACCTTACCCCTTCCCAAAAAATTCAAGCTGTCACTTTGCTTAAAAATCGTAATTGGTCTTATGTACAAATAGCCCAAAAAGTGAGAATATCGGAGTCTTCAGTGGTAAATATGGCTAGAAATGTAAAAACACTTTGCAATTTCGATGATTTGACTGTGAAGTGCACCAACAAAAATTATTGCTGAAAAACTGCGCTCTTCTGGTATTAATATATCAGCCAGAACAGTGAGACGCAGTTTACAAATAAACGTTTTAAAATTTGTTTTAACGCAATACTCAGGTAGCCTAAGTTCCAAAAGAACAAATATACTTTCATGCAGGATGGTGCACCATGGTATAATATGCCCCATATATAAGAATGGAGCTTTCACAACGTGCAGCAATTATAGAGGTATCACGTTGTTGATACTCTCCTTTATCCTACAAGACCGGATAACCCCATACGCTAAAACCATCATCGGACAATATCAGTGTGGTTTCATTCCAGGCAAATCAACAACTGATCAGATCTTTATCCTTAGGCAGGCGATGGAAAAATGTCTAGAATTTAACATCCCAACATACCATCTCTTTATAGACTTTAAGGCCGCCTATGATAGCATAGCCAGGGTAGAACTTTACAAAGCCATGAGAGAATTCGGCATCCCAAATAAATTGACACGACTATGTAGGTTGACCATGACCAACGTAACAAGCCAAGTAAAAATAGCCGACTCTGGCACGGCAACAAGAGGGACCATCGTCAACAGGTCCAGCCAGTTACTGGCTTACGCAGACGACATCGACATCATCGGAAGAAGCGAACAAGCTGTACACGTTTCCTTCATCCAGATCGAGCAGGCGGCACAAAATCTGGGGCTGCACATTAGTGAAGGTAAAACAAAGCACATGGTGGCGTCTAATGCGAGAGGAACAGTTGGTCAAACAATCAAGGTAGCGGATCCCGAATTTGAAGTGGTGCAATCCTTTAAATAGCTTGGGTCAATAGTAGCAGCCGATAACAATATAGAAGAAGAAATACGCGGGCGGCTTCTCAAATCCAACAGAGCCTACTATAGTCTGTCAAAGCTTTTCAAATCCAGAAATCTCACCATAACTTCAAAACTGCTGCTGTACAGGACCCTGGTCCTGCCAGTACTCACATATGGATCCGAGACCTGGGTGCTTAGCAAAAGGCACTCCGACCTCTTAGCTGCGTCCGAGAGGAAAGTCTCAAAGAGAATTGTTGGCCCCATATGTGAGGAAGGACGATTCCGGAGACGGTACAATCATTAATTGTACGCAATCTACCTTAAAGCAGATATCGTGACAAAAATTAAGCTCGGTAGACTCCGGTGGGCAGGGCACCTAGCTCGCATGAGCGAAAAGGAACCCGCTCGGAAAGTTCGTTGTGGTACATTCTACGGTAGACGACAGCGTGGTAGACCATGCTTGCGCTGAAGAGATGGCGTAGATCAGAACGCCCGAAGCCTAGGTGTGCGCAACTGGATGGCGTCGGCTCGAGACCGGGATAGGTGGAGAGACTTGTTGAAAGACGCCAGGACCGGAACCGAAATTCTCGAAATTCTCTTCTCAGAAGAGTGTTTTTTTTCCCAATGAAATGGTTTTAGAAGACTTCAGGACTCTTCCAGACGCTTCTGGACGACCAATGGAGAATGACATAAGTATTTCGATTTGTATCCAAATTAATTTTGAAATGAAAATATGCTTCTTGGTGTGCCGAGGAATATATGCTATTGCAAATGAAAATGCAATTTCAAGAGGTATTTGATCTGAGATTATTTTGGCTCCTATTCTGAAATCCGTAATAATATTGCTCCATACGGCAGATACTCGTACAAACAGTAGTCGCTTACAGAGCAATCAGTGCCTCTAATAAAAATGTATTTTCCATCCGGGTCGCCTAAGCATCAACAGTCGTAAGCATCTGCCAGTTCCAACATCTTTGAACCTTTGATATCACATACGTCGTTCTTTGAACGATTCGAACTGAAGAAAGTGAATTGTTTTATGACTGCTCAATTCTGAAATTAAAATCTCCCATGAGCATTATATTCGTTGTGATAATGTCTTGCAAAGTGTCACATAATTTTTCGGGCAGAGAAGATAATGTCAGTCATTACTTTATTTTCTATTTCATAATTTATAATTTATTTATTTAAATTGAATTTTAGTTTTGTAGTTTTGTTTTCTTGTCCTTTCATTTTCCATTTAAGATTTTTGAAGATATCCTCTTTTTCGTAGGCATGAGTCTTGTCACATTAATCCAGGGTTGCAAAAGCTTAAGTCACTTGTTAGCTTAAGCTTGGCTTTAATTCACAAGTCACTGACTGACTTATGAATTAAAAAAATATAATTCAGCAGCTAGGAACTGACTTATGAATTAAAAACAATTTAATACACAAGTCAGTTGGTGACTTGTGAATTAAAAAAATTTAAATCATAAGCTTCTTAGGCCCATTTGCTGATACGGAACATAAATACTTATGTTCCACATAAACTCTTATGTGACAGTTTACGTAGAGGAAAAAGTAGAACATAAGCGCTTAAGTTGAACATAAATATTTAAGTTTCGTTTCAGCAAATGGCCCTTAGTGACTTATGAATTAAAAAAAAAAAATAATTCAGAACCTACTAAGTGACTTATGAATTAAAAAAAAATTAAGTCATGGGCAAGTAAGTGACTTATGAATTAAAAAATTTTAATTCCCAACCTACTAAGTGACTTATGAATTAAAAAAATTCAAGTCATGAGCAAGTAAGTGACTTATGAATTAAAAAAATTCAAATCATCAGCAAGTAAGTGACTTATGAATTAAAAAAATTCAATTCAAAACTAACTTAGTGACTTATGAATTAAAAAAAATTTAATTCATAAGTTAATGGATAAATGCTGATTAGAAAAATTATGAAATGGATAATTTATAAGCTAGCGTGATAATCTTATGATTTAAAAACTAGATTTGAAAGCTAAAAAGATATTCAAAATTAAAAATTATAATTAAATGTTATACTTACTGAGTAGGTAACAAAAGTTTTGAGATGCTTAATTAAGAAAACGGAATGTTTTTTTTTTTTTTTTAATTTTATTAAAAATACACATTGAATTAGTTTCAGGTACTTGAAATAATTTTACAAAAACATATCAAATAATCAACTCATGTAAAATATGAAAACCAAAAAATTTAAAGACATATGCATAAAAATATGCACTCACGAAATTTATATAATGATAACCCATCATTTGCTCAACACAAACATTTTATCAATATTGCTTTTTATTTAATTAGATTATAAGGACTGCATAAACGGCAACTCCCAAAAAATTCTCCAAAAGCTTTCGTTAATAATTAAATAATTATGTAGTCAAAACAAGCTTAAAAATTTCCAATCTACCAACTAACTTATGAATTAAATTTTTTTTAATTCACAAGTCACCAACTGACTTGTGAATTAATTTTTTTTAATTCACAAGTCACTTAGTCCCTGATGACTTGATTTTTTTTAATTCATAAGTCACTTAGTAGGTGGTGAATTAAATTTTTTTTAATTCATAAGTCACTTTGTTGCTCATGATTTGAATTTTTTTAATTCATAAGTCACTTACTCCCTGATGACTTAATTTTTTTTAATTCATAAGTCACTTGGTAGGTGGTGAATTAATTTCTTTTAATTCATAAGTCACTTTGGGGGTTGTGAATTAAATTTTTTTAATTCATAAGTCACCAAATATCTTATGAATTAAATTTTTTTAATTCACAAGTCATCTATAGACTTATGACTTAGGGATTTTTTAATTCAAAAATTCGCAACCCTGCATTAATCACAAGTCAAACTTACAACCGAATAACTTAAATTTTATCTGGCTGGCCATAGTGGAATAAGATAAGTTCGCCGACTTAGATATTGGATGTGTCTTCAGTATCAGGGCATTTAGTTTGTTTTTATTACAATTTAATCTTATAATAGTATAGCATGATTAAATTATTATTAACTACTAACACTCACCATTTAACAAATAGTTTTATTTTAAGTTAAACACAAAATATCAATAAAAGAGAACATTAAGTCGTGACTTATATAGACTTTTATTTAATTCTGTCACTGTCTTTTTTATTTTGTAAAATTTATCAACTATATCACCTAAAGTTTGAATTCATTCTTCTAAACTCAGTACCGTGACAGTAATTTATTCGACCAATCGTATAAAAAAAAAAAAAAAAAACATCACGTCTATATTAGTTTCCTCATTTAAATTCAAAACTTAAAAGTAGAATACAAAATTTCAACTCCACAAACCAAACAATCAACCTAATTGTGTGACTCAATACGAAAGTCGTTAAATTTATTCATGAAAATTCGAGGAATAAACTGGCAAAAAAATCTAAACATAAATTATAACACTCTAGCAACTGCACCTAATTAAAATATCAACAAACAATACAGATGAATTTATGTGCCGTTCGAATGGAAATGCAAAAGCTCCATGAAATATTAGTGGAACAGTATACAAACAAAAACAAAAAAATTAATTGAACTCAATATGTTTGAATCGAGGTATGAATGGAGTTTCGGTCACTCTCTGGCTCACCATGAATTTTAATGTGATTGCATACGTGAATGTGTACCTAAACATGGGCAAAAATGAAAGTGACAACATGCGATACGGACTGTCCCAGTTGACTTACACATAGGCACTCAATTCAAATTATGAAAACAAATGAGAATGATATGATAAGCAAAAAAAAAAACGGTTCAAACTATGGAACTCCATGAAGAATTCTTTTAACACTAAAGACCACGGTTGATTGAAAAGCAATTACACAAAAAATACATACTCTGCTCTTTGTACTCTGATCAAACTACGAGATAAAGGCAAAACCACTTCTCTTTAATTAAAACCAGAACCAAAGACATCGACCAGCAGCAGTACTTAAGCTTGAATCTCGGTTTGATTTGAATCTCTTCAAAGTGTTTTACCGAGAAGGGAACCTAAAAATCAATAAATCCGAACAAACCAAAACACAGCAAATACGTAGGAGGTGTTTTCAATTAACTGTGAGGTCATTGAAAGACTAGAAATAAAAGCATACAAAACAACAATCACACTAACAGGTCATTAAGTTAATAAAAAGACTACAACAAAAAAATATAGAAACAGGTGAAGGACAACAAACATGCGATCGACTTACATTCCTCCGCGACAATGCGGGACACACAACAGGGACTTTTGCATGCAATAGCTCACCTAGACTAAATTTACTTCTACATTTCTGTGCTAATGGCGTTCGACTTACCATGCCTAAGGGTTTGGGCTCCACAAAAACATCTTGCTTAGTGTATCTGGCATTTAGGCTCGTCGACGGACTTATGGTGGAGGGTGTCCCACCGCCGATAGGAGTCGACTCATCGTCGCTATTGTTGATTTTCACTGCGGGCTCAGGAAAAATGAATTGGTCTTCATTTTTTGTGGTTTCGGGCGGTGATTTCCTGCTAAGAAATCATTACAAGATATTACATTTCTGGGACAAAGGGATCCAATTTGAAAGACAAAAAAAACAAGTCACTCACCTTGATAATCGATTTGGGGTTTGAGAATCTTCAGCATCGAAAAATTCTTCCGAGCTGTCTGAGTCAGTTTCGAGTTTAATCATCGTTAAATATACTTTTTATTTGTACACCACCACTTTTTCTTTTAATTTTGTTGTACGTTGTTAGATTTAATTTTTTTGCATAATATGCGAAGAACTTTAAGGAGTTGCATGTTTCGCTTTGGATTTTTTTATTTATTTTAATCCTGTAATGCAATCAATGGACAAATAGGTTCACTTATGGAATTAGCAAAGGGAGTTAGTGTAGGAGAAAAACTTTAGACATTTTTTTCCAATTCAATTTAATCTTTTTTTTTTTGATGAATGAAAGAAAAAAAATTATATATCGTCGTCGTCCGTTCTTTGTACTTTCCAAAACAAATGTCAAATTGACAGTGCAAAAATACTGTGTGGGTGTGTGTCAGACTGTTGGAAAAAAAATCTCTTAAGAATGGTCAGTGGCGGCTATGTGTGAAACAGAGCATTAATTTGATTGAGTTGGCAGTCGTAAGGTGAGGGCCACACCAGAATCCTTTTAGATATGGATATGGACCGAAATGTGTAGTTATTTTTATTAGAAGAAAACAAATTGAATCGTTGAAATGGAATAACACAAGTTGTGTATAAAGTATTACACTGGGCCTCCACTTGAAATAAATGATTGCAAGAAATGTGTCATGTAGCCAATATTTCTTGTGGAGCCCCCTTATGTCTCGATTTTTGTTATTTTTAGACATTATTTTTACTATTTATTTCTTGTCTTCGTAGGAGAAATAAATGCAGATATAAATTTTGACGTTTCATGACTTGTGACTTCACTAGACACAAATTTCTCACAAGACGTCGAGTCTTGACACCAATTCCCACATTTTCATGTAACATTCCTTCATTTCATTGACGAACTAATGTTATGTTTTCACTTCGTATAGAAATTATGTCCTGTGAAGCCAAGATGTATTTTTTCTACCATTTACTGTCTGTTGAAGTGCATATATAATGTTGTTTGTTTGTTTTCAGGCCAAAATTAACATTAAAAGAATTAAACATTGAAGATAAGAGTATTTTGATTAATTTTTTTTAAATTAGTTAGGGCATTCAGAGACTTTTCAATGCTTGTGGGACTACTCAATTATGTTTTGGAGCAAATGTTCTTCAAGGTCCTTTTGTGACTTACCTGGTGAGATTATAGCGAGGAATGAATAATCACGACATAATTTGCCCACAGAGTTAAAGAAATATAAACTTCAGATATAGTGTCTGATATAGTGTCAGAAATAAATATTGCTAATGGAGGTGCGGCGTTAAGAAGGTCTGCCATTATGTTTGAAATATGACATAGTTAAAATACCTGCCTCAGTTTCTTACATGAGTGGTCCAATTTTCAATGACTCTTCCGCATAGATCCGATTGAATTTGATTCAATTTTTAGTTTCACAACTGTTTAGTTGCTAAAATGAAACAAATGGGCTTATATAGGACTCGAAGCACATACACCAACTCTATTCGAGCAACTCAAAAGTTTGTGTTCTGACACAAACTAAACGATTGCGTAAAATCAGTTCGCTATTTTGTTTAACTCATATTCATAAATGCACCTGCGCGCACATTCTCCTAAATAGTTGAGTTGTTTCTATAAGCCCAAGAGAGAAAAAACATAAGTGTGACTGAAGTGTTGCATGTGCGATCACAGTTGCCAGTGCACGCTTAGAGAAACAAAAAAGAAAAAGTCCAGCTGGCTCAAATTGCTTGACATTGGTGGCCGATTCAAAACACCTCTGTGCGAAATAACATTATCCTCAAATCGTTTGTGCAAAATTCCATCGTGGCGTCCGCTGTGTGGGACGCAGGAAGCATAATATGTTGTCTACGTCAATTTGTTCGCCATTGACCACCCCAGTACCGTTGTCAAGTCCAAGTTTTTGAGGATGCATTTGTTACTGGTGAACTTCATGTGAGTTGGTGTAGTTAAAGATGGTTTTTCAGATAAAATTGGAGTCATCTTCCAAACGCTCTGAAGCCCATCATATGAACAGAAGGCGTGTTGTCTATATGGCCATGAAGTTTGTGCTTCTGAATCAGTTGGATTGGAAATTCGCCAAGTTGAAGTTTGCAAAAGGCTGAGTGTCATCGAGCCATATAACCAAGTCAGCACAAAATCTAAGTTTCAAAGTAGGGGTAACAAGTAAAGGTCTTTTATTTTTTCGACTGGTTGCGATAAAATACAAGAACATGTCATGTATATATAGTTGTCCCTCTCTAAGTATGAAAAGCAAAACAACAATCCGTTACTGCAGTTAAAGACATCCAAGTAAAAAAATAACTAAACAGTTACAGCCGTATCTATAAGATTTTCTTAAACTGCATCTTAGAGGTTATTTAGTTAAGCATACTTAAATATTTAATTTGGCTTTAAACGAAGAAACTTCAATTCGTATCTATAATCGATTTTTC
This sequence comes from Chrysotoxum bicinctum, assembly GCA_911387755.1. Classification (NCBI taxonomy): domain Eukaryota; kingdom Metazoa; phylum Arthropoda; class Insecta; order Diptera; family Syrphidae; genus Chrysotoxum; species Chrysotoxum bicinctum. The sequence goes on along the minus strand of OU426988.1, from coordinate 219,195,054 downwards.
ATTGGTACTTAACTAAACAATGGTTGTGTCACGTAACGTAAAAGAATATGAAAATCTAGTACAGAAAAAAAAACAAATGTTGCTTCATTTTATACAACACAGCTGTTTTGTGACACCTTCTTTCTGTAAATAATTGGAAAACACATTTTTTTATTTGTGAAATAAAAAAAAATGGCTATCGAACACACACCCACACCCGCCGCCACAAATAAAAGAAAAAGATCTGAAAATTGGGATGCCTCCTACAAAGAAACTTTTTTATTTTAGAATTTGCAATAATACACTACAAAACAGAATTATTTTATGCACAGATTGGGCGTTTTCCTAAATGCAGTGTTGCAGCGCATCATGAATTTTGATGCTTTTTTTTATTCACTTGCTTCAATAAAATAACGTTATTAAATACGAATTCTAAATTTTAGAGTTTTTTTTAATGAATTATAAAAGTAAATTCAGAGTGAAGAAAAACGTTGCAAGGGCATCAAAATCCACGATGCGCTGCAACACTGCATTTAGGAAAACGCCTATTCTCTTCCAAAAACGAGGAAGAAAGTGTCGATACAAACACTTCAAAGGCTCAGAGGGAAGCGTGGACGAAATTTCTTTGCGCGTACACATACTTTAATCAATACAAATTTTATTTTTCTTAAATCGTTGCACTTTATAATTCTAATATAATATCACAACAAACAATACCTACAAACTCACAATTTGAAACTTCAAAATTTCAAAGATGACAATCGATATGTCAAAATACATTTTAAAATACCTTTAAGTGACCCTTAAACGCGGTTGATGGCGTTTAAGTTAAGAGGCCTTTAAATAACGTTACTTAAATGTGAAAATTGAATATAGTTACCGATTTCATACTTAAGAGCTGCTTAGAGGTATTTTAAAGTTAAGTAACCTTTAAGATTTGTTTATAGATTCGCCTGTTAATATTCTGTCGCATTGTAAAACAAGTTTAAATTCTTTTGTAACTTGCCATAAATAGATTTTGATTCCTTGCTGTGGTAATAGTTTAAAGTTATTTATTACCAAAAGGTATGATTCATTTTTGCAAAGTATTGCTATCATAAATAATAAATTATTGTCTAATATTTTAGTGATTACATTTGTAGGAGTTATAATTTGTGTACTACGATTTTGCTAAGAAAATCTTAGTTTCGCTAGGAGTGTAAGTTGATTATTTTTAAAATTACATATGTAATATAGATTTTAAGAATTTTTTATAAATTACAGAAAATAAAATTGGATTTTGAAGTTAGTTAAAAACTACAAAAGCATTCGCCAATTGTTATTCTCAAACAGCGACTATAAGGTAAGCAATCTTATACCAACACTGCGTTTTTGGGTACAGCGAGGAATCGACTGCATCGGGTTCTGTTGTACACTTTCACTGACCGTGGGGATGTTCTCGGCCGATCTTACACTTTGACGTATGAATGTTGGGTGATTATCATTAGTCCCCTATTACACGTTGCCTCATGAGACATGTCTCATTTTTGACTTTCCTTTTAAATTTGTATCCCGTGAGGCAAAAGCTATTATTACACGTTGACTCATGTCTCATGAGGCTCATGTCTCAAATTTGACTGTTGTTCGTATTTTTTAATGCACAACACAACATAAAACGAATTTGAGAAAAAGAAACGTCAAAATGAGACTACTAAAAATCAGCCCGGTACTCACCGGGAATATTTTTTTGCGTCTCATTTCCTCATATCTGCTTTCTTTTTCGCACTTACGTGAGCCTCGTCTCGTGAGACATTGTGTAATAGGGGACTTACAAAGTCAAGAAAATTAAACAAATACATGTCACTAAAATTTGCATCATTTTATTTCCATTTGATTATTCATTTGGAATTGGATCATTAGTTATAATTAAAAGCCACAGTAGGAACGCCGATAAAAAGAGAAGTGAAATCCTGCTGCGGATAGATTTTTGACGTTTATTCGAGTATCGGCAGTGATCTTACTGCGAATGTTGTATTTGTTTTTCATATAAAATCCTACTGTACTACGGATAACTTTTCAAAAAAATTACGCCTATTATGTCGAAACTCGAAAGTGAGAGAGAATACACAGGTGGTGACTCTTTTTCTCTTCCTATAAACTGCTATAACTTGTTGGCCTGTTAATACGAAACTATGCAATGAAAATTTAACTTACCTCCATTTTATTCCATTTTGATTTAATGTGTTTTTTTTTCATATCAGGCGTCCGTCAACAAAAATTATAGAAAAATGTGAAAATATCGCAAATTTACAAAATGTAGACGAAGATGCTTTTGATGAAGATGTTCGTCTTTACTATTGTCTTGACTTCTGCATTTCTCGAATTTCCTATAATAGGTGCGTTTTATTATCAACCAAGATCCATATGGATATCAATTTGATAATAAAACGATCCAGATCCTAGAAAATTTACTTTTCAATTGTGGTACTTCTGAGTTTTGTTTTTGACGTTTCTACTTTTTTTTTGTAAACAATCAAAAAATAAAAATGGAAAACGCAATTGAAGTAAGTAAATTTGCTTTCATTATGCATTACAATATTTATTTATTGTGTAATACTAAAAATAATTTTCTTAGTTTATTTTAGAAAGTGAAGGCAGTGACTGGGACTCAAACTGGATAGGTTACAGCCACGAAGTCAATGACAATGTACTTCTCGCAGTGTGTTCATAGAACAATTTTTCAGAACGTAGTACTTAAAATCATATTCCAGATGAAATTCTTGTTTTTCCTATAGGTATGTTTTTCTTACAAAATTTAAAACTTTAAGATAAAACAGTATAATACGTTTAGATAATACTATATTCTAATATAATACTTTTATTTAAATTTTTGTTCCAGGTCCGAAACAATTGCGGCCATCTCTTTTGGACCCGAATACTCGGATTTATTTAAAAAACAAAAAGCCATCAAAAAGCTACTTAAGTCAGCCAATAAAAGCAATAAACCGAAGAAAACAAGAAATTCAACTTCCTGTTCCAGTTCAAGTTCAGTATCGGCATCAACACAATCTACCACAGAAGTACAAACAAGAGCAGCAGGTTCAACTAACCCTACTATGCAAACACTACACACAAAATCAAATCTTCATGCCAATTGGAAAACAGAAATATTCGGAGATTCCGATAGTGACTCAAGTATGGATAGTTCTATTATAAATTTCATAAAAGCCCATACCGCTCAAATGGACACCAATTGAAACCAAACCACCAGCCAATGGACTCGAATGGCCAAATATTATTCGTTTCACAAACTTTCGTCATCTTGTGGTCGACGTCAAAGAAATAACAAAACAACATTAGAAGCCTCTTCAAAGTTAGTAACTGTCAACACTTTGTTTTCAAAAAGCTTACAGCTATTGACCCTAAAGTCGTACAATGAATCTGCGATGGAGAATTGTAAATTCCATCAAAGAAAAATAAACAACAATGATGTGAAGTTAAGTTAAGGTCAAAAGGAACAATAACAACTTGTTACCAAATTTCTAGTTTGTTTGAACGATACTTCGTTCAATCCCCAATCCTGACGTTCTGAAAGCTAAAGTTACATCATTTTAAATATTGTTTAAATAAAATTCATCGTGCATTCAAAATTCACTGTATATAATGGCTTAAAAAGGAGGGGCACAACAGTTACAAGCGGAGATAAATACTACGAGGAATTATACAAGTTCCTTGAAAGACCTGGAGTTCTAGGTAAAATAAGTCGATTTTTTTTATTTTAAGCAATAATCTGTTAATCGTAATTTGTAATTCTAGACGTGTATTCGGAATGGTGCGGACTATGTATGTCTAGCTATGGTCGGCAGTTTGAGAAAAATTAAGCTGGAACTCGGAGGAGATAATCTTCATTTAGCTGTAGTAGGTAGAAAAATTCTAAGATCTTAGCGTTATACCTTGCAATTTTTAAGCCCGTAGGAGAGAGACGTATGTGTTGGCGGGGTTACACAAGGCAGAAGATGACTCCAAAAGAGAAGATCTGCATTATATTTTAAGAATTATTCGGTCAATTCAAATCTACATTATACTTCGTTTAAGAATTATGTATTAGATTAAGTACACAACCCCCAATACAAAATATTAAAATGTAATAAACTTTATTGTAATTTCCTTCCGGTTCTCATTTTTGTGAAATCTTAAAGGTGCGTATTTTTTTAAGTCTTCTCGTTTAACTAAGTTCGCATCTTAATTATTGATTTCAATTCTTAGGCTCATTGAGCACCCACTTGGCTCCTTCAAGATGCTCGTCAGTTACTAGAAAGTTCTCAAAATTTGTTGTATGCAAACGAAAGCAGCATCTTTAAGTTTCCTGGTGGAAATATTCTAAATTAAACTTTCTGTCGTCGGAAAAGATGAACGTTGCCAAAGTGTTGTGCATTTTTAAACATGAATCTATAAATTATACAAGTCTGAACTGAAACACAAAGAATTTAAGCATGGGAAATCAAATATCTTTATTTGCAAACGGATCTTTGTTTAGATTACACATTAAGTAACTATATCATATAATAAAACGACAAACATGTTTTTTGTGGTACACTTTTCTCCAAAAGTATTTAACCGATTTCGATAAATTTTATATGGTTGGAAAGCCACAGTTACGGAGATGTGCAGAATATACTTACACGCTGCATTTTGTTACTGTTTCCTGCAAACAACAAACGACGTTCAAATTACCGTAAGATTTTGGGTTAAAAATTTAATTCTTACCGAAATCCCATCAACAATCTTGTTAAGTCTAGTTATTTCCTCTTCTTGACGCTGTATGATTTGCTTGTAATCATGTGTTATTCCAGTGTGGGTCTTTTCGGTTTAAATGGACTTTTCTGCAGTGTTTTCATCGATTTTCTTTTGCAAAAGAGCGATTTCGGCTTGGAATTTCTTTCGTTCTTCTCCAAACTTCGCTTCGTAGATTTGTGCCTCCTTTTCGATGCGTTCTTCGTTCTTTTTCTGTATGAAAAACTCATCTTCGTATTGTTTTAATTTTTTCACTTTACGTTCGCAAGCCATCTTCATGATTTTACGGGCTTGAATAGAGCTGCGACATTTTTTGGGCAATGTGACACGGAAATACTTGAGTATACCTTCGAAATCGAGTTGGCGTAGTTCGGCTTCGCAAATTGAAAGCAAAGTAATGGCCACTTGGAATAGCAAGGGTATTCCATCGAGTAAGAATACATCGAGGACATGAAATACAAAACACAAAGGAAATCTTGCCGTAAATAACGTGAGGAACCACTGAGATGCATACATATGAGTTTCGACACCACATCGTTCGAAATGTTCATGAAGTTTAGGCAAATGTTCGCGTATAAGGCGGTCAAGTTGGAACAATCGCAGGTAGAGAGATTCAAAGCCTTGCTTGTATAGGTCTCGAAGACGATAATCGAACATTAGCGAAACCAGTACGCAAAATGCGTCTTCTTCGGGCATCTTTTCGGAAAAAATTGTTTGTATATAAAGAAGCATATAAATGAGAGAAGAAAAACTTACATGCAATAATAAACTGGCAGCTATGAAGCTCAGACCCTGACAATAGCCAACTTCACTATCATAAACGGCATATGCTTTAGACACTTTAAAGAGTGCATCTTGCCCAGATCCACCGGTTTCTTTAAAGCATTTGTGAGCAGGAAATGTTCTGTGAATGTCTCGCTGGATTACTGTTTCACATTTTGTTTTCTAAAAATATTTGTTTTATATTAATTGTTGTGTCAATACAAGAAGAGATACAATTTTTCGGAATTCATAACTAGAAAATATCTAAAATTTACATAAACATAAAAGTAAATTTTTGTACAAGAATAATACGCAACATCTGTCTTTAAATTTAACACTTTTGAAGACCTTTTCATGGTATTTTGGACTGATGAGGAATTAATAACTGTTTGGTATACAATCACAATTACTTGTTCAGCACTACATTTTAATCTTGTTATAAATAGAGAAACGAGTCATTAGTCACCAAATAGGAATTAATGGCTTTTTGTCTACCCTACCTACCTACCTACCCTTAACATTTTAAAATTTGTCTTAAAAAATAACCTGTTTGATTCTCAATAAGAGATCCATAAATAATAATAATTATAAAAAGTTCAATACTTACTTCCGTAATTAAAGTCCTATACTTGTCGGTCATTTCTATTTTGCCTTCTACATTTGACAACTTTTGCCAAATTTTTCCTCTAAGCGCCTCAGGAACACCGAGCCTCACAAGTGGAGCTAAATTTTTAGGTCTCTTCTCGGTGTCCCATTCTTTTAATATCGGATCCCATTCATCTAATGTATATTGTGAGCACTCTTTGGAAACTTCCCCAGTTCCACTGAGCAAGGGTTCATCTCCATCCGAACTATAATCTGTTGGACAATCATCTTCAATTGATACAACACTCGACGATCTAACCATTCGAGATAAATTATTGATGCCGAATTTGAGGAGCGACGACTGTAGCGTCTGTTCGAGTCTCCTCAGATGGATCAATTGATGCCACTTCCCAGGAGGCTTCGTCGGTTTTCTTTAAATGTAAATAGAAACGCAACGACATGGGACGCTTAGATGTGAAATGATCCATTATACGAATTTCGGTTTGTGACTGTATTATGACCAGAGTTTCGATAACAAAACGTACAGGTTCTTGTATTCCTCGAATAACAAGATCCACAGCTACGGTGAGGAACGTTTTATTGGATTCAAAATTGAGCTGTTCAAAAGCTTTGTCGCTGGCTTTCCATTCGGCACGGATTTGATACGGATTTAGTGTTAAAGGAGTTGTCGATGTTACCCACTTGGTATCCCATCGTTACCATATCGAGTAACTGCATGTCAGCCTGACGGACAAGCTTGCTTGGACTGAGGAGAAGTTGAAGATGCAGTCTGTTTGACAGTGATACACACTTCTTTGTCGGTCCTGCAACGTAATTTGAAGCTTGATCTATCGCATCGTGGAACTGCACAATATGCTTTGGCCACCTTCTCTCGGATCTCAAGTGAAACTATAAACTCATATCCCGCTGCATTCATTGGATTACCACTTATGTCTGAGGTAATTGAGTTTATCATTATGCTATCGACGGCAGAAGTGACACTGCATGTCAGACTTGCTGGATAACGCCGAAAAGCTTTGGTGAAACATGCTAGAACAAACATATTTTACATAGACATTTTGATTTTTTATTGATGAATACAGTTTCTGTCTTACCACTAACTTGGTTGACTGCTTCTGGTATGTGACATCGAAACACATGACATTGGAACAGGGATTCACCATACAGCCAAGTAAAAGCAAAACAGCTACGTTCATTAGTGACAGGGACGAGGAGTTATCATCTCCAGAGTCCGTTTTATTGTTGTTCTTCATTGAATTTGGCCAGTAAATTACGCATTTTCTCATCATCAGTGAAATCATTTGGAGGCGGAACAATCGATTCATCTTCTGTAATTTGATTTTCCTTCGCAAGCTTCTCAGCCTTTGTAGGAGTACTTTTTGTAACGTTTAAATTGATTGCTTCAGTACTGATGGCTTTGTTACAGTTATTTACAGATATTTTTAAAGGTTGTGATTCGTTGAGTCCATCGTTGTTTACAACAAATTCATTTTTGGTTTCAGTATATGGCGGTACATTATCAGGGAGTGAAGACGTAGAAACCATGCTGGTTCGGTCAACAAGTTTATCAAGAACGATTTTTGTATTCTATCCACCAATCAAATGTTTGTTCACGAGTCTATCATTTAGGGGTTCCAAGCTAGAACTAACCATTTCGAGGGACGAATCATCTGTATAGAATTAGCTTTAGCTGATGCTCACAAAAAAGAAGTCGAAGAAGCTAAACGAATGGGGCTTTGCTGGCAGATGCACCGGTTCAGGCGTTGTTATCGTTTGTTTCTTTCAAGGCTTTTTTTAATTTTTTTAATTTTGTGTTCAACATTTCGTTGTTGGTTGGTTGAGTCTGTGAATCAGATAATCTGATATATAGTTTGATTAAATAAAACGAGAAACTTACGAGGACTTCAGCTGCCAAGAGATCCTCCAGCACATTGTTCATAGCATTTTTTTTTTTACCTGGGTGGTCAAATTCACAATGCCGCTTCTCGTAAGCTCTTAAAAAGGCGATGGTTTCACAATTCGTCCAAATTCTTCGCCTTTAATAACAAATATTTTTGCAACTAAATTTATTAATAAAACGAAGTATATTTACATTTTATTTTCTTTTGCATCCATCTTTTGATTTTTGATACAAAATTAATTAGCTTTTAAACGAAATGTATGGTTTTATTATTGTACCTACATTTATTTATTATGACATTTCACGATTTGTTGTTTTTTTTTTTGCACAGTGCTGACAAAATTTAGATAAGAAAATCACCTTCTGGTGTTAGGATTTAAAACTAATTCTTGGATCTTGAAATAGATCCCGATAGAAAACAGGATCCCGAATTTGTATTTGTAATACATGTAAAAACTTAATCCAAATCCGGATCCCGATAGATTTGTGAATAATAAAACGCACCTAATATAGAAATGAAGTTCTTCTGCATTTTGCTCTTTTCTCTCTATCTAACAAATATCAATTCTTGATTTGGCATCCCTTTCTTTTGCAGAAATCAAATGCAGATGCATGTAAGTCCACCATTATTCTGTACGTCTCATTGTGGTTGATTCTTTAAGGTTCTACATTTCGTAAGGCTAAAAGAAAAGAAACTCCAAATGATAGTTGTCATCTGATTTTATTGACATATCGATTAAACGCGCCTTCGAAAACCGGCAGTTCTGTTTTATTTCATCTTCTACTTTTAAACATTAAATTTTAATAGTTGATAATTTTGCATTAAGAAATGTCCAACAAAACAGAAGAAACAGTACCAGCTGAAGAAAATGATTTGCTGCAAATCAAACCACTGTAAGTTGCTGCAAAACACACTTGAATAAAAGAAATATGCATAAACTTTTTGCTTTGTTTACTAAGGGGTGCTGGTCAGGAAGTTGGACGTTCATGCATCATGCTCGATTTCAAGGGAAAGAAAATCATGGTTTGTAATTTATAAATTCACCAAATAAAAATTAACATAAAATGAAACAACGAATACAGCTTGACTGTGGAATTCATCCCGGCCTATCTGGAATGGACGCACTTCCCTATGTGGATTTAATTGATGCCGATGAAGTCGACTTACTTTTGATATCACAGTAAGACTTCACTACTAAGATGAACATGTTCGTAAAAGAAATATCTCTTTGCAGCTTTCACTTAGACCACTGTGGAGCATTGCCGTGGTTCTTAATGAAAACCAGCTTCCGGGGACGCTGCTTCATGACGCATGCCACCAAAGCCATCTATCGATGGATGCTGTCGGATTACATAAAAATAAGTAACATCTCTACCGAACAGATGCTCTACACTGAAGCAGATCTGGAGGCTAGCATGGAAAAGATCGAAACCATCAATTTCCACGAAGAGCGCGACGTAATGGGCATCCGATTCTGGGCCTACCATGCCGGCCATGTCCTGGGAGCGGCTATGTTCATGATCGAAATAGCCGGTGTAAAGATTCTTTACACTGGAGACTTCTCGCGACAGGAAGATCGTCATCTGATGGCCGCAGAAATCCCACAAATGCGTCCTGATGTTCTCATAACCGAATCGACATACGGAACTCATATTCACGAGAAACGCGAAGATCGAGAAAGTCGATTCACATCGCTTGTCCAAAAGATCGTCCAACAAGGTGGACGTTGTTTGATTCCGGTGTTTGCTTTGGGTCGAGCTCAGGAATTGCTGCTCATTCTGGACGAGTATTGGAGCCAGAATCCTGAACTACACGAAATTCCCATTTACTATGCATCGTCCCTGGCCAAAAAATGTATGGCGGTCTATCAGACGTTCATCAATGCCATGAACGATAAAATTCGACGACAAATCGCCGTGAATAATCCTTTCGTCTTTCGGCATATTTCAAATTTGAAAGGCATCGATCACTTCGACGATATTGGACCTTGTGTAGTAATGGCATCCCCGGGTATGTTGCAGAATGGTTTGTCGCGTGAACTATTCGAAAACTGGTGCACTGATTCCAAAAATGGAGTCATTATTGCTGGTTACTGTGTAGAAGGAACTCCAGCTAAGGCAATCCTTTCGGAACCCGAAGAGATTACAACGATTTCGGGACAAAAATTGCCCCTGAATATGTCGGTGGATTATATCTCTTTCTCAGCTCACACGGACTACCAACAGACTAGTGAATTCATTCGATTGCTCAAACCGGCACATGTGGTAAGTTTAAAATTTAAACAAAAACAATTACCTCCATTAAGTAGAGAATTTCTTGAGTTAGTTAATATTAAAATTCTACAGAATGTTTTATGTTTTGTTACATATCTACGTATTTATAAAAGATGCTTACAGTCTTGAACGATTTGTAAATTCCTCACAAGGCAGTTCATACTTTTTTTTTAGATTCATTTGTGTTTATCTTATAACTTTCTTAAAGCTACACAAAAATTCATAAAAGCCGACTTATAAAATAACTTGCAACTTACAGTCCCTATGCGGGCGCTTTAAGTTAAACTATAATCATAATTCGAATGCCTTTTGGTCCAAAAACATTTTTTTTTGATTTTAAAGAATTAAAATAAAAATTCAAAAAGGAATTTTTTTTCCCTTTGGTAAAAAGCCCGATCATGGATGCAAATAAGTAAAAAGAAATAATATATGTTGTGATAAAAAAGTTTAAATTGAAATAAATAAAATAAAAAAAAAAACCTTTTTAAATTTTTATTTTAATTCTTTAAAATCAAAGTTATACAATCAACATGGAGACTGAACCACAAAGAAACATTTTTCCTTGTTTGTGCCACCCTGTCTGTCCCTACCTAAAATACACTGAAACCCATGTAAGTCGGCCAAGTCTTCGTCAACTTGCCCTTTCGTCAGAAAACTACCAAAACTGGTTCTCCTGTCTCACGCTGTTCCTCCGGTCCCGATCGAACACAGTCTTACTGAACCGAAGGCGCTCTGCCCCGTGTTGTGCGAAGATGTCTCGGCTATAAGTGACCATGAATCAGCTTTATCAACAAATTATACAATTGTATAGAACCTGGTTGGAATAATAATGTTTGTACTCCGACTCTGGAGTTCTGTGTAATCCAAGGCAGCGTCTAAGACACGGTTTCTCAAACACCCATAGTCAATCATCGGCCGAATGAGGGCCGTGTAGCAAATCACCTTCACCCTGCTGTCAAGGTGGTTGCTGTAAAACAACCGTTTCGTCAGGGTAAGGCTCCCCTAGCCATGGCTGTTTGTGCAGTAAGTTTTTTTTATAGAAAAGTTCTAGAGAATTAAGAGAAATACGAAACGAGAGCAGCATTTATATGTCTGTCGAAATATAAATACTGATCCAACCAGATGCCAAGGTACTTTACTGCATTTTTACTCGCCAGTGGCTGCCCACGATCACTAGCTTGCACTAGTGAGGCTCCATGCAACGGAGTCGTAAACAGAACAGTTTCAGATTTCAGAAAGTTGATTTTGAACTTCCAGCCATCGAAATATCGCTGAATCTTGTGTAAGTCACACTGCACAAGAATTCTGATGACCTCGACTTTTGGAGCTGTTCTGTACGCTATTAGATCATCGGCATACTCAATTGCCTAAGTAAGGCTACCTATCAGATCGCTGGTGTAAATGTTGAATAAAATCGGCGAGCTGACCGCTCCAATAAATAAACTTTCTACCATGGAGCATGTCATAAATCATATAAAATAGTGGTTTACTTATGCCGAGTCTGGTCAGCTTTAGATAAAGACCCTCTAACCATACGGTGCCGAAAGACTTCTCCAAGTCAACCAGCCAAGCACCAGGACATTGCCTTTTAGTTTTGTTCCATTGGATATCAGAGACTAGTTTAGACGCGGCATGAATTGAATTGTACCATGTCCTGCCTTAAAATCGAACTGAGTATTAGGTAAGATATTTATGTATTCTGCCGATTTGGGCAGACCTCTATTAATAAATACCTTTTTCGAATACCTTACTGATACTCAGAAAAAGACTTATCGACCGGAGATTCGCCGGATTGGAGTTGTCCTTGCCCTTTTTCGGAGAGGATGTACCACAGCTGTCTTCCATCGCACTGGATAATGTGCATTATTCAATGCGTTGTTAAACAGTGGATATTAAATGCCCACTGCCTCTGAAAGTATATGTCGTACTACAACGTTTGATATACCATCGACTCCTGCTGACTTCTTTTTCTTTAATAAGTCGAAGATGAGCTGGAGCCCCACCTTCGAAACTAGCAACGAACTGGGACCATTTCGCTCGGCGATGATGGCGTTTGCCAGATAATCATCATTGAACCCTGTGAAACCGCGGTTTTTCCATCGCCATTGCGTCATATCATCTCGAAGGTTAAAATTGTGAAGCATAGCTCTGTTTTCCAGATCATGATTCAGGCGAATGCTTGCATTGACTTTGTACACTTGTGTAGTACACCACTAAAAAACGTTTTGGCAACGGATGCGAATTCAACCCAGATCTTCTGTATGACAGTCTAATGGACTAATTATTATTATGCCAAGGGGTACAATTAGCTTCTAGAATGTACTTGTTAGCGCTAAAGAGCGACATCTTTCCGGAAATTCGTTGAGTTTTCGTGGCTTGATGATTTATGTGCGCTTGAATGCAGTCGGTATTGTACCTGATTCATGATTCAAAGCATATTGCTTCAGATATTTACAATACTCTGTCCAATTTGTATTTTCAGTTCAAGGAAGATTGGGATATTTGCCTTTCATTCGGACTATTATGGATTTCAATGAGGTCTCTCCATTTTGCGTCAACGATTTCCTTTTTTTTCTTCGCACCTGTGTCCCTTGGAAAACTCAAACCAATGGAAAAGCATTATAGAAATGCTCCAACTCTGATTCAATGTGTTGATTTTTAATAAAACAATAAAGGTGGACTAGATTTTGGTGATCGACTGTTTAATGGAGGTTGCAAAAACGATTTCAATATAATTCAGTGGCGATTTATTTAGAAGAGTACCATTCAAGCAGCAAGAAGGACCAGTGTTCTTGAAAAAGCTCAGCCATAAGGCATTTACTGAAGAGTCAAATTAGACAGATTATTTAAAATAATTCTGATTATACAAGTACGTTTATGCGTCCCTGTAGAGCTACGGCCGGCCCTCCTCCGATGAGATTTTCTTTTAGATTGATATGATGATAAATTGTTTACTGTTGGGAATTGGCATAAAAGTAATCTTATAACAGTTTTCAAAAAAGTGAAATATTTTTAGTCTGCTATTAAGCCATGACTTTAAGTCGTGGCGACGTATTCGGCAGCTGTTTTCTTTCGAACATTCTTTCCCTTCGCATTCGTTGTGTTGCGAAAAGGTTAATGGACTTACGGTTGATCTTGTTTCCGTCACACTTAGATCAACGTAGATCCTTTGTGATACTCTAGAGATTGTGACTCCCATGTAATGAAACCTATGATAAATCCTATGTCGTTCAAGCCTGTTAATGGTGTTGATGAATTTCAGCAAGCTATAAAATGAAATGTTTTAAGTCATTGAAAATATGTCTGTCGTCATATTATAAGAGTATAACCCCTTGAGTGAGCGTGTAATATAAAACAAAATCATCTAGGTGAGTAGAGATAGACGCCTTTTAAGTACGAGATTCTTTACTTTACCCCCACATCAAACCACCAGACTCGTACGAGCATGTGGCTCCTAGCAACGTCTAGCAGATCAGCTTGATAGGTCAGTGGTTGTCATGTCCGTTTGTTTGGTCAGTATTGCTCACTAAGTCAAAGGACTGTTCCTTTGTTCAAGAGGATTTTACCAATCTTAGGGAGAGGTGGCCTCATCAACTCACTGACACTCATGTTGATGGTGTATAGGCGAAGTGCCCATTGTCCGTGGTTGCTGCTCATGCAAGAAACACGTGCATCGTTCAGTTGTTTTCGTTCGTTCTATCGTCCGTCGTATGTTGTTCCTTTTGGGACCCTCGTGGTCGGCTGGTTAATAGAGCTTAGGAATTTTCAAGCCATTTGGTAGCGTTAATAAATTTCAATATGTTTTTGGTTGGAATGTCAAGGTGTTCCTCCAAGTCTTTGAGGAAGTGTCTCCCCAGGAGCCTGTGTCTCAGATAATATAGCACAGGGCAGTGACACAGGTAGTGAGGAGTATTTTTTATATTATAATTATAATTAATAATATAATTAATTATGTATATATATAAGATGTATACATTATTTTGTACATCGACTACCATGAACTTTATACAGCATATTGTTTGTTTAACACAATTAAGGAGTGTGGCAAACCTTTACAGTTAAAGATACAAGACCGCCAAGGTCATGAGGAGTATCCTTATGTATCTCCTCGTCACCGCATCCTCTGCATAAGTCGTCCATACTGAGTTTCATATTTTTCTTGTGGTAACCCAGTTGGTTGTGACGGGTGGTGATGCTGACGTGAAGAGATAGAGACTTTATACTCAGTCGGATGATAATGTCGGTCTTTTGTTCGCTGAAACTAGGCCCTAGTTTTCTCGTAATAAAGCCAGGTATCGCGCGATTTCCATCGCATAATTATTGTAGCTAAAACTTTGCCCCCTTTTGCCCTTTTTTATTTCATTTTCGATTATTTTTTGTATACCGAGGCATTTGTTTAAGTCTTCATTTTTGCAGGATGTCACTTCTTTCAAAGTCAGTTTTAATTCAATTACGTACATATTTAATAAAAATATACCGAGACCCTCGTATGTCCAATATCTAAAAAAAGTGACGAATATCACCGTAAATTATAGCAAATTGTTAAATATATTTATAAACGAAAGATCGCAAATTTCTAGCTTAAGCTTCGAAGTAGAATGAAATAAATACACCATTCGAGTATCATTCAAATCGCAATAGGGACCTTGTTTAGAAAGAAGCAATCAGAATAAGAATGGATAGAGGTAGACAACTTCTTGCTTCTCTTTACTTTAGTAATGTTCTAATTGTGTGTCTCAATCTTTTGTTTTCGACCACAGAGATACCACTGCAGGTGGTTCCTGTTTTGCCAAAAATCTGGTTATTCAGCATTCAAATTGTGGGATTTCAAATGTTGTTTCAAAAAAAAAAAAGCATAAAAAGATTTCTGTATGTTTTGGATTTTAAAACTTAATACAGAAAAATACAAAATATTTTTAATAAATAATTAATTTTATTAAATTAATGAAATTAATGAATATTTAAGGTTCTAGTCCATGGCGAACAAAATGAAATGTTCCGCTTAAAATCAGCTTTACAACGTGAATATGAAGCTGATCCCAATACAACAATAAACTTTTACAATCCTCGCAACACACACTCAGTGGATTTAAACTTTCGAGGAGAAAAGACTGCCAAAGTAATGGGATCATTGGCTGCCAAGGATCCCGTAGTTGGTGCAACATTGTCTGGAGTGCTTGTTAAGCGTGACTTCAAATATCACATTTTGGCACCTTCTGATTTAGCAAGTTAGTATAAATTTAATACTTTTTGTGAATAATAATAATTTTGAATATTTGACTGTAGAATACACCGACATGAGCATGTCTGTGATAACTCAACGTCAGAGTATACCGTGGGCTAGTTCCTTTAACACATTAAAACTCCTTCTTGATCGAGTTGGTGGTCCTGGCACGGTGACCGCCGTCGAAGACGACAAAAAGATTCGAGTGTTTAATTGTCTGGACCTGACAATTGAAGGCAAAATTATAATCATGGAATGGCAGGGCACGCCTGTGAATGATATGTTTGCCGATGCAGCTTTAGCTTGCATAATGCAAACAGAAATGGGCGGAACCAACATCAAAGGAATGACAGGTGTTGCGAAGCCTGATAAAACACATTTCAAAGAGTGTCTCATTGAGACATTACAAGATACCTTTGGTGAGCATTCCGTGCCAAAAATGTTCAAAGGAGATGTTCTTCCAGTGACGGTTGCGGATGTAAAAGCAGAAGTTAACTTGGAAACTTTAGTAAGATTTGTTTAAAATTCACTTTGTTAAATTAAATTTAAATATTTTTTTCTTTTTTAAAGACTGTAACCTGTAATGAAGATGAAAATCTGCGACATTTTATATACACAGCAGTGCAAAAACTATATCAAGCACTAGTTCAGTTGCCATGAATAAATGCAGGCAGTTTCTTTGTGTTGGTTTTCTTATAATTTTAGTTCCTTAAGTTGTATTAAATAAATAAAATGTTTAACATATTGTTCGATTTATTAAAAAACTAGGTGAACCTTACAAGGCACTACCAATTGAATATTGGTCAAACTACTTCCTAAAGCTTTCCTGCAAAAACCTAATCCAATAATAGGAATTTAATTCTAGCGATTTTTTTCCATTTGCGAAGCTCATCTCAGACGTTTCATTTTTGAACACATACTTTATAAGCAAACTCGATCCAATTCATGTAACTTTAGTCGATTTCATCAATATATTCGAATACAAATGAATCATGACAAATTACGTTTTGCTTGCGATGTGACGAAAGTTTTATAATTTTGTTGCTCTAAACATAGTATCTACTAATAAAAATGCCTCAAAAACATACATTTTATACATTGATAATTTAGTATGTAGGAGTAGGTATTATGAGTATCAATTGATAATTGTTACTCCATTGATCAAAATACCGTTGTGAATAAGTTCTGTTTGATTTGGTTTTTGTTTTTTAGTTTACTATTTCGATTTTGGTTGAATAATGTCAATTGTTTCTTGTACTAAGTTTTTTAATTCTGTAAGCAATAGAAAACAAATTGAAAGACAGGTAGAATTAATTGTGGAAAATCCCGTTTCGCGTAAGACTAAAGCGATCGCTCAATAATTGATAGTCGTTTTGACTATAGTTGTAATAATCATATCAATAAAGAAATATAGAGAGGGGGATTGTCAAAACGACAATCAATTATTCAACGATCACTTTAATCTTAAGCAATACCGGCCCAGAAGTAGCTAAAGGAATATGTGAAAAGCCAATACCACTGTGAAACACTCGTCAAAACTTTTGATAAGTTATCACCATAATATCGGTTCTGTTGATAGAACCCAAATATCAAATATTCGGCCCTAGCGAGGTATCCGTTCGGAGCGGAAAATTATCCGCAACGCATACTTTATCGGAGGTTCAAATTGCTTTCGAGGTATCCTATCGGAAAGAATAAAAATACACAAATGCGTTGGCGTAATTTGTTCCGAACAGCTGTTCGGAAGAATACCTCGAAGCAAAAATCCCCCGAATCGTACGAAATCGGAGAATTTTCCGCTCCGGACGGATACCTCTCTAGGGCCGATTGTGTTCATATTTGAAAACCATAATAGGTGTGATAGACTTTAAGGATCATTCAACTGGGGCCCTAGCCCGTAACTTGATAAAATCGAGTGTATTCGAACCAAATAAGGAACAATCGATTGTATCAAGTTACGTGCTAGCACCCCTGAATTAAAAAAAAATAAGTAAAATAGTGATCAAGGATTCTCACACGCTGCAACAAAATTTTCAGGAGTTTACTCCGTACTTCCTCTTGCGAGTAATTGATAAGTAGCCCAAGAAAATTTCTTGTCGTGAGAAGCGCTGCTCATCTTAGCTGTTCGCACTCGGCAGACAACTGTTGACCCTCTCCATTTCTGGTAACACGCACACAGATATGGTTGAGAGTTGTATGTAAGTAGGTTTAAGTTCCCTGGGTGCTGTCGCAGAACCACCATTTTTTTTTTAAATACTGTTCAAGTGCTTTTCAATATGTATAAGTAAAATGATCAAATAACGCGAGTTAACTGTTTATCAGCTCAAGTTTAGTGAATTGCACTGTTAAGAAATTTTCCAGAACATCGGTTTCTGTTATTTTAATTTTATTTGATTTATACACAATATTTTATCTAAGAAAGTGATCAGAACACATTGAAAACCATTGATTTTATATTGTATAAGTAGCTAAGAAATATTTAAGCCAACCTTTGTGTAATAGGTAATTTTATGAATTTTGTTCAAAAGTAAAAACAAGCAACATACTTTGATATGAGGCAATTGGAGAGGAATTGGGAATCAGGGCCTGAGAGAAAGCTTTGACATGGTACCGTCTAACTTGAGGGAAAGAAAACATGAGCTATTTGAAGGATACAAAAGCACCTAAATTAAAATTGGGGCCATGGACGAGAAGGACGAATTGGAGATGTCACGGTAGGTGTAGAGAGGATCGAGAACTGATATAGAAGTAGGGATATTGTAGGTACTGCTATCAGGAATGTTATGTAAAGGAAGGAAGGGTAACCGATGCAACATCACTCGGGCACTGCAGATGATAATGCAGTATGGCCTAGCTCACTCCCAACCTAGAATTCGTTTGACCATGGTATCATTGGGGCCAAAGCCAACTACTTCTTGTGCACACGTCTTCTGCTACCAGGTTCCCAAGAACCTCTTCCTTTTCAAAATGTAAGCGGATCATCAACTCTTCTCTACCTTTTTACTTGTGATATAGGTACTATAGGGCAAGTTTTGCATTTGGAAGAAAAATCGAACTCGAAATTTCGATCAAAGTTGACATTGCTATGATAGAGAACACAAATAAAGTGCTTCGGCAATTCCGTGTGTCGTCTGTCTGTATGTCTGTATCTCTGTACCTCGACCTGACCACTGAAGCTGTTTTCTTCAAACAAGGTACTTAAGGGTCTCTGGTGATTCCCATTAGGACAAATTGAAATTTTTTTTTTGCTCTAAACTGTAAACGGTACATGCCATACAGCCGTTATGCAAAATTTTATTTATTTCGAAAACGGCTCTAACGATTTTGATACGAAAAATGTGTGTGCTCTTATGGACATAAGTCAAACAAAAAATTGGAAAAACATGTTATTAATGATACCTATCGTAGAACCTTTATTTTTACTTGCGATATACGAGTATGTAGGTACTATAGGGCAAGTTCTGCATTTGGAAAAAAAATCGAACTCGAGATTTTAATCAAAGTTGACATTACGATGATAGCGAAGACGAAAAAAGTGGGTCCAACAATTTCGTCTGTCTGTCTCGAACTACAGCCTAAACTACCGGAGGTATTTTCTTCAAACTCGGTAGTTAAGGGTCTTCGGTGATTCCCTGGAGGAAAAATTAAATTTTTTTTTAGTTATAAAACTAACGATACCCCCCATACACCCGTAATGCAAAATCTTATTTATCTCGAAAACGCCTCTATCGATTTTAATACAAAAAATTAGGTGTGATATTATAAACATAGGCTACATTTTGGTAAAAAAAAATTTTTGGGCAAAATGTTATTAGGGATACCTGCCATGGACCCGGCTTTTTTTATTTTCGACCTTCTTATTAACGGCTCTAAGGACTTTAACCCTACATTTTCAGCAGGAGTCCGCTTAAGTTTAAAATAATATTGTATATAAAAATATTCGAAAAAATATTTGTTGGGTTTTTTGAAATTTTTTTTTTTTTTTAAATCAATATCTTCAAAACCTATGAACGATTATTTTTTGAAATTATTTTCTAAAATCAATATTATTTAATACTTAAAATTCGCATCTTACATTTTTTTCTTGAAAAATTTTAGAGAAATTTCTTATATAAAAAATTAATTTAATAATAAAACGATTTTTAAACTTTGTTTGCAGAAATTCATACTTTTCTAGAAATCAGTCGGCAATTTTATGCATTTAAACTTTATCTTTTTCCTCAACGCGACGAAATGGCTATAGGACGAACTTTGGTTACTTCTGTGTTGTGCCCTGATTGATTCCTTAGATCCCAATCTAGTGGACTGAGGGCTTTGATGGATCTGGCTACTTTTTCAGTACCAGTAAACAAGCTGCCCAACTTGGCACAGAGTAGATAGTGTCGGAAGAGTGTGGGGGTCTGGCTGAGTCGAGGACGGATATAGGAAACTTCAAAAAGCTAAAATATATATCTCTTATAACCTTTTTTACTTCTATGTAATACGAATAAATATGGGGAGTAAACTTTCTTGAAGAAGAATGAAAAAAATCCCATAAAGAATGAAAAAATGCAATAAAAACACTTTCCTAAATAAATTTTACAAATATCACTTATTTATTTATAAACAAGAGGTATTTGCACTTAAAGTAGAATTTATCCTTTATTTTTATAAAGGTAAAACCAAAGGCATAAGTAAAAAATAAAATGCACGACTTGGTCGCACGAACTTGCTTCTATGTAATAGACTAGGAATTTTTAAAACGAATGTTATTAGAGAGAACTGTTAATAAGGATAAAATGAATTTTTTAAATTCTTTTAGTAGTAAGAGATAAAAACAGAACGCTATGCAAATATGAATTTATGCAAGAACAAAAATTATAAGTCGTTGTAGTGGTTCCTTAAAAAAATAAGCTTTTATGTACAAAATTTTTAAAACATTTTTAAGAAAAAAATTTTGGACGCCAATTTTAAGTTTTTATTATTGTACGAATAAGAATTAAATATCCAAGAAAAATACTAAGCCGTGTTTGAGATATCGAATTTTCAAAAAAAAATTGCTTTTTGTAAAAATTTAAAAAAAAAAACATTTTTTTTTAAGTTTTGAAATGCAATGTTTTTTAATCTTTTAGGAACTTCTTTATAAAAAATTTCAATAAAATCCGTCATGCCGATAATCAGAAATTTAAAATTCGAAAAAATCGTTCTGTGGTAGGTACAGTCTGTAATATCTTGCTTTCAAAATATCTCTTGCTGACGTGAAGAGATAGAGACTTTATACTCAGTCGGATGATAATGTCGGTCTTTTGTTCGCTGAAACTAGGCCCTAGTTTTCTCGTAATAAAGCCAGGTATCGCGCGATTTCCATCGCATAATTATTGTAGCTAAAACTTTGCCCCCTTTTGCCCTTTTTTATTTCATTTTCGATTATTTTTTGTATACCGAGGCATTTGTTTAAGTCTTCATTTTTGCAGGATGTCACTTCTTTCAAAGTCAGTTTTAATTCAATTACGTACATATTTAATAAAAATATACCGAGACCCTCGTATGTCCAATATCTAAAAAAAGTGACGAATATCACCGTAAATTATAGCAAATTGTTAAATATATTTATAAACGAAAGATCGCAAATTTCTAGCTTAAGCTTCGAAGTAGAATGAAATAAATACACCATTCGAGTATCATTCAAATCGCAATAGGGACCTTGTTTAGAAAGAAGCAATCAGAATAAGAATGGATAGAGGTAGACAACTTCTTGCTTCTCTTTACTTTAGTAATGTTCTAATTGTGTGTCTCAATCTTTTGTTTTCGACCACAGAGATACCACTGCAGGTGGTTCCTGTTTTGCCAAAAATCTGGTTATTCAGCATTCAAATTGTGGGATTTCAAATGTTGTTTCAAAAAAAAAAAAAGCATAAAAAGATTTCTGTATGTTTTGGATTTTAAAACTTAATACAGAAAAATACAAAATATTTTTAATAAATAATTAATTTTATTAAATTAATGAAATTAATGAATATTTAAGGTTCTAGTCCATGGCGAACAAAATGAAATGTTCCGCTTAAAATCAGCTTTACAACGTGAATATGAAGCTGATCCCAATACAACAATAAACTTTTACAATCCTCGCAACACACACTCAGTGGATTTAAACTTTCGAGGAGAAAAGACTGCCAAAGTAATGGGATCATTGGCTGCCAAGGATCCCGTAGTTGGTGCAACATTGTCTGGAGTGCTTGTTAAGCGTGACTTCAAATATCACATTTTGGCACCTTCTGATTTAGCAAGTTAGTATAAATTTAATACTTTTTGTGAATAATAATAATTTTGAATATTTGACTGTAGAATACACCGACATGAGCATGTCTGTGATAACTCAACGTCAGAGTATACCGTGGGCTAGTTCCTTTAACACATTAAAACTCCTTCTTGATCGAGTTGGTGGTCCTGGCACGGTGACCGCCGTCGAAGACGACAAAAAGATTCGAGTGTTTAATTGTCTGGACCTGACAATTGAAGGCAAAATTATAATCATGGAATGGCAGGGCACGCCTGTGAATGATATGTTTGCCGATGCAGCTTTAGCTTGCATAATGCAAACAGAAATGGGCGGAACCAACATCAAAGGAATGACAGGTGTTGCGAAGCCTGATAAAACACATTTCAAAGAGTGTCTCATTGAGACATTACAAGATACCTTTGGTGAGCATTCCGTGCCAAAAATGTTCAAAGGAGATGTTCTTCCAGTGACGGTTGCGGATGTAGAAGCAGAAGTTAACTTGGAAACTTTAGTAAGATTTGTTTAAAATTCACTTTGTTAAATTAAATTTAAATATTTTTTTCTTTTTTAAAGACTGTAACCTGTAATGAAGATGAAAATCTGCGACATTTTATATACACAGCAGTGCAAAAACTATATCAAGCACTAGTTCAGTTGCCATGAATAAATGCTGGCAGTTTCTTTGTGTTGGTTTTCTTATAATTTTAGTTCCTTAAGTTGTATTAAATAAATAAAATGTTTAACATATTGTTCGATTTATTAAAAAACTAGGTGAACCTTACAAGGCACTACCAATTGAATATTGGTCAAACTACTTCCTAAAGCTTTCCTGCAAAAACCTAATCCAATAATAGGAATTTAATTCTAGCGATTTTTTTCCATTTGCGAAGCTCATCTCAGACGTTTCATTTTTGAACACATACTTTATAAGCAAACTCGATCCAATTCATGTAACTTTAGTCGATTTCATCAATATATTCGAAT
Source organism: Chrysotoxum bicinctum (assembly GCA_911387755.1). Taxonomy (NCBI): domain Eukaryota; kingdom Metazoa; phylum Arthropoda; class Insecta; order Diptera; family Syrphidae; genus Chrysotoxum; species Chrysotoxum bicinctum. Next base: position 219,172,293 of record OU426988.1, on the reverse strand, counting down.
ACAAATGAATCATGACAAATTACGTTTTGCTTGCGATGTGACGAAAGTTTTATAATTTTGTTGCTCTAAACATAGTATCTACTAATAAAAATGCCTCAAAAACATACATTTTATACATTGATAATTTAGTATGTAGGAGTAGGTATTATGAGTATCAATTGATAATTGTTACTCCATTGATCAAAATACCGTTGTGAATAAGTTCTGTTTGATTTGGTTTTTGTTTTTTAGTTTACTATTTCGATTTTGGTTGAATAATGTCAATTGTTTCTTGTACTAAGTTTTTTAATTCTGTAAGCAATAGAAAACAAATTGAAAGACAGGTAGAATTAATTGTGGAAAATCCCGTTTCGCGTAAGACTAAAGCGATCGCTCAATAATTGATAGTCGTTTTGACTATAGTTGTAATAATCATATCAATAAAGAAATATAGAGAGGGGGATTGTCAAAACGACAATCAATTATTCAACGATCACTTTAATCTTAAGCAATACCGGCCCAGAAGTAGCTAAAGGAATATGTGAAAAGCCAATACCACTGTGAAACACTCGTCAAAACTTTTGATAAGTTATCACCATAATATCGGTTCTGTTGATAGAACCCAAATATCAAATATTCGGCCCTAGCGAGGTATCCGTTCGGAGCGGAAAATTATCCGCAACGCATACTTTATCGGAGGTTCAAATTGCTTTCGAGGTATCCTATCGGAAAGAATAAAAATACACAAATGCGTTGGCGTAATTTGTTCCGAACAGCTGTTCGGAAGAATACCTCGAAGCAAAAATCCCCCGAATCGTACGAAATCGGAGAATTTTCCGCTCCGGACGGATACCTCTCTAGGGCCGATTGTGTTCATATTTGAAAACCATAATAGGTGTGATAGACTTTAAGGATCATTCAACTGGGGCCCTAGCCCGTAACTTGATAAAATCGAGTGTATTCGAACCAAATAAGGAACAATCGATTGTATCAAGTTACGTGCTAGCACCCCTGAATTGAAAAAAAATAAGTAAAATAGTGATCAAGGATTCTCACACGCTGCAACAAAATTTTCAGGAGTTTACTCCGTACTTCCTCTTGCGAGTAATTGATAAGTAGCCCAAGAAAATTTCTTGTCGTGAGAAGCGCTGCTCATCTTAGCTGTTCGCACTCGGCAGACAACTGTTGACCCTCTCCATTTCTGGTAACACGCACACAGATATGGTTGAGAGTTGTATGTAAGTAGGTTTAAGTTCCCTGGGTGCTGTCGCAGAACCACCATTTTTTTTTTAAATACTGTTCAAGTGCTTTTCAATATGTATAAGTAAAATGATCAAATAACGCGAGTTAACTGTTTATCAGCTCAAGTTTAGTGAATTGCACTGTTAAGAAATTTTCCAGAACATCGGTTTCTGTTATTTTAATTTTATTTGATTTATACACAATATTTTATCTAAGAAAGTGATCAGAACACATTGAAAACCATTGATTTTATATTGTATAAGTAGCTAAGAAATATTTAAGCCAACCTTTGTGTAATAGGTAATTTTATGAATTTTGTTCAAAAGTAAAAACAAGCAACATACTTTGATATGAGGCAATTGGAGAGGAATTGGGAATCAGGGCCTGAGAGAAAGCTTTGACATGGTACCGTCTAACTTGAGGGAAAGAAAACATGAGCTATTTGAAGGATACAAAAGCACCTAAATTAAAATTGGGGCCATGGACGAGAAGGACGAATTGGAGATGTCACGGTAGGTGTAGAGAGGATCGAGAACTGATATAGAAGTAGGGATATTGTAGGTACTGCTATCAGGAATGTTATGTAAAGGAAGGAAGGGTAACCGATGCAACATCACTCGGGCACTGCAGATGATAATGCAGTATGGCCTAGCTCACTCCCAACCTAGAATTCGTTTGACCATGGTATCATTGGGGCCAAAGCCAACTACTTCTTGTGCACACGTCTTCTGCTACCAGGTTCCCAAGAACCTCTTCCTTTTCAAAATGTAAGCGGATCATCAACTCTTCTCTACCTTTTTACTTGTGATATAGGTACTATAGGGCAAGTTTTGCATTTGGAAGAAAAATCGAACTCGAAATTTCGATCAAAGTTGACATTGCTATGATAGAGAACACAAATAAAGTGCTTCGGCAATTCCGTGTGTCGTCTGTCTGTATGTCTGTATCTCTGTACCTCGACCTGACCACTGAAGCTGTTTTCTTCAAACAAGGTACTTAAGGGTCTCTGGTGATTCCCATTAGGACAAATTGAAATTTTTTTTTTGCTCTAAACTGTAAACGGTACATGCCATACAGCCGTTATGCAAAATTTTATTTATTTCGAAAACGGCTCTAACGATTTTGATACGAAAAATGTGTGTGCTCTTATGGACATAAGTCAAACAAAAAATTGGAAAAACATGTTATTAATGATACCTATCGTAGAACCTTTATTTTTACTTGCGATATACGAGTATGTAGGTACTATAGGGCAAGTTCTGCATTTGGAAAAAAAATCGAACTCGAGATTTTAATCAAAGTTGACATTACGATGATAGCGAAGACGAAAAAAGTGGGTCCAACAATTTCGTCTGTCTGTCTCGAACTACAGCCTAAACTACCGGAGGTATTTTCTTCAAACTCGGTAGTTAAGGGTCTTCGGTGATTCCCTGGAGGAAAAATTAAATTTTTTTTTAGTTATAAAACTAACGATACCCCCCATACACCCGTAATGCAAAATCTTATTTATCTCGAAAACGCCTCTATCGATTTTAATACAAAAAATTAGGTGTGATATTATAAACATAGGCTACATTTTGGTAAAAAAAAATTTTTGGGCAAAATGTTATTAGGGATACCTGCCATGGACCCGGCTTTTTTTATTTTCGACCTTCTTATTAACGGCTCTAAGGACTTTAACCCAACATTTTCAGCAGGAGTCCGCTTAAGTTTAAAATAATATTGTATATAAAAATATTCGAAAAAATATTTGTTGGGTTTTTTGAAATTTTTTTTTTTTTTTAAATCAATATCTTCAAAACCTATGAACGATTATTTTTTGAAATTATTTTCTAAAATCAATATTATTTAATACTTAAAATTCGCATCTTACATTTTTTTCTTGAAAAATTTTAGAGAAATTTCTTATATAAAAAATTAATTTAATAATAAAACGATTTTTAAACTTTGTTTGCAGGAATTCATACTTTTCTAGAAATCAGTCGGCAATTTTATGCATTTAAACTTTATCTTTTTCCTCAACGCGACGAAATGGCTATAGGACGAACTTTGGTTACTTCTGTGTTGTGCCCTGATTGATTCCTTAGATCCCAATCTAGTGGACTGAGGGCTTTGATGGATCTGGCTACTTTTTCAGTACCAGTAAACAAGCTGCCCAACTTGGCACAGAGTAGATAGTGTCGGAAGAGTGTGGGGGTCTGGCTGAGTCGAGGACGGATATAGGAAACTTCAAAAAGCTAAAATATATATCTCTTATAACCTTTTTTACTTCTATGTAATACGAATAAATATGGGGAGTAAACTTTCTTGAAGAAGAATGAAAAAAATCCCATAAAGAATGAAAAAATGCAATAAAAACACTTTCCTAAATAAATTTTACAAATATCACTTATTTATTTATAAACAAGAGGTATTTGCACTTAAAGTAGAATTTATCCTTTATTTTTATAAAGGTAAAACCAAAGGCATAAGTAAAAAATAAAATGCACGACTTGGTCGCACGAACTTGCTTCTATGTAATAGACTAGGAATTTTTAAAACGAATGTTATTAGAGAGAACTGTTAATAAGGATAAAATGAATTTTTTAAATTCTTTTAGTAGTAAGAGATAAAAACAGAACGCTATGCAAATATGAATTTATGCAAGAACAAAAATTATAAGTCGTTGTAGTGGTTCCTTAAAAAAATAAGCTTTTATGTACAAAATTTTTAAAACATTTTTAAGAAAAAAATTTTGGACGCCAATTTTAAGTTTTTATTATTGTACGAATAAGAATTAAATATCCAAGAAAAATACTAAGCCGTGTTTGAGATATCGAATTTTCAAAAAAAAATTGCTTTTTGTAAAAATTTAAAAAAAAAAACATTTTTTTTTAAGTTTTGAAATGCAATGTTTTTTAATCTTTTAGGAACTTCTTTATAAAAAATTTCAATAAAATCCGTCATGCCGATAATCAGAAATTTAAAATTCGAAAAAATCGTTCTGTGGTAGGTACAGTCTGTAATATCTTGCTTTCAAAATTTTTGTTTATTAAATTATAGATGGTAAGAATTAATCGGAAGAAAAAAAAATTATCAAAATTTTCGAAAACCATTTTTTAACATTTGTATGGAGGGTACCGTAATTCTCAGGTAAAATAATTTCTTTTTTCTCATATCTTGTAGATTATATTAAGAAACTTTTGATTATCAAGTCTTAAAAAAATTGGGCATGGGGTTTTCAAAATATTGAGTTTTCAAAAAAAATTTTAACATTTTTTTTAACAAAATTTATTTCAATTTATAATTATTGTATGCAGTTTTTTTTAAATATGTAGTTGATTCGATCATTAATTCACTTCGTCGTAAAGTTAAAAAAAAATTGATATTAGCTGCGTAAATTGCTTAAAAAGATTTATTCGCATTCGCAGGTCGCAGCTCATGTATTTAGCACTTAAAGTAGATCTAGGTATTTTGCTGTGGCGATTCGAGTAACAACCCAAATTAGTTTTTGTTTATTTTTAAAATTTTTTGTTTCATGCTTTTAATTGTCAACAATACAATTGACATCACTCCGGTGTTTTTTGAAAACCGAAAACCCCAGTTTTTTTGGCAACTCTCAGGGTTGTCAAGAAAACCTGGGTCAACCCTGGGTAAAGTTGAACGAGCGAACGTATGAAAAATAAAAACAATTTCAATTTTCCATCTGCATTTGACGTGTCACAAATACAACGATCAACGAAACAAAAACTTCAGAATCAAAAAAAAGTGTTGCAACTTTTTTGTTTGGCATTCCCAATTGGAAAGTTTGAAGTTTCTTCCGGATTACCAAACGAAAACTCTATTAGAAAGAGGATTTCTATCCCTAAGGTACTAGTACGGTCTAGAATGCCAAAAAACGCATGTTTTTTTTTCGGAAACCTTATTAGGTAATAACATAATTTTTTTTAAATAATGAATACATGCGTCAAGAGTACAAACAAAATTTTTTTTTTTAATTTTCAAATTTTGGCCGAATTATAGAGGGCGCAAACGTCGACTTATCAAAAAATACATGGTCCCATGGCGGACAGTTAATCTCAGAATTGGCTAGACTGAAACAAAAAAAAACAAAGTGGGTTATTTAAAGGAAGGTTTCTTACGAGACAATTTATCACAATTTATCAATTATTTAAAAAAAAATTATGTTATTACCTAATAAGGTTTCCGAGAAAAAAATTCGCAAAAATCGTGCGTTTTTTTGACATTCTAGACCGTACTAGTACCAGTGCCGGATTAAGCCAGCGCGGGGCCTGTAGCAAATTCTATCAAGGGGCCCTTAGACTGTTTTAGGCTAGGCACTTATCAAGTTTATGGTATTAAATAAAACAAAACTGTTACAAACAAACTTTTTTTGATTTAATTTGGGAAAATTTATAAATAATGCTGTTGATATCGACTTCTCGGAGTAAATCATGTTCAATATTCATTAAAGTGAGGAGATTAAGACGTTGTTGGCTCATCGTGTTCCTCAATTCATTTTTAACACGTTTTAATGTTGAGAAAGATCGTTCACCACTGCAGTTGGTGATCATGAGAGACAAATAAATGCGCAAAGCAATTTCAACGTTCGGGAAACAAGATTGTAAAGAATTATTCATCAACAGCTTGTAAACCTGCATTTCCAGAGCCTCATGATTCCTGCTGTCAATAATACCAGCCACATCAGAATTGAGCATTGAAGCGAATTGCACTAATTCGTTGCCCAGACTGTCAACCAAATCATCTGCGTAAGCCAGGCGCGGATCCAGGATTTCGTTCAGGGGGGGGGGGGCAATTTTCGTGATATTTTGCTTAGCTTAAGAAAAATGGTCCATTTCTCTGCATTTCTGCCTTAAAATATTAAAAAGGTATAAACATAATCGAATATAAAAATAACAAATTATTAAATTGAAATAAGCAAAGCATGTGCAGGTACATAATATATGTAAGTCGTATGTAAATAACTATTAAATAGTAAATCAAACATCTTCGTTTACATTACTTTAGCCTCTTTCAATAATGTTCTGTATGCATGACTTAAAGTATTAAATAGGAACTCGTACTTAAAAAAAAAATGAATTAATTAATTTAAATGAAGGAATTATAGTGTTATACATGATATACATAGTTCTTAAATACTTAATTCTAATATTTTTGTGTGGCCGGTTTTTGAAAACGGTTTTTTAACATTTGTATGGTAGGTACCTTTATTTTTAGGTGAAATAAAACCTTTTTTCATACATCTTGTAGATTATGTTGAGAAACTTTTATTTTTTAAGCTTAAGAAAAATCTAGCATAAGGTTCTCGAAATATTGAGGTTTGAAACAAAAAATTTAATTTTTTTTTTAAAATCCAAAAATTTTTTTTTTTTAAATTTGAATACACAATTCTATTTAAGTTTTTTGGGAGCTTAAGCGAACAAAAAATGATCAAAATCGGTCATACCGTTTCTGAGAAAATCAAAAACAAAAAAATGGTTCTTTGGGGGGTACCCTCTATAACCATTTTTCGGAAAATTTTTTTCAACTAGTACCTAGCTTTAACTAAATAATTTTTTTTTGTATCTTTTTTTTTAAATCTGTACAACAGTTTTTGAAAAAATAAATTACAAAATTTTGAAAAAAATTCGTATGGCAGGTACTGTTATTTTTGGTCTTAAAAAAAAGAAGAAAAAAACGTGTGGGGGGGGAAAAAATTAAAAATGATAAATGCTTAGGCTGTTGTCGAACCGACAGACAGATAGAATTGCGAAACCCACTTTTTAAGTCTTCGCTATCATCGTAATGTCAACTTTGATCAAAATCTCGAGTTCGATTTTTTTTACGAATGCATAACTTGCCGCACGAACTTTCTACTATGTAATAGACTAGGAATTTTAAAAACGAATGTTATTAGAAAAAACTGTTCATAAGTATAAAATTATCATCATTTTTTAAATTCTCTTAGTAGTAATAGACAAAAAGAATGCTATGCAAATATGAATTTATGCAAGAACAAAAACTATACATAAGTCGTTGTAGTGGTTTCTTAATAAAATAAGGTTTTTTTATTACTGTCCGAATGAAATTAATTTTCCAAAAAAAAATATTGACTCATTTGTGAGATATCGAATTTTACAAAAAAAAAATGATTTTTTTTTTCAAAAATTCAAAAACTATTTTTTTTTTCAAAGTTTTGAAATGCCATGTTTCTTAAAGCTTTTAGAAGCATCTCTATAAAAATTTTCATTAAAATCCATTATGTCGATAATGAGAAATTCAAAATTTTCAAAAATCGTTCTATGGTATGTACAGTGACTAATGTCTTGTTTTCAAAATCTTTTGTATTAAATTATAGACCTTAAAAATTAGTCGAAAGATTAAAAATTTAAGCAAAATTCTCGGAACCGTTTTCGAGAAAATACGATTTTCGAAAACCATTTTTTAATATTTGTATGGAGGGTACTGTTATTTTTAAGTAAAATAATTTTTTTTTTGAAAATTTGAATAGGTACACAATAATATTGAAATTGCTGGGGAGCCTTAACATTAAAAAATTATCAAAATTGGTTGTACCGTTTTTGAGAAAATCAAAAACAAAAAAATTGTTCCAAGGAGGGTACCAAAAATAATAATTTTTTGGATTTTTTTTTCATTCATTACCTAGGTTTAACTAAATGAAATCTTATGATTTTTTTTTTTTAATCTGTAGGACAGTTTTTGATAAAAAAAAATATTTATAAAATTTCGAAAAAAAATCGTATGGCAGGTACCGTTATTTTTGGTCTTAAAAAATCAAATCAAAAAACATCCGGGGAAAAAAAATAAAACCCATAGATATCTACCAAGTTTTAAGAAAATCGGCCTAGCCGTTTGGGCTGTAGTCGAACCGACAGACAGACAGAATTGCGAGACCCACTTTTTTGGTCTTCGCTATAGTCGTAATGTCAACTTTGATCAAAATCTGGAGTTCAATTTTTTTCCGAATGCATAACCTGCCTTATAGTACCTATTAGTCGCAAGTAAAAAGAAAAAAGTGTTATGGTTTTTATAATTGTGAAACGAAGAACTGCCCAGGGGGGGGGGGGGGGGGCAATTGCACCCATTGCCCTGCCCCTGTATCCGCGCCTGGCGTAAGCACTTACTATGGTTGCAGATTTTTAATTTCTTCTGGTGGAAGAGATTTTATATGAAGGTTTTTATAATACAAATTCTATATAGTACTGAAATAAATCAGCCAATTAGAAGACTTAGCACTATTAATGGACTTGTTGAATTATTAATTCAAAATAGCTTTTATGGCTTTTAGTCCACAAAAATTGGCATTTTGTCCGGGTGATCGCACATGGACTCATCAGTTGGCTATGAGGACATTGTCAATACGCAATTTTTATTGAATTCAGTTCATCTTATATTGATTTTTTGACAAAAATCCAATGTGAACTATATCCAACTAAGATTAAAATTGTAATCATTAAAGTTAAAATATTTTGCTATTTTCAACAAATTCAACAAATCCATTAATAGTGCTAAGTCTTCTACTAGGCTGATTTATTTCAGTAGTATATAGAATTTGTATTATAAAAACCTTCATATAGAATCAATGCTCGGCCACGGGCAAAATATTCCAACGTTAATGATTATAATTTTAATCTTGGTTGGGTATAGTTCACATTGGATTTTTGTCAAAAATCGATGTAAGATGAACTGAATTCAATAAAAATTGCGTATTGACAAGGTCCTCACAGCCAACTGATGAGTCCATGTGCGATCACCCGGACGAAACGCCAGTTTTTGTGGACATAAGACCAAAAAGCTATTTTGAATCAGGAAGAGATTCTAGCTCTCGGAATATTCCGAAAATGCCAGCAATTTTATTATAACTGTTCATATACGTTTACCTAAAGCAGTGAGTACGTTATCAATGGTGACAATAAATACCTGAATTTCATACCGTTGTCCAATTTGCGTTTGGTGCGGTGCGAAACATGATTTTTGGTAAGACCAGCAGATAGAAAAATAAAATTTTAGTTGATCATTTTGATGCAAATATTTTCTTCTTAGTAATTGTGACTAAATCTAATATGTAAATAATACTTTTTTATGGTCAGAAAAGGTTGGTGCGTGGGGCCCCCAAATGCGCGGGGCCCGTAGCATTTGCTACTCTTGCTTCGTGGCTAATCCGGCACTGACTAGTACCTTAATAAAGAACTATTTCACTATCAGCCTGATGTTCCATTTCAGCGGCAGCTATCATTATTATAACGTTATATGAAAAAAAATTTGCTAACTTACCTTACAGCCCTATTTATGTAGCTATCAACTATCAACTAGATACTTGATACATACATATGTACATATCAACAAATTGAATGAGTTGATATTATGACTATCAACTATCAACATTTTTTATCGACTGTGAATTCTATTTGATTTTATCATTACTGTGAATGATTTTTTTTGATAGACATGGTATTATGGATATCAGCAAAATAGATACACATCAATTTTCTTATCAACCACAAATTCTTGATTGAAACGTAAACATACAAATTTATTCGGGATTTGTAAAAGCGAACAAAGTTAAAAAGAATGTTGACTTCGATAGAATAATTGTTGTTTGAGGAGTTATGATGAATTTTTTATAAGAACAACTTACATTTTCGCATAAAGAATTTACCTTTTCGTGGCCGACAAAAAACAAATAAATATTTCAAACGCGAAGCGTCGCTTCGAACAAAATAAACAAAACTCATTCACAATGAACTTTTTGATAAGTAGATATTCACAATCGGTCTAAAATTACCAGTTGATACCCATAATACCAAATTATCAACTAATTGATAGAAATTATCGACTATCAAATTGATACTCATAATAGGGCTGTTATTTTAACCGGAAATAAAATCAAAAACATAATACAAACATTTTCCGCGATTGTTTAGTGATACAAACTTAAAACAAAAACGGTAGTCCCACCAGCAGGCGGTTATCTCTTCAAAAAGACACACCAAGAGCCAGACATTATTTACAAAATGGAGATCCAAAAATTAAGACTGTTGCTCAAACTACTGGATTCGTCACATGCAATTCATGTACTCCATCTTCAGTCCACGACCATTGGAAACCACACTGGTTGAAAAGTCCCGCATTGGAAAAATGTTCTCGACGTTTGTTTCAATCTGGATAGTACTAACACTTCATGTTCTTTTCTTCCTTTTCTAGGTTATTTCGGTTCCAGAAAGAAAATCCGAAGGCTAGATTATGGATTCTTGTATTCCGCACGCCTAGTTTCTGTATATAATAGTGGTGGATCATCATGTTGTAACGATCATTGACCTCTTCCTTCCAATATCTTCCTAAAGTACAAGTAGTCCAGTCAAAGCGTCATTTGACCTTGCGCGCAGAGGCATGGTCAATTTTTTTTTCATAGATCGATAGGTGCTTATGAGAAAAGCTTAAAACCAAATTTGCACCACATGACAACTTTTTTTACCAAAGTTATTGGTAAAAATGTATTTTGTGTCATTTTTTGGTCATTTGCGAATATCTCGGCTCCACTATCTCGTACAAACAAAAATTAAAAATGTATTTATTCCTAATAACATTATCTATTATGTTCTAGAAAAAAAAAATTGTTTAAACAAATGAAAAAAAAGTTATAGTAAGTTAAACAAATTTTTTGTTGTTTAAAAATCACTTTTTCGTGATTATTAAGAAAAAAGCTCACTTAACGATGAAATTTTTATTTTTTATTATTAAAGTTCTTGTAATTCCCTACAATTTAAAAAAAAAACAACACTCTACGATGAACGAAAGCCGAGTAATAAATTATTGAACATAGGTAAGTCAGCGCACCCACGCATTTTATGATTTTATGTTTTAATTAATATCTCAGCCCTAGTTTGTCGCAAAGTGAAAATAAAAAATTGTATTGCATATAACAATATTTTCTATCAACTTGCATTTAATTTAATATGTTTGAGCAAAAACATAAAAAGTTACCGTTGGTTTCAACGTTTTTTTTCTTGTTTTTAATACCTTTTTTTCATAGTTGTTATTGAGAAAAAAACCTTGTAGCTTGTAATTTTGTTGTCGCCAGCAACAAGAAGCAACAAATATGTGTAAGTATGTGTGGGGTGTTTGAAGGATACCAATATATCTTGTTGCTGGCGACACCAAAATTACAAGCTACAAGGTTAAAATACTAAATTGTAAGCTTTCCTAAGTTTTTAAATCATGAATATCTTGGTTTCCGTTTGTCGTATTGGACTAATTTTCTTTTTAATTTGAAGAAAATTAGCAGGACTTTAAAACAAAAATCCAAAACTGAAAAGTATTTACCGTGAAATACAGTTTTTTTCTCAATAACTATGAAAGAAAGGTATTAAAAACAAGAAAAAAACGTTGAAACCAACGGTAACTTTTTATGTTTTTGCTCAAACATATTAAATTAAATGCAAGTTGATAGAAAATATTATTATTAGCAATACAGTTTTTTATTTTCACTTTGCGACATAATAGGGCTGAGATATTAATTAAAACATAAAATCATAAAATGCGTGGGTGCGCTGACTTACCTATGTTCAATAATTTATTACTCGGCTTTCGTTCATCGTAGAGTGTTGGTTTTTTTTTTTTAAATTGTAGGGAATTACAAGAACTTTAATAATAAACAATAAAAATTTCATCGTTAAGTGAGCTTTTTTCTTAATAATCACGAAAAAGTGATTTTTAAACAACAAAAAATTTTGTTTAACTTACTATAACTTTTTTTTCATTTGTTTAAACAAATGTTTTTTTTAGAACATAGTAGATAATGTTATTAGGAATAAATACATTTTTAATTTTTGTTTGTACGAGTTAGTGGAGCCGAGATATTCGCAAATGACCAAAATATGACACAAAATACATTTTTACCAATAACTTTGGTAAAAAAAGTTGTCATGTGGTGCAAATTTGGTTTTAAGCTTTTGTCACAAGCACCTATCGATCCATGAAAAAAAATTGACCATGCCTCTGCGCGCAAGGTCAGGCCCTTTTTCATGACGCTTTGACTGGACTAAAGTTTTTTATCTTATATCTGTACCTGAGATTAATAAGAAATTGTATCCGACAAATTTATTTATATTCTTAAAGCTGTACCGATCCGCATCTCGAACGGCTGAGGAAAATGTTGATTGCCTAATTGAACTTATAAATTGAATAATATATGTATGCCAATTCACTGTGGCGTATACGTAATTTTTATTAATTTTCTTCAACAATTCCTATTAACAATCACGTTAAATTATTTAAGTGTTAACTTAGTCTATTAATAGAGCTGAGTTTTGGTAAAACTTATAACCATTGCAGCAATTAAAAGTGAGTAAATCGCTTATGCTTCCTTTTATATTTAGTCTTTTTTTTTAATTTCAAAGTTGGTGATCGTGATAAATTCAGTGTCTTTATACATATGTCACAGTTCACATTTTTCTACAATTGAATTAAGGGCCATCTAAACTGTCAACATTTCAATAATTTTAATTTACTTTATGTTCATTTTGGTTCCTGACTTAAATTTTATATTCACTTTTAGTTTTGTGGTTGTTTGCTGAACTGGCTTTCTAAAAAAAAAACGGATAATGAAATTTTCATATGATTTATTTATAAATGCAATTTGATGAGTTAAATTAATTGTTTTAAAACTAGTTTTTGTTGGTTATTATTAAATAAGATTATTGTTAGTAAATTAATTTTGATTAACAAACTGAACACCACCCAATCCAATCCACATGCAATTTAAGTGCAACGTCAAAAACTCAAATCCTGAAAATCTCATCATCATGTCAACACACACGTGCATGTTGTTATCCTTTGGATAAATATTCATGCCTCTGATACACATTGAAAGTGGAATCGGTATGGGAAATGGAACCGGAAAACACAATGGCGGAGGATTCCTTCCTGAAAGCATAAATTGTCCCATTGTATTTCCGTTCATAGTTGCCTTAACTTGAACTTCCAGATATTCAGCTCGAAATGCCCCCATCATACAAACTATTAACAAACAAAAACATTAAATACAATATTGATTTAAATTTTGTATTAATTATATATTACACTCCTGGGTCTCATTAGTTTGTGGCCAACTGCCTGCCAAACAACATCGGCAAATGCTCTCCTCACACTTGCAATTGTCCTGAAGGAATTTTACTCTTACGCCCATTTGTTCAAGGCTCATTGCACAATTTGGCTCACATGATGTTACGTTCCAAACTGGGGAACCTTGTGTCGATTTTATAAATAATAATAGAAAGAAAATCCATAGGACCATCCTTTCGTTTCGAATGAAAATTTCAAACTAGGCAAATTTTCCATCTACGAGTACAAGTAAATATTTTTGCATTGACATTTTTGTAATTCAATTCAGGTGGCTCAAACCAGTATCTACATCTCCGCATTCTTGGTCTGAAGATTTACAAGTTAAACGATCAAGGCGTTGTATTGGTTACATTGTCACGTCCCTAATATAATAAAACGTGCAGAAGTCATTTGGCATTGGCATGAACTTTGCGACTTTAATTTTTTTTTTCTGTATTTAACTTGTTTTATGGGATCAATAAAGATATCTTCATCTATAAGTACGGATTTTTAAAAAATAAAGTATTAATAATTAACTCAATTGTATAACTTGGTGTATAAGGGCTTATAATATACATATGTACATACCTTTGCCTGGTATTGTTAAGAATAAAAAGTGTGTAATCAGATCCCATTTAAAAATTACAATTAAAGAATTTTTGTTTTTGATACTTAATTTTTAGTCTAAAGATATTTTTGGTTCATCTGTATATTGAATTACATCATTAACGGAATAACGCATATGTTACAACTAGGGTCCAGATCAATTAAGTACATACATACATATATTTTCGTGGAGGTTGAGTTCGGAGAAATATACCAGTTTGGGGTTCTCCAAATTATCGGGAACGGCTCCTACGATGTTAATTCCGCAAATGTTCAAAACGCAAATATGGTGTTTGTTGACTATTTTCCTTCTTCATATTTGCCTTTATTAGCTGGATCGATTTTGGTAAAACTTTTACTTTCGAGTTTAGCAAGAGCGTAAACGAATCGACCGCTGCAATCGTGCCCTGGTGCATATATGGTACCTTAAACCAATAATAAAATTTACGAGATATCTGAAATGGTCAGCGGATATGTATGAGAGAGTGAGTTATTAAAGAAATATTTTTTTCGTAGGTAGATGCTTTCTACATTTTTACATTTTCTCTAGAACTTTTATTAATCCAATATCTAACAATACTAACCCACTTTATAGTCCTAAGCCTTTGTCAACTGCCTAGGCTTTGATAAAAGCATCGCTTCTCATCGATCAGCGAAATCAAACATCATTATGCATGGTTAGTACTTTCATATACAGTGGTGTTCATAAAAATAGCAGTGCTGGTCACACTTTATTATTTAGTCAATAACTTTAAAGACGCAGATTCTTACAAACAAAACTAACCTGTTATTTGCATCTAACGGTCTTTCATTTTTATATTTGAAGCTTTAAGTTTGTAATTGAACCTTACTTTTTCCGTTGTAAACGCATTTGTCCAAGCTCTCTGAATATAGCGTGTTCATAAAAATAGCAGTGTCTTGCATTTAAAGTTAAAAAGTGTTAAACATTCTCTTTTTTTTTTATTTTTCGGTAAGTACAAATTTTACTATTTGTAGTTTTTAGTATTCTCAAGATAATATTATAGAAAAAATTATAAAACATTAGCTCAAAAATAAACAATGGGTCGGTCAAAACATTGCAACGAAGAAACTCGAAGTTCAATAAGAAAACTTCGCTTGGAGGGGAAAACTTACCAGGATTTTCAGGAAATCTTAGGATGTTCAGCAAAAAAGATAAGTAACGCTATAAAATGGCAGAATGAACCGGAAACACGCGGCCGAAAAAGGATGACGAGTGTTAGAACTGACAGAAAAATTATTCAGTTAGCTAAACAGAACCCTTCCATAAGCTCCAGAGAAATTAAAGATAAGCTTGAACTGTCTGTAAGCGCTGTAACCGTACGAAGACGTCTTTTGGATGCCAAATTACCAGCCCGAAGTCCACGCAAGGTGCTACTGTTGACAAAAAGGCATGTGGCAAAGAGAAAGGAGTTTGCCAAATCGCATCGAGATTGGCACCGAGAGAAATGGAGGAATATTCTGTGAAGCGATGAAGGCAAGGTCGTTCTTTTTGGATCCAAGGGTCGTCGGGAGTATGTGAGAAGACCGCAAAATGCAGCAAACGATCCACGATACACTGTGAAAACAGTGAAGCATGGCGGAGCGCAAATTATGATATGAGCTTGCTTTTCTTACTATGGGGTTGGGCATATATATCCCATTAAGGGTGTAATGGATGCAGCTGAATATGTTAAAATTCTCGAGGAAGTCATGTTACCCTATGCTGAAGAGGAAATGCCGTTGGTTTGGGTATACCAACAACACAATGACCTAAAGCACACTTCAAAAAGGGCAAAATCATGGTTCCAGGAGAGCAAGTTATGCGTTATGGAGTGGCCCGCTCAATCCCCTGACCTTAACCCCATTGAAAATTTGTGGGGGGATGTTAAGAATGCGGTTCATGAAGCGAAACCGAAGAATTCGAAAGAATTGTGGGAAGTAGTGCGAGATTCGTGGAACGCAATAACAGTCGAGTTGTGTCAAACTTTAGTGGACTCCATGCCACGAAGATGTATTTCCGATATAAAAAACAATGGTTATAGATTCAGAACATTCAGATGCACTGCTATTTTTGTGAACAGCCATAAATTTTAAAAACGCTTCTTACTGTGATAAAAGTAACGGTAAAAAATCAATCTTAATTTTTTCTGTTAATATAAATGAAATACCTTAAATTGTTATTAGAAGCTAAGTGAAATATAGTATAACGTTGATACTGAAAGCCTTTTTGTTTTATTTGGGGAGCACTGCTATTTTTAAGAACACAACTGTATATAACCTATAGTATTATCATTCAGCGTGATTTTGTATTTCGAACGCTAGCCTGGTGGTGGCGCTGAAATTAGCGCTAGATTTTACAGTGGAGAGTAGGATAAGATACAAAACAAGTAGTAAAAAAGAGAATATTTTATTATTAAATTTAGCAAAGACAAATCTAGCAAAATTGCAGTCCATTACCTTAAGATGTCGCCACAATATTTCGTCTTCTTGATAGTACTATAAGTTTTATATACGAAGGTACTATCAAGAAGACGAAATATTGTGGCGACATCTTAAGGCTAGGGACTGCAATTGCTAGATCTGTCTTTGCTAAATTTAATAATAAAATATTCTCTTTTTTACTACTTGTTTTGTATCTTATCCTACTCTCCACTGTAGCTAGCGCTAATTTCAGCGCCACCACCAGGCTAGCGTTCGCAATACAAAATCACGCTCCATGATAATAATATAGGTTAAATATACAAACATAGTACTATAAGTTTTATATACAAAGTTTATACTTGGATGGGGGACCGTTCAATACCAACCGTGTGTTGTTCACATGTGTTTCTTCTGTCGTTCTTTCTTTCTGTTTGTCTCTCTCTGTTGTAATGTCTAAACCGATGGTCTCAGTTACCAGTGCTTTCAGTGTCTCTACTTCGTAGATTTATCTACTTTAAGGCGAAAAATTTTAGTTGAATTAGTACGATATTAAAGCTGTTTTAGTATGACACTAGGTTAAAACGACGAATTTACAAATTTTAATAGAAAATAGCATCATACTTTCTCTACCCTATTATTTAAGTTAAAACCATCGAATACCTACCTATTTCATTTTGTTAGTATCGTTCTAACTTCATATGACCCTTTGACGTTTACAAACATAAAAACAGGTATTTTTACTTAGGTTTTTGCATGAACTGTCATAATTTAAAGTGTCTTCAGAAGCAATTTATTAAAAAAATAGCCTTAGCACGATACTAGTTATAAAATATTTGAAATTAAGAAAGATTAAGTGATCTACTAAAAAGTTGTTAAGTAGTATCATACTAATTTCTTAAGCTGTGTAAAATTTTGCGAAAATGTTTTTAGAGTTAAAGCTTAAAAAACAAATGCACGACAAATTTAAGTTTTTACTATTGTGCAAACGAAATTTTTGAGATATCGGAATTATCGGAAAAACTTGTTTCTTTCAAAAATTCGAAAAATAATTCTTTTTAAGTTTTGGTTCGCAATGTTTTAGAAACATTGGCGCAAAATTTTAAACAGCCTATTATTAAGGTATTAGTATGATACTACTTAACAATTTGCTAACTTTAGTAGTTTACTTTAGTAGTTTACTAACTCATTCTTAATTTTATACATTTTCTAACTAGTATTCTACTGAAAGAATTTTCTTAATAACTTGCTTCTGAACACACCTAAAACAATGACATTTCGTGTAAAAAGTAGGTACACAAACCTTTTTTGATGTTTGTAAATGTCAAAGAGTCATATGAAGCTAGCATGATACTAAAATAAATGCAAAGCAGCTCCTGCATAAAAATTTTGGTTAAAATCGTTGGAGCCGTTGGTGAGAAATTCGAAAACCAAAAAAACCGTTCTATGACAGGTACCCCTAATAACATTTCCCCCCAAATTTTTTTTTCACCAAAATATAGTCCATGTCCATAATATCACACTTAATTTTTTTTATCAAAATCGTTAGAGCCGTTTTCGAGATAAATAAGATTTTGCATTACGGGTGTATGGGGGGTACCCTTAGTTTTGGAGCTAAAAAAAAAATTTCAATTTTTCCTCTAGGGAATCACCGAAGACCCTTAACTACCAAGTTTGAAGAAAATACCTCCAGTAGTTTAGGCTGTAGTTCGAGGTACAGACATACAGACATACAGACATACAGACATACAGACAGACAGACGGAATTGTCGGACCCACTTTTTTCGTCTTCGCTATCATCGTAATGTCAACTTTGATCAAAATCTCGAGTTCGATTTTTTTTCCAAATGCAGAACTTGCCCTATAGTACCTATATCGCAAGTAAAAATAAAGTAGGTATTCGATGATTTTAACTTCAATAAAATGGTAGAGAAAGTATGATGCTACTCGTACATTCGATTAAAATTTGCAAATTCGTTGTTTCAACCTAGTATCATACTCGTACTAAAAGAGCTTTAGCATCGTACTAATTCAATTAAAATTTTGCGCCATTGTTTTTGATTTAAAAAATTCGTTGTTTCAACCTAGTATCATACTAAAACAGCTTTAGCATCGTACTAATTCAATTAAAATTTTACGCCATTGTTTTTGATTTAAAAAAGAAAATAGGCCGAGTTGTTCAGGTTGTAGGATAACAGACAAGCAGAATTGCTTCATCCATTTTTACTTGCGATAAACAAGGGCAGGTCTGTCTGTGTGTCTGTACCTCGACCTATTACATAACCTGCTGATGCAATTTTCTTCAAACTTGGTATTGAAGGTTATTCGGTTATTCCCCAGAGGATAAATTGGTTTTACTCCAAATCTAACGGTAATTGCCATACAGCCGTTATTAATAATCTTGTTTATCTCGAAAACGGAAAACGGCGATTATGATTTTGATAAAAAACTAGGTGTGCTGGACATGGACTTAATTTTGGTCAAAGAAAACCTAAAGAAAAAAAAATATTACGAACGGTACCTGTCATAGAATCGATTTTTCTTCCGCTTTCTCATTAACGGCTCGAACGATTTCGATCAAAATTTTTTTATACAGAAGGTCTTTTGAATTTGAAATAATACAGTACATTACTCTCTCTCGGTAAAACCAACCTTCGATAAACGCAATACCTCCACAAAAATTGTTACCATCAGTTACTCAGTAGTTTCGAATGTGACTAAGTAAACGCAACTTTAACTATTCCTGAACTTGTTTTTCGTTTAATTTGTATTTATATTTTTCGGTGTTTTTTTGTATTGTAACAGGGCACTTATTTTACAGCTAATTCTGAGAATTTATAAATTATAAAATTATTATTTGGATTTTTGAAAAATCAATATCGAAAATAAATGAATGATTAGGTAGGTAGAAATAGCGACAACTGGCAGTCTAGCCCTATAGCCCAATTAGCGCTGAGGTGAGCCATTTTGATACCATAATCTGCGGATGGAATTGATATGGGAAATTGTGGACATTCTCACGGGCTCATCTAGCTTGAGTTTGAGTTTTTAAATCGAATTTAAATAAATACTTATCCCGAATTGTTTTTTAGAAACATAATTATATAAATTAATTTTTCTATTTTCTAGAAATCATAGACGTAAATTTTCTGCATTTGAACATTTTCCTCTACTACAATGTTTAAATTCCCAGATATTTTAACAGAAGAACAATTACATGCACTCCATTCGTGCATTTTTAAAGGGGCCCCTTTAGAAATTTTGATCGAAATCGGTGCATCCTTTAATGAGAAAGTCGAAAATAAAAAAGTAGAAAATTTTCAAAGTTGTTTTCGAGATAAATAAGATTTTCTAGAAATATCGTTTTCATACATTTGCCTACAATAGCACATCTTATCGAAATCGTTAGAAGGTAGATACCGTTAGTTAGTTTCTACGCTAGGAAATCACCTATGAATCTTAAATATCAAGATTAGGGAACTTTTTTGGTTTTGGCTCTAGGTCGGGGAAGAGACATACAGACTGACAGACGGAATTGAAGGACCCACTTTTTTCGTGTTCATCGTAATGTCAATCAAAATTTCGAGTAAGATTTTGTTTAAAAATGCAAAACTTGCACGACACACATATAAACATATAAATGTACATTAGACTGGGCCAAAAAAATTGACTTTTTTTTTTTTTTGAAAGATATATCGAGAATATCATTCAGAATGACAAAAAAAAATTTTCGTAAAAGTTTGAGCCCTTAATATCAATTTTAAGAGGTCTATCATCGCTAATTTTGATTTTTAGTCATAATTTCATGTTTTGCGTCAGAACTGACAAAACATTGAAGTAAAAAAAATTCATTTTGACTTACTTTTATATAAAATTAAATTCCCTACAAAAAAGGTCTAATTGAAAATTTTCGTCAGACAAGCCGTTTTTGAGTAATTAAGCTTAATAAATTGTTATTTTTCTTCGATTTTACTTTTTTAATTTGGAATTTTGTAACTAACGAAAAATAACAATTTATTAAGCTTAATTACTCAAAAACGGCTTGTCTGACGAAAATTTTCAATTAGACCTTTTTTGTAGGGAATTTAATTTTATATAAAAGTAAGTCAAAATGAATTTTTTTTACTTCAATGTTTTGTCAGTTCTGACGCAAAACATGAAATTATGACTAAAAATCAAAATTAGCGATGATAGACCTCTTAAAATTGATATTAAGGGCTCAAACTTTTACGAACATTTTTTTTTGTCATTCTGAATGATATTCTCGATATATCTTTCAAAAAAAAAAATAGTAAATTTTTTTGGCCCAGTCTAATATACATACATACATAGTAAGTAAAAATATGACATTGATGATCCGGATAGCTGATGCGGTCGCACGAACTTGCTAGAATTTCAAGACCTAAGAATTTTTGTACTTAACAGATACACAAATACGTACGAGTATATATGGGCTGTGCTTTAAGGTAGGATTTGAAGTCACAGTTTCACTACGAAAACTTTGGGTTACCTAATCTTGTCCATGGCATGAACAGTCTAATCAGAGTAATAGGTAAAATTATTCGGAATAAATTTATTTTTTTGATATAAGTACATTCATGAAAAATAGAAAAAAAAATATTTGTTCCTAAAATTAAGTGTTATCAAATAACAATTATTTTTAGTTTGTCAAAGGTTTTTCAATTACGGCATAAAAATAAAATTAAAGATTTTGTTCATTACTTTTTGTCTTAATTTGATCTTGCAAGGGTTTAAGCCAAGATCGTTATGCGAAATTCACAACAATTTGGACAGACATACACCAAATTCCTGCTTAGAGCTAAGTACGAGCAGAAACATATATGGCCTACGAAATGTTCGGTACGTCAACCGCTGCATTGTCTCACTAGAAATATGAATATAAAACCCACAGCCTGGTTAGATGATTTGCTACCAGGAAATTGGGGTTAGCTCTTTAAAAGTAGCGACCTTCAATTCGGAATGCATAACTTGCTATATAGTAACCATATATCGCTCCTATACATATGGTACCTACATATGGTATCACACAAGGCTCTGGTTTATACTCGCCACTCTTTCCTTAAATTTATAAATAATATTTTATCCTAAACTTCTAATTCATAAAACTTTTTTGTGGACATCAGTACTCTAAGCTTTTCATATTTGTTTTTTTTGTATCTTTATCTTTTGCTTGTGATTTTTTAACGTTTAATAAATTCTGATCTGAACTTCTTTATTCAGTGGGGAATCAAAAACCACGTAGAATTAAATGGTTCAAAAAAACTTTGTTCTAATAATCACCAGGAAAAAAATGTAAAAATAGATTGCGGTTTTAAAATTGAATGATCACAAAAAAAAAGTTCAAAGTTGTTTTCAGTTGCCCTAATTTTAAAAATCAACACACTGTTACCAAAAAGATGTACAAAGTCGAATAATAAAATATATGTTCCAAATTTTTCTTAATTCTTAACATGGAATAAAAACGAAGCTTAAATAAAAAAGTCTCTATTATATTTTTTCGAACAAAAAACCTGTGTTTCTTTTACATTTTGTTTGTTTACATTTCTCCAACTTGTGCCTCGCACCTGTGAGGTCATAACTGTTCTAATATTATTTCATCGTGTAAATGTTTTTTTCTTCCCTTCTTATCTCAATTCTGAAGTTTTTTGATCTGACATTCCGACAAAATCCCCCACGCTAAGCCTCATAATGAACAATTCAACTTTAATTAGCCAAATTACTGATAATTCAATTTAAAACGCAATATAATTTCTTTTAACAACCATCGTGAAGATGGTGGGCAGTAAAACTAGTGCAGTTCTTTGTCCAGCCAAACCTCAAATTAATGCTCCATAAAACAGCTTGAAGGTCCAAGTTTATCAATAAAAGAGAGAATTTCAAACAATTTGCTATATATTCTCTTAAACCATGGGGAAACATCCATGGTTGCCATTCTATTTATTATTAGGTATTATTATTTCTTTTTTTAGTAAATATCTCATTATTTACAATGTAGTAGAGCCAGGGGTGCCAGCACGTAACTTGATACAAACAAGATTTAGCCATAGGATTGCTTAAAAGTACTCCAGGAAGGAAAAACAGGAGTTTGCGCAGGGTAAAACTTGCTGACTTCTTAAAATACAGTGGGCCCTCCACAAAAACATCTCAAAGATTGGAAAAAGTTACGTAATATACAAAGTTAAAAATATACTAAAAAGTAAAAAACTTCACTTAAAAGGCATGAGCCGAGGTCCATGCCTGATTTTAGCATTAAGTACTTCCTCATCTTCACACTCGCAATGAAACTCGTCTCAAATTACGTGCTGTGAAAGTAATTTGTTTCGAGTTGACCTACGATCGACAAATCTCGATTGTATAAAGGGCGAGATCATCAGAGTTTTGCAGTAAATCTCGCCGTGGTTGTTGAAAGGGTAAACAAAACTTATGAATATAAACTGAGCCATAGTTTCTACTTGGCACGCTACTCCCGGAAAAAAAGGATTCTTGATACTTGTATCAATTCAACTTATAGATGCTCTAGCAATTTTGGTGAGTTTTATGAAAATCACATTTTGAAGAGAAGGAAATTGAAAATAGGTTAAGTTGGATAGAATAACGAAGTCCAATATCGAGGAAATCCAAAAACCCGACATTCCAACTGAAAATATGAATATATGGTGGCACATACATGAGTAACGTTTTGATTGATTTAATAATTGAAACATTTTTTTATTTACGTATTTTTTTTCCAGAATTAGCTTTGAAAAAGTGGGGAAATTTATGATAGAGAGACTTAACACAAAACAAAGAACAAAAATTGCTCAATTTTATTGGTTCATGAGTTGATCTACAAGTCAATGAAATAATGAGCGATGAGGCCGATTTTCACCTCAACGGTAACGTGAATAAACAAACTTGCATAATAAAGGCCATCCAAAATTATTGACTTGTTGAACGTCAAATTCACCAATTTAGATGCACAGTATGGTATGGAATAAGCTCAGAAAAGATCATTGGACCATATTTTTTCGAAAACGACGAACAACTTGCGGTTAATGTGGATAGTGGAAGGACAATGATTGAATATTTCTTAAGTTCAGACGAAAAGAACAATTCAGAGTTTTGGTTTCACAAAGATGGAGCCACAGCTATACACAACTCATCCAAATCAAAGAGAGCTCCTGAGGGAAATTTTTGGTGATCGGATAATATCGCGTTTTTTTTTAAATTTTAACTGGCCCGATTCGACCGATTTAATGGATCCAGTTTTGTTTTTTAGGATACCTAAAAAGTATAGGTGTAAGACAAGAACGGTGCAAAAGCTTAAGGCTAATATCATAGAAGAAGTGAAGGCGCTGGCAGGGACCTGACATTCTTAGTAATAGAAAATTCTCTGGAAAGAGCATATCAGGTGAAAGCAAACAATGGCCACCAATTGAGAGATATAATCTGTAAAACATAATGAAAATATATTTCCAAACCATAATCTAAATTTTAATCTTCTTCTTCTTCCTTTGTTTCGGCTCTGTTATGATCTCGATGTCGAGGGGATCATAACTCTCCCACGTATCTGCTTCACACTAGTGATCCGCCTGTGGGGTTCGCCGGGTTGACCTCAGAAATCGGCGGCAAGCCTCCCGGTTTTGTATTGTTCCATTTCTGAGGCCAACTGAATGCTGGTGTTTTTGCATTTGTTTGTACCAGGAGTGTTTAGGCCTACCTTTCTTTTTATTCCGAATTGGAACGTTGTATGATATTGCCTTTTTGACGGGGTTCTCAGGATCTCTCCTTTGAACATGGCAATACCAACTCAGTCGGTCGTGTTCAATTTTTTGGGAAATGGTATTCTTAACATGAAGGCTTCCTCGGATCTTCGTACTTCTAAATTCTAATAAATTCCAAAGTTAAATAAAATCAGAAAAAAATGTTATTCACAAAATAAATCGCAACGTTACTTATGCGCCACCTGTATTTCTTCAAAAGTAAGAACTTTTTCCTGATGTTACGAAATTTAAACTTTAAGCAAATTATTTTCTCGATACAAATTTTAACAAAGGATTTATTCACAAAATTTTCATTGCATATTATTTTTTCCGATTTTTACTTTTCCAAATTTTGGGCTTTCTAGATTTTGGGTTTTCTGGAATTTTCATGTTCTGGATTTTGAAACTTTGTAAACTAAAATAAATAATAAACCTTTTTGTTATGAGAGCTGTAAATCTATAAGTATTTTTTATTAGGTCATATGAACTCAATGGACTATTGACCCATCAGCGAGGATTAATGTTTACAACTGGTTTTTGGACTTTTAGCGTGTGGACTTATGACTTGCAGTTCAGGAAGATGAATGGCGCAAAATTTTAAAGAGTTCTCGTTTAAGCAAGTAAACCGGCTCTACTTAACGCAGTCGTTTAGCTTAGAGACTTTGTCTAAGTTTTTCATAATTTTAATCACGTTAGACAACTCTTCTAACTAATGTGGGTTTTACAACAGAACCTAAGCAAATTTGCGTTGAACAACCCTTAATTTGACAGATGCATAACTCACACAACTACAAAAATACAAAAAAAAAGTAAAAAGAACAGAAAACTTCAAACCAAATAATTTTTCGCTGAAAAAAGTTCATTTAATATACTACATCGGTACAGATTTTGATTGTTTATAAGTTATTTACATTATTTTAGATGAAAATAAAGTATAAATCACAAATTCACAGCATAAAAAACTCAATTTGGTGTTGTAAGGTGCAGATTCATTTAGCTATATACTCGTCTCGGCGGCGCGCGTGCATACATAAGATATGTACATTTGTATCTACAGATTTTTTAATTGTAGAGCACTTTCGTACGATTGTTTTGAATTTATAATATTCAGTGATTCAGTCTATTTACAAAGAACATCTTTAAAAAATCTAATAAAACATCAGTAAACATTTTTCCTTCCATTTGCTTTGGTATGAAATGTACATTGTCAATATGGATAAAGTATACTTTTAAAAGATAAACTAGCTATTTGTGGCTGTTAAAGTAAGACGAGCTCTTTAACGTTAAAGTATAGTTTATGTCCTTTAAAATTAACAAAAAGTCAGTTCTCGTTTTATACTTAATATTTAGAGTCGACTCCCATTCTAAAATTGATTTAGAGTGGGTTTTAAATGTTTAAAATTTTGCGCCAATGTCTTTAAATGAAAATTTTGACAGAAATTAAGCATGAAGGGAGTATTAATGTTTAGTGTATGAAGGTGGGCAGAAATAGTCACAACAGGCAGTAGCCCTTTGGACCAATCAGCGCTAAAATAGTGCCATTTTGATACCATAACTCGTTTGAACCAGAGGATGGAATTGATGTGAGAAATAATTGTAAACAGGCTCTAATTTGGATTGAGTACTAAGCAGGCTTTGATGCGTCTTTTATTGATATGGTATCACGTGGGTTTTCTTTAGCACAAACATCACTTACTAGCCGGACTACCACCCGAATCTGAAACCATCTACACTGTACCAAACTAGACAGCTTGTTGACTATTGGTGAAGCATTAACTAATTCTTGCACCATAAAACTCCGTCAATATTTAAAGCCACAGGCTTTCTTCAAGATGAAGAGCTAGAAAAACTTTTGAGGTACCTACTTAATAAAGATAATGTTCCGGAAAATACTCGTACTTATATGCTGTATTTGAAAACTGCTGTTTCGGCACTTTATGTCTTTTCGCTGCAAATGCAATTTTACTACCTGAAAATTCATATGTCTTGCTTGTTAAACTGTTTCAACTATCATATAATTTGGGCAAAATGTTTTAAAGATCAAAGAAATAACACTATACTGACTAAAATTAAATACATTACATTACATTACATTACATTATATTTTACACTACACCGTAGATAAATCTACGAAGTAGAGACACAGAAAAGCACTGGCAACTGAGGCCATCGGCTTTAGACAATACGACAGAGAGAGAGAGACACACAAAGAAAGAACAACAGAAGAAACACATGTCAACAGCACACGGTTGGTATTTGAACGGTCCCCCATCCAAGTCCTAACCGTGCGCAATGATGCTTGATTTCGCTGATCGATGGGAAGCGATGCTTTCATCAAAGCCACGGCCATTGACTAAATTAAATACATAAATGTTTGATTAAAACCCATATCATGGAAACATATATGAATTTTCCCTTCAATCTAGATTAAAAGCTGCGTTTTTTAACTGACAAAAATATTGCAATCAAAGTTAACCAACAACCAAATAGTTGGCAAAGCCACATGAAAAATTATGTTTTATTACAATGTGTCAAAAAAAACTAATTTATTTAAATTCTACATAAGCGGTAACCATGAAGAGCCAACCCAGAAACCTTCAATGCAGCTCTTAGAGAGATCTCTTAAAATTGGTATTTCAATCGATAAAAAAACCAGCTTACAGTCAAAGTATCTAAAACTACTGCATGAAGGAAGGTGAGCACTTTGTATAGTTTCAGTCAACGACGGACTTTCGAACACGAGCATTCGGTTATGCCAATGACGGTTGTTTTTCAATTGGAATTCCATATTTCCAATCAGAGTTATTGAAATAGTGCAGTTTGAAGATAAATTAAAATTCAAAATATAATACATATTGAAAAATTGATAACAATTAAATGAGTTATTTGAAGTTGGAGTTCAAAACTAAGTGTATGTCTTAAAGTATCTAATAACATCTGCACAGCAGAGTGAATGTATGAGTCTAAAGATTCTTCATGTGATAGGTATAAAATTATTAAAAAAAAAAATAAACAAAACAACTGTAATGGTAGTTAGGGAAATCGATATAAGTTGCATTCTTGTCTACCGATAAGTGTAAATTTATTCAAATTGTGACCTAGAAAATAAAACTAGTGTTGTTGTGGTTCGGATTTCTAGTTTAAACTCAATTTTGTCTTGTATCTATGTTTACACCGTGTTCTCGTTTCACGCGAACCACATAGCAAAACAGAAAAGGTTATAATAATAAAAAATAAAAAAAAAATAAAAACATAAAGAGAGTATCATGGCTACAGTAAGAAGAGCTGGACCACCAGTTCCTCCGCGACCACATGCGATTCTTTTGAAAACCCGTACTGTAGATATAGGAAGAGCCTCTTCATCGGTAACAGCATCATTGTCTAATCGTTTGCCAACAGGCGTTAAATCAACTGTATCTTCTATCGCTTCGACGAAACCAGAAGACGGCAGAACCGTTGTATATAAATCGCCATCTTTCAATTTGCAAAAAAGGCAAGAACAACGAGAGAAGAGGTACTCTTTTAACACAGCCGATGGCACTTGCGGTTCGACAATAGTGATTGAAAGGGGATATGCTCCACCGCAACTGCAGGCCAAGCCTGTGGTGGCTTCTAAAAAACCACCAAAGCCAACTGCTCCAGTGCCAATAAATGCCAAAGGAGGAGACAATAGCCCCTCGAATAACAATAACAATTCATCGTCGGCAATCGATAACCACCGAACAGAGGTTGTTATTATTGAGAATAATAACAATGGAAATCCTGTGTTGGTAAATCCCCCACAACCCAAGCCAAGGACACTGATATCGAAGGCTCCTGGGGGGTTTCTGCGTCGTTCAAAGACAACGCTTGATAACTTCACGAGGTCGACTATAACTATTGCGACTATTTCCAATGGCGACGCGAATAATAACAATAATGACACCGACAATGGGAACGGAAATACGCATACTCGCATTAGCAATGGCTTCATGTCGGGTAGAACGTTCGACATAAAAAATAATTTGAAAAATGCCGCCGAAAGGTTATTCTCAGAAATTGTTAGTCACTCGAAGGACTCCAAAAGCCAAGCCAAGTCAACGAACACACCTCCGCCGTTGAAACGAAGTGAATCATGGATGACAAGTGGGGAGCTCGATCAAAATGGAAATAATTCTCAGATCACTACATCCCCATCATACACGAAAAAACTAGAAGATCCCATACCGCCAGAGAAGAAAATTGTCTTCCACGAAATGCTAATCTCCGAGCTGGCTGCCATGCGTCAGAGATCCAGTTCGGTTGATCAATTGAATACACGATCGGATTATAGTTTTCATAGAGATCTCAATGGATTTGGCGAGGACAAGTCGGATGATGATAAAATCTTTGAAGCCAGATCCGAGAAGTCAATGGATGACAAATCAATGGACGATAGTGGAACTGGAAGTGCTCTAACACTTCCATTGAATGGCAATATTAATAAAATCAAACGTGCACGACAACGTTGTCCATCGGGATGTTCAACTGATTCATCGCCTTGCGGTCCGGAGAGCTCGCGTATACGTACGTCCGATTGGATTGAGGTTGGAGAAAATGGAAAGGAGGAAGTGATGACCAGTTGTCAAATAAGCTTAGAAGATTCTGGCATGGAAGATGAGGAGCGGCCGGATGATGGTTCTTCAGGAGCCGGTGATTCATGGGATTGTGTTCAAGAGGCGAAGAAAGAGGAAGAAGAGAGGCAGATGCGAATCAAAGCAAGAAGGTAAATTCGACATGACTTGATTTAATTTTTTTTTTTTGTATCTCCTCAATGGGATAAGTTTTGGTTCTAGGTTGAAATAGAATGAGTGTGGGGAAGTTCAAACAAGTAGGTTTTGAGTATCTCGTCTTTCTTGTGCGTTTATAATCCGTAATTGAGGAACAATCCTATTTAAATTTCGCAACTTACACAAATTAGGTATCAGATATATTTTATGTAGAATCTAATTAAGAAATCGTCAATGACGTATTTTCACTGTGGTAATTAGCAACCTTTACGTAGGTACTATAGATGACGTTAGACTTAAATAATTAGAGAAAGAGAATTTACATATTTTCATACTGGTTCTTGACGGGCCTTGACAATTTTTTAAGCAAATCACTGCAAAAATTAAAAAAAAAACTCAGAAACCTCTAGATTTGGTGTACACAAATACTTTAAAGAAAAAGCATTGATTGTAAGCGAAATTCAAGTTCTGAAATAAACCAAACAACCTAGTAAAAAAGGTTAAATTTTCGGGATTGAACACTCAAAAAAAGTGATAAAGAAGAATATATTTATTTGTTTAATGTATTCGCAATGCAAATGTTTAAATTATAAAGCTTCAAATGCTTCAATTATCTTTTAAGCTATAGCAATTTGAATATTAACGATCTTGAAATTATTTCCATTTTTTTTAAAGTATAAACAACTACTACTTCAACAATGGTGTTAACTACAGCGATTGATTTAAATATTTCATCAACAAATTACTCGGCGAACTGCAGTTTTATAAAAAAATTTGTTTATTGAGGTCAAGGTTAATTGTTACCAGAATGATAATGATCCATTGTTAAACATTATTTAATTACTATAAGCGTTAAAAAAATGGTTGTGTTTTGATTAACTTAAAATTTTATTTTGGGAAACTCTCAACTGGTGTGTATCTTAATGATCTGACGAATATAATTGTTAGGTTCCATATAATTGTTCAACGGTAACTAGATATTATATTCCGTGTTTTCTTTGGACTATTTTAGTGGAATTATTATTTCAGTATCAAGTTTTTTCATCATCTCTGAGTTTCAGCCAAATGAAACTTAAAGAAAATAAAATAATCAAGAGATTTTAAAACTGCAATCAACTCTTGAAGAAGTCTGTAAGGCAAGTTCATAATAGCAACTTGTGGGTTTCCATTAAGCATTTTTTATTTTTAAATTTGAATAAAGCAAACTGTTAGTGAGGTATCATTGATATTTTGTGTTTGTTTAGAAAATCCACGTATGCCAATATACTCGTACCTATATTAAATATAATATTACTCAGATATCTTGATTGGTGTCCCTCGTTCGAAACGTTCAGTTTTCCATAACTGTGTCGCATAAATCAGACTGAATTTGACCAACGGCATTTATTATGTTGGTTTTCAGGGCAGTGGTGGCTTATATGTAGTTTATTGGTATAGACCTGTGACTTAAGAAAACGAAACAAGGAAGACGTCTCACGGGGTCAAAATCAGGGATGGAATAAAATTGTACTGAAATGATATCCATTGTACCAAAAACGAATTTTTGTATGAAAAAAAAATCAATAACTTAACTATTTAAAAATTTTCCAAAGTATTTTATTTAAAAAAATCAAAGCAGAAATGTTCACTTTGTCTTCTTATAAAAAATATAAATAGCTTCACAGAAAAAAATACTATCTTCATTTTAAAAGTATATACATACCTTTTGTATTGTATTGTATTGTAATGACGAAACTAAATCTTTTACTTGTGCATTTTTGCGGCACCAGCTTATACAAAAAAATTCAAATGTAAAATTAAAATCCGGAATTTAAATATCTTAAAAATGCACAGACGAAAAACCGTAATCACAAATCACATCCACAAGTTTACAGTTTAGTGTTTAGTAAACAAAACGATGCGATGTCTGAAAAAAAAGCTGGTCGATAAAGAGACAGAAAAGCAAGACGCCTTCGAGAAGTGAAAACTGTAATTAAGAGTTATAAAGGCTTACAGCTGAGAGTTATTAGCCGTGTTTTTTTGCAAGTCCATATACGATTGTAGAAAAAAACCACATCGGGACTTAGAAACTTTTTTCCAAGAAGTTGGAAGCACTGTGCACGCTATGGCATTTGTCATAAGACGACCATCAACCAGCATCTAAAAACGTCACTTTTGAATTCTCTGAACAAATTATCGATAACATAATAGATAATCAGCCGTATTTATAAGATTTTCTTAAACTGCATCTTAGAGGTTATTTAGTTAAGCATACTTAAATATTTAATTTGGCTTGAAATGACGAAACTTCAATTCGTATCTATAATCGATTTTTCATTGGTACTTAACTAAACAATGGTTGTGTCACGTAACGTAAAAGAATGTGAAAATCTAGTACAGAAAAAAACAAATGCTGCTTCATTTTATAGAACACAGCTGTTTTGTGACAACTTCTTTCAGTAAATAATTGGAAGACACATTTTTTTATTTGTGAAATATGAAAAAAAAAATGGCTATCGAACACTCACCCACACCCGCCGCCACAAATAAAAGAAAAAGATCTGAGAATTGGGATGCCTCCTACAAGGAATCTTTTTATTTTAGAATTTGCAATAATACACTACTAAACAGAATTATTTTATGCACAGATTGGGCGTTTTCCTAAATGCAGTGTTGCAGCGCATCATGAATTTTGATGCGTTTTTTTATTCACTTGCTTCAATAAAATAAAGTTATTAAATACGAATTCTAAATTTTAGAGTTTTTTTTAATGAATTGTAAAAGTAAATTTCAGAGTGAAGAGAAACGCTGCAAGGGCATCAAAATCCACGATGCGCTGCAACACTGCATTTAGGAAAACGCCTATTCTCTTCCAACAACGAGGAAGAAAGTGTCGATACAAACACTTCAAAGGCTAAGAGGGAAGCGTGGACGAAATTTCTTTGCGCGTACACATACTTTAATCAATACAAATTTTATGTTTCTTAAATCGTTGTACTTTTTAGTTCTAATATAATATCACAACAAACAATACCTACAAACTCACAATTTGAAACTTCAAAATTTCAAAGATGACAATCGATATGTCAAAATACATTTTAAAATGCATTTAAGTGACCCTTAAACGCGGTTGATGGCGTTTAAGTTAAGAGGCCTTTAAATAACGTTACTTAAATGTGAAAATTGATTATAGTTACCGATTTCATACTTAAGAGCTGCTTAGAGGTATTTTTAAGTTAAGTAACCTTTAAGATTTGTTAATAGATTCGCCTGATATGTTTTGGCATCACCGTTTTTATCAGGACTTATATTAGGTCTCGAAAATTATCTGGACTTAGCTTAGTCCGTATAGACTTATGTATGTAGTTGTTGTATTAACATGTAAAGCGCTTAGTCCCGATGTCGTTTTTTTTCTACAATTCCTTATGGACTTGTAAAAAAACACGCCTATTGAATGCATTCAGGCCAAGATGATGTATTCAATTCAACTTTCAATTTCCTTTAATGTGCTTTTTTTTTTTTTTTTGTGAAAAATTGGAAATTTTGAAATTGTACTGAATTGAGACAAATTGTACTTTTGTACTTGTACAAACTCAATTGTATCGAATTTGGTACAATTGTACCGAATTTTCCATCCCTGGCTCAAATCGCACTATCTCGAGCCAATTCACATCGCCTCCGCTTGGGATAATAACGTTCGGAAATCGCTCGTCCAAAATGTCCATTGTGGCAGAATATGTGTGGCACATGGCACATAGTTCCGTCCTGTTGAAAGTACATGTCGTTGGTGTCCTTAGATTTGTTTATTTAGTTTAGTTTATTGAATTCAATGAATAACTACACATTAAGAATATACTTCTTATAAATTAGTGTATGGCTACACTTTAAATTTTACGACGCAAATATTGGACGATGTTTACCGACTCTTATAAAATGTACAGCTTTAATAGACTATGAATTTTATTTTTCTAGGGGAATTTGATTAAATTCAGACACCTATAATAATAATGTCCGTGGTCGGACTATTAAATCAATGAAGATAGAAAGTAATTTCTGTTTAAGTGGAGTGATTGAATTAAATTCAATTAAAAGCTCAAGTGACCTCAACTCCAAGGTGCGTTTCGCCCAGGTACGAAGAAGAGCTACTTTGATAGTATGTACAATTATATTTTATATAGTTTAATTTTGATAAATTACAAATTAGAAAAAGTTAAAACTACACCTTGAATATAAAACAACAAAAAAAAAAGAAAGAGAAAAAAAAAATACAATTACATCTCTATTTAAAAAGAAGATTCGCTATTTTTTAATTAATTTTGAAAATGAATACGCAATTCTCTTCGAAACTGTGCTTCAACACTTACTCTCCTTATGTGAAGAACTGTTACTCAGAAGTAAGACGAGCATAACGGGGATGTCTGCGATTTTGGGATATATTCGAGGACCCAAACTGTACTGAGTACTACTACAATAATAGTTCATTACATGGTTCATTAGTATGGATTATATTGAACAGCAATACCAGAGTTCGGAAGCGGAATAATTTATCAAGAGAAATTGTGTATATTAGTATGGAGAAATTTGACACACGGTCAATTCTATGTAACCCAAATATATAACGTGCGGTATTGTTAGAAGTTACGTTAAGCCTTCACCTGCTGACTACATTGCATTTGCAATAGATTTCGCACTCGTATGTAAGTATTGATATAACAAGCGTTTTAGCCAATAACAAACGAGTTGAAATTATGGTGTAATGTTGCGAGGACCATACTTTGCGGAGTACTCCGTATACCTTACCAACGGCAGCATTTATATGAGCTTCCCAAGACAGTGTAGATACTATTGAACAACATACCAAGATTTCTTGCAGTTGAAACATAATCAATGCGCAAGTTGTTTAACAGCCCTATTATAGCTATCAACTAGATACTTGATACGTATCAACAAATTGAATGAGTTGGTATTATGACTATCAACTATCAACATTTTTTATCGACTGTAAATTTTATTAGATTTTATCATTACTGTGAATGGTTTTTTTGATAGACATGGTATTACGGATATCAACAAAATAGATACACATCAATTTTCTTATCAACCACGAATTCTTGATTGATACAAATTTATTCGGGATTTTTAAACGCGAAAAAATTTAAAAAGAATAATGACTTCGATAGAACTGTTTTTTAAGGGAGTTATGATGAATTTTTATAAGAACAATTAACATTTTCGCACAAAGAATTTTCCTTTTCGTGGCCGACAAAAAGCAAATAAATAATTCAAACGTGGAACGTCAAACAAAATAAACAAAACTCATTCACAATGAACTTTTTATAAGTAGATATTCACAATCGGTCTAAAATTTCCAGTTGATACCCATAATACCAAATTATCAACTAATTGATAGACATTATCGACTATCAAATTGATACTCATAATAGGGCTGTAAGTATAAGTTAGGGAAATATTTAAGGTTAAAAGTCTTCCTACTTATAACTGTGCATTTCGATTTCTTAGGGTTCAAAAACTTGAACGGTCGACTTGAATTTATCTACCACGTTGCGAATAGTCTTTAGAAGGACTAAACTACCATAAAATGGATAAATGGCACACAATGTTGCTGGAATAAAAGATCCACTTTCATAAAATAATTTAATCGTTTACACATGTAAATTTGGAAAGACTAAATAAATGACAGCTAATTTGACAGATGATGCTTCACATGGCCGAAATAAACTGTCAAAGTTTCCTTTCCCTTTTGGAAAACTCTTTTAGCTCTGGATACAATTTGTGTTACCGACGCGAATTATCCCTTTGTGATCGATTGCTAATATTAATATGTAAACCCCAAAATATTAAAATTTAACGTTCAAGGTTTTATACTTCCACTTTTCTAATATTGGAATTTTTATTTTTTTATTTTTTTTATTTTTTTTCATTAACTTATCTTCTACGGTCGGACATTCTTATTTTCATTTTCCTCATTTTCAAATTTCAAATTTACATAAAATTCTAATGAAATTGCAACTAACTGTCACACAAAATGATCTCAAATCTGACAATTGCTTGTTGTGTCTGTCAATGATCACAAATCATCTAAGCCGATTCCTCTTTAGGTTCTTTCGTTGTTGTTGAAATGTAAATTTGTTGATGATTTAATGGACCAAATCTAATAATAAGAAACGCATATTTATAATTGCATACGATCAATTGCTATTCTTCCGAATTGGCAAGATTGTATGAAGAGCAAGCTCAGAACGCAAAATTGACAATAATGGTTTTTATCAATCCATTGTTATTGTTTGGCTTCAAGGCTGACATAATTGGTTAAAAGTTGAAGTGAAGTAGATTAATAGATAAATAAGCTCGTTTAAAAATGCGGTAGCATGTGTAATTGTTGATCATTTGAATGTTAAAAATAAATTAACAGTGATTATAATAAAATTAAAAATACTTTGAGATTATTTATCAAGGTCAGTGAATAATGGTTTTAATCAAATTAGAACAAAAAATTTACACTTGAATCAGACCGATTAGCAATGTTGGGTTGGTGATGGAGAGAAGAATTTTAGGTTCGTTTCACACTTATTTGGTTCCATTCAGTAAAGCACGTTTTCGATGAGAACGGCACAGCGCGTGATAAAACCCGATAAATGGGTAACGCCAAACGGCCTGTCCACACAAATAAGTGCATGTGGTTAAAAAAAATGCTATGAATTCGGTAGTAGGCCACAGAAAGTCAACAAAATATCACACATTCGCTATTTTATCACGATTCAAGATTCATAGTTTCTGTTTTTCTTCTTGGTCAGCAATGGTGACTAGTTTAAGATTTTGAATATCTGAATCTCGAATACGAGTTTGATATGAAACACGTGTGGTGAAAGGGTCTTACGAGGTGTAGGCGAAAATCGAAACCGTATCGAATACAAGACCGTACCAAATCTAACCGAATAAAAGTTAAATGAGATATCCAGTCCTATCACAGAACCCAATAGTAAGAAATCCCCGAATTAAAGCTTCACTATTCATGCAGCAAAAACTTTAGTTCACAAATTACGAATGGAATCCAAAAGACCATGGCCTCATTTACTGCCCTTATTCTCATTTTCGAAAACATCTGTTTCGTGTTAAACATTGTGTCATGTTTGAAAATTAGTGAACTTAATTTTTAATGAAATGTTAAATAATTAAACTCTTTTTTTTCAAAAAATTAAACATAAATTGCTTAAAAATATATTTAATTGTCTTCTCAATCATTGCTGATCGAATAGAGTCCTTCAGGCAAAAGAGTAATCTGATAATTTAAAAAAAAATACTTCAAAACGCTTGTGATCGATTAGAACATGAGTCAATGTGTAAGTTTTAATTTTAATTTTGGTGGGGGCAATACCCCAATTTATTTAGCTTAATGCAAACTTCATAACTTAATTTAACTTAAAACTATGAAACTTACAGCTAGGGTTGGGCTAACTTAAAACTATGATTGGATTGTGTTTCGGAGGAGGTGTTTTAGGCAGGGAGTGCTGAGGTTAAAGTCGAAATCGTTTTCGTTCGAATTAACCCTCCGCAGCGTACGCGTAATAGGTTCGTTGGAGCCATAGGAGGTACGGTGGGTAGGGAGATAGAAGAGGCGAGGATTTCTAAGGTTACGAGGGTTTGTACTGAAAAAGATATAGTTGTAAAGAGTTTGAAAGCCAACGGAGCATGAGAGAAGCCGATGAATGAAGAGAATCTCTGCTATATCTCTGCGTTCTTGCAGTGTATTTAGGTTAATTAGTTGAAGGCGGTTTTGGTAGGGGGCAGGATCAAGGGAGTATTCAAAGACAGACCGCGAAGGGATGTCAAATGATTTAAATGTATCCATATTGCACCTTCTTTTGAGCATTCATATAGTATTTGGTCTTTTCCATAAAAAAACAGCGTCACATTTAATTTTGGTGCTTTGGTATATTCTTTTGAAATACCGGACTTCTGGCTTAACAATTGGAAAATGCCTTTTAAGTTAAAATTAAAAAAAAATCGTAAACTCTTACTTTTTTTTTTTTTACAAAATACAAGCGTTTTACTGCCGTCCCCGACACAATTTTCTTTGTCGTAGAAAAAGAGAATTTCCATTTTTTTTATAATTTTTACTAACTCAAGAGATTATGAGCACCCTTATAATTTTATGGTGTAACCCAGTGCGACGTTTAGGGAAAGTGGAAAAGATTTAAAGGAGATATCGATGCACATAGCTCTTGAAAGCTTTATGAGTAATGCGGGCACCAGCCCAGATATGAGAGTTATCCTCAAGCTTTCGGCTGTTTTTTTACCTACATCGAATACATGATCATTCCATAAGAGATGGTCATAAACACACGTACCGACCATATTTTGGAAAGACTGCTCCTTATGAGTCACGTGCAATACTTGCTTTGAGAACGATGCGTAAGGGTATCATGATTGTGCTTCTTATACTTACCCTTATCGATATGGAAATGTTCAGTAGTGTTCTCGCCAACTTTGTTTGATCTGCGAAATTTCCATTTTTCCATTACATGTTGCCGAAGTTGATTTCGGTTACTTTCATCCAAACCAATTTTACAAACCATTTGGTACCCCATGGTACGTGCGATGAACTACCAAGTACGAGTCCATTAACCACTAAACATTTTTGTTTTTAGGGGTACTGTCTCTTGCGAGGAGGTGACATATCCTTCAGGAGTATATGTATCTCTTGTCAAAATAAATAAATGGCCACTCATCTTAACCTCTCAGATTTATCATACATTTCTAGCTTCCCTATATTCTTAAATAACAACAACACGCACACGGGAATATTTGTTGGTTATACTTGAAATTAACTTGGTCCTGGTTCTACACGAGCAGTCACACCACAAAATTTTCTTTTGATTTGGTGGTAGCCCTGACCAACACCAACCATCCAACTCTCCTACTTGTTCATAGGATGGGCGGAAAACCGAGAGTTCTGTTTTAATACAAACATACAGATATTCCTGTATGGAAAAAAAAATCTTGATTCATTCCTTACAATGAAAGCTTACCTCCTATATTTGTTCTCAAAATGTATAAAATCCCTTTATAAAGGAGCAAAATTCTATACTTAAGTAGACACTGAAAGATAGGTGAGTTATGTATCTTGCTCGTATCTGAAAAGCAAACACTTCTCGACTGTATTTCCTTTTCCTATTTTGAAGATGGTTTTTGTGTAGGTTAGGTACACATTGACGTTGGCATAAATTAATTTTTTTTCCACTTCACAATAAAATGGAAAACCCCCCTTCATAAGGATTGAATTGAGAAAGTTTCTTCTTTTATATTCAAGGACAGATAAAGCTGAGTAATAGTGGATGTTTGTTTTCATGCATTACATCATCGCAGCATCAGGATATTAAAACTTGCTGATAGATACTTTACCAGAAACATATATTATTGTCGATGGATGCTTAACCAAATGACTTTTTGGCGACAAGAAGTTCTTGTATAACTAGGGTAGCCAGATATGTTTAGATGAAACTAGTACTGGAGTTTCAAAAACCCGGACTTTCCCGGACAAATGAGGATTGAAAAGGGAGTACAAAACAAGGACAGAATAAACTCATTTATATTGTAAGAGGAAACAAAAAATTGTAAATAAAAATAAATATTTAGTTTAAAAATCACATTTTTAAGTTACAAAACATCTTTGAGGTATAAAAAAAGGAACTTCATTTGTTTTTTTTTTTTTAATAAATAGCCTTTATAGTGCTTGTTGTACTTTTCATTACATCTAATACTGTTAAGTATATCACTAATGCTTTTTTGTTAATTTAATTCCTTTGTTAAAATAATTCCTTTGACGGAATCAGGTAACAGTTTGTTTCTATCTTTTGTCCACGTGAATTTAATAACGTTTTCTTTACAGCCGGAATCATCAAGCTTCTTCAAAATAGATTTAATTTTAAGTGGAACAAAATCGTTATCGATTCGCTCGTAAATATTATTGACAATATTTTGTAAAATTTCAACGGTTTCAATAATAGAAATGTCTTGTTTTTCAAGTTTTTGAATATTGACGTTGAATGTTGACATGAGAGAATGAACCAAAAATAAATACGCCTCGCTTAAGTCGTCTTTAAAAAATGTTTGCAATATTTTAGGCGGATTCTCGTACATAAGTAAAAGACGTTCAACAGAAAGATAGAGAGAAAGCCATCTGGTTTTCGAATGGTATAAAAAAATCTTATATTCATTTTCAAGAAATTCAGAAAAATCTCGAAGTCTTTCCGTTTTGACTGTGTAGATAGAGAAATAGTTGTATATTTTTACAATTATGATATCGGCGTCAACTGGTAAAGTATCACATCCATGGTAGATCGCATTGACTAATGTGGTGGACATCCTATACCTATCATGTTTTGGTTGACTAAAGATTTTAACTTCGAATAGACATTGTTCGAACCTTTCCTTTGTCTTCCACCAAAATTGGTTTTGCAATAATTGTCAGCGCAAAATCCACTTACTTCTGATAATAAGTTATTTTGTGTAAGAGCTTTAACAATAAGTTGGGCAGTTGTTCTATAATTTCTTTTCTCATATATTGGATCTGTTCGTTCACTTAATTTTAATGGGCCTCGGTTCATTTTTGAATAACCATTTAATTACAAGTAGCATAAAAGTAAATAGATACACAATGGGTAAAAGGAGTACAATCCCGGACAATTATCAAAAACTATCCCGGACCTCCCCCACACAGTGAAAAAAGAGTACATGTCCGGGAAAATACGGACGGATGGCAACCCTATGTATAACCCATGTATATGAGTTCAGAAATAACACTTAATCTTAAATTAATATCACTCGACGTGAAAATATGTAAGTAACAATAATTATATTTGACAATTTATTTGTTTTGATGACAATCATTGGGCGTCCAAGGAGTTCAACGAATCTTAGAACTTTGCAACGAAGAATTTAAGTATTTGATTTATTGCTCCAAATGACAAGGCATTTATCTTGCAGACATTTTGAGTGCCAAAAAAGTTTATTAATTTCTGAGAGATTCATAATGTACATACATAGTATCTATCAGGCACGAGGCGTGACTTTTTCGATAGCGGAAGCACTGAACATAAAACCAAAACTGAAAGACCTTTGAGATCCAACCTTTAATAATTTACACTTAATGATAATACACATAAAATAGGTAATATGCATAAATAATATATTACAGTAAAGTCTATTTTAAAAAAGAGCTTGATGCCTTGCGCAAAGATTTATCCTTTTTCTTGGCAAAATTATCTAAGTACGATTTGATGAGAACTAAGCTGCGAGTAGATAACCTTTCTTGTCCACATTTACGAGTATGTATTTCTAAAAAATATTTAATTCTCTTAAAATATGAATATGATCTCTCTACAGATGCCATTATTACGGGATATTAAAAATCTAAAGATTCCTTGAAGCTTTTTTTGATTTAAAATTCTCATGATTGAAAATAACCTTTAGTTATATTTCTGCTGGAATGTCAAGAAACCTCAGATATGAATATTAGAAATACTATTTTTGACCACTTTTTTTATAATAACAAAAAATAAACAGAAAACAGGTGGATTGTATTTATCGCCACGAAAATAATTAAAAACTACCACCTTTTAAATTCATATTTGTTTGTTTTCTGATAGTTATGAATTGCACCTAAATTTGCACACACATTATATTAAAATAAAACTTTTCTACCCCTTTTGTCCATGAAATTAAACTCATTATCAATTTGAGACAATAAGCAACCCAATAGATACATCTTTGTTTTTCTATCTATCTCTTGTAGGAAATTCTCGTAATGCATTCACTCAACTCATTCTTCACACATTGCACATTGGGCAAAAGGCAAGAAACGAGACAAAATTATTTTGACTTTGGGTTGAGATCTAAGTTAAGTATGAGAAATAATGGAATGCCCAGCTGTTGTGCATTCTATATATTATTTGAGAATCATTGTTGTTTGAGCATTTTGTGAATATTGGTGAGTGATGTTGTAGGTATATTTTCAGTTGACTTGGAGTGGAAGGGTATTTTGAAATTGAGTTAAGGAGGCGATAATAAGGAATGCATAGCTGTTAAGCATTTTAGCAAGAACTTTCATGAAATTGAGCATTATAAATAATGGAGTGATGTTGAGCATTCTCAGCTGGTTTGCAGTGTGACATTTTAAGTTATAATAACCAGAGAGATCTTGATTTCCTTTAGTAATTTTAGTAAAAGATGATAATGTTGTCATAATGATGTTGGAATGTAATTTACAAAGTAAATGAATATTCATTAATAGATACAAATAATATAATAAAAATACTAATACTATTTGGAATTTTGAATTTAATTCCTTGCTTCAACGGAAGCACTCATTCCACTCAATATATGGACGCTTCGTCCCTGGTATCTATGTACGTACATTTTGTTATAGATATTGCAAGGGAGGGGACATTGAAGCTCCCTATCTCACCGCAGCGCAGTTCAAGTTTATGTTTATTTCAAAATTCATTCTTAAACTCTTAAAAATCATCACTTGCATGATATTGAATAAGTGTCAGTTCTGCAATTCCAAACCTAGGATTTCTCGACTTCCACTCAATCAAATCTTAAATTAATCTCTAAATAAACAGTAGCAATCAAAATGATGACTAAGTATCTAATTAAGATAGTCACGCTATATGAGCTAAGAGCGTCCTCGTTGTGAACGATTCTCAACATTCTTAAGTCAATTAGCAGATCTTTCACATGTGTGAACGCAAATGTTTTTCGACAGCACCAATTCATAGTTTTGCGAAACGTTAATTAAATTAGCACATGCAAAGGCAAGTTTAAGTTCAAGTTTAACGATAGTATGATAAGTTTTTATTTTTATTGTTTTCTAGCTTATTTTTGCGAGATTTTGTTGTTTTTTGTTTTTACGATCCAAAGCTATTCGCAGAATTAATCAAGTAGTTGATGTTACTGTAATGATATTCTGTAGCTTTATTTTATATACAGTAGTAAAGTTTCAAATTTGTTTGGGAATGTGATGAATCATGCAACCATCAAAGTTTGTCAGAATCGGCTTGTAGTACATGCACACGTTTTTGCGACTATCGTGGGGAGAATTCAAGAGCTGCTATGTCTGTTGACAGCGAATTTTTCATGTGCTGTGTGGGCAAATTATAAGGAAGTTTTTGCTGAAGGCTATTTTGTTTTGTATTGCTGACGTGTTTGATAAGCAAAATAAACTAAGATTCTTAAGTGAACCTTAGATTTAATTTTTGCAATTGCGTGATCATTCGCACTTTTAATTATGTCTAAATTCTATTGAAGGTTAATTTTACAACAATTTCGTCACTTGATAATATTAACAATCAAATTATGAGGGCATTCATAACCCCCTTTAAATTAATTTATGGTATCGCAATTGGTTCATTATATAAACAACTAATATTAGATTTATACAACCGAAAACATGCTATTACTTCTGTTACATTTTTTAGGTGGACATTGGCAGATAATATTTCGATTGGTCAGTTGTATAAATCCACCATATGACTGTCATGGTTTGAAGGTTAATTTATTTATTCCCAATAAGGAAAGATACAACCACAACTACAACTAAAAAGTTTTCTAATGGGAATTTTTAAACTTTGACAGGTTATTCTGGACATATTGTTGAAGCTACATCTGTCAAATTGGCTATCATTTATTAAGTCTGTTTTTTCAAAGCAACAACATACAAACATTCAATTAAAACGTTCAACAACATGTGCAAATGATTAAATTGTTTTATGAAAGTGGTTCTTCGATGGTTCTTACAGTCGTTCTTAGGGTCCCCAAATAATATTCAGTGACTTATAAGCGACATAGAAATATGACACGGCATTTCTCCGCTTTAGCTCAGCCGGCATCCCTGGAGATAAAAAATTTGAGACAACCACCTTTAGTCTCAGAACATCGTGCCACACATCTTTCCTATCCTTCTTTCTCTTCATTAACTTCACGCCCGCGCTGTGTTGAAACATTTAAAGGGTAATCATAATCCCTTGAGCGCGGGTAGATTCTAAAAAAAAAAAAAAAAAAGGATCGTCTACAAGAAAAATTTTCGAATTTGGGACAATCACAATCCACAAAATTGCAATGCATGCAGAGAAAGTCAGTGTTTGGTTTGTATTTGAGCTGGCGGCATATATGCCCATTGAAATGCAATGTTTTTCAAACTTTTTATATAAAAATTTCATTAAAATCCGTTTTGCCGGTAATGAGAAAGTCAAAATTCGAAAAATGGTTCAATGGTAGGTACAGTCAGTAATATCTTAATTATTAATTTCAATTTTTTTTAATAAATTGTTAATTGTAAAAATTAATTGAAAGAAAAAAAATTGTATCATAATTCACGGAGCCGTTTTCTAGAAAAATAGTATTTTCGAAAACCATTTTTTAACATTTGTATGTTGGAGTACGATTATTTTTAGGTAAAATAATTTTTTTTCTCACATCTTGTAGATTAATGTCGCACTTCGTTTTGTACCTGAACATGTAGGTGTCCAGGGAAATGAGGAGGCAGGAGGCAGGAGGCAGGAAATGAGAGGTAGAAGAGAGTTTTTATCCTCTCTGAAGGTACTCTAAATAATCGAACTCGTCGCTCTGAATGGGGGCACAATATAGATATTTAGGTCTCAGTGCAAACCTCCTCTCAATATTTATTCATTCAAATCAAGAAATTGCTTGTTTCAATAACGGTTTTTCGACACTACTCATATTTTATAATTTATAGGATTTTTTTCAAATTTTATTTTTATATGGATAGTATTAAATACGTAATTTTTAATACGTAACATTTACTTTTAAGAATATTAAAAAAAAAATGTATGCAAAAAATTTTACTTTTTCAAAAACGGCTTCTAAGATTTTTAAAATTTTAGTTGCATCAATGTATGCATATTTAAGAAATTCTTTTCATTAGTTCACTTTTATAAGGCATTTGTCTTATCAATTAAAAATTAACAATTAAACTAATGTTTTGATGGTCTTGTCTATCTTCCCTTAATAGAAAAATAAAATATACACTTTTTTACAAATAGTTATTTTTTTTTAATTAAAAAAGGACACATTTTTTCGCTTAAAACAAATTTACTTATACAAAATAAAAATTTCGACGATTATGTACATTACGCCGCACCTCCATTAGCAATATTTATTTCTGACATTATATCAGATACTGTATCTGAAGTTTATATTTCTTTAACTCTGTGGGCAAATTATGTCGTGATTATTCATTCCTCACCATAATCTCACCAGGTAAGTCACGTCATTTGATTTTAGCGATAAACGCAGTGGAAAAACTGGAAGAGGCAAAACGGAAAGAATACAAAAGGACCTTGAAGAACATTTGCTCCAAGACATAATTGATTAGTCCCACCAGGCGCGGATACAGGG
The DNA here is from genome assembly GCA_911387755.1 of Chrysotoxum bicinctum. Lineage (NCBI taxonomy): Eukaryota > Metazoa > Arthropoda > Insecta > Diptera > Syrphidae > Chrysotoxum > Chrysotoxum bicinctum. The sequence goes on along the minus strand of OU426988.1, from coordinate 219,128,015 downwards.
GGAGGGCAATGGGTGCAATTGCCCCCCCCCCCCTGGGCAGTTCTTCGTTTCACAATAATTATAAAAACCATAACACTTTTTTCTTTTTACTTGCGACTTATAGGTACTATAAGGCAGGTTATATGTACATACATACATTCGGAAAAAAAATTGAACTCGAGATTTTGATCAAAGTTGACATTACGATAATAGCGAAGACCAAAAAAGTGGGTCTCGCAATTCTGTCTGTCTGTCGGTTCGACTACAGCCCAAACGGCTAGGCCGATTTTCCTTAAACTTGGTAGATATGGGTTTTATTTTGTTTCCCCCGGATGTTTCTTGATTTGATTTTTTAAGACCAAAAATAACGGTACCTGCCATACAATTTTTCGAAATTTTATAAATATTTTTTTATCAAAAAATGTCCTACAGATTTTTAAAAAAAAAATTCATAAGATTTCATTTAATTAAACCTAGGTAATGAATGAAAAAAAATTCCAAAAAATTATTATTTTTGGTACCCCCTTTGGAACCATTTTTTGCTTTTGATTTTCTCAAAAACGGTACAATTGATTTTGATATTTTTTTAATGTTAAGGCTCCCCAGCAGTTTCAGTATTATTGTGTAGATATTCAAATTTTCAAAAAAAAAATTTCAATTTTTTTTTTGAAAACAATATTTCGAAAACCCCATGCTCGATTTTCTTAAAACTTAATAAATAAAAGTTTCTTAAAATAATCAAGAGATATGAGAAAAAAAATAATTTTACTTAAAAATAACGGTACCCTCCATACAAATTTTAAAAAATGGTTTTCGAAAATCGTATTTTTCTCGAAAACGGTTCCGAGAATTTTGCTAAAATATTTTTTCTTTTGATCAATCTTTACGATCTATAATTTAATAAAAAAAATTTGAAATCTAGATATTACTGACTGTATCTACCATAGAACGATTTTTTCGAATTTTGAATTACTCATTATCGTCATAACGGATTTTAACGAAATTTTTTATAAAGAAGCTCCTAAAAAGTTTAAAAAACATGGCATTTAAAAACTTAAGAAAAAATATTTTTTGAATTTTTAGAAAAAAAAAATATTTTTTTTTTTGAAAAATTCGATATTTCAAGAACGGCTTAGTATTTTTTTTTTGGAAATTAGACTTTTATTCGTACAATAATAAAAACTTAAGATTGGCGTACCAAAATTTTTTCTTAAAAATGTCTTATAAAAATGACTTATAATTTTTGTTCTTTCATAAATTCAAATTTGCATAGCATTCTGTTTTTATCTTTTACTACTCGTACTAAAAGAATTTAAAAAAATTAATTTTATCTTTATGAACAGTGTTCTTTAATAACATCCGTTTTTAAAATTCCTAGTCTATTACATAGGAGCAACTTCGTACGACCCAGTCGTGCATTTTATTTTGTTTGCTTAAGCTCCCAAAAAGCTTAAATGGAATTGTGTATTCAAATTTAAAAAAAATTTTTGCATTTTTAAAAAAATTTCAATTTTTTTTTCAAAACTCAATATTTCGAGAACCTTATGCTAGATTTTTCTTAAGCTTAAAAAATAAAAGTATGTATGTAAATAAAAGATGTATGATAAAAAGTTTTATTTTACCTAAAAATAAAGGTACCTACGATACAAATGTTAAAAAACCGTTTTCAATAACCGGCCACACAAAAATATTAGAATTAAGTATTTAAGAACTATGTATATCCTAAACAACACTATAATTCCTTCATTTAAATTAATTAATTCATTTTTTTTAATACGTACGAGTCCCTATTTAATACTTTAAGACATGCATACAGAGCATTATTGAAAGAGGCTAAAGTAATGTAAACGAAGATGTTTGATTTACTAATTAATAGTTATTTACATACGACCTACATATGTTTTCCTTAATTCAATTTAATAATTTGTTATTTTTATATTCGATTATGTTTATACCTTTTTGATATTTTAAGACAGAAATGCAGAGAAATGGACCATTTGTTTTAAGGTAAGCAAAATATCACGAAAATTGCCCCCCCCCCTGAACGAAATCCTGGATCCGCGCCTGAGTCCCACAAGCATGAAAAGTCTCTGAATGCCCTAACTAATTTTAAAAAAATTAATCAAAATACTTACTATCTTCAATGTTTAATTCTTTTAATGTTAATTCTGGCCTGCAAACAAACAAACAACATTTATGTACTTCAACAGACAGTAAATGGTAGAAAAATTACATCTTGGCTTCACAGGACATAATTTCTATACGAAGTGAAAACATAACATGAGTTCGTCAATTAAATGAAGGAATGTTACATGAAAATATGGAAATTGGTGCCAAGACTCGACGTCTTGTGAGAAATTTGTGTCTAGTGAAGACACAAGTCATGAAACGTCAAAATTTATATCTGCATTTATTTCTTCTACGAAGACAAGAAATAAATAGAAAAAATTATGTCTTAAAATAACAAAAATCGAGACACAAGGGGGCTCCACAAGAAATATTGGCTACATGACACATTTCTTGCAATCATTTATTTCAAGTGGAGGCTCAGTGTTATATAGAAGTTCAATAAAAATTCTAACATTTACATAGGTAACATGAGTGACAAAAGAATATTCACCCCTATTACAGAATTCGGCGAATGAGCTAAAGTGACAATTTCAATTCATTTCCAAACTTTTGCTATTACTGAATCCGACGAATGAAAGTTGAACGAATGTCGGTAACAATCCCTGCACCACTGACATTTTGTTCAACTTATATGGTATTACAGATTTCGCAAACCATTTGCATTCCATACAATTTCTATCATTTTACATTCGCACCAATTTCGAGACGAATCTAAAGTGAATTTTTGATTAAACGAAAATAAACGATGGAGAGTACAAAAATTTAAGTCAAAAGCTTATCATACTGAATGCTAAAGTGTTTGTCTAACAAATTTTAATAGAAAACGCACAAATAGCAACGCAAACAGAGAGCAAGAAATCTAAAAAAAAAAAAAAAGAGCACACGGTTGGTTTTGAACCGTCCTCCATCTTCGTACTAACCACTCTCAACGATGCTTGATTTCGTTGATCGAAAACGATACTATTATCACAGCCTAGGCCAGTTGAATAAATGTTTGTTGCTGACAGTGTCGATACGAAAGTTCATAAATGATAAGGTAATTTTAGAAATCGACAATGTAGTTCATCCGACGAATTTCATAATTGAGTTTTACAGCGGATGCGAATCAAGTCAACTCACCGGGAGTAAAATTCTGCGAATTCTGTAATCGACATGATTATTTCTAGCATATTTTAACTATATTTAAATACGTACCTACTGCGAACAACTTTATGTGTTTATAGTTATAGCAGGTAATGTCTGTAATATTTCTGCAAAACTTTAATGCACTTTATTTCATTCAAAAAGTTTTCAGTATATTTTTTTAAAACTATTTATTAATTGTTGTTTAAACTTTTAAGTTCTTAGAAACTAAACTACTTAAATGCACTAAATAATGGTCGTTTTTGTTGAGGTGATGGTGTTAGAGTCTAGACAAATGACACATTTACTTCCGTTTTTGTCTCTAATTTTATGATAATCATCAAGAGGGTTTAACGTTTGTGGAGACAACCTACTACATTGTATTGGTACATATAGGTACATATAGTGTCTCTATAATACATTATTATATCTGATGGTTGCCGCTATGCATCTTTAGACAAATAACTTATGTTAATAGCAAGCTGAACAACTATATTGCGTTGATCTACAAATGTCGTATGTTTAACGTTGTGTGAAATTTATTTGCAAAGTGCACAATGAATGTAAAGGGTTCTTCAACTGGCGCGGATTTGTTTTGGCGGCATATTGCGGTCATGTTGTTTTCGTGACATATGTCAAATCTGTTGTTTATAATTCAGGTTCAGATGCCAAATTACTAAAGCAAGTTTCACGATTGAACTACACGTCCAAATGATAAAACTTTATTATCAAAATGAGTTTTCGTTATTGCAAAAGTTGCGCCCGTTTAACGGTAGACGTGGTGGCCAACATTCGTTTGTCAAAGGAACGCTGGATCGTCCGAGAACATTGCTGCAGTCCGTAAAAGTGTACAGCAGAACCCGAGATAGTCGTTTCGTCGTGGTGCACAAGAACTCGGCCTTTTGCAGACTTCAACTTGGCGAATTTTGCATTGGGACTTGGGCCTACTAGTTCCAACTGACCCATAGCTCAAAGCTCATGACTAGAGACAACTCCGCTTGTTCGCTGTCTGCGCTTCGAGACGTTTGGAAGAAGACCTTAACCAAAACTCAACTTCAGGGACAAGGCACACTTTTGGATGAATGGATGTGTTAACAAGCAAAATGGAACGACACCAACCACACGAGGTTCAACAGGTGACAATGCATCCTCAAAAACTATACGTTTGGTGTGAATTTTGAGCCGGCGGCGTTATTTGTTCATACTTTTTCGAAAACGATGTTTGTGAGGCGGTCACCGTCAATGGCGAGAGCTACAAAACGATGATTTTTAATGGGGGAAACCATTGTTAAAAAGCCCGTATTTAGTTAAAAAGCTAAAAAAAAAAGAAAGTAAAATTCGATATGTCGCATGGTGCACACTTATTTTAAAAATAAATAGTTTTATCATTTTTTTTTTGGGCGAACTCTATTTACGAAGGAGTATTAAATTCCTCCAGGAGTGACTAATGGCAGATGGGATATGAGAGTCCCTTGATAGTTTGAGTTCCGCATTCAAGGCTGAGAGCCTATATTGTTGAGCGCGCAATATCCAAGATGTCTTCTCAGCAATGGGATATACAGAGGGAAGAGAATGCGCAAGGCTATCTACCAATAATACCAATGGTATCTACGCATTGGAAGGACAAGTAGGTGAATTACTTAGGGTACTTCGTTCGCTACCAAGAATTTTTAAATTCATTTTTATTTAATGTACATATGTAGCTTACTTCATTTGTCTGTCTTGTCAGTTTAATATTTTTTTTATATTTTCTATTCTAGTATGTACATATGTTTTCTATTTTCTTGACCTTTTTTATTAATAATATTATGTTCTTGAGACAAACCCATCCCACATCCGAAGAACGAAGCGATAAATGCAAGTATACCCTATTTTGCTTATTATCACTTTCAGTCATCCTTGACGCTTAACATGATTTTTCGCCCAAAATTGGTGTCTTCAGGACACCCATTCATCCGTCGGTTTTTACAGAACCTGTATCCGTTACACACTTGAAATGTTATAATGCAACGAACTACATAGTTCCGGATAAACAATTTTTTCGGTCTTGTCCACATTGGTTTTGTACTTTTAAAAAACTTGTCAGCGGCAACTCTGATCCACAGAGTCAATAAACCCATGAATGGGCTATCATAAACCCCTGGTTATACGCTCCAAACACAAATCTTGAAATAGAAACAACTATGGATTATGTGAGCCATAATTGTTTGCCTAGAAAATGAACTACAATAAGTGACGGTTAAGTTGTTGGACGCAACGAATTTAAATCACAAGCCAACAATAACTCCGTGCGGAACTCTGAGTATACTGTAGCAACATTATTACAGGAGCGTTGAATTTCATAGCATAAACGGAGTTGTAATTTCCACTTTGAAATTATGGCTGAAACATTCGAGAGGGAAAATCGATTGTGCAGGAAAACCTTTTTGAAAGCTCATTGAAAGTCCAAAAGACTTTATTTGGTTAATAATAGAGTCTTGAGCCATAATGTTTCACTTGCGAACCAAATGTTTTTTTTTTTTATAAATGTTTTGTTACAGAGTGAAGAAAGCCTTCAATTGAATTCAATTGATGCTGAGTTACATGAATGTGTTTTTTTTTTATTTTATTATTTCATCTTAAGTGGATCATCAGTCCGCAATGGCCTCTTGGAGAGTAGGATTTACTCCTCGATTAAATTGAGATGCCATTATTGCAAAAAAATGTGCAATCTCTGCCAAGAAGGAAATATTATTTAATGGTGTTGTTTTTTTTTTATATAAATCAAAAATGATATAGTAGCGCTCCAACAACGAGACGGATGGTATCTTATGGTTTCTTGCCCACAGCTCCAAATGTAAAGGATTAAGTCATTGTTATTTCATTATTTTTCATTGAGCACCAATAAAGACGAAATGGTTTTTGATAGCCGGAAATTACCGCAGTTTCTTATAATCGTTGGTGAATAAAATCGAAAGAAATAATTAATCAGTCATAAAACCTAGTGAAGTTAACTGAAAACAGCTTTTTTGGCTTTAAACAAAACAATTCATAGAAAATTTGAATTGCTGAAAAATTGATGGAATTAGTTGACATGCTATGCCCAATACCTACAATGATGAAAAAGCTATATTCTACACTCAGCTGAAAACGATGATATCACAGAAAGACTTTAATACCAAAAATAGGTTGTGAAACGAATGCAGGTTTTAATAATATAACTGAGGTCTGAAATGAAAATGTCGATAAGCTTGTCGATTTCAGGAACACTTCTACACGTAATCTTGTGTTAGAAATTGTTCTATCGAAGCAGCGAAATCAAACCTTTCAGAAAAACCCATGGAGGTCTCTTTAAGGCTTACAAATATTTTTATATTCTTGGAAATTGATTTCAATATACAAAGTTTTCTTGAAATCCCTGCTCAAAGATTGGAGTTGTCAAAAAAGATCGTACGGAAAAATTGTTAGCAAACAAATTGGTATACAATTTTAAACGATTCTCTACTTAAAAAGTCGTTTAGTTGCGAGCCCTTGTCTAACTTTTTCATAATTTTAAACACGTTAAACAACTAATTTAATTAATTTATTATTAAATGTTCTCCACGATAGATTTTACTTAAGTGGGAATTATCCCAAGTTGTGTCCAATCATTTCTGGCTTGATTTTAACTTGGCCTTTGTATACACAGGAATGATGGATCCGGTTATCTATATTGATCAATGATAAAGTGTGTCTTGGCGATGTCGTGACGCCTTCTTGGCTTACTTCAATTTCTTTATAAGGGACATTGGCTTTTGCTTAATTCCGCGAGAAAGCTTGCTGCGAGTACGGCTGTGCATCAGTTCGACAAGTTGTTTGTTGGGCATGTTCAAGAGCTAGTCCAAGTTAACACCTCGGTAGTTAAACTTTTTAAATGCATGCTTAATTTTAAGAGTTTCATCAACCTCAGCCATCTTGAAGTTTGTAAATTGCAGAACTGAAAGCTTTAACGTTACAGTATACTTTATGTCATTTAAAATTAACAAAAAATTTAGAGCGTACTCCAATTCTAAAATTGATTTAGCTTAGGTTTCAAGTTTTTATGTTTTAAATTTTGAGCCATTATTTTTTATTATCTATACAATTTCTAAAAAAATAGAACTTTAATTTTAAAGATAAGATGACTTATCTTTAAAAGACATTTATACTGTATCATTATGCCCTATATAATCGTGAACTTTTTTTTAAATAAAACGCAAACAATTTGAGACATCTCGAAAATTTTGTTCCTGATGGTTAGAAGTTTAATCAAAACTTCTATAAAATTTGACGTCGTTCAAAAGTCCACCACGGGCAAGTTTGCATTGGTCGATTTATTAAACACGCTTTTCGATGACTCGGCTACACATTTCGATTAAAAAAGGCAGCTGTTCTTGTTCAATATTAGCTCTGAGCTGCTCCGACGATGCCGGCCTGTTACCATATACTAATTATTTATCAGTCCCATATAAGAAAGTCTAGATGTGTTAAATCACTCGATGTTGGTGGTAGATGGACAGGACCATTTCTCGATATAACCACGTTCATCGAATTGAGTTTCCAATAAGTCGATTGTCACTACACCCGCTGTGTGGGTTGTGGCACCATATTATTGAATGACCAAGGAAATAACGTTGCAACATGCCTTTGTAACCACCTCCATTGACCTTGGCGTGATGGTCATTTTCATCAACGATAAACGGCATGTAAACTACACCACACTGTTATTTTGTTTGGATACAGTGGTGTTTCTTGAAGCACATGACGGATTTTTACTCACCAATATTTTCTTTGATGACGAAACATTTTAGCCAGGAAAAGAGATTCATCGTTATAAAGATGATTTCGGTATGAAATTCATCACCTTCTTCCAACATGTTTAAACGGCTCTTTAAACTTAGTAGAAATTGTTCTTAAATATTTCCTTCCACACGTTTTTTCTTCTTTTTTAAGACCAAATAAAACGGTACTTGCTATACGAATTTTCTTCGAAATTTTATAAATACATACATATGTATAAGTAAGTAAGTAAGTAAGTCAGTAAGTAAATTCATTTATTTATAGTACATAATCTCAAATTTACATAATTTATGAATTTTAAAACTATGGCTTAGCCGTCAGCCTGGTTAGCAAATATAAATATACTATGTAAATACAATTGTTTTTATAACGGGTGATTTTTTTGAGGTTAGGATTTTCATGCATTAGTATTTGACAGATCACGCGGGATTTCAGACATGGTGTCAAAGAGAAAGATGCTCAGTATGCTTTGACATTTCATCATGAATAGACTTACTAACGAGCAACGCTTGCAAATCATTGAATTTTATTACCAAAATCAGTGTTCGGTTCGAAATGTGTTTCGCGCTTTACGTCCGATTTATGGTCTACATAATCGACCAAGTGAGCAAACAATTAATGCGATTGTGACCAAGTTTCGCACTCAGTTTACTTTATTGGACATTAAACCAACCACACGAATGCGTACAGTGCGTACAGAAGAGAATATTGCGTCTGTTTCTGAGAGTGTTGCTGAAGACCGTGAAATGTCGATTCGTCACCGTTCGCAGCAATTGAGTTTGTGTTATTCGACCACATGGAAGATTTTACGCAAAGATCTTGGTGTAAAACCGTATAAAATAAAGCTCGTGCAAGAACTGAAGCCGAACGATCTGCCACAACGTCGAATTTTCAGTGAATGGGCCCTAGAAAAGTTGGCAGAAAATCCGCTTTTTTATCGACAAATTTTGTTCAGCGATGAGGCTCATTTCTGGTTGAATGGCTACGTAAATAAGCAAAATTGCCGCATTTGGAGTGAAGAGCAACCAGAAGCCGTTCAAGAACTGCCCATGCATCCCGAAAAATGCACTGTTTGGTGTGGTTTGTACGCTGGTGGAATCATTGGACCGTATTTTTTCAAAGATGCTGTTGGACGCAACGTTACGGTGAATGGCGATCGCTATCGTTCAATGCTAACAAACTTTTTGTTGCCAAAAATGGAAGAACTGAACTTGGTTGACATGTGGTTTCAACAAGATGGCGCTACATGCCACACAGCTCGCGATTCTATGGCCATTTTGAGGGAAAACTTCGGAGAACAATTCATCTCAAGGAATGGACCGGTAAGTTGGCCACCAAGATCATGCGATTTGACGCCTTTAGACTATTTTTTGTGGGGCTACGTCAAGTCTAAAGTCTACACAAATAAGCCAGCAACTATTCGAGCTTTGGAAGACAACATTTCCGAAGAAATTCGGGCTATTCCGGCCGAAATGCTCGAAAAAGTTACCCAAAATTGGACTTTCCGAATGGACCACCTAAGACGCAGCCGCGGTCAACATTTAAATGAAATTATCTTCAAAAAGTAAATGTCATGGACCAATCTAACGTTTCAAATAAAGAATCGATGAGATTTTGCAAATTTTATGCATTTTTTTTTTTAAAAAAGTTCTCAAGCTCTTAAAAAATCACCCGTTACAATAAAGTATTCAATGGATTAACTTAAAAATCAAACATATTCAGTTATTAGTAACATTCGATACTTGAAGGTTTTTTCTAAATATTTACTTAATGTTTTCCAGTCGCACTCGTTAAGAATTTTGAGTGTGTTGTAGCAGTACGAACCAGTAACAGCGATGGCAACACTTTAATTTGGAAACCAGCAAGTCACATCATATAAACTTTATATACAGCGGAAGCAAATCGTATCATGCAACGTATATGCATAAACATATGCTTAGCTGTTTAAACCACCGCATCGGCATCAACCGCAAGCAGATCACACCACCAAATGTATATACATACCTACCACCAAGTATATAATCAAACTTAGCTGTTAACACAACTGGCATCAACAGTTTCTGCTCTTACTAAAATTAATCTTTTGTAAACCTTCAACGAGCGAAGTTTATCTTGAGCTCCATTTATTTGTTAATTATTTATTTGCCAACTTATTTAAATTTAATTTAATAAATAAAATATTATCTATTTTATATTAAATTAACGAATTTCTTTTCTCGAGCGACTACAAAATTGGTCCAACAACGATTTGTTTGGCCGAAAATGCGAGAAGACTGCAGAAAATTCGTCAAACAATGCATCGCATGCCAGAGAGCGAAAATTCAACGACACAATCGATCTCCATTACAACCGTACGATGAGCCGACTGAGCGTTTTGACCACCTACATATCGATCTGGTAGGTCCTTTACCACCTTCGAATGGCTCCACCTATCTGCTCACTATCATTGACAGAGCAACTCGTTGGCCGGAGGCATTTCCGATCAGTGATATTACGGCCGAAAGCGTAGCAAAGGCGTTTGTAGCAGGCTGGATAGCACGTTTTGGCGTTCCATCCCGCGTCACTTCAGACAGAGGGCGGCAGTTTGAATCAGCTTTGTTCCAGCAACTAAACAAAATCCTAGGCGTTCACCATTTGCGAACTACCGCTTACCACCCGCAGGCGAATGGAATGATAGAGCGTTGGCATCGTTCTTTAAAAGCTGCCTTTAAGGCGAAGATGACATCCAACTGGTCGGACGAGCTACCTCTTATACTGCTTGGCCTTCGAGTGGACTGCAAAGAAGACTTCAATGCAACACCAGCCGAGATGCTGTATGGTAAGACGCTTAAAATACCTGGGCAATTCTTTATTTCGCGACATGAAAATATTTGCGACAGTGATTTCGTCCGCCAACTTTCCAATTCTCTTAAGAAGTTGCAGCTTGGAGATAACGCTCATCACGAATCATCGAAAACATTTTTCGTTCAACCCGATTTGGCCACTTGTACCCATGTTTTAGTCCGGGTAGATGCTGTGCGCAAACCTTTGCAGCCACCCTACAATGGACCATTTAAGGTCGAGCGTCGTTATCAAAAATACTTCAAGGTTAACATCAATGGTGACGTGCAAAAGGTTTCAATAGATCGACTGAAAGCTGCCTTCATCACAGTCGAAGAAACTACAACTACGACTAATGACACTCAAGCACCTCAAACTCCAAAAACATATAGAACTAGGGCTGGTAGGCTTGTAAAGCTGCGAATTTAAAGGCCTCTCAGTCTAGCGGGGGAGTAGTGTAGCAGTACGAACCAGTAACAGCGATGGCAACACTTTAATTTGGAAACCAGCAAGTCACATCATATAAACTTTATATACAGCGTAAGCAAATCGTATCATGCAACGTATATGCATAAACATATGCTTAGCTGTTTAAACCACCGCATCGGCATCAACCGCAAGCAGATCACACCACCAAATGTATATACATACCTACCACCAAGTATATAATCAAATTTAGCTGTTAACACAACTGGCATCAACAGTTTCTGCTCTTACTAAAATTAATCTTTTGTAAACCTTCAACGAGCGAAGTTTATCTTGAGCTCCATTTATTTGTTAATTATTTATTTGCCAACTTATTTAAATTTAATTTAATAAATAAAATATTATCTATTTTATATTAAATTAACGAATTTCTTTTCTTGGGCTTGCTATAGCTAAAGTGTCCTGCATGGTGAGGGTATTTTTGCCAAAGAAGAAAAATCTGTATGGTCTCAATATTGGGCATATACTTATGAAGTGAAAGTAATCCTCTTTCGATTTAAGGTTGCATAGCGTACAGAATTGGTTAAAACTTCCATTGTATGGACTTCCATTTAAGTTGAGTAGTTCACACCTTGCCTTAAAAATTAAAGAAATTTCTTTGTAGCTTAGCGAGTCATTGAAATAGTTTTTATGGTTAAGGTTATAGTCCAGCTGCGAGTATATTAGTCTGCTTTCGGATGCACGAGCCTTTTCAGCAAATTTTCTATGTACAGCGTCTTCGTTTTTCTGGATTATTCGGTATAACTGTTCTTTAAGATTATTAAAATTATTCAAATCAATTTGGAGTGTTTCACCACAGTAATTACCAATACTTTTCCATCTAGCAAGCCACCAGTCATTGTTTCTTAGCTCGTACAAAATCATTTTTTTAGCTATTTTGGAGTCGTCATAATTCAATGTCTTCAAAACGTAATCAGCTTGTGTCTTAAGCGTACTTGTAAAGAGTTTTTGAATTCCAGTTTCAAGATAGATTGTATAGTTTGGTGTTTTACAAGGTAAGTTGAAGAGTTTTTTCAGGAAATTTCTTTGGAATTGTTCAATTACAAAATATTCGTCTGCTCCCCAAACCTGAGAAGCATAACAAAGGGTTGATTTAATGACGGAATCATATATCTTGTATTTAGCAGAAAGGGATATTCTACTATTTGTGAATACATTTTTCCAAGCGCAGTTCAACAAGCTTTGTGACGCGTTAGCTTTTGCTATGAGATGTTTGTTGAAATCCAATGTTGTATTTATTCTGACCCCTAGATATTTTATTTCGTTGGTAACTTCTAAGAGACTACCGTTGTAATACCACTTATAACTGCTCCGGCTCCGAGAAGATCGTGAGAAGACCATCACTTTAGATTTTTCTGCATTAATCGTCAGTCCCCATCTATTGAAGTAAATAGCTAACCGATTAATCATCAATTGTAGATGTTCAGGTGATTCAGATAGTATGAAAAGATCATCGGCGTATAATAAAACGTTAATAACAGTGTTTGCTATTCTTATTCCTCCAGGAAGGTCATCTGCAATATCATTTATAAAGAGAGAAAATAATAAAGCGCTAAGGAGACAACCTTGCTTTACTCCAGAAGTAGTTTCAAACCATTCTGAAAAGACTGTGCCGTCCCAGACTGCTGCTTTCGTTTCAGTGTATAATTCCTTAATTACTCTTAAAAATTTTGTAGATAGACCCAACTGTGATAGCTTATATAGAAGCGCATTACGATTAACTAGATCAAAAGCAGCTTTGAAGTCTACGAAGAACGAGTAGACTTTCTTTTTTCTAGCTTGAAAAGCATTAACAATTGAAACTAATATAAAAATCTGGTCTGTTGTCGAAAAGTTTTTTCTAAAGCCAGCTTGAAGATCTGTGAGAATATTTTTCCTCTCCACCCATTTTTCAAGTCTCTCTACAAGTATGCCGCAGAAAATTTTTGCTTGAGTGTTCATAAATGAAATGCCTCGATAATTTCCAGCAATGTCAAGAGCGCCCTTAAATATACATATGTATATTTTTTCTCAAAAACTGACCCACTAAATTTCATTTATTTAAAGCTAGGTAATGGTTGAAAGAAATTTTCCAAAAAGTGGTATTTTTGGTACCCCCCTTTAAACCATTTTTTTTTGTTTTTTATTTTCTCAAAAACGATACAACCGATCATTTTTTTATGCTAAAGCTCCCCAAAAGTTTGAATATTATTGTGTATCCAAATTTTCAAATAAAAATTTTTGGATTTAAAAAAAAAAATTACAATTTTGGACGTGATGGCGTATGAGGTTAGTGCTTCGGAGCGGCTTGGCTATCTGACATAATTGTAATGTTTTGGTTATGGTAGTTCCTTTCGAGATTTCGACCTGCACATTCCGATATGGAATTGACTTCCGCCTGCAAAAAGCTAGTGGATTGCCCCATTTATATGGAAAGTTTGATTTTAGGCCCAAAAATTCCAGCACCAGTCTCTTTTGTCATTCTTGAACTATTAGTGTACCACCTAATGGCATTGGCTGTTTATTGATTTAAACAAAATCACACTCCATCATTCCAAAAACATAATTAAAAATGTCATAAAAAATGGATTTTACCCCTGTTTTTTAATTATTATTAATTAGAACTTTTTAATGTGAAAGTCTTTATTAAGAAACAGTTGTAATTATGTCCCGGACATTGTATAACTATTGAAAATAAAATTATATTGAGCTATCCGTTTATGAGCATTCGATTTGATCAATTTGATAATTGACGATTTTGATTGTGTTCAAATAATTTTTTTTAGCCGAAGTCTTTCAACCAAATTTATCTAATGTGTGTCCATCCAGTTGACAGCTGAGTTGACAACCAAATTGAATATTGTATGAACTTCTTTATATTATTCCCAAGTTTAAAACTTAAAGTTTATTCTGACACAAAGCTAATTCTATTGCTACAAATACTGTCTTTCTTATAAATTGTGGCTCACGATTAGATCAGCAAAGAAGTTCCACTTCTGTCTTGTGTTGGTACTGAGTTACAAGCGCCTTCTTTTGCTCCTCATTGATGATATCCAATCCATCTTATAAAACCGAGGGCAATCTATTTTGATAGAAAATGTTCTTAAGATCAAATTAAGTTCGTAATTGAACCAATCTACCATAAATTGCTTAGTACTTTCTCGTCATTACTTTTTTAAATTGTTTTCTATTAAACACACAAGTAATTTCAAATAAATTAAACACCATGATAAGAGTAGTTTATTCTAAGGTGTGTGATCTTAATTAAACGAAACAAATTAAAAACTCATTCTATGATGACACATTAATTAGAAGACTTTATCAAGACTTTATGGCTGGGCCGCCGGTGCGGCACTTTCAAATGGAACAATTATGTACATATTAGTTTTTATGAATGAGGTTAATGAACTCCGATAAGAAGAGATAAATTTTGTGTAGACTACTCTATTTCTTCTAAGCTTATAGAAAAATGTTTTCATCAGGGTGTTCCTAATTTGGAAGAAATGGTCTCCGTTTCTGGATGCCATAGTAATACATATTGTGACAATGGGACTAGGAATCATATATTTCGACATTGGCTTTAAACTGCCGCTTTGAAATGGCATACAATTATTTTCGAATTGACATTGTTGACACAATTTCGCATTTGGCCATTGTATGATTTATATAATTGGATGTCCTATGCAGTCATCATCTAAAGGGCCGGTCGGAGTCATTAGTTTCAAATGTACGAGTGTGTATTGTTGGATGTTTTTTTTTTTTATTTAAGAGTAGAATCTGAATTACCAAAAAAAATGTATATTTTTTAGCTCAAAGCGTTTAGAACTTTGAATTTATGTTTCTGTTTCCACTCTGTACATGTTCAAAGCGTGCTTTATGAGTTCCGATGAAAATAACAGACCGGAAGAGTGAAACGCTGCACGCGTCTCTTTTGACATTCGGGAAACCCAAATAATTAAAATATGGTGGATTTCTCATAACTAATAAAATATAAAATATATGCAAATCATATGACACGAACTGTCAGTTTGTTTCATAATTAAACCAGGGCGATCTGAACGCTATGCTCAGAGCTTACTCTGACGTTCGCCCAGACTCTGTTAAGGGTTAAAAAGAAAAAGGCCCCTATTAATTTTGTAAATATTAGACTACGCGTCAAATCGAACTTTTGATGTTTTGATGTCCCTATCCCTACTAGTTCGGTAATGCTTCTCTAATCAAATTTGACACATATTCGCTTGGATTAGATAAATACCGAGAAAAATATTGTGTTCCTTAAAAACAAAGGCGCAAAATTTTAAACAGCCTATTGTTAAGGTATTAGTATGATACTACTTAACTATTTGCTAACTTTATAGTAGTTTACTAACTCATTCTTAATTTTAAACATTTTCTAACTAGTATCGTACTAAAAGAATTTTCTTAATAAAATGCTTCTGAACACACCTAAAACAATGACATTTCGTGTAAGAAAGTAAGTACACGAACCTTTTTTGATGTTTGCAAATGTCAAAGAATCATATGAAGCTAGCACGATACTAAAAAAATAAAGTAGGTGTTCGATGATTATAACTTTAATAAAAGGGTAGAGAAAGTATGATTCTATATCCGATTAAAATTTGCAAATTCGTTGTATTAACATGTAGTATCATACTAAAACAGCTTTAGCAACTCACTAATTCAATTAAAATTTTGGGCCAAAGGCTTTAGTGGACCTCAGTTTTATATAAAGGTTTGTTTGTAGTACTCCTTGACATAGTGGTTAGTACCATGCACTGTCATGCAGAAGGTCTTGAGTTCGATTTCCAGCGAGAGATTCTCACTTTAAACCAAAACTTTTTTATTTTTTTTAAAGAAAAGAGGCTAAAATTTTCTGCCTGCCTATTCATGTTTATTTAAGCAGGAGCTAAGTCTCCCTTATGGATAAATCCGGCACTGCATATGACCTAGTTAAAACGACAACGAGTGAGTTGTTGTTTGCATTCTTATACGAATGTCACGACATTTCAAAAGTGTCATTAAACTTCTGGTTAAGAGAAGGTACAAGACTAAACAAAAAGAAAAAAAATACTCTATCGCCCACGGGTGTTCCAAATACGGAACTACATGCCATCCGTGATCCAGCCTGTTATGCTACTCCAACAGACCCACAGACACATTACTCGTTTAAGTCAAGAGTTCCTTCCTTTTGCATAATATTTGTGATGGAGTGAGTGTTCATTGCACAGGTGTTGTAACTTTTCACGAGGACTCCACATATGGAGGCCACATTAGCCAAGCCACTATCACATCTTCAACAGGTTTATTCCTCAAAGATAGTTTGCAACAAAAAAAAACTAATTGCGATACCAACAGCCCAGTGACACTCTAATCACTCTTGGCCTCATCTTGTCAACGGTTGGTAGCGGCATGCGGGGGCACGTTTTGTCTCTGTGCAATAGAGCAGCCAGCTTGCTGCACCTGGAAATGCACACAAATGGCCAACAGGTTAACTGTGATAACAGTCCAACGTCGCGGAACGTGTTTCGTATGAAAAAATTCCCCCTTATATGCGATGCGGTTGTCATCATTGTGGCGGGAGGCGACAACGTTCAAGTGAATTCGCTTCACTATTTACCAGTATATGTACGCGTATGGCGGCATGAGTTCTTCCGGTTTGACACGACTTATGTAACGGTTTTTTGCTGTTGAATTAATCACCACCGGGCTTTGACTTCTCCGCAAAGGAAACATATCTAATGTACGAAAGACTAGGTACATATAATGGACCAAAAATAAAAAAAAAACTTCCCATGTGCGAAGAAATAAACAAAAAGCTTTGCACATCTCATGGGAATTAATTTAGTTAAAAGATGACAAAAGTAAAAACAACGATGTGGAAACGGGGATTTAGATAAAAAAAGATGCACCGTTAAATCCTCACGATTTTCAAGTTAAAATAGTTAATAATGCTTTGTGGGGATATTATAAAAAAAACATGGAGAATATTTAAAAAAAAAAATACAGTCGACATGACATTATCTCTTTTAAATGTTAGAATGTAAATTTAGGCCGTGTGTCAATGGGCCTTACCAATAATCAAATTTAGAGACGACTTTAATTATTTGAGTGAAATGAACCAATATGTAATGAGCTCTATATAGTTAGCCATTAATGTTACGAACTTAATATTTAAGTGGACTCTAAGTTATGAACCATTTATCGTACGGAACTTAAAAAATAAAATGTAACATGTATGGTCAGTTATATAGGGTCCATTAAATAATGGTTAATTTTGCGCAAATATCAAAGTCGTCACTAAATTTGTTTATTGGTAAGGCCCAATTACTTTAATGATGTTAATCAAAATTGATCTCAAGCATAATTTTACCGCTTGTACAGAAATTCATGAAACAAATTTTCCAGTATAAATTGAGATATGTTTATGTATGTATGTATTGGCATTTTGACGTATAATATCGAGAATGTCAGCTTTTGTTTTATAATTAACTTATTATTGCATCACATCAACCAGGCAATACTGCCACTACTCAAGTGTTTGTATTGACAATTTTCAAGGGAACGGATATAGCACTGTAATGTCGTTTATTTGGCAATCCGGAAGCCTTCTGGACTCTTCTAAAAGTGTTCATTTGCGAAAAATTACAGTTCTGATTCTGAAAAGAAGAGAAATTTGCTTCTGGATTTGAAATCAGAATCAAAACCAGAAGCACTCACAAATTCATATACTTAAACGTCAAACTGAACAGCTGTGATGTTTTGTATCCTTATTCTACGAAGTTTATCTTTCATCAAACATTATTCTTGATTTTCATTACAGTCCACATTTGATGTTTCACATATACAATGATAAAAAACTTCAGAATCAAGAAAAAGTAATCAGTTGGGATTCCGGATCGGAGAGAGATTCCGGATTGCCAAATAAAAACGACATAAGTTTTTTCATGTGGCACTGAGGTTTTGAAATTATGTCATTCAAAAATTGTGTATTTTAAAAATAATTATTCCCTTGCTTCACATTTCAAACTAGAATGAAATCCAGAAAAATGGAAACACTTTTCCTTCAAGTAAAAAAGCTCGATTTTTTTATGGGAAAAATATAAGAAAGTGAATCAGTTGTTCAAAAAAGTCCGCTGCAAGACGTATGTAAATGAGACCCATAGTTATGATATGAGATATACAGATGAGACTTTTTGTTTGTGTCCCCTAAATCCTAAAGGCCTAATCAGTGGGTTATGATTTGTAACAGTATTTAAACAAAAAACTCTGAAACAAAAATTCTCAACGAAAACTTTCAAACATATGTATGTTTGTATGTATGTACAGTACATACATATCGCGACCCTAGAACAACAAGGTTCTAAGTACACCAAAGTGTGTTTTGAGAAAAACGCATCTGAATATTTGAAGTCTTTTATTGGGATACTGTTTAAAAAAATTAAAATTTTTTTTTTATAGCCCGATGAATATGCACACAATCTATAAAATTTTTACTTTAAAACCTAATAAAACCAGATTTTTAACCCTTAAATTTGACTTTAAAAATCATTATAGGACTTTGCTGCTCAACGATGCGACAGTATATTCTAGAACAATAAGGTTCTATGTAGCACTTAGAACCTTGTTAACTTATATTTTGTTATTTCTTTTCACATAGAACCTTGTGAACTTGGTTTCTTTTTTTTTGAATTTAGTGAAACAAAGTTCTAAGTGGAAGTTAGAACCTTTTTAAATAAATCTCAAATCGAAAATATACAGATAGAACTCTGTAGCTCTGGATATTTTGTGAAACAAGGTTCTAAGTGGCAGTTAGAACCTTATTGATTAAATCTCAAATGGAAAATATGCAGATAGAACTCTGTAGCCCTGTCTATCATGGAAATGGAAAGAGATAGAGCAAAATGGATTGCGGGAATCGAAAGAGCACCCTAAATTTACCCAGATTTGATATAAAACTCATTTTTTTCAAAATTGTCGGTTAGAACCTTGTTGTTCTAAGGTCGCGATATATGTATGTATATGTATATATTATAACACAATGGGAACAAAATAAGAACAGAATTTTGTTTCTGAAACCAAAGTCCCCCACGCAGAATATATTTTAAGTGTAAAAAGATAGCAATGATAGTTTTTCCAATTGTTATCCATGGTTCAGTAACTGTCAAAGTAATCAATTATATCCAGGTTTCAAAATATTCAATGAGCTTTGCCATTTCATCCGTAGACAAAAACAACGTCATTTTGATAATTTGGTGCTGGAAATGTTGGCCAGAGATCCGGATTTTGGCCAAAAAAACATCTTCTCGTACGAGCCTCATTTTTGGTTCGAAACGAGAAGAAGACACTGTTATCGTCAATGGTCTCGGGTATAGAGCGTTGTTATACGACATTCTGTGGTCAGAGATAGACAACATCGATATACCCAGCTACGATTCCAAAAAGAGGGAACTACACTACTACAGTGTTGTAAGAGCCTTTCGAGATCTTGATATAAAGGGTTTGTCAACAGGGACGCTACAAAAGTAGAGCGACAGGGACAGTAAACGACACCATATTTCTTGCCGCTCTTTTGACATTTCTCTTCAGTATAGGGTTTGCCATTTTATGATGGAAAGATATACGAGCCAACAACGAGTTGAAATTATTAAAATTTACTACCGAAATTCGGAGTCAGTGGCCTCAACGTTAAGAGCGCTACGTCCAATTTATGGTCGTCATAATCGTCCTAGCAGATCAACAATTGAGCGTCTAGTGGAAAAATTTGAATCCACAGGCACAGTACAAAATTTTCCCGTGCCAGTGAGACAAAGAAGTGCCCGTGGTGTCGAGAATATTGCTGCCGCTGAGGCTTCAGTTGCAGAAAGCCCAAATGTGTCTCGTACGAACATCGAACGTGAAATTGCAGCAGTATCGGCCGATTTACGCTTGAAAACCGTCGAAAATTGGGTTCAGCGTCTGAACTTCTGCAAGCGTGCTCGTGGTGGCCATGTAAAAAAAATCGAGTTCCATACATAATGGCATCGAATGTACTTTCACAGGAATAAAGAATTTCATTGATATCCAAAACCGTTTTTGTTTTATTTAAGAAAACTTTTGTAGCGCTGTTATTGAAAAACCCGATACCTAAACTAATCCGCTGGTCCTGAAGAAGAATGGGGGATATACCATTCTTCTGAAGAGGTGTTCTTCATCGCTGGCAAAACCATAGCTCCAAAATCTTCTTTGAAATCTTTCCTAGAAGATGGAAAACAGCATTTGTACAGCTTGTTCCTCCTATCGACCAATTGCACTTACGTCCCTTCTTTCAAGGTCAGGAATCGCTGATAAATCATCAGCTCAAGAAATATCTCGAATATCGAAAGCTTCTTAATGATTGGAGATACGGCTTTCGAAGCAATCGTTTCACAGGTGATCTGATGGCATATCTCACCGAAGATCTTTACATTGTTTTAGAGACAATACAATTATTACGCTTGATATTTTTAAGGCATTTAATAGAGTTTGACACCAGACTCTCTTATCGAAAATGCGTGCGTTTGGTATTAACGAAACCCTTATTCTTTGGATTAGAAATTACCTTAAATGCTGGTGTTCCCCAGGGCTCTGTTTTGTCCCGACTCTCTTCCTTATTTTTATAAATGATCTCTTATCTGAAACTTCTAATCCACTTCATTGTTTTGCCGACGACTCTGCTCTCAGCTTTTCATACTCCTTCTCAAATTTACGTCCATCTCCTTCATCTCTCAGTAAACTCCAATCTTTACAGCATTGTTAAATAGCGTATAAGAAATAGTGTGGAGTTTAATGCTTCGAAAACTCAATGCTGTATATTTTCAAAAATGCGTACTTGAATGCCACTTGTATCGAAGAAACCGAAAAGCTCTCAGTACTCGGTATGTGTGTCAACGACGATCTTCGTAAGAATGACCACATTCTCGAGACCGCCAAAAATGCTGCTAAATACTGTAACGAAGTGGTAAATGCAGTAGAAATCCGGCGTTCGGTCTCCTTAGGTTGGTAGAAAGGCGTAATTACTTCAAAAGATGTAACTTAGTTACAATACTTAGGATTTCTATATCGATATAAGAAATTTTTCACCTTTTCTGATCAGGCTACCATTTAAAGGGATTTTATACGTCCAAAACTCGAGTATTACTCACATCTTTGGGCAGGTGTAGCACAAACTTCTCTCCACTTATGGAATAACTTTTCCCTTGCCATTTGAATTTGCAAACATTCAAAACCAATGTTCATCGATACATCCTTCACCCCCCCGCCCAATCGCCGTTGCTGTGTTTAACATGATAAGGGTCTCTTAACATACCCTTGAGCTCGTATAAAATGGCATGAATGTGGCCTCAAAATTAATCGAGAAATCACTTGAAAGCTATCAGTATTTGACTCTTTGACAGCCCAGCGACATTATTATCATATCAGGTCGCAATATGACTAGGAAGGGAGAATTAGATGCGGAATAATGAGTTTAAATCTCGAATAAGAATTTATTTGAATTACAATTATTTTCATGCAACAGAGGAACTCCTTAACTCTACTTTCTGCAATTGCACAGAAGCTTGTGGTTCCAATTGTGCATGCAGATGACTAGGACAGTAATGTTGAGTAATACATAATATGTGGCTTTTGACGTGCTCATTCACCTGACGATACGAGATAAGCAACGGAAAGTACAGTGAAATATACCCTATATTATAGGGTATATCTACTAAATTGGAAATAGGCAAAGATAATATGGAAACATTTTTAAAATTAAGAGAAAACGAAGGCAACAATAAACCTAGTGCATGATTAATTCTACAGTCGACACAATATGTAAAAAAGAATACCATACATATATGCACCGAAACCACGAAGTATCGGTGCAACGCAGCTCTTGTAAAGGACTTTTTGTGCAACTATGTAATTCACATTACCATTGCCTTTGCTTTGATGTATTCATAAGATTCTTAACATGTTACATAACATTCACAGTTTTAGAGTTGTAAACGAAAACCCTTTAATATCGAAAATAACACGTTTTAGAAATCGCAATGTCTTGGAACCTAAATCTTATACTAAAAAAATATCTTATATTTTATATTTTACTAGAAAACGTTATAAGTACTCTTCAAAATATAAGTTCAAAAACTTCGCCATTTAAGAGAAACATAAAGGTATTTTTGATTTTTGAAGAATACGAGTACAAATTTTTCAATTTAGCCAAAGTGAGTTTATTTCGAAAATAACACAAAAAAGTGTTTTCATCCGAAATTGTCAAATTATGCACTTTCAAAAATTCAGGACCACCGCCTACGAATAATAAAATCTGACGTTTGAATTTAACATAATCAAAACGAAAATTACTACTTATTCTGACAGCTTGTTTGTGTCAATCTTCTTTAACTTGCTCTCTAAATAAAAATACTCTGTGACAAAGTTACAAAATGAACACGAATTTCCTGTGTAACTATATTTAAACCCAACCAAATTTGTACGTGAAAACTATACAAAGTCTAGAAGTCTGTTTTAATTTCATAAAAAAAAAAAATACAATACGCATTATGCAAGGTGGCTTAGTTTGTTCATTCTATTACGGCAATCCGTGACCCATAAATTATTTAATTGTTTGTTGTTTTACGTTGCTGTTCTGGCTTTATTAGCATTTAAACAATAACAACTTAACAACTACTCGTATTGTTCTATCTAACCCAGCCAACACCATCTACCGTCATAAACTCGTAAGCGCATAACTCCATATTCATATAACATCATAACCGTGCGTGTTTACGGTTTGATCATATTCTCGTTACCTCTGTGAAGTGATGCAAAATTTTAAATCGAACTGCATTCGCAAAATAGGTTGATAACAGTGAGATATTTTCTTTCGGACAGAGATTGCATCTTAACTTCGATTATCGATGTCGGTTTAGCGAGAGTATTTCCAGCGATATAATAACTCAATCATCAATACCGCTCAAAGCCACCATCTCTATTGCTACCTGTACGCCTGAACCTATTCCGTTGGCGTTCATGTGCATTCAGAACACAATTATTCCTTAGGCTCCGATTGCACTTATCGGCGCGATACTCCATCAGTAAGTTGGTTAGCAGTGAAAAATTAATATGCACACCGGTAGCCCTGGCGCAATGATATTAATTCGAAAAAATCAATATTCGTTGTGTTCTCACTGTGGGATTTGTGAAGGCAAAAACCGACAGAGTGTGGTTTCTGGGTCAGAGACGGAACGAATAAAGCCGGTTGGGAATGACACTGAATGTGTTCATTGAAACGCATACAAAATATGCAAAATATGGTTCATTCTGTGCGAAAGGCAGAGCACCAGGGTAGCAGTGGATTTGAGGAAGTCGCTGTCGCAGTCTTTCATAAACTGGATTTGCTTAAGCATACTTTAACCAATAGTCTTGGAGGTAGAGTTGTACAATAAGCAAATATAGTTTGGTTTTTATTCCATTAGGCCTGGAAGAGGCCATTAGATAATCACACCAAAGAACAAAGTCTTAATTAAAAAATGCGTTTCGGTACTTACTGCATTTGAAGTCTGATACATTCTTTTGAATGCTTAGAAGAATTTTCAAAGTTTGATCAGGCAAACATAGTTTGTATACATAAATGTACCTATATTTATGCAACTATGATTCTTGAAGCTTTGTGTCTGCTTAAAATATTTCGAGAGGATTAAAGTTTTACTTGATGTATGTTTGTTGATTATTCAAGTTTTTTCTCTGCAATAATTTTGCCGTTCTGAGTTTTGATTTGACCTTTTTGATCAATTTATTTACTTTTTTTTGCACAGTTATCTCATTTCATTGAAGTTTGTTTTTTACAATGTAGACTAAAGTATTGGCTTCTGCTTGTGATTTAATTTCCCATTAAACCTTTAACTGTTCTGAAGTTTTTTTTGTTTAATATCGAAATCTTTTTATATGGTTGGAGTTGTGTGAATCTACTCGAATTGAAATGAAGTATTCATTCTGATTGCTTTTAAACTCTTAGACTGCATTGTAGACTATTAATTGGCATTATTATTTGGTGCTCTGAGTTGAAGTTTCTTGCTTAATAGAAAAAGGATAGTTCAAAATAAGAACCGGAATTGTTAAGAGGCAATTTTTTCTGTCAAGTACCTAATAGGAATTTCGGATTCGCCAACTCAATATTTTTACGCAGAAAAAATTTAAAGAGTGGTTAAATTTTAAGGGCCGATGTTGATTTTGAATAAAACACATATCATTTAGGAAATTATTGTCATTTCTTTTTATTATGATAAATATCGGCCAAATGGCCGCCGCGACCTCGGCGGCACACCACCATCCGATGGTCCAAATTTTCGATGACGCTGAGGCATAATTGAGGTTCTATGCCGTTAAGTTGCCGAATTATCTCATCCTTTAGCTCTTGAATTGTTGCGGGCTTATCGACGTATACCTTTTCTTTCAAATAACCCCAAAGAAAGAAGTGCAACGGTGTCAAATCACATGATCTTGGCGGCCAATTGACATGGCCACCACGTGAGATAACACGGCCACACTATCGCCAACAGCAGCAATATTTTCTGCAGTACGAGCTGTACGAGCATGCACTGGTGTTTTCACATCTCCTACAGACCCGGTTTGCTCAAATTTTTGCACGATTTTCCGATTGTACGCACATTTGAACAATTAAATCGAACGTGCACGATATGCATTTTGATTTGAACGCCCATTTTCATAATAAGCCTGAAAAACTTAACGCGTTGATCGATATGTATCTTTCCATGGTTCGAATTGAGTTAGTCTGAAATTGAGAAATGTCAAATGAAATGCAGAGAAAAACTTGACGTTTAGGTGTGGTTCACATTCAACATCGGCCCTTAAAATTTAACCACGCTTTATATAATCTAATTTTTCTGATTTGGCCAAATCTCTTCATTTATAAGAGTCCTTTGTGAAGTCTTAAGACAAATTGAAGCATTATCGAATTTAAGAATTATTTTAATACATATTTTAATGCTTCAAAATTATTGCTTGAACCTACCGGACTATAAAAGTGGCACTTGGAACTGGAAAGGAAAACAAAAATTAATAAACCAGGGTAAAGGTGACCGAGGTGCAATTTTTCATGTCACAAACAAAAGATGAAGTCGTTATACATTGAATTTCTGTTAAGTCCATAATTTTAGTTGCTAATGTTCTTTGAAATTAAAGTAGTAAATAATGAATGCACTTTTAACGACATTCAATGATTTGAAATGAAATTTATTTAAAAACGCTGTAAAGTCTTACAAAAATGTCGCAAAGGATTAAATAATTTACTTCTCATGAAGAGACACGAATTTGAAAATCACTCAAGTATCTAAATACTCGTAACGTCACCGAAACCTATCATATTTGATTATATTCGACGAACCAAATTTTTGCATGACCAAAAATAGAGGCACTTAATACTTAGTAGGAATTTTTGGTCTTTGGTTTCAACGCTCGTCTTCAATTCTCCCAAGAAAATGACAATTTGCCAGCAGCATAGTTTCCTGTTTATTCGACGCTACACAGAAAGTGTCATGCGACTCCCCCTATAGTTAAGAGCGTAAACGATTTTATGGGACAAATCTTCTTTCGCATTAGTACATTTGCAAAATTTATCGAAAGATCTGGATTTACCCAAATCCGCTGGCTCAGTTAGTGTTGAAGGAAAGACAAACGTTCAACATATATAACTCATAAAACACTTAGCGATCACTCACTATAGTTTATTAAATTTATAAAACAATTTATAAACGATATTTTCACTGAATAAAGACTTATTAAATTATACAGCTTAATTTTATTTTTCTGGTTTGTACTTGCAGTACAAAGCTATAAGGACAGAAGAATTCAACAGTTAGTATCCCCTCTATTGTTATGAAGAAGTGTTCTTCAACGCTTAAAAAACTATTGAGTAAGCTTTTTCATCTGTCCAGTTTTTCTGGTCTTTTTACGAGTGGAAACAGTATTTCTGCAACCAGTCCCTAAAATGGGCGAAAAAAGGCACTTACGTCCCTTTTTTCCAACGTCACTGATATATTATCAGCTCAAAAAATATCTTGAAGAACGAAAGCTGCTCAATGACCGGCTTTTTGTAGCAATAAGTCCATTGGTAATCTGACCTTATATATATATATATATCTCACCGATAAATGGAAAAAATCCTTACATCGTTTTGGAGAAAGTTAGATCATTGCACTTGATATTTCAAAAGTATATGATAGATTTTGGGGTCAAGCCCTCGTACCGAAAATGCATGCATTTGGTATTGGTCAATTTATTTTTCAATGGATTAGAAAATACCTTTCGAATCGCTCAATACAAGTTGCATTTGATAGTTTTTAGTCTGAAATTCATAAAATAAATGCTAATCATAGTCGTCAATGATCTTTAGTTTTGCACTTCTAATCCTGTTTTGAGACTTGAGTCTCTTGGATAGAATCCAAAAAAGAACTTTAAAAACGATATGTAATAGAAGTTGAACAGAAACATTTAAATCTCTCGAGCACCGCCACAATGTTTCTTGTCTTTCATTTTTGCTCATTTTGAGACGTATTGCCAAATTCAAAATTGTCAGATTTTGGAGCAGAATTCATAGACATTGGCAGATCTGACAGCATTGTAAGATCTGACGATTGTCGCCACTTTTATTTACACTCCAAAAAACCCAATGGAAAATGGCTTTAGTTGCTAGACTTCTTTTGACCGTGCTCAATTACCGGATAGATTTGTTTTTAAATGTCAACTAAGAATTTCTCCACAAGTCATAGACATACATACATATATGTAAATGTAATAGATTAAATCGGAGATTGGATTTAAATTTAGAATATCAAAAACATTATGAAAAGTTGACCAGTTTTAAATTTATTTTTATAGAGACTAATACATAGCAAAGTTCGTTTTAATTTATTTACAGACCGAGACCACAGTCGTCGCCCATGTGGCATCGTCGTAGTAATTTAAACTTCCATGTGAACTAGGCCACAACTTTCGCATGAATATATACTATATAAATTATTTCTTTAACAAAACTGTAAAATATAGTTATAATGATCTTCAATAACATCTTTTTTGACACATTATCTTTTTCAATTAAATAAACAATGTGTGGTTTATTTTGGTGTCTTTATTTGCATATTTATGTTTTCATTTTTAGACAATTTTACGTTTGCATTAATTAAGTACTCTATTGTTAGACAAAAGTTATTTACCACGGCAAAAATAAATATCTACTATAAATGCTGTAAATAAAAAACTGTTTAAATGCAAACTCAATTTCTTTGATAGTTAAAAAAAAAAAAGATTTATAGGGGATTACACAATATACGATACAAGATTTATTAGCCAAAGTATTTTTTGCAAATAAAAGTTTTAGGATACAAATGAACCAAACAGTAGAATTGATGCTTACTTAGAATAGTTCAGGATGATGCTGTGCATCAATATAGTCAGTGGCAACTCGTCATGTTCTTTGAGTTGGTAAACACTTCGCCATTCCACAGAACACACCCCTAACCCCCCTCAACAATGAGACTGCAATGAACAAATCATTCCAAAATAAAATCTAAAATATCTTTACATTTTAAATCGGAAAATACAATTTTTTATAAATTCCATCAAAACTCACATCAAACAGAAGCACTTGAATTGTTACAACTAAAATAACGACTGTGGCACACGAACTCGCTCTTAAGGTGTGTCCACACCAAAGAAAAATTTCAGGAAACATTATTTAAAAAATGTTTCCCATTTGTTTAAAAAACATTTCAGAAACATTGCAGAAACATTTCAGAAATGTTTCTGATTTTTTTTTTTGGTGTAGACGCTTTGAGAAACATTTCTGAAATGTTTGTTTGTTTCCCATTGTTTCCAGATTGAGTTCTCTGTAATTTTTGTTCTCGCCTGTGTTGCACCTTAAGGGCATGAATTTTTTTTTCTACTTTATCTTTATCACAATTTATATTTTCGTAAATTTCATATATTTCACCGGCTTTTTTTTGATTTTATTTTTAAAATTTTCGACAAGTTGATCCCACAACACTTTTTTTATTTCATAAATTTTTATGAATTGAATAACATTATTGTTGCTCCACACTTTTCGCGACATTTTATATTTATATTAATAATTACTCACGCACTTTCTACCTATGTAAATGCTTGGGAAACAAATAAAGTTTCCCATTCGGAATGGGAAACAGAAAAACATTTCATAAACATTTCAGAAATGTTTCGCGAGCGTCCAGACCAAATAAACTTTTTGGAACATTTCAGAAATGTTTCTCTGCTTCTGAAATGTTTCCAAAATGTTTCCTTGGTCTGGACACACCTTTAGAATTTCTAAATAATTTTAGAGAAAATAAATAAAGAAATATGAAATATAAAAATTATTTCTGTTTAAGTGGAGTGATTGAATTTAATTCAATTGAAAGTTTAAATGATCCAAACTCCAAAGTACGTTTCGCCCAAGGTAAGACATTGGGCTTATAAGAAGGGTACGACACCATCTGACAATCCAAACAATCCAAATTTTCAGTTTTGTTTGTGAAATTGGTGTTTTGAAGAATTGTGTCTTCCTCATTAAGGTTAATACAAAATGAGAGCGAATTAAGTAAGGCCATTCTCAGCTTTTTTTCAATCTGCACGGTGATCTTGCAGAGCTCATCGAGCGAGCCCCGATAGAGCTCTGAACTAGAAAAGAAATTCAACTTGGGCGCTCGGAGCACTTCAAGTTAAAAACGTAACAAAGTTCTTTTTTTTAGCAACTCAGTGTTCCGTTTGGGACTAGATAGTAAGAAAAACGTCCAAATTGAATATTATTTACACAAGACAATGCAACGCAGCTGCAGATGGTGTTGCAAGAGGCAGCAACGTTTAATTTTTGCATGCAGCACTTTTGACGTTTCAAGATCTGACCAATCAAACTACTAATCAAACAAGTTGACATAAGTTTCAAGTGAGCTTCGAACTCTCTTCAATCTATAGTATAATAACTTTGCTTTTTAAATTTACAACTGGCCCAAAAATGATACCAAAAATCAAATGCCAGAAGTCCCTATAGCTGGTATTCCAGCTCCAGTTGCAGCACTATGAAAAAAGACGCTCTCACCGAAACCACAACATAGGAAATACGTGCGTTTTAAAATTTAAGCGATCATCATATAGTCCAGTAAAATTAAATTAATTAATTCGAAATATCTACAAAAAATACTGCTTCGAATTATTTTTTGTTTGTTAAAGAGTATCTATTGGAGAGTGTAAATCCAAAAAGTTCGAACAAAAAGCGCCCATGCGTTGTCCGCCATTTTGAAAAAGGCTTTGGAAAGCGTGAACTCGATTTTCTCGGCTCCTATCATATATAGAGCTGTATTTTTTTTTAGATTTGTACGTTAAAATATCTTCCTTAACTTTTGTTGAGAAAAGAATATGAAACCTCTTTCCAAAAAAAAGTTATCGACGAAAAACTGTCGAGATTTTGAAGTAAAAAATGGTTTTTAATGTTTATCTCGCCTCATGTTCATCTGATCGAAAAAATACTTAAGTTGTTTTTTATAGATCACTTTATTTCCTACATTTTGGTATATTTAAATTTTATGTGCGACAAAAACTGTAGGAAAT
Source organism: Chrysotoxum bicinctum (assembly GCA_911387755.1). NCBI lineage: Eukaryota > Metazoa > Arthropoda > Insecta > Diptera > Syrphidae > Chrysotoxum > Chrysotoxum bicinctum. The sequence continues at coordinate 219,098,069 of OU426988.1, read as the reverse complement.
ATAACCTGTCAAAATGGCCAATATCCTGCGAAAATTAAAAAAAAAGAAATTTACTCACGTTTGAAAATTTTCAAATTTGATTATGTTCATTAACATTAAATGTTAAATCAACCGATCATAACTTAACATTTAATTAAAGTAAAATTGAAGTACGAATTGCCTCTTAGAAGAGCCCTGAAGGAGCTAAAGGACTTGAGCAGGAACGATTGGAGCCCATTTAAGACTCTTGAAAATTGGAATTGACTCCTCTATTCATTTTAGAATTTATTTGCTTACCAATTTTAAGTCCCATATTTGCATTAAATATAGCAGTGAACTTCATCAACACTTAATTTGCAATCGGCCATTTTACTTTTTCCAAATTTTCGTTGATATTTTATTGGATCGGAAACTCTTGTCAAATTGATATTCCTTGATATCTAACAATTATATAAGTTGAAAATTTAAATATAAATATACAGATATTCAAAACTAACTGGTTTTTTTAAGTCTTCGAAAATTCGATTTTTTTTTGGTCGTTAAAAAAGCCAAAACTATCTTCAATGTACACTTGCCAACAATTAAACTAAGCTGCTTTCGGTTTCTTAACATGTAAGCCCAGCGCAATAAAACTTATTTAAGGATGTTTTGCCATAAGTACGGTAATTTGGCATCAGTAACTTATTAACAAGCAAAAGATTTGACAGATGTCACCAAAACAACATGGCATCCACAAGCCGTCAAACCCTTTTACACTCGTAAAGTCGATACTTTCTTACGATTATCCAAAAAAAGATAATAATGTTACCAAAATTCATCCCTCATAATAACTACCTAATATTTGTCCAACTGTAAAACCAAAAATATCAATCGTTTTTTGATTAATTCTGGATATCTACTAACATTTAAATTTTGGTGGTGTAACAGCTCGCAGAGAACCAGGACTTAGTGACTTACAACTCTCAACCATTCCTGTGTGCGTGTTACTAGGAATGCAGGGGACTTACAATTTTCTGCCAATTCCAAATGACAGAACTCTTCATGATATACTCTTAGCGGAAAAACATTATTGCAGTGGCTATGAGAATCGAACGCAAGGCCTTACCAATAAATCTTATAATTTATTTTCGATGAGTTTTTTACAATACAGATATTCAACAAAAGCTTTTTAAAGAAACCTTGGGTCGCCCTCATTTATATATAAAAGGGTTTGGCTCGAAATTGTGAAAAAAAAAACAAAACACGAAAAATTCATTACCTCGAAAGGTGACAATACTCATAGGTCGAAGTTCTAAACAAAAATTCTATTCAATTAAGAAAAACCCTTTGGAATTTTCTTTTCAACTACATATAATGTATAATGTAGGTCACCGTCATACATCACCATAATTAATTATTTTTATAAAAAGAGTGAAAAATTGGGTGAAAACATTAAACAATATAACCTAATCAATCTTCTTATATTTTGAGGGATTAAAATTTGAATATATAATTTATTAGGTTAAATTTTAATGCGAAAAACTAACGGCACCAATCTTGTATACAAATCTAAAGCAGTTTAACATTTAATAATGAATTCCTCCTCTTTTGTTTCGCCAGAGACTGATTATATGAACTTTTTGATCATTCAAATTAACACACGCATTTTATCTTCACTTTCGATGAAAAATTGATATTCCTAGGTTCCGATTGTTGCATCTTCGAATGTGTCTCACGACGACGATAAAATAGGAAGTAGTTTCCATTGGAAAAGTAATTAGTTCAACATTGATTAGCCATGTAATTTTAAAGACAAAGAGAAAGTCTTGAGTATCGGTTGTTTAGTTTCGTATAGATTAGTTACTTTATAAACTCAAAAAAACAACAACCATAAAACTAACTAATGGTTTTCCTCTTGTAAATTGCATTGATGAGTGTTTAAGTTTTGTTTTATTAAGTTGGAGGGTAATTATTTTTCTGTTATTTTCCTCTTTGAGTTGCATTGTGGGTTTTCGATAGAAAATTATCTGCAAGTAATATGTGTTGTGGTTAGACGGTCCCGTCATAGTTTACATGTATGGATGAATTAATAATAATTTCTTGACTACATCAAGTATAGTTAAGTATTAAGTGTGCTCATCTTTGTATGATTACGAGAAATTAGAGAGGAGATTTTTTTTTATCCTGGATAGAGTTTTAGAAATCGAAGTAAACAACTTTATTTTCATTATTTTAATTTTGTATGGAGTATCAAAAGCGCGGACATTAAGCATTATGCAACCCCTCGATCACATATTATTTTATACATTAAGCTCTTTATACCATTTTTCAATTGGATGGGTTTTCATTTAGAATAATGTTTAAAGTGTATTTAGATTTATTTGAACAAATGGAAGCAGTTTGTAGATGGTGTCTCATCTAAAATTTTGCAAAATATTCATAAGTACCTCAAGATAGCCATCTTGGTTCACTTCTTTTTTATTTTTAATAATGATTTACCTTCTGTTATAACAAAAGTGCTTTGCAGACGACTTCCAATTATTATTGATAACAGTTAAATGCTTGTTAGACTGTTGGCGATTTAACGTTTGTATATTGAATTTTTAGCTAAACGGTTGAATGAAATTTTCACTAAATTGTTTGACAACTCCAGTTTTATTATATTATAAAATGTCAAACATCGTCGTCAAAAAAATTAATGAATACCTTCAATATAAACTCACAAGCCAATGCAGTTATTGTTATTGTTATTATTTTCAGAAACTCGAGAAATTTTAATGATCCTTATACTCTTACTCTGACTTAACTCCTAATGACCAACTCTGTCCAACTAAGAGCTTAGGTCAGTATTAATTTTCAGGACTAGCCACCAGAGTGTTGGAAAAGCGAAGATAGCAAACAAATCTCAATAATCCTAATATCCCGGTTGGTATAGCATTATCAGCCCTGATGTCCTAAGGTGAATCTTGGAATTGGTATTTGAGGTTTTCCTACCACCTAGGTGGAGTACCGATCAGCACCTCATTGTGAACGGCCGAGTTGAGGATCAGAAGAAAAAAATGTACCCCCGCGCCACGGAAAAAAAGTCAGAGAGTTGTGAACAGGGTTCGGACTTCATAAATCGCAGATCGCAGTAAATTGGCCAAGAAACCGCAGTAAAACCAAAATTTTCACAGTAGAAATACATATATTTTTTTTGATTAGGTAACAAAAAACTATAAACAAATGAATCAAAGTTAAATCACATTTAAATCATCGCTGATTGTTAAAACAACATAAGTGATATTTTAATTTTTTATGGAAGAGAAAAAAAACACCATAGATATTAAAAAATAATTAATGGGTTAAAAGTCGAAACACTCTTACAAGATTTTTGGGTTAAAAAAATGACAATGACTACACGGCCAAAAATGTAGGAATTTTTGTATCTCCTGTGAAAAAAATTAATATTTCAGTTATGTTGTTTTAACAATCACCGACTCATTTACATAGTATGTGTGAACAAATATACTCTTACTCGATAATAATGATGTGTATAGTTTTAGCAAAAATATTGGTACACAAGGCTAGGTAATCAAAATAAATTTACCATCTACAAATTTGTACTTTTTGAAACAAGAACAAATTAAAGAGTAGTAGAACTAAAAACGTATAATAGCTGACAAGACTTGCACTAAAGAGACGAGAATCTTTTTAAATTTTGACATTTTGTTATGAGCACATTTATTTCTATGACCAGTGCTGCTATTCAAACAAAATCTGAAGAATCGCAGTAGATTGTAGGAAAAGCGCAGTGGTACAGTAGGTTTAAAAAATAAAAAAAAAGTGCAGTAGATCTGCTGCTTTCGCAGTAAAGTCCGAACGTTGGTTGTGAAACTAAGACAATGAGCGGTAAGTTTCCTTGTTTCTCATTCTCTCATCACCCACATTGTCTCTGGTTTTGTCGTTACATGTATTGTTTGGGACATGCCATGCATCTTGTTTCGTGTGTATCTAAATGAATCGAAGACGGTGTTCACATTGGACTTACTCAAACGATTTATTTTGACGTAAGGCCACCCTGTCGTGTTCAGACAAAAAAAGTAGTATGAACACTCCAGACCCACTTTGACGTCTTGTAGTTGTCACAATTGACAATGTTTACAAAATTTAATAATATTTAAAATGAATTTCAACTCAAAACACAAACCAATAATAAATAAATAATAAATAAATAAATAACGGTGTTGATTGCCGTGTCATATGTCACCAAAACAATTGTAAACAAAAAATTCATTAATATTCAATTTGTTTTAAAAATCCTGCCTCACTTTCTCGTCTCTTTCTTACGATGAAGTGCGAATGAGAAAAAACATAAGGACGTCAAAATAAGTCGGCGGAGTGAGTCCAATGTGAACTCCGTCAAAGGAATATCAGATAAATTGCTCTTTTTTGTTTTAGGAATCCAGGAGTGGATCGATACATTAATAATAATAGTAAATTGTACTGTGATGTAATTTGGGGCCCAAACCCGATATCAACATAGTTTATTGTCTGTTTTGGTTTTTCCATATTCGTGTTAGGTGTATTTATGTTCGATAGTAGCAGCATTCGGGCCTTAAAAAGAATATATATGTCTAGAAATCCAGGTGGCCGAAAATTTTGATCATACTTAATTCAGCCTGCCTGATTATAACATAGCTTAGTGTCCCTATTATTCTTACTCCACGGCTTCGGCATATACGTATGAAAAGTTGTTTTTTATCAACTTCAACCGCAATACGGCACTTGTTAAAACACAAACTTTAATTTCATGTGGATTAAAGTCACCGTCGATAAACATATCAGTCATACATGTTTTATTTATCGCAGCAAAAGTTTGGTAGTAACTCGACTTCTAACGAACTTGATGCGCTTCTGACTCTTTTTAGAGAATTGTTTCCAATTATCCGCGCAGTACAGTCGTTGATAAGAGCTATTTAAATGTACGTTATTTTTTTTTATTATTTATTATTTTTTTATTTCGTGGCACCAAGGGTATGTCGAGAGTTTTTCACGAGCCCAGTGGAAATCCTGATGTTTCAGGTCAATCCGCCAACACTCTTGACTTGTTTTTTACCTTTGACCCTGAAAATACACTACAAATGTATTATCACCTCTGGGCACATCCGAATATTTCGTCAAATATGCAACAAATATGCAAATGCCTCGTGTCAACAAAACAGAGATCGAATGTGGATTTACAACGGCAGCGTATGATAAGGTCGTTAAACTCTCATCTCGATAGCATTGTCAAATGCTTTAAAAACTCAATGCTGTGTTCTGTCGTTAAAGCGTAACCAACTTCTAATGCAACTATCTATGAGCGGCACTTGGATTGACGAAACCGAACAGGTCTCAGTTTGTGCGTAAGGGACCACCTTGTGTGGAATAACCACATATTCAACGTCGCCAACGCTGCTAAGTGCTTATAGGTTTCCTTTCACGTAGCAATAAATTTGTCACCCCTTTTGATTTTGCTCGAGTACTATTCAAATATTTGGACAGGAGCTTCAATAGCCCACTTGCGTTTTTTGGATGGAATCCAACGATACTCAGTTATTTAAAACCAATGTGCATCGGTATCTCCTTTTAAATCCACACCAACTTTCCTAAACGCTCAAACTGTTCTCAAAAATTTACTGTGAGGCTAGAGGTATTTCAGGATTTAAGCTTTTTGGAGCTTTTAGTAGCAAATATTTTTCTGAGTTTTGCGGGCAATTTTTAGTACTCCTACAGCAAACCTGTAAGAGCTTTAAATTAAAGACAGCTTATTGAAATCCATAATGGTCAGACTGAAAGGCAAATATCCTATCTTCCCTGTACTGCAAATATAAATTGAACAGAGTATAGATGCGTGCGACTTTTCGAATAACGTAAGTGCAAAAGAGAAACAAAAATCGAAAGATGAGACGGAAAAAAAACTGCCCTGTGTCGCGTGGGTAAAATTTTCGGTGCAACAAATTGACGTTTCTCTTTTCTCTTGTCCGTTTTTTTTCTATTCTGCTTCATATGATTTCGTTGTCCGAGCAGTAAACTTCAATGTAATGCATAGAAATACTTCTTTCAGATTGCTTCTTTATTTTAAAGAGCACACACACTGACCAACACCGAAATGAAAAATAAAGAGAACTGTCAAATTGTATTCATGAATCTGGTTTCAACGTGTAATAGCGCTTGAATCAGTGGACGAAATATCAAAGAAGAATTCGAAGAAGGCGCATGCATCTAGATTCATCGTGTAATAGCAGACATAGCACAAACCAAAGAAAATGCCATATGAATTCCCATCAACTTGGCGAGGGTAACTCTGATTCAGTGTTCTTTTTTTTAATAAACACAATAAGGGTTGGTTGCAAATTGGCGATCTTCTATGAAGACATTTAGTCTTGATAAAAGAAAACATTTTTAAGAAACATTTCAGCATCTAATATTAATTAAATATACAATATGTAACGAAGTATAAAACATTCAGTGCAGCTTTTTTAACCCTTTGTTGACCAAGCTTTTAAAAGCTTTTAAGAACAATGACTTTATTTCGAAAATGGCTTCAACTGTATTTTGTTGATATGTCTGCTATTACACGATGCATCCAGACGCGTGCGAATTTTCGAATAACGTAAGTGCAAAAGAGAAAAAAAAATCGAAAGATGAGACGCAAAAAAAACTGCCCTGTGTCGCGTGGGTAAAATTTTCGGTGCAACAAATTGACGTTTCTCTTTTCTCTTGTCCGTTTTTTTTCTATTCTGCTTCATATGATTTCGTTGTCCGAGCAGTAAGCTTCAATGTAATGCATAGAAATACTTCTTTCTGATTGCTTCTTTATTTTAAAGAGCACACAACTGTCAAATTGGACTATGCAAACCTCAATCTTTCGTCGTGACTCAACAAACTTTGGCCACTGAACACTCAGTCCCACATCCTCCGACACAGATTCTCCTTTGCCCTAATTTTTTTGCTGCTTTTTTCTACTTTGGGGCAGCTTACTTCGTGTTACACTCCCGATTTATCGCTTCTGGCAACAGTTCAAATCTCGTTGCCATGGTTGTTTGAAGCCAAAAACATCGCTCTGATGTCTTCCCATTTATAAAAACTGATGTCGTCTTTCGAAGATCGGTAGTCCAAACCACTTATTTCTTGTATTTTATTTGAAATTTTTTTAGCTGCCTTTTCTATTATATTTGCGGGAATAGTACCACAAGCTGGAGTTTTTTCGGTTTTTAGTTTCTCTAACAATTTCACCGATGAAAAATAGTTATCAAAGAAGAAGATTTTTTGCTTTCCCCAGTCCTTTTCAGTCATTGACAAGACTACTCTTTCGCCGATACTGTAATCTTAGTCAGTGCCGGATTAAGCCAGCGCGGGGCCTGTAGCAAATTCTATCAAGGGGCCCTTAGACTGTTTTAGGTTAGGCACTTATCAAGTTTATGTTATTAAATAAAACAAAACTGTTACAAACAAACTTTTCTTGATTTAATTTGGGAAAATTTATAAATAATGCTGTTGATATCGACTTCTCGGAGTAAATCATGTTCAATATTCATTAAAGTGAGGAGATTAAGACGTTGTTGGCTCATCGTGTTCCTCAATTCATTTTTAACACGTTTTAATGTTGAGAAAGATCGTTCACTACTGCAGTTGGTGATCATGAGAGACAAATATATGCGCAAAGCAATTTCAACGTTCGGGAAACAAGATTGTAAAGAATTACTTATCAACAGCTTGTAAACCTGCATTTCCAGAGCCTCATGATTCCTGCTGTCAATAATACCAGCCACATCAGAATTGAGCATTGAAGCGAATTGCACTAATTCGTTGCCCAGACTGTCCTCCAAATCATCTGCGTAAGCACTTACTATGGTTGCAGATTTTTAATTTCTTCTGGTGGAAGAGATATTATATGAAGGTTTTTATAATACAAATTCTATATACTACTGAAATAAATCAGCCAAGTAGAAGACTTAGCACTATTAATGGACTTGTTGAAATATTGATTCAAATTAGCTTTTATGGCTTTTAGTCCACAAAAATTGGCGTTTCGTCCGGGTGATCGCACATGGACTCATCAGTTGGCTGTGAGGACCTTGTCAATACGCAATTTTTATTGAATTCAGTTCATCTTACATTGATTTTTTGACAAAAATCCAATGTGAACTATATCCAACCAAGATTAAAATAGTAATCATTAACGGGGTTTTTGTATGGTTACATACATGCAGTGTACCTGCGAAGCTTCATATATTTATGAATTTTTGAATATTACAACAACAACTTGAATGAACTACCACCAAGTGGGTTCTTATTTGGCTGGAGTTATAGCTATTTCACGGTTGCCAAGCCGATCATCAGACTCCTTTATTGTGGTCATCATGTGGTCTCGGTAGCGTGATGCGTAGGGCATTGGCTTCTGACGACGCTAGGTCTGGGTTCAAATCTCAGTCAAGGCAAAAAGTTTTTCGATTAAACTTGATAGTATAAAGGCTAAGCACCACTAATAAAGGAGTCTGATGATCGGCTTGGCAACCGTGAAATAGCTATAACTCCAGCCAAATAAGAACCCACTTGGTGGTAGTTCATTCAAGTTGTTGTTGTAATATTCAAAAATTCATAAATATATGAAGCTTCGCAGGTACACTGCATGTATGTAACCATACAAAAACCCCTTCAATAGATTTAAAACTTGACCAGAGTCAAACCTTTCATTAAAATCTCCCTCCTTATAATATACAACGAATTGTTGGCTTATAAACAGAGTTCGGAGAAATAGAAAGAAACCGAATTTACAACAACAAAACTTGAATGACTAATAAAAACGCTAGTCCTCAAGTGATAATTGATAAACGATAAAACCTAAATTGGGATGGACCTGATCATGTGGTCTCGGTAGCGTGATGCGTAGGGCATTGGCTTCTGACGACGCTAGGTCTGGGTTCAAATCTCAGTCAAGGCAAAAAGTTTTTCGATTAAACTTGATAGTATAAAGGCTAAGCACCACTAATAAAGGAGTCTGATGATCGGCTTGGCAACCGTGAAATAGCTATAACTCCAGCCAAATAAGAACCCACTTGGTGGTAGTTCATTCAAGTTGTTGTTGTAATATTCAAAAATTCAGTAATCATTAACGTTGAAATATTTTGCTATTTTCAACAAATTCAACAAATCCATTAATAGTGCTAAGTCTTCTACTAGGCTGATTTATTTCAGTAGTATATAGAATTTGTATTATAAAAACCTTCATATAGAATCAATGCTCGCGACGGGCAAAATATTCCAACGTTAATGATTATAATTTTAATCTTGGTTGGATATAGTTCACATTGGATTTTTGTCAAAAAATCGATGTAAGATGAACTGAATTCAATAAAAATTGCGTATTGACTAGGTCCTCACAGCCAACTGATGAGTCCATGTGCGATCACCCGGACGAAACGCCAGTTTTTGTGGACTGAAGGCCAAAAAAGCTATTTTGAATCAGGAAGAGATTTTAGCTCTCGGAATATTCCGAAAATGCCAGCAATTTTATGATAACTGTTCATATACGTTTACCTAAAGCAGTGAGTACGTTATCAATGGTGACAATAAATACCTGAATTTCATACCGTTGTCCAATTTGCGTTTGGTGCGGTGCGAAACATGATTTTTGGTAAGACCAGCATATAGAAAAATAAAATTTTAGTTGATCATTTTGATGCAAATATTCTTCTTAGTAATTGTGACTAAATCTAATATGTAAATAATACTTTTTTATTGTCAGAAAAGGTTGGTGCGCGGGGCCCCCAAATGCGCGGGGCCCGTAGCATTTGCTACTCTTGCTTCGTGGCTAATCCGGCACTGATCTTAGTACTTACTTTCTAACTGCTCGTCCTTTTTGATGCAACCATGTTCCACGTTGATCTTCTAAGCAACATAATATGTACCCTATCTTTATAGGTTTCATGGAATTGTATTGCTTTATCGAGTGCTAAATTTTATCGAATCGATTCCAGCTCAACGTTTTACTCACCAACGAAACCCCCAAAATTGTCACTTTCACTACATCTTACTTTTCTGAACGACATAGAGACTTGTTTGATAATCAATATTATCAAGCAGACTGTCAAGAAAAGATACCAAAAAGTCGTTTGGACTAATAAAGCCGTCAAACAAACCTCTCACAGGACCCGCTGGCAATAAAAACTCAGGAATTTCTGACACATATTAGTAAGCTTTCCATTCGTGATTTGGTTTCTTTTCGGTTATTTTTTTTCTTCGAATGACTCAATCCCGGACGAGTATCCGAATAAGTGAAAATACTCGTATATATGGAAAATCACTATTACTTCAATTGATATTACGATTTTTCAAAATCTGAATATGCAAATCAACTAAACACGTAGACTCGCAGTTGGTAATTAGATCAACTATTACCAAAATCAACTAAAGTTGCTCTCTTCTAACCGTAGCAAAAACTAACTAAAAAATAATAAACCATTAATGGTACTTAGAATCTTAATGGTCAAAATCTAAAAATACCAATTCAATAATCGTCTCAAAATATTTTTTTTACAAAATAAATAATCCCCATTTTAAAAATGGCAACTATTGTGCAAACCCTTAACACTACAAGTAGTGTCTTACAATCTTCTGTGTCTGGTCTCATGCTTTCTTTCATTAAAACTGTATTTAAACGTTACCTCCAAGGCACTTAATGGAAAGTATTCTATATTTAGACAAATTGTTATCTGATGACAATTTGTAATTTATAAAAATGGCAATTCGTTTCGTCACACTATATTACGACCTGCAATCATTAAAACATCATTTTAATTTTTCTTTTCAGACAAATATCTATGGCAGATCTTCCACCTTTGCCGAAAAGCCTCAGTACTCGTTTAACTTTTAACGAGCCAAACATTGTTGATTGTGAAAATGGAAGTGGAACAAAGGATGGAACTTCGGAAGTAATTGGCACCACATTGGACAAACAGCTGTCAGTTTTGCGAAAAGAAATGGTAAGAAAATGTAAAAGTAAATTGCCAAATAAGTCATAAACAAAGGTCAGCAAAAATGGCAGCCCCCAACTTTCCCGTCAGTGGGAGGTCATAGTATACACAAATATGCCAAAACCAAATGAAATTTCTCCTCTCCATAATAAATTGATATGACAAACATAATGACAACAATGATGACTATTGTGTTCACCTTTTGCAAAAGCTTCATCTATTAAAACCCCGTGCAGATTCTTTCTATTTGTGATTCGCGTTTGCGTACTTTGAGGGCCATTTTGTGTATTCGCGAGCGAAATTGAAGAGTCACTTGGTCTTTAAATGAGTGACAGATATGAAGATTAAATTTTCTGGGTAGAAAAATTATCCAGTAGAACAAGGAACCATAAATAATGAGCAGGTTCTTTCGTCTTGTGGGTTGTGATGAATTCCTATCGTGAATATCGATGTCATGTTTTCGCAATGCTCATTTTAATGAAACTTTAGCTCACAAAGTAAATGAAATCAAAAAAATATGTTATATACATAATTTGTTAGCTAAGCTTTATATCTCTCACTTGAAAAAAAAAAACATGGAGTTTTGAGATCTTCCTGTGAAATTTGTTGAAACAAAGTTACAAAATGTTCCACAGATTCATAAAAGCAATTGCTTTCAACCAAGTCTTTCACCTTTAGGCAACATAAAAACCCAGGCCATAATATGCAATAATGTGGCCCAAGACAATTAAACTGTCTTATAGCAAAAGTGTTTAGCTAGATGTTCATCATGCTTAATTCAACCCAATGAGCTCCATAATGCGAGGTACTTTCTTTTATGGCTCGAATTTTCTTTGAGTATGTCAAAGCACTGTATGCCAGGGATAAACTAAGTACTCTCTGTACTTAACCTCAAATTCACATCACACATGAAACGATGATGATGATGATAATGGTTGCTTCTGGTGCAGTGTTTTCAAAATGCGTTTCAAAGCGCTCGAGTTTCTTTTGTGGGTTACGAGTATTGTGGATGGAAGTGGCTTTGTCCAATTTAAGAAATGAGTGTCGGGAGTATTCATGTCATAATGTGAAGTTGAAATGTTTTTATTTTTTTTTTTGTCTTTGCGATTATCGTGAAAAACGGTTTCCAAAATTATGCAAATCCATCTTTTATTGCCAAGCTCAGTTTCAAAATGTTATTGTCTTACTACAAAATTCGAGGTGGCCCGTTCCAATGGTTTGGGGCATTTTAGGTTGTTTTTTATTTCATTGATTTTATCGGAATGACAAATGCATTCCAATCCGACAGAAAAATGTTGTCTCGAATTTCAATGAACTTGAAATTGAGTAAAGTCCAATCACAAGTACTGCTGAACAAAAGTATATAACAAATTGTGGATACACAAAAAAAGAATACGCATACCAGTTTTGTTGTTGAAAAAATAAATAAAAAGAATTACGTAGTTTGTTTATTTTTGTTTTTTTTTTCCATATTGCGTGACTAAAATAAACTTCGGTAAGCTTTTTGGTGAAACAAATTGAATCGGCAGTGAATGGAAGAATAGTATAAGCGTATAAGATTATAGTTTTAAGAAAAACTGCACTTCTAACTTCATACTTCGACGAAAAAAAATAATTTTTCTTTAAATTAAAATTTAATTATAATTTAATTTTATTCACAATTCACAACATAGGTACATAAGCTTCCATATTTCTATCCAACCTAGCAACAGTATACAAGCGCCATTGCAGAAAAATTAAACAAACAAGTTGAATTCTCTTGAATTGGTTTTTCAAAATCAGCCTTATAAATATTGGTGGGTAAAGAGAATACTTATTGAAGATTTGTTGAGGGATCATACTTTTTTTTTTACAAAAAAGTTAAGAAGATCCAAATAAAAACAAAAACGATCTTATGCATTTTAATTCAATTTATACAGGGTGCGTTTTATGTTTTTTAGTCAATTTTTTATTTGGTCGCCATTTTTGGTGTGACATTTTACAGCCGCAGAGAGTGGTGGATAACAATTTATTATGAAGCATATTGCGCAGCAACAACGTGTTGAAATCATATTGAAACATTTAAGTTAATCATGTGCCGAGGAAACCAAATATTCAGCGTATAATTTTCAATTTTGAAAATTTGCATACCCTGGGAGCTAAATCTGGACTGGGCGATGCACGCAAGAAAAGATTGATGCAGTGAGGCAGGGTGTTGCTGAATTTCCGGCTACCTCTCATCGACGCCGCCGTGCACAAGAATTCGGAACGTCTCTTAATTTACTTAGAAGAGCTTGCCTTTGCGCCACGTCCAGAGGTGTTCACATGACAGATATCATATTCCATACAAAATGATAAAGACCATATAATTAATCAATTAAATATAATTTACTTGATTAATTTTAATTAAAGTGTTATTGAAAAAAAAATAACATCGACATGGAACATAAAACGCACCCTGTATATGATATATAGGGTTTTTCAATAGGCTCGAATAGATCTTGGCGGCCTGTGGCTGCCATCTTATTTTAGTGACATCTGTCAAATCAGTTGTTAATTATTCAGTTCGCGATGCTTAATCACCATGGTAAGTTACACGATTAAACAGTATTATCAAAATGAGTGTTTGTTGGTGTAAACGTTGCGCACATTTTAAGATAGGCGTGGTGCCCCTTCACAGTCGATTCTTCAACGTTTGGGGGTCAAATTTGATATGACCGGTTCGGTATTCAATCAGCCTACATTCGTACGTCAAAGGAACGCAATATCAGCCAAGAATATCATCGCGATCCGCGAAAGTTTCTAGCAGAACCCGAAGCAGTTGATTACTCGCCGTGCACAAGAACTCGGCCTTTCGCAGGTTTCAACTTAGCGAATCATTGACTTATTATACATGGACTGCCAGAGCCCAACTTCACGATGGTTCAACTTAAAACTATACGGAACTAGCGCTCTTGGTGCAAACTCGGAAAACATAGTGTAACTTTTGGTTTTGGTATTTGATATATCAATTTTTGACATAATTGAGTTTGTAAAGGGTGTTGAGCGGGAATTGTTTAAGTTTATTATTAAATAAAAACTTGAGGGCTATTTTCATGCGTTATTTGCCGATTTAAGAGTCATAATAGGATTTATCATAGACTAATATCAATTTGTAAACACCTTATTGTATAACACAAATAAAACTTTCAACTTTTCATTTCAATTTATTGTGAACATTGGGCCTTACCAATAATCAAATTTAGAGACGACTTTAATATTTGAGTGAAATGAACCAATATGTAATGAGCTCTATATAGTTAGCCATACATGTTGTGAACTTAATATTTAATTGGACTCTAAATTATGAACCATTTATTATACGGAACTAAGAAAATAAAATGTAACATGTATGGTCAGTTATATAGAGTCCATTAAATAATGGTTAATTTTGCTCAGATATTAAAGTCGTCTCTAAATTTGTTTATTGGTAAGGCCCATTGTGTTCAAATCATGATGAAAACTATCTAGTAAAAAATGGATGCGATTCAACATGAAAAGATAAATTAAAAAGTTCATATTGTTCTACTTACATTTATGTAGATAGGAGATTTTTTTGAAATAATAGCAAATTCACTTATAGTTAGATAAATATAATGTCAAAATGCCATTTCCAGTTTAAAATATAAATATAAATTTACGAAGAACCGTTTCTACCTTTTTATAAGGTTACCTGTCAAAACCTTACAGCAACAATCGCCAAGCAATTCAGGCCCTAGAAGACAATATCCGCCGTAAAGCAGTTTTCATTAAACTAAATGCTTTGCCCTCGCGTGTTCACCAATTTCGCTGAACACCCTTTATATTATTGTTATTATTTTGTCTTGGATAACGTTAAAATGTAAAGTTCAAATTGAGATAGATGGCTATAGTTTCTATGGCAAAAATAGTAGTTCAGGCCAGGAACCAAGAGATGGCCTCTGGAATTAATATTTATTTTTACCACTTTTGCACCAAGAGCTCTAATGTGCAGTATGGAGAGGTTGAACCATTTCATTGAAATGTTTGTATAGTAATTTCATACGACTAGCAGTCCATATATAATACGTCAATGCGACTAGCAGTCCATATATAGTACGTCAATGCCATATATAATACGTCAATGAAAACACCCTTATCATTGACTTATTATACATGGACTGCCAGAGCCCAACTTCACGATGGTTCAACTTAAAACTATACGGAACTAGCGCTCTTGGTGCAAACTCGGAAAACATAGTGTAACTTTTGGTTTTGGTATTTGATATATCAATTTTTGACATAATTGAGTTTGTAAAGGGTGTTGAGCGCGAATTGTTTAAGTTTATTATTAAATAAAAACTTGAGGGCTATTTTCATGCTTTATTTGCCGATTTAAGAGTCATAATAGCATTTATCATAGACTTATATCAATTTGTAAATACCTTATTGTTTAACACAAATAAAACTTTCAACTTTTCATTTCAATTTATTGTGAACATTGTGTTCAAATCATGATGAAAACTATCTAGTAAAAAATGGATGCGATTCAACATGAAAAGATAAATTAAAAAGTTCATATTGTTCTACTTACATTTATGTAGATAGGAGATTTTTTTGAAATAATAGCAAATTCACTTATAGTTAGATAAATATAATGTCAAAATGCCATTTCCAGTTTAAAATATAAATATAAATTTACGAAGAACCGTTTCTATCTTTTTATAAGGTTACCTGTCAAAACCTTACAGCAACAATCGCCAAGCAATTCAGGCCCTAGAAGACAATATCCGCCGTAAAGCAGTTTTCATTAAACTAAATGCTTTGCTCTCGCGTGTTCACCAATTTCGCTGAACACCCTTTATATTATTGTTATTATTTTGTCTTGGATAACGTTAAAATGTAAAGTTCAAATTGAGATAGATGGCTATAGTTTCTATGGCAAAAATAGTAGTTCAGGCCAGGAACCAAGAGATGGCCTCTGGAATTAATATTTATTTTTACCACTTTTGCACCAAGAGCTCTAATGTCGGTAGGGAGAGGTTGAACCATTTCATTGAAATGTTTGTATAGAAATTTCATACGACTAGCAGTCCATATATCATTGACTTATTATACATGGACTGCCAGAGCCCAACTTCACGATGGTTCAACTTAAAACTATACGGAACTAGCGCTCTTGGTGCAAACTCGGAAAACATGGTGTAACTTTTGGTTTTGGTATTTGATATATCAATTTTTGACATAATTGAGTTTGTAAAGGGTGTTGAGCGGGAATTGTTTAAGTTTATTATTAAATAAAAACTTGATTTAAGACTCATAATAGCATTTATCATAGACTTATATCAATTTGTAAACACCTTATTGTTTAACACAAATAAAACTTTCAACTTTTCATTTCAATTTATTGTGAACATTGTGTTCAAATCATGATGAAAACTATCTAGTAAAAAATGGATGCGATTCAACATGAAAAGATAAATTAAAAAGTTCATATTGTTCTACTAACATTTATGTAGATAGGAGATTTTTTTGAAATAATAAAAAATTCACTTATAGTTAGATAAATATAATGACAAAAATGCCATTTCTATTTTAAAATATAAATATAAATTTACGAGGAACTGGTTCTACCTTTTTATAAGGTTACCTGTCAAAACCTTACAGCAACAATAGCCAAGCAATTCAGGCCCTAGAAGACAATATCCGCCGTTAAGCAGTTTTCATTAAACTAAATGCTTTGCTCTCGCGTGTTCACAAATTTCGCTGAACACCCTTTATATTATAGTTATTATTTTGTCTTGGATAACGTTCAAATGTAAAGTTCAAATTGAGATAGATGGCTATAGTTTCTATGGCAAAAATAGTAGTTCAGGCCAGGAGCCAAGAGATGGCCTCTGGATTTAATATTTATTTTTACCACTTTTGCACCAAGAGCTCTAATGTCGGTACGGAGAGGTGGAACCATTTAATTGAAATGTTTGTATAGAAATTTCATACGACTAGCAGTCCATATATAATACGTCAATGTTCACGATGGATGGTTCAACTTAAAACTATACGGAACTAGCGCTCTTGGTGCAAACTCGGAAAACATAGTGTAACTTTTGGTTTTGGTATTTGATACTCGTATATCAATTTTTGACATAATTGAGTTTGTAAAGGGTGTTGAGCGGGAATTGTTTAAGTTTATTATTAAATAAAAACTTGAGGGCTATTTTCATGCTTTATTTGCCGATTTAAGAGTCATAATACCATTTATCATAGACAGGAGAAGAGCATTACTTATACAAATTTGTAAACACCTTATTGTTTAACACAAATCAAAATTTCAATTTTTCATTTCAATTTATTGTGAACATTGTGTTCAAATCATGATGAAAACTAACTAGTGAAAAATGGATGCGATTCAACATGAAAAGATAAATTAAAAAGTTCTATTGTTCTACTTACATTTATGTAGATAGGAGATTTTTTTGAAATAACATCAAATTCACTTATAGTTAGATAAATATAATGACAAAAATGCCATTTTCATTTTAAAATATAAATATAAATTTACGAAGAACCGGTTCTACCTTTTTATTAGGTTACCTGTCAAAACCTTACAGCAACAATCGCCAAGCTATTCAGGCCCTAGAAGACAATATCCGCCGTAAAGTAGTTTTCATTAAACTAAATGCTTTGCTCTCGCGTGTTCACAAATTTCGCTGAACACCCTTTATATTATTGTTATTATTTTGTCTTGGATAACGTTAAAGTGTAAAGTTCAAATCGAGATAGATGGCTATAGTTTCTATGGCAAAAATCGTAGTTCAGGCCATGAGCCAAGAGATGGCCTCTGGAATTAATATTTAATTTTACCACTTTTGCACCAACAGCTCTAATGTTGGTAGTGAGAAGTTGAACCATATTCACAGAGCGTTTGTATGGAAATTTCATACGACTAGCAGGCTATATATAATATGTCAATAATGTAGCGAATTTAGCGTTTATACTTAGGCCTCCCACCGTACAAGATCAAACTGAGCCAAGAGCCCAAAGTTCATGACCGTAGAAAACGCTGTTTGTTCGTTGACTGGTCGTGGGAGCGTTGGGGATAGGACCCCAATTTTGGCCGAAAATCATTTTTAGATGAATGAAAGTGTTAACAATAAAATTGCGTTGTTCACCCAGGTGGCAATGCTTACTCAAAAAGTTGATGTTTGGTGTAGATTTTGGGCCGGGGGTGTTATTGTTCTTACTTTGTCGAAAACGACGGTGGTGAGGCGATCACCGTCAATGGCGAGCGCTACGGAACTATGATAATCAAATTTTGTAGGCCCAAATTGAACCATATGGGCCCAGACGACATGTTGCTCCAGCAGGACGGCGGGTGCTGCGTGCCACATATCAGGCGAAAAATGCAGATTAATGGCCTAAAAGCTGGCATTAATTCAAAAAGCTAAATTGAAAATATCAATAATTTATTTTTATTATTCGATTAAGGGGTCTGATAGCAGAGACAAATCTAGGAGGAACTGTCCCTATACTTAAGATGTCGCCACAATCTTTGGGCTTCTTTATATATAAAACTTATAGTGCTATCAAGAAGACGAGAGATTGTGGAGACATTTTAAGGCTAGGGACTGCAATTGCCAGATTTGTCTTTGCTAAATTTAGTAATAAAATATTCTCTTTTTTACTACTTGTTTTGTATGCTATCCTACTTTCCACTGCAAAAACATGCGCTAATTTCTGCGCCACCACCAGGCTAGCGTTCGCAATACAAAATAATACTATAGGTTTTACAGTACAGACTCGATTTACGCAACTAATAGAAATTAAGGCAGTTGCAATAACCGAGGCTGTTGCACTTACTGGGTTATATTTTTTAATACAAAATTAAAGATGTAATTGCTTATTTTTTTTTTTAGAAATAACGAAAATGTTATAAAACAACATTATTGAAATCAAACAAATCGTTTTTGTTGGTTTGATGTTTTGATTTTAATGAACAGATGCATAAACACAAGAAGTTGCACTAATCGATGTAAATTTTTTCAAAAATAGCACTTATAGTGTCAAGATGTGCTCCGATTTTAGTGTTGCGAAAATCGAGGGTTGCGTTAACCGAGTTCGCACTGTATATACAAAGATAGTACTATACGTTTTATATACAAAAATAATAGCCAGAACTTTTGTTGATCTGCATATAATTTTGAAATCTTGGAATAATGCCTTTAACTTCGGAGTTTTTATTTTTGAGCCATTTAAGTGTGTGTAATGTGTATTTTGCACTTCTGTAAAAAATCCTACCCCTTTTTTCACTTTTCGTAATATTTTGATTTTTATATGGTTCCATCGGTTGACTTTTTTGTTGTTCTAATACTTTCTCCAAACTCAATTTTTTCGAAAAGAAGTAAGCTAGTTAAGTTAGTATAATGAGTTCAATTTATTAAAAGAAGAACTAATTAAAATTACAGACAGCAGTAAAAAGAGCCCAATTGAAGCTGTAAGTACTACATTTTCGCATTTCAAAGCTGATTTTAAGACACGGTGCTGTGGCTCAAAGCTTGCAGGATAGAGGAAAAAATTTTTTGTAAAATTTTTTGACAAATGGCTTAGCTATTCTAATGCATTCTATAGAGCATCAGATTCAGCAAAGAAACGTGCTCGTCCGGATGTCAGTTTTGACACTTCTTGAGAGATTTTAGAGAATGTTACTTGTTAATGTTTCGGACAGATTCAAGCCTCAAAACCCCTAAAATAAGCAACTATATGCCCTAAAAGAAAGACTGGAGAAGATGCTTTGGCAGTATAAGTAGCAGCGAAACTATCACGACACCAATATAATGTGATAAGAATGAGTGCTTTTGAAAAGTTTCCATCATACAAAGTGTTGGAAATAACAAGTACATATTGTGCCGAAGTCAATCTTCAAGCTTTGCTTGTCATTACATCAAAAAGACTACATTCAAGAGTGTGTTCTTTTGATACAATGGAAGCTCAAGACTTTGAGAAATTTTCCTTAATTTCAAAGTGGGGTTTCGGTGGTAGCTCGGTACGTAATTCCTATAAACAAGCTTTCCACGGACCAGAAACAGACGATTTTGCTGTTTTCATAAATTGTGATCCACGCCATTCGACTTACCCGTAGTGATCATATAATGTGCCAAAATCCTCGTGCAGTTTCCACGAATTATTGCAGGCCCTTGGAAATTGAATACAATGAATGAATGAAGTTTCGAAAGCAGATGATTGCAGAGATTCAAAAGCTTGAAAAATTGTCGATGTGAATACACGTCCAATAAAAACAGAACACTTAGCTTTTGGAATATCTGTTTAACATGGTTGGATACGAATGTTTGATTTGAATGCCTTCTGCATTAAGCATACAAATTAGACATTCTGGAATTCGTGGCAGAAAATAAAGTCCGAATTCAAAGGGAATTTTCCGAAAACGATTTGGATTAATTATCGATAAGCCAAAATCAGGATTTGGTAGCAAAAATAATGGCAACATTGCAAGGCGGTTTTTCAAAAACCCTGAAATCTCAGCCGAAATAATAAAAATAGTTATAGAACTTGTAAAAATAAAATGCACGACTGGGTCGCAATGAAATGCAATGTTTTTTAATCTTTTTAGAAGCATCTCTATAAAAAATTTGATTAAGATCCGTTATATCGATAATGAGTACCTAATTCAAAATTTGAAAAAAATGGTTCTATGGTAGGTACAAGCTGTAATATCTTAATTTAATTTTTTTTTATTAAATTAAAGATCATAAAAATTAATTGAAAGAAAAAATTGTTTATCAAAATTCTAGGCGCCATTTTCGAGAAAAATACGATTTTTGAAAACCATTTTTAACATTTGTATGGTGGGTACCTTAATTTTTGGGTAAAATAAGTTTTTTTCTCTTATCTTGTAGATTATATTGAGACACTATTTTGTATCAAGTTTAAAAAATATCTAGCAAGGGGTTTTCGAAATATTGAGTTTTGAAAAAAAAATTTTGATTTTTGTTTTTAAATCCAAAAAAAAAAAAAAATTGAAAATTTGAATACACAATTCTATTCAAGTTTTTGGGGAGCTTTAGCAAAAAAAAAATGATCAAAATCGTTTTTAACGTTTTTGAAAAAATCGAAAACAAAAATAAAAGCTCTTTGGGGGGGTAACCTCAATAACCATTTTTCGGAAAAAAATTTTCAACCATTGCCTAGCTTTAACTAAATGAAATTTGTGTGTTTGTATTTTTTAAATCTGTGAAAAAGTTTTTTGAGAAAAAAAAATATTTGTAAAATTTCGAAAAAATTCGTATGAAAA
Source organism: Chrysotoxum bicinctum (assembly GCA_911387755.1). Lineage (NCBI taxonomy): Eukaryota > Metazoa > Arthropoda > Insecta > Diptera > Syrphidae > Chrysotoxum > Chrysotoxum bicinctum. The sequence goes on along the minus strand of OU426988.1, from coordinate 219,076,826 downwards.
AATTAAAAATGATATCTAATAAGTTTAAAGAAAATCGGTCGAGCCGTTTAGGCTGTAGTCGAACCGACAGACAGACAGAATTGCGAGACCCACTTTTTTAGTCTTCGCTATCATCGTAATGTCAACTTTGATCAAAATCTCGATTTTGATTTTTTTTTACGAATGCATAACTTACCTTATAGTACCTATAAGTCGCAAGCAAAAATACACACAATTTAGGTAGTTGCCAGTGGATATTAGATTCATTCATACAAGTTCAGGGAATTTGCACATGACACAGCGAAATGTTGCTGGTATTATAGGCCTCCAAATTTGCATAAATATTTTATTGCCGGTCGGCCAACTTTCGGAGAAAACGCGCAACAAAGATTTGAAAAATTTATGTGTTCAATTTCATTTTACTGAGCTCAGAACCCATTATAACATACAATTAAAAAACTGCATTACAAAAAATTCCACTCTTTCCCTTAAGAAGCACTCAACTTGCTTAACAACCAAGTGTCGAGAAATCAAACGCTTTTTTGAGACTGAATATAATGATGATGACAATGAGTTTTTGGTTTTATTTTGTATTTAATGAACAAATTTAATTTCTTTTTTTTTTATACAAGTCTGCTACCTAATTTCTGTGTTTAACTAGTTTCAACATAACCGCGAGCTTTCAAATGAGATCATAGGGCACGGTATGTAGTGCCTATTTAAGTTTGCGGTACTACACGCTCAAGCAATTTCCACCCCCACTTCCTCAAAATTCTTACCAGTCATATGGATAACTTTCATTGATTGATGAATGAATGAGTGGCAGGACTTCTAAGTTGCCATTGTATTTTCTGTAATCTATATACAAAAATTCGTTAAAAAAATTACCTCGAATATCTCGAAGACCGCACTTGTTCGTATTTAAAAAACCACAACAAAAAAGAGTCTTGAAAAGGAGAGGAAATTTTATAGTACGCCAAGTTCTAAGTTTATGAAGTTTAATATAAAGTTTCTTAAGTAGAGAAATATCGAAACTACTCCAAATTACGAGGAAAAATTTTAATATTATTATTACTCACGAAAATTAGCATGGTTTACTTTGCAAGTTTTTTTTAATTACTCACATTTCAAAGGGTTATGAAAACTTGGAAATAATGAAAGTGCAAACTAACTTAAATTAGCAATTCAATAATACCAAATACTTTCAAATGCACATTTCAAATTTATTTTTGTTCATATTTATCGCTTGAGTAAAAATATGCAACCCAAATATTTTGCAAGTAAATACAAAAATGGAAAGATAATGTTGAAATTAGTTCAAATTAGACAAAACAACATTGGCGGCAGCGCCGCGTTCTCTCACGACATCTTGTAGTCGGTCTCTAGATAATACTTGGAAAGACATTTTGGAGTTCGGCGTCCACAGCTATTTTATTAGTCTAGATAAATGGTTAAATAAATCTCCTTGGTTTGGGTTATAGTTTGGTAATCAAAAGCCTTTTTCGCGAGGTTAGTACAGTGGGAAATATTAAGTGGAATTTTTGGTATAAAGTCTTAAATTTGTATGAATAAAAGGGTTTCTAATTTTTATGCGGCTTAAGTAACTTTTTCTTAGTTTTAAACACTCGTTAACGAGTATGTATATTAATTTTTAGTTAATCGTAACTAAAAGCACCTAAAACATTGCAAGTACTAAGCACGAATTTAAGATGATAGAATAGATTGAAACGGCTGTTAACAGAAAAAGCCGACACATTTTGAATCTTGAAAACTGCCTCCAAACTCTTAAACCACTTAAAGTATAAGTATCATTGCATCATTGTAGGAGAAATCTCACAGATCGAGCCTACATCTTTGCGATGGAGCGAGTACATGTAGTGCATATGCCTCTGACTTGGAAACTTTTCTTTGGTCCCATTTGTTGGTAAAGTCTTATCGAAAGCTTATTGAATACATTTTCGGGTTTGATTTTGGTATTCAAAAGTTTCAAATATTTACCTTGTGTATCTCTATTTTAAATCTACTTTGTCCCACTATTTGTCGCCACTATATAAACCTTTCACATTTTGAATTCGACTTCGAACAAAAAAAGAAGTTATAAAAAGAACTAAGCTCTTTTTTATTTGTAACAAGTAAATCCATGTTGAAATCGCTTGTATGCTTGAGTAACGAACAAAAGATTGTATGATTATTTCGATCATTTTAAGCTCGACGAAGCCTGAAGGGGGTATTTAATTCACGCAACCAACAAAAAAAATCGAATATAATTAGATATTACTGAAACCTAAACACCCGCAAAAAGGAAATTAATTAAAAGTTTGCAATCACAAATTTGCTACTAGTGTTTCATATCCCCATGAATTCTAATTAATTGAATTTTTTATTTGTATTTAAGTTGGAATTAAAACATTTTATTGAGTCACGAATTAAAAATACAGAAAAGAATTATATAATGAGGAGAAAGAGTTTGACTGTGTGGGGAGATTGAGGTAATTTAATTAATTGAGATGCTCCTCTTAATGCATGACCTTTCCTATTATTCTTTATATGATTGTGAAGCACCACATTGTTCACAAATTGATTGAGTTCTGAGAAGATTAAAGTTGTTTTTTGTATTAAATAACTGATGTTAAATTCGCCAACAGTCGTTATAACTGTATACATGAAAAATAAAGAACTTTGTATTTTTAATTATGTAACAACAACGGGAGTTAACGTTGAAGTTATTCAAAAGTATTTTAAAGTAACAGTTCTTGTCAAGCTCGGAAGTTGACCCAGTTCGGTGCAATTTCTTGTCGGTATTTACAAGTGACCAAATTTCAGCTTTCATACCAAATTTTAACGGGATTTTATTGTTCCTCAAATCTTTATATCAGAAACGAAAATGACGCATTCCTCCAGTAAAGCTTCCTGTATATTTTTAATCATTTGAGGTATTTTAATTCTAGGCCAGATATACTTACATCTTGAAATTCTGAACATTAAGCTCTCTGTCGTAGGTTAGATAACGGTTTAGTTCACGATCAAGTAAATGTCATTCTAAGTAATTTTGTTACTTATTTAAAATCTGTCATCCGCTCTCACCATTCGATCGGGTTCTCGAGGTTTTACCATTTGATAAAGACAAATGAAAATGAGACAACGAAACTTGCCAAGTTTTTATCTTGTTCTTCAAATTTCAGTTTAAATCTTCACAATCTCTGTAAAAAAGTAATGTATTTTATTTAATATGTGGGGTAGACTAACAAATAATAATTAGCTTAGACAAAAAGGGAGATTGGAAAATACTAGAAGGAAATATACCAGTTAAGCAATCTGGACTCCTCGCCACAGGCGAGGATCCAACATTTTCATTTAGGTCGGTGGGGGTCTTGATGCTCGAATATTGGCTCTTTAGTTAAAAAAGTGCCAACTTTTCCCAGTTACCAATTGCTTCCATTTCGCTTTCGTTCTCTTTTAAAATATATTTTTTAACTTAAAGCGGATCTTTACTTGTTACTTACTTGCTTAAATATTGTATTTCATTGACGATCAATAAAGAGCTGATAAGTGCGCCCTAACAATACCTAATTACAAGGCTTCAAACTAGACTTAACGAACGCTGCAAATCAAAGTGTGCATCATAATATGTATAGTAGTCTACTAACTTTTTCTTAATTTTAAACACACTTTTTAACTAGTATCATACTAAAGCTATTTTGATATTAATTTGTATCTGAACATTAGCCTAGTATGCAGATTGCGCTCAATTTAAGCTGTCATATTTTTCTCTCCAAACATCAGCTAAAAGCTTAGCTAAGTTTTTACATAAGATCTTTATGTCGAAGAAAACAGCTGTTCTCTAAAAAGGATTTTTATTCAGACTATCAAACATTTTAAAGAATTGCTTTCAATGGTTTTTCTCATTTATATCAAGAATAATATGCCGAACAATTATTTCGTCAGCTAAATGTTGAGAGATAAGTGCTGTTCATTTAGAAACGCGAAAACGCGGTTTAAAAGATCAATATGTGCCTTTTACCATATTTTGCTTAGAGCTACGAGCACCTGTGACAGTCCTACTGTTGACCTACACTCCTGATGGTCCTTATTTTACACCTAATTTGGATCTGTTCTGCTTCTGCAAGCCTCGTCTTCATGCGATACATAGACTTTAACTCATTTCTCTCAGCTGCTCAAGTAGCTGTGATGCGAGTTTTCAGCACCGGATATGAAGACATTTTTCACAGCACACCATTGGTGTCGATGGAGGTTGTTTCCGTGCTGCTGATTTCTCTCAATCCTAGTGAATGGTGATCTCCAAGTTGTTGGCGGAATGCAGGATCCTTTATACTACGTTTTCACCAAGAGATACCTAATCCTGGATTTAAGTGAATTTATACCATAAATCTTCTTTAAATCTCGAAGATTTACCATACACATTTATTTCGTAAACCTAGTAGATCAGAAATAAATCTTGTTAAATCTTCATTGGATCAATTGTTCTATTGTTCGAACTGACCTAATATCCATATCGTGCTAAGCTATCTCGATGATATTTCATATATTTCATTGTTTGACAAAACTTTTTATAAGAAAGATTGAAACACCATTGGCGATTTGATAGATGCTGTCAAAGTTAATCTTCTTTTTAATCTTTTAGTGCGGTGAAAACACCACATAAGTCTCTTGCCTTAAATCTCGGATTATCTTTTGCTGAAAACGTAGTATTAGTCTATCGGTATTAAACTTGGGTATTCGAATTTCAGCGGAATTAGATAGTGGTCCCGTGCCATTCCCACGTCTGCTCTTCTTCTATTAGGGATGTCCTGGAGGTTGCTTCTAAATTGCTGACTGATCGCGAAGTTATCAATTTGTTTGGAAGTTACTTTGTCTGTCTGTCGATACCCATCTAATCTCGTTGCATGTTTTTTGCGCAAACATGACCTCTTCTATTACAACTTAAAGCGTTGAAAAAAATCTACAAACCTTTCGCCATTGTCGTTTCGGTTGCCAACATCATGTTTTCCTATAAAGGTGTGTCCACACCAAAGAAACATTTCAATAAACATTGTTTAAAAAACGTTTCTGAAATGTTTCCCACTTGTTTAAAAAAACATTTCAGAAACATTGTAAAAATGTTTCCGATTTGTTTTTTGGTGTGGACGCTTTGAGAAACATTTCTGAAATGTTTCTTTGTTTTCCATTGTTTCCAGATTGAGTTGTCTGTAAATTTTTTTCTCGCCTGTGTTGTACTTTAAGCGCATGAATTTTTTTTCTACTTCATCTTTATCACAATTTATATTTTCGCAAATTTCAGATAAATCATTGGCTTTTTTGATTTTATTTTTAAAATTTTCGTCAAGAGTGGATCCGAGCGTCCAGACCAAAGAAAACATTTCAGAAACATTTCAGAAATGTTTTTCTGTTTCTGAAATGTTTTTTAAATGTTTCTGAAATGTTTCTTAAATGTTTAAAAAATGTTTCTTTGGTCTGGACACGCCTTAACATGCATTAGCCAATCTTTGTCACTGCTACTCGTAACCTTGGCATTCAAGTCTTCCATTACCATTATGATGTCGCACAGTGCGGCCGAAGACAATAAAATAGATTCAACACCTGCAGGTGCGTAAAATAAGTTAAAGAATTTCTAAATATAAATTCCTAAATAGGACATTGTTTGACAGAGATATGTCAACACTATTTATTTACTTAAAAAAAAATATGTGTTTGAGTGAAAACTTTTTTGTCTTGCTAGATCTTGTTCTTAAAGCTATTTAATATAGTTAATAAAAGTATTGTGTACCAAATAAAATAAAATTCAGCTGCCCGTAGCTGCCCGTTGAGTTTTTTGTGCGTTAAGCTACTAGTACGCAATAACGCACGATTTTTGGGAATTTTTTTCTCGGAAACTTTATTAGGTAATAAAATATTTTTTTTTTAAATAATGAATAAATGCGTCAAGAGTAAAATTTTTTTTAAATTTTCGAATTTTGGCCGAATTATAGAGGGCGCAAACGTCGACTCATCAAAAAATACAACATTGTTTCATTGCGGGCATTTAATTTCAGGATTGGCTGGACTGAAACAAAAAAAAAAGTGGGTTATTTAAAGGAAGTTTTCTTACGAGACAATTTAATTTACCACATTTATCGAGAGCTTTCAGGTAGCTTTCCGGAAAAGAGCAATAGTGTTGTAAGGCATATTGTCCTTCATAACTTCTTAACAATACCTACTCTAAGCTTTATATACATACCTTACAATATAATATATACCTTATATCTAGCTCTAAGTCTACTTTTTAAAGCTTGTTATTTTATTATTCTAAAATATAATATTGTTGTTTGATAAAGAATACAAAATATATAATGGAGATTGATTTAAACCTTTATTTTAATATAAGAATACCTGTTATAGTGTCACGAGTTGTTGACTTATATTTTCCGAGCAACTTCAGTTACTTACCAACTTGTATCACATAAATTCTTCCTCTAACTGAAGGAATCAATTATGTCTTCGAAAAGCGTACGCACATTCCAGAACAAGTCTTTTCGGCAAAGTGGAGAGGATTTAAGAGGTAATATCGAGGCACATTGGTTTTGAAAGCACAAGTCTAGTAGTGCGGCTATATTTGACAGTACTTTTGAAACTAAGCTCTTGGGTTAACTGATCAGCATTCATAGATAGAAGAGTATTATGTCGAAATTGTTTAAGGATAGGAATACAACTGGCTATTTCAATTAAATATTGTTGGTTAAAAAAGCGATACAAAAATGAAAGACAGGAGACGTGTTTATGATAAACAAAAGTTTCCGCTATTATGGGGGACACACCATAAGTTTAAGGACTCTATTCGGAATTGTATCCAAAAAGTTCAAATGTGTAATGGGACATCAGCCCACATATGAGAGTAATACTCAAGTTTTGGGCGGATTTTCGCCTTAAAGATCGTAGCCGATCAGAAGGCAAAAAAATGTCTTGCATCTTTTAAGAAAACCTAAGCATTTCGCTGCATTTTTGAATCATTCGAGCATATGATAGTTTCATAAGAGATTGTCATTAACACACATACCGACTATGGAAAGCTCTTCAGTTTCTTTGATGCAAGTGCCATTCATGGATATGGGCATGAGTGGTATATTTGACATGACCGACAAAAGACAGCTTTGTATTTTCAAAGTATTAAATTCCACGCGGTTGTTAATGCCATATTGTATATGTATTGTTGTCAATATCAGAAGTTAATGAGCTTAGCATACGCTGCCGTTCCAGTTCTACAGTCGAAGAACAGGGTTGTGAGTCTGGAAACGAATATAGAAACCTGAGGGTGTTGTCATCAGCGAAACAGTGGCTTAGAAGTTTCAGGAAAAAGGTCATTAATGTAGATAAGGAAGAGTTTCGGAATTAAAACGGAGCCTCGCGGCACATCATATAATAAAACGGCAAACATGTTTTTTGTGGTACACTTTTCTCCAAAAGTATTTAACCGATTTCGATAAATTTTATATGGTTGGAAAGCCACAGTTACGGAGATGTGCAGAATATACTTGAGACACGCATTTACACACTGTGGGTCATTTTTGTTTTTGCACTATCGAACACTTTGCATATTACATAAAATAAAATTTAATTTAATAAATTTGCTTGAAAACACTGCCAATAATATAAATAATAAATAATAAATAATAAATAATAAATAATAAATAATAAATAATAAATAATAAATAATAAATAATAAATAATAAATAATAAATAATAAATAATAAATAAATTGGCACTCGAATTTCGAGAGCTGGGTCGGCTAGTCAGGATTTATTTTATGAATATCAGACCTGAAAATGTCTCATACAACTTGTATTGAGCGCTACGAAAAGTAATTTCTAATCCAACGAAGAAAAGACTGTTCGATACCAAATGCACGCATTTTCGATAAAAGAACTTCGTGCCAAACCCTCTCAAATGCTTTAGAAATATCAAGTGCAATTACCTTTGTTTCTTTAAAATGAAAGCCGTACTATCGGTCATTTTAGAGCTTTAGTTCTTCGAGATATAAAGGAACACGAAGAGGTAAAACAAACACTTCATCGTGACTGATTGTTGGGCTACTGGCTCAGACCAAGTTCAGAGCAATCAATAGTTTGCTGATCAATCACGATGCAGAATCCCATAAATATAATTTTGATTATTCAGTAATATAAGCGACCTTAAACGAAACCTTAAAACAAAACCCCGTATTCCAAAATCACTTTATTTTTTATTACAATAGCTTTTAAGGTTTAAGAGCCTTCAACTGCATGCAGTGTTGTTACAAGTCCATCCAAGTGATTACACATCACATCATAGACCCTTACACCTTTCGATATTATTTTTTCAAATTAAATTTTCAACAGTGTTGCATTTTTGTATTCTTCCGTAATCAATCTTCATGGAAGAATGGTGATGCATTCAACTTGCACCTGACCTCAGACTTTTTGTTAAATTTTCGCACATCAGCTACAAACTAACGAGGGTATATAAATGTGGATATACAAAACTTTAGCTAGACATTAAAGTGTGTAATGGAATTTTGTAATTATTTCCTCAACCGACCAAGCACGTGATGCGCTCTGGTCTATGTATTATTTTGTCCCTCAACTTATTTTGCACTTCCCTCCACATCCGCAGTCGTGGTCAGTTTTTTTGTTTTGTAGTAAAAAAAAAAAAGATTAAAAAAGAGATCTTCCTTCTTATTAATGCATCTGGCTGCGAAAATGCAGTCAATGGAACGCTACGATTTGATAAAAATGGAAAATTGCATGAAAATAAATTGCCCCGAGGAGTGTTACTGATGGATTGTTGAAAAGTGGAGACTTTTTGACAGTGAATCAGCGTGGTAGTTTGAGACGAGACAAACAACAACAATGAAGTCATTGACCTTGAAAAACTTGGCCTTACGATAGAAAAAGTTGCTTTTCAGGTGAACTGCAGAAAGGTAGATACATTTGCATTCGTTCAATAAAAGCAGTCACTAAAATTTCAAATAAAACAGAGACATTTAGTGGACAATATTTATTCAAAACATAACAATTTAAAGAAACATATGCTTGAAAGAATCCATATTTATAAGTTCTGTTATTATGTACGTTCTAAGTAATTATCATAAATTATGCCATTTGAGTTGACATTCATATGCAGCTTGTTGACATTTCATTAAAAACAAGCTTCATGCCACAGCTCCACCTATATACAATTTGAAATACCACTAGGCCACCAACCTTGGGGCAAGTGTGTCAGGCAGCAGATGTTTACTTTGAAACTATGGAGTTATCACAAAGACGAGTCCTGAAAGCTCATTCATCTAGAGATAAATCGACCCCCTTGAGGCATTTTTGCGCTTGATATAGAAGGTAGGTATGCTCTAAAAAACCCTGCACCCGCAAGCTATGGCCTAGTCGAAAATTACATAAGCTATCAGATATTACACAATGATTGAAATTCTTATTTAGATCACCTGTCTGGGTTTGTGTTGGCTTGGATCACAAGTTGCCTCTGGTCCTCGTGAGTTCCTAATCAGAATCAAAGAGGCGGTGCTGGTTGATGCATCAAATTCAGTTCACTATGGCTGAATGACTTTCACTATGTTTACTCTGTTCTCTGTTTCTGTTTATATTCGTACTTGCCTCTCTCAAATGTAAAGCTATATATTCAAAAGTTTCCAAGTGGCTCATGGCAATAAACGTAGCACTTCAAATGGAAACTGCCTTCATTCAAAGCGCAGGAACACTCTAGGATTACTGCACAAATCGTTGCACTCACTTTGGTAATAATTGCATGGTGGTGTAGCCACTCCGAATCTGGCAAAATGGTTAAATTGTGTTTCCATTTTGAAGAATAAAGCAAAAGGTCAAAGAGTTTTGTGAATGTTTGCATTACTATTCGGGTAAACTACTTTTTGAGCGCACAGTTTTATTGTTTTTTTTTTTTTGTCATCATGTGAAGCGCCGAATATTGCAGAAATATTATTATTGCCATGAGATTGGGTGCTTATAGTCCAAGGGGTAACGTTACATTTTGATGCGTTTTTTTAGACATTGATTTTAGATCTTCAAGACTGGTAGTTTCTTCTTAAATTTGCTTACATATGTTACAGGGAGCCTATTACTCACTGAATGAAGAAAGCTTAGTTTTTTTTTTACCATATATTTTTCATAAAACAAATATTAAAGTGGAGCCTGATCCTTTCAGATATTTCTTTGACAAATACTGATTGCTTCACTCTTACATTCAGCCTCAGTAAGGATTTTAAAGTTATCATCTAAACAGGACTGGTGGAATAACGTTGTGATAAGAGACTTGGTCACAACCATCTTTACTGACAGCTCAAAGATGGAGTGTTATGTATCTTCGGGAATTTTCTCTGAATCTTTAAATATCTCTAGGTCTTTTCAGCTGCCTTATTTTGGCAGTTTCTTTCAAGCTGAATTACTGACAATAACTTCTTTCAAATCAGTAAGGGGGTACGGCCATTTTTAGAGACAGCCAATGGGCTGTTAAGGCCATTTATTCGGGTTCTTCGTACTCTAAATCGGTCCAGCAATGCCGGGATGAGCATGCGAGCCAGAACATTAACCTCAATATCACTTTCTTCTGGGTTCTGGGTCACGGTGGAATTGCGGGAAATCAAAAGTTGATGAGCTGGTCAGGCAAGGATCAGTCCTTCATAGCTCGCACTTGTGGAAAGAGTAAACATACCTCTTCTTGTTATGAAGGGTAACATTTTCTCAATTTTTCTCACAGTATCCGACCGTATGAATATGTGAATACAAAGATGTGACCCACTTTTAATAAGTCCCGAACAAATGACGTAATCTGGAGACCTAGGCTAGGCATACCCAAGGTAGTTACAACATGAACTAGACACCGGTCAGTAGGTTAAAGCAAAGCTGGGAATTCCTAACAATACTCAGGGGATCAGCAGGAATAGGGAACAGTAAATCATTTCTTCTGTGTTTTACACTAGCCAAAATGAGAGCCCGATTATTCAGAAAGTTATTCCTCGACGAACTTATTAGATCTATCTGAACTGAAGATCAAAAACATGAACGTGTTTCCCAAGACGACGAAGTGACTCTAAAAGGAAATTTAACGACTTCTATAAAGAATTCTCCTAGATCTAAAGTTAACTAGGAGCTCTGGAATGCCTCATTATACCCCATTAAATCCAGAGGTCAAACGAATGTTACCAAAACCATACCACCAGCAAGACTGGCAAAAATTGTATTCAAAATTCGGTTGTTGGCAAGAGAAAACTGTGCCTGGTCAATTATTCAATAATCGTGTTGTGCGACTAAAACGAAACTCTGTTTTTGACGGTACGACCAAAATTAGACTCGAGGGCAAGCTGATGAGCATTCCTAGCATTCGAGGGAACGTTGTTTATGAAAGAGACGATAAAACAAGGAAAGACATGAAAAATTCCTACGGTGTTCAAGGGTTGGGAATGATTCCATGATAGCTCTGTTTCCTACCAGTTTGAACGCTTTGTTCTGAATTCTATCCAATAAGAGAAGAGAAGTTTGTGCTGCACCTACCCAAAGATGTGAGTTATGCTCGAGTCTTGGATGTATAAAAGCCTTATAAATGGTAGCCAGATCAAAGTGGGTGAAAAATTTCTTACATCGATATAGAAATCCTAAGTATTTAGAAGCATTTTTTGCGGTCTAGAGAATGTGGTTATTCTAAAGAAGGTTGTCGTTGACATGCATATCGAGTACGAATAGTTTTTCAGTTTCTTCGATGCAAGTGCCATTCAAGGACAATGACGTAAGGGTACATTTTTCTTCAACGACAAGAGACGGCATTGCGTTTTCGAAGCGATAAACTTCACACGATTTTGTACAACCCATTTAACAATGCTGTGAAGATCGGAGTTTAATTAGCTAATCATACGATACCGTTGCAATTCCACTTCCGAAGGAGATGCACGAGAATTTAAGAAAAAGTTAAAATGCAGTTATTGGAGTGAAAAATCCACAAGTGTTCGACCAAACATCAATCCGTCCACAAATATTGACCGTTTGGTGTGGTTTATGACATGGCGACATCTTCATTACAGTCAATGGTCTCGGATATAGAGGCAGACCGACTTTTTGTTGTCTGAGCTCGTCAACATCGAGATATCAGGGTTATGGTTCCAACAAGACGGCACAAGCCACGCAACACTCGAAGTTGTGAAGAAAAAAATTTGGGGACTCGGTCGTCTCACAGAAGCATTTATCAATTGGCCGCCTCAATAATGTGACTTCACACCATTTCCTTATTTTCTCTGATGGGGCTGCGTCCAGTCATAAGGCACCGTTAAAAAACCAACCATTTTGGAATAGATAGAGGTCAACATTCAAGAATAAAGCTGAGAGTCCTCAAAAATTGGACCGACTGCTTAAAGCACTGTCAGCAAAAGCTGATATGGCCATTTGAATGATTTGCTATTTCATAAAGTGGCATGAATATTTCGTGAAAAGCCAGAATTGATTTTATATTTCACACTGTTGTTCTTAAATTGAAATTTATTTTCTCATCGTTCGTATCTTTTCATCCTTTACTATCGATAGTATAACAGCATACATAATACCTTTAGAAAAACATAATAATCCTCACTTCCTCTTTCTTCATGTGTCAACTAGCTCAATGCTCATGCAAAAGCAGAATTTATTAAAAGGAAGAAAGGAAAAAAATTAATTCAGTTCAGCAAGATTTTCAAGAAATATTGTTGTTCAACCCTAACACCCATACTATTCTGTTGTATTTGAATGTTTATAAAGCCAAATTTTCATAATTTTGTATGTGTGAATGAGATTAATTTTAAAGTGATAGGTTTCATTTAAGCAGGGAGCTCAATTCAAGCCAACTTTTATTATGATGAAATATTATAAGTACTCGTAGTCGTATAAGGAAAGAACGACTTTGTTAAACTTAAAACCTTGTTAGCTTAACTAAGCTTACTATTTACGAAATTTTTAATATGCGAATTTAAAATAAATATAACAACTATAAAATGTGAAATTGTGGATTAATCTTTAATCTTTATTCGATATTTATTTATAAAAAAAAAAAAAAAATAATGTAAAATGAAATCCAATTCCAATTTTTTAATTAACAATAAACGGCGGTTGGGACCTGTTTAAATATTTGAATTGGTTCGATTTAACTCGTAGTAAGAGATACTGTTCAATTTAAATAATTTAAGCAAAAATAATTTATTTGGTCATTGAAGTTCAGAATTTTTGAATCAGATTTTATTTATTGCGTCTTTTTGTAGAATTTTGATTGCTCAAGAATGAAACAAAATTGAATTTATTTTATTCAAGCTAATTAATCTAGCTTACTCAAATATTTTTCTTAAAATTTAGTCTATATTTATATGCTTGGTAAATTATAAAGTTTTCTCTTAAAGATAATATTTGATATATCGCAATTAATAAATTATGGTTTACTTTATATGTACATATATACATTATTAAGGGGTCAGACAACTAACATGATTTCCTTTTACTCCAACCTAGTATTGAATTGGCATTATTGAACACCTCATTTACATATACTCGTATGATACTTGAATGTGATTGTTTTTTATCAAACAAAACACCACGGAAAAAATACCTCATTTACATTCCACTGAATTAATCATAAGACTTTTTGAAAGATCGCTATTAAAATTCAGACAGTAGGATGTGTCAGGCGAATAAGATTTGACCAAATAATTCATTTATTTTCTTCAAGCATATTTCAGTTTGGTGTACTCAGGAATAGTTATCACAGTTGAAATAAAATGCACGACTGGATCGCACGAACTTGCTTCTATGTAAAAGACTAAGAATTTCAAAAATAAATGTTATTGGAGAAAAACTGTTCATAAACATAAAAATAATTTTTTTAAAAAATTTCATTAAAATCCGTTATGCCGATAATGAGAAATTCAAAATTCGAAAAAATCGTTCTATGGTAGGTACAGTCAGTAATGTCTTGTTTTCAAGTTTTTTTTATTAATTTAAAGATTGAAAGAATTAATCAAAAGAAAAAAAATTTAACCAAAATTCTCGGAACCGTTTTTGAGAAAAAATACGATTTTCGAAGACCATTTTTTAACATTTGTATGGAGGGTACTGTTATTTTTAGGTAAAATAATTTGTTTTTCTCAAATCTTGTAGATTATATTAAAAAACTTTTATTAATCCAGTTTGAAAAAAAATCGAGCATTTGGTTTTCGAAATATTGAGTTTTCAAAAAAAAAAAAAATTGAAATTTTTTCTTGTTATTCATCCAAAAATGCATTTCGTCGCTAAAGATGATTTTTCCGGGCAAAATTGGGGTCCACTTCCAATCGCTCCAAAGCCCAGTCAGTGCAACCCATCCCCCGTGCCGCTATCCATGAGCGGCACTTGCATTGTCTCGTTCGGAACGAAACGGCTGGATAAAAAATAATTTTTATTGAATGAACGGTTGATTGAAAAGATCGAATTCTTGAGCCAATTAATCATTGATTTATTCGAACTTTTAAAATGACGATTGGCACAGCTCTATCATATATTCGACCTCGCGAAAAACCCTGCTAAGTGTTTAGATTTCCTTCGAAGTTGCAAGAAATTTTTTACCCCTTCTGATCTGGCTGTAATCTAAATTCGAGTACAATTCAAATATTTGAGTCTCTTGGATATAATTCAGAAAAAACTTTGAAAATGATAATTATAACAGAAACATTTGCATCTTCTGAGCACAGTCGCAATGTTTCTTATCTTTCATTATTTTACCGTTATTTTTATAAATAGTGTTCTTTTAAAATAGCCAGTTGCATTCTTCTCATTTAACAACTTAACCAAGGAATGCCCATGAGTTAAACGTTGAGCCCAACTTCGGACGATTAAATTCAGGAATTCTTTCTTTAGCCGCACTACACGAATGTGGAATGTGTTACCCGACTCTATGTTTCACTCCCATTATAATATTCAGACATTAAAAACCAATGTTCATCGGTATTTCCTTGCATTGTGCTCAAACATTTTAAGGGTGGTCATAATCCCTTTAGTGCGTAAAATTATTTAAAAAAAAGAGAACAAACAGCGTTGTCAACGGTCATGAACTTTGAGCTCCTGGGTCAGTTGGATCTTGTAGGGTCCATATTCCGATGGGAAATTTGCCAAGTTGAAGTCTACGAAAGGGCGAGTTTCTGTGCACGGCGATGTGAATTGACTGCCTCGTGTTCAGCTGTACACTTTCACCGACCGCAGCGATATTCTCAGTATGAATATTGTTTGATTAATTACAGAACCGGTCGTTTCAAATTTGACCACCATACGTTAAAGAGTTAGATGTTTTGGGCCACCACGTCCACCGTACGTACACTCATTTTGATAATAAACTTCAATCACTTGAAAGTGTTGTTCAATCGTGTAACTTGCGATAGTGATTTTACATCAGTAACAGAGTAATATACACCAGATTTGACACATGTCATTGAAACAAAACAGCCGCCAAAATCTACCCGTGCCAATTTAAGAACCCTCTATTCAAAACTCGTGTGTGGTTCAAAATAAATCGGGCTTCACAATATTTATTAAATGATTATTAAGATCGAAATGAATATTCATAAGAATTCAAAAAGACAATTCATATAGACAAAACTTTAGAATGTCATTGCCTTGATTTCACTTCGAATGAACAATGCACAAAAGTGAGGCACTTTGACATTATCCAATTTTGGTGTCATGTCCAGATCTTGCATATATTTTTGTCTAAATATAATGTGACCTTTTCGTCCAACGAGATTTAAATTCCTTATCGTTTAATCATTCGCATAAAATTAACATTGTATAGTTTAGATAAGGGCAAAATTTTTGTTAAATATAAAAGATAATAATTTTAAAGGAATATTTGAAGCGCTGAAAGGATGAAGGTGTTAAGCGACATTTTTAAATATTTGAGTTACAAGCATTTAAAGTTTATTACCAATAACTTTTTTTACCAAAGTGGTTGCATATAACATCTTCATCTTTGGCTAAATATGATTCAATAGGCGTTAGAAGAGTACAAATCAGTCAGAAATTTAAGTTTCCATATAAGACCTGCATCTGTAAGAACAAAACCAAAATTCAAAAAATTTCACTTTAGACCTTCATCCTTTCAGCGCTTCATTTGTTAATAGATTAAAGTTAGGGAGATAAAAATAAAAGACTCCATATTCAATGTGCGGGTGAATACATTATCTCCGAATGTTGAATGAATTAATTTACATACAAATGTTAATTTAAAAGTAGAGAATTACTAGACTTGCAAGTATTTCTTCCTTATTCTAATTTTACCTTTAAATGTTGTGCTCCCACAAGTCATATACCCACATTAATACACAATGTTTATACAGGTAAGCACATTTTACTCAACTCAAAGAATGTCTGCCATATAAGTAACTATTTTGTATGTGACTTTTTAAATGTCTCGTCAGGTAGAAGAACTAATAAATCAAAGAATCTATATTCGAACGCGGAAAGCCAACCAATCGAATGTACTTTTAATTTAGAGTAGATACCAGTCTTCAAGTCCTCTAGCTCAACCGCACTTGCTCTACTCGTATGCTTCACAGTTCACACCTTAAGTGCACTAACCTATAGGTAAACTAACTGGCTTATAGATCTTGAGATTGAGAGAGAGAAAAGTTGTTAACCTTGTAACGAACTGTGTATACTCTGTGAATGGTTGGTGCTGCTGCAATAACTTATAATATCAGTAAAGATCAGTTAAGACAGACACAGTTTAAACAGAAATGTCTGGGAGTGCCTTTTGAAAAAGATTTCGGTTCTTTTGTTTGATCAAAGAGTATCAAAATTAAGTTATAATAAAATGTAATTTGTAAAACGTGACACAGTCTTTGGACTTTGGGAGTTTATTTGAGGAGCTATTAAATGCGGGTAATGAATAAAATGAAGCTAACAATGAACTTGGAACTTGACCAGTTTGATTAGGCAATCTAGAAGAGGTCAATGCTCTGTGCTTACTACCTGCTAAGAGCTAGTATGTTAAAACTGAAGAATAACTTTGTACTTAATTACTTTATATGATGATCGTTGCTAATGCGATCGAGTGATCATTTATATTTGTAGACAATCGAAAGACTATAAAAATGAGTGTCTATAATGCTTGAGTCCAATCTGTTGCGGATTGTCAAATGTTGAAGGTACATATTATGTTTTATGGGTCAACCATACAAAAGACTTAGAATTAAAATTGGAAAGATATTTATGTTTGGATCTAAAATTCCTGTTTATCGAAAAGGAAGTATATCAAGAAGACATTTATTTTAGGTTTCATAATTAAATGTTTTTATTATTCACAAGAAGGTGTGTTATTAAAATTAACTTTTCTTTAACTTAAAATATGGCATGTTTAAAGAATCCGCTAACCACGGCACCCACTTTTGTCATATCTGAGTAATCTTTTTAGTTAACATCCTACTATTGATATGATATCATGTCTAAGGCCCATGAATGCGATAATTTAGAAAACATATAGTAGAAATAGGTAGAATTTGACAAATGGGATTGATTATATTGAATTCCAGATGGTTTGGGGTTTATTGGCATAGACTTTGAATGAAGAAAACCTCACAAGAAGACGTTTAAGGGGGTTAAATCGCACGACCTGAGTGTCCATCATCGACAAGCGCAAAATTGACACCAAAAAGTGAATTTCTTTGGATGCATTGGAATTTGGTTGATCTCTTGTGGATTGTAATCGTCCCAAGTCGATGGAAAGCAGCATTTTTCTAGCCTGTCCTAAAAAAGGCGAGTCTTCTTCCCCCTCTGACTTTCGTCGAATTGCTCTTACGTCCCTTCTTTCCATGGAAACGCTTATAAATTATCACCTCAAAAAATATCTTGAAGGACAAAAGATTCTCAATGTATGGATTTCATAGAAATAGGCTCACTGGTGATCTGATGATATATCACACCGAACAGTGGCACTAATCTGTACATCGTTTTGGAGAAAGTAAGATTATTGCACTTGATATTACAAAAGTATTTGATAGAGTTTGGCATTTGCATTTGG
The DNA here is from genome assembly GCA_911387755.1 of Chrysotoxum bicinctum. NCBI lineage: Eukaryota > Metazoa > Arthropoda > Insecta > Diptera > Syrphidae > Chrysotoxum > Chrysotoxum bicinctum. Next base: position 219,058,793 of record OU426988.1, on the reverse strand, counting down.
TATTGATTAATCTCTTCTTCGATTGTTTAGAAACTACCTTTCGAATCGCTTAATACAAGTTGTATTGGATGGTTTTAAGCCTGAAATTCATAAAATAAATCCTGATGTGCCACAGGGCTCCGTTCTGTCTCCCATTCTCTTTCTCATATCCATCAATGATCTTTTGTCTGAGATTTCTAATCCATAAAATTGTTGTTCTGGCGACAGTACTCTTAGGTTCACATATTCGTTTCAGATTCAGAGTGATCTTCAGTTCACCCTTGAGTCTAACTTTGAACGTATTGTAAAATTTGGAGATTCTTTCTTTAGCCGTACTATATGAATGTGGAATGCTTTACCTGACTAAATATTTCCCTCCCATTATGAATATACTAGGCATTCAAATCCAATGTGCGTCAACTTTTCTAAAACGCTCACACTGTCCTCAAACAAATTAAGGTTAGTCATAGTCCTTTTAGTGGGCGCTAAATTATAAGACAAAAATGTTTTTTACTTTGGCTGCTCCACTCAACTGACATTTTCTCTTTTTAGACTTTGCATCGAATAGTTCCAGGAAAATAAAGTTGTGAATATTTGAATTAGAGTGTTGTTTTCTAAAAAAGAGTTAAACATGTCTACCTACTCGTAGATCGATTAACTCGACACATATTATGAACTTGGCCGAGTACATGTACATATGTATGTCCTCAATTATTGAGCTATCATAATTTTCTGAAAGGAAGTAACTAGGACATGCAAAATTATTGGTCTCAGGGAAAGAGACTCAATCAGCAGGTCTACAGTAACAAACCTTCTTCATATCCCAAAAGATCGAAGGATCGAAAAATATTATTTCGAGGAAAACTTTTTAATAGAGTTAGGCTAGGCGCGCACATTCAATTTTTATTTTCGCAACTGCTTAGTTCGAGCAACTAAAAATTTTGTGTTTTGACACAAACTAAACGATTGCCTACAATGAGTTCGCTATTTTGTTTAACATATAATTATATGCACCTGCGCGGACATTCAGCCAAATAGCTCATCTGTTTTCTATAAGCAACCAAAATTGAATGTGCGCGCCTAGCCTTAGGCAACAAAAAAGATTGGGTATGACAGGAGAAGAAATAAAGTACACATTCTAAAGAATTTTTGTGGACTAAAGGCCAAAAGAGCCTATTTTGAATCAAATTCAACAAGTTCAATAATAGTGCTAAGTCTTCTACTTGGCTGATTTATTTCAGTAGTATATAGACTTTTTAGCCCTCACAGTCAACTGATGAGTCCATGTGGCATCGCCGGGACAAAACGCCAATTTTTGTTGAATTAAGGCCAAAAAAAAGCTGTTTGGAACAGTCGCGACTGCTGTTGGAATATCCAAAATTTCCATATCAATGGGCAGTCCACCAGCATTTTCCAAGCAGAGGTATACGCCATAGGGAAATGCGGGGATCGAAATTTCGAAAGAAACGATAGAACATTGCCATCTGCACTCATATACCATCAGATCTAAGGTAGTAGTTCTAAACTTTAAGTTTTGCTGTCCTTTTTCAAATAATAATATAATAATAGGTTCACTTATAAGACAGTGTCCTGTTATGAGATATACTACTTCAGATCCAGCTAACAAGTGGTCATGTTGTTTCATCTACTGGTTGTTTTCTCAATAGCATCTAGCGTCAGACCAAATTTGTATGTCACGATGGATATACCTATATACTCTTGGCGAGTTCATTGACAAATGTTTTGCTGCTGGGCCGTCTCCGTGAAATATGATCGGGAGTTAAAGAGATTGTAGAGACAGAGTCCAGAGATTTAATAGTGGCCTGCCTTGATAGGCAGCCTGCCTATCTAAGAAGATCCCAATATCACTGTTTGATATGTTTTCTTTGAGGTAAGCCAGGACTTCTTTTATCGCCAAAAGTTCCGCCTGGAACACGCTACAGTCATTAGAAAGACTAAAGGAGAGACCTGCACCAACCAACCATCAGTTTTTGATCCATCAGTATAAAAATGGATCAACTCGTCTTCCAGGAATGTCAAGTCATCCCACATGGATATGAAAAAGATGGTAACCTGAAAGTTTTTTAATCGAACTGTAATTGTGGAATGGTGTAGTCTATGTTGATTGGTATAATTCCGAATGAATTGAGAATAGTGGAGTGGTCAATTTAGATATTGGTCCACTGCGAAGAAGCTTTGAGACTTTAAGACGACTGGCTGTGCTTGCCGAAAACATCAAGGGATGTTAGAGATGTTAGATGAAAAGGAATATCAAGTACACTCAGAGAAATAAATAGTCATTAATAACTATTTTTTGACTATTGCCATAGTCCAAATAGCGACAGCTATGCAAAATAGTTACAAAATAGTTATTTATGACTATTTCTATTTGTTATTACCTTTTTTACTTTTTTTATGTCAAAGCTCTTCAAATCCAGAAATCTCGATAACTTCAAAACTGCTGCTGTACAGGACCATGGTCCTGCCAGTACTCACATATGGATCCGAGACTTGGGTGCTTAGCAAAAGGTACTCCGACCTCTTAGCTGCGTTCGAGAGAAAAGTCTTAAGGAGAATTGTTGGCCCCATATGTGAGGAAGGAGGATTCCGGAGACGGTACAATCATGAATTGTACGCAATCTACCTAGAAGCAGATATCGTGACAAAAATTAAGCTCGGTAGACTCCGGTGGGCAGGGCACCTAGCTCGCATGAGCGAAGAGGAACCTGCTCGGAAAGTTCTTTGTGGTACATTCTATGGTAGACGGCAGCGTGGTAGACCATGCTTGCGCTGGAGAGATGGCGTAGACCAGGACGCCCGAAGCCTTGGGGTGCGCACCTGGATGGCGTCGGCTAGAGACCGGGATAGGTGGAGAGACTTGTTGAAAGAGGCCAGGACCGGAACCCGGTTGTCGAGCCGATGATGATGATGACTTTTTTTCTAGTTAATATTAACTATAAAGAAGTTACATACGACTTTTACAAATAGTTATTTTGGTAATAACTATAATCCCAATTAAACTTGACTATGCACATAGTTTATTTTGATTATATCGATAGTAGTTATCTATAACTATTAACTGTACATATAGTTAAACTTGACTATTATATGCACATTGTTGTTGTGAGTAACCTCTAGAGGTAGTTAAAAAGAGAACAGAGTAGTTGTAAACTGAATAAAGAAAGAAACAAAATACTTTTAGGTTTGTATACATACATACATATGTACTAAATCAACAACTTCATGTTTGTGAAAGTATTTATTTTGTAAGTCGATAAATTATTATATTATAATAGTGATGCATTATATTTATTATTTTGCACATATGGGAACCGAAATATAAATGCGGTTGAAATTTTATCTACTAATTCTAACATTTTACGTCGAAAAAAACAAAGCGCCTTCAAAATAATGCATATTTAAATTATTTTATTTGTAACTTTTATCAGACAAAGGGTTACCATATATTTTTTTGAAATTACTTACTTATATCTACTACACCATAGTCGTATTCAACTATTTTAAGAAGTCGTTTGTGAAAACAATTTATCCTACCTATTTAAAACTAATTTATTATTTTCTTGACTATTAAAATGTTAGTATATGTTGTTAAATGTTAAAGAATTGAGTACTTATTTAAGTAGGTATTTTCTAATTTTGACTATTAAAAAGTTAAAACTTACTATTAAGTAGTCAGAATTCTCCATAGTCGCATTCAACTATTCTTAGTAGTGGTTTATTACAATCAAAGTATAACTATTCAAAATAGTAGCACATTACTTTTTTGTATAGTCATTTATATATTTAACTATTTCATAGGTTAATTCTAACTATATTTAACTATTTTTTAACTATTTTTGAATTATTTTTTATGAAAAATAGTGATTTCATAAATTTCATGGAAAATTATCAAATGACTATTGCAATAGTTACAAAAATAACTATTTTTTTTTCTGAGTGTACGACAAGTGAAGTACTCCACCCATACACTCACGGCTGAGCCCTGAACTTTGTTTAATTTTCCACAGTTTGTTGTTTTATCTTAATCGGTTCACCATATTTACACACCGTTTGTTAGAATCGGTATGATAACTGAAGTGTATATAGCCAATGAATAATTCATAATCATAATTCTCCATATACTCGTATATTCAACGGCTTTTTTTTCATGCCAGTATGGCCTTTCTGACTCTTTCGGTTCCATCCTAACTTCATGTCTAAAATATGAACCAAGTATTTGGCTTTTTTACTTGCGATATAGGTACTATAGGGCAAGTTCTGCATTTGGAAAAAAAATCGAACTCGAGATTTTGATCAAAGTTGACATTACGATGATAGCGAAGACGAAAAAAGTGGGTCCGACAATTCCGTCTGTCTGTCTGTATGTCTGTATGTCTGTATGTCTGTACCTCGAACTACAGCCTAAACTACTGGAGGTATTTTCTTCAAACTCGGTAGTTAAGGGTCTTCGGTGATTCCCTAGAGGAAAAATTGAAATTTTTTTTTTAGCTCGAAAACTAAGGGTACCCCCCATACACCCGTAATGCAAAATCTTATTTATCTCGAAAACGGCTCTAACGATTTTGATAAAAAAAATTAAGTGTGATATTATGGACATGGACTATATTTTGGTGAAAAAAAAATTGGGGGGGAAATGTTATTAGGGGTACCTGTCACAGAACGGTTTTTTTGATTTTCGAATTTCTCACGAACGGCTCTAACGATTTTAACCAAAATTTTTATGCAGGAGCTGCTTTGCATTTGAAAAAATATAAACTAAAACTTTTTTCGAAGAAATAGTTTTTGGATTTTTAAAAAAATAATACAATTTTTTTTTGAAAACTCAATATCTTGAAAACCCATACAAGATTAAATTTTTAAATTACGTTTTAAAATGTATTTTATTGAATACTAACAATTTGCATATCAATTTTTTTTATAAAAATTTTAAGGAAAATTTAGTACACAAAAAAACATGTTTCAGTGTGTCTGTATGTCTGTACCTCTCACTACAGCCTAAACCACTGTACCTATTTCTTTCAATCTCGGTAGTTAAGAGTCTTCGGTGATTCCCTAGAGGAAAACTTGAAATTTTTTTTTTAGCTCCAAAACTGAGGGTACCCCCCATACACCCGTAATGCAAAATCTTATTTATCTCGAAAACGGCTCTAACGATTTTGATAAAAAAAATTAGGTGTGATATTATGGATATGGACTATATTTTGGTGAAAAAAAAATTTGGGGGGAAATGTTATTAGGGGTACCTGTCATAGAACGGTTTTTTTGATTTTCGAATTTCTCACCAACGGCTCTAACGATTTTAACCAAAATTTTTATGCAAGAGCTGCTTTGCATTTGAAAAAATATAAACTAAAATTTTTTTCGAAAAAATAGTTTTTGGATTTTTAAAAAAATAATACAATTTTTTTTTTGAAAATTCAATATCTTGAAAACCGATACAAGATTAAATTTTTAAATTACGTTTTAAAATGTATTTTATTGAATACTAACAATTTGCATATCAATTTTTTTTATAAAAATTTTAAGGAAAATTTAGTACACAAAAAACCATGTTTCAGTGTGTCTGTATGTCTGTACCTCTCACTACAGCCTAAACCACTGAACCTATTTCTTTCAATCTCGGTAGTTAAGAGTCTTCGGTGATTCCCTAGAGGAAAACTTGAAATTTTTTTTTTAGCTCCAAAACTAAGGGTACCCCCCATACACCCGTAATGCAATATCTTATTTATCTCGAAAACGGCTCTAACGATTTTGATAAAAAAAATTAAGTATGATATTATAGACATGGACTACATTTTGGTCAAAAAAAATTTTGGGGCAAAATGTTTTTAGGGGTACCTGCCATAGACCCGTTTTTTTGATTTTCGACTTTCTCATTAACGGCTCTAAGGATTTTAACTCAAAATTTTCAGCAGGAGTCCCCTTAAGCTTAAAATAATATTGTATATAAAAATATTCGAAAAAATATTTGTTGGGTTTTTTTTAAATCAATATCTTCAAAACCTATGAACGATTATTTTTTGAAATTATTTCTAAAAATCAATATTATTTAATACTTAAAATTCGCATCCCACATTTTTTTCTTGAAAAATTTTAGAGACATTTCTTATATAAAAAATTTATTTAATAATAAAACGATTTTTTAAGGTTTATTTGCATAAATTCATACTTTTCCGGAAACCAGACGGCAATTTTATGCATTTGAACATTATTATCTTATTAAATCCATGTTTTATATTTATAAAATGTATCTTAAATTCCAAAGTACTTTTACATAAGAGCAAGTTCGTGCGATCCAGTCGTGCATTTTATTTGAAAAGGGATGATCTATATAATGAATTTTATATTTCCAAGAAGAGAGAACAAGATCAGTCTTAATAGGGTTGATTCCAATCGACACCGATTATAAACAACTTTAAATAAAAATGTTTTAATTTCAAAACCTGGTAACTATTAAACATGTCCTAAAAAATATTGTAGAAGCTGGAATCCTTAATAAATATAAAAAACCGGATCTTACACAAAACTAGTTTTGAAACGAATCAGTAATGTTGCCGTGATAGAATGCAATTCCATCTACGAAAAGCTAGTTTTAAAGTGAAACAAAATTACTAACCGCTGCTTCCCTCACTATTGAGAAATGATAATTAAATAAAAACCAAGAAAACAAAGTTTGCAAACAATTAACCAAATTGAAAAACATTGCATGTTTGAGTGTTTTAAAAGTAAATCACTAATTAGCTAAAATGAACCTCGTTAAGTCATCTAACTTAATACCACATTTAAACGTACCAACACATCCCGATCCATATTCATTTGTTTAATGTTGTTTTCAGAAGTATTTCTTAAAAGCTTTTTTTACATATTTAATTAAATTTGTATAAATTAATACGTGCTTCCATTTAAAAAGAAAAAAAAATTTAATTGCGTGTAAGCAGTTTTTTTCTGTCTGTCTTTATATACTCGTATTTGTATTTAGGAAGCTTGAGAGACTATAAAATACCAACATCTATATCAAGGGGTGAAAAATAAAAAAAAATGTTTTGTATACTTTAACATTGGTGCAGCAATAAAATATAACAATAATAATAAATTGTGTGGAAAGAACTATGCAAATCCCTTCCGTCCATCCGTCCAGAGTTATAAATCCGTTTGGCACGCAAATGCATATTCGAGGTAATTCTTCATTTGGGTTGTTGACTCTTTTTAACCTTAGGGTGCGGTTTGTGGTTTTTATAGTTAGTAGATTATAGAATAGAACGACTGAAATAACTTCGCATTGCGGTTAAGGCAAAATTTATTTTTCGGTTGTTTTTTTCTTTAACTTTTGTGTAAAATTTAAATGCGATATATAGTAGATTTGAGGAAATGATTACGACTAACAGGGTGACTTGCACAAAAAATAAATTTCCTATGCTTGAAGAACTGTTAAGATTTGAATTATGTATCTATTCACTTATGCTTGGTTAATTAACGGTTGTCGGACCGATTAAGAGCTTCAGTTTGAAACAACGGCGCGCCGTTCGAAGTGCACTTCTTCCAGTCCATATTATACCAAACGCTCTGACCTCCGCGTTGACTTAAAGTTCTTACGTGAGTTGTAGTCTTCCCTGCCGTCTTCGTCACGAAGCTAGGTCTGTGGTTTGAGGACTTTCTTGGCTGGATCATTATTGCCCATTTACTGGATCTTGCCGAGCATTTGCATCTTCTTGTTCATTCATCTTTCTCGGACACACAATTTTCTTCGAAGAATTTTTCATTCGAAATAGCTCAATACCAGTTCTCCCTTCCTGTTTATCGACCAAAGCATGGTTCCAATAAGTGGAACTTAAAGCTTACAGATTCTGTAGGGCCCAATTTTTGCTGAAGTGTGCTATTTTGATACCATAACTCGTGTGAACCTGTGGATGAAATTCATATGGAGAGTTATGGAAATTCTCACGAAGTCATCCAGTTTGGGTTGAGTTCAAAAAGAAGAAAGAATCTAGTAGGTTTTAGTGTCTCTAGTTGTGTGTTTGCTTTTGCACAATCATCCGGAATTTGGATCACTAACTCAACCAGACCACCAGATTCATCCGACACCATCTACACTATCTCAAGCTAAGGCAGCTGTTTGACTGGTGCTGAAAAAGTTGCCAATCCGATTGAATGATCATCCGGCCCTCGCACCGTAAGCCTCAGTTAAAGCCCTCAGTCTTCTAGATCGGGTTTCGATCTTCATTTCCGAAAGTTCGTTAATGTTGTCAAAAAATGCTTTTGCAGAGGAAATGGAAAACTGTTTCCTTTTCCCGATGGTTACCACAGCTATGACAGTAAGTGTTGTGAAGAATCCCTAGCTTTGCTGCATGCATTCATATTTAGCAGAGTCCAGTACAAGTAGCTACGATCCTGGCTATGTCTTGCCTGGGTCTGCATATCAAATGAGGTGTTCGGGATATATTATAAATGTGCAGAACGTTACTAAATTCTTTCTTCTTCGGACCAACATTAAGTTGTATTTCGTGGAGGACGTACTAACTTTGCGGTAAATCGTAAGTGTAATATTTAATTACGATATTTTAACAGAAAACCGAGCTTGTGTATTTATCAATAGAGAATTTTTTTTCCACCCAATGGACAGAAATAGTTTTGTTTATACTAGATATGAAGTCAGAATCGACCTTCGACGTCGATATCGCTCTTTTATCGAAAATGCGTGCGTTTGGTATCAACGAAACCCTTATTCTTTGGATTAGAAACAACCTTCTTGATCGTTCAATACATGTTGTATTTGAATGTTTCAATTCTGATCTTCACAAAATAAATGCTGGAGTTCCGCAGGGCTTCGTTTTGTCTCCCATTCTCTTCCTCAATTTTGTAAATGATCTGTTATTTGAATTTTTTCCAGTTCATTGTTTTGCCGATGACTTTACTCTCACCCTCTCATACTCATTCTCAAATTCAAGTCCATCTCCTTCGATATCATATCGTATGATAAGATCATAAAACTCCGATTTTCCGATTTTAACAGCATTGTTAAATATGGTTTACAAAATCTTGTGAAGTTTAGTGCCTCGAAAAGCTCTCAGTACTTGGTATGTAAGTAAACGACGATCATCGTATGAATGTCCAGATCAGTTCTCGAGGCGCCAAAAATGCTGCTAAATACTTTTGATGTCTATAAGGCTAGCCGCGCCACTAGCAATTTTTAGTTGCGAAACTGCTTGGCTCGAGCAACTAAAAAGTTTGTGTTTTGACACAAACTAAACGATTGCCTAAAATAAGTTCGCCATTTTATTGAACATATAACATTCAACATTCAACCAAACAGTTCATCTGTTTTCTGAAAGTAACCAAACAGTTTCGCAACTAAAAATTTCTAGTGCGCGGCTAGCCTAACGATATAAGCAATTTTTTACCCACTCTGATCTGGCTTCAATTTATAATGTGCTTATACTTCCGAAACTCGAGTATAAATAGGAAACAGAATTCATTCTCATCTCTTGAAAACCGTCGGAATGTTTAAAGAATGTTTTTCCTTGTGTTATCGCTTCTTTCAAAAGCAATGCTCACTCGGATCAGTTCTCCCGTGATACCCGTTTTCTTAAGAATGCTCATTAGTTCACCCTAGGGCCTAACTTTGGTCGTACCGTCAAATATAGAGATTCGTTTTTTAGTCGCACAACACGATTATGAAATAATTTACCCGGCACGGTTTTCCCATGTCAATTTAATTTGCAAACATTCAAGACCAATGTTCATCGATACCTCCTTTCTCTTCCCACCTAATTTTCCTATCGGTCGCGCTTAAATTTAGGTTTAGGATAAAATGAATGAATAAAAATTTGTTGGCACAGAGGAGGCCTTACTTATACAATGACTTATGAAACTCATAAAATTATAAAATTTATAATATACATGGTAAAATATTTAAAATAAAGATTAAGACATAGGATCATCGGTTGGTAGTTGGATATACTCGTATGTATATGGCTATAAAGCCTTGCTGCTAGGCTATCAAAACCAGCAGCTTTGTTGTTTGTCTATGCTAAGCACAGAGGCTGTTGCGTACACGGGGGCCTATTGGTCCATTGTGATCCCCTATTAATAAAAGCAGAGATGCTCCAAAGCTTATGTCTTATGTAGACTTGGTTCATTTGCGAACCAGCCTGTTCGCATGAATTTTCTCATATTTGCCATTGAGACCTGCGTTAGATCGTCCAGTTCTCCTGACAGCTCCAACCTGTTTCCAAAGTAACGGAGGCGATTTGTTTGGAGGATCGTACAGTCGCAGAGCAGATGTTTAATGGTTTCAATCTCCTCGCAATCCTAACAGCTCCTACAGAAATCGGGTGCAAATGCACCCATTCTATTGGTCATTGTGCCAATGCCGCAGTGACCTGTTAGTACAGCTGTCAGAGTTCTGATATTCTTTTTACTCAGCGATAAAATATATCGGGTTTCCTTTTCATTAATTCTAGGCTATAAACTTCTAGAGATAACGCAGTCGTCCCTGAAGGATCAGGAGTTATTGATTTTCTCTTTCGTTATTAGGTCTATTTTTCTTTTAATACCACCAATCGGGACTTTTTTGAATGGCTACTACTGTTTTTATTTTATACTGACCCTTTCCTTGCCAGTTCATCTGCTATTTCATTTCCTTCTATACTACTATGTCCAGGAACCAAACAGAGCTTGACTTGGTTAGTGTTACAAATATTGTTCAGGATGTCTCGGCATTTTATTACTGTCTTGGTTTCACTGGCTAAAGTTTCAAAGAAATGTCGTTAAGCTTGGGAGGGGTAAAGTCCTCCAATTTCCGTTTCTTCGTAAACAGGACTAGTTCAGTTTTGGAAGGGTTAACCCCGAGACCATTTTGTGCTGCCCAAGAAGATAGTTCTTTAAGTGAAGATTCCATAATATCTTTGATGGTGGTAAGATATTTACCCGTTATGTATCAAAATTACTGTCGTCCGCATAAGCTACCATTTTAATGCCCTGATTCCTAAATGTTGTAAGAATTTTGTTAACAACAAGGACCCAGAGGAGAAGTGTGATTACTCCTCCTTGTGGAGTGCTTCTTGTAACTGATTTCTCTACATTACTATCCTCAAGTTGCGAGCTAATGATTCTGCCATTGAGCATGGTATAAATCCAGTCCACAATGGCAGTTTCAACTCCAATTTCTTCCAGGGCAGATTTAATGGACTCCGTTTTTACGTTGTTAAACGCTCCTTCGATGTCCAAAAATGCTGCCAGGGTATGTTCTTTGAGCTCGAGACTTTTCTCAATTTGTGAGATGACCTCGTGCAACGCAGTCTCCACTGACTTACCTTTAAGGTAAGCGTGTTGCTAGTTGCACAGATTGCTTGGATTGAGAAGGTCCCTAACATGTAAATTCATAATTCTCTCCAGTGTCTTGAGGAGGAACGAAGAGAGACTTATCGGTCTGTAATCTTTTGCAGTCGAGTGTGTCGGTTTTCCAGCTTTTGGAATAAATACTACTCTAACTTTTCTCCAGCTGATAGGGACGTATCTCCATTTAATACATTTTTTACATGGGGTGATTATCTTTAGTCCTCTTCTGATTTGCTCAGTCTGGCTTTGTTGAAAAGTTTTATAATCCCTGTTCTTCGTTTCTTGAAATCACGTTTCCACCATGGTGGGTTAGTGAGTTTAATGTTAGGAGATATGGGGCAGTGTTTTTCAAAGGCCGTTTTTATTTTACTAGTAAGGTTTTGAACAGCAGTGTCAATGATTGAGGTTGTTGAAAGCGTTTCTTCCTCTGGAGGTTCGATACGTTCCTTCAACCATTTTGTGTACTTTGTCCAATTTGTTCTAGTTGGGTTCCTAAAAGGCTTTATATCATTTAGTTCCATAAGGTAAGGAGTATCCTTAAGTGATACGAAAAGGATTTCTCAGGAGAGACTCTCCAATTAAATACACAGATTTTATCATTGTTACTCATAAGAGTGAGGTCTAGAATTTCTTCCCTGTCTTTATTACGAAATGTTGGGTGATTGCCCCTATTACATAGCATAAGATTAGAACAGAGAATAGCTTTCATATAGATAAGTCTACATTTTCTATACTGGGACTTGGGTATAACTTTTTCTTGTTTTCTTCTTGCGTATGCATTAGTCGCTCTAGATAATGATCAGTTAATTTAACTGTTGAAAAGGCTTGTTAAACACATCCAATTTCTATCATCTTTTCCTGGTATACTTATTCATCATCACATTAACATGGGTTGTTTCTCTGGGTTGGTAGAAAGTCTTCGGATATAGCTTTGATACTTGTTGGCGCCTATTGTAGTTGAATGGTCTGGAATGTTCATATTTCCCTCGTAATTTATGATGTGCTTTTTGGTTTCCAGTCGAGGTTTTGCTTGCTAGTGTCTTTCTAAAGAAACATAAACTTCTGATAAACAGGGCTTTCAAACCTGATAATAATATCCATATTATTAAACAACTCTTATATATATAACAAATAATATTCTCTTTAATTCAAATACTTCAATGATTGATCTTTTCTGGTAAGATAGTTTTCGTTTTACGGGTATTCTTGTACTTCGGATTCAATCTCTGAATTTGATTTCTGATGAACTGCGTTTCGGGATCTTAGTCTGATGGTTGATTTTACTGGGATTTACTCCTGATACTATGGTATCGGGAAAACTGGCTTCGGATAACACAGGTACTACGCCCCAGATGGCACTTCACAACAGCAGACTTAAAGCTCTGATACATCAGTACAACGGAGGGCTGAACAAAACAAGTCCTATTATGTAATATTTGCGACCAAACTGAATATGAACTGTAAGGATAAATGTAAATTTAGATTTGTTTATATTTTTCTATGACGTTATGTAAAGTTTGCTGGTGATCGGCTGGTGATGACTTTCAGGTTGAATTAATATTATTAATGATGATAGAAGTTTATAGGGTAGGAGAACTGACGGTTATCTTTGAATATTTACTACGAAAAGCAGAGATGTCAGCTATGGAAGTAATGAACGCTTCGTTACAACTTTAAGTAGGCTGTATCAACTCTGTACTTCGAATATTTGTTCGTTAGAACGTCGAGTTCTCAGTTTTGTAGTCCACGTTTGTCGCAAGAAATGTGCAAATGGTTAAACCATCCGTCTTGCTTCAAAACAGTTAATTGCTGTTAAAAATACTTCGAAAGTGTTTTTCAATATTTGTGTATTGGAATGACTTAATTCGTTTGAAAATAAATGTCAGTGGATATATTTTGCCCTGGTGATATGTTATCCACTATCAAAATAATCAACATGCTGACTGACTTAAAGCCCTTGATATAAATGTGTCAAGCTATCGAAAAATACTTTCTTCTTCTTATACTGAATAATTTAAACAAAACCTTTTAAGCCGTTTACAGAAAATGTTCCTGCTTTCCCTGAAAAAAAAATTGATATTCTTGTTTCATATGTTCCTTTCAGAACGTATATTTATTACGTTTATATTCATGAAAAGCAAGTACAATAGGTGGAAAAAAGTTTTTTTCTGCCAGAAAATCTACAAAAGAACAAAATTATAATCCATTTAGTGCTCCTCGTTTCCGGGTTTTGAATTTCCAAATATTTTTCTTCTATTTTACCAACCATAACTGCTTTCTTTCATTTAAATGCCCACTTATTCTAAGAACAAAAACCAATTCCATTTTCCATTCATCAGAAGGAAGAATCACATTCCGGCACTTCGTTGAAAAACTGAACTATTATTGCAATAGTATTACAACCGATTTCGAGACTCTTATGACGTGTTCCATTCACATTAAATGGCTCATTCTCGTGTGCAAAGCACATATTCTATTCTGATGCAGCTTAAGTGCTGAAATGAGATACGTTGTGGCTCGAATTTCATAAAATAAAAAAAGAGCAAAAAATAATAACTAAAGACTAGAAAAATGGCAACAGACAATGGAAAGCAATTAACGTATAACTCATGTGCTGTCTGTCTGAGCATTTTACATTCTCGAAAGTCTGCTGATGAATTATGCAAGAAATGCGACCCGTGACTTTCAAAGAAATGGTGATAAATTAAAGAAGAAGCTTACTCGTATTCCCAATGTAAAAGAACTACGAGTGTATCTGAGTATGACAACATGCCTTGCATGTCGAGATTTTCTTTTTTTTTTTATTTTCCAGTTGAGAGTGCAGTAAAAACACAGCTTTAAGACCATACCCCCTTTAACTAATCCAATTTTAAAAAATGTCTTTTTTTTTTAATGCTTCAATGTGGCCTAGTGGACAACAACACACAGACACTGATAGAGGTGTTGAGTAGTTTATCATAAAGAGAAAATCAATATCCAATCAATATAGCAAGCAATTTGTAGTAGTTCCTGGCTCCAAGTGGCTTTTGGCATTAAATTGGCAAAACTAATGAAATCTGCTGAAACGTCAATTGCATCACCGATATTATAGCAGGAAGGAGTAGGAGTTGAACATGAGTTGGGTTGGGATTATTTCAAATGCGATAAAATGTGGATTAGGTTAATTGCCAAGGCTAGGTCAAACCAGGAAGTAGAGCAAATGCCATTAGAGCATGGTTCGATGGTAATATTATAAGACAATTAGTTGGGAGGGATTTAAGGGATTTGATATCACTGAACATTGTGTGACCTAAGTCATTCTTGATTGTAGTTGAAAACAAAAACCAAATGGAGAAAGCAAAAACGAAATTTTGTTATTTTTGAAAAATGTGTGTAAATCTTTATTCTTCTGCACGCTATATCTGTCTTCTGCTTTTCAACTTCTTCTTAAGAACCTTACTATCGGGCTCAAAGTGAAGAAAAATTTTTATGTTTATTCAACGTTCACCAATCGAATGTTTACAGCAGAAAGGTCATAATTAGCTAGGAAAATTTCGACTTAAAAAAATTTTTTGATCTTCAAACTACAGCAAACGCATAGTGTGTCAGTATATCAAGTAAAACTTGCAAATATATATATATATATGTAAATGATATAAAATAAGTTTCGAATGAAAACGATTTTAATCAAAGCTTATCTTAGGACTGAAAAGATACACTTTTTCGTGAAATGAAAGATATGCACACTGATTTTTGTATACTTGGATTAGAGTGACCAACGACAGACAAATGAATGAACATTCGTCCACTTTGATTTTTTTTCACTTGATGAGAAAGCACTCTGAACAGCGCCAACTACAGAGGCATAGTTCTTCTGAACATCGCATACAAGATCCTCTCTGTGAAGGTCTGAAACCTTTCGTCAACAATTCAATAGGATTACGGCTTTAGACCAGGAAAGTTCACCATCAAACAAATATTCACATTAAGGAAGGTCTTGGAAAAAACTTCAATTTGGCACCAACAAACTTTTCATCGATTTCCAAGACGCGTATGATAGCATCTATAGGGACGAACTATATAGAGCAATATTTAGTTTTGGCATCCCTGACAAAGTTATCTAATTTGTGCAGGATGACGATGGAGAACGCAGGATGGTCCATCAAGATCGGCAAAGATTTGATGTAAAAAAAGATCTAAGGCAAAGCGATGCTCTGTTTTGTCCAACTTCTACAACGTCGTTCTTGAAAGAATAGTTTAAAACTCACGCGTCAATACTACACAGTCACAGTCTTTCAAAAGTGGGTTCAATTATTCGGATACGCCGAAGAGAATATATAACGGTCTGTATAGCGAAACCAACCTTGTCAAACGAATTAAATTTAAGCTTATGTTATAGAGACTTAAGATGAAATAATATATCCACCTCTGATTAAAAAACTGGCCAAAACGCGTGTTTGATATCATTAATTAGATGACACATCAGCTTTGTAGTTGGTGTCATAAACGGACACTGCCTTATAGGCAAGCACGGAACGAGGCTTGGCGTTTATTCAATTAATTTTTGCAGAAGCCGCAGGGACTAGTACATGCTCTGCTCTATCCCATATACCTATGTACGTAGGCTTCATATTAAATAAATTTTCTTTGAGGAATAAGGAACCTAGTTATATAATTGAATCGGTCATTTCAAAAACCTCTTAAGTCACATTTTTTTCCAAAATGCTTTTTTTGCTGAAAATGGTTCCTTAAAGGGAGATGCGTATTCTGGGTAAGAACCACGTAAGTCTGTACATTCCTTCCTCTTCAAATAATACCGTATGAAAGACGTTCATTGCATAAACAACGTAAGTCAGTGACTTAAGAGGTTTTTGCATGCACTACCAAAATGGCGGGAGTAGTTTGATATTTTAAATTTGCTTTGCTCTGATTGGTTCAACAATATTCAAATCTTCAATTTGATAACAACCGTCATTAATGTTAAATTTGCGTTTTTCATACAATTATTTTCTGCGAAAAGTAATTTTAGCTTTAAAAATGTTTTCAAGTGAAACAGAGAGTGATGGTGCGCCGAAAAAGAAGAGAACGTGTAATACCTTAATGAAATGTTATAACAAATTATAAATTGAAAAACAAGACATAAACTAATTTATCTAAGAGATTTGAAAAACCGAGGAACTGTTGATATCAAGTTGCAGAAGAGTAGAATCATATGTCGAAGTAGGATCATTGAGCTTGATATTTCTAAGGCATTTGATGGATTTTGGCATCAAGCTATTATATTAAAAAATTTGAGTTTGGTATCAATGAAGCCCTTATTCTTTGGATTAGAAATTTTCTAATGGATTGTTCAATACTTTTTTTTTTTGGAAGGTTTCAAATCGGATCTTCACAAAATAAATGCTGGGGACCCCAAGGTCTCCGTTTAGTCTCAGACTCTCTTTCTCATTTTTATGAATGATCTGATGATTTGCACTTCATTGTCTATCTTAACTTTTCATATTCATCCGTCACGTCTGTCAAATTCACGTCCATCTCATTCGAAATTTAAATAAAATGCACGACTGGATCGCACGAACTTGCTCTTATGTAAAAGTACTTTGGAATTTAAGATACATTTTATAAATATAAAACATAAATTTAAAATGAAATTGCCAACTGATTTCTAGAAAAATATGAATTTATGCAAACAAACTTTAAAAAATCGTTTTATTATTAAATAAATAAATTTTTTATATAAGAAATTTCTTTAAAATGTTTCAAGAAAAAAATGTGGGATGTGAATTTTAAGTATTTAATAATATTGATTTTAGTAAATAATTTCAAAAAATATTCGTTCATAGGTTTTGAAGATATTGATTTTTCAAAAAAAAAATTTTTTTCAAAAAAACCCAACAAATAATTTTTCGAATATTTTTATATACAATATTATTTTAAACTTAGGGGGACTTCTGCTGAAAATTTTTGGTTAAAATCGTTAGAGCCGTTAATGAGAAAGTCGAAAATCAAAAAAACGGTTCTATGACAGGTACCGTTAATAACATTTTGCCCCAAATTTTTGTTTTACCAAAACGTAGTCCATGTCCATAATATCACACCTAATTTTTTTTATCAAAATCGTTAGAGCCGTTTTCGAGATAAATAAGATTTTACATTACGGGTGTATGGGGGGTACCGTTAGTTTTAGAGCTAAAAAAAAAATTTCAATTTCCCCTCTAGGGAATCGCCGAAGACCCATAATTACCGAGTTTGAAGAAAATAGGTCCAGTGGCTTAGGCTCTAGATCGAGGTACAGACATACAGACAGACAGACAGACAGACAGACAGACGGAATTGCCGGACCCACTTTATTCGTCTTCGCTATCATCGTAATGTCAACTTTGATCAAAATCTCGAGTTCGATTTTTTTTCCAAATGCAAATACTTAAAATTCGCATTTATTTGGCTGGAGTTATAGCTATTTGACGGGTACCAAGCCGATCATCAGACTCCTTTATTAGTGGTACTTAGCCTTTATACTTTCAAGTTTAATCGATAATCGAAAAACTTTTTGGCCTTGACTGAGATTTGAACCCAGACCAAGCGTCTTCAGAAGCCAACGCCCTACACTTCATGCTACCGAAACCACATGATCAGGTCCATCCCACTTTAGGTTTTATTGTTTATCAATTGTCACCTGAGGACTAGCATTTGTATTAGTCACCCAAGTTTGTTGTTGTAAAAAATTATATGCAAACTGTTAGTGCTTACATATTTACACTTAAAATCTTCCTAAAGTGTTTTCTTACTTGTCCACTGCAAATGACAATTTTATTGACAGCTGAATCTATGTATATAATTAAATTATTAATACAACTTGATGAAATATGTTCGAGTGACATAGTGAGCAACATTTCACACTTAAAAATATCTCAATTAAACTCACATCGTTTTATAACCAACCGATTGCATTTGAGCGTAATTTCGGATATTGCTGAATACAGGTCTTCCTTCTTTAGCCACACTACACAAATGTAAAATACTTTAGTCGGCT
This sequence comes from Chrysotoxum bicinctum, assembly GCA_911387755.1. Lineage (NCBI taxonomy): Eukaryota > Metazoa > Arthropoda > Insecta > Diptera > Syrphidae > Chrysotoxum > Chrysotoxum bicinctum. The sequence continues at coordinate 219,040,444 of OU426988.1, read as the reverse complement.
TTTGTTATTCCTTTAACGAACATTAAAAACTAAAGTACATCGGTTCAATTTTTCCAAAAGCAGTTTTTGAACATTTAAGGTGTAATCATAGCCCTTCAAATATACTTAAAAATCCATTTTCTTATAAACTTTTCTCTTAGTGAGTCGTACTTTAATCAAAGACGGCAGTAAGTCTCACTGTAAATCGACTAAGTTTCCTACTTCCTGTCCTGTCGCTTTTTATAAACCTACAAAAATCCATCCTCAACCATAGCCCCACTTATAATAAAACTAATCTTAAAGTCGTGTGCCATATGAAAAATCACATTCACCATTCGTGTGCTTGTAAATATAAATAGGATCCGAAGATATTGGCAAAGAAACAACACACCAACACCTTTCTTATGTTCAGTGATCCATCATGATCAAAATCGTGCACGACTATATTATGCGATGTCATTTGTCTGAAGTAATTAATGTCGAAAATTAATTTATTACTTTTACGATCTCCTTGAACTCACAGTCACAGTTAGTTGTTAACATGGATTAAAACCACATCAGCGAAAATGTACATGGCGACCAAGTTAACTGCTATCGAAATCAAATACTTTGATGCACATGATTTGAGGTTTTGTGTCACTTCTTAATATCGGATTTCCACTGAACTATGACCGCAAGAGATTTCAATGAATAACGATGCAACTAAATCTTCTGTGGTTATTGTGAGAGTTAGGTAAATGGGGTCTGGTTCAAACCTCAGAGAATCAAAATTTTATATGAATTCGAGTTAGGTATACAAAAAGTAATGAAACGCAAGTGCTCGCATGGCCCTTGTGTTGTGGCTCAGAGTTGGAAGATATCAATTCATATTCATAAAATAGGCTGCGAATAAGAATTATAGAAGGGTTTTAATGTGGTTCTTAATGAAAGGCCGCGTTCAAGTTCAGTAAAATTAAAGATTATTGAAAAATTATTTATTTAAAATTTGAAATTATACATTGTTTAATTTTGAGATCGATTATTTTTAACTCTTCAAAAACTTTTTTTTCCATTTGAATTTAAAAGTTACTAGTAAACATTTATATATTATAGGTCTTGTCTTTTTGTTTAACCACGATTGTATACTATCCTGCAGTCAACTTCAACGTCATTTTGAAGAATTAACACCAGGCATCACGGTATGCGTCACGAGCAGTGTTTATATGCAAGGAATTTTCATTATCATCTCATGTTTTCATCAGATAAGGTGCAGTTAGAATTGGATTACAGTAGACATACGAGGGTTCATTTCCAGTAGTAAGGAGAGCTGATAAATTGTTCGTTCTTAAAATTAAGGGAAAAGACGTCACAGTTTTCATTGATCGCTTAAAACCGGCTTTTCTACTTTCAGACATTCCTTTCAGACATAGGTCTGATAATAATATTTCATCGCAAATTCGTAACTAAGTTACTGGGAAGAGAAGCGGTGCAGGATTCTACGACTTTCGACCAATAATTGGTCAGTGGTGTTAGCGCAGCGTGAATTTCGACGTCGATTTCCTAATTGTGTCAATTGTGTCGCTCCAACTGGGCAAACATTCCGGCACTTATCTATTCGATTCGAACAGACTGTTAGGATATAGAACATGCAGAGCGTGGCCGTGACTGGATTGGTCGTTCGGCCGAGAATATCGCGGCTATGGCTGCCGATATAGCTGAGAACGAAGAAACATCAATCAGACGACGGGCCACGCATTTGGACATCAGCAGACAGACCCTACAGCGAATTTTATTGAAAGACTTACACATGTTCCCGTACAAAATGCAAACGGTACATCAGATATATTTTTTGGCAAGAAAATGAAGGTTATTTTTTAATAAACTTTCTACAAGTTTAAGAATTGCCGATAACTTGCAAGTCGTCCTATAACTTTTAACATTGTTTTTTGACCCGATTTAAAAATTGGGATCAAACAAGAAGATTTCAATTCGTCCAAAAATACTCCGGGTAACAATAACATCTAAAGGGTGGTTAAATTTTAAGGGCCGATATTGATTTCGAATAAAACACAAATTATTTAGGAAATTATTGTCATTTCTTTTTATTATATGATAATATGTTATGGTTCAATTATGTATGGAACAAAATATCGGCCAAATGGCCGCCGCGACTTCGGCGGCCCACCTCCATCCGATGGTCCAAATGTTCGATGACGCTGAGGCATAATTGAGGTTCTATGCCGTTAATGTGCCGAATTATCTTATCTTTTAGCTCTTCAATTGTTGCTGGCTTATCGGCGTGCACCTTTTCTTTCAAATAACCCCAAAGAAAGAAGTCCAACGGTGTCAAATCACATGATCTTGGCGGCCAATTGACATCGCCACCACGTGAGATAACACGGCCATTGAATTTGTCGCGCAAAAGAGCCATTTTTTCGTAAGCTGTGTGCCAAGTGGCACCGTCCTGTTGAAACCACATATCGTCCACATCCATATCTTCCAATGCGGGCCATAAAAAGTTCGTTATCATCTCACGATAGCGAACACCATTCACAGTAACTGCCTGACCGACCTCATTTTGGAAAAAATACGGCCCGATGATACCGCCAGCCCATAAACCGCACCAAACAGTCACTCTTTGTGGGTGCATTTGTTTTTCGACAGTCACTCTTGTATAATCATTTGCCCAAATGCGGCAATACTGCTTATTGACGAATCCACTGAGGTGAAAATGTGCCTCATCACTGAAGATGATTTTCTTCGAAAATTGAGCATCCACTGTTGCCATTTCTTGCTACCATTCTGACCATTGACGATGCTTGAAATGGTCAAGAGGCTTAAGTTCTTGAGTCAATTGCATCTTGTAAGCGTGTTAATGCAAGTCTTTATGCATAATGTTCATCAACGACGATCGTGAGAGGTGCAATTGTTGGGCACGACGACGAGTTGAGGTGGACGGCTCTTCAGTCACGCTATCGCGAACAGCAGCAATATTTTCTGCAGTACGAGCTGTACGAGCATGCACTGGTGTTTTCACATCTCCTACAGACCCGGTTTGCTCAAATTTTTGCACGATTTTTCCGATTGTATGCACATTTGGACGATTAAATTGACCGAAAAAATCAAGAAGTGCACGATATGCATTTTGATTTGAACGCTCATTTTCATGATAAGCCTTGAAAATAACTTTAACCCGTTGCTCGATTGTGTATCTTTCCATGGTTCAAATTGAGTTAGTCTGAAATTGAGAAATGTCAAATAATATGCAGATAAAAACTTGACGTTTAGGTGTGGTTCACATTCAACATCGGCCCTTAAAATTTAACCACCCTTTATTTAAGATTAAAGCAAAAATACCATCAACACCAGGCTTGGCGTTTGGTTTAAGACCTAACAAATCTAATTGTATTGACCCTATATCAACCTTCGAAAATTTCCACAAGGGATGACAAGGTTTACATGCGAGTTAGATTACACAGATTCAATGAGACCGGCAAAAAGCTCAAGAGTTTTATTTACACAGTATTTCTTTAGAATTAAAAACACGCATCGAGAAATGATTGAAAGATTTTAAGTTCATGACCCTGATTCTGCAGAAGCTACTTGTTTTTTTTTTTTCTTAAAATTGTACTTTATTATAATACAGGGTGCGTTTTATTTCCAGGTCGATGTTTTTATTTAATAACTTTTGAACGAAATACATTTTTATAATTTATATTTTATTCATTGAATATATAGTCCTAAGCAATATGTATAATGTACATAATGTATGATGTCGGCCAAGTGGGCGTCTCTGACCATGGCGCAAGCACTTCTGTTGTAATTTTAGCAATTTCGTTTCAAATGTTTTCTTTTAGAGGTTGTGGTTGCTTTGTTGATGTACACCTTTTCTTTTAAGTACTCCCATAAGAAGAAATTGGTAGGCGGTCAAAACTATAATGCATACTCTGAGTGGACGACTTGATCGCCAGATTATTAACTCAAAAAAAGTCACGTTATTTTTTTCCTTGTATTCACAATTAAATAATTATAAATAAAATGTTCTAATAATTTCAACACACTGATTTTGCGTTAGATAATCCATATATGTATGTATATTGTTATCATATCCATCTTAAAAATTGTATTCACACAAAAATGGCAACCATCACATTAAATCGAATTGGAACATAAAACGCGCCCTGTACTTACATAATCTAAGAATTATGTGTACCTATCTCAAAGCAATAGAATTTTCAATCATAATCTTATTTCATTCCCAAATCTTTTTTATTTATTATTTCTTCCAACACAAATATTTAAATAATTAAACACAATATTTTGTTTTCTTTTTCAGTACGGATTACGGCAGCTGGACATTTCCCTTCTTTCTCAACTCTGGACACTCAATGATTCCATTCAAAATTTCAGAACAATGTTAGACGATGAAGAATGCTACTCACCATCACCTGAACATTCAGCATACCCTTCGCCGTACGACTCGGTGTCTTCCGATGTTGAAGAAGATCTTTCGCCCTCCATTCAAACGCAAATTCATCAATGTCCAGAGATGGATTTGTTGAGGCAAACTCCAAAACAGACATCCTCCTTGCATTCATCACACGCTAGTCTAACCACAGCACCCCCGCTTCAAAAAGAAACTCAAAATGCAATGCCAACTGCGATAACATCACAGCCAACATCTCGAATCTCAATACCTCCAACACCTACACCTAGAAGCCCTGTCAAATCATCACCACCAGTATCATTTCCCAGGCAAACTAATGCCAAATCCCTGCCTCCACCTCCAGCACCGCCAATTACAAAACCACCAGTGGAAAGGCTTTCATTAAGACCTTCACAATCCTTCCCAACAACCAACGGCAAAGCTGCCTGTCATTTGCAAATGCCAGTCCCAGTGCAAAGAATGCGTATTGCACCGCCTCCACCACCAGTCCAACGGCGAACTTTGGTATCGCCAGGGAGGCCATCTTGATGTTATCCTTCGGAATTCCTTGCATCTGTCAAATTGGCCATGTGCAAAGTTTTTCATGACACCAACGATGAAGTTGTTGAGTAAATTTTATAAATTAATGCGGATCCAGGAAATTCTATGGTTTTTGTGAAGACAAACGAAACAAAGGCAAATTATGCTTATAAGAAATTAATGTAAAAAAGAAAAGATTGTAGCTTTAAAACAAGTTGAAATATTAAAATAATAATTGAAACAATCATTAAAAATAATACAAAATTACTTGAAAAAATTAATTTGTTTGCAGCGCATGTTATATATTGTTATTAAACTTATGAATAAGCTTTTATGCAGCGAAAAATGAATTATTCTATAATTATAGAGCTGAATGCTTCTCAAGCTAAGCAATGAAATATAAACTTTTGCTCCAAATAAGCAATACGACTTTAATGCTTCTTTTATCAAGAGCGAAATTACTCAAAATCTGTTGATTTATTTTAAGACTTAAGAAAGCAATAAAATCTGCGAAATATAAGAAAAAATATTGTTTTTTGTTATCTGCAAGCCTAAAAACTATTGCCCTTATCGTAAGTATCAAACGAACCTTTTTTGAAATAAAATAAAATGCACGAACTTGCTCTTATGTAAGAGAAATTCGGAATTTAAAATACATTTTATAAATATAAATAATTGATTTATTGAGATGCAAATGTTCAAATGCATAAAAGCTCAAAAATCATTTTATTATTAAAGTAATTTTTTTATATAAGAAATTTCATTAAAATTTTTCAAGAATAATATTTGGGATGCCAATTTTAAGTGGAGGGCTCACAGCTGTACCGAACCAAGTCATTTTAAAAAAAATCCAAAACCAACTCCAAAATTTCAGCAAAATTGACCTCTACATATCGATACCTTCCCGTAAGAATGTATTAAGCGACATTTTTAAAATTGTTCAGGAAACGAAAAAAACGTCTCATTTAGTTATTTTTTTGTGTATTTTATTGGACGAAACAAATTTAAAAATATCGCTTAAGACATTCTTACGAGAAACAAATCTATTTCGTCCAATAAAATACACAAAAAAACAACTAAATGAGACGTTTTTTTCGTTTCCTGAACAATTTTAAAAATGTCGCTTAATACATTCTTACGGGAAGGTATCGATATTTAGAGCTATATAAAGGGTTTTCCAATAAGAGGTGTTATTTTGATATTCAAAGAAAAATGGCATTTTTGGAGATAAATGATCGGATGTTTATTTCATTATAAAGAGGAAGGTATGCCGTTAATAATGGAACACAACATCGGCCAAATGGCCGCCAAGACCACGCTTACAGGACCATATCCTTTTCATGAAATTTTCCATAACCAAATCGCAAAGTGGCTGCCCTATGTCCTCGATAGCCTCACGAATTTCATCTTTGAGGTCTTGAATCGACGCTGGGCTGTTGGCGTAGACCTTATCTTTCACGTGGCCCCAAAGGAAGAAGTCGCAAGGTGTTAAATCACAAGATCTCGGTGACCAATTGTGATCACCTCTTCGAGAGATAACACGGTCCCGTAAAAGATCGATGGTTTCATTGCTTGTGTGGCACGTAGCGCCGTCTTGTTGAAAGTAAACGTTGTCCAGATCAATACCATCCAATTCAGGCCATACAAAATCATTAATCATCTCTCGATAGCGCAATCCATTGACCGTAACTGTTGCTCCAGCCTCATTTCCGAAAAAGTAAGGTCCAATGACCCCGCGGGACCATAAACCGCACCAAACAGTCACGCGTTGAGGATGGAGAGGCTTTTCAACAATAACTCTTGGGTTTTCCGAGCCCCAGATGCGACAGTTTTGCTTGTTGACGTAGCCTCCGAGGTGGAAATGGGCCTCATCAGTCAAGATGATTTTTCGATGAAATTCCGGTTCATTTTCATGCATTTCAAGGACCCAATCAGCAAAGACACGACGTTGTTGATGATCAGCCGGCTTGAGTTCTTGTGTTAATGCCTAATTCCAAAGAACGACGAGGAATGGTCAAACCTGGGTTTTCTTCAACACTTTGGGCTACAACAGCAATATTCTCAGTTGTTCTTGAGCGACGTGCACGGGTTTTATTCTTCACATCACTAACTTGTCCCAACAGCTCGAATTTGTCCACCAATTTCTGTATTGCGGTCCGACAAGGTGCTTCACGACGACCCAAAAATGTTTTAGTTTTACGAACCGTCTCTGCCAAATTTTCACCATTTTTATAGTGAATTTTAATAATTTCAATGCGTTGTTGAAGCGTGTATCGTTCCATTTTTATTAATAGCGTAGTTTCTACTTGTCAAATGTCAAAAAATGACAGCTTCAAAAGTGACAGCTACCGAAATAGCGGACTATTCAAAATAACACCTCTTATTGGAAAACCCTTTATTTACAAATAATAAATAAAGGGTTTTCCAATAAGAGGTGTTATTTTGATATTCAAAGAAAAATGGCAATTCCATGTCCTCGATAGCCTCACGAATTTCATCTTTGAGGTCTTGAATCGACGCTGGGCTGTTGGCGTAGACCTTATCTTTCACGTGGCCCCAAAGGAAGAAGTCGCAAGGTGTTAAATCACAAGATCTCGGTGACCAATTGTGATCACCTCTTCGAGAGATAACACGGTCCCGTAAAAGATCGATGGTTTCATTGCTTGTGTGGCACGTAGCGCCGTCTTGTTGAAAGTAAACGTTGTCCAGATCAATACCATCCAATTCAGGCCATACAAAATCATTAATCATCTCTCGATAGCGCAATCCATTGACCGTAACTGTTGCTCCAGCCTCATTTCCGAAAAAGTAAGGTCCAATGACCCCGCGGGACCATAAACCGCACCAAACAGTCACGCGTTGAGGATGGAGAGGCTTTTCAACAATAACTCTTGGGTTTTCCGAGCCCCAGATGCGACAGTTTTGCTTGTTGACGTAGCCTCCGAGGTGGAAATGGGCCTCATCAGTCAAGATGATTTTTCGATGAAATTCCGGTTCATTTTCATGCATTTCAAGGACCCAATCAGCAAAGACACGACGTTGTTGATGATCAGCCGGCTTGAGTTCTTGTGTTAATGCCTAATTCCAAAGAACGACGAGGAATGGTCAAACCTGGGTTTTCTTCAACACTTTGGGCTACAACAGCAATATTCTCAGTTGTTCTTGAGCGACGTGCACGGGTTTTATTCTTCACATCACTAACTTGTCCCAACAGCTCGAATTTGTCCACCAATTTCTGTATTGCGGTCCGACAAGGTGCTTCACGACGACCCAAAAATGTTTTAGTTTTACGAACCGTCTCTGCCAAATTTTCACCATTTTTATAGTGAATTTTAATAATTTCAATGCGTTGTTGAAGCGTGTATCGTTCCATTTTTATTAATAGCGTAGTTTCTACTTGTCAAATGTCAAAAAATGACAGCTTCAAAAGTGACAGCTACCGAAATAGCGGACTATTAAAAATAACACCTCTTATTGGAAAACCCTTTATTTACAAATAATAAATAAAGGGTTTTCCAATAAGAGGTGTTATTTTGATATTCAAAGAAAAATGGCAATTCCATGTCCTCGATAGCCTCACGAATTTCATCTTTGAGGTCTTGAATCGACGCTGGGCTGTTGGCGTAGACCTTATCTTTCACGTGGCCCCAAAGGAAGAAGTCGCAAGGTGTTAAATCACAAGATCTCGGTGGCCAATTGTGATCACCTCTTCGAGAGATAACACGGTCCCGTAAAAGATCGATGGTTTCATTGCTTGTGTGGCACGTAGCGCCGTCTTGTTGAAAGTAAACGTTGTCCAGATCAATACCATCCAATTCAGGCCATACAAAATCATTAATCATCTCTCGATAGCGCAATCCATTGACCGTAACTGTTGCTCCAGCCTCATTTCCGAAAAAGTAAGGTCCAATGACCCCGCGGGACCATAAACCGCACCAAACAGTCACGCGTTGAGGATGGAGAGGCTTTTCAACAATAACTCTTGGGTTTTCCGAGCCCCAGATGCGACAGTTTTGCTTGTTGACGTAGCCTCCGAGGTGGAAATGGGCCTCATCAGTCAAGATGATTTTTCGATGAAATTCCGGTTCATTTTCATGCATTTCAAGGACCCAATCAGCAAAGACACGACGTTGTTGATGATCAGCCGGCTTGAGTTCTTGTGTTAATGTCTAATTCCAAAGAACGACGAGGAATGGTCAAACCTGGGTTTTCTTCAACACTTTGGGCTACAACAGCAATATTCTCAGTTGTTCTTGAGCGATGTGCACGGGTTTTATTCTTCACATCACTAACTTGTCCCAACAGCTCGAATTTGTCCACCAATTTCTGTATTGCGGTCCGACAAGGTGCTTCACGACGACCCAAAAATGTTTTAGTTTTACGAACCGTCTCTGCCAAATTTTCACCATTTTTATAGTGAATTTTAATAATTTCAATGCGTTGTTGAAGCGTGTATCGTTCCATTTTTATTAATAGCGTAGTTTCTACTTGTCAAATGTCAAAAAATGACAGCTTCAAAAGTGACAGCTACCGAAATAGCGGGCTATTCAAAATAACACCTCTTATTGGAAAACCCTTTAGAACTATGTAGCTCTAAATGAACTATGTAGTTCATTACAGCTCTAAATAGATGTTAATTTTGCGGAAATACTGGCGTTAGTTTTATGTCGAAATACATCGATTGTTTCTTCCAACTTCAAAATGATAACTATAATTGATGATTTTGCTGAGCTGTAGTTGGTTTTTCGCATTTTATAAATTACTTCAGATATTGAGTAACTATACCCAAAATTAAAAAAAAAAATTTTTTGAATCGTTAACACGAAAAAACAGTATAGATGCGAAATCAGGTCGCATAAGTCGGCGCATCGTTTTCGAACGGAAAGAAAAATTACCATTCAATAATTCACATATGCGCAAAACGTATCTGTTCACTTAGATATAGGCATCATATAAATCATAGAAGGAATATTCAGGAATCGAGTACTTAATATTTTTAAAAGAAGGTGCAACAGACCTAATCAATTCACTAATTTCGTATAACAAATTAAATTCATTGTGAAGTGCAATTAACTTCTGTTTCTTCTAAAGTACACTAATTTCTCTTTTAATAACAGCTTCTTCATCAAATTTACGAAATGTTACGTGATGGTTCAGAATGTTCGGAATTTTCATTATCTTCAATCAATTTGTTCAGAAGGTTGTTTTTGTTATTGTTGAGATCCTTTTCTTATATATAAATCTCTAAGTTACAACGGGTCTTAATTATTCAATCAAAAACAAGTATTTATTATTTGTAAATATTTATGCACATAATGTGATACGACTTTGTTCCTCTGAACTCAGTATTATATCAGCCCAATTCTAAATATTCTCCGGGAAAATAACTCCCCGGGAAACGTGATCTCCCGGGAGTAGAATCCTCTTATTCCGAATTCCCCGGGAGAATATTTTTCCCTTCGAAAGCGGGAGTTAGAATTATGAAAGTTCGAAAGAGCTGTTTTGCAGTATTTGACACATAAAAATATAAAAACAAATAATCTATCAACGTGAATAGGTTCAGAGTCATTGTAATTAATAATAAATAAATACACCAGCAACAAAATGTTCAGCATTGCAATACGAATTCTGCATGAGAGGAATTTGAAAGAAGCAAAGATCCATAAGGGATTCCCCAAATCCTCTGGAGTTGCCTCAATGGTTGTATGTACACAAATAAATTATACTTTTGTTATCATACTTCATTAAACTATTTGTATTTTAAGTTTCAAAAATATTTTACAACAAATTAAAATTTACTATTTTTTGTTCTAAATAATTTTACTTTCTTCCATTCTGTAATTGTTTTGCTTAGAGGGCCACACGAATTCAATTCATTCTCAACTGTTTGCCAAAACAGTGAAATTTCTTCCTTAGGCCTTTTATGGAACCCACACGCAATGTCTCGATGAGTTTCCATCAAATTAAAAAGCATTTGCAATTGGCACTCTTGCTTGTTGTTTTTGACCTCAAAAATAATTTAGATTTTAAGTTATTTTAATTGCAAAAAGAAAAAACTTACATTTTTGCAACCAACTCTCCAGCAAATGTGTCGGGAACAAACTTGCACAAAATGAATTAGAATTTTCCTCTTTTTTACTTGCGACTTATAGGTACTATAAGGCAAATCATGCATTCGTAAAAAAAATCGAACTCGAGATTTTGATCAAAGTTGACATTACGATGATAGCGAACACTAAAAAAGTGGGTCTGGCAATTCTGTCTGTCTGTCTGTCTGTCTGTCTGTCTGTCGCTGCGACTACAGCCTAAACGGCTGGGCCGATTTTCTTTAAACTTGGTAGATATGGGTTTTGATTTTTTCCCACCACACGTTTTTTTCTTTTTTTTTTTAAGACCAAAAATAACGGTACCTGCCATACGAATTTTTTTCGAAATTTTATAAATATTTTTTTTTTCTCAAAAACTGCTAAACAGATTTAAAAACTAAAAACACAAAAAAAAATTCATTTAGTTAAAGCTAGGTAATGCTTGAAAATTTTTTTCCGAAAAATGGTTATTGAGGGTACCCCCCATGGAACCATGTTTTTTCGTTTTTGATTTTCTCAAAAACTGTACCACCGATTTTGATCATTTTTTTTTGCGAAGGCTCTTCAAAAATTTAAATGGAATTGTGTATTCAAATTTTCAAAAAAAAATTTTTGGATTTTTAAAAAAAACTTCAAATTTTTTTTTTCAAAACTCAATATTTCGAAACCCCCATGCTTGATTTTTTTTAAACTTGATAAATAAAAGTTTCTCAATATAATCTACAAGACGTGATAAAAAAAATTTCACTTTACTTTAAAATAAAGGTACCCACCATATGTTAAAAAATTTTAAAAAATGGTTTTCAAAAATCATATTTTTCTCGAAAACGGCACCTAGAATTTTGATAAAATTTTTTTTCTTTCAATTAATTTTTATGATCTTTAATTTATTAAACAAAAATTTGAAATTAAGATATTACAGCTTGTACCTACCATAGAACCATTTTTTTCGAATTTTGAATTTCTCATTATCCACTTAACGGTTCTTAATGAAATTTTTTATAGAGAAGCTTCTAAAAAGTCTAAAACACATTGCATTTTAAAACTTTAAAATAAATATTTTTTGAATTTTTGAAAAAAAAAATCAATTTTTTTTCTTTTTTTGAAAATTCGATATCTCAGAAACGGCTCAATATTTTTTTTTTAATTTAATTTTTATTCGAACAATAATAAAAACTTTAAATTGGCGTACCAAAATTTTTTCTGAAAAATCTTTTAAAAATTTTGTTAATATGTAAAAGCTTTTTTTAAGAAACCACTTAAACGACTTATAATTTTTGTTTTTGCATAAATTCATATTTGCATAGCATTCTGTTTTCGTCTCTTACTATTAAAAGAATTTAAAAAAATAATTTGATCCTTATGAACAGTTTTCTCTAACAACATTCGTTTTTAAAATTCCTAGTCTATTACATAGGAGCAAGTTCGTGCGACCTAGTCGTGCATTTTATTGACATTTAGAATGCATACTTTTTTCCCGCAATATTTTTTCCCATATTCGAACTTTATTTGGAATAGGAGGAAAGGGAAAAAGGAAAAAAATTCACGCAATTTTTTGTTTAGAATAAGGGAGTAGGGAAAAGAGAAAAAATTCCCCGGGAACTGTCATTCAGAATTGGGCTGAATAATAATTTTTAGAATATCAAAAACAACATAGTTTAAAAAGTATACCTAGAATTCGCTGCCCCGGCGAACTTCGTTCCGCATAACAGTCAATGAATTTCGTGTTACAGATTATCTGAACTTAATTTATGATTTTATGAAAGTAATACAATGAATATACAAAATAAATATAAAGTTCACTACTTTATTAAGATAATAACACAGAAAGAAATAAAAAAGTACAAAGTATATCAATCGCGTGTCAGCAAGACATGATAGAATTAAACTATGCACATATTGTGCAGCATGGGATGCACTCAGTTTAATTCTCTTCATTGAAGCACCTTATGATAAACGACAGTTTTTGTTTTTTTATAAGCCGCAAAAACAGATAAGGTGGATGATTTTCCGACACGTGAACATGCAACGTACAACTGACCGTAAGAAAAATATGGATTTTCTCAGTTAAGACCACAAACAGTCAAGGATTGGCTTTGTGATTTATTAATCGTCATGGCGAAGGCAAGACGAATCGGGAACTGAATTTAAACTCATCATGGGATCATTGGAATCCTCGGAATTAGAAGCAACTCATCTTCAGTATCGTCGCGTGAATCACATTGCTATCAGTTTTCGTATCAACAAATGCGTTCCATTGCATAGTTTTGATTGCTTTAGATTTCGAAGCATGATGACTAGCGAGCCCGCCTTCAGTTGTAAATTGTGCGGTGGTCAACCAGGCACATCCTAGGAGTTTAAAAATTCAGTTGGATAATTAGTGACATCATCTTCGTTCGTTACACAGTCAATAGATTTGAATGAATGCAGAGTACCAACGATTTGATCCTGAATTATTAAGTTTAAAACATTTCACATCTTTATTCTTAGCCGACAAAATTGCCCGCTCGCTTATCCATTTGATATTTTTAAAGTAAGCAATGATGTTCGGGAATACTTTGCTGATGAGGCGAAATTGCAAAAATTTGGAGGAAATGTAATCAATCCGCTCGCTCGATTGCCGACAGGAACACAGGCCATTACCGAAAGCCAGCAATTGCTCAGAAAAATTTTCAGCAGATAGATCATTCAACATGAAATCGTTCCCTTATACTTTTGTTGTAATAGTTCTACCGTTATCTTCGGGTGACCGACGTGACGCCTGTACAGTGGATACATACAAATCGTTGCCAGTGATGGTCTCCGCTGCAATTTTAGAGGATAACGTTTGGAGCATTTGCCGTCGATTATGCACGGTGATTTGCGGTTGATGGTGCCACATGATCCTTGAATAATATTCTTAATAACAACATCATGTTCGCCTGGATTTGTTTCGGGATCAGGAATCTCGTCACATATGATATCATCTATTTGATCTGGGGCCAAATTACCGCATCAGTTATCGAGTAATACGTGACTGAATTATGTGAGTTTGGCATTACCGCTTACGTTATCGAGCAAACTCACTCACTCGTCACCAGTGGCGGCTGGTGGGTTGTTGAACAGGTGGTGCACTTTACTTGCTCACTAAGTATAGGTATTAAGATTAGAAATCGCAAAAAAAACAACAATTTACATGTATGTATATGTCGATTTTTTATTATTTTGTATAATTGCTCGAAGAATTTCAACCATGTATAAAACTGACACGTTTATTACATTTAGCAAGGAATCATGTTTTTTATTTTTTCACTTAAATGCGTCAAATCGTGGATTCAGATAACTTTATTTTAAAAAGATTTATTACTGTCTTTAATATACCTAATCACTGTTAATTTTATCCCACACCACACACTGTACGTACACAGTACAGAATCGAACCAAAACCAAAATAAAAAACAATTACTAACCTAACTCCCACAAACCTACACTATTTAACCAGTCACGGATAGAGCGAAACAACATTACATATTCGCAGGCGCAGCGCATTCTAGTCAAACATCGGTTGCTGTTGCTGTAGTTAATCTTCGGTTCTCGTGCGCTGCACGAGAGCAGGCTAATTTCTCGATACACTTCAATGAAATATCTTTTGTCTCACGCGTCAGGGATACTTGCTTGAAACTCATACAAGTTATATTAGCAGTCCTCGTGCGCTAGCCGAAGCGCACGAGAATTTTTACTTGCAGGGAAAGTAAGTCATAATAGTAAAGCAAAGCGCTTACATTGTTTCGTCATAATTGGAAATATCTGTTTGTGTTCTTGTATGTTTAAAAAATAAATATTAATATGGGAATCTAAAAATAAAGATGCAGTAATATTTTGTAATTTTTTAATCTTTTGAATTGGTGGTTCAGCGCACGAGCGCACTTAAGGTACAGCCGCCACTGCTCGTCACTGAAGCGGTAATTCGGCCCCTGGTCGAATTCTTTCGACAAACCAAATAAAAATGTGTGCATGCGGCAAAAATCTGAGTTCAAATAAAAAAAGGTTCCATGAGGTATGCAATGTTTGTAATTTGAAATAAATATAAAATGTGCCCCCATATTACATCCGTTTCCGTTGTTATTCATTATTTTCCTAGAACTATGCAATGAAAACATAAATCCTTAACGGAGTTTTTGAACTTCATAAATATTAGATAAGTTTTTAATAGTTGATTTTTTGTATTCTTCATTCCTGTAGTCTGCTTAGAAGATGATGTCCCATACAATATACATAAATTTTTAAATAACTAAAAAGTTTATTTTTGATTAAATGAACATGTAACTCGAACATACTTTTGTTGTCTGTAGTTTAAATTAAATTGTAGAGTAATATTTATGTATGTACATATTAGTGTATTTCGTGGGGAAATGATAGTAAATCAATCAATAGAAATCGAATCTAATAGATCAATCGTTCATCGATGTTGTTTCTTAAATCTCTACAAGTTTGAATATTGTTCAGTTGTAAATTTGAAGGTGTATACACTCATACCAACATATTATCAACATATATAAGGAGACAAAATTGAAGCCTGATGACAAATCTGTATGGTACCTCTACCTGGCAGTGATGAGAATTTACTTCATTGAATTTTATTATTTATTCGTTCGTAGTTAGCGACGACGCACAGTTGGGGCCATTTGTATTGGAGAGTGGAAAAAAGTCCATAAGAATCGTAGCAGCATAACCGATTTGGACGAAATTTTCAGAAATGAAAGAAATTTTCGAAAGAAAGCACCACAATTAATTTCCACACACTGTCACGACCTCTAACAAACAAAATCATCAAAATTGATAAAAATAAAGTTTTTGTTCCAAGTAAAAGTAAAAAATGTTGCATTTTTGAAGGAAGTTGGCAATTAAAAGTTAGTATACAAACATATTTCCACCCACTGACACGCCCACACAAAAGTTTATCTTAATTCCAAAGTTGGTGAATACAATTTTGAGTGATTCGAAAAATATATTTTCGCAGAAAAAATCAAATAAAATGCTTGGTGTATGGAATCATTAGCTGTGTTTTATTTTCCCCCAGATCTGATCCAGATTGGATCTTCATTCAAAATTACGTGTACTCGTATAACAAAAACAACACAAGGCCCAGTTTTGTTTGTATTTGTTGCTTTATATGTTATTTTGAAAACAGAATCCAATCCCGATCAGATCTGGGGGAAAATAAAATACAGCTATTATGTATTTGTCGGATCAGACGTTCAGTGTTTTTATGAGATGGATAATGGGCAGAGCGCTGTTAGGCTAGTCGAGCACTGCAACTGTGATCGAAATCAAATAGTTTAATCACAAGTTGAAAGAGAACCGCACACTGGCAACTCTTTACTCACGGTCACACTCTTTTCTCTCTTGCTCTTATAGAAAACAGCTCAACTGTTACGAAGGCAATCGTTTAGTTTGTGTCAAAATACAAACTTTTTAGTTGCTCGAATCGAGTTGCTCTAAGTGCGCGGTGTCCCATATAAGCCCATATATTTCATTTTAGCAACTAAACAGTTGCGAAACTAATAATTAAATGTGCCCGTCTGGTCTTATTCTTATTTTCGGAAAAAAATTATGAAAATTCGGTTTTCCAAGTTTGTTATAGAAAAAGTGAGTGTATCCAAAGAAGTAACTTTTTATGTGGTGGTAAATCATAAAAATAATGCAACCATTAAAAGCTGACAAGTATAATTTTACAAACGCATCGTCAAACATTCATGAATGCATCAAACCAGAAACACTCCTTATGTTAAGTGTTCACTACTGAAACTATCATCAAATAATGCACAAACTTCAAACAAAGCAGAATCAAAAAACAACGCACAAAATGTTGAAGATATTTTTTGCAATTTCGTATAAGAAGTTTTTGAAAGAACGAATTTATTGCACAATAGTATCATATGTGTATAAAAAAAGTTAAATTTATATTAATATTGAGGCAAAATTTTAAACAACCTATTATTAAGGGCTTAGCAATTTACTAGTTAGCAATTTGTTAAACTTTTAGTAATTTACTAACTCTCAAAAATATGCCTTTCATTAAAAATGGGGCAATTGAACATGTCCAAATAATGACAGTTCGTGAAAAAATACAAAGCAAACAAAACTAAATCTGAGGAAGGGACCTAATAATTTGATTTGTCAGAAGTTAAAATGACAACCACAATTTATTCCTCCCAAAGAAGTGTAATGAAACTAGTACTTGTAGTTCTGGTGAAATTGGAGTCCCAAGGCATGAAATTCGTTCTTGAATTTGCAGGTTTTCAACAAAGAACTGAACTGTTGTCAAACTTATTTCTGGAGTAAAATTCTCCATCATCCAGCTCTGCAAAAGGATTTGCTGGGGACTTAAAACATAGCACTTTTCTGCACAAAGTTGAGTCTTCAAACAAATCGAAATCTTCGTCTTGCAAAAACATTTTATATTATTTACTAAAATTGGCTTTAACATAAATATTAATCCGTTTAAAATTTTGCGCCATTAATTTTAAGTCGTAAAGAAATGTATGTATATAAGTTCGCCCACTTTCTACTGAATTCTTACTGATGTGACATTTTACTCTGTTTTATTTTTTTTAATAAAACATGTCGCTAATTTATTCAATATTTTTATGATATATTGCTAGCTGTAAGTAATTATTGTTAATTTTTCTTAATTATTGAATAAAGATTAAATAAATACAAATGCAATATATTTATATTCACAGAAGTGAAAAAAAAAATTTTCTTGTAAGATTTCGTAACATTAGGTCGGCTCACTGTGCGGATTTGCAGGTATTTGCAGCAAAATTTTGTTTAAATGTAAACTTTGGCATGTCTACATCGAGAAAAGATTTATCTCAAAACGTAGGAAAGTTGAGCAATTTTTTAAATGATTACAAATTTCAATTAAAGCAGACTGAGTCTTATTTTGTGCTACCGTAATTCACGCAAAGTTTTTTTTTGCTGTTTTTTAGGTGTTAAGACTTAAGTACCCAGATTTTCTAGCTTATTAACTATGAGAAACATGAATCAGCTAATCGAAATCAGCACTTTCGGAAAATCGAGTTTATATTCCGCCTTGGCCCCACTGTGCGATGTAGGTACATAGTATCTTATTTCTATTACATTTATTTTATGATGGATGTGTTTTATTTAAAACGCATAATTTTATTAGTTTGATAGTTTGAAGAACTTGATGGTAAGATAGTTGAGATTTATATTTATGTATTTATGTATATGCGTCATGGTTAAATGAACTGCAACGCAGGTGGTTTGGAATCGATTTTCAGCAGCTATCACCTTAAACTAAACCTTTATCGCAGGGGTATTGTATGTATACATTCCTGCTTGCAATACGCACACATGTAAAGTTGAGAGTTTTAAGTCAATAGCCCCTCATTCTCTACGAGCTATCGCGCCGCGAAATGTTGTCATCCATATATTCAAAATATATGTATTAAATCATGAATGTATTATGAAAGATGAAAATGTTGTTGAATTTTGTTCCATGTCCATTACAAAATATTCTGAAAACGAAAGTTGTTAAATACTTATTTCTGAATAAAAAAATTCTTTAAATAATTGATTGAATATAATTATAATAATCTCGACTCCGATTGGTCTTTTTGTACTATTGTATACATACATAAATACAAGGTCATAATTTTAATCTCAAAATCTGTATTGACATTATGTAAATCAGTTCTATTTATATGTTTTCAAAACGTGTTCTAAAGTTGGATTCAACTTTATTTTATCATACTAGCAGATAATACCCGGCGTTGCCCGGGTCATTTTTGGTAAAACTGCAATCTGCAATACTCAATCTGAATAATAAAATTAAACAAAACTTTCCAAATGTAAGTTATGAAATAACTTTGTTTTGTTTAAACTTCTTTTCATTTTATATTTTTATATGCAAGTACCTACACATAGCATTCATATTTTATTTTTAAGTTAAATTTTGTTCATTAATTTTTGAAAGGTATGCTTAATGCTAATCTCCTTTTTCCACGTATTGTGTTTCCTCGTCCTTTCTTTAATATAGTACTTTCAAAAAAATATCATCGTTGACCTTTTTGTGTAAGTAGGTAAGAGATAATCTTATTAAACGTGGTAGATTGAGCTGAAGGGAATAAAAAGCCAATGTGGCCACGCATTTATAAAGAATAAACAAAGATTTGCTATACTCTTACTGATCACACAAACATTTGCATTAAATACTTCCTAAAAAACAACTAAAAAAGGCATTTTTTAAGTATTTACTTCGGTATAAATTACAAAATTAATTACGAATTATGAATTCCTAGTGGAAAAACACAACTACTGGAACTTCACACTTACCCTTGAAATGGAATGAACACACCTATTCCCCATTTACTACAATTAAGAAGAAAATTTTAATTCACATATAATTAAAGATGTGAATCGTTTTGAAGTTCCTTTTATTCGCCATTATTTCTCATCATTTAAGGACCGATTTAGATAAGAATTGAATTGAATCGAACGATTGGCTTAGGGTTTAATTGAAACTAAATGAAAAAAGAATCTCTTTATAACAACAAAAATAGCAAAAAACAAACAAAATATATTAAAACGCGAGTACTGTGTCTATCCATCAAAACGAAGGGTAATTCAAGTTGACTTCAAAACTGTATAGGCGATTTATACTATGAAATTTTTAAGTCCTTTCTGTTTTGGGTTACCTTGCAACTGAACAAAAAATTTATTTTGACTTACGTGTTAATAGTTTATCAAAGGGCACGGTAGTGCCCAGCCATGTTCTGGCACTACACCCTTTTTACAGAAACAAACTCAGGCGATTTTTGACCCCTCCCTACCTTCACTACCAATGAAGTCAGAAACTTAAAATTCCGAATATTTGCTAAGCTAGTCAGGCACAGGCGTCTCACTAAATTTTAATTTTCTAGCATAAGCAGTTCCTGAGATAAAAGGCCTCAAAAATCACAATAACTGTAACTGACTGACTGACAGATCATCAAAATTATGGATCACTTCCCGACATCGTAGAATCTTGTAATTTTACACAATGGTAGGTCTTGTCATGCAAGCAGAGAAAAAAATCGATTTGAGGTTTTCCATTCAGGGGGCGTGGTATCCACCCACTTTCTCTGAATTGGTGTTGGTTGAATAGAGCACTTCCGACCGCTGTAAAAAGATGAAATTTGGTAAAGTGGCAGGGCTTAAATTGCATACAATGAAAAAAATATAAAATTTGAGGTTTTCCATTCAGGGGCGTGGTATCCGCCCACTTCCTCAGAACTGATGTAAATTATATGGCATACTTCCGATTGCAGTAGAACAATGAAATTTGGTAGAACGGTAGTGCTCAAATTGCATAGGGTAAACCAACTTATATATGTATATAACTTATGAGAATTAAGAAACGACAGTTTTTTTTTTTTAATTTTTAATTATAACGGGTGATTTTTTTGAGGTTAGGATTTTCATGCATTAGTATTTGACAGATCACGCGGGATTTCAGACATGGTGTCAAAGAGAAAGATGCTCAGTATGCTCTGACATTTCATGATGAATAGACTTACTAACGAGCAACGCTTGCAAATCATTGAATTTTATTACCAAAATCAGTGTTCGGTTCGAAATGTGTTTCGCGCTTTACGTCCGATTTATGGTCTACATAATCGACCAAGTGAGCAAACAATTAATGCGATTGTGACCAAGTTTCGCACTCAGTTTACTTTATTGGACATTAAACCAACCACACGAATGCGTACAGTGCGTACAGAAGAGAATATTGCGTCTGTTTCTGAGAGTGTTGCTGAAGACCGTGAAATGTCGATTCGTCGCCGTTCGCAGCAATTGGGTTTGTGTTATTCGACCACATGGAAGATTTTACGCAAAGATCTTGGTGTAAAACCGTATAAAATACAGCTCGTGCAAGAACTGAAGCCGAACGATCTGCCACAACGTCGAATTTTCAGTGAATGGGCCCTAGAAAAGTTGGCAGAAAATCCGCTTTTTTATCGACAAATTTTGTTCAGCGATGAGGCTCATTTCTGGTTGAATGGCTACGTAAATAAGCCAAATTGCCGCATTTGGAGTGAAGAGCAACCAGAAGCCGTTCAAGAACGGCCCATGCATCCCGAAAAATGCACTGTTTGGTGTGGTTTGTACGCTGGTGGAATCATTGGACCGTATTTTTTCAAAGATGCTGTTGGACGCAACGTTACGGTGAATGGCGATCGCTATCGTTCAATGCTAACAAACTTTTTGTTGCCAAAAATGGAAGAACTGAACTTGGTTGACATGTGGTTTCAACAAGATGGCGCTACATGCCACACAGCTCGCGATTCTATGGCCATTTTGAGGGAAAACTTCGGAGAACAATTCATCTCAAGGAATGGACCGGTAAGTTGGCCACCAAGATCATGCGATTTGACGCCGTTAGACTATTTTTTTGTGGGGCTACGTCAAGTTTAAAGTCTACACAAATAAGCCAGCAACTATTCCAGCTTTGGAAGACAACATTTCCGAAGAAATTCGGGCTATTCCGGCCGAAATGCTCGAAAAAGTTACCCAAAATTGGACTTTCCGAATGGACCACCTAAGACGCATCCGCGGTCAACATTTAAATGAAATTATCTTCAAAAAGTAAATGTCATGGACCAATCTAACGTTTCAAATAAAGAATCGATGAGATTTTGCAAATTTTATTCGTTTTTTTTTTTTTTTAAAGTTCTCAAGCTCTTAAAAAATCACCCGTTATTTTGGTTTAGTGAAAAACATTAAATTCCCTATTTTTTATTAAAATTAATAAATAATTAATAAAAAGTAAAACAATGTTCTTTTACCAATGATTGGCACCATTTTCCAATCATTGGCACTGAACAAACAAATTATTGCCACATTGATTTTTTTTAACTTTAAAAGTTTATTAAAACCAATAAAAACAAAATAAACAAACAGCATAACTCTATTATAAGATATTAATAAATAAAAAGTAATTTATTTTTATAATTATATTTAAGTCTTTTAAGTTACATTATGTTTACATTAAGGCCGAGATTAGATTAGATTTTTATTGATTGATAAAAAACTGTATTATGAAACTAAGGAAAATTGATACAAAATTATGAAAACCTGTAACCAATGATTGGCACAGTGCCAATCAAGCCAATGATTGTGCAGTTTACCCTATAAAGGACCAAAAATAAAAATAGAGGTTTTCCATTCAGGAGGCGTGGTATACGCCCACTTTCTGAGAAAATGTTTAATTTATATGGAGCACTTCCGATTGCTGTAGAATAATAGAATAGCATTCAACGCGGAAAGTAGAAAATCTAAGATTTTTGATTCGAAGTGTCTTTTTATTGTCATTTTGAAATTATACATGCATCTTGAAAATTCATGACTTTTCTTAGAACTAGAGTGCTTGATTTGGTACTCTATGTTATGTTAACATGAATAAAAAAAGAAAACATTTGCATACCTGAAAAAATTATGAGTTTACATAAAAAAAACTCTTAACTGTGATGTGAACTATAATCAAACCACTAATAATTAGGCTATTAATTGGTGGGCTACCTTCATTTAAAAAAAGGAGTTAAAATTGCAACAAGAACATCATCGCATCCTCAACAATAATTGTTTATTTTATGACTTTGAGCGGATGTAGGTACTAGTATTTATAATTATTATGTTATGTTTCAATATTATTCTACTTTAAATATTTGGTATTAAACCTTCATGAAGTATGAACTTGGCGTACTATTAGATCTCAGTACTTTTCACGACTGACTTGTTACACAAAGGTTTTTATATAGAAGAACTTGGCTCTTTTTTTAACATTTATGTTTTTGGTCTAATACTCTTACTCGGAAAATTACTGTGTGTTGCTCTTCATCGCCGGATGAAGACAACCAATATTTTATTCTAAGAAAAAGCAAATCATTAAAATATTATAATTAACATGCAAAGTCAAAATTTGTTTTTCTATTTGTATCTCCAAAAATTGGAAATTAAAATGTTACAAAACAAAAATGTCAGCTACTATATCCACATTGTGAACTACATCTGATGACATTTCAATGACACTTTTAAAATTTAATGATCAAAAATGGGAATTTAGTTTATGGGGGTGGTTGAAAGCTTTTTTTACTTACGATATAGGTACTATAGGGCAAGTTCTGCATTTGGAAAAAAAATCGAACTCGAGATTTTGATCAAAGTTGACATTACGATGATAGCGAAGACGAAAAAAGTAGGTCCGACAATTCCGTCTGTCTGTACGTATGTCTGTATGTCTGAACCTCGAACTACAGCCTAAACTACTGGATGTATTTTCTTCAAACTAGTTAAGGATCTTCGGTGATTCCCTAGAGGAGAAATTGAAATTTTTTTTTTAGCTCTAAAACTAACAGTACCCCCCATACACCCGTAATGCAAAATCTTATTTATCTCGAAAACGGCTCTAACGATTTTGATAAAAAAAAAAATAGGTGTGATATTATGAACATAAGCTACATTTTGGTCAAACAAAATTTTGGGGCAAAATGTTATTAGGGGTACCTGCCATAGACCCGTTTTTTTTTTTTTTATTTTCGAAATTCTCATTAACGGCTCTAAGGATTTTAACCCAAAATTTTCAGCAGGAGTCCCCTTAAGTTAAAAATAATATTGTATAGAAAAATATTCGAAAAAATATTTGTTGTGTTTTTTTGAAAACATTGTTTATTTTTAATCAATATCTTCAAAACCTATGAACGATTATTTTTTGAAATTATTTCCTAAAATCAATAATATTAAATACTTAAAATTCACATCCTATATTTTTTTCTTAAAAAAATTGAAAAAAAATTTCTTATATAAAAAATGTATTTAATAATAAAACGAAAAGTTTGTTTTGTTCATACTTTTCAAGAAATCATTTGAACATTATTATCTCATTAAATCCATGTTTTATATTTATAAAATCTATCTTAAATTCCAAAGTACTTTTACATAAGAGCAAGTTCGTGCGATTCAGTCGTGCATTTTATTAATTTAAATGCGCTTGCTGAAACCAAAACATCCCATTTTAAGGTTTAGAAGTATGTTACAAATTGAAAAGTCTTTCGTCAAATCGGCCATTAATTCGACACGATTTTAGATTTAGATTTATAAAAGTTGATTTATCGGTAGCCTGTTTTAGATTAAGAATTTTATTTTTCAATTTGTTTTATATACAATTTGATATAAAACTAATTTATTAGCCAACGTTCTACATTTGGCTTTACATAATGCTATTTGCTTAAAATATCATATTAATGTTTTCTTAATCTAATTAATGATTTTTTTAATATTCAGCCCTATCGAGGTATCTGTTCGGAGAAAATTTTTTTTCCGATTTGTTCGAAATCAGAGAATTTTCTACCGAGGTACCCTGTCCGATTGACATATCGGACAAACTTGCGATAAAATGTGAGGTTCATCAACGCATTGCGATGAAGTACATTCAGAAAAGAATTTTTGACAGTTGTGCGTTAAATTTCTTCGAAAATTCTCCGACAGAAAATAGTTGCGGATTATTTTAAGAAAAATGAAATGGAATGAATGCGATTGTATGCTTCATACCTTGAACGAAATTTAATCGGAACGGACTACCGTTTCGGAACTTCTTCCGAACGGTACCTTGATATGGAGATTCTATAATAAAAATGCACATGGACATGGATGCCTTCACTATTCTCATCTCCATTCCTCGAGTTTCATATAATTTTAAATCATTAAGATCTCTGTATTTCGGTCTATATTCAACGAATGTATTTTGTATCTTAAATACGTTTTTTTTTATGCAGACCTGGCATGAAGATGAATGCATGTAAGTCCACCAATATTTTTACATTGACAGCTGTTTCACGCTCATGATCTTGACAGAAAGTCAAAATCATACCTCCGTGGAACGGAATTTGTCCCTTACGCTTGAACAACGTTGGGAAATATTGAAAACTTATTTTTAAAGTGACTGCTGTGTAGTATACAAATAGTGCGTTTTTTTGAAAAGAAGTTTTGGCCGAAATGAAGCACCCACCGCGCTGATGGCGCACGACCAGCCACTTGAAAATAAAATAATAAAGCCATAATTCATGGAATAAATTTAATTTTGTTTATTTTATTGCATTTTTAAAAAGAAACTTGTATTTGGACCACCGCCACCGTTTATAAATATTATGTACTAACAACAAACAAAATTACTTCAAAATTCAATTTTTTCCGCGAATCCATACATTAACTTTAAAGTAACTTTATTAGAAAAATAAAAAATAAAAATAATATACTCGTACAAAAGAGATCTTAGCTAATTGGTGTTATTTTAATTTTTAGAAAATTCAAAAACTTCCAATCATGCCTCATGAATGTCAAAAATGCATTACATAGAGATAGGTTATGAGATCATTGATTGATCCGACGGATTAGTCTTTTGTGCGTATATGCCAACACCTATTTTTAACATTGCCATCAGCAAAATTGTGGAAATAATGCTAACTGTTAGTAATATCAGTATCGAAGTTGACCTCAAAAATAATAACAATTAATCATAAAAGCCTTTTTGTGGTAAACTCAAGTCTCAAGTCAAGTGGACATTAAGTTCCTCTATTATTGTATCTTGTATATGTACCTATATGAGTATCTACAGATATTTCTGAAGTGTCTTGAGAGTTTCTTCATAATATCTATAATTATATTTTGATTTGTGTTTTTATTTCTTCAGATTAGGTATGATTGGAGCTTAAGTTTTATTTTGTCAATTCACTTAGACTACAAGATGTGATATTTAAAGTCATCAATGAGGTAATAGTTGGCACAGCGGCCTCATTGGCCAGTGGAATCAACGTGTCGTGGTCGGTCTTAAATGTTCATGCAGGGAAGTGGTAAAGAAGCACTTCGGATCAACCCAAATGAATTTTTCAATTATCTACTCGTATATGTTATGCCTTGAAACCAAATAATTGATTTGTAGGCTTTATGCCAGATGGTTTTAGCAGCAACTTGTTTAATATAAAATATGTAATTTACAACATTAAAACTGAGAAATAGGTTAAAAATGTGGATATATTCACAATTACGCTAGTTTGCTTTAAAACTGTGTAGAATTCACTTTTTAATTTTCCCTAGATGGAAAAGTCGAATTATTGTTGAGATTCCATAGACTTCAGAAACGGCTTCACGAATATTTTGCACACAACATTCTACAATATGGCCAATACAATTTCGTTTCAGTATTTTGGCTTACAATTCAAAAAAAAAAAAAAGAAAAAGACTATTGCCATTTCATTTATAAAAATTGTCATTTTTTGTATCCATTCTCGTAATTGTTTGGATTAATCGATTCACATTAAAAATGTTGAAATATCTTTCAACTTCTTAATATTTATTAAACAAGTTATATTGTTTTTTTTTTAACAAAAAAATTAAAAGTCAATGTATGCAAATATGTAGATATCTATGTGCGTGCGAACCAGCCAAATATCTTTTCTAATTTTTCTTACCCTTTTAATTAATTAAAATCAAATTTGTTAATATAATTATGAACTTCACCTTTCCGCGTGTTGCCGCCTTTGGCTAATGATTGTAACTTCATTCATCTTAAACGTTTTCTTCAATGATATTCCATTCGTGTTACGTGTATTCAAATTCTCATTTAATTCTTTTTTTTTAGAATGGTCTTACTTTGTTAGAATGATTCAGCAATTCTTTTCAATTCTTAATACGTAAACAGCTAAATTTGTATCCCTAAAGTAGTTTTACAGTCAGCAAAAGAACCACAAATGATCACAGTATATTATTAGTTAACAAACTACAAACAATTTGAGTTCATTGATAAAATTAGCTTAATGGATAATGGTAAAGCTAGGTCCGCATTGTCTTAGGTAAAAACGGAAGTTTATTTTTAGAAAAAAAAAACCCGAAAAGTGTTTTTTTTTGAGAATATTTAAAATTGACATACAAGTATGTAGGTACGACAAGATAAGTTATAGAATACAAACAAAATGCATGACTTCGTAGCATTTAGTTTCTGTTATGACTCAAGGCTAGAAGAATTGACAAATTATTATTAGTTGCACAAGGCCGAGGGTCTATTTGCCCCAATTTATGCGGGAGTCGTAATTTTCTAAAGGCTTAACAAAAATGATCAAACGTTACTTATAATTTTAGCCTTTAAAAACCTTGGAGCAACAAGACGAAGGCCAAGGGTAGCAGGACATGTAGCACACCACAAGAAAAAAAATTACAAGGACAAGTAGCAAGCGAAAATTAAATGTTCATTATGAATTATTTTTTTAACCAATTCTCGTTCGTGTTACCTTCTGAGTTAATGGCATAACCCAGTTTATTGTTCATTAACATGCCAATTACTGAATCCGCCGTAGGGAGTTAGACTCAATTTTGACATATTTACAAGTGGGGTTTCTTTGAATCATCAGATGCTGCTGCTTCCAAAGTTCCTTAAATGGTGTTATTAACGACTGTAAAACCCAAAATTCTAGTATTACAAACTGTGATAAATTTGTAAATTTGAAGAAAAATCCCAAAACTTTGGTATTTATTGCGTTCGCGTTAGGAACTTCGAGAATACTTAGCTGTCGTGGTATTTCCAGGCTGAACAAAGTCGTTAATATAAAAATCTCCGAAATTAATGAAAACGGGCTTGTTCTTTCTTGAAACTTGCAAGGACTAAAAACTTCATTAATTTTAAGAGGAAAAGAAGATAGCTACAGAGAGAGACGGTACTATGTACCATTACAATTTGTATACAGTTTTCCATTTTTTGAGCGCAAAAGTAACCACTTAAGTTGGAAACACAAGATTTAAGCAGCTGTATCGTTAAAAATGAAAAAAAAAATATCTGACTGACATAAACTTTAATATTATTACAGACGAAATTGTGAAATTTTTATCTAACCTTGACGAAAGTTATATACCAAACCCTTTTACTATTTGGAAAATCTGTTCTAATCATTTAGTTTTGTCCGTTCTTAACTTTTCAATTTCTTGATTCGACCGCAGCTGAAAAGCTAAATCCTTGTGAGGATTGAATTCTAATTGTTTATGAAACACTCATTTTCAGACTTGTAACTGAGTTACCTATAGGTTTTTGGTTGAGCGTATTGCTTTGAACGTCTATCGAATTTTAATAAGTATTAAGTATTGCAAACTATTATCATTAATCTGGCAACATCGCAATTATATATTTTTATTATTAATGATCATTAACAATAATATGTAACCTACTCTCTAGTTTATAAGAATATGAAATAAATTTAGTCTTGTATTACCAATTGAACTGCACTCGTCTTTTTCTGTTCTTACAATACACAACATAATTGGCGACGAGATAAAATAAAAAAATCAAGTTTTGATTTCTCATAAAAAAAAATCAAGTTTTGATTTCTTTTAAATAAAAAAAAAAAATTTTAGTTAATTTTAAATCGATTAAATATCTTAAAACAAAACAAATAAATATGAGCACTGAACCGAAAATAACTCCAAATATAATGACCACCGTATACCAAACCGCAAATTTGCCGGAATTTTCTCCATCAAGTGAAACGTGGTTTGTATGGAAAGAGAAATTGGATCTTCACTTTTGTGAAATAAATTGTGAACTTGAAAATACAAAAAAAGCTATTTTGTTAAAATCAATCGGTGCCGTTCCATACAATTTACTGCATAGTTTGTGTTCACCTGATTCACCAGTTTCCAAGACATTTAAAGAATTGTGTGACATTTTGGAAACCCACTACACACCTCCAACTATTATATACCGTGAACGTCGTAATTTCCATAATGCTAAAAATGGAGGGGAATCTGTATCCGAATGGTTTGCTAAAGTAAAAAAATTAGCAATTAATTGCAAGTTTGGACATCACTTAGATGCATTTATTTTGGACAAATTTATAATGGGTCTACCAGATAAAATTTTCGACAAAATTTGTGAGGAGGATGAAACACTCACAGTACAGACAGCCCTAAAAAAAGCATTAATAGCAGAAACAAAATTTTCAACAAAAGAAGAAACAATTAAAGAATGCAGCGTTAATATGATAAAAAAATATAGTAAAAACAACAGTAAATTCAGAAAAAGTTATAACAGTAACAACAGTAACAACAGTAACAACAGTAACAACAGTAACCACAGTAACAACAGTAATCATAGCGGTCGAAAATCGTCATGCCAGCATTGCGGATGGCGAAATCATAGTTCCAGCACATGTAAATTCAAGAACAGCACATGCAATTATTGTAAAAAGATAGGACATTTGGCATCTATTTGTCGACTTAAATTAAAGGAAAGTGTAAATTATATATCTGATTCAGATAATATTGTAGTTAATGATGACAATGTAATTAAAGATCAACTTGAATATTCTGTTTTTAGTCTCTCCGCAGGTAATTCGTCTGACGTGTACTCGCTTTCGGTGGAATTGAATGGGACTTCTATGAACATGGTTTGTGATACGGGTGCTCCGTGTACATTGATATCAGCTTCAGTATACAGAAGTTTGCAAAACAAAAATAAGCTTAAATGCTGCAGCATACCGTATGTTAACTATAATGGTGATCGAATTAAATTGCTTGGTGAGTTTGACGCTACAATTAAGTACAGAGGTATCAATAAAAAGATAACAGTCGTGGTTTCTGATACCAATAATCCACCTTTGTTAGGACGCTCATTTTTAAGAAAATTCAATTTTGAATTAACACAAGTAAATGTAGTTAATGTTGATGAAAAATATTCAATTATTATTGAACAATTAAAAGACGAATTTAAAAGTGTTTTTGATGGAAATCTGGGTTCATACATTGGACCGAAGATTTCACTACCAATAAGTAATGATGCAAAACCTATTTTTTTTAAACCACGTTCTATTCCATTTGCGTGGAAAGATAAAATTGAGAGCCAATTAAAAGACCTAATTAAAAAAGGGGTATTAGAGCCAGTAGATAGTGCTGATTGGGGAACACCACTAGTTCCTATACTTAAACCGAACGGTGAGTTACGAATTTGTGGAGATTACAAGGTGACGTTAAATAAATACTTAGTCGATATAAAGTATCCATTGCCACGAATCGATGAAATATTTGCATCCTTAGAAGGCGGTAAGCTTTTTACGAAACTCGATTTATCAAACGCGTATAATCAGCTCATTTTAAATGACGAATCACAACTTTTGTGTACGTGGAGTACTCACATTGGTACTTTAAAAATGAAACGTTTACCTTTCGGTGTTAAGCCAGCTGCTGCAATCTTTCAAAAAACAATAGAAAATCTCTTATGTAATATTCCATTCGTCGTTGTTTATCAAGATGACATTACTGTCACAGGTAAAACTTTTCAAGATCATGTTCAAACATTAAGATTAGTTTTAAATAAACTTCAAAATGCGGGATTGAAATTAAACAAAAACAAATGTGCCTTCTTTCAATCAAAAATTCAGTTCCTTGGATTTTCAATTGATCAATTCGGATTATCGAAGACCAATGAAAGAATTTCAAATATTTTGAGAGCACCTATTCCTACCAACGTTTCTGAAGTAAGAGCATTCATTGGTATAATTAACCATTATTCGAAATTTATAGATAAATTTGCTGATAAAATGATTCCTTTATACCATTTATTAAAAAAGGGAGTATCATTTAAATGGTCTAAAGATTGTCAGGACACTTATGAGTTAATGAAAAAAGAGGTTACTTCTGACAAAGTTTTGGTGCATTTTAATTCAAAATTACCTATTATTTTAACGACCGATGCTTCTAATAATGCAGTTGCTGGTGTGCTTTCACATAAATATCCGGATAACTCTGTAAAACCTATTGCTTTTATTTCTAGGTCTCTTTCAAAAAGCGAAAAAAATTACAGTACGCTTGAAAAGGAAGGCCTAGCTATTATTTTTAGTGTAACCAAACTAAGATAATATCTTCTAGGCAATCACTTCATTTTACAAACCGACCACAAGCCTCTCATTACAATTTTCGGGGAAAACAAATGTCTTCCAATAATGGCAGCTGCACGAATCCAAAGATGGGCATTCATTTTATCAGGGTTCAATTACACGATTCCATATGTTAAAGGAAGTTCGAATGAAGCTGATAATTTATCACGCATTCCTCATTTAAATTCTTCGGATGATACCATCAATGAAGAAAATTATATTAATTTTATTGAGAAAGAAAATCCATTACGTCTAAGTTTTAAAGATATTGCAATTGAATCAAGACGAGATCCTATATTGTCAAAACTAAATCATGCAATTCAAAATGGTTCAGTTAAAAACTTAGAAGATTCAGAATTCAAATCATTTAAAAATAAAGCGTTAGAATTGACTGTTGAGCAAGATTGCATTATGTGGGGATTTCGAACTGTAATTCCTCAAAAATTACGAAATTTAATTTTGAGCGAATTACATATTTCACATCTTGGAATCGTGAAAACAAAAGCACTTGCTGGATCATATGTTTGGTGGCCAAATATAGATGGTGACATCGAAAATTTAATAAAAAATTGCAGTCCATGTCAAGAATTACAAGCAAATCCAGAAAAAAGTTCTTTGATTTCTTGGCAACCAACATGTTCGGTTTGGAGTCGCATCCATATCGATTTTGCTGGTCCAATAAATGGCTT
Source organism: Chrysotoxum bicinctum (assembly GCA_911387755.1). Lineage (NCBI taxonomy): Eukaryota > Metazoa > Arthropoda > Insecta > Diptera > Syrphidae > Chrysotoxum > Chrysotoxum bicinctum. The sequence goes on along the minus strand of OU426988.1, from coordinate 219,008,787 downwards.
CCATTTTCTTATAGTAATTGATTCATTCACAAAATGGGTCGAGGTTTTTAAGACCAAAGAATTAACATCAACATTTGTTATACAAAAATTGAAAGAACTATTTTGTCGGTACGGTTTAGTTGATACATTAGTCAGTGACAATGGCCGCCAGTTTACCTCTCAAGAATTCGAGCATTTTCTTAAAATGAACTACGTAAAACACATATTAACGCCACCAGGCCATCCAGCTACTAACGGTCAAGCTGAAATTTTTGTCAAGATACTAAAAAAATCAATATATGCTAATATTAAATCCGTAGAACAACCTGATATCGACACTATAATAAATCGTTTTTTATGTGACTATCGCAACACAAAACATTGCACAACAGAAGAAACACCGGCTAAATTATTTTTCGGTCGAAATTTGAAAACGCGATTTAGTTTATTAAAACCACCATTAATTAGAGAAAATATCTTAAAAAGTCAAAATAAAAGCAAACAATATTTTAAAGGAAATCGTCAAATAAGTTTTAACAAAGGTCAAAAGGTATATATTCGTGATTACAGAAATCCTAACAAACCAAGTTGGTCAGCAGCCACTATTAAAGATAAAATTGGTCCTCGTACTTACTGTTGTATCATCTCACACAATAATAGATTTATTAAAAGACATTTAGATCAAATTCGTGCTGAAAACAGCAACAATTTGCAGACTGCCAATGCTGAGGTAGATAACAATCCAACACCTAAAATTACCACAAATATAAATATCATTCCACCCGAGGAGAGTGCACCTCATGACATTTATCCTTCGCCTCATATTAAGAATAAAGATTCTATTGAATCTAGGCAACTAAGAGCAAGATGCGATAGTGGTAGAGCAATCTGTGAAAAGAAACGTTGCTTTTACGAAATAAAAAAATCATAATCCATGTAATTTGAACTTTTGTTAAATAAATAATAATAAATAATTGTATGTTAACAATTAGTATATTTTAACTTTGAATATTTTACAAAATCATGAACTCAATCTCAATTATTTTGAATTATATTCAAATTCTTAAATAAATTAAAAATAACTATTATAAATGCATATAATTTTAATAAAAAGCTCATGGAGAGCATATTAAGTATTGCAAACTATTATCATTAATCTGGCAACATCGCAATTATATATTTTTATTATTAATGATCATTAACAATAATATGTAACCTACTCTCTAGTTTATAAGAATATGAAATAAATTTAGTCTTGTATTACCAATTGAACTGCACTCGTCTTTTTCTGTTCTTACAATACACAACAATAAGTTTTGCCAAAACCTAGTTCCTTGGTAGTTTTCATAGCCCATGACGTGATTCTTAACGAGAAGCATAGCTTTTTCTTTTTAATTCTCATATTTTACAAACTTCCTTGTTTCTTAGATTTTATAAATCAAAAAGCACATTCAATCTAAAGGATTGTATCGTTAGCTTTTGTGGTAAACCATTTGTTAAAAATTAGTATTGTTTGTTTTTCGTTCTTCAAGTGGAACATGTTTTTCGAAAAAATTTGAAATAATATTTAGTTGACAATTCAATTGATCGTCAACTGACGACATACCATTCATAAGATACCATTCAATTGATCTTAGATATTTTTTCTTAAATATACCGATTTATACAATTGAAATCTCTAAAGAAAGAATAATCCGAATTATTAAAAGAAAAGTGAAAAGTAAAGCAAATATATCTGGAAAAGCATGGAACTCAGAATTGATGGTGGAGAGATCGTCCAATTGCACTTACGTCCCTTCTTTCCAAGTTGATCAATCATCAGCTCAATAAATATCTAGAAGACCAAAAGCTTATTAATGACAGGCAATACTGGCTTTTGCAGTAATCGTTCCGCGACGTTCTGATAGCATGTCTCATCGAAGAGTGCAACAGATCTTTACATTGTTTTGGAAAAAGTAAGATTATTGCGCTTGATATTTCTAAGTTATTTGATAGAGTTTAGCACCAGGTTCTCTTATCGAAAATGCGTGCGTTTGGTTTTAATGAAAACCTTATTCCTTGGACTAGAAAAAACCTTCTGTATAGTTCAATACATGTTGGATTGGATGGTTTCAATTCTGATCTTTACAAAATAAATGCTGGTGTTCCTAATGGCTTCGTTTTGTCTCCGACTCTCTTCCTCATTTTTATAAATGATCTTTTGTGGGAAACTTCTAATCTACTTCATTGATTTGCCGAAGACTGTATCCTTAGCTAATCTTGGACCTTTTCAAATTCACATCCATATCCTTCGGAAGTGAAAATGCAACCACGACGTATGATAAGCTTACTAAACTCCGATCTTTACAGCATTGTTAAATAGGGTATACACAATCTTGAGTTCGCCAAAAATACTGCTAAATACTTAGAATTTCTATATCGGTGTATGAAATATTTCACCCTTTCTGATCTGGCTACAATTTATAGGGCGTTTAAACGTTCTAAACTCGAGTATAACTGACATCTTTGAACAGATGCTGCCAACACTTCTCTCCATTTACTGGATAGAATTCAAACAGAGCTTTAAAACTGATAGAAAACAGAACTATCATGGAATCATTCCCATCTCTTAAACACCGTCGGTCGCAATCTTTCATGTCCATTAGATATTGGTTTATTTAGATCTTTTAACCCCAGTTTCACAGTGAGAGTTTAAACCCCACTTTTGGTTTAAACTTCAGTTCAACAACAAATTCGGTTTCACAGTTTCATTTAATACTTGAACAGAGTTCATTCTGTAGTTTAAGTTAAACGATACTATTCTGCCGTTTAAACCTCAGATCAACAATCCCTTCGAACATTTGAAAATAAAATTTATTTTCATATTTTAATTTGTTTTCCTGTCATAGGTCACAACTAAAACAAAGCAAACTTTCGTTGATTGTTTTTACTTTGATTCAGATAGAAAGAGAAAACAATTTACTTAAACTACGTTCAATCAACTGAAGTTCAGATTAAACTGTGAAACCGGATGAGTTGAACTCCAGTTCAGGTTCAGCAGAACTTGAGTTTAAACTCTCACTGTGAAACTGGGGGTTAGGCATGTAATGCTTCGTGTAATGTATTATGATAATGATAAAACTTTTAAATTATAATTTTTTTTCTTTCTCCAATATTTAAGCAATCCCAAAATGGATTCTATCTTCTATAAGTATATACATGGGTCATTTTTTAAAAATTGACATTTTTTTTTGATCGTTTGAAAAAAATTTTTTTCAGTTTTTCTTGGGTTTTAGTTCCTAAATCTATAGTAAACAAGTACAAAAGGAGTTCTCCGAGTTGCGCAAAAATAATTTCAAATATTTTCCATTTTAAGGGTATTTTTTGATAAAAATTTAAATTTTAAATTTCGAATGTACTAAAAATGTTCTTTTCTTGCATAAAATAACAATAATCCACGAAAAAAATAGTAACAATAAATAGTTGAAATTTTGTGGAAAGCAACTAAATTTAATAAGATAATTAATTAATTAATTAGTTGTTTGTTTACGAAATGATTTTGTTTAAAAGCATGAAAGACAAAAAAAAATTATTTTAAATAACGGCACATAACTTTCTTGGAACTTTTACGGTACCAATATTGTAAGGAATGATGAAATTCAGTATATTTATCTAGAATATAAAAAAATAAATAATGATATGAGCCATTATAAACTAAAAGAACATTTATTAAAAAACAAATACGAAAATGGCCACGGAGATTACAGGCCACGGAGATTACAAAATCGACTATTTCTTAATTTTAATATAGTAAATGTAATTCAATGTCATCCAAATTATATTAGGTTCAAGTATGAGTAAATACCTTTCTTTTGGCGGTGGTTAGACTAAAAAATATTTATACGGTACAAAGATAACAAGGCCACGGAGATTACACTGAATTTTTACTCGGATGAAAAAATTATTTTGTATGTAAATTTTAAATGAATTAACTGCAATAATTAAATTATAATAAAACATGAAATAGAAGGCTTTTTGACGTACTATAAGATAATGCATCGTAAAAAATTATTAAAAATTGTTTAGTTGTGTGAAAAAGCGAAAAAGTTTAATTAGGTTTTTTTTTTGGCATATCATAAAATTGAAGTTTGAGAGGCCTTTCAAACGACAAGGCCCAAAATTAAATAAAAAATCATTTTCATCATTAAAAATATTAATAAAACTGATTAAGCATGAAAATCACATCCCAAAAAGGCCACGGAGATTACACATTATTAATTACCATGGCTATTCGTTACCATCAATCGATCTGCAAATTTGTTCTTATAATGCTGTCATATAAACACAGTTCCATGCCGAATTTCAAGTCTTTAAATTGAAATGCAAAAAAAATAGAAGCTATAACGCTAAAAATGTAATTTTTTTAAAACGACCCACATATGTACACGTACATACATATTTATATTATTTGTTTTGATAAAAACTTAAACTGGAATTCAATAGTTGACTTGCTTTATACTAACCAAACATGTAAATTTAAATTCTTGTAGATATTCTATTTCTTGTTTTTCTGATATCCATAAAGGTTGAAATCATAAAAATTAATAATTATTGTTTTAACAGATTTGAGAGTCAGGGTTAATAAACCCTTTTAAGGGCTCTAAGAAAATACAATTATTTAATACATTTGAATAAATTATTCATATTTAAACCTTGTAATCCTCCTCCATTACAATTAAATATGGAACTAAAACAGTTAAAAACCGCAAAACCTGGTATAATAATTATTAACTACAAAGTTGTTTAACGATGGTGACATAGTTAGTTACTGGTATTTCTGATTAAGCTTAATTTTTTTAATATCCAGTTCTTATGACAAATTAAATGCACGGCTAGGTCACTCGCACTTGCTCTTGCGGTCCCAGGCTATAACGTGTCTAAGCAAAGAAGATAAATACATATATGTATATAAGATGTAGTTGAAGTACCGAGTTAAATACAATTAGTTCTTTATTTTCCCGGCATTTGGAAAAGGTTACACTCTTCGTGGTATTGAGTTAATGCGTAAGCACGAAGAGAACCAAAACTTTTTTACGCGGTAAGTCCGAAAAGTAAATAAAAAAGAGGCTGGGTGCGACCCACACTGATAACTTCCCATTTTGTGGTCTTGAAACTTCATATTTAGTTTTTTTTTCAAATATCCAAAATTGTCTCTTAGCACACTATGATTCAACTAGAACTTTCTTTGTTTTTTTCGTTTCCTGAACAATTTTAGAAATGTCGCTTACATTCTTACTTTAGAAGGCACTATCGGTGTTCATTTCCAAGAAATTCGACTTGAAATACAATTTTAATTAGTTTTCACTAGAATTTTTAATAGTTTTCTTATTTAACCTTCCTACTCGTATACGCGCGCGTTTTGACAACACACGTATACTCGCGCACGGTCTCTCAGACCGAGACTTTATTTCGTCTGTATTTTCTTGAATATCTATTCTCTTTAAGTAGTTCTGCCATTTATTTTTAAGAAAATAATATAATTGAATAAAACAAATAAAAAAATATAGGAATTATTACTTTATTTGGAAGCAATACCCTTTCAAACTAACCTCTCAAAAAGTTCAATTTTTTTTTGGACCTTAACTAAAATAATAAAAAAAAATATTTTCTTTAAGAAAAAAAAAACTTAATAATTATATGAAAAGAAATATAATAGTTATTATAAAAAAGTATAAAAAAAGATTCAATCTTCATATTTTCGTAAATCGAAGCAATCTGGACTTATTCTCGCGTGGGTCTGAGGGACCGAAAACTCACAAAAAAGGAACACGTCTACTCGGCATATGCGCTTGCGCCCAGCTAAACGATGGAGAACACATATTTAGGAAGCTACTGAAAACTTCAGGGGGGCAAGGATTATATTTTTCAAGAAAACAAAGAATTAATGATTTGTCGGTCTGAGAGACCAATGCGCGAGTATAGGAAGGTTAAAAAAAAAAAATATTAATTCAATACTTGTCAACATTTTACCAATTGTACAAAATTATACTATGTATAAAATAAACTAAATTAGAAGTCAATATCACTACTAGTTCTCGAGAAATTTGAGTCGAAAAGCAATTTTTACCAATTTTCAATAGAATTTTATATAGTTTTTTATTTTTTGTAAAAAAAACTGTAAACTGATTTTTTTTGAAATTTTCACCAGTTGTCAAACACATTATTTTTCGTAAAATAAAATTATTTTGAGTTTCAAATTGTTTTCCGTTCTTAGAGTATCTGGGTTATGAAATTTTTTTTTTCAGTTTTTTTTATTTAAAAAAATAACGGTATGTTTATTTTTTTCCAAATTCATACCAAATCTGTATGACCTTATAGTGAGTACACTAAATTTTATTTGAAATCAATAGCATTATCTTTTCGTGAGATATTTGAAACTAACCAACATTTTTACTTTTTTTTTAAACCGTTATAGTGAAAAAACTACTCACTGAATTTTAATAAACGCCCTTTCAGCCTCTTTCGAAGTTATTATCTATTAAACAAAATTTAGTTGAAGTCGATATCTTTACTCGTTCTTGAGATATCGACGACGAAAAATGGTACCAGAACGTACGGACGTACGAACGTACGCACGTACGAACGTACGAACGTACGAACGTACGAACGTACGAACGTACGTACACACACCAACACAGACATTTCTCTAAAAATGATTGATATAGCCTCTAGGGACCTTGAAACGTCGAGAAATGTCAAAAATTCCAATTTGACAAATCGGACCGATTACAATAACTCCCTATGGGAAGTTAATAAATAATGTTGTATAAACATGAAATTAAAAATATAATTTTTAGTTTTTAACATTATACTATACTAGCTTTTACCCGCGGCTTCGCCCGCATTTAAGTCATTGAATAAGTATCAGACATCATCACAATAGAAACGAATCAAAATTATACGTATATTTTATTGCTTAGATGGGATTATCAGTTTTTAAAAATTACTACATACAATGAAGTTTAAAAAAACTTTAAATATGCTTTATAGAATTGCAACAACAATTATAAAATATATTTCAATGTAACAAAAATAAATAATTTCGAAGTCTAACAATTTAAAAAGATAAAATGCAGCGTATTAATCTAGGATATTTTTGTAGACTATATTATAAGTTTTTCCGTCTGGTGCAAATATGTGTAAATTCCGGGCATTAGACACTCGCGAACAGGCTACATATAGTTGGTCATGAGAGAAGCATGGCTTTTCTAAATGCACTCCCGCTACCTGTAATGTCTGCCCTTGTGCTTTGTTTAGTGGGGATAATTGGAATCCGAGGTATGATAACACTTTTTCCCTTGCCGACACCTGTTAAAATAGTAGCACCAAGTATATTCTGCCCCAATTTCGTTATCCGAAGCCTTGTTCCATTACATAGCAGAGGGGCATTTAGATTACTCATAAGCATCACTGGTACATTTAGTTTCAATTGAAGTTTATGTGACGGTACACCCGACAGTTCAAGTGAATTTAAAAACTCCACAGGATATGAAGTACTTAGTTCCGTATCCATAATTGTATCCATTGACAAATATTCCTTCATTTCTCCTTGTACCTCTTTTAAAATGTCGGTGTTGATCTTATAAACTACTTCATTTGTTGGTGCTATCACAACTCAAATTTTGTTGCAATTCCGGAAAAACATGAGCAATGAGATCCACGTCATTTTCCACTAAATTACAAAATTCTCTACCATTAAATACAGACCAATCCTTACGCATCCATCCATGCCTGCAGCGCAGGTTGTCTTTCTGAAAGAACTTGTGCCTGAAGAGGCGTTTCAGCTGCTCTCAAAACCCTTTGCCGTTGTGCTTTCTGTTGTCTTCTCAGCTCTGCGTGAACATAAGATTCTTGATTTCGAGCAACTTTTGATGCACGGGCCCGCGACGAATTTTTGGATAGACCAGATTTCCGCTTTAGAGGCATTTTTAAAGAAGAACAGAGAACGAATTGAAATCACAAAAATGACACCTAACCTCAAATATTCTAATAGTTTTATACTTCATGTAATAATGAAAGAAGAAAAAAAAAACAATAAATATAGAAAAATACAGTTGAAACTATAGTCAATCGGAATGGATATTGACATGACCGTCGGTAATTGTTTTTTAAATAAAAAGTAGCCTATGTTACTTCTAATACCTCCAAGAATATGTGTACAAAGTTTCATGATGATCGGTTTAGTAGTTTTTGTGTGAAAGCGTAACAAACAAACTTACATTCACATTTATAATATTAGTAGGGAAGTAGGGATAACCGTCCAGTTTGTTCTAATCCGCTTCACTTGTTGCAATGAGTATAGTGATAAGTTCTTCTTCAGCAAAAGATTCCTTTTCAAAGTATCTAATTCTGAATTCCTTTAATACGGGTGGTAGAGGGCAGAAAAAGGCTGTTATTTTGAAAAAAGTGGTGTTTTCGTATTGATTTAATAACTCGTTAGAATTTCTTTTTATAACAAAATAGCACAAGCACAAGCTTCTAGAGAATTAAATTATCTTACAAATGAGCTACTAACGAGCCTGGTATGTTGATTAGTCTTCAAGTTATATACTGTCAAATTTCGGCTATGCAACGTCCAATACAATGTGTTAAGATTTATAATATATTGATAGTGCTATATGATATATTGATAGTGATCACATGGGACGTAACATAAGCGAACTTTGGCTCGCTACAATTTAAAGACAGATCAAGTTGCAGAACTCGGTAATAGCTCATTTTTTAGATAATTTAATTCTCTCAAAGTTTAAGCTAGGTTGTTTTCTTGGCAATGAAATTATTTGACCGAATCAGAAAATTTAAGCAAAAGACCACCTTTTCCAAAATGGTGGCCATTTTATAGCCCCTATCACTCATAGTGAAGAGATGTAACTAAACACAATATAAAATAGAAACATTTAATTTGATTACATTTTTTTGAATAAATCTACTATAAAATTCTGCTTTGTTGGAATATTTAAAAAGTGAAAGTCTAATTTTCTTAATTTTGAAGATATCTCTTTGGGGATCAAGGCCCTAACTCGACGGACTCACTGCCGAACAGACCTATGGATGGTATGACAAAAAGTTCTTCTTATAGTAATGCAATATTCGAAGAATTTTTAACACAAAACCAATACTTGTCATTTAGAGCAATTAAAATTTTATTTCAATTAGAATAAAAACAGTTAACTTTTCTGGACTTGAATTGAAATCAACTTCCAGACAGGTATAGTTTAAATTTATTGATATAACAGTTTTTCTTCAAATGCTAATAATATAAAATAGAATTTATGAATTAACTTAAAACACGGCTACAAAAGTATTATAATAAATTTAGAAAATTTGCGAGAATTTTTAATGACCTAGTACTTGTAGAAGCTGTTGTCCTAGTGCATGAAGAAACTGTACTTTGAAATGTTTTCATACTCTCAAATATTCAAGTTATTGGTAAACAAAATATTTTTGAGTGACCTCACTCGTAGTGTTTTTGATGAAAACCTGCTGTCAAATGCTGATCAGCACTGATGAAAAACGACACACAGGACAAAAATCATATAATAAAACGGCAAACATGTTTTTTGTGGTACAATTTTCTCCAAAAGTATTTAACCGATTTCGATAAATTTTATATGGTTGGAAAGCCAAAGTTACGGAGATGTGTAGAATATACTTGAGACACGCATTTACACACTGTGGGTCATTTTTGTTTTTGCACTGTCGAACACTTTGCATATTACATAAAATAAAATTTAATTTAATAAATTTGCTTGAAAACACTGCCAATAATATAAATAATAAATAATAAAGAAATTGGCACTCGAATTTCGAGAGCTGGGTCGGCTAGTATTATTAAAAAGATTCAAAATTTTAAAATACCAAAATCACACAAGTGGTCTGCAAGTATCAAACATTTAACTAGAGCACTATTAAGTAAAAACTACTTTCGACTTTATTCTTTAGGCCGACAGTTTCTTTTCTACCACCATTGTTAGGTGGTTCTAGTTATAGAAATATTTTCGACGTGATTGCTCAGAAATTATTAGAAACTAAATCCTCTCTCATTTGTAAAGTAGTCTTGTTATACCCGTTCATCTGTGATGTTTTTTTATGTGACTGAAGTAGACTTACAGATTATCAGAGGTCTTCCTAAAGAAGTAGTTAAACTTGCATTTAGAAGATCGTCCTCCAAATAAAATATTTATTTAATTTTTAAATTAACCTATCTGTGGTATTTCAATGTTAATGTCTCAGAAGAATTTTAATATAATTTCCATGTATAACGCTACATCGACAGGCACTTCATACTTGATCAAGAACTCAATTTTGGAGAATTTGTATGTCAGCTTCTTTTAAAATATATAGTATGTGCTTTGTAATCTAAAATTCTTGAATCAAATGTTATTAATGTTATTATATTTCTATGAACCAAAAAAAAAAACTATAAAGATAAGTTAGATTGCCTGCAGTGCTAACTCTAACTAGCTTCTCTTTACCTTTCTGTTCTATGAAACATCAAATAAGAGGTTTGTCACAACCCGATCTGTCATACAAGGGGGGTGTCTTAAAATTGGGCATCTTTTAAAAAAGCTCAAATTATTTTTGAAATAAAAACAAAATTTGATCTTAATTCTTTTTGATAAAACAAAATAGAATTCATAACATTACAAGTACTGCTGCTAAATTTTAAACTATCATTTAAACTTCAATGCTGAAAGGATATTATGGAATATTCAAGAAATATGTTTAATTTTAAAATACTTAATTTCCAGCTTCTCAAGAAAATTTTTTAAAAATAGGTTTCGGAGAAAAATAATTTTGACAAGAATCTTTTTTTCAAAATTCTTTTGCACTCTCTTACACTTTTATACTTTGCTACTTATATGGTATAGTGTTGACTGTCGGATTGTTACTCTATGATACTAACACTGTCACACATATTGTCACGCTCTCACACAGTTGTCATAACTGGAGTCAAAGCTTTGTTTATAAGATCACCTTAGGTCGGTTGGCCACACTCGGATCAGATCAGAAAATTTTGTTTCCATTTTCATTTCACCCCTACTGTTTAATTATATTAACAGCAGCAAACCGAAGGTTACTCTCATAAAACATTAAACCAAGCATTTAAGATATTTGAACAAATTAAGTAATCTTTTCTTAGCACAATTTAAAAGTTGTGTTCTACGTTCTACGACATAAAACATTTGTTAATTTTTGTCCCACGGATTCTTCATTGTTAAAGTTGATTCTAGCACCTCGAAGCATGTATGCATATAATTAACATTTCCGAAATTTTATGAAATCAAAAACTAGTTTAATGTTAGATATGCTTATGCCTAGAATTTGTTTCAGCCTTCAAATACGAAATAAAAAAACTCGTTTTAAGCCAATAAATCAAAGATTAACATTCGAGTTTTGTCATTTCCTACCAGTTAGATAGATTTTATTTCTAGGAAGTGTATTTTAATAATTATTATCAAAATGTCAAATCGATTATGCTCGTTTTTTTTAAAAAAATCTTTTATTCTCGTAAAATTAACATTAATAACTTTAATTAACTTATTTGTTTAACCAGCGAGAGATTGTAAAAGCTTTGGTGATACTCCACGATTTTTCAGCTGAACTCTTGGTCTGTATCCATTTTTATCAGCTGTGTACATGGTAGTTGTTTCGATATTTCCTTCAGTGTAACTGTATGCACCCATCACAACAAGTTCCTCATTTTCAGTTCCGGGATTCATGAGCATACCAACTTCTTCACGGTAGGAGCCATCGCTTGTTTTGTAGCTGAAGAAAGAGAACAGTTGAATTATGGGATTATGATTTGCTTAGCAAATAAATGTCTTATAGAGAACACGAGTGATCCAAGTAACATTTTTAGAAAAAAGTAGTACCAAACAACTTAAACCACATTTTCTCTAATAAAATAATTTAAAAAAAAATAAAAGTTTTGTAAAAAAAACGTTCCATCCTTGCATCACCTCTGTTCTTAACTAGACTTATGGTAATTTTGTTGTAAAAAGTCTTAAATCACTACTGTCAAAAACACAAAGATATTGATGTTTTATCGCCCCCTGACTTTTTAGGCACATACTACAGAGAGTTCGAAATTGCAATCTAAAGATTTTATGCCTAAAAATTTTAAAATATGTAAACGGATTTAAGTAATAATGGGATAAAAATTGGTATGGAACGACTTTGAAGAACAATAAAATGTAGTCGTTTAAAAGTTTTTATAATGTTCAAACCTAGTTTGACTGAACTAATAATAATAATATAAATTAAGAGTATTCAATGTTGCAACGTCTCCTTAAGTTGAATCAAATATCTAAACTCATATAACTTTCTCATAGGACGAGTAGAAGAAAATCTTTTAGTAATTTTTCATTGAATAGTACGAAAACTTTTGATATTTCAAAATCATGGAACAAGATTTGAAAAAGAAAGATTAATATTGTTCGTTGTTGAAAGCGAAAAGTTGAGAAGTTGGTGACGGTTTTCTGGAGGATGTTATCAAAAAACAAATATTTGAAGAGAAAAAATTATTTATTATTTTTCTTATGTCTTAAAAGGAACCAAATGCATCATACTTGAGTTCAACAATTGCAAAGGGCATACTAAAATCACACACATTTTTGTAAATTTCTTTGCTTTCAGAATGGAATGGAGAGTTTTTGTCCTTGTTCGAATTTGAAAATAATCCAAAGCGAACACGGTCAAAAGTGAAGTATAGCCTTAAAAGCGATTACATAAAAGCAAACATATGCTTTATACAGTACGTCCTCGGTAAAAGCAACCGATACAAATTCGATTAGTTGCATCTTGCGTTAGTTGCGATTGTTGCAAAAACCGAGTCAGACAAAAAGTTGAATCTTGAATTAATTTTTAACTTGAAAACCAGAGTATGAAAAATAAAGAATATTGTTCGTCGTTAATGAAAAAAGAAGTTATACTTTAATTTATTAAAAAAAAAAAAAACACTTACAGTTTTTTTCTGAATTAGTAACATTTTTTACAAAAGACATCACTTACCGAATATAACTAATTAACCACTGAGCGCAAGAAAATAGCTGAGCAATGGTAAATTAAACGCAAATATGTATCATGCACCTACGATCTACGAGTGCAAAAATCCTTAGAAGTAGCTGTACAATAACTGTCCAGTTACAAAAAAAGTAAGCCCCGAAAAATAGAACCAAAGATTAAACGAAATATTAGATCATGGATGGTGAGTTGCGTTTACTAAGTAAAGCTAAGTGTACACGATTGGTAGATCTTACAATATTGTCAAAGCTGACAATGTCTGACAATTATCTATGAATGAGCTGACAATTGGGTTGTGTGTGTTGTGTACACGGTTGGTAGAAAATGTACCAATCTCTTACAATTTATTGTCAGAAGTTAGCTGACAATTCATTTTCAGGTAGCTTCCTAAATACCTGCCAATTAATTGTAAGAGATTTATAGATTTTCTACCAACCGTGTACACACACAACTAATTGTCAGTTTTTTGTTGGTTATGGAAACTGCTTCATTTGAACCTTGGCTGCAAATTGTCTGACAATGAAAAAAATGTATGATGGTAAAATACGAACATCTTACAATTTCTTCATTGTCAGAAACGTCAGACAACGATAAAAATTGGCAGGCCTGACAATAAATTGTGTGTGTACACGATTTTGAAATAATTGACAATTTACCGTCTTACAATGAATTGTCAAATACATTTCTGACAATTAATTGGAAGATAACACGATTGTCGGCTAGCGTACACATGATTGTCAGATTTCTTACAATTAATTGTCAGACTATGATCTAACAATTAATTGTCAGACAAATTTACTGACAATTAATTGTAAAATTACACGGTTGTAAGACATTGTAAGTATGTTTTTCGCTGACAGATCTGACAATATTGCAAGATCTACCAATCGTGTACTTTTTTGAAAAGTTGTATTTTATTGAGTCACTAAAGGCAAACATTTAGATGTTGCTTTAACCGAGGTATGGCATCAAACTGACATAACATATCGTAGGTTGTGTACAGTCTACAGTGTAAAAAACATTTTCAATAAAATCGTTGTGAGTTGTTCATTAGTCGGTATATAGAAAAGCCCTATAGAAGCATTGAACAAAGTCAAATCAGTGTTAGTTTCGAGAAACGTTCCGGCTTTCTTCCATACCAAATCATTTTTCGCTACAATAACCATTCTTGGATGAATAAATGTGTGAATAAGGAAAAATGTGGAATTTGTTATGATATTAACAAGAGTAGATTGAGGAATCGAATCGAATCCGAGTTGAGATTTCAATCCAGGTATATGGCGGCACTGGATCGAGAGATCGAATTGAAATGGAATCGAAATGACAATCTGTTGTTGTACACACACTCGATTCTTGCATTCCTCGATTCAGGTATACAAGCATATTTTCGATTCGATTCAGCTCGTTTAGTGGGATCGGATCGAGAAATCCTATTTCAATCCGATCCAAGTAAACACGGAGCTTAATCCTGATTCAATTCCGATTCAATTCTCCATATAAACGTAGTAACAATTGAGTTGTATCGATACAATCGAGCATCTATTTTAGTTCAATCAAGTGTCCTCGATTGTATCGTCATGTATCGATTATATTGGCAGCACACAAACTTGAAAATGACGTTTGAAACAAAAGTTTTCACTCAATAAAAAAAACTTATCGACCGTAGTGATTTTTTTAAGAAATAGCAGACGAATATTTCAAACACTCTTGTGTATGAGTTCTCACCAAGATTTATACTACGTTTTCACCAAGAGATAATCCTGGATTTACCATATAAATCTCGAGGATTTACCATACAAATTTATTTCGTAAATCTAGTAGATTAGAAATAAATCTTAATTGGATCAATTGTTCTATTGTTCGAATTGACCTAATATCCATATCGTGCTAAGCTATCTCGATGATTTTTCATTGTTTGGCAGAAATGAAATTTTCTTTCTCTCGCTTCTACTTTATACTCGTATGTAAGAAAAATTGAAACACCAATAGCATTTTTATAGATGCTGTCAATGTTAATCTTCTTATTAATCTTTTAGTGCGGTGAAAACACCACATAAATCTTTTGTCTTAAATCTCGGATTATCTTTTTGTGAAAAATGAGTATTAGCCATAATGCATAGCAATTTGCTGTACATGCTGTTTTCTTAAAATACAGTGAGTTTTTCACAAAAATATTTCAAAGATTAGAAAAAAGTAGGTCGTTCAAGTACAAGTACATAATATGTACATAATAATATATTTTTCAGATAATTTTTTTTAGAATTACAAGTTACCTAATACAAAGTCAAAAATATACTAAAAAGTAAAAAACTTCACTTAAAAGGCACGGGCCACGGTCCATGTATGATTTTAGCATTAAATACTTTTATATCTTCACTTTCCAAATCAAAAAATATCAGAGGAATACCAATTTGACATTTCACTTTATAGTTCACAATGATATTTTTAAGTGGAAATCACAATGTAACTCGTCTCAAATTACTGCCAAAAGTAATTTGTTTCGAATTGACCTACGATCGACAATGCTCGATTGTATCAAGTTACGTGCTCGCACCCCTGAACGATCTTTGAGTACGATGTTATACCGCATGAAAATTATGCAATCTAATGCCATTAGACTTCTGTTTTGGTACTTGAAATTGATGTCCATAAATGAGTGCAATCTTACACTCAACTTGTTTTGAATTTAAATTTTGAATTTGAACTTTACTATCAAAAAGCTCCTTACTTAACACACAAAGGAAAGCTTAATAGGGAAATTGTTCAACAGCAAACTACATCGCAAAAGAAATAAAATGCACGACTGGATCGCACGAACTTGCTCTTATGTAAAAGTACTTCGGAATTTAAAATACATTTTATAAATATAAAACATGAATTTAAAATGAAATTGCCGTCTGATTTCTAGGAAAGTATGAATTTATGCAAACAAACTTTAAAAAATCGTTTTATTATTAAATAAATAAATTTTTTATATAAGAAATTTCTTTGAAATTTGTCAAGAAAAAAATGTGGGGTGCGAATTTTAAGTATTTAATAATATTGATTTTAGGAAATAATTTCAAAAAATAATCGTTCATAGGTTTTGAAGATATTGATTTTTCAAAAAAAAAAAAATTTTTCAAAAAAACCCAACAAATAATTTTTCGAATATTTTTATATACAATATTATTTTAAACTTAGGGGGACTCCTGCTGAAAATTTTTGGTTAAAATCGTTAGAGCCGTTAATGAGAAAGTCGAAAATCAAAAAAACGGTTCTATGACAGGTACCGTTAATAACATTTTGCCCCAAATTTTTTTTTTGCCAAAACGTAGTCCCTGCCCATAATATCACACCTAATTTTTTTTATCAAAATCGTTAGAGCCATTTTCGAGATAAATACGATTTTGCATTACGGGTGTATGGGGGGTACCGTTAGTTTTAGAGCTAAAAAAAAAATTTCAATTTCCCCTCTAGGGAATCACCGAAGACCCATAACTACCGAGTTTGAAGAAAATAGGTCCAGTGGCTTAGGCTCTAGATCGAGGTACAGACATGCAGACAGATAGACAGACAGACAGACAGACAGACAGACAGACAGACAGACGGAATTGCCGGACCCACTTTATTCGTCTTCGCTATCATCGTAATGTCAACTTTGATCAAAATCTCGAGTTCGATTTTTTTTCCAAATGCAGAACTTGCCCTATAGTACCTATATCGCAAGTACAAATTGAACGAATAGAAAACTAACAATAATTCGATCCTTTTTGATTTTCACTTACTTTTAAATAAGAAATTGAACTTTTTTTTGCAAAAGTTAAACGTGCATCGTGTTCATATTTTATGAAAATAGTTTTCTCCAAAAATGATAGTATTCTAATAAAGTACATAGTGAACCATGGTTAAGCCGAAAAAAAAATATATTCCTACTTTAATTTATATCTTAATTTTATTAATTGCTTACTTTTTTTTTACTTTACAGTAGTTTATGAAACAATGCATGAAGTCATTGAAATTCTTTAATATTAGAACAGTGAATGATGAGATCTTTGCGTACCTATCTTAGTGACGGTACGTACATTTGCCATGATCTATTAAAATATACTTTTTTGAAATAATCCCGGGGAAATGTATGAAAAGTATGCAAGAAATATTAAAAATTAATGCGTTTAGGGGAAGTTCTTCTTTTTCGGCGACCAAAAATGCATTTTTTTCTAGTAAAATATGTTTAGAATATGTAGCTAAAACCGTTTGTCCGAATACTTTTTTTTTTTAATTTATAGAACAAAAACGAGACCTACCTTTTTGTCTCGAAAATTGACACTTAGCGGTATTTTGAGCGTAGCATGTTTTACATAAATATTTTTAAATTTGGCACCTATATATCCATACCATGGTATAGTAGATGTAGATGGGCCACCAGGTGTCGACACATGAGCCATGACTCGAAAAAAAAAACTTTAAACGCGTTTTTCTCGAAACCACGTTTTTCCAACTGTTGGCCACGATTACTTTAAAACTTTTTAAAACTACTTGACAGATCGTCGTATTTTTTGTTTTTGTTTTAAAACTACTTGTTAAATTTATTGGAGTCTGGACAGGATAATATATCAAAAACTTTTTTTTGTACAGCGCTTAGAAGTGCGAAAAAAAGTGGAAAAAACGAACACTAAAATTCAAGCGTCCGCCATTTTTAATTTTTGACTTTGGGCAATTATCCAGACTCCAACTACACTCTTCTATTTTATAAAAAAAAAATTTGATTTTTTTAATTTTCGATAATTTTTGCAGGAGCTGGAGTGGCCAACAGCGAACAACTTTTTTTGGAGGTGGTCTCGTTCCGTTGCGCATTTTTTTTAACGGCCCGGTATTTTTTGATGAAAAAATTATTTTTTGTACTTAATATGATAATAAACTAGTAAAAAAAATATGAATTGATTATATCATTCCTTCCATGAAAGAAAAATTCATGAAAAAGTGTCATTTTTGACACTGAAAAAGGAGAACCTCCCCTTTAGCTTGTATACAAAGCCGTGTTTTAGTGAAACTTATAACCATCTCAACAATTAAAAGTAAATACAACGCTTATGCTCACAAATATTGATTTTTTTTGTATTTTCAAAATCATTGCCAAATATCATATTTCGCATTATACTCTCTACAATATTGAATTTAGTGGTCTCAATTTTTCAACCATTTAAATTTATGTTTGTTCGAAATTGCTATCATAAATTTTATTCACATTTAATTTTGTTGATAACGTCTTAAAATTGCCTGAGCTGGCTATTCACTCTTTCAAAAAACACGGCTAGTTTATGTATATGACTAGACTTATTAAGTCCTTAGTACAACAGTGACAGAGCAGGATGAGTTCATTTGAATACATATTTTATGCTTTGAACTTTAAAAAACGTCTTAATTCACAGACAAATAATTGGAATGGAGGAAATGACTTTTCAAAGAAGAAAATAACCTAAGCAATTTTTTTTAAAACTCAAATCAAAAGAACGATTATTATTCAATTAAATTTTATATTGAAGAAAACGACAACACTAAGAAGGAACAGTTATAATATCGTACGATACATTAAAATGATTTCTAATAAGTCAACTTATCGTCTTTTGAAAGCACAAAATTAATACATCCATGCCCTTAACACTTTTATACTTATACCTAGAAAGACTTTAATAAGATTTGTGAATACAAATTTTATTCTTAAAATCTGTATCAGTAATTTCCCATCCATTATCTGTCAAAAAATATGTGTTTTTCAAAAATTCTAACTCAAAAATAACGGAAACATCAAAAATTCCTCAAAATCTTAGCTAAATATTCTTTTGCTTCCTTTCCAACAATAAAAAAAATTCCCTATTTTTAAAGGTCTGTTTTCGTGTTAAAAAAAAATGTTAATATTGCTAATATTGGTTAAGAAAAATTGAATATTCAATACTTTAAAAATCGATAGATATCTTACACTATTTTTTAGATAGCAACTCTTTCGTGTATTTTATTTTTTAGTTGGATTCAGAACTCTTTAAATTTTAATCCTCAATAGCTTAGTTCGACCAAGTTAAACTGTGCTACCTTGCAGATGAAAACACCTTTCCATTACGACATTGACAAAATGTGTTTTTTTTTTTAACTTGTCTCAGTTCCCGCATCATATTGCTTTTGACTCTTAGTATCAGCAGAATCAAAAGCAAAAATATGTTTCGAAATAGCAATCCTCATAGTTTACAAACTTGTATCACACTTTATAAATCTACGATATAAATCTACCAAAAGAGTTTCATGATTTCTTCAATTTGTGGAACTTACTTAAAGCGATATCCTTCTTGCGTTGGGACATTGTTGTATTCCAAAAGTAAGATTTTCGGGATCATAATATCAAGAACTTGCTTTGTAAATGGTTCCACTGCATCTGTGAGCTTTGAAAATAATTGGGCATTACCGTATCCCAAGACACAAACCACAAGGACGAACTAAATTTTTCATGATCAAAGAAGAAAAAAAAAATAAAAAAACATTATTCAATCACTGTTGCACGCAATTTTTTTGTTTTATTTGAGCCCACCAATTTGATAGATGTCATTTTTAAATTTTTATTTATCTTTCCACAGCGCACGAGGTGATGAAGTTGATTGAATCAAGCTTAAACAAAGACTGAAGACTCTTTCGGCTTTTGGCGCTTAGATATAAAACCAGCATTAAGATGAATGCCATTATTAACTCTTTCAGTTCAGGTGCCGCCGATCTATTCAATTTTTTTTTTTTTTGGGGATTTTTTACTAAGGCTAATTTAATAAAGCAATAAAACAACTATCGCTTTAATAGCTCGGTCAGCTCCGGAAATTCAAACATATATGTATACTGTACTGATGGGTCTGATTTGGTTACTGACTTACATTCCTTTATGCAAATTTTACATCAGTCGGAAGAGATGTAAAAGCTTGTTTGCAAATTATTATTTAATACTTATTTGGTATTTAAAGAGTGGCAAATTATCATAACGAGCAGGTTAACGCCTTTTGTTTAAACACGTGAAGTAGCATCTTATAAGATTATTCCCAAACAAAACGAATCAATAAAAAAATTAATGGCATTTTAGTTGATTCAAGGAAATCAAGTATTCAAAAATCCATAAAGAACATCATAAAATTCTGTTAGCATACTATGAAGATGGTTAAATGGTAACATCTGGGAAAGTGGTTAGCTCTCATGTTCGACTCAACATTGAAGCAATTAGCCTACTTGAAGAACACAATGATGAGACTGGTTTGCAAAATTTTTAATTTTGTATATTTACATAAGTTCTCGACATGTGACGACTTATGATTATCTAAGAGTTTTATTGTTATTTTTTTTAGTATTTTATTGAAATGTGAAACCGCGAAAGACACAACCAAAACTGGACTTAGTTCTTATTGAAACATGATCTCATATCGCATAAATTGTCCGAAGGCTTAAGTTATGCTTGAGATTATACCTACCGATTATAAAGTCTGTCCAATAAGAATGTATATGCCATTTTTGCAAAAGATTATAATTTATGTTTTGTTTAACATTGAAATTTTAAGATTAATACAGGATACGTTTTTCTGTCTGTCTTTACATCCTGATATCGCATTTGTCATCTTTAGCAGCTCGACTTATTTTCCTCATTCCACAAATGACTGTTGGAATGTATTTTTGTATTCTATTGTATTTGTATACTATTGTTGTCTTTTCTGAGAGTAGAAAAGGGAAATATGCATCACAACGTTGAAGTACTTACCTTTACCTTTCCTAGGTGCGACAAAGTAGTATGCCCTCTCAGAAGCCCATGCTCATAAAGATAAAGATTATATTGGTGATTATTCTTCATAATTCATAACATGGCAATTTCTTGAAGCATATTCTCTCGGTTCTGGAAACATTTAGACAATATGGTAAGACAATTAGTGAGAAAGAAAATAAAAACACACAACTTAATGGTTTGTGTCGCAGATAAAAGCTCTTTGTGGGAAAGAAAATCATTCACAGTAGAAATTATAGAACTTTAACAAATGATAGTTTTTGCACACAGAATTATGTAATTATAATTTTTTAAATGTGGTTATTGTCAATTCGCTACATATTTTAGTTGTCGTCACAGTAGTGCTGAAAAGTGTTAAATTAAATTTGACAATTAATATTATATGAAGTTATTAAGAGACCCTTAAAAATTTAAACACAGGTAAATAAGGAGAGAAGAGAAAGGATATGTCGATGAACATTGGTTTTGAATGTTTGCAATTTGAAATGGCAAGGGAAAACCGTGTACCGTTATTCTATAATCGTATTGTGCGACTTAAAGACGAATCTCTATATTTTACGATACGACCAAATATAGGCTCGAGGGTGAACTGATTAGCATTGCTTATGAAAAAGAAAACGCACGACTACTGGGTCGCACGGACCTGCTTCTATGTAATAGACTGGGAATTTAAAAAAACGAATGTTATTAGAGAAAACTGTTCATAAGGATAAAATTATTTTTTGAATTCTTTTAGTAATAAAAAACAAAAACAGAATGCTATGCAAACATGAATTTATGCATGAACAAAAATTATAAGTCCTTGTAGTGGTTTCTTACAAAAATAAACTGTTATATACAATTTTTTTAAAAGATTTTAAAGAAAAGAATTTGGTACGCCATCATTAAGGTTTTATTACTGTACGAATGAAAATTAACAATTTCCAAAAACAATATTGGGCCTTTTTTGAAATATCAAATTTTCCAAAAAAAATTTTTTTTTTTTTTTCAAAAATTCAAACATTTTTTTTTAAGTTTTGAAATGCAATGTTTTTTAAACTTTTTCGAAGCATCTCTATAAAAAATATCATTAAGATCCGCTATGTCGATATAAATGAGTATTTCAAAATTTAAAAAAAAAGGGTTCTAATAGGTACAAGCCGTAATATTATCTTAATTTCAAAATTTTTTTGTTAAATTAAAGGTCGTAGAAAAAATTTTTTTTTATCAAAATTCTAGGCACCGTTTTCGAGAAAAATACGGTTTTTGAAAACCATTTTTTAATATTTGTGTGTATGGGTACCTTTATTTTTAGGTAAAATAATTTTTGTTTCATATCTTCTAGATTATGTTGAGAAACTTTCATTTGTCAAGTTTAAAAAAATCTAGCATGGGGTTTTCAAAATATTGATTTTTGGGGAGCCTTAGCAAAAAAAAAAAAAATTGATCAAAATCGGCGGTACCGTTTCTGAGAAAATCAATAACAAAACAAAAAATGGTTCTTTGGGGGGTGCCCTCAAAAACCATTTTTCGTAAAATTTTTTTATTATTATTTAATGAATACTGACTAAAATTTGATGGGTTTACTGGTCAAGTTTTTAAAACCTTTCGAATTGGGCATAACAAAAACTTGCCAAGTAAGCCCATCAAATCAAGTCAAGTCAAGTTTTTAAAACCTTTCAAATTCGGCATAAAAAACAAACTTGCCAAGTAAGCCCATCAAATTTTAGTCAGTAATCATTAAAAAATAAAATGTCTCTATTGCATTGTAGCTGTTTCAATATTATTCTACTTTCAATATTTGGTATTAAACGTTTATGAAGTAAGAACTTGGCGTACTTTTAGATCTCAGTACTTTTCACGGCCGACTTGTTACACAAAGGTTTTTGTATAGAAGAACTTGGCTCTTTTTTTAACATTTATGTTTTTGGTCTGATCTCACTCCATTTTGCAAAGATTTTAATATTTAGCCGTGTCAAAATCTCGAAAGATACGGAAAGATAAAAGGGTGGACTCTACCTTTTAAAATCAACTTAGTTAATAGCTTCCTATTTCTTTTGGTATATTTTCGTTTTGTTATTGGTTGTTTTGATCAGCGCTTCAATTGTTTCTTCTTGTCCTGGCAAGATACCTTACACGATACGATGATGTTTTTGTTGCAATTTTAACTCCTTTTTTAAAATGAAGGTAGCCCACCAATTAATAGCCTAATTATTGGTTTTATTATAGTTAACATTACAGTAAAGAGTTTTTTTATGTAAGCTCATAATTTTTTCAGGTATGCAAATGTTTCCTTTTTTCATTCATGTTAACATAAACATAACATAGAGTGTACCAAATCGAGCATTTCGAATGAAAAATCTTAGATTTTCTATTTTTCGCTTTGAATGTACATTAAGCTACATATACCGCTCCACCAAATTTTATCATTCTACAGCAATCGGAAGTGCTCCATATAAATTAAACTTTTTCTCAGAAAGTGGGCGGATACCACGCCCCCTGAATGGAAAACCTCAATTTTTATTTTTGATCCTTTCTACTGCAATCGGAAGTGTGCCATATATAATTTACATCAGTTCTGAGGAAGTGGGCGGATACCACGCCCCTGAAATTGAAATTTGGTGAGGTGCCTGTGCCTGACTAGCTTAGCAAATGTTCGGTATTTTAAGTTTCTGACTTCATTGGTACTGAAGATAGGGAGGAGTCAAAAGTCGCCTGAGTTTGTTCTTGTAAAAAGGCTGTAGTGCCAGAACTTGGCTGAGCACTACCGTGCCCTTTGATAGGTTATTATATGCAAAGGTTGTAGTCTAGTTTTCGACTTATAAGCGACTCATAAATCTTAAAATGGTAGCCAGAGCGAAACAGTTCTTACATCGATATAGAAATCCGAAGCATTTAGCATTTTTTCCGGTGTCGAAAATTCGGTCATTCCAACGAAGATCGTCGTTGATACGCATACCGAGTACTGACAGCTTTTTGGCTTCTTCAATGCAAGTGCCATTCAAGGTCAATGGCACTAGGGTTACAACATTTAGTTTTCAAGGTACTAAACTCCACACGATTTGGTAGGCCCCATTTAACAATGCTGGAAAATCGGAGTTTAATGAACTCATCATACGATACCATTCCAACTTCACTCTGAAGGAGATGGACTTTAATTTGAGAACGAGTATGAGAAGCTGAAAGTAGAGTCGTTGGTAAAACAATGAAGTGTAAAAGAAGTTTCAAACAAGAGATCATTTATAGAAATACGAAAGAGTTTTATTTATTTATTTATTTCATCTACCAGCAAAGCCTTACAGATTACAATATAATTAAAGAATAAAATTACTTAATCTACTATTACATAACTACGGCAACGAGTTAAATAAAATGTTTTTGAAGCAGTTTCTTGACAGATATAAGTCCATATTTTGACATAGTTCATTAAATGTTGAAATAGCCCTCGATATTGGCTCATTTTGACCGTAATTTGTTCTATGTAAAGGCTGAAGAAGAAACTGTCTTTCCCGTATATTTCTAGAAGGAGCGTAAATGGGTATCATAAGCAAAAGAGCAGGACTTTTTATATGATAACATAGCAAATCTCTTATAAACATGGCATCGTGTGCAGTTCTTCTTTTTTGCAGCGGCAGGATTCCTAAAAGTTTACATCTTGCATCATACGATGGTGAAAAATTCCATTTCATTTTCCAAAAAATATACTTTGTGAACCTTCTTTGAACATTTTCAATGCGATTGGAAAGAATTTGATAAGCTGGATTCCAAATTATATCAGCGTATTCAAGAATGGATCTTACTAACGATATATATAATGTTAGAAGTGTGTGAGGGTCAGTGAATTCTTTAGAATTCCTTTTAATGAAACCTACAATTGAATTCGCCTTTGACACAATATGGTCAATATGTAAATTGAAAGATAGCTTGGAATCAATGATGACGCCAAGATCTTTAATTTTATCTACCCTTCCCAGAGTGCTATCCCCAAGGGAATAATAATATAAAATAATATTATAACTTTTACAAAAAGTAATAACATTACATTTGGTTACATTTAAATTCAAACAATTACTTAAACACCAATTTGACAGTTGATTTATGTCGTGTTGAATAAGTAGGCAATCGTCTATTGATTTAATTTTCAAAAAGAGCTTGAGATCGTCTGCAAATATCAGACAAAAACAAAACTTAAACACCGATACTAAGTCATTGATAAAGATAATAAAAAGCAATGGTCCAAGATGGCTGCCTTGAGGCACTCCAGAAGAACAGTAAATAGGCACTGAACATTTATCATCAATTATTACTCTTTGGCTTCTACCAATGAGAAAGGAAGATATCCAGTTTAGCATTGCAGAATGAAATCCAAACATATTTAGTTTCTTAATAAGTAAAAGATGGTTAACGGAGTCAAAGGCTTTGCTAAAATCAGTATAAATAGCATCAACCTGGTAACCCTTTTCAACTTCATTTAATATATATGAAGTGAAGGATGCCAGATTGGAAGCCGTAGAGCGCCCAGCTACGAATCCATGCTGAAATTCAGAAATGTATTCTTTGACGTGAAACTCAAGTTTGGATTTAACTATGCTTTCAAAAAGTTTTGGTATTGCTGAAAGTTTGCAAATTCCTCTGTAATTTTCAACACAATTTTTCGAACCGGATT
Source organism: Chrysotoxum bicinctum (assembly GCA_911387755.1). Classification (NCBI taxonomy): domain Eukaryota; kingdom Metazoa; phylum Arthropoda; class Insecta; order Diptera; family Syrphidae; genus Chrysotoxum; species Chrysotoxum bicinctum. The sequence goes on along the minus strand of OU426988.1, from coordinate 218,983,318 downwards.
TGAAAATTGGAATTAGCAAAGATGTTTTCCATTCCTCAATAAAAATTCCATTAAGCAGCGAATTATTGAAAATGATGTATAGAGGTTGGGTCATCGACACAAAGCATTGTTTCAGTATTATTGCAGGAATACCATCTACTCCTGGTTTTAAATTTGGCTTTAAATTAAAAAGTGCTGTTTCAACTTCAGATAATTCCAACTGTAGTGAACCAATATCAACCAGAGGTATAACGCGAGATACAAGGCTAGAGCTGGAACGAGAATCTGAATAAACAGACTTAAAAAAGTTAGCAAATAATTCAAGAGTTTGGTTAACATCGTTGGATTCTAAGTTTTTATATGTCATAGTCTTAGGTAAACCTAATGATGACTTTTTAGTTGAAATATACGACCAAAAACTTTTTGAATCATTTTTTAATTTATTTTCGATGTCCAAGATATAATTTTTATATAAGAATTTACTTAAAATTTCAAACTCTTTCCTACGATCGAAAAAAATCTTTAGATGAGAAGTGCTTTTATATTTCATGTATTTAGTATGAGCCTTATTTTTTAAGTTTTTCAAGTGAGACAGTCGCTTATTATACCACGGAGGCTTAGATAGTTTTTTTTTCTGCATTAAGGGTACAAATATCTCAAATGCACTTTTTAGTATGCCAACAAATTTGCTATGCATTTCATTTGTGTTTAAATTTGCAAATTCAAAATTCCAGTTAAATGAACCAATATAAGAATTTAATTCAGTAAAGTTTGTTTTAGCAAAATTAAATTTTTTTGGAGACAAAACGGAGCCCAGGGGAACAAGAGCATTGCTTGTGTTAGACGAATCGTAAAAGAAAAATAGACGCCTACCCACGAATGTAACATTTGTTTTTTGCCAGTTGAAGGATATAAACAAAGAACGTTATGTTGAGGAAAAAGAAAATTCTTAAGAAATACACTAAATATTTTACAATTCTCATATGCAACGCTAATCAACTTAAACTAATAAAACAAATTTGAAATCAATTGAATCAATTGTGAATACTTATATAATTTTCCATCAAGTTTTTCAAATTGTAAAAAACAATTTACTAATTCTTCAACATCCATTTCTGCTCTACGGTTCTTGTTGTATTTTAAACATTTGGGGAAATAATTTGACTTTTAAACTATTTAGTTGTGAGAGCTGTGCGTTGCTTATGATTTTGAAGCTTAAACTAGTTAACAATTTTAATTTGCTTAAAGTTGATATGGTTTTGGCCAAAGGCCGTCTATCAGATCGACATTATATTTACTTAAAATATTTTATTGCTATTTTTCTACTTTTTTTTTTTTAGTATTTAATTTTAATTGTTAATTTCAAAAGTTTCCCTTTATAATATTATTTCTGTACCTCAGTGCTGCCGTCGCATATTGATACAATGCTTCTCAGCCAAGACTACCGTTCAGAATACCAAACGCTTCACTTCTATGCATAAAAATTTTTCCAAAATATCTCAAGCGGAACTCCCTTAGAATGGGGCATATGGCAATGAAATGGTAAACATCTTCTCTTTCCCTTATAGGTTACAAAGGTCACACAGAATTGGTAGATCCGGTCGATGTGGAATATAATTCAATTTAATGAGTTCACCTCTAAGCTTAAATATTGTACTAATACCATTAAGAGGCAGCCGATCAAGGAAGTATGTACTGTTATTAAGGTTTAAATTGAGTTGACCATAAATCGATCTATGTTGTGGCGATTGTTTTGAAGCTTAATTGTCAGGGATCTCAAGAGTTCGTGACGCGTTAAACTCGTTTGACCTGTTGATTTATTGAGATATAATGAGCAATTCAATGGCTTCCCTCTGCATGAAGTTCGCATTGAGGACTACCCGTTACAGGAATCGTTTGGGTTTTTCTCTCAGCCACTTCGTCGTGTTAAGAAAAGAGATCAAGTCTTTGATCTTCATCTCAGATAGTTTGTTAAGGTCGTCGAGGTATAACTTTTCGAATAGTTAGGCTTTCATTCCGGATATTAAGAGAGAAAATAAATGTTTGTTTCTTTTTCCTGCTAATCTTCAGTGCGTTTTGTAAGGAATGTCAAGGTTCAGTGATGTCGAGTGTACAGTGCATATTGAAACTACCCTGACTATGGTTTGCCTTGGTCTGCATATTAGTTCTTTCTGTATATACTCGTATTATTCAGTTGGTTAAACTGCTTAACCTACGATTTTCTGTGAGATAAATTAAAAATATTATGCCCTTCATAACACCAAGACGAATATTTACTCTTTTCGTAAATGATCTTTTTAGGGCTGATCTTTGCCAGATTGGCTCTTCAGCTCATTCATAATATAAGAGTGACATTGAGGATAATATTCAAGCTAGCAAATTTATCATGGTATTGCTGGGAAACTTTATAGGATGAAGAAGCCGAATCAATTGCCTTTAATTCTGCCTGGCTTTGGATCTTGTTACAGTATGTTGCATGCTTCCCGCATTAAAAGTGATTCAGTTTGAAATATACTGGCAAAGTAAGGTAGCCAAAAAGACGTAGAGACATTTATAGACTCAGGGAAAACTCCCGAACTGACAGTGATTTAGTTTTAGTAGTAAAAACATTGGTCAACCTCTAGTTCACAGCTCGTGGGCAAGGGGATAACATTTCTCAAAGCCTCGTGATTTCACTAATCACAGGGGCTAACTTCCCGGACCTCAATAGTACCAAATTACCGTTTTCACACCACATCTCTCCAATTAAACCACAATTCTGTTGATGACTAAAAGCCAAAGAAGAGAGGACAGAACACCGCCTTGCTGTGTTCTTCTACTCACAAGTTTGATTGTGTTTGTATAATCAATGGAAGCTTGATTCCTTATATCGCTGAGCATGAAAATTATTTTGTTCTTTATTTATTTTATTCTTCGATATAGACCTCTACAACGAAGTCATCTCAACGAGTGATAGATAGAGAGATAAATTCTTTATTTTTTTTTCAGCAAATTTAACAATTTTTGCTCTTTGACATGGCAATACTGCCGTCTGCCTGAGATAACATTACATGATTTAAAAAATAAAAAAAGATAAATGCAAAAATCTAAAAAAAAAATAAGTTTAATATAAAAATAAAAATAAAAAAATTTCTGTAATTACAAACAAAAATGTTCAATTAATCGCAGCACTAATTATATAGCAATTTTTACGTGATCTGAAACACAAAATATTTAACATTTTTGCTATTTACTTAGCTATTTTAAACAAAATTTTCAACTTAAAGGGTGATTTGAAATACAAAATATTTAACAAATTGTATTAACTATTTTTAACAAGGATGTCAATTTTCGTGATTTGAAGCACAAAAGAACAAGCATAAATTTTCAATACACTCGCAATACATTTCTTTTTAATTTTATGACTAAATTTGGCATGATTTAAACCAAAAAATTTTATAATATGTAGCTTGAATTTATAGTAACTGGGAACTCGATCTTTGTAATGTTATATTATATCTTTCCTGAAAATATAACCGACGAATTTCTTGTAAGATTGGACACGCAGCCACGAAATGGTAGATATCTTCATTCTCTCTTCTGTTACATAGATTACAGAGCTGGGGCAGGCCATCTTTGTGAGGTATAAAATTGAGATTTAAAATTTCAACTCTCGTTCTAAAAATAATGCTTATAACAGATGCTGAATATTCATTAGTCATTACGAAAGTAATTGGCATCCGATTGCAGTTGATGATTTAAATTTCTGTAGATAAATCTTGATGCAGAAGAAGTTGCTCTAGACAGATTATCCACAAATAATTTATGATCAACGTTAGAAATTAAATCAGCAAACGGGGCTTCCCACTCGTCAACATTATTTTCTGACCAGTTCAGTAATGTGTCGTGTCGAAAAACTAGTTGTTTCCAGTCTTTGAAAGGGGATGCTTTTACTCGGAGCAATTTGTTCAAAATAGTTTTGTGAAGACATGAATCACCTCTTTTCATTACTTTAGTAATATACTCCGCACTTGCTATCAGATTATACGTATATGGCATAGTTTGGAGCTGTAGGTATTTGGTTAACGAAATAGTCTCTTGAAGAAGTTCCTTTTCACGCTTGCACACCATATGTCATGCACGCATAAACTGTCGCATTGAAAACTTTGTATTTAGAAGTTAGATCAACATTTTGGTTGGAGAAAAAAAATCAACGAGTGATTCTTGAATGGATTCAGCTAGGACTCCTTCTACGTCTTATATTAAATAAATAAGTAGTATTTTTTGAAGTGGATTGTTTTCTCAATTGCACGCACTACACTTGAAGGACTCTCTCCGTAGGCTTGTTGAGAATTTTTAAAAGCTTTTTTTCTAGATGCTTCTATGGTTGCTTATAATACACTCCACAGTTTTAAATACGAAAGACTAATTAGTCAAAAATCCTTAGCGGATCATGAAGCCGCCTGCAGACTTTCGGGATAAGACCTAGTCTAACGTGTCTTCGTGATTCGATTTCATGATTTAGGTAGAGCTACTCTTTGAAGATTATATCCAGCCAAGGAACTGGTACGTCTTGCAGTTTTTGGAGAATGAATGGTATTATGGCGTCCGGGCCAGGAGATTTATATGGACGAAAAGTGTTAATTGCCCAGGCAATATCTTCTTTTGTTATAACAATATTGACATGCTCCACGCGAGTCACTGACATTTCACGAAACCTTAGCGGTTCGGGATTACTGATTTTGCATCCCGGAAAATGTGTCGTCAGCAGTAATTCAAGGGACTCAGGTGGAGAACCGCCCCGCCTCACTTGAACTATTTTCTTAAAACTCGGTACTTAAGGGTCTTCGTTGATTCCCTAGAGGAGAAATTAAAAATTTTTTTAGCTCTAAAACTAACGGTACCCCCCATATACCAGTAATGCATAATCTTATTTATCTCGAAAACGGCTCTAACAATTTTGATAAAAAAAAAATAGGTGTGATATTATGGGCATGGACTACATTTTTGTAAGAAAAAATTTTGGGGCAAAATGTTATTAATGGTACCTGTCATAGAACAGTTTTTTTTTATTTTCGACTTTTTCATTTACGGCTCTAACGAATTTAACCAAAAATTTTCACCAGGAGACCCCTTAAGTTTAAAATAATATTGTATATAAAAATATTCGAAAAAAAAAAATATCAGACCAAAAACATAAATGTTAAAAAAAAGAGCCAAGTTCTTTTATACAAAAACCTTTGTGTAACAAGTCAGCCGTGAAAAGTACTGAGATCTAAAAGTACGCCAAGTTCTTATTTCATTAAGGTTTAATATCGAATATTTAAAGTAGAATAATATTGAAACAGCTATAATGTAATAGAGAAATTTTATTATTTTATTTTCTCGGGAACTCTCAATTTTGCATTAGTGGATTACAATTACAATAGTTATCCGCGCGAAGACTGCAGGGTTAAGTGTTATTAATTTCTTATATAAATGTTAAAGAAAGAAAACATTTTTCTTTTCAAAGACATACAAACACTAGGTACTAAATCATTTATTTTTTATGTTAAAAAACAAAATGTTATCAAGCTTAGATGTATAGATTTTTACGATAGCTATAATGTAAAGACTTTATCCGGATGAAAATGTTAAGTTACAGTACAAGCCGACTACATCTCCCAAAGGTATTTTAGGTAGGTTTTGGACAGACTTACTTGAGAGCGTAAGTGGTTCGATGGAACAAATCGTTTTGCGCACTCGAACAGTCGCAAGAGTGCTAGAGATCCCCTGGTTCAGATTGTTAAGAAGTTATCTTCTACGCCGGAAAAAAACAGTAAGCTTTGTCGTTTGTACTTTTGCACTGAAATGCGTTCATTCCAAGGTCATAGAAATACTGATCAGCAAACAGCTAAATAAATGCCTTAAAAAACGAATACCCTTTTATGACCAACAGTACTAGTTTCATAAAGATCCACTGCTGATTTGAACATCATTTTCAATACACAAAGTTAATTAACTTGATATTTCAAAAGCATTTTATAAAGTTTAGCACGAAGCACTCTTATCGAAAATACGTGTGTTTAGTATTTCTTCGATGCGATGGATTAGAAACTTTCTTTCAAACCGTTTAAATCTGTATGGTTTTAGGTCTGATATTCAAAAAATACGTCCGGATAGTATGCCCCTAGAATCCGTTTTGCCTCCCAGACTATTCTTTATATGTATAAATCATCTCTTGTCTTCATTCACTTCTTCGGTTTGCTGACAGCTGCATCTTCACTTTTTCATATTGGCACTAATGTGCAATACTTTACCTTGGAAAATAAAAGATATCCTAATGAAAAGGGTGGGCCAAATACAAGTTTCTTTGCATTTGCAATTATTATTATTATTATATTAAATGCAATAAAATGAACAAGATTAATTTGTTCCCCTGTATTATGGCTTTATTAGTAAGAGCAAACATTTCCATTAATTATGGAATAAAACGTTGTTCAAGTGGCTGCCTGGGCTGTCTTCTCAGTAGCGCATTTTGCCCCTCTTATTTTTCAAGAACTTGTTGATGATTTCGTGCTGTAGCTCAAAGAAAACTTGAATGATTAAGTGCTTTAATCGTTTGCGGGTTGTTAGCATAACATCGGTCCTTCACGGTTCTCTAAAAAAAAAAGTCCAAAGGGGTGGAAAATTGACATGGCTGATAACACTATTTGGAAATTTATCTCACGAACTTTATGCACAAACTTACTTGCCGGTGTGGTGGGTGCTTCATTTTGGCCACAACTTCTTTTCAGAAAACTCTCTGTTTGGGCTACACAGCACTCACGTTGGAAATAAGCTTTCAATATTTCCCAATGTTGTTCAGGCGTAAAGTATGATACTGACTTTCTGTCAAGATTTAGAGCGGGAAACAGCTGTCAGTGTCAAAATAGCCTATGATTTAAAAATAAATCACTAGATGGCACGACCGTTTACACACAAGCCCTGTTTTTCACTGGAAACTCACTTGGCCCACTCCTATTTTGCGTGGAGTTTTGTATTTATGTGAGTAGCTTTACTGACTTCGAAAGCATTTACATTTGTTGATTCGACACTTAAATATTCATGTTCAAAAATAGTCCCTAAATAATATAGAAAAGAATAAAAAAAAAACATCTTAAAAAACTTGTTCTTAATTTCGATAAATTTAATTCCATATCAAATCATATATTGATTAACAGTTGTGACCTTTATGTTTTCCAAAGTTAATTCAATGCATTTTTTACTCGGAAATTCCAAATGCACCACTTGTATGGGGTCCATTTGTAAGAATCCGTTTTTAGATAGAGTGTATGTAGTGACACTACTATGCACAATTTCAATGTACACAAATACAGCTGGACGCTGAATTCTAATTGCTAAGCTATAGCTGTTCTTCGTTGATTCACTTCGGCAATATTTGGAAGATATTTCAACCTTTAAAACATATAACATGATTAGAATATCTCAAAAATTGTCATTGTTGTAAAATACCTTCAACTCGGGATCCATGATTCCAACAGCTGACTTAATTTTAGTCGGGAAGTAATGAGTTCGAGACAAGACATTCTGTCCAATGCTAAGGACAAACTCTACAAAAGAATTACTCCGAGTAAACCGTTCTATGAAGATCTGATTTAAGGGAATCACTTTGTTTAAGTGATCAGAATTGGGTCTCTGTGCGGAAAAAATAAAATGAGTAAATTATGTACAAGGCTATACTATACCTTACCAATTCAGCTTGCCAGGTTATTGATTTCTTCGGATACAGTTCGGACCAAAGAAATATGTTCATTGTAACATCGGCTTCTATAATTTTATCTTGAATATCATCACGAACAAGTGTTAAATTGATGGCTTTGGAACGCCAATCGAAAAGTGCTATTATACTGATAGGAGCCAAGAAATCTCTGGCCCAATAATGAAGAATTTTCCAATTGCCATAAAAGTCAATGCTAGACCAGGATGGCGCAACCCAAACATCGTTTAACTGCCAATAAAGCGCACCCATCGTTCGATGCTGTGTACTTCGCAGACTCCGATAAAGCTCGGTTTCGACCTTCACAGACATAGCCTGAGATATCTGACTTAAGTAGATTGCTGCTTCCATTTTGGAGTCTTCGAATGGCATGGGAAGATGTCTCAACACCATGTTGGTGATTGGAAACATGCCATACGGATGATGTTGACGATGTTCAATCAAATCAAAGATATTGTCGTTTTTTCCTAAGACTCGTTTCCAAGCTCCCACTGCGGGAATACTCTGAAAACCATATTCCGATGCAAAACGAGGTCTTGGATAGATATCAGGATCCCAAGAATCCTTAAAGACATCATAAAAGTGAACTGAGTGCAGGACTCTTTTTAATTATAGTAAAATTATTATTTAAATTATAGCGAACTTACCATCACCGTACCTCGGATCTTGAGGATTCTTCGAAATAAAGTGATCTTCTATTCCTTTGATACCATTCGAAGGCGATGAAATCAAAGGATCTGGACGAGAACTGTCTGCGATTATACGAAGTTCATGGCTAACTGTGCCCACGTATAACTTCCGATAATCTTCTTCAAATTGAGCACGATTCATGCCAGTCCCATACCAATCTTGGGCTATGGCCGCTTCGTTTTCATTGTTGGTAGCAAATATAGCTACACTTGCATGACGAGCAAGTCTTTTTGCATTCTGCACCACTTCCGTTCGCACTGAACTTGAAAATAAAGTTAATTAGAATCTAAGTCCGAAAGTACGAAAGCCCTCAATTACTCCAAAAAAGGCAAGTGAGTTGGGTACATTGCACAAGCAAACATCATATCTTGCCAGATAAGTATTCCATTTAAATCAGCTAAGTCATAGAAATAATCGGATTCGTAGATTCCTCCACCCCATACGCGGATCATATTCATGTGAGCATCCTTAGCTGATGTTAAGAGCCTTCTTACTGATTCAAAGAAAAGATAAAGAACAAACATTTAATAAAAAATAATGATAAATACAAATACTTACTTCTGGCTTGATCTGCACTTAGTTCTGGCAAAATATGTGAGGGAATGTAATTGGTACCCTTCATGAATATAGGAACGCCATTCACACGGAAATAGAAGCTGTTACCATCATCTTCAAAGAAATAAACAATTAATTTCCAAAATAGGAATACATTTCGAAACATACCCAATTCTTCTTGCATCAGTTCAATAGTTCGGAAGCCAATACGAATAGATTTCTGTGATATTGTTCGATCTCGAGGTCTTGGCCCTTGTTTGTCTAACCACGTGTTCATTGTAAAATGCAATGGATATAACTTTTGATCCCCAAATCCATTTGGCCACCATAATATAACGTCTTCCTAAGAAGGCATGTTTTTCTAATGTCCAATTATCAGGATAATACAAACAGCATTCTTACCACTGGAACAGCTTGAACAAATTGTAGAACTGGGTTGGTATACTTTATTGATTCATTGCGGCAGCTAACTGTAACTGAACTCGAAAGGAGCTCTCTGTGGTATGATGACTTATAAATTATAAAAAAAAGTTTTAAGATGTGTACAGCCACTTACACGGCATAAAATGTTAACTCCCCATAAAAGTCCTGCTTGATTCCGGTTTCAAGAAAGACTCGAATGTTCATCATCCAGTGAGATATATTCCTCGAAACAACTACATCAATGTCCCTTATCAAAGCCACTTCATAGTATTCCAACGCAACAGTTTTCCTGAAAAGGAGGCGCCGATGTTTCACATAGTTATCTCAAGCATTCAATGGCTTACTTACCAAATACCCATAGATGGCGCTGCTAATCCCCAATCCCATGAAAAGCTTGCCTGCATTTTTCTCAGCATATTCATGTGGCATTCGCCGTGATATCGTGCATTCGGACAATTTGGTGGTATACTAGAGTTCTTGGCTTCTACAGCATCAGCCAACGCTTTGGCCGCCCAAACCGGTGATTTAATGGCAACTTCCAGCAAATTTTCTTCCTTCAATAGTGGTCGAATATTGTAAGTATATCGAACAAACATATTGTCCGTTTCGCCAAGAACATCTCCATTCAAATATATCGTTGATATTGTATCGATTCCATGGAATGTTAAATTAATAAATTGTGTATTTTCAATATCAGCTTTTTCAACTGGGAAAATAAAAATAATACAATATGAACCCGAACTTTGTTCAATATAGTCAATTATTACCTTTAAAAGTTCTGGAATATGTCCAATTGTCATAAGCTATCCATCGCATATTGACGTCGTTGTAAGATAAAAGAACATCTTCACTATGAAGGGAACTGTAGATACCGGAAGGCAGTTTTAGGTTTCCTTTTGTAACAGCTGTAATGCAATTATTGGGCATGATCAGTGGTGCGAAAGGAAGTTGAATATTTTTGAGGTACTAAGTCGAATCTAATAAAATATATCAATGTTTTTTTGCAGGAATTTAAAACGTTCCCTGACAGCAATAATGAGTAAACGGTTTTCGTTTTTTACTTTATTCAAATAAGTATCCAAAATCGAAATTAATGTAATTGTCAAGTTTGAGATTTCCATGTTTCTTTAGAATTCATATGCGGAAACCTTTAAGACTTATCCAAATCTTTTTAATGGAACTACTTTCAATGCAACTTCCGTTGGCAGGCATGTTTCCCATTGGCGAATAACCCTGGTCCTTCATCAACATTATTTCGAACAAACTTTAAAAAACGTTCCCCATAATTCTGAAATTCTAACATAAAATTTCTCTAGCTCCTTACTGACCGGCAGGATGGCTTTCGTAGCAAAAGATCCACTAGTATATCTCACTAACCAGTTGAATTAATCTTTTTGGTCAAAGTAAGATTGATAGATTTTGGCCCCAAGCTCTTTTATGAAAAATGCGTGTCTTCGGTTTCGACTATTCTCTTTTCCATGGATAAGAAACTACCTTTCAAACCATTCAATACAAGGAGGGGTTTAAGTCTAATACCTATACAATAAATGCTGGTGGGCCTCAGGGCTCCATTTTGTCTCCAACTATCTTCCTTGTCTTCATCAATGATCATATTTCTGAAACTTCTAATTCAATAAAAACTTTTCGTTACAATATTACCCTCGGCTTCTAGGATTCACAACCCTGTGCTTTGCATGTTGAACTAGAATTACAATGTATGATAATCCCATTAAATTCTTATGAAAGCATTATCCAATGGGGAAAAAGAAACCGTGTAAAATTAAATGCTTCGAAAATGGATACTGTTATTTGTCGATAAAGTGAAACCTAAGCCCACTGCAACTATTCATTATTGGGAATTGGATCCAATAAACTGAAAAAAAACTTTCAATCTTCGGTATTTATATTACCAACCACCTTCTATGAAATGAGCACATACGTGATGTCACTTAAAATTCCTCAGAGTTTCGGCTCCCTTCCTCGGTACAAGAAGTTTTTCTCGTTTTCTGATCTGACTAATAAACTCGTATATAAAACTTATATTCCTCCAAGGTTAGATTATAAGTATCATTTAGGAGCTGGTGTTCGTTAGAATCACTTGAGCCTCTTTTATAATATCCTGAGAAGAGCCTTTAAATTGATTGAAGATATTAACATCGTTGCAGACGTTAAGTACAGATTCTTTCTTTTAGCCGCACTACACGAATGTGTTAATGTTTTGACCAGCTCAGGGGCCAAATTACCGCATCAGTTATCGAGTAATACGTGACTGAATTATGTGACTTTGGCATTACCGCTTACGTCAACTAGCAACCGATTACTCTAATTTGACGTTTTCATTCGATCACTGATGGGACTCACTCAACACTCACTCGTTCACTGATGCGGTAATTTGGCCCCAGATTGTTCCTCTCATTTTTATATGCTGAAATTCAAAACCAATGTGAATCGGTACCTCCTTTTAAATTCTCTCCACTCTCCCAAATGCTTGCACTTTGTTTTCTAATTTTTAAATGGTATTCATATCCTATTTATAATTGAAGTGTTTTCCAATAAGGGAGGATAGATGTTGAAATGGAATAAATCAAGCTGTTGTATGTATAAATTATGACACCGACAGAAACCCAAATTGTCATGAGTCACTTAAAACCTCTATCAGATACTTACATAAATATATATAGACATTTTATCTCATGAATTGATAAATTTTCGTTAAAGATACATTTGCATTGGTTTTGCTCAAATCAGTAACCGGAAAGTCTAAAATTGGGAAAAAAGTGTGTATGACTTATCATGAAAATATTTAAATAAAATTGATTGAAATTCCATATAAATCGAAATCACATTTCAAGAATTCTGATGCCACTTTCCGTGTAGATTACGAAAATTTATCGTGAATTTCCGGGAAACTGGAAGCTTTTTCAGATTTCCTTATGATATTTCATGTTTCTGGCTTAAATAGAACTGATACTCTCAGAGCCCCGGAAATGGGTTTTATGTTGTGTAATGTGTATCTACCTAACTCCTAAAGTGAATTACTTACTCGTAGATGTACTCGTATGATACTACACAAATTTCCTCTTTCGGAATAATGTGGCCATAAGCATTGACGGGATATATTCTTAATGTTAAAAAAAAAATGTATTTTCTTATTTTTTTTTATAAAAGAAAATTTCCTGGAAACGTCTTCATCATCATTCCTTAAACTTATTAAAATAACTAGGTAACATGACCTTGTTCTTATGTTTACAGGACTTGGAAATTAAAAAATGCATGTTATTCGTAGTTATAGAGAAAAATAATTATATGTATAGGCAAAAAGAAATCTTAGACTCGTTTTAGAGATTTATTTGTTTATTTAATCCGTTAATCGCCTAACGTTAAAAAAACTTATAGCTAATTACATATATTTTAATTTAAAAAATAATTTATCTACAAAATAAATAAATATATATAACTACAATATTAGAGCGTTAAAAAAGTTTTCTTTAAAATTTTTACTTTTGACATTGTCGTTTATAGAAGTAATTAAAAAATAATATTTATTGAAAACTGAAATCAATTGATTTAGAGGGCTATTCGCACCATAGTTTGTTCTGCTGAAAATCGGACATAAAGGCAACTGCCTTCTTATGCTAGTTTGACTATAGCTAAAATTTAGACGATACAGAGCTGATGGAGATATTATTGAACCATTGATTAATTCTACAATAAAACAAAGCTGGAGATACTGTCTATGTTGTGAAAGTGATGGGAGGTTTATAAGCAAGAGTCTGTGAGAATATGGAGGTAGTGTAGATCTCTGGGACCACGGAAAAAAACGAAGACAAAATCGCAAAAACCTTTTTTGGATACCTTCAAGTCTGTTTATATGAACAGAATAGTAAGGTGCCCATACTACGCAGCCGTATTCAAGTATTGGTCGGACAAAAGATATGTAAAGGAGCTTGAGGACGTAGGCATCACGAAAATCGCAAGAGAATCGTTTAATAAAACCGAGAATTTTATTAGCTTTTTTATCTATAAAGTTATAATGGTCAATGAACATTAATTAACTGTCAAGAATAACTCCTAAATCAGAGAAAACAGATAGCTTACAAAGAGAAGAAGAATCTAATATGTAATTATAATCTATAATTGTTTTTTTGCGTGTAAAACACATTGTTTTACATTTGTCAATATTCAAGAAAAGTCGGTTTGTATTGCACCATTCCCTAAAACTATGTAGATCTTCTTGAAGCTGTGAACAGTCATTAATTGAACATAATAGTTTTGAAAATTTTAATGTCATCAGCGTATATCAGAACAGAAGAGTATTTTATCACAGAAGTTATATCATTTATATATAAGATAAATAATAGGGGTCCTAAATGGCTACCTTGTGGAACACCAGAGTTAACGTAAAATTGATCAGAGAGCTCATTTCTAAAAGTAACACTATAATTTCTATTCGTTAAATATGACGAGATCCACATTAAGAATTTGTCATTAAATCCTAAGGCTTTAAGTTTATGGACTAAGGTTTTATGACATAGTTTATCGAAGGCTTTACTAAAATCTGTGAACACACAATCTACTTGTTTCCGATTTTCAAAGGAGTCAAGACAAAAAGAAGTAAAATGAAGTAGGTTTGTAATAGTTGATTTATTTTGGACGAAACCGTGTTGATTGTCACAAATGATAGACTTACAGTTAAAGGATAACATATTACATACAATGGAATGGACTCAAACAGTTTGGGAATAACAGAAAGTTTGGCGATGGGTCGGTAATTCGTGATTTCATTCTTAGACCCTTTTTTATGAATTGGAATTATAAAAGCACTTTTTCATAATAATGGAAAGATTGAGCATCTAAGGGATTCATTGAATAATAAAAAAAGAGGATAGGATAAATAGGACGCACATTTTTTTAATACATCACAAGATGGTACACCATCAGGACCAGGGCTGAAACATTCGTCAAGTTCTGAGACGCTACGAACAATTGAATCTTCACATATGGTAAAGTTAAGTGAGTAAAGGTGTGGAAAATTTTGGGCTGGAAAGAACAAATCGGAAGATTGAAAAGACGGAGGCACATCGAAAGCATCTTTAAAGAAGTTAGCAAACATATTTGAAATTATTTGGGAGTCATGACTTGTTGTGTTATTGTATGACATTATAGCCATCAACTTTTCTTTTACTTTTCACGAAGTTCCAAAAGTTTTTTGTGGTCTGAGATATCGAATTTTCAAGATCCAAAAAATGTTTATTCTTTAGTTTTTAAAGGCTTCTGTATATTTTTTTGTATTGAAATTTATAATGCCGAGAGTGAGAAAATCAAAAATCAAAAACAATTTTCTGTGGTAGGTACTTTCAACAATAACTAAATTCCAAAATTTTATCAAAATTCTAGGTGCCATTTTCGAGAAAAATAAGATTTTCGAAACTCATATTTAAAATTTTTATATTTCTTACCGTTATTTTTAGATAAAATAAAATTTTTTTCTACAACATGTAGATATTATTAAAAACTGGATGAGGTCTTATATGTATTTAGTGATAAAAATCAGTTGTCCCTACTTTAGAAAAATCGAAAATGGTTCTATGGGAAAGACGATTAATAACCAGTTTTTGGAAATTTTTCAACCATTGAGTACAAACGAGTAACTCTTACTAAATGAAATTTTCTTAATTTAAAAAAAAATAAAAATATTTTCTCAAAATGATGCTACCTGGTATTAGGAAAAAAGAAAAAAACTTGTCAGGGGAAAAACTTTAAAATGCTTCCATCAAGTTTAAAAAAAATCCGCCAAGCCGTTAAGACTCGCCAGAATTGCGAGACCCACTTTTTCGTGTTCCCTATCGTTATGTACAGTGTAAGTCAGATCAAAATCTCGAATTCGATTTTTTTACGAATGCATAATTTGCCAAATCGTCGTTCTAATACCTCGCAACCCATTAAAAAGCGAATTTTTAATTTTGATGTAATTTTATAGTGAAAAATTGTCCAAGTCTGAGAAAATATTTTTATAACTACAACTGAAATAGCAATACGTTGCAGTCTAAGACGAACTTTTTTGGTAAAGCACTTCGTAAACCTGAACCTTGTCCTTCTTTCCAATATAAAATAGGCCAGAAAAATATATACCTTTGCCGAACGATAAGTTAAAATACCTCGCAAACGATTACTAACAAAAATTAACATTTTCCGCTGAAATATCTCGTAACCCGGTGAATGGGTGAATCATGACATGAAAATACCTCGTAACAACGAAATATACTGGGTCTCCAAAAAATAACACCTAGAAAGACGATAAATGCAATACCTCTTAAACCTCCGCAATTTCAATAGCTTTTAAGTACAATATATCGAAACTTACAAATAAATCAATCTTCAACTTAAATCTGGGGTTTCTCAAATCATACACATCATACATTGTATGATATTAAAAAATTCTGCTGTATGATTTTTGTTTCTCAATATGATCCAATGTCATACAGTAATGTATGACTGAAGATTACACTGGAAATATTGGAATGTTGTATGATTCTGTTTCTCAGAAATTTATTTTTCACATCATACAGCAAATTTACCTATAAATGTTCATACATTTAAAACAACACAAATTTCTGTTGTAAGTTGCTGCTTCATGTAAAGCTTGAGCTTGAGAACTTTTTTAAAAAAAAAAACGCATAAAATTTGCAAAATCTCATCGATTCTTTATTTGAAACGTTAGATTGGTCCATGACATTTACTTTTTGAAGATAATTTCATTTAAATGTTGACCGCGGCTGCGTCTTAGGTGGTCCATTCGGAAAGTCCAATTTTGGGTAACTCTTTCGAGCATTTCGGCCGGAATAGCCCGAATTTCTTCGGAAATGTTGTCTTCCAAAGCTGGAATAGTTGCTGGCTTATTTGTGTAGACTTTAGACTTGACGTAGCCCCACAAAAAATAGTCTAAAGGCGTCAAATCGCATGATCTTGGTGGCCAACTTACCGGTCCATTCCTTGAGATGAATTGTTCTCCGAAGTTTTCGCTCAAAATGGCCATAGAATCGCGAGCTGTGTGGCATGTAGCGCCATCTTGTTGAAACCACATGTCAACCAAGTTCAGTTCTTCCATTTTTGGCAACAAAAAGTTTGTTAGCATTGAACGATAGCGATCGCCATTCACCGTAACGTTGCGTCCAACAGCATCTTTGAAAAAATACGGTCCAATGATTCCACCAGCGTACAAACCACACCAAACAGTGCATTTTTCGGGATGCATGGGCAGTTCTTGAACGGCTTCTGGTTGCTCTTCACTCCAAATGCGGCAATTTTGCTTATTTACGTAGCCATTCAACCAGAAATGAGCCTCATCGCTGAACAAAATTTGTCGATAAAAAAGCGGATTTTCTGCCAACTTTTCTAGGGCCCATTCACTGAAAATTCGACGTTGTGGCAGATCGTTCGGCTTCAGTTCTTGCACGAGCTGTATTTTATACGGTTTTACACCAAGATCTTTGCGTAAAATCTTCCATGTGGTCGAATAACACAAACCCAATTGCTGTGAACGGCGACGAATCGACATTTCACGGTCTTCAGCAACACTCTCAGAAACAGACGCAATATTCTCTTCTGTACGCACTGTACGCATTCGTGTGGTTGGTTTAATGTCCAATAAAGTAAACTGAGTGCGAAACTTGGTCACAATCGCATTAATTGTTTGCTCACTTGGTCGATTATGTAGACCATAAATCGGACGTAAAGCGCGAAACACATTTCGAACCGAACACTGATTTTGGTAATAAAATTCAATGATTTGCAAGCGTTGCTCGTTAGTAAGTCTATTCATGATGAAATGTCAAAGCATACTGAGCATCTTTCTCTTTGACGCCATGTCTGAAATCCCGCGTGATCTGTCAAATACTAATGCATGAAAATCCTAACCTCAAAAAAATCACCCGTTACAACATGAAAAGAAATTATACAAAACTAAGTGTTTTTTGAATTAATAAAATTATAAAAAATTTGAATTAAAATCAATTTTTATTGTTTTCTTTTCTATAGTTTTCCAAAGAACAGAAAATTCTGGTTGTGCAGTCAATGCTGGGGAAAAAAATTTATTTGGGAAGTTCACTGGCTCGACACTCACAAAAAATGCTATAGTCAGGGCCTAGAGAGAGGTGGTTTCATTTGGGTTGTCTTATGGGCTTGCATTATGCCGATTCCACGATAATGGGTTCCATTTCTAAGCCAAAGAAGAGTTAACATTATTCGTTGCAAAGGGGACAAGCCTTTGTTGCAATTAGTCTTCCCAATTTTTCCACTAAAAATTCAACACATATTTTAGGCTATCTAAATTTTTCGACATAATATGGATCTTCAAGATTGAAATTAACACGTTCTTTTATAACTATGTAGTTCCAACACGTCTTCACCATCGTATAGTAATTACATAGTTTTTATGCATAAATTATTACACTTATTACTTTGAAATTATAAAAACTTAAGTTTACTTTATCTAACAATTAACTTCTTTTATTTCGCAAGAAAACAAATTTGAGTTTTATAATAACCTCAAACTTAAATAATAACGAAATTTCAGAATCATACACATCATACAACAAAACAAATGTCATAGAACATCGGTTCTCAACCTATGGTCCGCGGACCCCTAGGGGTCCGCGCAGAATCTCAGGGGGTCCGCGACAGCTTTTCTATAAAGCATCGGCTCATTCTCTTATTTTTTGTTTGTAGGCTGTAATTACGAAGAATTTTGTTGAAATGCTTGCTTTTCTTGAAAATTTTATGTGCACTTGAATTTGAATCCGAAGTTTGCAGTAGGCGACGCAACGTTTTAATTGTTATGCGTATTTTCTTCTTTTAGCGGAAAACTCAGAATCAAATTTGTTGTGTCTTGTTCGCGTTTAGCGTTTGTTCTTAAAAATATTAGTTTTTGCATTACTTTTTTAACAAATGGATCGCTGGTTAAAAAGGAAAAGTAGTGAGGACGTTCACTCCAATCCAGGAACATTAACTTCGAAAATCAGTGATGACATTAAAAATAAAAAACAACGAAAGTATTCCTCTGAATATCTTTCGTTTGGATTCGGGTGTTTAGAATTAAATGGCGAAGATAAACCACAGTGTGTTTTGTGCTGCGACGTTTTGAGCAACGAATCTATGAAGCCTGCCAAACTAAAGCGACATTTTGAAACAAAGCACAAGAAATATAAAGATAAGCCTCGTGAATTTTTCAACATAAAACTACAGGAGTTGCAGAGGAATAAGAAATCCCTACGGAAAGTTGCTACTGAAGGTACGAGTATCAAAAGCTTTTTCAACTCTTGCTTATACAAAAAATAAATATAGAAATAAATTAGACGTAGAACCTGATTTACGAATTCAGCTATGTTCGTTTGATCCAAATATAAATAACTTGGTAGCTAAAAAACAACACCAGCCATCACATTGATTATACTAACTGCTAACATATGTACATTAGACTGGGCCAAAAAAATTGACTATTTTTTTTTTTGAAAGATATATCGAGAATATCATTCAGAATGACAAAAAAAATTTTCGTAAAAGTTTGAGCCCTTAATATCAATTTTAAGAGGTCTATCATCGCTAATTTTGATTTTTGGTCATAATTTCATGTTTTGCGTCAGAACTGACAAAACATTGAAGTAAAAAAAATTCATTTTGACTTACTTTTATATAAAATTAAATTCTCTACAAAAAAGGTCTAATTGAAAATTTTCGTCAGACAAGCCGTTTTTGAGTAATTAAGCTTAATAAATTGTTATTTTTCTTCGATTTTACTTTTTTAATTTGGAATTTTGTAACTAACGAATTAATGAATATCTCAAAATGATCACAATGGATTTTTAAAGAAAATTTAATGCTCTACAAAAAAGGTCCTTTAATATTTTTGTCTAAATTTAATATTTCAAAAGTTATTCACAATTAAAATTGAAAAAAAATTGAAATTTCAAGTTTTTCTTTCTTAACTCAATTTTTTTTTACTTAAAGGAACAAATTGACTTTTTTGAACATTATTAATCATCATTCATCGAAAATCTCTTAATATTCACCATTATTCTAACAATATTACTACAAAAATATATAAATTTAACAATAAATATGAATTTATTTTTGCCTAATTGATCATTTCTCAACAAAAACATGGTTCTACTATCTTAAAGAAATTTTTGAGTAAACAATTATTTAATTTCGCTGTTGAAAATTATTTATTTATAATATTTCATACATTTATATAGGAAAAAAAACAGATTATGGCTACTTAATTAATAATAACAATAACAGATGGTAAAAAATTTATTTTTAACACAATTATAACTCATATTTTATAAGAAATCTATAGGATTTTATAGTTTTACAACCATAATTAACTACTAGTTATAACATTTTATTACATTAAGGTTTTTTTGTTGCAATTAGGGTATTTTTTTCGGTACTCACTAAAGACTAGTAGTAAGTACTGAAGTTGCTCTTCGTTTTTCGTAAGACACTTATTATTAGACCTCGGATTTTGCATACTTCCATATTTTTCATCAGATTGATACCAAATTTTGTATTTAAGCGTTTTATAGTTCAAATATAACATTTTGTAATGCATATCGAAAACATGCAAAATATATGCGAAAAATATGCAAAAAAATATGCTAAAAATATGCCAGATATATGCAAGATATGCAAAAAATATGCAAAATATGCTAAATATATGCAAACGAATTTCATCGAAAAATTGAATTCCACTCGTTAAATGTTAAAATAGAGAAGCATATACCACTTTCCCTTGTCCAACGCTTTACGCTATATTGTTATATTGTTCTTGTCGCAATCAAGGCTTTTGTTGTTGTTCCGCAAAGCAAAATGCCCCTTAAAACCGATTTGCACGATTTATCACTGGTTTTATGACAACAGCAAATCTCTGCTTGTTGCTAACCCACAGACAAAGGGCCTTACCAACAATCAAATTAAGAGACGACTTTAATATTTGAGCGAAATGAAGCATTTTGAATTTATTTCCGATACATACTTTGACACAAATAATATCAACTGAATCAGTATTAGGGATTGTGAATATACAGCTATAAAAAACGCTTTGCACAGCAATCATGATTCCACCACCCACGGAAGCTAAGGGATCAGAATATCTATCTTTACGGTACACCACAAAATCGGTGGAAAATAGTTCATTATTTACAAATGTTGAGTTCAGCCAAGTTTCTGTTAACACAATTACATCGAAATCAGATGCATGAGATGCTTAAAGAAATTTTTGAGTTTTCGACCGAAGTCTTCTCACATTTTGCTAGTAAAGATTTAAGTACAATTTTAGCTTGCGAAGTCTTAGGTTTAAATTCTCTTACAATGACATTTTCAGGCCAGAGTTCAGAACACATATCTTTTCATACAAACAAAATTCCGTTGTAAGTCTGAAGGACGCAAAACGGACTACTTTCTTTATTAATCTTTTGACATTTAAGTTTTTTAACATCAATGTCGAAGTCCTTTAAATGGTCGATTATGCCTTTGATTGAAGTTTCCGGCTGAAGACGTGAGACGTAGATTTCTTTCGGTTAAGGCAAAGCAGAGAGGCGGTTTTTAGTAATAGGAGGTTCGATCTTAACTATGGGAGAATTTGAGATGGTTCTTGGACTATTAATAGAACTAGAGCAGACTTAAATGGTAATTCATTCAGTAGGTAACTCAGATCTAGGTGATTTTATAGATGAATGTTTCTTTTTAGATGGATTTTGAAAGAAGTAACTGACCTAGAGCGTTTTTTATTTTTGTTTTTTTTTTTTATTACCAGAAGAAGGGACTGGTTTATTAATAGTCAATTGATCATCATTACTTTCAAGGGTAAGAGCTGGCAAGGAAACTGAGTCATTATAATTCGTAATCTTAATATACATATGTAGAGGTAGGAGCATTAGACCAATTGATTGGGTCTTTGTAGAGTTGTAAGTTTGCGACAGTTGACTGAAAGGTAGTAAAAAGACTATCAAAACTATTGGATAGCTTAAGTATGTCAGCTTTATAACCCGACATTTTGAAAGCTACTAAAAAGATGGACATTTTTCGGCAGTTCTTATAAAACACCATCGCACTTGTTAACATTAATGTTTTGCAAGGAATCTGAAAACATTGTTGACAATATAAATGGTGATTTTGGAATGTATTTAAAAAAAGAAATTCGAAAAGAAATCCAGATTTTAATATTATTTCCAAAATAATAATATTTTTGTTTGTCTGGACTTTGCCCCGTCACTAACGAAAATATCATCAAATATAAATTTGCTCCAGTTACTTCCTGTGACATTGAAAGAAGCTTTTTCGCTTACAAAATGGTTTTTGGAGAGAAACGTCAAAACCTTCCAATTTATAAATTAGAGAAAATTATGGTTTATACTGTAATACCAATTATCTTGAATAATTTTTAAACTTGTAAAACATCTTATGTACTTGCTCTAATACTTAAATATAAACTCTATTTAATATCTGACAATAATTAGTAAAATCTCAATATACATATATACCACCCTTTAAATCGGTTTTATATTATTTTTTGATCTGTTTAACATAGGCAATTTTTGCATTTTTTGCATATTTTTTGCATAGTTTGCATATATTTGGCATATATTATGCATATGCAAATCATGCAAATATGCAAAAAAAATTAAAATATGCATATCGTTTTCAACTCTATTTTCAATGAGAAAAACAATGGTGTCATCAGAATTCACCTATCTTAATCCTTCAAAAATATGCAAATATGCAAAATCCGAGGTCTACTTATTATATTCTTCAATCAACGCTACGCCACGTTCAGCTACATCATTTACGACGGCTAAATGATTGAAAAATCGTTCACATTCCTGAAAACTATCAATGTTGGACCATTGGTCATTTTCTTTCGTTTGGGTCTCATAGTAGACAATGTGGTTACTAAAAGAAGAGGGGATACGTTTATTCGGTATAGTGCTTAATAAGTTGATGAAAAGCAAATCAAAATCGAGGGTTAAGGGAGGAAATGTTATTTATCGATGTAAATTCGTGTATATTAATAACATAAAAATTCACAAATGTATGAAATATTATAAATAAATAATTTTCAACAGCGAAATTAAATAATTGTTTACTCAAAAATTTCTTTAAGATAGTAGAACCATGTTTTTGTTGAGAAATGATCAATTAGGCAAAAATAAATTCATATTTATTGTTAAATTTATATATTTTTGTAGTAATATTGTTAGAATAATGGTGAATATTAAGAGATTTTCGATGAATGATGATTAATAATGTTCAAAAAAGTCAATTTCGTGGGTATACAAGCAGAAGGCACTAAGTCAATTTTTTAGGATTTTTACATTTTAATGCAAAGTGATCAAGAATGATGATATCTTTGTACTCCAATCACCTCCTAAGTGATTATTCATCGTTAAACATGAATTATTTGAGGTTATGTTTTGAACTAAGTCAGTTAAAAAATGTTTAATACTGCTAAAAGGCACTAAGTTGACTTAGTGCCTTTTGGCTGTCATATAAAAAGTTACAATATGCTATAATAATACAGCAAGAAGGCATTAAAGTGACTTAGTGCGTTTTAGCTGTCATCGAAACCAGGAATCCTTCAGTTCAAATACAAGTTCGCGGACAATTTTAGAACAACGAACGTAATAAAAACTTTACAAAGAGAAAGAAACGCTGTTCAAAAGTATCTTTCTCTAACACAATGTCCTAAATTGTATCAAGAACCTCTTAAAATAAGTGCAGCAAAAAAAAAAGACTTAATAAAAATGTGTCAAAAAGGAGTGGTTTCTGAAGTTTTGCATTCTTGGTTTGAATCTTTGCCCTCACAATCAATTGCCAAAAACAACTTGCAAGAACCTTACGTATCAGAAGAAAGCGATGGTGATGAATAGTTCCAACCTTTTCACTTATTTTTTTGTTAAATTATCCTTAATTTTTATAATTGACTTATTTTTATAATTATAACTTACCATATCATTTAACTATATAATATTCCTACTTGCTCTTAAAATATAAATAAAACTTTTAAATATTACATTAAGAAAAAATTGTTTTTTAATTTGTATTTTTAGTTATAATTACATAATTGCATTATCTTTTCTGCTAAAAAGCACTAAGTCAGCATATTTTGTAGTTCTAATGCAATATTTTCGAATTGGTTTGGCAAAAACTAAAATTTTTGATTAGAAACTTAAGTCATAATATCAATAGAGCTTTTCACGTAATTAGATGTAAAATTAAAATCGGTATTGAATTTTCACGACTAAACAAACATTAAATATCAATTTACTCAAAACTATGTTTTTTGACTTAGTGCCTTCTGCTTGTACACCCACGATTGTTCCTTTAAGTAAAAAAAAATTGAGTTAAGAAAGAAAAACTTGAAATTTCAATTTTTTTTCAATTTTAATTGTGAATAACTTTTGAAATATTAAATTTAGACAAAAATATTAAAGGACCTTTTTTGTAGAGCATTAAATTTTCTTTAAAAATCCATTGTGATCATTTTGAGATATTCATTAATTCGTTAGTTACAAAATTCCAAATTAAAAAAGTAAAATCGAAGAAAAATAACAATTTATTAAGCTTAATTACTCAAAAACGGCTTGTCTGACGAAAATTTTCAATTTGACCTTTTTTGTAGAGAATTTAATTTTATATAAAAGTAAGTCAAAATGAATTTTTTTTACTTCAATGTTTTGTCAGTTCTGACGCAAAACATGAAATTATGACCAAAAATCAAAATTAGCGATGATAGACCTCTTAAAATTGATATTAAGGGCTCAAACTTTTACGAAAATTTTTTTTTGTCATTCTGAATGATATTCTCGATATATCTTTCAAAAAAAAAAATAGTCAATTTTTTTGGCCCAGTCTAATGTACATTGTACATACATAATATGTACTTTCAATAAGATTTTAATAAAAGATAATTTTATAAAAACAACATGTTTTCAACTTTGTGGGTGTAACGGTATTAATTTAAAGTTTATACACAACAATACATCAAATTTTATTTTTGGGGTCCGCCGACTGATAAATTCGTTGTTAGGGGTCCGCACATTCTCAAAGGTTAAGAACCGTTGTCATAGAACACTTCCAATGAATTCTGAGAAACAGAAAATTGTATGATGTGTATGTTGTATGTTGTATGAAATGTATGATGTGTATGATCTGAGAAACAGGCCTCTGGTCAATTCCTTAGCCCTAATTATCGCTTGAATATGTTTTGTGTGTCTCCTGAAAGTTGACTTTTTTGGGTAACAAAGTATTAGAACTACAGCGGCGATATCGTACCTATATATCGCAAGTGAAAATTGTAGGTAATTTTTTGGAAATTCATTGACTGTGAAATATTTTGATATGCAGCCAACAGTTCATTTATGTTCCCATCTCACACAGGGTATTTCCTTCGACTCACGTAGGCACGCAAATCCAATACATAGTTAAAAAAAAAACACCCAAATATTTGAGTTTTCTATCAAATTATTGTATCATAAAGCCCGAAATTGAGACATAAAGCCCAAAATAATTGTTTTTCATCATTCGGATCAAATGACGTAAACCCAAAATTTCAATGTTTTAAACCTATTTACATACCTACATATATATTATTTTTGATTACAAATGAACTTGTATTAAATTGGGTGATATACTTTTCAGAAGGTGTGCTTAAATCGAATCCGAACTCAGAGATAATTCATGACGTCATGTTTGTGAGATATTTCCGTAAAAAAAAAAAAAAACATTTTTGTTCGCTGTTTCCAAGGTTATGTCATAACTTGAAGCATATATTGTAACGCTTTCTGAAATTACTAATTTAAAATTTTGTATTCAATAGAAAAACACCTTTACCGATTGGTTTTGTAAAAAGTACTTATTTTTGTCTGTTCGGCAGAATATGTACAATATACAAGTATACAAGTTCTTGATGATTTTTAATTCAATGTAATTTGAATTCGTAAACAGTTTTAAAAGTAAATATTAAAAATTGAGTGGTAAAAAAGCATTTGGTCCAGAAGACAGGGGCAGTGCTAGCTTTAAGAGAGTCGGGACCATCTACATCTAACCGCAAAATTACAGAAAAACTTAGAAGAAGCCACGGCGATATAAACTTTTTTTCTTAAATGCCTCCGGCTACGTTTGAAAAATGAAAGGCGGAACTTACCAAGTCACGCAATATCATCCTATGGAACCTCAGAACTACAGTTTTTTTTTTTTTTTTTAAATTAACTCGTTAAGTTACGTTGAAAAAGGCCTTTCCACATTTTTGTAATACATTTTTAAATATTTTTTGTGGACATACCAACAAGATAACGCGGTTTTCCATACTGCTCGCGTAGTGAAAGAGTGGATTATAGGTCAAAATATATCATTACTTCATTGGACTCCATTCTCCTAAGTCAAAAAGACGACCAAGAACTAAGGAATTTACTAAAAAAGCATGGAGTGACAAAACCTTGGGTCATTTGATCAAACTCTATGTTTCTATAGCGAATAGACCAAGGTGGAATTTCGTATCATAAACAATTGCATAGCAATGTAGTTAAGGGCTTATTTAAATGTAATTCTGTTAAATCACTCAGGTCCTTACAAATAATTAATTGCTAAGCCCGCGTTTATGTAAACACCAGGTTAAATTTTAAGGAAGAGTTAGTTTGCGCGAGTTTACCAATAACCAATTTAGTTAATCATATCTACGAGTATCACTAAACTGCTCTCTTTTATAAAATCTACTACATTCCCTTTAAAAAAAATCATTTCTCGCAATGGCATTTGTGTTCTTCTTCATTCTATTACATTCTATTTTGATTTAATAATTGTGGTGTATTTAAACAACTCGTCTTAGAATTCAATTATATATTTTATTTCTAATAAGATTACAAAATTGATAAAGCGAACTTAAGGCTGGACTGTCGATGGCTACGGATGATTATAGAATGAGGTTATGATTTAGAGCAACGTGTTACTTTGACATGGATTTACATTTAATAGGTGCGTTTTATTATCCACAAATCTATCTGGATCCGGATCTGGATTAAGTTTTAACATGTATTACAAAAACAATTTGGGATCCTGTTTTCTATCGGGATCTATTTCAAAGATCCAAAAATTACTTATTACAGTGGCGAGTAGATGGCTTTTTATGGTAAGGTAGTGTAAACTACAGTGTAAACAAAAGAGACAAGAAATAATTTAAAATTTACAAATCCAAGGATAAAAAGAGACGGGCTTATAACACTGCTGTCACTAAGATCCGTATCGTTTTATTTTCAAGGGAAGATCCAGATCCGGATCCAGATAGATTTGTGGATAATAAAACGCACCTAATATTCACATACATGATCTATTACATTAATTTCCATTACTGGTGATTTACATAGGTTGGTTCTAAACATAGGTACATATATGCTAAACTTAAATATACAACAATATCCCTCCTTAGTTCGCTTTGATTTTACTTATGTTTAATTCGATAATAATTCATAAATATTTTTGTCAATAATAATTGTTGGATTGGTTATTACAATTTGTTTTAAATGTTTGACTCCTTGAGGTTTTTGGTTAAACTACGAAAATTGTACTTTTTAAGAGGAACATGATTATTTTTAATATTCTGATGACTCTCAAGATTACGTTCGATTTCAGATCCGATTCCCTCCTCAATTTCTGCATTTTGCTCGTGATTTGTCTGTACATTTTCTTTCACATTAATTTCGTTTAGTAATTTACGATCAATATCGTGAGTGGGAACGGAGATTTGAAATGGAACGTACTCCTCGTTCGTTTTACTAGAATCAATAACACCTTTTGGAAGTAAATTGGTTTGTGCCTTTTCCATATCAGATTTTGCTTTTCACATGGTCTTACTAAGTAATATTGTTTACCTAAAACTTTCTGTACAACCGCTTTTCGCCAAGACACCTTCCCAGCAATCGCGTAATCTTTTGCCAAAACAGGATCGTTAATTTTTAAAACTCTTTTTGCCTTTCCTTTGAAATTCATATTTTTGATTGCGTTGTTTGTTAAAAACATTTGATTGAATGTCTTTTGCCGAATTCTTATTTTTCTTTTGTTTAAAAGGATTCAAAATATCTAATCTTGTTTTAAGATCTTTTTTCAGCATTAATTGAGCAGGGGATGCTCCGGTTGTACAATGAATGGAGTTACGATAGTCGAGTAAAAATTTAGCAAGGCATATACTTAAATATGTGTTTTGTCATACCGCTTAAGGCTCTTTTTAAAGCAAGCTTTTACGTTCTAACACTATTTTCTCCTTGTCCATTTGTAGCCGGATTCCTAACTGGAGATGTTTTATGTACAATTCCATTAGTTTCTAAAAAATGTTTAAACTCTTGTGACATAAATGACGTGCCGTTATCGCTCACCAGTTCCGATGGCAAGTCGAAGCGAGCAAATATCATTGCTAGAGCGTCAATTGTTCGGCTGCTGGATATACGAGTATTATTTCCCGAATCGAGACATTCCACCCATTTACTATGCGCATCAACTATAATCAAAAACTGTCTATTGAAAATTGGCCCAATAAAATCCACGTGTACCCGATTCCAAGGCTCAACCGGCCAATCCCAATCAATGAGATTTGATTTTTGTGAACTTAATTTAAATGGAAGACATTGCTCACACGACACACGATCGCTAGATTAAAGTTCAATGTCATCGTTAAGAGTCCGCCACCAGCAGTAGGAACGTGCCAAATTTTTCATTTTTACCACGTCAAGATTGGAACTATGTATTTCTTTAAGAACAACGCTTTGTAAAGAACGCGGAATTACGATTCTATAACCCCAAAACACACACTCTGACTCTAACGATAACTCATGCTTTTTTAAGAAATACGCCCGTAACTTCTCTGGGCACTTTGCTGGCCACCCTTCTAAAATATGGGACTTCACTTCTTGCAACTCCTCATCTTTGCTTACTTCATTGATTATACTATTAAGGTCAAGAGGAAAATTATTTATTTTGTTCAGATAGTTGAAGTGTATATCGCTTGATTGATCTGAATCTGGTTCTTCCCAAGAATGAACTGGCTTACGGGACAGATAATAATCAGCAATGTTACAGTTGGTATTGACATACTCAATGTCGAAAGAATAACCTGACAATAACAATGCATACCTCTGTAACCGGTTTGCCGTTATTGTTGGGATACCCTTCTTTGGTCCAAAAATGGATACCAGAGGTTTGTTATCAGTTAACAGAATAAATTTACGACCGAAAATATAGTGGTGGAATTTTTGATTGCAAAAACAATTCCTAGTGCTTCTCTTTCTATTTTAGAATACTTTCTCTCGCTATCGGTAAGCTTTCGAGAAACAAAACAAATTGGTCTTTTAATGAATTTCGACGATCTGGAGATAATTGACGATATAAATATTTGAATGTATTTATTTGTTTATTTATTTATTTATTTGCAAACTTGCATTTTAAGATACATGAATTTTTATTCTAAGCTAATCTTAAATTCACAAAAATGTTATAAAAACTTTACAAATTACTTATATTAATCCATTTAATTTCCTAAATTGTATAAAAAAAATAATTAATTAATTTTGAGATAAATGTACACATAACTTTTCTTAAAAATATTAAGGTTACTAATTCTTTTTAAATTTCGAGGTAGTCCGTTCCATAACTGAGTCGCAAGAATAAAGAACTGACGTTCAGAGGTTAAGCAAGTAAATCGACATTTTAAAAGTTGCTGTGATCTAGATGATGATGACATATGTAATCTGCTATAGAGATAACAAGGTTGATGAGATCGCATTATCCTAAATAGCAAAATTAATGTCCTGTCTCGAACGAGATTATCAAATGTTAGATTATATATATAGCTTTTGAAAATGACGATATTCTGTCATATCTTTTTAAACCGAAGATATATCTAGCAATGTTATTATATGCAACGTTTAGCTTTCTTCTACTGATGGAGTCACAGTTTCCAAATACTTCAAATCCATAAATTAATATAGGAATAATTAATGTTTTGGAGAGCATAATTCTAGTTTTTAATGGAGTATACAATTGAGTTGCCCACAACGAACTGACGAACGAATTTGTGGAAGTTCATTTATGTATATGGAGAACAGGTTAGGACCAAGAATCGATCCCTGGGGAACACCTCTATAAGTTGAAAGAAAGTTTGATAATCTACCATTCACCATTACCGCTTGTTTTCTAGCAGTTAGATAGGAATGGATCAACATAACCGCAGAATTTGAAAAGTTGTACAATTATGATAGCTTTTTACAGAGATTCAAATGATCAACGGTATCAAATGCTTTTGAAAAATCTAGCAGTATTAGAAAAGTTAAATTACATTCATCTAATGCTCCTCTTATATCTTCTATAACATTTGTTATAAGTGCTGTAGAACAGCTGTGTTTTTGTCTAAATCCAGATTGCTTTGTTGATAAAAGAGGTTTGTTTCGGAGAAAGCAATTTATTTGGTTTAGTAAATTTTTTTCGAAAACTTTTGATAGAAAGGGAAGTATTGAAATTGGCCTAAAATCGTTCGCATTTTTTTGGAATAGGTAAAATCTTAGCCATTTTCCACTGATTAGGATAAGACCCTGTTGTTAAAATTGTGTTAAATATGTGCGTGATGTGTGGCAATAAGATTTGCAAAATAACTTTCAAAAATTTCGGAGATATGTCATCTATTCCAGTAGCATTTTCGACAAGAAAACATTCAACGACATCATCTATTCTTGAAAATTCAAATGAATCTATGGAATTATTTTGAGTGAAAGCCAAATTTTCAAATTGAAAAGAAGAAGAAAGAGGAAGTGAAGGGAAAGGTAGAGCAACAAATTTTTGGTTTAAAATATTACCGTCAATGTCATTCGAAACTACTAGACTCTTTTTGTTTCCTATTCCTAACTCTCTCAAGTTTTTCCAACGTTTTCGACTATTCAGAGATAAATTGAGATTGCCACTATAAAATAACCTTTTAGCAGATCGTATTTTGCTTACAACAAGGTTACGAAGAAGCCGATAGTTTTGTTGAAATTCCTCAATTCTATAACGTTTCCAGTTATTAATGTACCCAATAATTCTTTCTGAAATTAAAATTTATAAATAATTAAACAAATTGAAATAATCAAATACTCGATTTTTACTTGCGACTTATAGGTACTATAAGGCAAGTTATGCATTCGTAAAAAAAATCGAACTCGAGATTTTGATCAAAGTCGACATTACGATGATAGCGAAGACGAAAAAAGTGGGTCTGGCAATTCTGTCTGTCTGTCTGTCTGTCTGTCTGTCTGTCTGTCTGTCTGTCTGTTTGATTACAGCTAAACGGCTCGGCCGATTTTCTTCAAACTTGGTAGATATGGGTTTTGATTTTTTACCCCCGGATGTTTTCTGATTTGATTTTTTATGACCAAAAATAACGGTACCTGCCATACGATTTTTTTCCGAAATTTTATAAATATTTTTTTTTCTCAAAAACTGTCCCTGCGATTTTCTTAAAAAAAATTCAAAAAATTTAGTTTAGTTAAACCTAGGTAATGGTCGAAAAAAAATTTCAAAAAAATGAGTAGTTTTGGTACCCCCCTTGGGGCCATTTTTTTTGTTTTTGATTTTCTCAAAAACGGTACCACCGATCGTGATCATTTTTTTTATGCTAAAGCTTCCCAGCAGTTTGAATATTATTGTGTATTCAAATTTTCCAAAACAAATTTTTTGGATTTTTAAAAAAACTTTCAAAATTTTTTTTTGAAAAGTCAATATTTCGAAAACCCCATGCTCGATTTTTTAAAAACTTGATAAATAAAAGTTTGGAAAAATAATCTACAATATATGAGCAAAATAAATTCATTTTACCTAAAAATAACGGTACCCTCCATACAAATGTTAAACAATGGTTTTCGAAAATCGTATTTTTCTCGAAAACGGTTCCGAGAATTTTGCTTAAATTTTTGTTCTTTCTATTATTTTTTAATATCTGTAATTTAATATAAAAAATTTTGATAACAAAACATTACTGAGTGTACCTACCATAGAACGATTTTTTAAAATTTTGAATTTCTCATTATTAGCATAACGGATTTTAATGAAATTTCGTAGAGAGAAGCTTCTAAAAAGTTTAAAAAACATTGCATTTAAAAACTTTAAGAAAAATATTTTTTTGAATTTTGAAAAAAAAAATCAATTTTTTGTTTTTTTTAAAATTCAATGCCTCGAAAACAGCTCAATACTTTTTTTGTAAATTTAAGTTTTATTAATACAATAATAAAAACTTCAAATTGGCGTACCATCATTTTTTCTTAAAAATGTTTTAAAATTTTCTTATATAAAACCTTATTTTTTAAAAAACCACTACAAATACTTAAAATTTTTGTTCTTGCATAAATCTATATTTGCTTGAATCACATGGCATCCTATTCTTACCTTTAACTAATAAAGAAGTTTTTTTTTAGTCATTTAAAAAATGAATTTTATGCTTATGAACAGTTTCTCTAATAACATTCATTTTTGAAATTCTTAGTCTTTTACATAGGAGCAAGTTCGTGCGACCCAGTCGTGCATTTTATTTATTTCACTTGCTTACTTCTTTATTGAACCAGCACAAAATTCAAAAATGTCACTATGACAGTACAAAAGTGTCTTTTTTCCTTAAACGCGAAGTTAAAGACGAGTTTCTTCACTTTGAAATTTAAGGTCATGTTAAGGGTTGAGCTGACTATATCGAATTGATTATTGGTATGGTTAATGGTTTAGAGTTCACTTAAATATTTAAGTCATCTCTAAATTAAATTTAATTGTTGGTAAGGTCCTACATGTATTCTGATAAGCTATAAGAAATAAATAAGTGTTTTTTTTTGTCAAGAATGGAAATATAAAGAATGGTACGAGTACTTACTTTAGGTCTGTTTTTTTTTTTTTTTTTTTTTAAGGATAAAGCTGAATGTTATGTCTTAAAAATGGTGTTAGTTTGAAACTGATGTGAAACTATTATGGTCAATTCAATTCAAATATTCATTTATTGCAAGTTATCATTATAAATTTACAAAAGCTTTTATGAATTTTTAAGCATTGGCTTAGCCGTCAGCCCGACTGGTAACTTTAAAATATTTAATACAATTGAACAAGTATGTATAATGGTATAAAAAGTAAAAAAAAGAAAAAAAAAAGATTTTATTTGATTTTATAAATATTTGCATTATGATTTACATATGTATATTACGTTATTATAAGCATTCTGTAGCGGTAGCTAGCTCTGACAAATTTGACAAGGTTCGCCCATTCTGATCCATTTAAAATTTCAATCGTTTCCTGTACTGATAGGGTTGGTTTACCAAAGCATGCTCTTCTTTGCTGGTTAAAAATTGGACACACACTGATGAAATGAAAGCAATCTTCTTTAGCTCTCAAGTTACATGAATTGCAAAATTGGTCAAAGCTTCCATTGTATGGTTTTCCATTTAAATGTAGAAGTTCGCATCTTGATTTAAAAATTAGGAAAATATCTTTATAGGAGAGAGAATCTTTGGAAGTAGTTCTTGTCACACAAGTTATGATCAAGCTGTCTATAGAGTAATCTGCTCTCCGATTGACGGGCATTTTCAATCATCTGATTTCGATTAGAGTCTTCAAGTTTTTGGATGATTTTGTAGAACTTCGTTTTCATCTGACCAATATTGTTGAGATTGATCTGCACAACTTCTCCACAGCAAGCACCAATGTTTTCCCATGTCCGCATCCACCAGTCCTTATTCCGAATTTCGTAGAGCATCATTATTTTGCATAACCGAGTTTTCCGTAGACCAAACACTTTAATTAAATAATCCGCCTGTAACTTTAGACTTAGAGTAAAAAGTTTTGGCAGGCCTGTTTCCAAATAAATTGCATAATTTCGTGCGGTTAAGGGAATATGGAATATTTTCTTCAAAAAATTTCTTTGAAACTTTTCAATTTCCTCGTATTCTTGCATGCCCCATATTTGTGCCGCATAACAAAGCGAAGATTTTACGACTGCATTGAAAATATTATATTTTGTTGAAAGATTTATGTGATCTTTAGAGAAAATCTTCTTCCAAGTAACATTAATCAAGCTTTGTGAAGTTTTTGATTTTTCTGCAAGGTGCTTGCTACAATCCAGGGTTGGATTTAGTAAAACTCCAAAATACTTGTATTCTTTCGATACTTCTAAACGACTTCCATTAAGTATCCAGGTGTTCCTAACGCGGGAAGACCATTACTTTCGTTTTGTCAGTGCTGATGACTAAACCCCACTTGTCACAATAGTCCATAAGACGATTTACCATCAATTGCAGGGTTTCTGCTGATCAGGATAATAAGAGAAGGTCATCGGCATAGAGTAATACATTAATTACAATACCAGCAATTCGGACACCTCCTGGAATGAGAGCAGCTATATCATTAATAAAGTGAGCAAATAGAAGAGCACTGAGAAGACATCCCTGCTTTACTCCAGTAAGTGATTTAAATGGTTTTGAATATGTTTTGCCATCCCAAACTGCAACTTCAGTATCTGTGTACAAACAACGGATTATTTGGATGAATTTTCTTGACACTCCAAGTTGGGAAAATTATGATATTAGATTATATTAGATTATAAGAACTATTTTAATATTGTTAACGTTAGATTTTAACGAATTAAATAAATAAATAAATAAAATCGACAAACAACGTGTATACTTTTTTGATTCTGGCTTGAAATGCTTTTACTATTGATGTATCCCATCTTCACCTGGGGCTTTTCCGTCCTTGGATCCTTGGAGAACGAGTCACCCTTCGGAGTCACCTTCCGTGCATCCATTCAAAATAATACTATCATACATTTGTAGCATTTCTAATAATCTCATCCCGTTGTGATTGTAGATATTATCCTTGGATATTCTATTATAGCAATTTGATAGTGCTGAGTTAGATATAGCCATTTGAGTTGTAACTTCGTTATCACTTATTCTGGCATTGAAATCACCGACCAACATTACGTTTTTGCTCGATAGATCACACATTAAATTGCTCAGTCTGTCAAAGTCTTCGGTCCATTTGTTGCAATTTATATAAAAATGAATAATAATCATATTAGGTTTTTTTAAAAGCTTTACGACGATGTTATCTTGGATTTCCACAAAATCATAGAACTCCCGTTGTGATGTTTGTATTCCATACAGGCATCCACCGCTTGCACGACCTCTTGATGATGTTTTGGTTGCCGGAATCCAAAAAAATTTATATCCGTTAAAATATTTGGTAAATTTACTTAAATTTTCAATTACAACATGTGTTTCAAAAATAAAGAATATTTTGAAGGTTTTAATAAAATGAAAGAAATCTATAAACATTATCTTATTATTTAGCTGTGATACATTATATGACAATATTTTACAAACATTAATACTAAATGAGCTGACGGCGGCTTTATCTCAATTTCTCATACTACTATTACTAAACTATTATGGTATTCTCAGAAAACCCAACTTTAAATTTTACAAAGATCTGGATATATTCAAGTGAACGCCAGTGTATGTACAGTGCCGGTAAAAAAAATAGCACCACCGGTAAAAGTTTCATTTTAACTTTTTTAAATTAGTAAATGGACACATATTTCCAGCCTCTACTGTATTTTGTTATTGCTTGAAGTGTTAACTCTCTGTATTGTGTATCTCTGGCACTTAAATGGTAACGGTTCTTTTTTTACGAGGCCATATTGGGGAAAAACCCTTTTTTATTGCGGTAAAAATAATAGCACTGATCGCAGTTTTCGCTAGAAAAAAACATTTTTTGGTGTCATATTTCACGGTAAAGTAACCAAATGTTAAGATTTGTTAATTTTGAATAGGTTTCTTCATATTAAACAAAAAAAATTACAGTTTTTCAAAGACAATGGGCCGTGGAAAACATTGAACAAACGAAAAACGTGAAATTATTAAAAAAATGATTTCAGAAGGTAAAACTTACGGAGAAGTTCGACGTTTTGTTGGCTGTTCCAACAAAATGATTCGAAATTCAATAATATACGTACCCAAAACCGAAACTTGTGGGCGAAAACCAGTTTTGTCGAAAACTCTTGTCAGACGCCTAGTCCGAGAAAGCCAAAAAAATCCTTTCAAGCCTGGAACTGAGCTCAAAAAAGACCTGAATATTACAGCTTGCGTTGAAACCGTTCGCCACAGATTAAGAGAACATAATTTAACAGCGTGTAGTCCCAGAAAAGTCCCTCTTTTAACTGCAAAACATGCAAAAAAGCGTTTAATGTTTGCAAGACAGCATTTGAACAGGCCAGTAGCGAAATGGCGCAACGTTTTATGGACGGATGAGAGCAAAATCGTGTTGTTTGGCGGTAAAGGATCTCGCTCCTACGTAAGAAGACCTCCAAAAGCGGAATACAAACCCAAATACACAAATAAAGTGGTTAAGCACGGAGGTTCAAGCATAATGGTGTGGGCTTGTTTTTCCTACTATGGAG
This sequence comes from Chrysotoxum bicinctum, assembly GCA_911387755.1. Classification (NCBI taxonomy): domain Eukaryota; kingdom Metazoa; phylum Arthropoda; class Insecta; order Diptera; family Syrphidae; genus Chrysotoxum; species Chrysotoxum bicinctum. The sequence continues at coordinate 218,947,427 of OU426988.1, read as the reverse complement.
TTGGACCCATATACTGGATTAAACCCATCATGGATCAACACGTCTACGTGAATATTTTGGAAAATGTTATGCTCCCGTATGCAGATGAAGAAATGCCGCTTTTGTGGGTCTTCCAACAAGATAATGACCCCAAGCACACCAGTAAAAAGGCAAGAAAATGGTTTGGAGATCATTCAGTTAATGTAATGGAGTGGCCAGCGCAATCGCCTGAACTAAATCCCATCGAAAGTCTGTGGGCCGACGTAAAGAAAGCAGTCTCAGATATTAAACCGACCAGCAACGAAGCACTCTGGGCTGCAGTTAGGGCGTCCTGGGAGAATATTCCGGTTGAAAGGTGTCAAAATTTAGCTAATTCAATGACGAGCCGTTGTGAAGCAGTAATAGCCAACAAAGGCTATGCAACGAAATATTAATTTTGTTGGACTACCTTTAAGGAATAAAATCATAGAAAAAGATTTTGGATTTTTACGATGATTTTGTTTTAAGTTGCACGATGAAGCAATGGTGCTATTATTTTTACCGCCTATTTGTTTGATTTGTTGGAGAAAATATAAGTTTTTTTCAAAAAGTTGATGAATAAAAATAAAAATTCTTTTTGAAATGTGTTGTTTTAACTTAATATAAACTTTTTGCATATTTAAAATTTCCCTCGATATATTGGCATACATTTTATTTTGCAACGAAATTTTTTTCTCGTAATGGTGCTATTTTTTTTACCGCAGCTGTATGTAGCTCTGAAAACCCCCTTTTTTGTCAGGGATTTACCGATGAATGTAGTTAATTGTGTTGAATATATTTTGAAAATTGTCACATCCAATAAAAAGAACAGAGAGCTTTATTCCGTTATATTTTTAAATCATCTTCCTAATCAATCCATTTATATATGTGGTTCAAAAAAATGCATATAAATGAGATTGATTGAAAGTCTAAACGAGTTTGATTGGGTTTTTAAGATAATGGTTATTAGAGTAATAAACACAGGCCTTCAGCAGATGAAGATGCTAGTGAATTTGTCGATGGTACAGTCAACACGAGTTATGTGAATCGATAGTTTTCCATAACTAAACAGTAACTTCGACTTCGAATAAACAACAAAATTCCATTTCAAAAGATTTAAATTGACTTGAAAGTATTAAACCTTATTTCGGTAATTGTTTTAATAAAACGATTTTAAAACGACAGGACTCTAGAAGCCACATATTGATGTTTAAATAATACAAAAAAGATAGCGTTTTCTATGTGCTTCAATTGTTACTCCCGTAACAAAAAAGTGCGTATGTTGAATTATAACAAACATTTATTTGTTAAAAAACTGAACATTTTTGGAATTTAGAAAATTTGAATTTTGTATGTATGCTAAGTCTTTGTTAAATTCGTAACAAGTTGCCATTTTAAGTGTTAATCTTTCTGCTTTCATTCTCTTTCGGGAATTGTTCTTTCCTATTGGAGTGTCACCAACAAAGAGATAAGACTTCCAATTGAAAACACTACTTATGATATTCTAGGGAAAACACCATTAGATAAATCTTTTTCATTTAAGATATGGAGTTTCATTTGAGAGATAATCATGATAAAAAATCAAATTTGATAGATTTTGTGTGTCAACAAATTTTTCAGCAAAGCGAAATTGAAATAAGCGAATTCGACTGTACATATTTTTGTTTGCCAATTTTTGGTCTTAAAATTAATTATCAGAGTTTACACATGATGCTTGGTAGCTATACCTACCATAAAATAAGTAAACAACCGTATTAATTCCCTCAGACTTCCAAACTAGTTAAGCCTGAAATTCATATTTAACAGATTCAAAATTAAATTTATCATTTCATTTCGAGATCAAATTTCTTGCGGATCAGTAAATATTTAAAATTTGCCAAGTTAAAATGAAATATCCGCATGCAGAAAATTTTTTAAAACATTGGTTCTTCATTTTACCATATGCAGGTATACTGTAAATATTTTTAACTTAAAAAGTGATAAGAGTGAACTTCAAAATAGTATTAAAAAAAAAAATATATGTATTTAGAAGTGTTAAAAACAATCAAAGTGCTTTGTGGTTTATTTTAGGAAACTGGAATTATGAAAACCCAAATCTGTGGCCGTTGTCGAACCCACAGTGCGGTGGAAGAATTCAATCACCAGTAGAACTTTACACAGAAAATGTAAGTGTATGAAGACTTCAAGAAATTTAGTTAGTTGGTTTATTTTCAGAGACGAATAATATATGTATAGACAAATTAGACAAATAAGGGAAAGTGGTATAACGCGTTTAAAAAAATTAAACACACGACCCTGGCCAAAGTTGTAAAGCAACCTTAAACTTGTTGCAGTAATTCATTACCTAACTTACAAAATTATAATATTTATCATGACTTACATACTAAAAGATAAGAAGTACGGGATGCGTTTTATGTTCCACGACTCTATTTTTTCAATTACTTTTCAATGAAATACAAATGAAATGGTCATTAAAATTATCTAGAGAATATAATATTGGTCAAGGGGGCGCCACTGGCCGTGCCGCAAAGGCGAGGTCTTTTAAGATACTTTTACATAACGCAGACTTCTGTATTAATTTCAGAAATTTCGTTGTCCTTAAGCATTGAGGTTGTGGTTGATTTGTTGATGTACACCTTACCTTTTCCTTGAAGTACCCTTAAAAGAATAAATCAAAAGGCCTCAAATCAGGAAATAGTGGGGCGTGGCACTTGATGAACACCAAAAATATCACATTATTTTCTCCTCGTATTTACAATTATTTAAATAATTATTATTATTACTGCGTTAGATGCTACATACTAAACCTACATACATACTACATACTAAACTTCTTAAAAACCAATTTCATTGAACTCGATAAATACCTTGGTAATATCGATTGAAAAACTGAATTTCTTAATTTAAATTTAAAACATGCATTTAATCATTTTGCGGGTATTAAAAAAATGCGTTTGATTTATTTGTGCCAACTCGATTGAAAAAGAATGTCGCTAAGCCCCCATAGTATAATAAAAGGTTGAGTCACTTGAAAAATTTAAAAAACAAATCTTTTGCCAATACAATTTTGTAAACTCCGTAAAGAATTCATTTCTCTTAGTAAATTCTCACACAAAAACTACATCATGAACGTCGAATTACGCTTAAAAAATGATCCAAAGCAATTCTGGTCCTTTATTAATTCAAAACGGAAATTACTTGTGATTCCTAAGTCTATGTATTTCAATGGGGTGGAATCTACCGATATAAATCAAACTCTTGAACTTTTTGCTAAATTTCTCAAAGAAATACAGTAATTCCTTCCAATGACCTACCTAAAGTAGATATTGGGTCCATGGAACTTGACTTCATCGATGTCTTAGATGGACTGCAAAGTCTTAAACAGAATGCAAAACCTGGCGCTGACGGCATTCCTGCACTTATATTAAAAAGATGTTCAAATTCCCTTTGCCTTCCTTTGCTAATTATTTTCAATCTTTCCTTGTCTACTGGAAAGTTCTTGGATGAATGGAAATCATCTTACTTGATACCAATTTTTAAATCGGGCTCAAAAAACAATATTGCGAACTACAGGGGAATTTGTAAATTATCTGCGATTCCTAAACTTTTTGAAAGCTTAATTAAAAATAAGCTTGATTTTCTAGTCAAGGAACACGTTAGTATTCACCAACATGGATTTATTTCAGGTAGGTCAACTGTTACAAATTTAACATGCTTTTCTTCTTTTGTGGTTGAATCTATCGAGAACCAAAGCCAAGTTGATACTATCTATGTATACGGATTTCAGTAAGGTTTTCGATTCAGTTTGTCACACAATATTGCTTCGTAAACTTGAAATTTCGGTATTCACTCAATCCTACTTCAATGGGTCGGTTCATTTTTAATGGGCAAATCCAAGAAGTAAAAATTAATGAATATACTTCAAGACCTATTAGTTGTTCTTCTGGTGGGCAGCCACCTCGGTCCATTGCTGTTTATAATATTTATTGATGACATTGTCAACCATATCAATTTTAGCCAATGTCTTGTATATGCTGATGACCTCAAATCAAATTATTTTTGAAAGTAACAAGCAATAGTGACTGCCTTAAACTTTAAATGGACTTGGATAACTTATCCTGCTGGTGTAAACGAAACTACCTGACCCTCAACATTAAAAAATGTTTCGTTATTTCTATCTCCAGGAAACACCTTGCGTACGAATATCCATATTCTCTAGATTGCAATCTTCTTCAGAGAACTGCAAAAGTGAAAGATTTAGGAGTAACTTTCGATTCCAAGTTTTCATTTGCTATTGTTACTAAAGCTAACGTTAGGATTCAAAAAAAGAAATTCCATAGACTTTTCTGATCCATACACCCATGTTGCGCTTTATATTACTTTAGTTAGATCTATTCTTGAATACGCGGATGTTATCTGGAACTCTCATCATCATCATCGGCTCGACAACCGGGTTCCGGTCCTGGCCTCTTTCAACAAGTCTCTCCACCTATGCCGGTCTCTAGCCGACGCCATCCAGTTGCGCACCCCAAGGCTTCGGGCATCCTGGTCTACGCCATCTCTCCAGCGCAAGCATGGTCTACCACGCTGTCGTCTACCATAGAATGTACCACAAAGAACTTTCCGAGCAGGTTCCTCTTCGCTTATGCGAGCTAGGTGCCCTGCCCACCGCAGTCTACCGAGCTTAATTTTTGTCACGATATCTGCTTCAAGGTAGATTGCGTACAGTCTCCGGAATCGTCCTTCCTCACATATGGGGCCAACAATTCTCCTTAAGACTTTTCTCTCGAACGTAGCTAAGAGGTCGGAGTGCCTTTTGCTAAGCACCCAAGTCTCGGATCCATATGTGAGTACTGGCAGGACCATGGTCCTGTACAGCAGCAGTTTTGAAGTTATGGTGAGATTTCTGGATTTGAAGAGCTTTGACAGACTATAGTAGGCTCTGTTGGATTTGAGAAGCCGCCCGCGTATTTCTTCTTCTATATTGTTATCGGCTGCTACTATTGACCCAAGGTATTTAAAGGATTACACCACTTCAAATTCGTGCTCCGCAACCTTGATTGTTTGACCAACTGTTCCTCTCGCATTCGACGCCACCATGTACTTTGTTTTACCTTCACTAATGTGCAGCCCAAGATTTTGTGCCGCCTGCTCGATCTGGATGAAGGAATCGTGTACAGCTTGTTCGGTTTTTCCGATGATGTCGATGTCGTTTGCGTAAGCCAGTAACTGGCTGGACCTGTTGACGATGGTCACTCTTGTTGCCGTGCCAGAGTCACGGATTGCTTTCTCCAACGCCAGGTTGAAGAGGAGGCAGGCCAGACCGTCCCTTTGTCGGAGTCCATTAAAGATGTTGATTGGTCTGGATAGCAAACCGGCTATTTTTACTTGGCTTGTTACGTTGGTCATGGTCAACCTACATAGTCGTGTCAATTTATTTGGGATGCTGAATTCTCTCATGGCTTTGTAAAGTTCTACCCTGGCTATGCTATCATAGGCGGCCTTAAAGTCTATAAACAGATGGTATGTTGGGATGTTAAATTCTAGACATTTTTCCATCGCCTGCCTAAGGGTAAAGATCTGATCAGTTGTTGATTTGCCTGGAATGAAACCACACTGATATTGTCCGATGACGGTTTTAGCGTATGGGGTTATCCGGTCTTGTAGGATAGAGGAGAGTATCTTATAGGCGGTACTCAACAACGTGATACCTCTATAATTGCTGCACGTTGTGACATCTCCCTTCTTATGTATGGGGCATATTATGCCTTTTCGCCAGTCTTCTGGCATTTCTTCCTGCTCCCATACGTGCACTATAATATCATGAATTGCTTGACGTAAGGCTGGCCCGCCGTGATGAAATAATTCGGCTGGTATGCCGTCGGCTCCCGGGGATTTGCTCTGTGTAAGCCGGCCTATAGCCTTCTCAACCTCTTCTATGCTTGGTGGCGGCAACATAGGGTATTCTTCTTGAAGTAGTGGAGCCTCCATTTCTGTAGTGACCTGACCATTCCCATCGCTCCAGTATGCTTTCAGGATCAGTGATCAGATTTCCCTCTCCGTCCTTGCAGTATGTGCAGCGTGGTGTATACTGCGTCATGTTTCGGACGGATTGGTAGAACTTCCGGGCCTGGTGCGGACCTCGCTCTCGGCTATTTTCTATTTCACAGATTAGGTTCTTCTCCCAGGCTGATTTTTTTTGTCTGTGTAGCCGTTTTTCTATTCTTCTGAGCTCTTTATATTCCTCTTCGCGTGCCCGCGTTCTATGAGATTGTTGCATTGCTCGGTACGCAACATTCTTACGTTCAGTCGCTAGCTTGCATTCATCATCAAACCAGTCGTTCCGATTTTTACGACTGCTGCCTAAGATGGAGTTGGCAGTACTAATGACAATATTCTTAAGGCGTGTCCACTTCTCATTTACGCCCAGCATACTGGCTCCAGGACTTACTCTCCCTAAATCAAGTGATTCTAGGGCGAGTCCTAACCAGTGTTGTCACTTCCATTTCAAAACCCGAGGTAGATTGAGATGAAAAATAGTAGCAGATTTAGATTTAGTGTGGTAGATTTGTAATTTCTCAAATGATGATAATAATTCAAAACGACAAAGTCCAAAAATATTAAATTTTATACTAACAAATTGGGCAGTTAATATTTATTGATGTTATATTAAATTAGCAAAATAAGTAAGACATATTTTTATTTATTTATTTATTTATTTATTTATTTATTTATCTACCGATATAAATCTTACAGATTACTAACAAATTCAAGTTATAGTTTGTATTTAATAAATAGGAAAACTTAAAGCTAATTTACAATGTTTTGTAATTTTATTTTAAATTCCAATCTGTTATATGAGAGATCCAGTTCATTGCATATAGAATTAAAAAATTTAATACATCTTGAAAAAGATTCATTACACCCATAATTGCATCTATGTCTTGGATTATTAAAAAAATGTCGTAGACGCAATTGCCTTTCTGGAACATATATTTCAAAATAGGAAATAATCTGTGGACATTTAATACGATATAAAAATACATCATGCACAAACAATACACACTGAACAACCCGTCTTTTTTCTAAAGTATCTAGTCCAATCAAGGCACACCTAGATGCATATGAAGGAGAATCAATTCCCCACCTTAGCTGTTTGACTACAAATCTTGTAAACACCTTTTGAACTCTTTCAATACGCGTTATCCAAGTGGAAGACGAGGGACACCATACAATTGAACAATATTCTAGAATTGGACGAACTAAAGACATGTACACTGATTTTAATGCATAAGGATCAAAGAATTCGTTGCAGTTTCGCTTAACGAAACCAAGCATTGAATTTGCCCTGGCAATAATATAGTCTACATGCAACGAAAATGATAACTTTGGATCAAAAATGACTCCAAGATCACGAATCTCAGATTTGCGATCAAGAATCTGATTCAAAAGTTTATATTTGTGAATCATTGGAACTAAAGTACGGTGTGCAGTAAAAACATTACATTTTTGAATGTTCAAAGGAAGAATATTTTTTTCACACCAAACAGATAACATATTTAAATCATTTTGAAGCTTTTGTTGATCAATTCTATTTTTAATGCATAAATATATCTTTATGTCATCAGCATACATCAAACATAAAGCATAAAGCATTTTGAAGAAGAATTGGGATATCATTAACGAAAATGTTGAAAAGAAGTGGACCCAAGTGACTTCCTTGAGGAACTCCAGATGAAACTTTCATAACGCTAGAGACGAAATTTCCTTATTTCACACATTGCATTCTACCAGTTAGGTAGCTGGATATCCATTTCAGAATTGAACCATGAATACCAAAAACTTTAAGCTTAGCTATAAGAATTTTATGGCAAATTGAGTCAAAAGCTTTGACAAAATCCGTGTAGATGGTGTCTACTTGGTAACCAGATTCAAAAGAGTCGGTAATGTATTTACAAAAAAGCATGAGATTTGTCGAGGTAGATCTTCCTGACATAAATCCATGCTGCTCCACACAAATATGTTCTTTTATATTAAAAAATAGATAATCTTTAACTATAAGCTCAAATAACTTAGGGATTGCAGATATTTTAGAGATTGCTCGATAATTAACTACCAAGTTCTTTGCTCCTGATTTATAGATGGGACTTACATAAGAGAATTTCCATCGATTCAAAAACTGACCAGTAGAAAGGGATTTATTAAAAATTATCAGAAGTGGCAAAGCTAATGAGAACTGACATTGTTTTAAAACATAAGATGGAATTCCATCAGGGCCAGGATTTACGCTGGACTTAAGTTTTGAGATACCATTTAATATATCACTTTCAAAAAGATTCAGCATTGAAATGCAAGCATTGCCGATGGTAGAGCTTTCTGTTTGATTAATATTTAGTGCAGTATGGTCAACATAAACAGATTTAAAAAATTGAGCAAAAAGTTCACACGAACTTTGTAAATTATTTGATGTTTGGCCATTGAACTCCATATTTTCTTGAAGAAAAGTAGATCGTTTTTTACTATTCAAAAAAGTCCAAAATGCCTTAGGATCACAAGAAATGCGGGTTTGAATGTTTAGCACGTATTCTTGGTGTAAATATTTATTTAGAAAATCATATTCCTTACGAAACTGGCTAAAAAGCTGTCTGTCAGTTTCAGAATTTGATTTTCTAAAATGTTTAAAAGCTTTATTTTTTACATTTTTTAAATTAACCAAACGTTTATTAGACCAAGGAGTTTTAAATGATTTACAAGACTTTCGTTTCGGAATATAATGATTTAAGCCTATCGAAAAAGTATCCACAAATTTTGTATACGCACCTTGTAAAGACAAATTGGCAAGAGCAAGCGTCCAGTCAGTAGATGCAATGAAATTATTGAGTGCGATGAAATCTCCGTTGTTAAAATCAAAATGTTCATCACTTGATAGAAGTAACGAGTTCTTAACACAATTTTCAAATTTTAGGATTGAGCATATTGCAACATGATGAACTGAATTCTTAAGCAATGGAAATTGAACTTGAATAATTTCATAATTTATATTATTTAAAAAAATTAGGTCTAACAATCTATTTAAAGAATTGTGAATATGATTTACTTGAAACATATCTAAAGAAAACATTGAATCAATAAAATTATACTCATAATCTTTTTTCATATTATAAGGAATAAGACATTTATCTTCATTTGAATAATTCCATGTAACATTTCCCAAATTAAAATCACCTACAATAAATGGGTACTGATTTTCCAATAAATTACTGACAATATGTTCTATATTATAAATATGATATTCGTATATATCTATTGAGCTCTTTGGAGGTATGTAACTTACTACAAACAAAATTTCTTTTTTATTAAAATTAACATTAATACACATTTGCTCTATACTTTCATTAATATTAGGTAATATAATACTTTTACTTGGATAGATAGTTTTTACAGCGATTAAAACTCCTCCTCCTCTTTTTAAACATTCTGTATATAATCTATCTAAACGATAAACACTATAATTAGGAGCAAATATCTCAGAGGAAAAATAACTTGAATTTAACCATGTTTCTGTTATAATAATTACATCATATTCATACATAGAAATAGAAATAAATAATTCATGTGTTTTTGTCCGAAGACCACCCGCATTTTGATAATATGTTGTATTTATAAAAAAAAAAAACGAAAAAAAAGCTTATAGTAAATATTATATGTATATATGTTTACATTATAAATAATAATAAATAAAAAAATAGTTCGTTAAATATCATTTTTAAAGCACTTAAAGTCATTTATAAAGACAAAGTTTTACATATTGATTTAAGTATGTACCTAAATATATTTGTTTTGATATTTTGTTCTATATGCAAACATATTATATATCTTTAAACTTACCATCAATAAATTAAAATTTCAAATAAAAGCGGATCAATTCTGCTTAAGGAATAAAAATATGATTTATTTATCATTTCTTCAGCATAAATAAGACTGTTTATAGTTTTGACGTCAAGTTTTTTTTTTTATTTTTTATTTTATTCATTTCTGAGAAGACTCTTTCTGCTGCAGCACTGCTTTGTGGTAAAGCAGCTAAATTGAACATATATTTACTAAAATTCGAAAACATGGACTCTTCACATATACATCATTCTCTGTGCTTAAATCAATCCATCCCTTTTAATGTCATTATTTTTTTCCCTATCGAAGAGCAAGAGTGGAAATCGCACTCATTATTGATAACTTTCTGCGAAATATCGTTAAGAGGGAATAATCTTTTTAACGGTAATAGTTTTGTTGCAGACCTTTTTGAAATTCTTTTGGAGTTAAGAATTGAAGCAGCTGCAGATGCATACTTGAAAAATCGAACCTTTTTATTAGCTGATCACAAAGCTTAATGTAATACGCAAGAAGATTTCCTTTAATTTTATAAATTTCAATATTTTTAAATGTGTTCAATTCAATCAGTAACTGCCTGCCTGCTCTAACTCTATCTAGCCAAATATACATAAATGAACCTAACCTTTAATTTGCCTGCGCAGAAGTGAACAGTTTTAGAATTTGATTGGCTATGTGACAAGATTTGTTTTAAGTTACATTGCAGCTACTGTAGGTGCTAATGGTTATGTGACAGTGCCACGGCTGCAGAAACTAATGAGTCTATGGAAACATGACAAAGGTTGGGTTTTTGGAGCGTGGAATAAGAAAATAAACTGTCACTTAGCTATTGAGATTAATTGTGAAGTTACAAGGAAGGCCACTATGTTTGTATATATTTTTTAATAAAATGGTTTCATGTCATACAAATTACGCTGCAAGTGTGTTTTCGAGAGCTGCTATTGTAGATTCTTACAAGAAAAAGTCGTATGAAAATGACTTCAACAACTCAGCAACTAAAGAGTTATAGAAATGGTATAAAAAGTTGAGGATGATAGAATACAACAATGGGAGTTAGAAACCGAAATGTTTGACAGTTGTTAATCTTTGTCTCCTAATTTGAATCGTCTATATAGTATTAAAAAAAAATTATTAATTTGTTTTCAAAATGCGCTGTTTCAAGTATTTTGAGCTTAAGTAAAACTTGTAAGATTTGAAGTAGTTGGGGAATTTTACAAGCAGGCTTTTTGTAGTACGTATATATAGAACATTTTCTTGGTCAATTTCAAACAGTAGCGTAGTGACTTTCTTTCTAACTTAACAATTAAACGATAGTTTATGTTCTTGTTTCACTCATTACATTTCCATAAACTCATACATTTCTGCAATCCTGGGCTGCCACCCAAAAGCAGTTAAGGTTGCTTTAATGTAACTAAATGTACATCTTGTCACAAAGAACCCTAGCGAACACTGATCCGCAGACTATTAGATACCAAATATATTCTGGTTTTATTTCTTTTTTCAGAGAAGCTGTTTGCTTGAATTTTGTTACTTCTATTCCTTTATTAAATTATATGATTGCTTAACAATCTAGAGCCTAAGGATAATTCTTACATGAAATATTATTAAGGAAACTTACGTGCAAGGTTGATTATTTTTGTCTTTTTGAAAACTTTTTTACTTTCATTTTGTTAAGAAGTTGATGGTCCGCTCGAAAGATTCCTTAAGAAATCAAAAATCCAAATAAGTCTGATTGGAAATGGAAAAGAATTATCTAGACTTACGTTTCAGTTGATTTTCTTATTCAAAATTTCCTCATTTTTGATATTATTAACAAGTCTGCGTTTAAAATCAATTCACTTCAAGATTCAGCTACACCACAAAAATTAACCGTTTTTTATCGATATCACAGAAGTCATTATAAAAACAATAGAAATAAGATTCTAAAGCAAAATTTCTTTGAGTGTGTGTTAGCTATACTTTTTGTAGGCAAACAAAATTGAAACATAAAATGTCTTGTTGAAAAGAGTAAAATACATATACATAAAATGAAAATGAAACCATCTTCATGAGTAAAGAAGTCTGTTCAGAAAATGTAGTAGAAAGCTGACTGCTGCATTCAGAAAAATTAAGACAAACAAATTGTGTTGTAATAGTAATAGCAGATTGTTGTTCGTAATTTTTCTTTTTGGAGGAAATGTAAAAAATAGTGGTAGAATTTTTAACTACCGTGGTAGATGTGGTAGATTTTATAAATCTTAAAAATTGTGGTAGATCTACCACAATTGTGGTAAAGTGACAACACTGGTCCTAACGCATTACCAAAGGTGTTACTGGTGTTTTCATTGCGCAGGGCAGCCGTGTTGATTCGAACCTGATCGGCGGATGCAATGCGTCTTCGCAAGGCAATCCGCCCTCGGAAAACCATACCAACAAGATAGTGATCCGAGTCGATATTGGCACCTCCGTACGTTCGTACCGTCATCAAGTTCGAGTAGTGGCGACGGTCTATCAACACGTGGTCTATTTGGTTACGAGTGACTCCATCAGGTGATACCCAGGTGGCTTTGTAGATATCTTTACGCGGGAACCATGTTTTTCGATGCTGCCGATTCTAAGACTCGAAGTCCATTGTCATTAGTGTTCTCATGCAAACTATGGGTGCCTGCGTAATGCCTGAATACCGGATCCCGACCTATTTTTGCGTTCAAATCGCCAAGGATGGTCTTAACATCATACCTTGGACAGGCATCGAGGGCCCTCTCGACTTGTTCGTAGTAAGTCTCTTTTTCTTCGTCTGAGGACTGCTCCGTAGGTCCGTGAACGTTAATGAGGCTGATGTTCGTAAATTTGCCTCGCACGCGAAGGGTGCGTGCATAGCCTTTCGCTTATAGCGTTAAAGCCGATGATGGCAGACTTCATTTTTTCGCTGACTAGGAAGCCTACCCCGAGCACATGGTGTTTTGTATGACAGCTGTAGTATATCTCATATTCTTTCTTCTGTAGAACACCATTCCATGTCCATCTGATTTCTTGAAGAGCTGTTATGTCAGCTTTATATTTTGACAGGGCATCGGCTAGCTGCTGAGCAGCTCGAGCTCTATAGAGCGATCGTACGTTCCATAAGAAAATTCGTAAATCGTTTTTCAGTTTTCGTTGCGTGGGTTGTCGTCGTGTGATCAGTCCGTTTCCGAGGCTTGTTGTCGGTCTCGTAATTCATTAAGTTTTACGGGACAAGGAATTAACCTATCGCCCAACCTGAGGAACCAGCCTGATCATATTAGCCAAACCTTTTTAAAGGCTTGTTTCTAGTGGCCGCCACGGAGAGGCTATGATCAGACTTCCACCAGTCCCGAATAGTTACGGCACGTGCATGTTTTCGTATGCTACATGTTATTCCCCCTATTCGTCTGATGGCTGACCGCCATCTGGAACCCTTACTAACATCTTTTCTCCGATAGAATTCAAAAAGTCCAGAATCGCCTTACAAGGTTCGTTTTTCATAAAATGCATTGGAATTTCTGTCCAAACTCTATAGCCAGGCAAAATCTTTTAGGCTTGGAGATGAGATGCTCAAATCTAGAAGAACTATTCATGATAAAGCCTTTGTGCGTGATATTTTGTGCTATCACATTAAGTGTCCTAACTTACTCTCCATAATATTTATCTATGCTCCATCGAGACCGTTGAGGGAAAAACACTTACTTTTTCAGCCTAGGCACTGAACTAACTACCTACGTTATGAACGAGCCAATTTCAAGGTCAGTTAGGGAGTTTAATGAAATTGATGCTAATATTGATTTGACATTGTCGAGCAATAAGTTCAAAAAAGACATATATTACGTATTTTTAAGAAGTAAATCTTATTATTCCTTATTTTTTAAGTAAATTTAATAATTTTTGTACATATTTTTAGTAATTTGTTGAGCCTGAAACTCGTAGATACGAATAATAAATAAATAAATAAATAATTGTTATCGAGCACTCTCTAGGAATGTCAAATACTAACTGATAAATTTCTTTCACACAAAAATGGCAACCAAACAAAATCGACCTGGAACACAAAACGCACCCTGTACTAAAAAAGTTATAATTAAAATTTGAAAGAGAAAATATTTGTTTGTAATAGAAAAATCTGACAAAATGTTGGTCCTCTCTATTAATTTAAAATACCTCTCTACAAAGTCATTTACAATAAATACGGAAAAGCAGAATATTGACATTTCAATAATGAAACTTTAAAGCAAGAAATTTGGAATGCAGTGTTGTAAATTTTGTTTTCCTCATTACTAAAAGGTTTTCTAATAGGGATTTTAGAATTTTGACAGGTGATGGCCATTTATTAAACCAAGTTTGCCAGTTTAACTGAGTTATAGCGTCCAGATGATTAAATTGTCTTATGAAAGTGGATCCCCTCTTCCAGCAACATTTCGCGAGCTTCGCCTATTTTACGGTCGCCACGTGCTGGATAAATTCAAGTAAAATTCTCGAATTTGGGACAATCACAAACACAATCCACACGAGATGAATGAAATTGTATTGCATCCAGAGAAAATCACTGTTTGGTGTGGATTTTGAGCTGGTGGCATCATCGGCCCATACTTTTTTAATAATTATGCGCAAGGCATTATGACTATACCCTTAAAATGTTTAAGCACAATGCTAGCATTTAGGAACGTAAGAGAGGATTTAAAAGAGGATAATGAATGTCTGAATATCATTATCGACGGGAAATAATTCCACATTCGCGTAGTGGATTCTTTCCAAGAGACTGAAGTGAGTGGATGGAGCACCTGCCCAAATAAGGGAATTGAACTCGAGCTTAGGACGAATATATGCTTTTTAGATTACAGCCAGATCGATCAGAAGGGTCAAAAAATTTCTTGGCGACGTCAAATATGTGGTCATTCCACACAAGGTGGTCTATGATCCACATACCCATATCTCGGAGATGTTCAGTTTCCTCAATTCAAGAGCTCCTTAATGATTTAGACATGAGGGTGAGTTCCGTTTTAACGACAGGAGACAGCATTGAGTTTTGGAAGTATTACTACTTCCCCATTTGACATTTGCTATCAATATTAGAATTAAATGAGCTAATCATACACTGCCTTTCTGAATTGACATCTGAAGTAGAGGAACTTGAATCTGGAACCGAATGTGAGAAGCTGCAAGTAGATTAATGGATTAGAATATGAGAAAGAGATTCGGAGACAAAACGGAGCCCTGGGGTACACCAGCGTTTATTTTATGAATATGAGACATATGAATACAACTTTTATTGAGAGGTTCGAATAGAAGTAGAATAGCATAGATGGGAAACCTACTGAATGGTTTTTCTAGGTTTGAAGAACACCTCTTCAACTACTTTTTTTCTTCTTTGAACACGACATAACCCAAGCTATCACCGCAAAGTGAGCGCTATCGGCCTATGATTACCAATTTTCCTTGGCTCAAATTAGATTACCTATATAGCCTGAAAGCCAATAAAGTCAATGCAGTTGGTCAAATTCAGGATGATCTATGCACCAGAGTTATTAAAAATTCGACCTTTGCGATGCACGCCACCCTGCAAGGCCATGAGAAGACATTTTAATGATATTATAATCCATATGTAATGGTAAATATGGGCCTTATAAATAAATTCAAACTTTTAATGATATCTCACTCACAATTAGGAAACTCTTCATGGAAAAGACTTTACCTTACACAAAACTTTACCATTAAAAATCATTAATTTAATTTTAAGAAACCCCAAACTCTATTTTTACTAAATAATATATATATGTATATGCATTTATCTACTTAATCAACCACAAACAAAAACATTTAGCTAATCGTTTTCCTTTTCGTTTTAGTCAAATTTTCGTCGAAACCTTCAATTGGAGTTTTTCAACTATAGAAAAGCATTATCTGCGCCAGTGGAAGTTATAAACAATGGTTATTCTGGTAATTTTGGTCTTCTCACTTTGGTCGTAAAATCAAAATTTAAAATTTAAATCAATTACAGCTGAAGTGGGTATTCGGGTTAATGAAGATGGTACAATGCCTTTTCTAACTATCGGTGATTTCCCAGACTTCTTTGAAGTACAAGCACTCCACTTCCATTGGGGATCCGAAGGTATTCAAGGATCAGAACACGTAATCGATGGACGACGGTATGATCTTGAAATGCACATTGTGCATAAGAATTCAAAATATTCTACCGTCGAAGAGGCAAGAGATTATCCTGATGGATTTGTTGTACTTGGTGTACTATTTCAAGGAGTTCCTGTAAGCATCAAAAAAATTATATTTTGGAAGAAATTTCTTATTAGATTTTTAATTGTAGGAAAGTGAAGGTCATAGGACGTTAAATGAATTATTCACAGCTCTGCAAGCTATATCTACATACAATAGCACGGCTGAACTAAGAGGACCTATTACTATGGAATCGTTTATTCCTGATTTGAGTCCAAATCAATATTTTACATACAGGGGTAGGTAGATGGTTTTATAATATTACTTGTGTTGCTAATTTATTTATTTTACCATAATATTTGCGTTAAGGATCTCTAACAACACCACCTTGCTCGGAAGCAGTTATATGGTATGTTTTCTCAGACATTCTGCCAATATCCTACGAAGATGTAAGTATATATCTATCTTCTCTTCAAAAGAATTTAGATCAATATTAATTTTTTTTGTTCTTAAAGCTGAGTAAATTTTGGACTCTTCTTGATGCTGACGGAGAACCACTTCTCAACAACTTTAGACCAATTCAGCATTTAAATAGACCAATTTTCAGACAAAAAAGCCGGCTTCACTTCAATACATAGTCATGTTATGAAAATACCAAGAAATGCCAGAAAAAATATAACTCTTATCGCTAGTGTCATCAATTCAGGAGTTTTTAAGAATTTATAATTATAGGAAAATGCTACCGTCTAAGCTCGAGAAAAATAAAAGAAGTGTACTAAATTTTTTTGACATTTTAAATTAAAACATTTTTTACCAGTTTCAGTTGCATTTGAAGTATAAATTAAATTTCAATTCATAGAAGGCTTAAAAGTCGCTCTACTAACTAAGCTTGAAGCTCACTTCAACCTTATGTAAACTTTTATCGAGTGTATTGACTAGTTAAATTTACAAACGCCAAAAGTGCTGCACGCGAAAGATAAAAGTTGACAAACTATTGCAGGCACGACTGCTGCAGCTCCATCTGCAATTGTGTTACGTTGTGTTCATAATATTAGATTTGTGGGTATAAATTATTTTGGCACTTACATACTCCAGTTACAGCTTTGTCTCCACTGTGATCAGCCAGTCAAACTGGCAACCGAAATTTTGCGATTTATCGCTATTTGACTTTTGCCATGGAGATTCATTAAATCACACGTCAATTGAAATAAACCACAAACAATTGATGCCCTCAAAGTAAACAAAACGTACGCCATTTTTCAAATTGAGACCGATTTATGCGACAAAGTCACCGACATGAAAACTGCACCCGAATTGGATGTAACAATCCAGGCATCGACCATTTGAAAGACATTATATTCCATACTTAAGGACTATTCAAATGAGAACGAACAACCACTGACGAATGAACAAACCATTTTGACTTTTCATTCAAATAGCATTTTTTTATTCGTCGCAAATGACGTTTAGGACCTGCAAATGCGAATAAATCTATTTAAGCAATTTTCACAGCTAATATCAATTTTTGTTTTGTTTTTACTTTACAACGAAGTGAATTAATGATCGAATCAACTATTTAAAACAAAAACACGGCATAAAATAATTATATAAATTGAAATATTTTGTATTTTAACTGTCAAATGTAAATTCGCAATCCACAACTAGTGAACGCATTCCACAAACCAGCGACTAAAATTCGTTCGAATCTAACTTCTTTTTAGTTAAGGTATCAAAGCGAAATATTCTCAAAATCTATGACGATTCATATATTTAGAAGATGCTTATGAATGTAAGTTTTTTCTCTTTTTTAAATTTTGGTAACAAATGAAACTGCATAAAAGCCACCTATTCTTCAAATAATTTTGCTTAGCACTCATTTTACTTAATTTGTTTTACTTTTGTTTTGGTTCGGCGCGACCAAAACAATTTCTCATGTGAACGAAATGTCAAAATTAGCGACCATTCGCGATTCGCAGTTCGCGTCTCATGTGCAAAGCACTTAAAACAAACAAGAACCAGAATGATTTTTGGGTTAGTCACGTGTAACATTTCATTCGTATATCAGTTTTGGTGGTATGTGGTACGCGTATAGAATTTGACAGTTCGTAGCAATCAGATTATAATTCATGATTTAACAACCAATTAATTTTTTTTAAATTGCTCGTATGTATGTATTTTAGAAATTAAAACGCAAATTTTAGTATGTTTTACATTTATTTCATTTAGTTTTCTACCATTTTGTCTCGATTTTGTGAAGAATAAATGTACAGATACTTAAATTTTCGTTTTAATGTGCCAAAATAAGAGAAATTTGAGAAAATAAATTGGTCCTCAAGATCTGCAATCTGATTGTTACAAACTGCCTATTCCCTATTCACGTTCCACATACCATCCACTCTGCAAAGAATGAATTGTTCACTTCAAAATCATTCTTGTTTTCTTGATAATTTGCCATCAAATGCTATGTGAAAGAAATGTCATAGTGGGCGAATGTTCGTTCATTCTAAAGTGCTTTGCACATGAGCTGCAAACTGCGAATGCGAATAAATCTTTTTAAGCAATTTTCACAGCTAATATCAATTTTTGTTTTGTTTTAACTTTACGACGAAATGAATTAATTATCGAATCAATTATTTAAAAGGAAAACACTGCATAAAATAACTATAAATTGAAATATTTTGTATTTTAATATTTTTTACGCGACCAACAACTTATCTTCTGCGAACTGTCAAATGTAAATTCGAAATCCACAACTAGTGAACGCATTCCACAAACCGGCGACTAAAAAATTCGTTCGAATCTAACCTCAAATGTCAAACATCGCAATTGTGTTGCAATTGTGTATTTATCAGGGCCCTTGATGAGAAACTAATAATTGAAGTAGAAGCTCATCCCGCAACGTACTGCAAGACCTTTTGTTTTTTTTTTTTTGACAATTCGCACTGTTCGGCGACCAAAAAAATTACTCATGTGAACAAAATGTCTTAAAGCCGATGGCCGCTCTCTTGTAAATAGTCCTTTAATCAATGTCACAAATTATTATTCTATCAACTATAAATTAGTGGATATTTTAAAAGTAACTTAAAGTTTTACATTAAGTGTTTTTTTATCTTTAAATTTAAATGTGTTTTCTATGTACATATGCCATTGTGTACGAATTATAACACCATTCAAATGCACACCGCAGCTTTCTTTGGTGACGCGCATCCAAAACGTGTCCAATATTCCATAACTCTGGCTTATAAATCAGGCTCATATTGTTGAAGGCTATAACTCTCCATGTTAATTTGACAAGACAGACTAATAGTGATTTCGTTCAGTAATCCCCAAGGAACTTCCGGAACTCTGTGATACGGAATGCCAAAACGAACAATTTGCAACAGTTTGTTGGGTTCTAATTTCTTTTGCGTTCGATTTGTGAAATGGCAAATGCAGATGGCTAGTTGAAGTTGTGTTTATTTTCCTTGTTTGTAAACATGGAGAAAACTATTTTGAAAGATTTGATCCTGTTTTCGGGGAATATGCCTCAACTACTTCAAGGAATTTCTTCTGGATTCTTCTAATTTGAGTTAATTAATTTTGTAAAAATTCCAAAATTAATTCATGATCATCACAATGATGAAGAAGATGAAGTGTTTGGGTTACAGTCTATGAAAGTAAAAAGCACATCTTCATAAGGATAAGTCCTAAAATATATGTTTGTTATTTATGTTTTTGGTTTCAGGTTAATACAAATAAAGGATAAATTCTATCTATAAGTGCAATGTATCTACATATCTAGTTTTTAATGATCAATTGATATTATTTTTAATTTTTTTAAGACAGTGTTTTAATTCTTCTTTTTTTGTTTTATAAAATAAAGTTTTTTTCTTATATCTATCTATTTTTTTATATAAGAAAACGCGGTTTATAAGAAAGAAATTATTAAGCTTTTTGAACTTTCTTATATCATGGACTTTCTTATGTCATGGACTCTATTCATATCAAAAAAGACATTTGAGGATTTTGACGTTTAAAGTGTTTACATGTGTATGTGATTCTGGTTTTATTCTTCCTACAAATCCAGAATCGATTTGCTTTTCACAAGAACAACATTCATCAAGTACCAAACGAACAATTTCAGGAGCATTTGGGATACTTTCTGATGCTTCTGATAGCCAATTTTACATATGCAGTTTCAGAAATATAGCCGATATCACCTGTCAAAGTTTGGAAATCTCTATTGAAAAATCTTTATTAAGAAATCGAGCGACCATATTGAAAGACCCTTTATTTTTCACTAGATATATTTTTATGCTTCATTTCAAAGTTTTTATTAGATCATTTTATATTTTTGTGAACCCCAATTAAATGAATTTTATTTCAAATAGTAATAAGCTGCTTGTAGTAAATATCAATGATAATCAAAGAAATAATAAAAGGTTATAACTTTATCAAACAAGTCCACATGTACTTCTACATTCACAAATACAGTACATTCGTAGATATGAATAGGTAATAAAATTAACGTTTTATTGAAAAAATGATTGCAAATTTAAAATATTTAGTTTTCTATCAAACAAAATAAATTAAATTCTAATAAAATTAAAAAGTCAATATTTGTGATAGTGATTACAATCTGAATCTGCATAAGAGTCATTGAAATTTGGACCACTCGAACATTTTAACGATTTCATGTTCCACATAATAAAAATGGCTAAGATGGGAAGCACATTTTTATGACAAGAAATACTCTAGCAAGAGGCAGAACATACGAACAAAATGTTTATATTTTTAGATGGCTGAGGCTCGCAATCGATGCCAGACCGTGACTGTAAAACGCACTAACCATTACAATAAAGACTCCTACATTACTATTTATAATTGACTGTGTGCAAAATTATAGCAAAATTACTGGAGTCATTAACCAGACATAGGGAATAACCTGTGCTTCTGTCATTTCAATTGTTCACAAAAATATGAAACCCGGTTTATTAAAATGATTTTAGCTATATGGTTATAAGAATGAGCCATTTTCGAGTCTGATCTTAATGATCTTAAGCAAACATTCAAATTCCTCTTCTAATGACACACAAAAAATGTGCCAATTTAAAAGTAAATTTGTTAACCCATTTAAGTTATAGCTCGGTGTACATTTCCCCAATCCTCATAAATAAACTTTTGAACTGTTGCTGCTAGGAGGTAAGATAGTTACACTTCGATGGGTTCTATACTTCTAACTGACCAACTTCTGATAACTACGGCAGGAGCATTAACATCTGACATATACAGGGTGGGCCATTTAGTGTTTTTTTTTAAATCATAGGTTTTTTGACACTAAGAGCTGTTTCCCGCTCGACATAAAGTCATTATCATACCTTTGCAGAACGAAATGAGTCGCTCTACGCTTGAATAACGTAAGGAAATATTGAAAACTTATTTCCAAAGTGAACAGTACGTTTTTTGAAAAGAAGTTTTGGCTGAAATAAAGCACACTGCTGTACGCAAGACAACATTCATGGCCCCCGTCGCCGTAGGGTGCGCACAGACGAGAATGTGGCTGTTGTAGCGGAGAGTGTGAGACTCAATTCACGAACATAAACTCGATCTCAACAGCTCAACATTTCACGCACTAGCCTGAGGAGAATTCTGCACAATGATCTAGAAGTTATTTGCTTACAATGTCCAATTGAGTCAGCAATTGTAGGCGCACGACCATCCGCTTTGTATAGCTTGGGCGGCCATAGAATAGCTTGATTTGGACAACGATTTTGGGCGAAAAATAATCTTTTCTGACAAGGCGCATTTTCATCTCGACGGCTACGTTAACAAACAAAATTGCGTCGGAAGGAAAACCCGCACGTTATTGTCCAGAATTCAATGCATTTACAAAGAATGTCATTTGGTGCGGATTGTGGAGTGGTGGCATCATTGCACCATTTTTCTTTGAAAATGAGTTTAGCTCAAAGGTCAAAAGTGGGCGTTACAAAGCCATGTTTGTATGACTATTTTTGACTGAAATTTAAGATATAGATTTAGACGACTCCTGGTTCATGCAGAATGGCTTGCCATGCACAGCCCATGCCACAATCGGTCTTTTGCGCACCAAATTCTCAAATCGTGTTATCGGTCGTCTTGGCGATGATAATTGCCCGCCTCCTGGCTGCGATTTGATACATTTGGACTTTTTTTTGTGGGGAACCGTGAAGGACCGATGTGATGCCAACAAACCGGAAACTATTCAAGCACCTAAGGCCAATATCATTCAAGCAATCCGTAAGCCACAGCCCGAAATCATTAAGAAGGTCTTGGGAAATTGGACAGAATGCTCTACTGCTAAGCCAGTCGATGCACCCACCGTGTTCCATAATTAATGGAAATGGTTGCTCTTACTAATAAACGAATAAAGCCATATAACATGGAAAATTTTCTTCATTTCATTGCATTTTTGAAAAGAAACTAGTGTTTGGCCCACCCTTTATATGCAAAGGTTGCCAAGATTATGAAACGGAAGTGGACTTATACTTCTTTCGTGACTTTTTAGTCTTTTATTTATTTATTTTTTTATTTATTTATGTTTGATGTTCAGATTGATCCAGCTACCGTTGGTGGTCGCTTTTAAATAAAATCACTTACTTGCTCATGACTTAAATTTTTATAATTCATAAGTCACTTAGTAGGTTGTGAATTAAAGTTTTTTTAAATTTATAAGTCACTTAGTAGCTTATGAATTAATTTTTTTTTTAAGTCATAAGTCACTAACTAACTTATGAATTAAATGTTTTTAATTCACAAGTTATCTACAGACTTATGACTTAATGTGTTCTTAATTCAAAAATTCGCAACCCTGATTTGAACATTCTTATCTCTACTTAATATTTCTATACAGAGGAGTAAGTACGTTCTTATTTTCTCAGCATTGAAAAACATCGAGATTTTTGACCCTATGATTTATTTGTTATTATAATTTCCTAATTAGGTACATACATACATACATATGTATATCTATTAGAATTCTTTTTGTAAATTGTTGTGTTACTGGACTTGCATGCAATTGAATCAAAGGCAGACTCAATTAAATGTTTCATATTAATACCTATAGTTAATGATAGGTTAAGAAGTATTGAAATTTTTTGCTTGAGCTTATAAGTCATCGACTCTTGTTCATGCCCACTTAGTTCATTCACTAGCATTTATTGTAGCAAAGATTCAAACATATTCTTATGTATTTATATAAGTATAACATAACTATTCTTTTAAGCCATATGCAAACTCTTGCGTTTACGATTCACAAGATTGTTTTGCCCTGAGCAACATTTTTGACTTTGACCATGTTTTCTTCTAACCCCATATCATAATCACTTTCATTTTTTAATAACGCCAACAACAAAACACAAATATTTTCTTTTTATCATTTGTTTATCAATTTTGTTCGATAAAAAAGATAATTACGTTACATTTATTAACAATTATCTTGATTAACTGGACTATATTTAAAAGGAAAGGGAAATTTACTCACAGCCATTTTGGTTCTTTATCGACCAACCGGATGTTAATTCAACTTCTCTGATACTTTCACTAATTGCACCTCGATAACATCCGACAATAAGAACTGCTAGAATAACAATATGTCTGAGAAACATTATCAACGGCGAAAAAAAAAACTAAATATTTCGATTGCAATAAATTATTTATTTGCAAAAAATACCCGGTTGCGATCCCGTTCGCGGTCTAAGAGCAACTAAATGAATGTGCGTATAAATATAACGGTGAATCATAAAAAAAAACTAGCAAGGTATAAACTGATAATAAAGTCATAAAGTAATTTCATTTTTACTTGCGGTAAGTCACTCGCTATAAAGGCGATTTATATATTCGTGAAAAAATAGACATTCTTAGGTCCAGTTTTACAGTGCACACTTATCGAAATGATTTATGCGCGAAACAGTTTGACACAGCAACGAAAACTGCGACATCAAGAATCATGTGAAATAGATTACAACCAACGTGAACAGCGCTTTTGACAGCATGAATACAAATAAACAAAAAAGTTGAAATATTTGCAAATGCGAAATGATTTTGCCGAACCTGAAAAATTTCACCTGAAAAGTTGGTAGCATTTGCACAGCGACATCGAATTTAGGGTTTGGGTCTAACGTTGATATCGATGTTGCTGTGTTAATGTTTTCAAAGCCATTTAAAACCAGTGGCGCAAAATTTTAATTGAATTAGTAAATGCTAAAGCTGTTTTAGTATGATACTAGATTAAAACAACGAATTTGAATTTAACCGAATTTAGCATCATACTTTCTCTACCCTTTTATTAAAGTTAAAATCATCGAATACCTATTTTATTTTTTTAGTAGATATCATGCTAGCTTCATATGACTATTTATTGACATTTGCAAACATCAAAAAAGGTTCGTGTACTTACTATTTTGCACGAAATGTCATTATCTTAGGTGTGTTCAGAAGAAATTTATTGAGAAAATTCTTTTAGTACGATACTAGTTAGAAAATGTTCAAAATTAAGAGTGAGTTAGTAAACTACTATAAAGTTAGCAAATTGTTAAGTAGTATCATACTAATACCTTAATAATAGGCTGTGTAAAATTTTGCGCCAGTGTCTTAAAAAAAATGATGTGGTTGTCAAAGTTGCTGTTGAAGTTGATGTGCCAATCTGTTTCTCGCTTTATACTTTGAAATAGGCCATATCAGTACCAAATACACCGACTGTGAAACTGGGCCCCAAGATCTTAACAGAGTCACCACTTATAAGACAGCTAGTGATGTTATTCACTCACGGAAATCAAAAATCTTCAACGAATTTGGTGACCAGAAAGTACAAGATTTTCTTTCGCTCGTTCTAACAGTTCCAACAAAATGCGGTCGAAGAAATCTATTTGACAGTCAATGTCCCTCCATTCGAAATGTTTTTTTCTTCATGAATTTGATGGATTGGCTCTGAAACTTTCACAAATTCTTTGGCAATTGAGTGTTTGAAGTCACGCAAAAATTTGGGTCGTTCATTCAAATTTACCCAGGGTTGACCCAGGCTTTCTTGACAACCCTGAGAGTTGTCAAAAAATGGGGTTTTTGGTTTTCGAAAAAACCCAAGATTGATTGTTTTCTTGACAGCTCAAAGCAAGAAACAAACAATAGGTGCGTTTTCTTATTCACAAATCTATCTGGATCCGGATCTGGATCTTCCCTTGAAAATAAAACGATACTGATCTTAGTGACAGCAGTGTTATAAGTCCTCTTTTTATCCTTGGGTTTGTAAATTTTTAATTATTTCTTGTCTTTTTTCTTTACACTATAGCGTACACTACCTTACCATAAAAAGCCATCTACTCGCCAGTGTAATAACTGATTTTTGGATCTTTGAAATAGATCCCGATAGAAAACAGGATCCCAAATTGTTTTTGTAATACATGTTAAAACTTAATCCAGATCCGGATCCAGGTAGATTTGTGAATAATAAAACGCACCTAATAATTCTATGTCCTGATAAAACTTTAAATTTGTTGTAAATTTGCTTTAAAAATGAAGAAAAACAGTTTTGCGTTGTTACACAATATTTCATATGATGAGAATGATAAGTACAACAAACTTTTATTTGCAAACATTAACAATAGCATGCGACATGCGAATCGACAAACGACAAAAAAAAATAGGTATGAAATCTCATGTCACTTTTGACAGCTTCGTCTTTACCTGAACTCGCCACAGCAAAATGCCTAGATCTACTTTAGGGCGAGTTCATGTTCATGTTGACCTCAGGTTTTTAAAAAACGATTTAGGTAGACCCCAGGGTGACTTAAGGGCTTAACGAACAAAGCTATTGATTTTACTCAATATCAGCACAAAAATAATATTTAAACACAAATTTAACGTGTCGTGACGTTTTCGTTAAATTTTAGTAGAACTAGTACGATGTTTAAACTTCTTTGATATGATTTTGGGATACCACGATTTTCTAATCGAATTTACTCGTATCATCATAGATACATTCCCTAGCTTTGTATTAAAGTTGAATATTTTATTTTTTTAATATCGTTCTAACCTCATATAGCGCTTTGACATTTGCAAATAGAATCTTTTTAATTAGTTTTTTGAAGAAGTGTCATTGTTTCAGATGTGTCCAATTTATTAAAAAAAAAATATTAAAACAAAATTGCCTTAGCACGATACTTGTTAGAAAATCGTTAAAATTAAGGAAGAGTTAGCAAACAACTATTAGGTTAGCAATTTGTAATATAATACCTAATATCTTAACACTGAGCTGTTAAAAATTTTGCGCCATTCGTGATCATGTATATATTAGTAGATATGTTAATCAAGTACGTGCGACGTAGTCGGGTACTTGAAATAATTAACTTAAAAAATAAAACATGTCGAGGGAAATGGAAAATGAAAACGTAAGCGGTGAATATCAAATGAAAGTCTAGATGGATATCTTAACCAATTTACAAAAAAGGTAGGTATGTTCATGCAAGTGGTTGGATGCATTTCACTACACTCAATGAACAAACAGTTAAGTTTAGAATTGTTTAATGAATTAACATTGACAGAAAAATGATAAGGGCTTGTTCGTACAGTGTATTGGGATTTCTTGATAACTTATATTTTGATAAAATTATCTACACGAGGAAAGCTATCGATTTATTTTAGTTTCTTGGGTATTGAGGCACAAATAATCATAAATTTACTTAAGTACCTATGTATAGTATGTATATACATAAATAAGTAAATATCTTTCTATACGAGGGAGGTCTGTAGCACTCGAAAAGTCTCGCGAGAGACTGCGGATTTTGTTTGTAATTTGCATGAAAATGTTGCATAAAAAAAAAATCGATAGAAATTTTGGTGGTTGAAAGTAATCAGTGAGAAATTTTTTTTTTTATGTTTTCCGAATACACTTCTTCACAATGTTCGCACGTTATACATTTGATTTGACATTTGGGTAGTATCATTGTGGTATATTCGAACTATTATCAACCATGTCTAAAAGATCGTTCTTAATCTAAGTCTCTATTACACTCATCGATTTTTTTTTTTCAACTTTAAACTTTACCCCAATTTGTGGTAGCAGTGTCTATAATTCTTGTATAGTATTGTTTGCCTACTTTATCTCATACGATTTTCCTTCAGTCTACCTTTGCATTCTGTTATCCATCGGGTAAACATGCAATATCTCAAACTAATTTGACATTTAAGTATCCACTCATCAATTTATGAGAAAATCTTTGGGGGTTTTGATAGATTGTTTTGGTTATATTATTAAAAGTTAAATATTATAAAATATTGGAAGTATTTTTGAGGAACAGGCAATAAGAGAACCCTCAAATAGAGAATTATCAGTATGTTGCACACATGTTGTTTTTGTGACATCTGTCAAATCTGGTGCTTATTATCAAACTACAAGTAACGTCACAACTTAAAAGAAAACTGTTAAAAATTGACCTTGAGCACACATAAGGTCAAACATCATTTTACCCAGGGTTGACCCAGGTTTTCTGGACAACCCTGAGAGTTGTGAAAAAAAAGACTTCCAATGGCTGTCAATCGTTTTGTTGACAACTAAAAACAAGAACCAAGTAATTTTGTGTTCTGACAAAACTTTAAATTTGTTATAAATTAGTTTAAAAAATGAACAAAAACAATTTTGCGTTTTTACTCAACATTTTAGTCGTTAAATGAACTCGCCACAACAAAATACCTAGATCTACTTTAAAGCGAGCTCATTGCGACTTCAGGTCTCAAAAAACACAGAATTTTTTTCCCAGGATGAGTTCAGGTTTTTCAAAAAATGATTTAGGGTTACTTCAGGGTGACTTATTTATTTTATTTAATAAGTAACACGATTTAACAGCACATCCAAATGATTAAACTTTATTATCGAAATGAGTGTTTGTTGGTGCAAACGTTGTGCACGTTAAGTCTATTTCAAAGAAGATGTGGTTGCCCTTCACAGTCGACTCTTTAATGTTTGGTGGCCAAATTTGAATTTTTGAGTTGACTGGTTCGGTAAAATCAACCAACCAACATTTGTACGTCAAGGAAACGTAAGATCGCCTCGATCCGTGAAATTGTACAACAAACCCCAGGCAGTCGATTCCTCGTACTGCACAAGAAATCGACCTTTCGTAGACTTCAATTTAGTCAACTAACCCAGGAATTCAAAGTTCATGGACATAGACAACGCTGGTTCGCTGCCTGGACATCAGCGTTTGAAGGATAACCCCATTTTTAGCCGAAAAATCACCTTTAGTGACGGGGTACATTTTTTGGATTAATGGCTGTTTTAACACGAGGTTCACCAGGTGATAAGGTATCATTGGTTCGTATTTTTTTAAAAACGATGACGTTGGTGAGGCGGTCACCGCTACAGAAAGATGATAACTAATTTATTATAAACGAAATTCCACCATCATATAGACTTAGACGGCGTGTGATCCCAGCAGGATGGCCTCAAAAAAAAATAGTATTGATAATACCTCACAAGCAACGTATTTATTCAATTTCAACAATACCCAAGTAAAATTTTTGTATTGATTAAAGAATTTTATAACGTTTTAATTTGCCGTTGGTAGTGGTTTATTATTTTTGATATAACTTTAATCAACGTTAGTTTCTTCAGCTTTATGGAGTTTTCAATTTCAACGCATCACTATTCGCCCATATCGCGGATTAGTTTTCTTTGCCGTTCAAATCTTTATCATGAAATTAATGATTTGACACAAACTGCGGTTTTCTAATCTTTGGTGCATTAATTTCTCGATCATTACAAAACAATCACCCATATTCTGAAACTCGTATTTATGACTCGTATTCGACTATAGTCGTATGTTGGTATTCCAGGAGTCGTACATTCGACTTCACTTGTACTAATATCGGGAAACGGAAAACATCGCATACGACTATTCATATTTTATCGTTATTCCGAATCTCGTATTCGATTTACTTGAAGTCGTATTTGTGTACTTTTTTACTCGTGCTAAATTTTCTAAACGAGACTTGTTTTTTTTTCGATAAAAATGGACAAAAAGTTAATGTAAGTACATTGGTACCTCTTGGCACAATGGTTAGTTGGTTAAACTGTCATGCGGAAGGTCTGGAGTTCGATTCTCAGCCGCAGCAAAAAGTTTTTCAGGTGTGGACTGCCTCTTGCAAGGAATTGACAAATCCTCTGAGTATATCTCTTGTCTTAGAAAGTGCTGCACATTAGCCCCTCGGAATCGGCAGAAAATTGTAGGACCCCTCTGTTCCTGGTAACAGGCACACAGGAATGGTTGAGAATTGTAAGTCACTATAGATTCTGGGCCTTGTGAATAAAAAAAAAGCTAAAGCTGAAACTTGGATTTTTAAGTAAAAGCTTGATTTTTAGTGAATAAAAATAAGCTTAAGCCAGCTAGTTAAAGATGTTTTCTAGTAATAGCTATTTTAAAATAGCCAAAGCTAAATTCATTTAGTTTTAGCTTGTTTTCCTAGCTTAAGCTTCAATTTGTGTGAATAAAAATAGCTTAAGCTAAAATATTATAGTTAAAGCTACAAAAATTTCAAGATTTTTTCGACCTGTCTAGAAAGCTTTGACTAGTTCTTATTTTCAGTATTAACTTGTGCGAGTTGTTAATTAAACATAAGGGAATATCTCAAAAAATAGGACTGTGAACGTATAGACCCAGAAACTGACATACGAAATGTTAAAAACATTTTTTAGCCGAAACCAATAGTTGCCCTGTAGAACAGATAACAAATTGAGGCAAAAAAACCTTCCTTTCGGTCATACATGTACCAGTTTTTTAGCTAAAGCTAACTAGCCGAAACATGTGAATAAAAAAACGAACACCTTAAATTACGAAGCTAAAGCTAGAATTTTCCAGCATAAGCTATTTAGCGTTATCATTTTTTTATTCACATTAAACAAAGCTTAAGCTAGTACTGTCTAGCTTTAGCTGCTAGTAAAAGCTATGACTAGTTGGCTTTAGCTTCCTCCAAAAAAAAGCTTTAACTTTTTTTTTATTCACAAGACCCTCTGATTCACTTCGAACTGTTGCACCACCAAATTTTTTAAAGTACATTTTTTACTGATTTATTTATTTGGACTCAACGTTATTAACGCGTTCATATTTTTAGTAAAATGATAAATCGTTCTCAATTTAAGGCATTGGTTTGTACATTGGAAGAAAATTTGGAGTTAGCAAGGGGCCATAGGAAGAGTGGAAAACTCAAAGCAAATATTTAACAGTTTTGGGCGAACCTTTCGATAAAAATAAATAGCCTTGTACCACCCATCCGAAATGGTCCAGCTTGTCTTAAAGTAAGAAATATTAAACAAATTGTAATACATGCCTCTTTAGGTCTGCAATGATCAAAAGTATTTAGTTAAAACAGAACTGCATTACAATAAACAGCAATTTAAAGGCACAGGGGTGGTGAAATTACAACCAAATGCTAGAGCAAATTTGAGGAGTGCATTGCTAACATTTAAAATTTAAAATTGTTAATCCCCAAGGATCAATAATTGAAGTTTTTCAGCCTCCTCCTGTATCTAGTCGACACGATAAATGCTAAAGATGAAACTGACAGTCCAAGAATATAACGAGGATTCACAATCAGTAACACCACTCGTACAAACGAAAAACAAATAAAATAGAAGAAAAGCTACTTCAAATCAATGGAGCACATCAGTATTTTCTTATAAATAAAATAATTTAATTGAAAAAACAACAAAGGACTTGTTCAATTAAAATTTATTGATTTTGACAATTACCTACGGGCGACGATATACGTTGTTTTTTTTTTGCTTCTCGTACGCAACGTATACGACTTGAAGAATAACGATTTTGATACGAAACGAGTTCGAGTTCGACTACGAGTACGAGACAAAGGGTCTTGTGAATAAAAAAAAAGTTAAAGCTTTTTTTGGAGGAAGCTAAAGCCAACTAGTCATAGCTTTTACTAGCAGCTAAAGCTAGACAGTACTAGCTTAAGCTTTGTTTTATGTGAATAAAAAAATGATAACGCTAAATAGCTTATGCTGGAAAATTCTAGCTTAAGCTTCGTAATTTAAGGTGTTCGTTTTTTTATTCACATGTTTCGGCTAGTTAGCTTTAGCTAAAACTGGTATATGTATGACCGAAAGGAAGGTTTTTTTGCCTCAATTTGTTATCTGTTCTACAGGGCAACTATTGATTTCGGCTAAAAAATGTTTTTAACATTTCGTCTGTCAGTTTCTGGGTCCATACGTTCACAGTCCTATTTTTTGAGATATTCCCTTATCTTTAATTAACAACTCGCAAAAGTTAATACTGAAAATAAGAACTAGTCAAAGCTTTCTAGACAGGTCGAAAAAATCTTGACATTTTTGTAGCTTTAACTATAATATTCTAGTTTAAGCTATTTTTATTCACACAAATTGAAGCTTTAGCTAGGAAAACAAGCTAAAACTAAATGAATTTAGCTTTGGCTATTTTAAAATAGCTATTACTAGAAAACATCTTTAACTAGCTGGCTTAAGCTTATTTTTATTCACTATAAATCAAGCTTTTACTTAAAAATCCAAGTTTTAGCTTTAGCTTTTTTTTTATTCACAAGGCCCAATATACGACTTGTGGAATATGGGTGAATGTTATTTATTGTTATAAACAAATATTGTAAATATAGTAAAAAAATTTTTGTTCACTCACTTCACTTTTTTGACGAACCAACTAAACGGACAATACAACATAGATAATATCCGAAAACTTTCATATCTGAATCAGTATTGTACGTAACGATATCGTTCTCGTGAACAGGAGAAAATCGTACAGTAAAACCAACATTAACGATGTAAACCAGATTCACTTCGAATAAATAGTAGAATAGTGATGACTGATGAGTGAAAATCGATGAATATCCGAATAAGGCCGTTAGGTTTAAATTTTTAATCAGGGAGTTAATCAAAAAACGCTGAAATTGATATATTTAATTTAACAGCCTCATTTCAATATTTTGAAATCCACCTGGTATATTTTCGAAGAACTTTTTACTTGTGCCCCCGTAGATGTACGCCATCTATCGGAAAAATATAGATGAATAATTCCAAATTCAGAATTTCGAAATAATATTCTATTTAAATGAAACTATTCTTTTTTATGTATTTTTGAAATATTTATTTCAATATAATAATATTATCGTTATAATATTTGATTTGTATACTATATTATTAAATAATATATTTTTATTTCCATATATTCTTTTAAATCGATTTGATATTAAAAAGCAACAAATCATATTATTATCATTAATATAGATGTTTTGTTTTTATTCTGTCTCAACAGTTTTGAGTATTATTTTTATTTGTGTTTTAAAATTAATAATATATTAAAATTCATTTATCTTTCTTGTTAGACAAAACTTAAAAATTATTATTCAGCATACCTATATACAGTCTCTTAAATGATATAATTTACTCTTTTTGTTTTATTTGCATTTGTTTTTGTTTCGTATCTATTATTAAATTGTATTGGAATTGTGTATGTAGAGTTAGTTTAGTTTTAATAGAGCATACTTAAATAAAAAAAAAAACAATATTTCGTTGAACAAAAAAAAAAAAAAAAATATATATTATCATAGATGATATGGAGCGCGTTTTTATGGGTGTGAACAACAATTGAATATGTTTTGCATAATTTTTTTTATATTCCCAATAAGTGATTTTTGCTTGTTTATTAATTTATTTTTTAATGACACAAATACAATATAATAGTTTTACATATTTTACTCAAATATTGATTTCCAATTTGTATATTAAGTATAATTTTGATTATCCATTTTCCTAATACCATTTCCGTGTGTGTTTATAGAAATAAAAATTTAAATTATGTTTTTATTTACGTAGATATAAAATTTTCAGTAAAAACATTATTTGTAATATATTTTGTATATATAAATATTTATATATTTGTTTTTATTTTTTGAAAAAAGCATTTCACCTTTGTTTAAATAAAATTAAGGAGATTCGCATCGAAGGCAAATAATTATTTTCTAAGCGTTTTATATTTTGTTGGTTTTTATTGCTGAGTATAAATTATTTTTATTTTATTTATAGTTTGAGCTTTTTAACATGAGATTTAGTTTTAACTTATTTGAAAATTATTTTTTTAATGAACTAAACAAGGAAAAAAACGTGTTGTATGTATTGTTTTTAATTTGCTTGCAGTTGGTTCTTTAAAGTTTTATATGAGACGATTGTTCTATTTTTCCATTCTAAAAGAGGTGGGATGGTAATTATTAGTAAGCTTGACGCAATCGGTTGGTTTTGCATTTCCATTTTTGTTTTGTTTTAATGATTATTGTTTCATTGCAGCATCAATAAAAAACGAAGGACGGTATTGAAAGTGTACTTTTTGACTTTGAATTTTCAGTGATAATTCAATTAAAAAATTTAAAAAAAAAATAACTAAGCCAAACGTAAGATATAGTAATTTACGGTTGATATATACTCTTGACACGATTTCACTAATTGTATTGCAGTCATGGGAGTTTTCAATATCGGTGTCAATATAAGTGTCAACGTTTCTCATAACTTTTAATGTTTTCATATGGAAAGTAGACAAATATTTCATCGTCATGGAAAAGTTTAGTAAAGAGATAAATCAACCCTTGAGTCCAGTTTTACGCGAAGACAAATAAGAAAATAAGACAATCACCCATGTTCTGCATTTCACTTATTGTGAATTCGAGCAACAAAAGTGAATTTTGATGTTCTGCATTCCGCATAAAATGACTTTTGTGATTTGTTCATTCCGAATGTGAAATGTTGGTGTTCTGAATTCCACCCGAAATGAAGTTTGTGAATTGAGTTTTCGGAGATGAAAATTCGTGTTCTACATTTCGAATACATAGCGTTTTACGGTGAATTCAATTCACTTAGTTTTATTTGGTGAAATTGATATACGTGTAAATAAAGATTTGAAATTTTGATTGATTGTTATTGATTTGATTGATTGATAAATTGTTGTTTACAAGAAAATACAAAAGAGCTCCCGCTTAAGGAAATTGAAGTCGATTTTATTAAGGGATTTATTTCAAAAATGTAAACAAATGTCTCTTCGCTTAGTCTGAAGCTTCTTTTGAAACTACAAACAATTCAAATATGACCATGTTAATTCATTCCCCATTTTTTAGTTACGCTGCTTCTGGAAGATCTAAAATTATGGCTTTACTACGTAAAAGTAGTAGTTTTTAAGCATTTATTTATAAGAACTGTTCACGTTAGCATTCAACGAATTGTAATAAATAAAAACTTTTCCACAAACTCTCTATCATTGTTTTTCGTCCCTTCTACCACTTATTAATAATAATAGTGAATCTATTTTCGTTATGCACAAGAAACAATGTTTTAATAAACGATGCAAATTGTCTTTCAGCTGATTTTGACATTTCACAAATAAATACGGAGTGAATTGAATTCACTCGGAATGTAGAACATGCCTTTTCATTTTAAGTGAAATTGAAATTCGTTTTCAATTCACTTTCACTCGGAATACAGAACATGGGTGAATTTCCTTCTTACCTCGCCGTCTCTCCTAAGAAACGGAATATAAGAGACAACATGTCTTCATTTGAACTGAAAACGTTAGGTTCTTTCAAACTTCTGAGTTCTGAATTAACAAACGCATTTAGGACGGCAAAAACACGCCGTCTATCAGAACATCCTTCACTATTCTTCCACAAAAATGCACTTTGTAAATTTTACGCTTTATATGAAATCCATTTTAATCCAATGTATTAAGTAATAATTTCATATGTTTAACCTTTTGAATTCTATTTTATTTAGAAACAATATGAAAGTGTTTTTGTCTTGTCTACTCGGTCGTAAACGCATACTAAACGAACTCAACAAAAAATTCTAAAACTGTTAAGTGTTGTGCAACAACAAACTCAAGTTCGAACTTTATTTTTTCTTTCTTAAGATATTTTCCTACGATGTTTTTCAAAATGAAATAAAGTACGCGAATGATTGTAACGAACTTGAATCCACTTCTAAGCTTTTAAAACTACAAGATAATATGTTCTCCATCAATTGAAGGAGACTCATGGTATACAGTGGCCGGATGATTGGGTTTGTTGACGTCAGTATTAAAGGTTTCCCGTGTAGAAACAATTCAAGGCAGTGAGTACTCATAGACCTCGTCTCTGTTTTCCAGTACAAAACATGTATGTATATTGACTTATACTCGTTCATATCGATGTAAGGAATATATTCCGTATCATGATAGGATCAGGTGCAACAGGGCAACCCTGGGCGTCAAATCGTTTGGAACTTAAAAAAAAAACCAATGAACTGTCTAGCTTGGTACGATGTTGACAAAATTAAAGAATGAGCGATAATCTCTTAGGGGAATGTCCAACGATAACACAACTTATATCATATCAAAACAGCGCATTCCAGCGCTAATTGAATCACTCAAACGGTACTCATTATATTAATCAGTTTTTGTTTTCTTAAAACCTAGTACGCAGCTGAAGCAAAACTATATTATTCTGGTTCGCAATACGTAAGCAAAGCGAAATTATATTCTTGGAAAGCCTGTCAATTCCAAAAACACAAAGAAATTCATATTGTAATTTAGTAATCAACAAAAACAAACACTATCAAAATGAAAATGACATCTTTTAGCGTAGACTAAAGCTCGAAACAGTATATACTATCTGAAAACCTAAATGCTGTTACTAATTTTGTTAAAGATGTCAATACTCTGTTTTTAGCTTAATCTGTTTCTGTTTTTAGCTTAATCCCTGCAAAACCTTTTAAAAAACACAATCACTTGGGATTCAAGAGTTATCAGGTTTACTCAAAATCGCCGCCTTCTAAGCTCTATACAAAACCTTAATCTACCCTCTGAAGCTTTAGCTCGATGAACAAACACATACTGACGTAAGTTATGAAGAAACCGTCTGGTTTGGAATTATCCACCGTCATTAAGTAAAAAACTCGTTGCAACAGGAGCAAAGAATTAAATATACGCGAAATCTCTCCAGAGCAGATCGCAAGATATAATATGTCCAATTGTCCAAGTATCAATTCCTCTTCAAAAGACTATCAAAAGTAGACAATTCTTAAACCAAGTCGGTAAAATGTTGGAACAAAATGTCTTAACGAATTATAGCACCATCTTCAATTTTTTCAAATTTTGCTTCAAATAATCAGCTGAAGAACAGAGAAGTATGCAATAAACTAATTAAGTTGAAAATTAATCAGCATATAACCGATTTTATGTGACAAAACTTAAAAGAAAAACAACCAATAAGTTAAAGAAAACAAAAGTCCAAAAGTACTATAGGTATTTTAAAATAATTTTATTTGTTTGACTGTTTTGTTGTTGAGGGTTTTAAAAATAAATAAAAATTCACGTTTGTTTATGGTCGAAGTTTATGAGTAAAATCCAATTTTAAAATTTAATATTTTAACATGTTTATCATAACATATAAAATAAAAATAAAACATTAACATATTAAGTTTTTGTTTGATTATTTTTCCTCTGAACAATTCAGACACTATAAAGGGATTCTTTTTGAGTAGTTAGGTGCATGTAAAATAAAAATAAAATTATATTAATTTAAAGAAATCCATTTGCATGCTCACAGTCTTTGCAAAAGTAATGAATGTAGGTCATTAAAAACTGTTTAAAATTATAAAAAAAAATCCGTCATATTTATTTCTTGTTACATTTAAATACATCTTCCTTTTTATTTATTTTTTTTTATTACTATGTTTTACACACTATAATAGTTTATTTATTTTTTAATAATAATTATAATAAGAATAGTAATAAAAAAATACAATTACTTTGTGAGTTCTCCCGCGTCTGTTTTTAAATAATAATTACTTTTATGTTTTTTTAATATTTTTTGTTTTAACTTTCACGTTTTGTATTATATTTTTCATGCACTTTTTTTATTTTTGAATATAATCTATCAAAATCATAAATGACTATAAATATATGTATTTTGTTTATTATTTTATATATAACACTGAAAACTAAGAAGAAAAATTATAATTAAAAATTAAAAAAGAGGAAACAGAAAAATACATTTGAATAGCAAAATAAACTTTGTTTCTATCCTAACACATGACAACTGTCCATTTAAATTATTATAATTTTAATTAAGTTTTTTATGTTTAATTACTCATTTTTTTTATATAGAATAAATTTAAATGTCTTTCATGAGATATCCATGAAATAACGTGATTCAACCCATCGTTGGATGTTTGCCACTTGACATCCATTTCAATTTAACTATCAGTTGCTTAGGTGTGGGATTATAAATTTTATCGAGTACGTGATACTGTTCTGAAATGAGAAAAAGAAAAATGTTTTTATTGAATGTAATTATTTAATTTATTTTATTAACTTAATTTGATATGATTATCATATAATTCAATTTATCAAATACGACTTTTTTCTATATGTTTATAAACAGTGTTGAGTGAAATAGTCAGATGCATTCCTTCCGTTAAACAATTCAAATGTAGTACTCGCGCTTCAGGACATGTCCATCAGTTAACCTTTCAGCACAACTTCAGACGTACTGTTAAATTCAAAGATTATTTTTCTGTTTGACTGCATGAATGTGCAATGCTTCCCTCCTATTTTTTAATTTTTTATTTTTTTTTCTCGCAATAAATGGATTATGACTCCCTTAGAATACATTCAAAAACAATGTGACCCCAAAGTTTCAAAAAATGTGGCCCTTTCACCAACTTCTTCATAATTCAAAGAACACAATAACATTTCGATTAATAAAAAAACATTAATAAAATATTTACTTGTGGTAGCACTCGAACCAACTATAGTTTATTATAAACCGAATTGGGGTCACTGTAGCGTATGCGTACTATTTATACTCAAATAACGATGAATCATAGCCATAGTGATAATTACATGAACTATGATAATTACTGGATAATTGACTGGATATCTAGCCTTCCACAATCTCCTCACTTTGGAGGTTTATGGGAGGCAGCAGTAAAATTGGCCGAACACTAAATGACGCGCATTTTTTCGTTAACGCAAGAAGAACTAACAACCCTTCTTACGCAAAAAAAACGGTCCTTAACTCTAGACCTTTAACTCCAATGTCTTATGAACTTGAGGCCATACCACCTTGATATTTCTTAATTAGAGTTCATTTATCTGGAGTTCTGGCGCAGATGGACGAACGAGTACTTACAAATTCAGCAAAGATATAAATGGAAACATCCTGAATATGACATATAATGGAGCCCACCAGTCCTTATTTAAGAAGACAATTTGCCTTCTTTTAAATGCCATAGGGGTAGAGTGTTAAGAATCCTCTCCGGACCAGACAAATTGGCAAGTGTAGTTGATAATAAAATCGCTTCAGGAGAATTAAGACGATCTATTGCGAAAGTTTGTCATCTTGTTAGTGAAGTTCAACCAAGGAAAACAATAGGATATCCAGCTACTGTGGAACAAATGACAAAACCAAAACTGGTAAACAACTTCTACTACAATTCAACTGACAATACATTCTGATGCTAATAATCGTCTCCGTCTCTGAGAACCAAATTCAAAGTTAGATACCCACTTAAAGGTCGCTTCCTCCTGATACAAGATCGGATTAATCGAAAACGAAGTAACCCAGAATCATCTAAAACTATTCAAGCTTCTTCGAGTTAAGCCACGAGTTACACCATCGGCAACTGTATTCCTTGTAAAATAGCCAACTGTACAAATTAATACCATTACCAGTTCAACACAACACATCCTTCATCTTCATACAACCATCGACAGCCTTCCTAGCCGTAACTCTTTCAGGGATTAGCATGACATAAAAGATCTGTGCAAACAACGACATCCAATCTTCATTACACATTCAGTTAAAAACCAATGCGAAATCACTATTCGAGTAGAAGATGACTTAGCATCAAGAAATGTCATATCAAAATACACAGCAAACATTATCACAAAATTTCTCACCACGATACCCATAAATATTCTATTGGAACTTATCATTCTTTACTCGATTGATCATCGTTATATATATTACTAATCAACCCAAGGAAGATGAAGACTTATTGATCTCCAAACAACATAGAATTAGAGCTCAAAGATCTTAACGCCGGGAACCATATTTAAACCAACATAACTTTCATCCATTAATAAATGAAAACCAACATATTCAACTCAGAACACCCTATACATGCTCATTCCAATGCAACGATATTTCTATACTTACGTTACATTGTTCCCACAAAAATTGTCATATTTGATGTCCTATCCCATTACAATTATATCTAACAATCCTGCCCAAACAAACGGACACATACACTAACCACTGATTTCTCAACTAGAGGTAATGGAAAAGCTCACGCCGCGCCGTTAAAAGGCGTCTACTTCTCCTCAACCAGGCGATTATGTGACGAAAGACATTTCTTCAACGACTTAGAAGTATCCTCTAACATTTCAGGATATAGCTTGCTGAAATTCATCAACACCCATAACGGGCTTCAATGATATAGGATTATCATAGTTTACACAACACGTATAGTACATTGATCTAAGAGTGACGGTAACCAGATTAACCTAACCTAATCTATTTGCTACCCCTCACCCGAGGTAAGGAGTAATTCAACGAACAATAAACACATCGAAATCAAAAGGGCTTTCCACTTTAAACAACAGTTATCTTCTAATAATAATAATAATGAATATTTTATAAAGCGTACAAAATTTCTCAGTTTTTTTATGAATTTTTTAGCTCATAGGACAAGGACAGTCTATCCAATAGTAGTTAAATTTTATCATAAAACAATTTTTTTGTTAATTATATTTACCTCGGAGACTGCACTCGACGTTTGGGTGTGGTTGCGTTGCTGTGATTTCCACTATTGCTGGCATTTCCAGGTCGATTACTACACGGAGTTCGTGTCCGTGGTGCTGGTACTGGTGGTGTTGTAGCCGCTGCAGCTTGATGATGAGCTGGTGGAGGTGCTGTCGCTGGTAGGCTGTACCTTTTAGGTGGTACTATTCGACTTGGCGACCGCAAACTCTTTGGATCTTGTATCACTCTAGTGTTTAGGTTAGAAGAAGGAATATGAGGACTAGCATTTGTGTTATTCCTAATGAAACGAGTGTTTTCGAACAAAAATCCAAAAAAACAGGCGAGTAAACATAAATCAAAAAAGTAAAAGGAAACAGAGAGGAGAAAGTAAACAAAAGTGTGTGAGTTAAAAATTAATTTCGACAACTAAAGACGATAGAAAACTAAAATATTGATTTTGAGAAGAATATAAACCAGTGCATGAGGTGACTGTAATTGTTAACTTACTTCCCCGCCGGATAGCTGACCGGTCGCGGTATCCTCGACTTGTGCGCCGCATTTGCTGATGTTGGGGTAGATCCTCCACTTTTGGTTTCTTGTTCGTAGGCCAGATCTTTCAACATCATGCTTGAATCTTTGCTTAAGAGTTCCCATTGTATTTGTAGGCGTCTGAAACGATTCGTCGAGATCTTGTTCGGTTCTTGTTCTTTTCTACTGTTCCGATGCGGAGCCATTCCACCAGCGTTGTTTAATCTTAATGCAATCGAAATATTCGGTGAGTTTGGTGGTGTTGTGAATCGTTGAGCATTTAATCCGAGGGTATTGCATTCGGTCTTCTGATTAAATGAGACTTTCTTCTGACTCAAAGCCCGACTGACTTCTTTTTTCAGTTCAGCAGCATCATAGTGCTCCGCGGGATGGTGATTCTCCTCAACAGATTCCAAGAAGTTCGCGATTTCGGCGTAATATTTGAGCTCTGACTTGGGAACGCTGGCGAGGAAGTTCTCTGCCCTCGTTCGAGCGTCCATGTCTTTGCGCGACAACCGATGGCTTCCTTGAGTTAGTTTCAAATTAGAATGCAACTCATCATAGTATTCGTCTATTTCAGCTAGGTGTTTTCCGGCTAGAGGGTTTTGTAAATCATCGTTGGATGAGAAATAAGCAGCAGGTTCCTGCAAACTACGTCGCTTTTCAATGTTATTGCGAACGTTTGAATTGCACTGTTCCTCGATCAAACTCGTACGCTTGTTGCGCAATCCAGATGTCAGTCTATTTGAGTTCTTGCATGAGTTACCCCGATTGTGGCGAGCCGAACACCTCTCCTCTTCCATTCGCTGGTTTTCATATTGATACACGTACATATTCTTTAGGGGGTCCGAGTCCTCGGTTTTTCGTGGATTATCGAAAACTGAATCAGACAAAAGGGTCGATGATCCGCGATACCCTGAGCTCGGGGGATGACTAGATCCAGAGCTAGAATCGCAGGCAGCTCTAGTGGCTCCCTCTGTTGGTTCCTCACACGTCGTCGTTTGGAAATACTGAGCACAATCACAGACGTTAGCCCGATTGTTGGTCCGCCTTATAGGCGGTGTCATACAGAACAGCGGCTTCACCGAACAATCTGCTTCGAGATCTGCAACGTCGACCTCTGGAATGTGTTTCAAGCGTTTCCGATACTCTGTAGGCAGAAGAGTGGCCAGCGACTTCCAGTCAACAACATGCTTATAGTCGACATTCTTTAGGAGTTCATCCTCGCTCATAGATCCTGTGCTGGTTCGCTTCTTTACACCGACTGCGTTCTTGTAGTTGAACGGAGTGAAAATCACTTCGGCTGTGTTTGTCTTGACGAAGCCCAAATCTGGCAGAGCATAGTTCGGATAAATTACATAAATCGGGGCTTGTTTCTCCTCTCCTAGATTGTTAAGTTTGGCCAGGAATGATGGCGGTACAAACTTTAGCCTATCCCTTGCTGATGTTTGCATGGATCGAGTAATCATTTCGGCGGATATTTTCATGCGCTGACTTCGCTGATCGTTATAGACCTGAGTCAGATTCTCCGAAGTTCGACTAGCTTCCGAAAGAGAGTTATTGTTGTTGTTATTCAACTGATTATTGTGCTGGTTATTGGTCAAATTAATGACTTGAGGATTTTTGAGCGGTTTGAGCTTTTTGTGCTCCGGTGAAGCAGAAGCAGCAGCAGCCGCCGCCGCCGCTGTCGTTTCAAAGACCTCTCTGAACAGATCATGTTTAACCTTTTTAACGGGAGTTGTTGTTGCTGTGGTCTCATTTCTCTCCTTATCACATATTATATCAAGACTGTCTAATTGGTAGCTTGAATCAGCAGGATCTTCTTCTTCGTCGTGTCGACTCAAGGCGGAGCCTTTACCCGAATCATTCATGCTTTTCTTGCGAATACGTTGCTCAAGCGAAGAACTACCCTCACTCGATGGCCAACATCCCGAGGAGACATCCATGCAGGTTGTTTCGCTGGAACAGCTACTTTTCTGTTTGATAAAGAGCTTGACTAGATTGAAGGCCGGTTGATTAGCATTCGTTTGTTTTTGGGTTTGAATGTTGTTTGTGGCCGAACTATAATTCATGCCGCCTGTCGAATCGATGTGGGACGAATCGTGATGATGGCTGTTGTTTGCTGAAAAATGTATGGGACTGCCCACTGACGTCTGGGATATTGGCATCTGGCACATTGGAAGAAGATTTCTAGATTTACACGATTCAACCTTAAAAAAAAAAAAACAAAGTTTGAAAAACATGTTGGGTCAATTATCTTTTTGAAAACTTACGGTGGAAGTGCTGAGCGCTTGTGACACATTAAGTTGTTGTTGACTGCCCCCCTTTTTCAGTCGCAAATTAGGCAAGCTAAGACTCTTGCGTACGGTGCAGTGAGGTGCATGGCGCATAACAATATTAACAGATGTATTGTTGTTGCCAGATGGATACCTAAATAAAAATAAGGTTAGTAAAATGTTGTATATTAAAGAATGTTATGAAAAAGAAGTATTTTTTTTTTTATTTTTATTTTATAATAGTATTCATTGTATGAGTAAGTCTTTACTTTTCGAGCCAAAGTCATCATCTCTCTTGTGAAGTCATTTATAAGTATTAATGTTTGGATCCTAAAAAAGGTTTCACGAGTCTACTTAGATGGATCAGTTTAAAGTCTTAAATACACAGAGGATAAAAATCATTGAAAACTAAAAAAGAAAGTAGTTATGCAAGTCAAGGTTTCTTATAATAATTTCAAAAGTAGTTAATTTCTTCGTAAGTAAAGATAGACAAACAAGCTAACCAATAGATAAGTGGGTATCTGAAATTCAAATCTAAATGTTTCGATTAAATACTTGCTACATCACAGTTTCAATTATGCATAAAAAAAAGAAGGAATCCTTTTTGACCCAATT
The DNA here is from genome assembly GCA_911387755.1 of Chrysotoxum bicinctum. Classification (NCBI taxonomy): domain Eukaryota; kingdom Metazoa; phylum Arthropoda; class Insecta; order Diptera; family Syrphidae; genus Chrysotoxum; species Chrysotoxum bicinctum. The sequence goes on along the minus strand of OU426988.1, from coordinate 218,904,150 downwards.
ATTTTGTAAAATATTCAAGGCTTGTTTTTTTTATTTATTCAAAAACCTCGTTGAAATACATCCTTTAACCCGCCGCTTGTATCTGCTCTTGTTAAAAAAAAAAACACACAATTCTCAAGGTTAAACACTTTTAATACGAGAGTGACGCTTTCATCAATTATTATCAACCCTGAATAATTTGCGACGCAACCAATTAAAAAAAATAACAAAAAAAAAATGTAAATTCCATTTTTTCCATATTCAACAGTGCTACAATTATACAGCTGTGATAATAAAGATATAAATACATCGGAAACACAATAGGATTGAATGGAATGGAAAGAATGTTAAACATTTTCACTCAACCACGAAATACAATAAATCAATTTTTTAAATTTATGCATAAGGTTGGTTGAATGGGCATAAATGAAACTGAGAGAACTGAAAAATAAGGAACAGTTTGATTCGGAGACTATAAAAATTACATTAATACTATCGTTTATCTACCTGGGGTCTATAGGGAGGAGAAGGTACGCAAAACTTATATAATATTCTCTTATTGAATAAAGTACGTGTTAACATATTAAATACTTTAAGTTATAGGTTATGAAGTGTTACATAATGTTTTTGGCCTGTAAACTGTCCTTAAACTCATAAGAAAATCATAATTTTTGTTTTAGAATCGATGGAGCCGTTTTTGAAATATATAACCTATTCCCTAACTTAACTTAACCTATTCTTTAAAATACGGAGTATCGTGGATATTGTTATATTTAGTGATTAAACTATATTTTTGTCCTTTTTTTTTATTATTATTTACTCTCACCAAGTCGATTAATATACTGGGCTTTTGCCAATCGGTTTTATCGAGAAATGAGGTCCACTTTTAAAGATGATCTGTTCACTTCCAAATAAGTTTCGCTCTTACTTGTTCTAATATTCATACAAGGGAAAATAATATTGAATTAAAACAATCAGAAAAGAAAATTAGAGGAGTTATTAACAAAGTATTGGTAAACCTGTAGTTTTCATGTAGTCATTGTTTAAAACATTTCTTATCTTTAGTTTAAGTAATGAAAATTCATAATAGTTTGGTACAATCTTGTATATAAAACTTACAGTACTCTTATGAAGACGAACGACATCTTGAGCATAGCGATAGTACTTGTTAGATTTGTCTCTGCTAAATTTAATAATAAAAAGAGAATTCTTTTGTACTACTTGCTTTGTATCTTATCCTACTCTCCATTGTAAAATCATGTAAAATCATTTTATGTATATGTACGAGTATATACAAAGGTACAACTTTAGTTTATTTTTTCGAGAAAAAAAAAGTATTGGCACAAACAAAGTGGAAATGAGTACGTATCTAATAGCTTTGTATATATAGTATTATCATGGAGCGTGATTTTACTACGCCCACGCTATCCTGGTGGTGGCGCTGAAATAAGCACACGAATGTAGGATAAGATACAAAACAAGAAGTAAAAAAGAGAATATTTTATTATTAAATTTAGCAGAGACAAATTTAATAAGGTTATCGCTATGCTTAAGATGTCGCACCAATCCTTCGTCTTCATGAGAGTACTATAAGTTTTATATAAAAGGTAATAGTTACTAAAAATTAATTCTCCTTGTTCATTTTGCTAATGTTGGGTTTTGTCCTTGGAGTCCAAGAAAAGAAACCAGTCTTATGAATGATGCTTCGTACGGTTTTGGTTGAAATAGTCTTGTCAAATTGTTCGCAAATCTCTGTCGCTAATTGTATAGAAGTGGTTCTTGGATTTTTTTAAAAACATTTTACAACTGCTCTGCCTGCTTTTTCGTTTAACTTCTAACGACGTTATTAAGCCTACGACTTCTGGTATGTGAAGTTCTATGACAGTAAAAACTATTTTATTTCAGTAAAAACGGCAAATTTCCAGTTAAATATACAGGGTGTACCTATACTTTCTTCCATGAAAAACTGAGGTTTATAAAAACTTTTTTTTGTGTTATAACTTTTAGTAAATGAATATATGTATATGTATATGTATATGCAGTCATAAGTAAAGTTGATGCGTCCGTGTAATGTGTAACTTTTTTTTTCTTTTTCACTTTTGTAGCATCTTCATTTCTCCGAGGCCATTTTTATCCTTTCGTTAAAGAAAATGTAGTTGATGTGATACAAATATATCTATGTATCGAAAACAAAGATAGGTTGCGAAACTTCAGAAGACTGTCAAACGCTATGCTTAAAATGAGAATGATTTAACTTCGTAATCCAAAAAATATAACGAATCGTGTTGTTGAAAGCTTCCTCTTACTTTCAAAACTGCACGAACAATATATTTCACAGCCATATATAAGGATAGATATTATCAAGGTATTGACTAGCATTATATGAGTTAAAGGATTGGGAGGCCCTTAAAGAACGCAAGGCACCATACGTTTTCCCATTAACTGAATTAGGTAATGTGGCTATCTCACATTCAGCTACGGCTGAAAAGAATTCCCAAATTTTTAGCCATTTCAGAACACGCAATTGATTCTTTGTGGAGGAAAAAAGGTGAGATCTAATGAATATCTTGAAATAATAAGACAATTTGATTTTGTGGAGCTTAATAAGAAGCCATTAGATTCAGACCAGAGTGAAATTCTTTTCAAATCTTCATTTAGACAAAGAATATGCTGTTCGATAAGACCGATAGGTCAATTCAAGTACAAATGCACATCGTCAGCATACATTGAAATCGAGCAGTACATACTTTACAATCGTGGGAAGTGCACTCTTTGGCAGTCATTAAACATTTAGATAAATAAAACTATTAGTTTCAAATGTTTGCATTCTTCCAGTTAAGTAAGATTTCAACAATTTCACGGCACAAGAGTAGAAACTAATTTCTTAGAGAAGCTTGTTGCGCAATATGGAGCAATCAAAGGAATTAAAGGCCTTAGAAAAATGTTACAAGACGAAAAATGTGATTTTATTTTCATCCATCGATTGTCGCAGATCTTCTATAACGTTTATAAGCGGGGCAAAGCAACTGTGTTTCCTACAGTAATCAGATAGTTTTGGCATTAAACGATTCTCGCTAGTCAAGAGTGCATTCATTTGTTTCTATACAACCTTTTTAAATACTTTGAAAAGAAAAGGTAGGATACCTTTATTATTCTCCAACTTTCCTATATAACTTAAGTTTTTCCACAACAGCAGCTGAGATGAATAAAGTCGATTAAAATATACATAGTTTTGTTAATATTCACAAAAATCTTTCATAACTCTGCTAGAATTCTATAAACGGTGTTGTATTTGATCTTATATTGGGGTTTATTAAGATTTGTAAAATTGATTTCAAATCAAATTTTTTTGCCCAATGGAATGCACAAATTAATAAAATTGGCAATTTGACATTTTACCAATAGAAAAGGAAATTATATATTTTCTTCATATATGCACATATGTATGTACATATATCAGGCGCGGATCCAGGATTTCGTTCAGGGGGGGGCAATTTTCGTGATATTTTGCTTAACTTAAAAAAAAATGGTACATTTCTCTGCATTTCTGTCTTAAAATATTTAAAAGGTATAAACATAATCGAATATAAAAATAACAAATTATTAAATTGAATTAAGGAAAGCATGTGCAGGTACATAATATTATGTAGGTCGTATGTAAATAACTATTAAATAGTAAATCAAACATCTTCGTTTACATTACTTTAGCCTCTTTCAATAATGCTCTGTATGCATGTCTTTAAGTATTAAATAGGAACTCGTACGTATTAAAAAAAATGAATTAATTAATTTAAATGAAGGAATTATAGTGTTGTACATGATATACATACATAGTTCTTAAATACCTTATTCTAATATTTTTGTGTGGCCGGTTTTTGAAAACGGTTTTTTAACAGTTTTAAAAAAAAATTGAAATTTTTTTAAAAATCAAAAATTTTGTTTGTTTGAAAATTTGAATACACAATTCTATTTAAGTTTTTTGGGAGCTTACGCAAGCAAAAAATGATCAAAATCGGTCATGAGAAAATCAAAAACAAAAAAAATGGTTCTTTTTCAACTAGTACCTAGCTTTAACTAAATGAATTTTTTTTGTATCTTTTTTTTTAAATCCGTAGAACAGTTTTTGAGAAAAAAAAAATTACAAAGTTTCGAAAAAAATTCGTATGGAAGGTACTGTTATTTTTGGTCTTAAAAAAAAGAAGAAAAAAACGTGTGGGGGGGGGGGGAATTAAAAATGATAAATGTTTAGGCTGTAGTCGAACCGACAGACAAACAGAATTGCGAGACCCACTTTTTTAGTCTTCGCTATCATCGTAATGATAACTTTGATCAAAATCTCGAGTTCGATTTTTTTTACGAATGCATAACTTGCCGCACGAACTTGCTCCTATGTAATAGACTAGGAATCTTAAAAACGAATGTTATTAGAAAAAACTGTTCATAAGGATAAAATTATCATCATTTTTTAAATTCTCTTAGTAGTAAGAGACAAAAATAGAATGCTATGCAAATATGAATTTATGCAAGAACAAAAATTATACATAAGTCGTTGTTGTGGTTTCTTAATAAAATAAGGTTTTATATACTATAAAATTTTTAAAATATTAAACAAAAAAAAAATTAATAGGTACGTCAACATTAGGTTTTTATTACTGTACGAATGAAAATTAAATTTCCAAAAAAAAAATATTTACCCATTTTTGAGATATCGAATTTTCCAAAAAAAAAAAGATTTTTTTTTTTCAAAATTCAAAAAATATTTTTTTTTAAAGTTTTGAAATGCAATGTTTCTTAAAGCTTTTAGAAGCATCTCTATAAAAAAAATTCATTAAAATCCATTATGTCGATAATGAGAAATTCAAAATTTTCAAAAATCGTTCTATGGTAGGTACAGTGACTGTAATGTCTTGTTTTCAAAATCTTTTCTATTAAATTATAGACCTTAAAAATTAATCGAAAGACTAAAAATTTAAGCAAAATTCTCGGAACCGTTTTCGAGAAAAATACGATATTCGAAAACCATTTTTTAACATTTGTATGGAGGGTACCGTTATTTTTAAGTAAAATAAAATTTTTTTTCTCATATCTTGTAGATTATTTTAAGAAACTTTTATTTATTAAGTTTTAAGAAAATCGAGCATGGGGTTTTCGAAATATTGAGTTTTCAAAAAATAATTTTGAAATTTTTTTTTTTTGAAAATTTGAATACACAATAATATTGAAACTGTTGGGGAGCCTTAACATTAAAAAATTATCAAAATCGGTTGTACCGTTTTTGAGAAAATCAAAAACAAAAAAATTGTTCCAAGGGGGGTACCAAAAATAATAATTTTTTGGATTTTTTTTTTCATTCTCATTACCTAGGTTTAACTAAATGAAATCTTATGATTTTTTTTTTAAATCTGTTGGACAGTTTTTGATAAACAAAATATTTATAAAATTTCGAAAAAAAAATCGTATGGCAGGTACCGTTATTTTTGGTCATAAAAAATCAAATCAAAAAACAGCCGGGGAAAAAAAATAAAACCTATATCTACCAAGTTTAAAGAAAATCGGCCTAGCCGTTTGGGCTGTAGTCGAACCGACAGACAGACAGAATTGCGATACCCACTTTTTTGGACTTCGCTATTATCGTAATGTCAACTTTGATCAAAATCTCGAATTCAATTTTTTTTTACGAATGCGTAACCTGCCTTATAATATCTACCTATAAGTCGCAAGTAAAAAGAAAAAAGTGTTATGGTTTTTATAATTGTGAAACGAAGAACTGCCCAGGGGGGGGCAATTGCACCCATTGCCCTCCCCCTGTATCCGCGCTTGACATATATGTATATGTACTCGTATGTTTGCATACATAAACTGTCGAAATCGTAAAGTTATTAAACGATTCAACCGATTCACATTTGTTTTTTTAAGAGACGTTAGTTCATTCACATTCGAAACTTGACGTAATAGTCAAACACGTTGATGTAGTACCAAAAAAAAAAGAAAAATACAAATATGAAACCGATAGGTGGCTCTGCGGTCGAATTATAAAATATGAAAAATGTAAATACGCAGTTAACGCAGATAGAGAACGAAGACAGAGTAAGTGGGGATTAAACCAAGATTTAATGTGGAGTAAATGTGGAGTTAATGTTTATCCAATCAAAATCTACATCACTCCGAAATTATTCCACAGAATAAAAATATATCAATTTAAACTTTTCGCAGATTCTTTTTTTGAATAACATCGTTTCTATTTCGATTTCTACCTAAGGGAAGTGTAAAAAAGTGTTGTTTTTTCATTTGAATTGTATTATTTATAGAAATATGACAAGAGACAAAACAACAATAATATTCGTCGACGCAAACGGTACGGTTCAGACTAAAAAGCAGAACCGAAAATGAACAAAAAAGTTCACGGTCTAAAATCATCACTCCCAGAAAGAGAACAACGTCTGCCGAGACAGCTAGTAACTAATTAGCACAAAACTTAAAACACTAAACTATTTAATGGATGATAAAATAAACATACTTTGGGAAATCTAATAATTTTTTTTAAAAGTTCTTTTTTTCTTGCAATTATTCTCTGTACCAGCTCTTAAAGCCGAAATTAAAAAAAAAAACATCATCAAATTATATGTTGCTAAGTTCTATGTTCATTGAATGCAATTCGTAAAAATGGCCGCAAATAAACCCTATTTTATTGAGTTCAGTTGTAGCAAAAGATTACTCACCGAAACTAAACACACCATAATCAGAATTATTTCATAACTAAGAGGCAGCGGTTGAGTTGATTGAAATCAATTGAAATGACCCCAAAGAGTAATATGCAATAAAGAAATTATATTTTCCAACGGAAACTTTGTCCAATTTATTTATTGGCCATAACAACAACAACTACACACATCGTACGAGTATATGACATAGAAGTGGATAAATTAAAGCCTCCTTGTGCTGAGACGACGAAGACGACATGGACGACACTCAATTTATTCCCAGAGACAGTTCAGAAATAACCTTATACAATGAACACTCTTATAATAAACTAAATGGAGAGACTTACCTCTGCAGTTGGGATGTGCTGCTTTTCTTGAGTTTGCTCCATGTCGTAAATGCATGATCCGACCGTGACATGGAGACTTCTAGCGATTTTCTTTTAAGGATGTCATCTAAGTTGCTATGCAAATTGATAAAGTTCTGCTTGTTCTTCATCGTGATCTCGTTTGGTTCTGCTGCAAAATAAATTAATTCAGAAAATAGAACCACATTACTCAACGAAAGTGAAAGCAACTTTCTTGTGCCCAGACGACAACAAAGCATTGCCATCGTGTTAAGGAACAAAGAACTATCATAGTTACTCACCATAGAAACTTTCATCGGAATAGAGAGCACTGCCCTCAAAGGCAATCGTATAGTTGTCCTTGTTCGCCTTACATGTCAGTATAATATCCCCATCGTCTGGATATGCATCCAGATCCAGGGAGTCGATACTGATGTGTGATTCCTTCACTGGCGAGAACAACAATTCTGACTTGCAGATAGAATTCTCAATCTTGTCGTCGTCCTTGTGGTGCTGATACGACGGAATGTGTGACAGTAGCGAGTGAATGTCTTCCGCCCGGAAACTCTCCATATCCACCTCGGCGAGATTTGCGTCGATGTTTTTTGCCAGATCATCGTAGTATGATAATTCACCGATGCCATTGTAGGAGGCGGACAGCGAGGAGAGGACACTCTGATGCGTTACCCCATCTCGATAGCCGTAGTCCAAGAACCACTGGTAATCGGAATTGTCATGAGTGAAATCGTGCGACGAAGCTATGGAACAATTAAGGGGACCACCACCATGAGTAACACCACCCGCCCCAATGATACCACCACCACCAACAACACCACTAGTCAAACCTACCAAATGGTTGAAGTGGTGATGCGGAGTTGTTGCATTGCTATTGTAGTCCGATTCCGGGGTAGTTACCATGTTGCCAGCCATGTTGCTGATGCTGCTCAGATTGTTATTGAAGCTGCTATGGTTGCTAATGCCACCGCCGTTGACCTGCTCATTCAGGATGATGCTTCGCAAAGCGTTATTGTAGCGGTCCAAATTGTTAAGGACGATTTGGACGTTTTTCTTCAGGCATTCGTCGGTTAGTTCGTCATCGTTGATGAGCAAATCATTAAGGTAGGGATTTGCCGAAGAGAGACCGAAGGGATGATGCAAGGTGTTGTGCGATGAAGGATGATGTGGGTGCGAAAAGCCATGACCATACAAATTATTGAATGGTGAATTGTTAGGACTAGTTAATGGGCGTTTATAATGATTGTTATGTTGTTGTTGTGTTTGCTGCTGTTGCTGCTGTTGATGATGATAATGATGATTCGGGGAATGTGGTGTTGTCGCAAGGGTTAATGGTTTCGTTGGGTGAAGGTGATTCTGAAGATGGTTATGATGATGATGGGATGAGTTATGATTAAGCTGAGGCAAATGTGATTTTTGGTTTTCGTTTGCTGTTGAGAATTCTGTCATGCCACGTCGGGGTTTCGGTCCTGAAAATAAACCAAATGCAAAAAGGCGAATTAGTTACAAGGTTTAAGAATGATATCAAGGAGGAAGGAGGAGGAAAGCTTCAGGGAGAAGTATTGTACATAATTGTAATACTTATATGTATAGAAGGTACATATTTAATAAGTTTACATATCCTTACTAATATTATAAATGTGAATGTAAGTTTGTTTGTTACGCTTTCACGCAAAAACTACTTAACCGATCATCATAAAACTTTGTACACATATTCTTGGAGGTATTAGAAGTAACATAGGCTACTTTTTATTTAAAAAAAAATTACCGACGGTCATGTCAATATCCATTCCGATTGACTATAGTTTCAACTGTTTGAAATTTTTCTATATTTATTGTTTTTTTTTCTTCTGTCATTATTACATGAAGTATAAAACTATTTGAATATTTGAGGTTAGGTGTCATTTTTGTGATTTCAATTCGTTCTCTATTCTTCTTTAAAAATGCCTCTAAAGCGGAAATCTGGTCTATCCAAAAATTCGTCGCGGGCCCGTGCAGCAAAAGTTGCACGAAATCAAGAATCTTATGTTCACGCAGAGCTGAGAAGACAACAGCATGTACAACGGCTAAGGGTTTTGAGAGCAGCTGAAACGCCTCTTCCGACAAGCTGCGCTGCAGGCAGCTAGAAGAGCGATAGAAACGCCAGAACAATCACAAGCGAGAAGAACTTATAATGCAGAAATGCAGACCACGCGCCGTCGAAATTTCATGCATAAGGATTGGTCTGTATTTAATGGTAGAGAATTTTGTAATTTAGTGGAAAATGATGTGGACCTCATTGCTCATGTTTTTCCGGAATTGCAACAAAATTTGAGTTGTGATGAGTGCTTGTGTGCAAGAGCAATATTAGCACCAAAAAATGAAGTAGTTTATAAGATCAACACCGACATTTTAAAAGAGGTACAAGGAGAAATGAAGGAATATTTGTCAATGGATACAATTATGGATACGGAACTAAGTACTTCATATCCTGTGGAGTTTTTAAATTCACTTGAACTGTCGGGTGTACCGTCACATAAACTTTAATTGAAACTAAATGTACCAGTAATGCTTATGAGTAATCTAAATGCCCCTCTGCTATGTAATGGAACAAGGCTTCGGATAACGAAATTGGGGCAGAATAAACTATGTGCTACTATTTTAACAGGTGTCGGCAAGGGAAAAAGTGTTATTATACTTCGGATTCCAATTATTCCCAATTACCTTCCATTCCAATTCAAAAGGGTTCAGTTTCCTGTTAAGCTTAGCTTTGCTGTTACTATAAACAAAGCACAAGGGCAGACATTACAGGTAGCGGGAGTGCATTTAAAAAAGCCATGCTTCTCTCATGGCCAACTATAAATGTAGCCTGTTCGCGAGTGTCTAATGCCCGGAATTTACACATATTTGCACCAGACGGAAAAACTTATAATATAGTCTACAAAAACATCCTAGATTAATACGCTGCATTTTATCTTTTTAAATTGTTAGACTTCGAAATTATTTATTTTTGTTACATTGAAATATATTTTAACATTGTTGTTGCAATTCAATAAAGCATATTTTAAGTTTCTTAAACTTCACTGTATGTAGTAATTTTTAAAAACTGATAATCCCATATAAGCAATAATTACGTATCATTTTGATTCATTTCTATTGTGATGATGTCTGATACTTATTCAAATACTTAAATGCGGGCGAAGCCGCGGGTAAAAGCTAGTATTTAATAAGTTTACATATCTATTGGGTATTACTATAAGCTTATACTATGACTTTAAAAAGCAATGGCGGATTTTTTGAACCTTAATGTAAAAGTATTAGAAAATTACAGCAGAAAAAAGGAATCAATGTTATTGACATTTGTGACCTGATTTCTTTTCTATAATTCGCACACACTCACGGGGTTATAACTACCCTTAAAATGCTATGGTGTAACACAGTGCGAGTGTTTAGGAAAAGCCGAGAGGATTTAATAGATCTCGATTCACACATTCGTTTTGAAAGCTGGTACATCATTAAGAGGGGGGAAAATTCAGAAGGGCTAAGTATTCCACTTTCTAGTAGTTTGGCTCAGGAAAGAACATTTATAGTGACAGTACGTCCGAGGTAAGGCTGAACGGAAAACTGATGAACATTCAGAGCTAGACGAGACGAGTATTACGGCGGAAATGTTTGGGTGGATGAATGCAACTGACTATTTCATCTGAGCATTGTTGATAGAAAAAAAACGATGAAATAATGAAAGATGGAAAGCGTTTCGGCGGTGTTCCAGAGAGAAAAAGCTTTTCGTAATTGATCTGGCTTAAATAAAACACACAAACACAGCCATAAAACTTGGCTCTGTTTGTGACCTGATTATGTTAGGAATCCAATTTATGTGACCAACCCCCATGATACTGCCACCAGGCTAGTTTAGTTTACCAATTGGTTCGAATGGTGACGAGGAGTTGATACATTGTCCGGTTTCAGACTGGTTCGAAACAACGATGGATGTAAAACAAGGTTGTTTATTGAGTCCACTACTTTTTGCTCCCTTCATAAACGAAATTCACGAGTTCATAGGAAGGAGAATTTCAGGCAAATTAGGTTGCCTATATACGCAGATGAGATAGTCCTAATAACCGATAAGCCAGACGTACTACAGGTCATTATCAACAGGATTGCGAAAAACTGCCAACGCTGCAACCTCCTTATAAACCTCGAAAATAGAAAGTTATGGTTTTCAGAAAAGAGGCCCAAGATTAAGCCAACTAGAAAATTGGAAGCTCAACGGTGATACCATTGAAGTCGTTAACAAATCTGGGTATATGGCTTACTTCCCATTAAAGTTTAAGTGAGCACTTCAAAGAGCGAGCAAAACAGTCTAGATAGAATGGAATCGATTCATCACTAACAAAGATGTCAAACTATTTTCTTTTTGTGTCGTATTTTCGTATTTCGTATTTTGTGTCACTGTCAATCATCTTCAGTTTGGTCTGTAATTTAACCATGAATCGTCTTACAAATGAACAACGCTTGCAAATCATTTAATTTTATTATCAAAATGCGTGCTCTGTTAAGAAAGTTCATCGCGCGCTTCTTCCATTTTATGGTCAGTTTAATCGAGCAACTGAGGCGGCTATTCGGGCTATTGTGACTAAATTTCGCACCAAATTTACATTGTGGACATTTAACCACCAACACGCTTACGTAGAGTGCGAACTGAGGAAATATAGCAGCTGTATCGGCCAGTGTTAGTGATGACCGTGAATTATCGATTCGGCGCCGCTCGCAGCAATTGGGCCTCTGTTACTCCATTACGTGGAAAATTTTGCGGAAGGATTTAGGTGTGAAGCCTTTTAAAATTCAGCTGATGCAAGAATAATTGAAGCCAAACAACCTACCACAACGCCAAATTTTTGTGAATGGGCTCTTGAAAAGTTGGCCGAAGATTCACTTTTTTATCGAAAAATTGTGTTCAGCGACGAAGCTAATTTCTGATTGAATGGATACGTGAACAAGCAAAACTGCCGTATTTGGAGTGAAGAGCAGCCAGAAGCATTGCAAGAGCTACCAGTGCATTCAGAAAAAGTCACTGTTTGGTGCAAATTATAGGCTGGCGGAATCATTGGGCCGTACTTCTTCAAAGATGATGCGAATCGCAACGTTACTGTGAATGGTGAGCGATACTGTGCGATGATAACAAACTTTTTTTTTGCGCAAATGGACGGTGCCACATGTCACAAAGCACGCGTAACAATGGACCAATTGAGAGGGTGGTTCGGTGAACAGTTTATTTCACGTTTGGGGCCGGTCAATTGGCCGCCTAGATCGTTCGATTGAACGCCTCCAGACTTATTTTTTTTTATTGTGGGGCTATGTTAAGGTTCATTTCTATAGTGATAAGGCCGCTTCGATTGACGCACTGAAAGTCAACATTGAAGCATTTATTCATGAGATACCGGCCGAAATGTTATAAAGAGTACGCCGAAATTGGACAAAACGGATGGACCATTTTAGACGCAGCCTCAGATTTTTCGATTGCGACGAATGGCGAAAGTCATTGATACACTTTTTTGTGTGGAGAAATAATATAACAAATACATTTATAACATTATTTAAAATTTTATTAAAATTTAATTATAGAAAATTGTAAAAATTAATCGAACGTACTGTATGAAATGAAATAAACTACGGTCTCGGGGTAATAACTACGTTGTTGTAAAAAAGATCGGCATGTTTGAATAATGGCTACCAGATTATGTTTGGAAGATCGGTTCGCATTCTACTGCACTACCTGCTTTCTTCGATTTTGTATTTTCTTCTGAAAAGAAGCGAAAGTGCTTTTGGATTTGATTTAAGAATCTTCTTGATTATCAAAAAGTCATCGAAATGTGTACAAATTTTGCAACTACGAGTAAATACTTTCAAAAAGTATAGCATATATCTTCAAAATGACTGAATTCAATAATTATAATTCTTCCAACGCCAAAAACACCGCTAACAAAGCCAAAATGCCTGCATCCTACTTCTAACAATTCAATAGGTACATGGCCACCCAAACGAATAATCGTCATTCCAATCCCATCATTATACAATTTTGTGTATGTTCTCTGAACTTTAATACAAAATTATATCTGAACAAAACGCATTAAATAATTCTTCTCTCTTTACACGCCAGATCAAAATTAATAGCTTCCCATTGCGCATTTTTATTTATGTTCATCAATTTTATGCTCTCTTCACTATCTTTGGCAGCTTCGAAAGGCATTATATTCAACTTTACCACATTATATAGCCTAACAGAGCGTGTTCTATAATAGCACATGGTTTTGTAAATTAAAAACTTAAAAAAAATATATTAAATCTTGTATATCATCAAACTTGTGTCGTGTGCTCGATGAAGCATAAATTAGAGTCGGGGAAAATTCCCTCAAAGCGTTCGACCAATTTTGACTCGAACAAACCCACAAATGTAATAAAAAAAATATTCAAAGTATGCGCGCACTTAATAATAATAATTGTTGATCCTGCGAGTAATAAAAAATACATTCTTAGCTCGGGGTTGAAATTCTTTTAAGGCAAAACTAGTTTAGATGATTTGCCTGTTTTCTGTTGGTCATGCATGATTTCATGCAAGCAGGCCATTAAACATTGAAGTTAAAAGAAGTAAAACATGAGTACAGGGTGTCACCCGTCACAGTCACTGGGATGTTTTTGCTATAGTAATAAAATTAGTGACAGTAAAATTCGTTGGAAGGCGGAATATAAAAATTTTATAGCAATTTACTGATATTATATTTGCAACATTGCTACTTTTTGTTTAGTTTGATTATCTTTTTAACGGCAACATTAAACATACACTATAGTTTAAAAGTTTAGAAACAATTTTTTGAAAAATAATTTTTTTTTGTTTCTTAAATTTTTATTTTCTTCTGAAATCCAAAATCAATACACCCACTCACTCAAGACTCATAAGTTGATATTTGAAAGAATTTCTATTTGTTAGGTGGAAAATTCAAATTTAGCAATAAATACATATATAAGTTGAGACTTCAGATTGAACGCATCCAATAAAGAGAACAAAAATAACTTCTACTAAAAATTGATCTCGAAAAATTAAATTTTCAAAAAATTCTACGGCAAATAAGACTTATCAAAAATTTCCCAAGCAAAGGTACAATATTTTGGTTTTTCCTGTTTAAAAACATACAATTTATCCCCATCAAACAGCACCATGAATTATAGTAACATTTTTTCTTAAACGTCTAAATTTCCGGTTTCGAATATTAAATCCCAATATCTCAGATCTAATATTTTTTTCGCTGAAGTTTTGAAATGTTGAAAAAGTTGGTGCAATTTAAAAACGCCACAAAGGTCTGTTTACTTAGTTTATTCCACGAACTTTAATTGTTTTAGGTGTGTTTAGAATCAATTTATTAAGAAAATTGATTTAGTACGATACTAGTTAGAAAATGTTTAAAATTTAGAGTTAGTCAGTAAACTTCTTTAAATTTAGCAAATTTTTAAGTAGTAATATACTAATACCTTAATAATAGGCTGTTTAAAATTTCTCGCTATTAATTTTAAAATAAATCAAGTAGATTGTGTCTTCAAAAACTTCAGTAAGCATTTAATGAACTCTCACATCTAGTTTTGCTTTTTAAATTAACAAAGCTGGGCTAAGATTCAATCATATTAATACAACAGATCAAACTCAGTCATTCTCATTGGTTAGTCCTGGAATACCACAGGGTAGCCATTTAGGTGCTATCTTATCTACTTTATATTTTTTATTAATGACTTAGCATTTTTGTTTAAGCATTCAAGCTTTTTGAACTAACAAACGATGTTACATATTACAATCCTGAAATGAATAAAAATAAATTTGATGGCTTGACAGCTCGTAGACAGACAGTGCCTAGTCGCGAACGGATAAGTTAACAAGAACTTTTTCGTGACAAGAATATTTGTCAGTTCCTCGCAAGAGATAGTATACCTGAACAATATATTTGTATTTTTAGATGGTAGAGGCTGACAATCGATAACAGACCGTAACTGTGACAGTTGTTAGAAGGGATGACGATATGGCAGCACCGGCCGTACTGTCTCAATCGGATCTCAATGGATTTATTGCCCTCCTCAGGAAGAAGAACTCTCACATCTCTTTTCGAAATTTTTATTATTTTTGTTAAATATTTCCAGTTATCATTACTGTAAGCACGGCAACTCTTCACGAAATTCTAATACACATATTATAATGTATGTCCTGTTCGTAGAGTGATTTATGAATTTATGCTTTGCATAGTAAACTGTTGATTCATGTATGCGTGTTTAATTTTTATGATTTACTTGTTCTTCGAATGCAGAATTTGGCGAGTTAAAGGTATCCACTCGGTATCAAATGTCAATATTCAAAAGCTATCAATAATAATAACGATTAACTGATGGGTAATTTCTAACTCGCTATTATTAGTCGTTTATTAATGGAGGATCTAATAACCACCTGAGTTACAAATAAATAAAAGTTCTGCGAAAAAATAGTGTCTTCTGAAACACCCTATGCACACAGAAAAGCTAATTTTTGTTTCTTTAATAAATGTTGCCAAGTCTTTACTCAAAAACTCTTATATTTGTTATAGAAGCAAAAGCATTGCAAAGTACCACACATAAAACACGTTGTACAGTCTTGCATAACTAATTACCCATGTACATACCTTAATTACACCAGGGATTGGGCTTGTTTCGCACGTAAATTGCACATACGATAAACTTCGACAGTTTACTTGCGCTTTTGTTTTTCTTTTCGATTGACATCTACTAATGGATTGCATAAGTGGTACTTTACGCTGAGACCTTCAAAGGTCAAACATAAAGAAGGCGGGCAGACTTTTGGGTTGATTTTGTAAGCAACATAGTAGCATATCGAGTAGGTAATCCATTGTTACGGTTAATTAAGTTTATATAAGTTCTTTTGTTTGACAGTTTTGCTGCTTGTTCTTTTGTCTATCGATTTATTGTAATTGAATTTTCATTTTACTAAAACAAAATGCAGACAAGTGATTTCTGTTCGTGTGGCTAGTGGTATTGATTTTTTTATTTCTGTTGTTCATTTAGAGAAAAGAAGACTTTTAGCACTGAAAATCTGTATCCGAAAAGAAAAATAAGAAGAGAAAATTTCAATAAAAGGTTTTTCAGTTATATTGACAATAAGAAATGTTGTTCCTTAAGTTAATTCTATTGTAAATTATTATCAGAAGATAAATGGAGGCATTGGCAAGATATGGTGTTAATTTGTTGATTATGGTGTAGTTTGCCATCTTGTTGACATTTTTTTATTGACAACGAGAGCCATTAAGCCAAGCGGGGACTTGCGAAAAATTAATGAACATTTTTATGGCAACCCAGAAGACAGTGGCGCAAAATTTTAGTCGAATTAGAACGATGTTAAAACTGTTTTAGTATGATACTTGGTTAAAAAGACGATTTAGCAAATTTTAATTGCGGGTAGCGTCATACTTTCTCTAGCATTTTAATAAATTTAAAATCATCAAATAGCTGTTTATTTTTTTAGTATCGTGCAAACATATGATTCTTTGAAATTTACAAACGTCAAAAAAGATCGGTTTACTCAGTTTTTTGTACGAACTGTCATTGTTTTAGGTGTGTTCAGAAGCAATTTAGCATTTTTTTTTGTACGATACTAGTTAGAAACTGTTTAAAATTAAGAATGATTTAGTAAACTACTTTATAGTTTGCTAATTGTTAAGTAGTATCATGCTAAAATCTTAACAAAAGGCTAATTCAAATTTTATGCTATTTTTTTAAAATTAATAATTTGAAAGAAATATAAGGTAGATTTTTGAAATGATAATTTGAAATTTTCTATTTTCAAAGGCTTGGAAAATTGAATTTATTAGCTAAAATAAAAATAATTAATCAGAATGCTAACGAAATGTATTTGTTCATAAAATTGATAAGTATTTAGTAAATTTTCGGGTTAAATCTTGAGATGATAGACCAGTTTTTTAATGAACAATAAAATAAAAGTTTGGAGACTTATCAGTAAGTTATAAAATTAGTTAGTGATTTGACTGATTTTCGATTTTCAACTACCTAACAATGTTTTGGGTGACGATATATCCGAAGCTAAGTCCTGTGGGGGTGGCCGTGGCACGATGGTTGTGTGCTCGCCTGTCAACCTCATGATCACAGGTTCGATCCCTGCCGTCGTCTATGTCGTTTTAATTCCATTAAAACCTTCTAAAAACTATCATCAATGGGTTGCTGGTTTACTCATTACATGTTGTTCAGGCATAACACTAACAACATGTAATTGAGTTAAACTAGTATGCCCAACAATGATGAACACGAATAAAATAATGTGAATTATAAACGACATAGAAATAAGACATCCATCCCTGGAGATGAAAATATCCGAGACAACCACCAACAGTCTCAGAACATCGTGCCACACATCTTTCCTATCCTTCTTTCTCTTCATTAACTTCACGCCCGCGCTGTGTTGTAACATTTAAAGGGTAATCATAATCCCTTGAGCGCAGGTAGATTATAAAAAAAAAAAAAAAAGTCCTGTGGTTTCCACAATCCCTAAAATAGTTTTCAGATGGACATATTTTCGCAACCAAGGCTGGTAAGAACTTGCAGTTTTTAATGTTTAGTAGAAAAATAACTTACAAATCTTTTCATGAATGTACATTTCTTGGCGAATCTCGAAAAAAAGAGGCTGGATGCGACCCACACTGATAACTTCCCATTTGTGGTCTTGAAAACTTTATATTTAGTTTTTTTTTTTTTTTTTTTTTCAAATAACCCACAATAAGCGACATTAATAAAGATCTCATTGTCGTGAGCAACAAAAAATTTTGTTAGATGTCACTTAGTTTAACCAAAATTGTCTCTTAGCACACTATGATTCAACTAGAACTTTCTTCGTTATTTTCGTTTCCTGAACAATTTTAGAAATGTCGTTTACTATACATTCTTACGGGAAGATATCGATGTATAAAACAACATACTTTAGAAGGCACTATCGGTGTTCATTCCCAAGAAATTCGACTTGAAATACAATTTTAACTAGTTTTCACTAGAATTTTTAATAGTTTTTTTATTTAAAAAAAAAAAACTATTAATTCAATATTTGTCAACATTTTACCAATTGTACAAAATTATACTTTGTATAAAATAAACTAAATTAAAAGTCAATATCACTACTAGTTCTCGAGAAATTTGAGTCGAAAAGCAATTTTTACCAATTTTCAATAGAATTTTATATAGTTTTTTATTTTTTGTAAAAAAACTGTAAACTGATTTTTTTTGAAATTTTCACCAGTTGTCAAACACATTATTTTTCGTAAAATAAAATTATTTTGAGTTTCAAATTGTTTTCCGTTCTTAGAATATCTGGGTTATGAAATTTTTTTTTTCAGTTTTTCTTATTTAAAAAAATAACGGTATGTTAATTTTTTTCCAAATTCATACCAAATCTGTATGACCTTATAATGAGTACATTAAATTTTATTTGAAATCAATAGCATTATTTTTTCGTGAGATATTTGAAACTAACCAAAATTTTTACTTTTTTTTTAAACCGTTATAGTGAAAAAACTACTCACTGAATTTTAATAAACGCCCTTTCAGCCTCTTTCGAAGTTATTATCTATTAAACAAAATTTATTTGAAGTCGATATCTTTACTCGTTCTTGATATATCGACGTACGAACGTACGAACGTACGAACGTACGAACCTACGAATGTACGAACGTATGTACGTACACACACACACACACACATCTCTCTAAAAATGATTGATATAGCCTCTAGGGACCTTGAAACGTCGAGAAATGTCAAAAATTCCAATTTGACAAATCGGACCGATTACAATAACTCCCTATGGGAAGTTAAAAATAATCTTTTTAAAAAAAATCATACCCCGTGGTTAACAAAAAATAATAGTAATTTCAATGTTTCGCAAACTAATCGAGACATGTCCTCATATGTTATAGAAACAAAAATTGAATTATCCGAATGTGTTTGGTGTGCTGAATTCGCAATTCAGAATGTTTGTTTTTTCGAGGTTATGTAGCAAGGTGGTGTAATTTGTTTCAACGATAATGTTAAATGATTTCTAACAGATTTCATCTTCTTCTTCAAAAATTAGTTTAATACTTTCCAATATCATTTTTATGATATTATATTATGTAAAAAACAAATTCAACAAGTAATTTTTCCGAAGAAAAAGAGATATTAGCAATATTTAAATTGTTTTCTGGGGAAAAAAATGGTACTTTTGGAAATCATTAAATTTTGTTTTTAAAGTAACCCGCTTTGATATATAAGTAAATAATATGACCTAATTGATATAAACTTTCTGAGTTCGAATTTGAAGTCGAAAAACGTAGAAAATGATCCACAAATTGGTATATAGGGGTTTTTGAGGTCGCTGATTACGAATCTGTTATCAGAATCAGCAAATTCAAAATGGCCGACCTAATATGGCGTCATGTCATACGAAAAAACTTATCAAAAATGAAATAACTTTGATAGTTGGTTAAAAAATTTTGTTCTGATATTATTAGGGCATATACTTGAAAATTTATTAAAAATGAACAAATTCAAAATAGTGGAATGCTATAGGCAATATTATATAACAAAAAAATGGAAAAAAAATTATTTATATATTTTTTATTGAAATCGAACACAGTAATTTATAAATCATAAATTTAGAAATACAAAATGCAATATGAGCAAACAATATATACATAAGTTAATCCGATATTTACATGAAAAAATTTTCATTGCCCATCTCGTAACAGTTACAATCATCTACATCTGTATCTGTTTCAGAAGCAAAAGAGCTGTCAAAAGATTGTTGTTCATCTTCTGTTTGATTATTTACAGGTGGAGGTGCTAACAAATTGATACAGTCTTTAGACAAAGATTTAAGTGGTTTTAGAGGTAATTCCCGACAACTAGATATTAATGGATCGGATGCGATTAGGAATCTTTTAAAAACATCCTCCATTGTCTTTTGACGATAATGATTTCTTGCGAAATTAGCTTGATAGATTTAAAAAAAATTACATGCTTCTTGTGCATCTTCCGACATTTGACAGATAGGTAACATTGAATATTTTATTATTTCGGGGCCATGAATTAAAAGTTTGTGAACTAGTGGGCATACAATACCAGGAATATTGTTGTAAATTAAGGTACTAGTACGGTCTAGAACGCCAAAAAACGCATGATGTTTGGGAATTTTTTTCTCGGAAAGTTTATTAGATAATAACAAAATTTTTTTTAAATAATAAATACATGCGTCAAGAGTCCCATTGCGGACAGTTAATCTCCGGATCTACTGAACCGATTTTCAAAAAAATTGTTGCAACTTGATTATTTTTATGTTTTCTAAGACAATTTTCCACAATTTGACCAAAAAGTTATGAACAAAACAATGGCGACCCAAAAGTGGCCGAACAAAATTTTTTTTTACTTTTAAAACAAATTGTGGTAAATTGTCTCGTAAAAAACCTTCCTTAAAATAACCCAATTTGTGTTTTTTTTTTGTTTCAGTCCGCAATGGGACAATGTATTTTTTGATAAGTCGACGTTTGCTATAATTCGGCCAAAATTCAAAAATTTCAAAAAATTTGTATTCTTGACGCATGTATTCATTATTTAAAAAAAAAAAATATGTTATTATCTAATAAAGTTTCCGAGAAAAAAAATCCAAAAATCGTACGTTGTTTGGCGTTCTACACCGTACTAGTACCTTAATGCACTAAAAAAAACTCAACGGGCAGCTACGGGCAGCTGAATTTAGCAAGACAAAAAAGTTTTCACTCAAACAAATTTTTTTTTAAGTAAATAAATAGTGTTGACATATGTATCTCTGTCTAACAATGTACTATTTAGGAATTTTTATTCAGAAATTCTTTAACTTATTTTACGCACCTGCAGCTGTTGAATCCATTTTATTGCAATAGATTTGGAAATAAAAATTTTTACACGTGTTTTGATGGAAGTGTCCATTAGCCTATCTTAACGATGCGTGACTACGTTAACTTAGCAGCCACATTCAGGCTAAGATTATGGGGGGATTTGCGGCAAGAGATGCTACTACGAACATTTTTCGTCTTCTACCGACAGCCTAATGACAAAAAACCCCTAACTCAAAACTTTTATTTTGGACTTTTGGCCGCAAAAAGATGCCTTCTGCAGCAGTGTGGAACGGTTTGGATCCTGTTTTTACTTGTGATATATGTAGGTACTATAGGACAAGTTCTGCATTTGAAAAAAAAAATCGAACAAGAGATTTTGATCAAAGTTCACATTACGATGATAGAGAACACGAAAAAAGTGCGTCCGGCAATTCCGTCTGTCTGTATGTCTGTACCTCGAACTACAGCCTAAATTACTGGAGCTATTTTCTTCAAGATTTTCTCGGTACAAGGGTCTTTGGTGATTCCCTAGGGGAGACATTTAAGTTTTGGTTTCCATACAGCAAAATCTTATTTATCTCGAAAACGGCTCTAACGATTTTGATAAAAAAAATTAGGTGTGATGTTATGGACATAGACTACGTTTTGGAATTTAAAAAAAATATTGCTTATAAAAAATTTCAAAAAAATAGGTTTTTGAATTTTGAAAAAAAAAAACATTTTTTTTTTAAACAACATCTTAAAAACGTGTGAACGATAATTTTTTTGAAATTATTTCCTAAAATCTATATTACGAAAAAATTGATATTGGCATGCCAAATTTTATTATTAATTAAACTACATATTTTTAAACTTTATTTGTATATATTCATACTTTCTTAGAAATCAGACGGCAATTTTATACATTTAAACATTTTCATTTCATTAAATTCATGTTTAATATTTGTTTAAACGCGATTTTTAAATTCGAAAGTACTTTCACATAAGAGCAAAGAAGTTTGTTTCTTGTGAGGAAGGGACAAATCCTCATATCTCGTACCATGAAAAGTGCTTCTGATGGGTGTGAGTATTAGGGCCCTGGTTCTCTATAAGCATTTAAAATTTAATTTTTGTTTAAATACATTAAGTTCACACACTACAAATCGAATACATAAGAACCGATTTAATTAAATGTTCCCAAAAGAAAGATAACCATATTTTTAACTTAACTAATTAAAACTTCTCGCTTTATAAATTTAATTAATTTCCCAACAGCCAAGCTTGCCTAAAAGAATTAAAATTCTTATTTTTTTAGGCAAAGCTATTTTCAAACCCCAGACACCTGGTAAGTTACTGATGCTTTTTCTATTTATAAAATTATTTATTTGAGAGATGGTAATTAACTAAAGTTTTTCATTAATTTTTAAAATAAAAATTATCTGCATAAATTATTGGAATTTTAAATTATTGGAATTCAAAGATAAAATAAACTTTGAGAAACAACTTCACCAGCCATATGATGTTGTACATATGTACATCATTAAACACATATTACAATATGAATAAAAAACGATTTGTAAGAACAAGCAGTATATATTTTTTGAATGAAAAATATATTGAATTCATAATGATCTTCAAGCCATACCCTAAATGCATCCTTCCCTCCACACACTGGAATGCACATCAGACGCACTCACTCAAGTGCATCATCTACAGACAAGACAGAGCAGCCGATTTGGCTTTTGATTAAGTGCGCATAACATGGCATTGGTCATGCAATTTAGTTCAAAAAAAAAATCCATTCTTAGTTCCCAGACATTGAACAACCAACATCCATCCACCCACACCCTATGTTGCCTCAAACAGACACAAAAAAAAACCAACGAGATAAATCGATGGGTGTTGTCTCCCACACACTGACTTTATAGTTTTATTCCCTCGGGAGAAAGGGGGAACCACAAGAAACTATTATGGGAACTCGATTTTTCAACTCAAAATTAAGTTATTAAGAATTTTTAAAATAAGAAAAAAAATATTTTGATTTGCCAGGAGAAAAGTTACTTTTTCTTGGAACAGAAGATCGGGGCATTTGCACCATAGGCTATTATTTCAGTGGAATATTAGGCATATTACTTCGGAGACGCCAACGTTGATCTTCTCTTCCATTTCTATAAGAACAAGTGCAACCCTCGAGTTGGAGATAAATAATCCCCCATTCAAGTGATGCTATTACTGAGCGTTTACAGAGAATGATCCCCTCCTTCCATGTAATCACTCAGCAATGATTTTAGATATATATCTATTTAAGAGGGGAGAACCCTCGAACAACCTACGAGTAAACATCTGAAGACCCTCTACTTGTCACCAAATAAAAATCATTTGTTTAAACCGCCACAACTTAGGCTCCATCAAATATTTGTTTCTTTCTTAATTATTGTTATTGTCAGAGAAGTGATTATTTTCTGGTGTGCCTGTCACTATTGTTGAAAATGGGTATAGCTCTTCAGATAAGTACATTAAGTACTTGAAAATGAAGTCAAAAGTCTTCAGAATAACATTTTCAAAAAAAAAAAGAAGAGATTTCTTCATTCTTTCAGTGAAATCTTTGCGTACAAAATTCCAATTCAAAGGTCAACTTAAGTCTCAATTGCCAAAGCGACTCTTCCAACCACAGTAAATTCTGCACTTGAAAAAGAAGTCAATTGTATTTTAAAATGCTTTTTCAAGCAACCAAGAGAGATTAACTCACTTTTATTGTGTAAACAATTAATTTCAATGTCTAAACACCATAAAGTGACAGTAAACAAAAATTTTCAAGAATCGTACAGCTATTGACCTGCGATTCAATTGCGGAGATTTTGTTGTTTTGTGTCTTTATGTTTGTGCAGCGATAAAAAATAGTGTTTTCGTTATTTTTTTCTGCTTTTACTAGTTATACAAGTTTCTTTTAAAAATTGCAATAAAATGAACAAAATTAAATTTTTTCCAGGTATTAGAGCTTTACTAGTAAGAGCAAACATTCCCATTAATTATGGAACACAACAAGCCAATAATCCGAGATCTTTGTGCAGAATTCTTCTCAGCCTAGTGCGTGAAATGTTGATCTGTTGAGATCGATGGCTAGTTAATGTTCGTGAATTGAGTTTCAAACTCTTGGCTACAGCGGCCACATTCTCGTCTGTACGCGACGTACAACGACGGGGCCATGAGTGTTGTCCACTAGCATACCAGTCTCACGAACTTTTTGCACAAACTCGCGTATAGCAGGCGCAGTAGGTGATTCATTTCGACCAAAACTTCTTTTTAATAAAACCCACTGTTTGGGCTACATAGCACTCACTTTGGAAATGAGTTTTCAACATTTCCCAACGTTGTTCAAGCGAGTCACTTTGTTTCGTGGAGGTATGATACTGACTTTCTGTCATGATTTCGAGCGGGAAACAGCTGTCAGTGTCAAAATAACCTATGATTTAAAAAGAAACTACTATATGGCCCACCTGTATTCACATTTAGAAGCTTATAATCCCTTCTACGGTTGGAAATTCTCAATATAATAATTAACGCTTTATCAATAAATTGATGAAATGATACTATCATTCATTGTCAACTATAATTATACATGTAAGGATGAAATTGATCAAAGTTATATCAAACTACTTTCTTCTTTTATTGAATGGTCTAAATTTAAAATTAATGTTGCTTTGTGAACTTGAGCCCAAGTATAAACTAGATATTTTGGGATTTGTTCCTGTTAGTTTAAAACATTGTGCTGTTATAGTTTTCGTGCTGTGTTTAAAACATTATAAGGGTCTCGTAACATACCCTTGAGCGCGAGTGTATTATAAAAAAAAAAAAAAAAAATCAAATCTTTGTCCATTGGTGTTTTTATCGATGAGTAAGCCTCAGTTATAACCTTTATTTTTAAATCTGGCAAAAATGATAACATATCCAACTATAGCCCAACAGACAAATTGACTCGGAACTGGCAGGAATACAGATGAGAGTATCCACATCCAGGGGCACCCCACAGGGAGGAGTTCTCTCACCACTATTTTGGGTGCTGGTTATGAACCAGTAATTTGGTCTGGTGGAATGCAACTGAAAAAAGCACGAACCTCAAAACACTGACAAAAGTATAGAGACTTGCGTGCATTGGAATTACGGGTGCCATGAGATCCACACCAACTGCA
Organism: Chrysotoxum bicinctum; assembly: GCA_911387755.1. Classification (NCBI taxonomy): domain Eukaryota; kingdom Metazoa; phylum Arthropoda; class Insecta; order Diptera; family Syrphidae; genus Chrysotoxum; species Chrysotoxum bicinctum. The sequence goes on along the minus strand of OU426988.1, from coordinate 218,879,023 downwards.
GGGTTAAAGGCGATACTCAACCTGAAACCCCTAGACCTTTTCGTACAAGAATCCGCAGCATATAGCGCCTTAAGGCTAAGCCAGACTAATACCTAGAAAAACAGCGCAATAGGACATGCTCAAATTCTTCAGAAATATTTGGGTGATAGTATCATTAAAGATTATACAACACCCGAACTTGACTTTTATAAACCATTCCAAACTGCCTTTCCAAGCAGAGAAGAATGGTTGAACAACCAACCCTACACCAGTGAATCAGGAATAGCAATCTATACTGATGGCTCCAAAATGGACACCGGTGTTGGTGCAGGCTTTTTCTCAGAACTTCTTGAGCTAAACAACTCACTTAGGCTCCCAGATTATAGTAGTGTCTTGTCTTCCCAGGCGGAGGTCCTGGCAGTGACAACAACTTTTAGACAGGTATCAATGATGGCGATACCACGGGCTGATATCACCTTTTACATTGATAGCCACGCGGCAATAAAAGCGATTTCTGCCATTGTGATAAAATCGAAGCTTGTCTCTTGCTGCTGCGAAGAACTTAAGGTTCTTGACACGCAGCACAATATTAGACTCCGCTGGGTCCCGGGACACAGCGGCATACCAGGTAATGAAAATGCCGATGAGTTGGCAAAAGCAGGGATTAGCGCTTGACGCTAGTGAGTTTACAGATCCTTATATTCTAAAGTCTTTGTACCGTAGTATTGTAAGGCTTTTAGAGTATACTTATATTGCTTGGAATCTAACTACTCAGCATGAAATTACTAAAATTGAAAGAGTACAAAAGAACTCTTACGCTTTGCATTGAAAAGATTTTTGGTTAATTCAACACTGTTAATAACTATTCTTATCGGCGTATTTATTGGGAATACAATCTCATGAATCAAGGAGGAATATGTTAAGCATAATGTGTATTCGGGGTGTTTTATGTAGATTTTTTATTCTTCAAACTTACACTTACGATATCTGAAGTTGAGTCATTGAAAGTTCCCCAACTGCTACGAACTGTCAAAGACTTTTAGCTTTACACATAACATTCAAACTATTAAACTGCAAGTTCGAAAGCGACTAAACCGAAGTCATTCTTGTTTTTGCTTCCTTCTTTGTTTGTTTTAAGCGTTATTCGCGACAAATAAAAAAATGCTATGTGAACGAAAAGTCAAAAGAAACGAATGTTCATTTGTCGAACGTTGAGCGCTCTCATGTGAATAGTCCTTTAAGGACCGACAAATAAAAAAAAAACAAATGAGATTTAAAACATTTATAAGCATAAATTCTTCACAAAATTGGACAAAATGGTTGAAAAATAATTGAAATTGATGTTAAGATACTAAAATTTGCGTTTTAAATGCGAAAATAAGAGAAATTAGAGACAAAAATTCGTCATACCGAATTGCAATCTGATTGCTACGAACTGTCAAACTCTATTTGAGTTCCGCATAACATCAACACTCCAAAGAATGAATTATTCGCTCGCGTCTAACCTTAAATCATTTCTGATTTTGGTTTGTTGATGATTGATTGATCACCAAATGGTATCTGAACGAAATGTCAAAATGGACGAATTTTCGTTCATCCGTCTGTTAACTGTCTCATGTGAACTGTCCTTAAGGAGCCTTGACATATGCAGATAGACAGGATTTAAAGATGCTGTTTAAATTAAAGGAACAAAGCTTATATGTGCCTTGACATGTTGGCAGGACATGGATGGCGCGTAGTCAAAAAATGCACGGGCGTCAAAAAAAAAAATATGAGGGGTGAGTTACATCATTTCGCCAAAATAGTGTTCCGAATAACGCACAGCAGAAGCGAGTGGTGAAAACTGCTTTTCCTTGTACAAAATTATATTTTATTTTGGAAAATGATTAAGAAATTTAATTTAGTATTAAAATTAAGGTAGATATGTAGTAGGTATTTTTTTAGGCAACTAAATAATGTTTATAATTCATATTTTGCAAACAAAAAAAAAGGAAAAAAAAAAAACAAATACATTCCAAAATCACATCCTGAAAATGACTCATTATTCGTCGGTCTTTGCGGCATTCATTTAATTTCATGGATTCTGTTTTGTTTTCTCTTAAACATGAAAAACACACACATATTGCTTTTCGGTCACCTTAAAACCAGGGCAAACATTCCAATTCCAAGAATTTTTGCCACCGGTGGATTAAATTCGTTCCTTCACACATCACAATCACACCATTTGGCAAACTCTTCTCTTGGACACTGGCCAGTTCAAATAAATCTTTTATCAAAATTCAAACTAAAAACAAGAAATAAATATAAAAAACAACTTAATTTAATACCTTTACTCGGTCCGCCATTTGAATAGCTCCTCGCTTCTACCGTACCCGCAGTCGATGTTGCAGAATATTGTTGCACATTATTATTACATTGATTTTGGTATTTCAAAATACCATTTTGTTGCCGTGATTTTTGTCTACGCAACAATTCACGTTGCAATAGCAACAATTGTTGCTGTTGCAATTGTTGATAGTGACGAAGTTGTTGCATTTGTTGCGGTGTAATCGGAGATAATCCGTCATGTTGGTTTGAGTTAATTTCAAAGCAATAATTTTCCTTTGATGATGAATTACTGCTACTTCCACTGCTATTGCCACTGCTGCTGCTACCATTGGGATTTGTTGCAGCAACATTCGGGCCTCTTGAACGGGCCCGATTTAAAATCGAAATATCCACGAATTTCATTAGGAAGACGAGTAATATTAACAACATTAGATTATAAATAGAAACATAAGTATGTTTTTATGTATCTTGCCTCGGGGTTAAAGAAACACACACAATTTTTATGGTTTTTTGTAGATTTTTTTTAAACTATCGAGGTTTTATTTCACAAATTTAGCATACAAATACACTTGATGTGAGGACACGCACTCGTTTGATAATGTTGATGCCCGTTGCAGTGTTGGTGCTGGCAAGACCAACGCAATGGGACGCGCGCTTTTTTCCCTCGAACTTAATTGAAGATTTTTTTTTTCTTATTGAATTTCTTTTTAGTTCATGTATTTTTGTATCCAGGAAGTTTAGAGAGCTGGCTGATCAAAGATCGATAGCCATGTATATGCAATTGTAGTGCAGCACGGCGAACGGTTAACAAAAAACAAAAACAAAAAAAAAACGAAACAACAACAACGACGAGGACGAAAAATCTATCTGATGAGAAAAATGTATCGGCATCCGTTCGTTGGCTTTTTGGACGAATCCGAATCCGCACCGTGCGATGGACTCTATTGTAACTCTTTCGATATTCACTGAATGTATATTTTTAATTCACTTCGAGGTTTTGGTTGTAGTGTTGTTTCTGTGCACATGAATATATTATACGTGCAATGAATTTTATTTTTAGGTTAAGTTTGTTTCTTCTTCTTTTAGGCGAAAAAACACTGCTGCTTCAACTTAAAGAACACACAAAACATTAGTTTGTATAAGATTTATATATGTATTTTTTTTTTTCAATTCGAAATCAAGAGTTTATGAGTTTTTGAAATAAAAAAAATTCTTCGTTCTCTTTTCGATACACTCAAAAATGTATCGTAGCCTGCATTCGAATTATCTAAATATAAATCAGAGATTGTAGTGTCATCTAGCGGTGAAGTGCTATGCAAGAGCATAAATATTCTGTTTTGTTTTTCTTTTCTTTTTTTTTTTTGCAGGAAGAAGCTAAAATGGTCTTAAAGTGAATTTCAAAAATTCACATTAAGACCTGGTGTTATTCTGTTAGATGAAGAAGGATTTATGTACCATTTTAAAATGTTGCAGCAATTTTTGTCCTCAAGAGTGATCATTATTTAGGCTGTGAAATTTGACTTTTTGATATGTGGACATTTCAAGCAGACAGCATAGCATAGTGATTTAGATTTACTTTTTCAAAGTGAAATTTAGTTTCTTAAAAAAAAAAATTGGCTTGAAATATTACTTCACATAAAGTAATTATAATTTCATGTTGACATCCAGAAAGCGTCATTTTAATTTTCACATATAATTAACGCCCACAAAATTAATTCCCCTTTGATGACAATTTTACATCATAAATTTAAAATACGAAAAGAAAACTTATAATTTATGTTATTCCTCTTTTTCTTTCGGTTTTTAAAATTGTAATTGAAAAGTGCACGCAAAATATAAATAGAACTAAAAATATAAATTGGTGTAAATTGGCTGGTATAATAATTATATTTTTGATGGTAGGTAATATTTATTTTTGTGCCAATTCGAATGGGTTTTTGTTTTTGTTTTTATTTTTATTTGTGGATTTTAGGTAGACGGAATGATGAAATAAATACTCGTACTCATACACAAATACAGAATTAAAAGCATTTGCTTGGCATGAGATAAATATTTTTCAGAGTATAATCAATTAAAATTGAGAATTTTAAACGAATCTAGGCTATGTAAGTAGAAGACTTCTCTATGAGAGGTGTTAGTCATTGCAAATATTCATATATGTTTGTTTATAAGAGGTCTGCTTATATTTTAGGAGAAAATGTGAATAATAAGTGCAGATCAACAGCTTTACGATTTTTTTTCTTTTTAGAAACAACGACTATTTTAAGATAATTTTATTTAAACAATATTTTGTGTTACTATATTTTTTGTTTTGGTTTCATGAAACACTTGAAGTTCGTTTTGCTTTCAAAAATCCTTCATGGGTTTATACCAAATACGAAAAGCTCAATATTTTCGGGAATCAAAAGAGCTAAAAAGCATTTTTAAGTTACCTAGCCAAGTATAGACTATTTCTTTCTCATATAGAAAACTACATGGAAAAAATTGCAATCTTAAGGCCAGATTGCTACGTAAAGGGTTTTCAAAGAAATGGGATTCATTTTGACAGGCCATTTTACTTTATATCTTGTTTACTGTCTTGTTTTTTCAGACAATAAAAACAAATTAAATAATTAAGTGCGTAACTAAGTTATTTACAAAATTGATTCATCGTTAATTTTGTTCTATAAAAATCCCGATCCAAACTGCGTATGGAAAGTGAGCGCTAAAAGCCCCAACAAATAAAAAGGAAAATCTGAATCCTATATAAAAACCGACGTTTTTGAAGCTCCCTATCAATTATCAAATAACTCTATTCACCATAATGAAATTTTAATTGAAATCAAGATTTATAATTTTTGGAACCTGTTTTTAACTCTGAGAAAGCTTACAATTTCTCAAAATCTAATTTTTCGGGTCTTAAGTCTTACCTAAGTATTTTTAATTGGGAGTATGAATTAAAGAATCTTATTGCTCAGGAAATGTTTTCTTTTTTCACAAGGATTTTAAAAAATTCTTTTCCCAGGTTTGTTCCATGCATATCTAAAAGAAAATTGTCAAGGCCCCCATGGGGGTGAAAAATAAAGCCCATGCTAAATATAAAAAAACCCTTAGTGAAAGCGACTACAATCTCTTCTGTGTTCATAGAAAAAACTTTGAGGTTCTCAGCAAGTTTCTATATGGAAACTACGTTTTAGATACAGAGAGCAAGCTCGAATTTGATTCAAAGTCATTTTGGTCATTCATAAGCAATAAAAAAAAAGTCAATAGGGATACCGAAAACTATGTTTTTTAATGATTTTATTTCTAATAATGTTGATCAAACCCTGGATCTATTTGCTTAATTTTTCCAATCTGTGTATTATAATTCAACATCCAATACCAAAACAAATTTTGATAAAGTATCAAAGATTTATATTGGAATAATGCACCTTGATATCTTTGATGTTGAAAATGCGCTTTTTAATTTGAAACCGAATTCAAAGCCTGGTGCTGATGGCATACCTGCCATAATTCTAAAAGAATGTTTTAAGATAATCTCTAGGCCATTATGTATTATTTTTATCAAATCACTTAGTTCGGGAATATTTCTAGATGAATGGAAATCTTTCTTCTTAATTCATGTTTTTAAGTCAAGTTCTAAAAATAATATTGAAAATTATAGAGGTATTTGCAAACTATTTTCAATACGCAAGGTTCTTGAGTCAATCAGCTAATCCAAATTACAATTTCAAATTAAGGAACACTTATCCTAAAATCAACACGGTTTTGTCTCTGGTCGATCAACCCTTTCTTATCTTGCACTCTTTACTTCTTATGTGGTAAATGTTTTAGAAAATGGATTTCAAGTAGATACAATATATACTGATTTCAGCGAGGCGTTTGATTAAGTTAGTCAAAGCATTTTCGTTAAGAAACTTGAAAATTTTGGTTTCCATTCAGCAATGCTTAATTGGATCGCTTCTTTCTTAATTGGTAGAACTAAACGAGTATCCATAGAAAACAAATATTCGAGATCTATAGATTGCACATCTGGTGTGCCTCAGGGTAGTCATCTAGGACCGTTATTATTCATAATTTTTACTGACGACAGAATTGAGTTTTGTCAATGCTTAATATATGCGGATGATCTTAAACTCTTTCTTAAAATAAATAGCTTTAAGGTTTGCTTAAAGGTACAGCATGATTTAAACCTTCTTTCCAGTTGGTGTGATGAAAATTGCCTACAACTAAATATAAAAAAAATGCAACGTCTTAACTTTTTCCAGAAGTTCTTCAATTTATACCTATGATTACAACCTTAATCGATGTCAGTTAAAAAGAGTCGACCGAATTAAAGATCTTGGTGTTATCGTTGATACAAAAATGACATTTAACTCACATATCCATTACATCGTAGCTAAATCTAATTCAGTTGTTGTTGGGATTTTTCCCCCTCTTATCCTGCTGGATGCCAGTTACTGGGTATTTTGCCTCTTAATAGCAGAATAAATGCGCATGAAATAATGCTTATTAGAGATGTGTTATGTAGCCATGTTACATGCCCTTCACTTCTATGTCTTATTCCAATTTATGCCCCAGTTAAAACACCGAGAGAAAGACATTTTCTTTTTCAGCAACAGCATCGAACAAATTATGGAATGAATGAAACTATCTCCAGGTCTATAAGATCTTTCAATAAATTTTACATTGTTCTAGACTTGCACTATTCCAGGGACCGCTTCAAAAACATTGTATTTAATTTAATTTCTTGCGAACAAAATAATATTTAATTTCATTAATATAAATAGGTACAACTTAATCTTTCTTTTTTATAGTAATAGTATTTATTTTACCTATTAAAATTGTAAATAGTCTGTTAAGCTAAGCTTGTAGATGATAAATAAAAAAGAAAAAAGAAAAAAAAATAAAAAAAATTAAAAAAAAAAATTAAAAAAAAATAAAAAAAAATTTAAAAAAAATAAAAAAAAATTTAAAAATAAAAAAAAATTTAAAAATAAAAAAAAATTAAAAAAAAATTTTAAAAAAATTAAAAAAAATTAAAAAAAATAAAAAAAAAAATTTAAAAAAAATAAAAAAAAAAATTTTAAAAAAATAAAAAAAAATCTCAAGTCTCAGTAAAAAAAATTTGAATATATACATATTTATCAAATTGAAACACTTTTTTAATGAAAAATTTTAAAAATAAATAAATATTCAAATATAAATTATATATTTTTAAACTTTTATAATCGCGATTGTAACTATTCATTTTACTTTTATATTATTTACTTAACGGACTTACCGCGATGGTATTTTATTCAAAAAATTGAATTGAAATCCCGACGTTTCGACAAGGTTCCACTTTTCGTGGTCACGGGTTGACTGATGGCTTGTGGGTGGCAGTTGTTGCCTGTTCACAAGCTTACATTGATTCGCAACAATCACCATCTCAAATGCAAATGCCAACACAGTCAACACACCGGTACAATCTCCGCAAGAGAGAATAAAACAAAATGAAAAGAAACAACAACTACCACCCACAAGTCATCAGTCAACCCGTGACCACGAAAAGTGGAACCTTGTCGAAACGTCGGGATTTCAATTCAATTTTTTGAATAAAATACCATCGCGGTAAGTCCGTTAAGTAAATAATATAAAAGTAAAATAAATTATATATTTACATATCTGCCAAAGATTAACTAATAAAGGGTAACCAGATAGCAATGATAGTTTTTTTTACAATTGTTATTTCAACAGTTGTCAATGTTATCAATGACATCTACCTGTCAAAATATTCTGTACGATCTGACATTCCGGTTCATACCATACAACCGACGCAACACTAGAAGTTGTTAAAGGGAAATTTGTTAACATGATATAACAACTACAACTTAGCCCTGCTCTATTATTTTGTCTGGGTCTACGGTAAGTCCTAAGTCGACGCTAACAAGCAAATCGCTTTCAACGAGCTCGAAGTCAACATTCAAGACGCTTTTGCGAGCCATCAGAAATTAGTTGAAGCACTGCCCGAGAAGCTGGATGTGGCAATTTGAATTATATGTATGCTATTCCATAATAGCATGAATTTAGCTTAAAAATAAACTCATATTTAATTTTATATCTCAAATAGTTGTTGTTTTATTTAAATTTCTTTTGTTATCGTTCTTATAAGGTCACCCTATAGGTTTCTTTTAGAAAAATGTAAATATTATTTTATTGAAATAAACAGATCGAAGACTTTCAAGGCCCTTATATTCATCTCTTATGGTTCTTTCTGAACTACCATATTCAGTATAAGATGAAAAAAAAAAATAAAAATGGAAATTTAAATTTCAAGGTCAAGTGTGTATTTAAGAAATGCGAAAGATTAATTAAAAAAAAAATACACGTGATTTCACTTTCGATTGGTAAATCAAAACTCTTAGTAGTTTTATTAGTATTTATTTTTTTATATGTTTTGAGATTTTCTTGAGGAAAACCTTTATCGAACAAAAAATATTTCTCATTTAAAGAAACAAATATCTTAATTTCAAATACTCCTACAAAGAACTTCTAGTTCAGTAAGTATTGTTATACTTAAAATGCTATATGAATATATTTAAATTCGATACAGATAAAACCACCATAATACAATAACTAATTCAAAAACTTTTAGATTAATTTTCATTAATAATTCATGAAGTTTTAAATTTTCGAGACTGTAAAACTGCGTCTACATGAATAAATCAAACTTCTGTAGGTTCACACGTTTGTTTTGTTAAAAAGAGATTTTGAATTTTTAGTTTAAATTAATTAAAAAGCAATTTATAAGAGGCATTAATTCCTTCCAAAGTGCATTGAAGTGTTTAGGAAACTAAATCACAATAACCTAAGCATCTCTCCTCGAACCAAGAATGTTTTTTAAAAATAAACAAATTCATCTAGTAGCATAAGTTCAATAAAGAAAATCAAACATCAATTTAAAATTTTGTTTATTTTTTTTAATATACTCGTACTTATATATCGCACACGCAATGAGGATAAATTACTGCCCTTAATGTGTTCGATCACAGTACGAGCGTGGAATAATAGAACGGACTCGTATATGGTCTTAAATTAATTTCATTTTAGTTTTTGAAAACATTTGGATGTTATTGTAAAGTTTTTTGATGAAGTACTTTCTGATTTTTATAACATTTTAAACGGAATATTAATAAAAATTAATATAGATATAGATTTATAGATTTATGTATTTAAATATTTACCGTTAGTTGTAATATGCAACAAAACAAAATTCGATTTAACTTTTTCGAGAGATAAATGTAGCAATCTTTATCATATTTCAAAAAACCAAATGCAAAGTGGCTTTATTCCAGCATCTTCTTCACTTAAATTAAATTCCATTTGAATTTTGAATTTTTCCTAAATCATATGTGAAATTTTACAACTTTATATATATATATATTTTTTTTTTTCAATTTTCCGTGAAATTTCCATGAAATGGCTACTAGTTTTTTAATAAAATGAAAAACAGAATTATAAAAATATTGACAGCAAATTGCCGTAGATTTTATTTGCGTTTCGGTATTTCTCATGGAATTCATTAAGCAGACTAATTATTTAAGTTAATCCAGCTGTTGTATCAAAGTCGTGTGAAAACGTCGCCAAGAAGTCGTTAAACTGTAGTATTTAAGTGCGAACAAATATGAACAGACAGAAAAAAACAGATGTCACAATTTACAAAAGCAATTGTTAAATATTCAAAGATTTATGGCGATTTCATAGAAGTAAGATATAATAAAACAATTTTAAATTTGTGGTATTGAAATTAAGCATTTACTAAGCTTAAAGGTTGAACTTTAATATGCGGAAGTTGACTAGAACTTATGTTTCAAATGAACGAATAGTTGATTATGGGCGACGTTCATACATAAATAGCGTCGGTAAAAGGGAGTTGAGGGTGTCATACCTTATTTTTCTAAACTATTTTTGAACTCAATTTGCTCACCCTCAATCGTTCACAAGAAAAACTGTAAATATCCGTGGATTATTAAAACGGATTGATTTTCCTAGAAGTTTATTAACGTCATATTCCTGAAATTTAACAAACGTATAAAATCATAATTTTACACAATTTTTTAGGTTTCACTGTTACACAAAGCTTTTCAAATCCAGAAATCTCACCATAACTTCAAAACTGCTGCTGTACAGGACCATGGTCCTGCCAGTACTCACATATGGATCCGAGACTTGGGTGCTTAGCAAAAGGCACTCCGACCTCTTAGCTGCGTTCGAGAGAAAAGTCTTAAGGAGAATTGTTGGCCCCATATGTGAGGAAGGACGATTCCGGAGACGGTACAATCATGAATTGTACGCAATCTACCTAGAAGCAGATATCGTGACAAAAATTAAGCTCGGTAGACTCCGGTGGGCAGGGCACCTAGCTCGCATGAGCGAAGAGGAACCTGCTCGGAAAGTTCTTTGTGGTACATTCTATGGTAGACGGCAGCGTGGTAGGCCATGCTTGCGCTGGAGAGATGGCGTAGACCAGGACGCCCGAAGCCTTGGGGTGCGCAACTGGATGGCGTCGGCTAGAGACCGGGATAGGTGGAGAGACTTGTTGAAAGAGGCCAGGACCGGAACCCGGTTGTCGAGCCGATGATGATGATGATGATGATGATGATAGTAGTTTTTGTTCGTCCCTTGACCATATTAGGCCGAGAGCCCACAGCAATTTTTGGGTGTGATTGATAACAAAAAATAATTAGCATAATTAGATAGGTCTTTTATTTTTATTTATGAATGTGAACGTCTTGCATACTCTAGTGGGCACAATAGTACATTATAGTGCATCAAGTATGCAGTTCTTTCCAAATTCTCAAAAATTGGGATACAAAATTTGCCATAACTTCAAAATGAACAGCTAAGTGCCCTGATTGCAAATATCGAGGTCCATTACGTTTTGAAGGTGGCCTTCTTAGTGCAAGAAGTTGCCTATTCTTATAGCGTCTGGCAGGCAGAAGGCTGTCTGTAAAACGTCTTGGACCTCGATATTTTCAATCAGGGGGCTTAACTCTACATTTTGGCAAAATTGTTATGACAATTATTTGGACTTGGAAAGAACTCCATACTTGATGCACTATTATGCACTATTGCGCCCACTAGAGATTGCAAAGCTTTCACATTTGTAAATAACTATAAAAGACCTATCTAATTATGCTAATTATTTTTTGTTATCAATCACACCCAAAAATTGCTGTGGGCTCTTAGTCTATATAGAGACGCAGTTTGGCAAAAGTTAGAAGATTGAACACAATTATTGCTTTACTTTGTCAAAGCAATATTTTTGAAATGTCTTCTTTTTTCAAAATGGCTGAAAAGAAACTTGAAGGAAAGAGACATACAAATATAATGCTTGGTTTTGATACTGTTTTACATTTTTGATAGGTACTTGAAATTGCCATCAATGAAGTCCCAGTTGTCATTAGCTCAAATATTGCAAATATAGCCCCAGTTTAAATTGCGGTATGAATGAATGAATGTGGGGGGTTTATTCCACCTTGACCTAAAAATAAATAGTGCACCCATGCAGAGCTAGATGAGCTTCTAACCTTACAACACTTTCTCCAAGTTTATCCCTTTAAGAAAATCGATTATTTAGAGTACCTTTGGAGAGAATAAGCTACTCCCTTTACCTGGTAGCATCCCAAGCACTTATACCTTTCATGCCAAACATTTGGTACGGCATTTCCTCATGAGTATTGCAGAATCTGTATATGGGATTGTTTGCTAAGCATAGAATACTCAATTGTCTTCTTAGTTAACAATGACACGTGAGGAGTTCCGTTTCTTTCTTTCCAGTTTTTTGATCTTTTCACCTCCTCCTCTATTTTATTTTCGTTTTTAATCCTGTTTTCTCGAGAGTATGCCTCCTCATTTCCCAGGACACTAACATGTCCAGGTACCCAATGAAGTGACACATTATTGTTATTACCAAGTTCGTTTAGCCTGGCCACATATTTCTAAACCCACTTAATCTTGATGGCGTATGGGCTTAGTGATTTGAGTGGGGCTTGGCTATCTGAATTAATGCTAAAGTTTAGGTTTCGGTATTTCCTTTCGAGATTTTGACCTCCACATTGATTGCGCTATGACATTGACTTCCCATCGCTATTGGAAAGTTTGCTGCTAGGTCCAAATGTTCTAGCAGCTGTCTCTTCTGTCGTTCTCGAACCATCCGTGTACCACTTAATGGCAATGGCTTTGATTGATTGATTTCTGTTTCGCCTAACCACTCTTTTTTGCAACTTAACTCCGTTTTAAAATCTTTACAAAGTTATATGTTGTAATAATGCCACCCCTAGGAATATTGATAAGGTTTGTTACTGCTGCCATCAGGTAGTACCTTTTTTTATGGCAAATCTCATAATGGCTTCCTTAGCAGCACTTCCAACTTCTTCTTGTAATGGGGATAGATGCTGCTATTGGACAAGTTTTCATTCCTCAACTGCGATCGAAAGGAAAAGTGAACGAAAACTAGACGAAACACAATCAAAAGTGCATCAAAGGAGATTTTTTCTTCGCTTACACCCAGTTCTTCATTGTGATATTAAATTCAAAAATAATAATAATTGAGACTTGGTTTAGTTTTTATTCTATAATACGAGTATAATACAATAGGGACGTTTAGATGTCCACAGTTCATGGCTGTCATATTTCTCTGTTTTGATAATCTTCGTTTATTCATTTTTCGTCAAAAACTAACGACAAATAACCATGGCAAGTAATAGCGTCGGCCAACATGTGCAATATTTACTATCTGGAACAGTTTGAAGAAGATCCCGATTTTAGCAAAATTAAACTCATCTTTAGCGACAAGGATGAACGAGTGCGTCATCAAGCTAAATTGCCGGATATGAGACGGTGCTAGTCCGAACGAAGTGAATCAAGTGCAATATATCCGTCACCGTTCAGTGTGTGTTTTGGCATCATCACATCGGTTCGTACTTCTTTAATTGAATGATATTGAATGGATGTGTACGAAATGTGTTTTCAACAGGACGGCCTTACGTGCCAAGCATCTGATGCCACAATGGAAACTTCGCATGAGCGATTTGAGCTATGTGACGCAGAGAGGAACCGAACTGGCCACCAAAAATGTGCAATTTGAATCTGTTATATTTTTTCTTATGTGGTTTGCTTAGCTCGCAATTTAACCACAAAAGAACGGTGCACTCAAAGGCAACATAACCCCAACGAATCATAGAGAACCTGAACCTGAACTGACTTAGAATTCTCAAATACTCCTGTTGTCGACAAATGGATAGAACTTTCCATTTTTCTGCCAAGTTTGAACCGGCAAGATGAAAACCACTTTTCATGACAAGAGATACTCTTGGGGTATTCGTCACTTTCTCGCATGAACCAGTACCCTGAAAAATATTCTTGTTTTATTTGTATTCCTAAGAAGCAGCGACTGTGGAGCAAACCGAGACTCTGTCACTATAATAATTATACCAAAGGGTTCAACTTTACTAAATGAAACCTAACAAATTTATTTTGAGTTCAACGTTTGTTTAAGTTTCAAATTAAAATAGGGAAATATAAAATCTCTGGCACAAAATTTTAGTTGAATTAGTTCGATGTTAGTACGAAACTAGGGTAAAACGACGATTTTGTAAATTTTAATCGAATATAGCATCATACTTTCGCTACCCTTTTATTAAAGTTAAAATCATCAAATACTTTTTATTTTTGTATTATCGTGCTAACTTCATATGACTTTTTGACATTTACAAACGTCAAAACAGGCCAGTTTCCTTAATTTTTCCATGAACTGTCATTACTTTAGGTGTGTTCGGATTCAATTTATTAAGAAAACATAGCCTTCGCACGATACTAGTTACAAAATGTTTAAAATTAAGAAAGAGTTAGCAATCTTCTTTAAAGTTAGCAAATTAATTGTTAAGTAGTATCATACTTATGTATATCTTAAAACTAGGCTGTTTAAAATTTTGCGCCTCTGAATCTAGAAAATTGCGTGGAAATCTTGTGCCCAAAAGTCTCACTATTATGTAATATAGCTACTTAAATATGTATTTATGACACAATTTTGATTTTATTTTGCTTACGGAATTTGCTCTAATTGAATTAAGTCTGGAAAGTATCTGACGTTTTTAGTCATTCAAACTGTTTCATTACTGCCCTGCGTTTCAACATTTACCCATAAAATACATAGATTATCGAATATTTGACCGGAACCAGCTCACAAACAGACATTGTTAATTTCGTTTCTTTTGTCCCCCATGACCCCTACATAATATTTTGACGTCATGCATTAAGAAGTATCTTCAAAGGTATGTAAGATTACAATGAAGAATGACGTTCGGCCGAACAATATAAAGTAACAAGATACAAGTTTTATCTTTTCATTTAAATTCTGCTTATTTATTTTGTCCTCAATTTGAATTTCCCTTGAAATATATGATAAGAGAATTTATATAAATTCTAAAATGTCATTCGTCATGGTTTTGGTGAGTAACCACTCCACCAGAGATAGAATTCTTTATTCGAATTCAAAATGTTTGAATAAAATATTTACATTTCTGATTTATAATGGAAATCGGTCATAAGTTCAAAAAGTAGGTAGGTACTAAGTTTTTGAATCAGCACTTTATACATAAAACAAAACAACAAAAAAATGAAAATAGATGAAAAGAAAATTCTTGAGGTAAAATTCCGACAAGATCTTACTGTCGTTTTTCGTATACAAATATTGGAGAAAGGAATTCTTCCCCTGACGAATGCGCTCTGTGAAGCATCCCAGAACAATCATCCTCGATGACGTCGTTTTTTGTATAAGCATTTTCGCGCGCCCTTTTAAATGTCATGCTGAACGATAACAAAGCACGTACTGAGCAGTATTGCCAGATCAAATTATATACTTGTTAAGTTTATTCATTTTTTTGTTTTTTAATTGTTACTGTCTACATTGGTTTATTTTTTTAAATAAAAATAAAAATATACTATTTTTTGCGGAATATAAATCGTCTAGGTTGATTTGTAATAAATATTACTTATAGTCAGCTAAATCACTCAAAACTACTTTATCATCATATAATAAAACGGCAAACATGTTTTTTGTGGTACACTTTTCTTCAAAAGTATTTAACCGATTTCGATAAATTTTATATGGTTGGAAAGCCACAGTTACGGAGATGTGCAGAATATACTTGAGACACGCATTTACACACTGTGGGTCATTTTTGTTTTTGCACTGTCCGAACACTTTGCATATAACATAAAATAAAATTTAATTTAATAAATTTGCTTGAAAACACTGCCAATAATATAAATAATAAATAATAAATAATAAATAAATTGGCACTCGAATTTCGAGAGCTGGGTCGGTTAGTCTAATTTAAAGTTCAAATTTATTCAAACGATTTTATTTCGAACTCGAATTTTTGAAAGCTAGATCAGTTGACAGCAAAACAAAAATTAACATTCTTAATAGAAAAAAAATCATAATTCTGGCAATGCTAAAAGTGAATAAAGAAGATACTGATGTTTTTCCTTTCTGTACATTGAATGCTTTTCAAGAGAAGCAAAACTTGCTCGGTTCGAGTGAGTTGGAGGGCCAAACAAATACCCTCTGCTGCTTACTTTCAAGTACTCGTACATATCACAATAAAAAAAAGCACACGAAGTGAAATGAAGGGAGGTTTCGTCAGTCTCAGTCAGCCATTTCAGTTTCAATCATCAATGCAATGCAAAATGGCAATGCATACAGTTATCCGTGAGTACGCGCTACGCATACGAAGACACAACAGAACAAATACTTTCACATATTTATTTCATTCCTGTAAACTGGATGCCATTTTCAATTTCATGAAATCAGAATTTATTTTCGAATTGCGAAAGTATGAGTGCTTAGGAAAAGTACATAGTACAGCGTTATAGCTTGCGATGCGGTCTTTTGTTACGTCAGGCGAGTCTATAACACCTTTGGTAATTAATGAAGAGAAAAACAAAAATTTTTGTATTTTATTTTTATGTTCAGTTTTTAAGCGAAGGAAGAAAATGGAAGCAAAGAATATTTTCCGTTATTTCTTCATGACAGGTATTCATTCTCAAGGCTTTCTGTTGCTCATGGTGTTTTGGAAGATACCCAACGAAAGGTAATAAATGGCCTTTTCGAAAATTAGATTCTAATGGAAAGGTGAATATATTGTGATTTAATTTTAAAAAAATCGATAAGATTTATTTTTACTTATAGAGGTATTTAAATAAAATTAGCGTTTTCATATCTCACACTGAGTGTCAAGAGAAACTTGGATTTTAGCCAAAAAGAAAAAGTTTTGCAGATTTAATTTAAATATGAAAACGAGAAGGATGTTTGTCATGCTTAAGTATTTTATTACTGTCTTTAACGAACGACACAATTTATTCAGACGGTTTATTTTTGAAAATAGAGAGATTCAAATGTTAAATAATATTTAAATCGACAGCTTTTGCTTTCCTTTTGCTGTTCGAGTTGCTACTGATCTTACAATCTACATGTACCTCTGAGCTCAAGAGTATTTGAATGAAACTTTTTGGATAGTGTGTAAGATTGTCCCTCCAGATATCCAGTCGCTGTCACATAAAAACAAAACAAAAGTTTCAGTGGTGCTTGAGTGAATTTCTTTATTATGAAATGTGCTGGTTCTAAGCAGACTGATTTGGCAAAAAATTGTTCCCACCCTCCATTTCTACCGACACGTCATACATAAGAACGGTTGAGAGTTATAATGCCTACGTTTTCAGTAGGAACTGTTCAGTGTGAAATTTAATTATTTTTCTAAAATGTTAAGCAAAAAAATCGACAACAAAACAAAGTTAGAGAAAATATCCATAAAAGAACCAGTTGGCAATACGAGAAAGCAAACTGGAATAGTCTAAATGATTTTTTTAGGAACTTTAACCGGTCACTACTCCTCCTCGATATTGACGCAGATCCCAGTTCAGATATGATTAGAAATCAATTTTTTGAAATGAGAAAGTATTTTACCGAAAAGAGAAAAATCTATCAAACGGAAAGAGAATTTATGGTTTCCAGCTGTAAATACATATGTAGGTTGTTAAGGTCAGAGAATTAAGTTTCCGATGTTATAAGGCCAACCCTACTGAGGAAAACGGGAATAAGTTCAAACAAGCTTGAAAGAACGATAATAATCTTATTCGAATTTTTTGCATAACCAACAATTCAGACGAAAAATACTACAATTTCCCAAAAGAAGTAAACATTTCTGGTCATTTACGTAGATGTGATTTACGAAATACTACTTCGATTTCGGTTAATGCTCGTTTTTAACGACAATTTTTATGTAAGCTCGCAAGAAAAGGCCAAGTTAATTGCAGCACAGTTTGCTGTTAATTAGACGCTGCAAGAAAGTGTCTTGACTCCTCTTGAACAATGGTACAAATCTTGGAGAAAGTAAGATTATTGAACTTGATATTTCTAAAGCATTTGGTATCAATCAATCAAACCGCTCTATACAAGTAGCATTGGATGGTTTCAAGTTTGATATTCATAAAATAAATCCTGGTGTGCCCCAGGGCTCTATTTTGTCTCCGATTCTCTTTTTCCTAGTCATTAATGATTTTTGGTCTGAAACTTCTAATCCATAAAATTTTTTTGCTGACGACATTACTCTCAGCTTCTATATGCCAACAACCACAGTCGTGAATCTTACATCAAAACAATCGAGTCCATTGTTTTTGTTAAATGGCCGCTTCAGTACGTGAATTACGGAAGAATTTGAAATTGCATCTCTCAATTTATGACAGTACTTTTATTGAATAATGTCAACTATTTCTGATGAATTGGTTAGTAGTATTAACTTTGATGACTTCAGTATTTTCTACCATCTATTTAAGGGCGGGTCAATAAGTCCGTGACTTTTTGAATTTCTGACCTCTTTACTGAAACAGCAACACTGCTCCTGTCAACAGGCATCTGTCAGTTGACTCCTGTCAAAATTTAAACTTGCTGCGTCAGTTAGTTTGTGTTTGACAGCTATTTTTATCAGACTACTCACTAATTTGAGGAGAAAATGGAAAAAAGTGAATATCGTGTGCTTATTAAGCATTATTTCTTGCGAAAGAAAACCATTACCGAGACCAAGGCTAAGCTTGATAAATACTATGGGGATTCTGCACCATCGATTTCAATGGTAAAAAAGTGGTTTACTGAATTTCGTTGTGGCCGTACAAGCACTGAAGATGCCGAACGTCCTGGACGCCCAGTTGAGGTCTCTACACCCGAAACATTCGAAAAAATTCACGATATGGTGTTGGCCGACCGAAGATTGAAAGTGCGAGAGATTGTGGAAGCCGTAGGGATCTCGCATGGCTCAGTGGTTTCAATTTTGAATGATCACTTGGCCATGAGAAAGCTTTCCGCAAGATGGGTGCCGCGTTTGCTCACAGTCGACCACAAACACATGTGCAGTTGCCATGGCAAAAATCCATGAATTGGGCTATGAATTGCTCCCTCATCCACCCTATTCTCCAGATTTGGCTCCGAGCGACTACTTCTTGTTCCCAAACCTGAAGAAATGGCTTGGTGGAAAAAGATTTGACTCCAATGATGAAGTCATCTCGCAAACAAAGGCCTATTTTGAGGACCTCGACAAATCATTTTTTTTGGAAGGGATAAAAAAATTGGAGAAGCGTTGGACAAAGTGTATAGAGCTCAAGGGAGACTACGTTGAAAAATAAAATTATTTTTTTATCAAAAAATCTGTGTTTTATTCCAAAAGTCACGGACTTATTGACCCGACCTCGTATCATGATAAATATAAACTTGATTTAGTACATTGTTAAAACACTTTTATTATCATACTATAGCCGTGTTTTTTTGGAAAAGTTATCCGTAGTACAGTAGGATTTTATATGAATAACAAATACAACATCCGCAGTAGGATCACTGCCGATACTCGAATAAACGTCAAATCTCTATCCGCAGTAGTATTTCACTTCTCCTTTTATCGGCAGTGATTTTACTGCGGATGTTGTATTTGTTATTCATATAAAATCCTACTGTACTACGGATAACTTTTCCAAAAAAACACGGCTTATTGTTATAGATGATGAGTCTGTTTCCTTATTTTTTTTTGCACGAAATGTCACTTTTTTAGGCGTGTTTATTAAGAAGATTGTAAATTATAAAATATGATGCTTTTATCCTACTCGTAAAATTAGTCTGTTTAAAATTATCGATTTATTTTACCAGCACCTACTGTCAAACTAGAAACAGTTTAAGGTATTTTAAAGATAGTTGTATACAGCTGTTTTTTTTCTTATCTATATTTAATGATGATGTTACTCTGAATAACAGAAAGACTATTTGGAACTTTTTAACTCCTCCTACTGCTGTTTCAGTTAGCAGATTCGGATCAAGTAAGGTAGATAAAGAGATTTTAAAAGGGCGAAAAAATTACACAGATTTTATTGATTTTTTGATAAAATTGTTGTTTGTCTACAGTGTAATGGAAATGAGTTTTCAGAGCAACAGACATTGTGATCGGTTTACAGTTTACAGTCATGATCATCATCATACTGTGTAAATGTTCGATTTAAATTTTTGAACGACTTAGCTTCAAAATTTGCTACAAATGCGTTTAAATGTGAGAAGTTATACAAAATTGACAACAAGATTTCGAGATGAGGTTCAAATATTTAGTTTAGTGCAAAAATTTCCCATTATTGCCATCTTTATTCTAAAGAAAATGATTTTATAGACAATAAATTGAATGATCATATATCCACATACCATAGAAATAGGCTGTTTTCGAAAACGTCATCTACATCAAAAATGCATTTGCAGAATGTTCTTAACCGCAAACTGCAAAAGTCAACTGTTCGAAAACTCAAAACGAAATTTTCATGCAAATGCATTATGCATATGTTCGATAACATTATTTGCGGCGCGGCGCAGCTCTGCAGTAAAAAAATCGAGTCGACGACAAAAATAATAATTGAAGTTCAGAAAATAGAGTTTAGATTGCCTTTTTTTTGTGTGTGTGTGTGTGTGAGTGAAAGTAGTTAAATTGGCGCACAACATTATCAATTTCTTCATTTGTAGTTGTCAATCTCACAAATTCTGAAGGTAGACGCATAATTGTTTTACAAGTTTTGATTAAAGTATGAAATACGCAGTTGATAGACTTGTTGAAAAGATGTCCGATTTCTCGGTATGAATTTTTGTTGCTTAAAGCTCAAAGAGTAATGTATATGCCTTGTTCTAAGTATGTACCTGGGCGCCCTGTTCTTGCCTTTTTCCATAAAGGGCTTAGTTCTTCCTTCAAGCCCTAGAATTAGGTCTAAGAATGTTACTTTTTATGAATTGAAACGTTTCATTTATTTGTACTTACAAGAAATAATTACTTTGACATTCTGAAATGACCGAAGAATTCATCATTCGATTGCTTTGATGTAATTACGCATACGCACCTTTGGAATTTTACGGCTCGAACTTCGGAGTTTAAACCAAATTGACTCCTTTTTTTTTTAAATAATTTTTTTTTGTTATAGTAGCACGTATTTAAATTTTTGGAACAATTTCCAACAACAATTTTTGAAAAATTTTCAGCATCCATTTTTAATTTTGTTGACCGTGTTCGTGAACGTCAACTGCGTTTGCAAGAAAATTCACTGCAATCAGGACGATTGCATATTTCACGACAGCAATATTTGCGTCAAAAAATGACGATCATTTGACGATCAAATTGACGTTGATTTGATGTTTTCGAAAACAGCCATAGACTTTTATCTACAATTATTATTTGACTTTTAATTTAAGTTCTTATTTCATTTCTTCAATTCATTTATCAATTATACATGGAAGATTACTCTTAGATTAAGTACAGGTTTATAGTGGCCTTAACTAACTTCATTTTGATTTGGGTTTGTAAATAGCCCCTACTGATAGAAAGACTTCGTAAGGAACGACAATAATGGTTAATATGATCATTCCAGGTCATGTTGCTATTGAATACAATTCCAAGGTTTTTTAATTTGGTCATTATTTCTATAGAAGAATTATTGATAATAATGGATGGAAGATTGTCGAAGACTGGTTCTCGTTTGAGAAGAGGGATTACTTTGGAGTTTGATGTTTTGATGAGAAGTTTATTTTCGAGAGACCATAAACGCTAGCTGCTAAATGCGTGCTTAACTTCAACTTCAGTTTCTTTTATAAATTTTAACAATGAAATCAAACTAAATAAAGGTCGTTAATAAACATGGAAAATAGTAAAGGTCCAAGCAATGATACTTGAGGAACACCTTTCCTGAGATTCACAAAAGAGGACAGTTTATTATTGCATAACACGGTTTCCAGATCACCTTGACATAATGGTACATTAAACTGCCATGCAGAAGGTCTTGGGTTCGATTCTAAGTCGAATCGGCAGGAAATTTTAGGTCCCCTCCATTCCTGGTAACACGCACACGGAAATGGTTGAGAGTTTTAAGTCACTAGATTTAGGCTCTTTATGATACGGCTTGAGAACGATTGAACATGTGAAAAATGTAAGTTTGTTGAGTTAGAGGTATTGAAAAAAAGTATTTTATTTGTTGTTATAGCAAAACTGGGTTCACGGAATCGAGAGCTCTAGAAAAGTCTAATATGTGTAACTGTCTTCTTAATTACCAGTGTATTTTCAACGGCATATTAATGACAGTGTAAATAATAAAATTTGCTGAAAGAATGATCGCAAAAATCTAAATGTTGGCTTTTACTTCGGGCGGAACTTGTAATACTAAATCTTAAGCAAGAAATGTTGGAAAAGTTAGAACAAAATGAAGTAACATTTAATTACTTACTATGAAACTTGTATCATACATTCTTAAAAGAAACACCTTTTACACTAATTGATGAAAATATCCTTCAACGCTATTAAAATATCATGTGCGTGACTAAAAAAAAAATTACTCTGGTATTTGCTAATTGCATCTCAACTGGTCTAGTAACGAGAAAATGTACGCTGCTGATGATAAAAGATTATAATTTATGCCTCTTAGCCTCTTGAAATATACTACAAAAATATACATACTCGTACTTTCATGTTCGAAGGAATAAAACTTGTTCCATGGACCAATTATCTCTCAATCCCATTACAAACCAGATGTGCAAAAAAAATCCTTTTAAGATATTCTAAACTTAAACATGAACCAAACCTTACTACGTCCTACATGGTGTTGTTCATATTTTGTGCGTTTTAAATATTCTTAGAATTCAATTTTTTAAATAAATATTTATTCAACTATACACCATGCACTGCCAATTTATTATTATTTGACTTGGACTTGGTGCGAAATAAGAAATGCACTGTGTAAACGCTGCATCTCCACACCCACTCACAATCTAGGGCATTTGGTAGGTACATTCAACCAAACTTCTCCCTCTTGGGTAAAATCACTTTACCGCAGATACAATTGAATTTAATGCAACGCAGTAGGAACTGTTTGTTTAAGAAACTCACAAATTCCATCCAATTGAGAATGGAATTTCAGCAATGGAGATAATCGATTAAGTGAAACAAACCGTATTCGATGATTTGAAGAAGCTTTTTTTGTTTTTATTTCAAAAACTCATAAAATCACTCCAGGGATGATTTAAAGGCTTTCTGTAAATTTATTGTTTTAATTAATTTACCAATTTTTTGAATGTTTATCCTTTTTTTTTTGCTGTTTAAAGATGCTTAGAAGTACTTAGTTTATTTAACAGATTTTTGTTTATTTATTTGTTTATAATTGATTCACTTTTCACTCTTTGGTTAGTTAATTGTACAATTTCATAACAACTGACCTTAAGAGAACCTTGTGATAAGGCTAAAGGCTCAGTAAGTTTGAAGATAAGCCAAACAAATAATACCTATTCACTCTTCAATACACAAACGAATTGTGCTTGTTTCTTTAGTTATCTCACTAAAAACACGTCACTGTGTGACACTTGATTGTATATTTTTCACAAACGATTACAAAATATAAATAAAAATCTATTTTAATTTTCTTTTTTGTTCAAAAAATATAAATAAATAAAATATTCGCGTACCGCGATTCTACATCCTAGGTTTTGTAGATTCTTTTCGATAAACACGATCCAAGGAGACTAACTGCGTGTTCTTTGGAACACTCTCTGTTTGTATCTGCTCTGAATTTAATTTTCTATATTGTATCTCACGCCACGGGATGCTGCTCGCATTCGATTAATAAATAATACAAATACAGCACGCGCACTAACTGCAGAGAGATATACTTTGTGCTTATTATGGTTGTGTGAGACTCGATTTAAAAAAAAAAGTCCAACCCATGCGGGTGTTTTTCTTCTTAAAGATACAAAATCCATATATACAGAAGCAAAAAGTATCTATGATGATAAGTAAATGTGTCTGTGTTTCGAGGGAGAATTTATGATATATATATTTTTTTCTTTTTGTTAATTCACCGACTATACCGGCTCTGAGTTGTGCGTTTGGCCGCGACAAAATTACACTAAACGAGGGTCTTTTCGGTAGAGTCTAACCGACTTACTAAGTACATTGGATATTATCGTCAATATTATAGGGTGATTCATTTATGGTGAGCACTAATAAAAATTGTTTTGTTTCTTTTTTTTTGTCCAGTACCCTCTTCAAGAATTTATGTGTGCTATCGATCGTAGCCTCTTTGGAATTCAATAAAGATGTAGTTTTAGGGATGCTTGTTAGATAAGGTCCTCGAAATTGATTGATGCTTCGGTATGGTGGAGGTCTCAATAAATCCAGATGGTATGCCCTAGCTGTCTTATGCGGTATGGAAAAATGCACATGTACACGAACGGAAGGAAGACAAGTAAGTCCGCCTCCGTATATCCACTTGAATTGAAAACACTTGAAAAATGTAGTTTTGATATGAAATTACATAATAGGCCATAAGAAATATTGGATTTTACAGGGTACTTTTGGTGCTTTATCAATAAATTGTTGCAGCGAAGGCTGACGGTGGCGCATGTGCACTATATCTTATTTCAGAGGGCAGTTTTCTCTTGTATCTTAAGTTCCTCTTGAAGCTACGAGTATGGTTTTTATTTCGTTTTTAAAATAAATGTGGACTAAGAATGAATTTCGGGAGGGAGAATTTATTATATTAAGGATTAACGAAGGCTGGAATTAAACCACTTTGGTTCATTAAATTTTCGTTGCACTTTATGCACTTGAATGTTATGGGGTGTTGGTTAATTTATTGAAGAGGATTATGGGTTTGGCAGACAATCTACGGTTATGTGCGATACTATTAATGGATAGACATAGTCAAAGGATTTATTATATTAGACAAATTTTTGAATCACATCTCATAAGTCGTTAGTGGATTTTGAGAGCTATTGATTTCTTAAGTTGATTTATTTGGAATGCACCGGAAGTGTGCTTGGAGAATTATTATTCCTTGTTGGGGATCAAACAATTAAGTCCAAAACGTTAAAGATGAATTAGATATAGATACATACACAATGCATTCAAGTTTATATAGAATACAAATGAGAACATTATTCTGGCTTTTCAACTAAACGAACAATTTTGATTCTTAAACTTAAGCTTTTCAGTTGATTCCTAGATAAAGTTCCCTTAGTGCTGGTGCACGAAATTTGGAAATGTTAAAGATATATTCTTTCGTAAGTAGTCTAAGGTCATTTAGAGGTTTAATTCTTAATTTTATACATGTCTTTCATCAATGTGGCTTCAATAAAATATAAGCATTTAACACGTCTTTCAATTTGTTTGTAAAAATGCGCGCTAAAGCTATACTTTAATAAATATTCATTTAAATAACCTTGGGTGAATATAAAGTGTGGGAACAATAATAAGAGATGAAATCAAACGAAATGGCATACATATACATATATACATATATGTATATCTACTTAAATAAAAACTTCAAAACTAAATTATTTCGAAAGATATGCACAGGAATCCTTACAGAAGCAACATTATTTTTTAATGAAATTTTAAGAAGATCTGGTTTGAAATTCCTCTAGACCCTTTAGGCCAAGTATTTTTTTCGTGAATAAAAAAAATTCTGTTGACTTTTTCACACTTTTTGGCTAGGAAGCTTTCTCCATACTCGTAAGCATTATCAGTGTAATTATTGTATAATTACCATACATTTTCAATATGGTTTTAAGCCAAGAGAACAAGTTCGAAAGAAGAGACTTCAACATAGACAATTCTTCGAAACCCTGGTCTGTGGTCTACCTTTGTACTCAATACTCATTTTTCAATGAATTTATAAAATGGCAGGAAGCCGGAAGATAGCAGTAACTATCGGTCCAAGAAGAAGTATTGAACAGGTGAATATTTTCAAGACACTCTTCTACAAAGAGGGAAAGTGGACCTTATACCTTATCTTATCAGCAAACTTCAAAGAAGTATTGTACTTCGGGGTATAGCAAGTCTAAATGGAGGAGGAGCTTACCATTTTGTAAGAAATGCCACTAAGAAAACTATAGTGCGTTTCGCAAAGGTAGGGACTAGGAAGGCAAAATTAATAAGTTCTAGAGAAATAATCATGAGTTGCAGCAAAAATGTTTTTCAAGGGTGCCTAACCTTTTGTTAGGAATTGTTTTGAAAAATCTTCCAAGAGTATCTCTTATCTTTTCATGAATAGTGATACTCATTAGCCGTTAGAAATAGGCATACAATTTGTAGGATTCCACCATTCCTGCTATGATGCGCACAGGAATGGTTGAGAGTCATTAGACTTAGGCTCTCAACGAGCCGTAATGGCATCTAAATTATTTATTTATTTGTTTTAGAGAAAAAAACTATCTTATTGGCAACAATAACAAGGCTTCATTGCCCTTCCAAGAAATGGCATGATATTGAGAACAAATTTCAGGCGGTGTTGTAAGAAATGGTGGATATGTAAACTGTGAGTTATAAGCTCTTGATGAGTTGGATTGACCCAAACTTCCCTTACTGATCGAAAAGTCCAGTAGAATTAAGAAAACAGTTGACAACCGCCTTCGTTCTCTCTTAAGTCTAAGGGAGAAGGGAATTATCCAGCTATTAACTCCAAGTTGATAGGTTTTTCAAAGATAAGGACGTCCAAAACTGCCCGAGATACAAACTTATTTCTTAATTTCGCAATTATGACGTTGAAATAGAGTTTTCAAGCTTCAAAAAGACGGCCAACGGAAATGATTAACGCGTGGACTTTCTTCCGTCAACTTGACCCAAAATTTTTCAAGTCATGTGATCGTCAATCCAAAATACATTCAACACGTTGAGCTGCTACGACAATCTTGTTGACATGAATTGAAGAATTTTAGGGTTAAAATGTTGATTATTTTCATTCATTATGTATTCCTACTGTTAACGGTAACGTTCATCTCAATCTTTTTTTAGAGTTTTTTTTTTAATACATCGTGGCCATCTTTTAATTTGATTTGACAGTTTACAACTTCATAGATAAGCAACAAATGATTTGTTGCCGTATATAATAAATTTCGTTCTAAATGTCACGCAAAACCCGAAATATCACCTTCTTTGGACCAAAAAAATAAAATCTCATAAATTTCGAATCCTTGAAAGTCCACTGACATTTATCTTTCGATGGAATTTGAAACTTGACAGATAGAGAACGAACAATATTTGACGTGCCAATGTATAGTATTTATAGAGTATTTAAAGCAAAGTTTTTCCAAAGATCACTTACGAGGGGTATTCAACAACAACAATGTGACATTTGTGAAAATTTGGTTATTACAAAATTTGAATCAGTATATTTTGTTTTTGGAGTTTAAGAAAATATTGCACTCTTACCCTTTTACAATGATACTAGACTTAGTAATACCGGATCGTGAATACCTCTATGGTATTCTCGATTGATCATCAAATGAGATTTTTTCCTCAAGAAAAAAAAAATAAAATCCTTCTGGGTCTGTTTTTAGAATCGAAGTCAGAAGCGTTCTCACAATTCGAAAAGTTCTTCCGCATAACCAACCGAAAACCCCATAAAATCGCTGGTTTTTCGACAGCGAATATTAAAATTAACATATTTTTATAACTATAGTATTTAAAGAATAAATTATGTACTATTTAAAATAATTAAGTTTATTTAAGAAAACTTCTCGTCTAAGTTGGCAGCGATCTAGTCAGACTGAATTAAAAGGACATCAGCCAGTGTCCAGGAAAGACTTGGACACGACTATCTTTACTGATGGGTGTTGGTTCAGGAATCTTTTCTGAGAATAAATACATTTAGATCTTTAAGGCTACCCGACTTTGATAGTGTTTTTCAAGCTGAATTACTGGCTATCAGGGAAGCATGCAAGGTACTCAAACAAGATCCAAACCCGTTTATCACAGACAGTCAGGTGGCTGTAAAAGCCAATAGTTTGAGTACGTTATCTATCGAATTGGCCCAGCAATGCCGGAATGAATTTGCTAGCCTGAATATTAATCTCAGTGTCACTCTTATCTGGGTTCCGAGTCAAAGTGACATTGATGGGAATGGACGGGCGGACGCAGGTGGAGCAGTTAAATAACTGCATTATATCGAGAAATATTTTGCATAGTACCCCTATAGTAAGACCCCAAAACTACTTTCGGAAAGAAAGAACAAAGATTTGATCTCTTTTCTCAATGCGACGAAATGGCTTAGAGACGAACTTCGGTACCCTCCGTTAGATGCTTTAGACCGTGAGCTACCAGGCTGTGGACTTTGACGGAGGTTTATGGTGAAAGGGGCCGGATGATCACTCAACCGGATAAGCTAATGCTTTAGCACGAGTCAACAGTGTAGATGGTTTCGGATGCGTGTGTTGTTCACGCTGAGTAAGTGACCCGAACTCCGGATGATTGAGAAAAAGCAAACACACAATAAGACACATTAAAACCTACTAAATCGATGCTTTTCTTTTGAACTCAATCCAAACTGGATGGCTCCGTGAGAATGTCCACAATTCCCCATATCAATTTTATCCACAGGGTCAAACGAGTATCGAAATGGCGCTAATTGGGCCACAAGGCTGGACTGGGAATGGTCGTCATTTCTACCTACCTACCTACCTAACCAGTAGATGTCTATTAAATTTTGAAAAACGTAAAGATCATTAATGTTGGAAATTCCGCGTCAACACGTCAACTTCATCGTTAAAGTTCAAACTCTGAATGGTTTATGAATTAATACATTTTTCGTTGACGTTAAGTTACGTTGGCCGTCCAATATTAGCTTGGAATTTAGACTTGGCGTTTCAGATTCAGAAAAATTACAAAAAACTTTTCCACTGGCAATTATTTAGAATGAATAACAGCAATTTCTTTGTTAAAGCACAACTTTAAGGTTCGATTGTCAATGTAAATGGAAATCAAATCCCACAGGAAGCAATTGATATCAATAATTCTTCCATTGAATAATATATCTGTTCTGTATGTTTTCCAACACAAAATGAGTCATCTTTGAATATAAACTGCTTCTTTTCTTTCAATCGTGAATCACACCGGTAAATGCAAATTGTTGGAAAACAAACTGTCTATAATACTTAAGCGATAAGAAATGTGTAACTGAAATTCCTTCTTAATGACTTGTTTTGATTTCACTACGCATGGATAAGGCAACTACAGTTTTTGTAATGCAAAAAGTAAAGGTGAAAAATACCTTAATTGCATTTTAAAATGATTATATGTACATTATGCTTTGTTAAGGTTGTTAATATTCCACGAACCTAAGTTTGTTATTAAAAAACTGACAATTTGAGTAAAGGTATGTTCTGGTTCGTTTTTGTTTTCAACAAATATACATACATACATATGTATGTAGGTATTAGAATTTGAAAAGTATAAAAATGAGGAAACCATTTTAAAAACAGATTATTGGTTAATGAGTAGATAAGCAAGGTAGATGTAAGGTCGGTTAAATAAATGCTGGAAACACATGTCTTTGTATTAGTTTTTAATATTAATAAATTATGACGAGTGATTCCTAGACAAAATTCAGACTCCTAATACTAAGACTAACCGAATATTATATAACTCAGTTTTGTTCTATATAATTTTTCAGCAAGTTATAACGTCGATTTAAGGTACTAGTACGGTCTAGAACGCCAAAAGACGCACGATTTTTGGGAATTTTTTTCTCGGAAACTTTATTAGGTAATAACATAATTTTTTTTTTAAGAGTACAAAAAAAGAAATTTTTGTCTTAATTTTCTAATTTTGGCCGAATTTTAAAGGGCGCCAATGTTGACTCATTAAAAAACACATTGTCCCATTGCGGACAGTTAATCTCCCGATCTTATTATGTTATTACCTAATAAAGTTTCCGAGAAAAAAATTCCCAAAAATCGTTCGTTTTTTTGGCGTTCTAGACCGTACTAGTACCTTAAAACTTCAGTTTAATAAATTTGGGGTTCCAGATTCTGATTTCTAGAGATACTGAATAAATAAAATGATTTTTGAACTTAGTTAAAAGGTTTTGTATTTTGTAGAATAAAGTTACTATATTTTGCTTAATTGGCTGGTTTTTCCGTGACTCAATGAAATGAAATAATGTATTTTTAAATATTCGGTGTTTGATGAAGGATTCATTGTCTTAATGAAGTCAATTTCTGCATTTTAATACTCTGAAGAAATTTGATTGGTGAAATGTTTGGTTTCTTTAGTTTAAAATAACTAAGTCGACGGAAAGAAAGATTAATAATAAGGATTAAAATCTTATTAGTTTTACTTAACTCTTGATTCTTGTCAAAAATCTTTGTATTTATAAATGAAAACGAAGAAAAAAATCAAATTTCATTTTAAAATACCAAACATCTAACTTTCTCACAAGAGACAGTACACTCTTGGAAAACACTTTTTCAGAAGCTGAGAATAGGATCCAAGACCTCCAACGTACTTACCATTATGCCAAGAGGTACTACTTTCAGATTGGTTTTATATGAATATGAATGTCTGAATATCATAATGGGAGGGAACTATTGAGTCGGGTAAAGCATTCCACATTCGTGTAGTGCCTCAAAAGAAAGAATCTCTGCATTTAACAATACGTCCAAATTTGGGGGAATATGATGGGCATTCCCCACAGCGCTTGTGTTACGGTTGGGTTTCCTCAATGCAGGTGTCGCTCTTGGAAAGCGGCATTGAAAGATAGCATTGGGTTTTTGAAGCATTAAATTCTACGGGGTTTATGGTCCACCATTCTGCCATTTTAAATACATATGCAAAGAACAATGACGCGAATTTGGATCTAATATGAGAAGCTGATAGTACTGTCTTCAGCAAAATAATTTGATGGATTAGAAGTTTCAGACAAAAAATCATTGATGAATATCGGAAAGAGACTCGGAGACAAAACGGAGCCCTGCGGCACACCACCATTTACTTTATGAACTACAGAATTAAAACCGTCCAATACAACTTGAGTTAAGTGGTTGGAAAAGTAATTTCTAATACAACGGAGAGAGATTCATCAATAACAAATGCACTCATTTTGATAAGAGATCTTGATGACAAACTCTATCAAATGCTTTGACATTTCAAGTGCAATAATCTTACTTTTTCCAAAACGATATGAATATTTGGGCCACTGTTCGGTTATATATACCATCAGATCACTATTGCTACGAAAGCCATACCGCCGGCCATTTAGAAGATATCGCTCTTCAATATATTTCTTGAGCTGATAACTTATCAGCGTTTCCAAAACTTTGGTAAGAAGGAACGTACTCGTGCAATTGGATAGTTAGAGGGGACAGAAGATTTGGCTTTTTTTTTATCTCATGTGGCTTGTTGTGGAGTGGTGCGTAGCTAAAGCTCTCATGTATTTTTTATGGGTTGAAGAATATTTGTGAGATGTGGTATGTTGTGTCGGAATCTTTCGTGCTCCTATTGCGCCCTACCACGATATATCGCTGGCACGTTTGTAAAGAGTCTGCCAAAATAATTAATTGTCAAAAATCTTATGTTGGTTTGAGCATGTCTTTTACAAATTTAACAAAACTTCCTGTACATTGCTGCCGACAATAACAGCTTAAGAATTTTTTCAAAGTTCAAAGTGAATGGGAATACCAAAACAGTTCCCTAATTTTTGCCGCATCTAGCTGCCTTAACAAAAGGGTTACATAACATCAGCGCGAGTTGGGCGCCAGTTCTTTATTGTTGCATCAAAATTTAAACCCTAATATCATTAGGGGTGGAAACTTCTGTTTATTATTTACGTTATATTGTAAGCATATACAAATTACTGGGAAATATAGATCACCCTATATCATGAAGTTCAGCATTTTATATTCTATGAATGACGAAAGAATGTGTACACTCTTTTGCTCTCTCTGACGTTAATAATTCAAGAACTTAATCTCTTTGAGTGTTATGTGTCTACGTTTATCAAAAAATATTGCAAATGACTTCAGAAACAACATGCCACACCGTCAAACAAATCCCGAGAGTGATGCTTACCGAGTACAAATCATCTGTTTATGTTCATTATGGTTCCAAAAAAAAAATCTTAAGATTCCTTCAGGTAGACTCTCATACAGATACAGCAATTTATATTGCGTATTATACAAAATTTGAACCATTGCCAATTATTATAACCGCTGAATAGATGAGAAGAGAACAGCCTTACAATACAAAAACCAGATATGTCCGCCAACAACGACCGACAGCAACTCGATGATTGGGCATCAAAAGCGGGTGCTGTCAAGTCAGCATCTTTGTTTTTTTTCTTGTTTTCGTTTACCCCCTCTGTGAGCAAATAGAATAAAAAAGAAAATGATACAATGCACACTAAGAATGCTAAATGACACGACATTCAATGAGGAGACAAGACAATTTGTTTTGTATCTCCCACACACAGATGCCACAAAGCGACTGCTCCGTACATCTAACGTGACCAAAGTTGGTTTTTAAAGATATTTATACGGATGCTTCAAAATTCGCCACTGGAGTGCTAAAGATTGCCTCCACCGACTATCGTACACCAAGTGGGATTACTTGAGGAGGCTACTGTTATTCTAAAAGGCTTGTTAGAGCTACGGTGACCAGCTGCCATTAAATTTAAGTTTGGTTTGTAACATTAAAAACGATTCACTAATGTGCATTTATTTGTTACAGATGAAAAAGGTATAAGCTTATCGCCTTATGTATATGAATTAAGAATTTGTTAAATTTTCAAAAAATTTCACAATTTATTCAGTATTTTCTGAAAATTTTTAATAGTTACAGTGTATTTGTCTAATACTCATATATCGTCCATTTCTTGTTATTGAAATTGAATCCCCGAATGGCAACTTACCTCTTTATCATAGAAAGTATTCGCATTTTAGATAACTTGAATGACATATTTTGACGTGACTTCACTTGCTTTGTTAAGATACAAAGGAAATGCTCAGCCAAACCAAAAAAAAAATCATTGGTGAAACAAAAATTTTTCTCAACATGAAATAAAGCTTACAATAAATGTATTTGTCAGGGAATTAATAGAGTTGAATTAAATCTGGTAGGGCAACAGCTCGAAGAAAACCTGGACCTAGTGACTTACAACTCTCAACTATTCTTGTATGCGTGTTACACGGAATGAAGGTGACCTACAATTTTCTGCCGATTCCAAACAGCTAAGGAGCAACACTTCTCATGACAAGAGATACACTTGGATGATTTGTCAATTCCCCGCAAGAGGCAGTACATCCCTGATTATCTTTTTTGCAGCGGCTGAGAATCGAACCTAAGACGTTCTGCATGACAGTCCAGCGCACTTAACCATTATGCAATTATGAGAAGAATCAAATGGAAGAAATATTGGACTCGTTCAATGCATTTTTCTCAGTTGTTCTCATTTACCACTATGACCGATGCGAGTTCGGAGACTTCTAACATTTGTCTTAAGACAATTTAAATTAAAGTATTTTTAACGCACTTAGTTCGGATATTAAACGAAAATATTTGTATGTAAAGCGCATGGTCTGCGGGTGAGTCCGACTTCCGTCGCAGCCTAATTTGGTAATCAGGGTGAACATTTATATCTAAAAATTCACTATTGAAGTAAAGTTGAAATCCTGTTTCCCAAAGTTCATTACGAGAGTTATAACAAACTGGTTCTTAATTATGTACAAGGAAACTTTTTTTTATCTAACGTAAAGCTTCCATTAAATTGAGATTTAAGGGTGCTGTGTGGTTAAAATAAAAATTTGAGCAAGTCTGCTGATGCTAAAAACATGCGAAATTTCATGCAAAAATGACACAACGAAATCATAAACGAAAAATGTGTATCATTCTGCTTTTATTTTTGCAGTACGCTGTTGGACGAACGAATTTCATGTTTGTAGTAGATTACTTGGAGAAGTCTCCACTCTTATTCTCATTGCGAAAATTGACATTTGTGTTTTTAGAGATTTCGGTTTCTTTAGTTGCAGTATGGACCTCTGTGATTTTAGTATTGCGTTTGTTTTAATTAAATGTTTGCAATTTGTGAAACTTTCCGGGCATATTTATATTTATTTTTTTCGTCGTGCTGTTGGGGACCACAGGAATATTTCATTTCCTATGAACATACAATTTCGATAACAAAGTATCCACACTTCCCGAATTTACTACAATTTCCATCAAAGTTTTGTAAATTAACAACACAATTGATAAAAACCTAAATTAAAAAACGATAACTTAGCAGTTTAGTGTTGCCGTATTCGTATTTAATACGAGATATGTTT
Organism: Chrysotoxum bicinctum; assembly: GCA_911387755.1. Classification (NCBI taxonomy): domain Eukaryota; kingdom Metazoa; phylum Arthropoda; class Insecta; order Diptera; family Syrphidae; genus Chrysotoxum; species Chrysotoxum bicinctum. The sequence continues at coordinate 218,845,044 of OU426988.1, read as the reverse complement.
AATTTTTGGAGTGAAGGTAAGGCAATGTGGGTGATTGTGCTTTAACGCAGCATAAAAAAAATGGACACTCATGTGCAGATATACATAAAAAGATCATAGTGTTCATATCTCACTCACTTTACTGTGCCAGTTTTGAGCAAAGCAAGTGTACTGTTGTCCCTAATTTTTGGAAAATTCCGAATTTTTCAAGTTTTTCAACCCATCCACATCGTAGCAATATTTCAATGCAATTTGGTAGATTATTTACTTCCAAACTATGGAATTTTAGCACGTGGAATAGTCAATGAATTTTTGAAATAATAAGTTGGTCGCAAATAAATGGCGCCAGAATAACTGAGATTTTACATTTATCTCGATTCTACAATGAAAATGGCCAACTAGCAGAATCACAGCTCTGTAATTCTATAGCAAGTTCTAATAAACGAAAATCGAACAATTTTAGCAACCTTTGTATATAGGTTATATTTAGTATTATCATGTATTTCGAACTCTAGCCTGGTGGTGGCGCTTTAATTAGCGCCAGATTTTGCAGTTGAGAGTAGGATAAGATACAAAAGAAGTAGTAAAAAAGAGAATATTTTATTATTAAATTTAGCAGAGACAAATCTAGCAAGTACTGTCTCTATTCTTAAGATGTCGCCACAATCTTTCGTCTTCTCGATAGTACTATAAGTTTTATATACAAAGGCACTACCAATTTTTTTTTTTTTTTGTTATATTCGGAAATTTCGTAAAACCTAATTCTAATGAAAATGTAAGACTCCTTCGAACACACGAATTTACATTTGAATCAAATGTGCTTGCGAGCAGTGAGATTAAAAAAATTTTTATTTCCAAATGTAAGCAATTTATTGTTAATATTTTATTCAATATTTTTTAAAACTCCTATTTTATAATGTTTGCACAAGAAATCATTTAATCACTACATCACGAAGGGGTCTCATTTCAATATTCTTGTATAAAATGTGAGATTTTAACACTAGAACTATGCAAAAATAAAAACATTCATAAATAAATGTTTGACGTTTCACCACAGATTGATGTATGTATATACTCGTATATGTAGGTAGTAGGATCTATACAGGTAACAAACTTTCAACACAAGCAACTGGATCCCATTTTGCAATTTGTCGTTCAATTTCTTGTATTCCGTAATTTTTTTTTTTTCTTAACTAAATTAACTTCGACGTCCATGTTTCTTGTGCTAAATTTTTTGAATTGTCTTAATTAATTTTACCAAAAATTGGTTCGCTAATATACATAGATGTAACAGGAGGTATAGTTTATTGCAAATTTGTGTAGCGATGTTGAGTATTTGCACAAACGGTTTGAAGAAATTCAAAAAATTTTGAATTTTCCGTGACTGTACAAACATGTTTGAGTGGTGTGTGTTGAATTTTGCTCAAACAGATGCCAATTTTCATGAAATTAAGATAAATAAACAAGACGAACGAATTTTTTTGGACCAAATTCTTTTTTTATTGTTTTTTCTATTTTTTTTTTTAATAGCCAAGGCAATAATTAAAGCTGCACACGCTAAATCGCTCATTGCTCCGTAGGTCTGATTGAGATGAAAAACGTCACGCAACTAAAATATCTCTCAAACATGTTTGTGTAGTGTGTGGCGAAACTATGTTTGCTCAAACACACGTTTGAACAAACGTGTTTGCATAGTGTATGGGCCCTATTACATCCGATCACAGATACTATAGTTCCATAGATATCGCACGCAGAGGAAAAAAAAATGACCATTTTTCAATCGACTGGGACGTACCGCTACGTCCCAGTTTGATCGAACTAGCATGAATCATACTCAGACATTATATTGCATTGTATTATCAAGTATCTAACTTGTTGTATTTTCTTTTTTTTACTTCTTGTGCCTTATTGTTTTTTTTTGTCTTTTGTGTATTTTATGTTGATCTTTCTTAAAGATGTGTCTGAATTTTGTTTGTATTTCCTGGGTGTAATTTTTGTATGTGCCAAGGCCAACCTGTGAATATAAGCAAGGTTGTTCTTTAAAAGCAAGGTTGTTCTTTAAAAAAACATTAGCGCATGAAACTGGGGTAACATATAAAATCTTTAGAACAAATTATTGAAGAAACTAATTATGGCATAAGACATAAGACATAAGAGTGGTCACAAAATACATTTCATGTACATAGTTCTTAGCAAAATTTAATGTTTTCAAAATAGGTACGTTGTCCTTAAAAATTAAATTTTCAGTAGAGTCTTCGATTTGAGCCGTGTATCTATTAAAAAACAAATACAGGTCAGGTGTAGATACACATGTAAGTAAAAATACACATCAAACAAATAATTAAAGGAACGAATCTCATTGGTTTTTACCTTTGTTTTATCATCATCAAAAAAAAACGAAAATGATTTTTTTTTCAAATTTCTTCACAGTTTATCATTAGTTACATACTCATTAAATAAAATGTGAATTAAAAAAAAAAATCGGAAGAAAAAATATTTTTTTTTCAAAATTAAAAAAGCAAAATAAAGTAGATTTTAATTATTTAGCTTAGTTATAAAAAAAAAAAACGGAAAAAACTCACATCCTAAAGTTTTATTCGATTAATTTATTATTATTATGTTAACTAAAGTTTTTTGTAGTAGATATGCGACAAAATGTTTCGACAAAAATGTTTTTAGTTCAACTAGGCAATGTCGCTTGAAACACTGGTTTTTGTATAGTTGTTTTAAATCTTTTATTTTTTGTGTACTTAAATGATGTAATTGTATCAAGCGCCAAAGTCTTGGCCGAAAAATTGTAGGTATTAAGCGACAAAAACTTCTTTTCTGAAACAATTTTCAGTTTTTCAATGATGATAAGTTTCTTGTTCTGAAAAAAAACCTTTCAAAATCTGTATAATATTGCATTCAAATAAAAATAAAAATAAAGTAATGAAAATGTAGCTTATAAGTTATCAAATTCTTACGGGAAGGTATCGATATATGTATTTTATACTTTACTTTAAATATAGGGATATATACTTTATACATGAATGTTGCATGTTTATATAAATTAGGAATACAGACTGATGTGGACTTTTGGGCTGTGGGCTTTTACCCTGCCCAGTTTTAAGTGAGGTTCCCGTGCTTCTAACTCTTGGGGTGCTTGATTAAAGTGAGGTCCCCGTGCCTCTCACTCTTGGGGTGCTTGATTTAAGTGAGGTCTCCGTGCCTCTCACTCTTGGGGTGCTTGATTTAAGTGAGGTCCCCGTGCCTATCACTCGGATTGTTTTTTACTTTTTTTCCTGATGATATTTGAATTTTTTGATTTTTTGATGTTATACTTTTTTGTATCTTCCACGAACAATGCTTCCGCAATAAAATGAGGAGGGAAAAGTATAGAAAGTCTTTGCGATGCCCATAGCAAGGATTTTTTTCATCAAACCAGCCTGAAGGCATTGTCTCTCTTATATGTCTTTCTTGTGGGCGTTCTTTAAAAACTCTATTAAAAACTTTAAAGTGAAGTTTACAAACATTAAAAAATTCCTCAGTTGGTGCCTTCAGACTTCCAAAGTCACTGTTTTGAGAGTAATTTTTAGCAAAGATGAAAAATTCCGAAGGACATGTTATTTTTCCATCAGCTTTTAAAAATAATTTCGAACAACTTGAACATTTGTTCCTTAAAAGCATTTTAAAAGCAAGATATCCAGTAAAATATCGCATTGCAGATGTTTCTAATGTTACTTCAGTTCTGATTTCCATATCACTTATGACTTTTTCATACAGAGTCTCATCGCATACTATTTCTTTACGAGGCCTAGGCCTGGTTGAGTTTGGGATGCGTCTAGCCTCAAAAATTCTACATCATCATCATCACAATTACTGTAAGGAGAAAAAGTAATAAGATTTGATGAAAGAATTTTTGACATCAAAACATTGAATTCGTAAACAGATGGATTTTTGTTATTCCCACCTTTGATGCGAATAATAGAAAATAAATTTTCTAATACGTCTTGATGAATTCTCTTTGTGAGTAAATATAATCCACGTTCTCATATAGGCCATTACTTATATCTTGACTAAGTAATAAAACCCCGTTTATCGTCTGTTCCATTCCTTTTAAACAAAAGTTTCTTGGAAGGTTATCTGATTTTTGTATTTCTTTTAAGTAAGATAAAAATTGTTTCAACTCACTATAAGCTGGATTCCCTAGCTGAACTCCGCGCTTTAAAATATTTTTGTCATAATGTGAACCACTATCCATGCAGTCAAATGCATTATTTACTTTAAGTGTGAACTCTTTTGTTGCTATAGCTTCCTTCGAGCTTTCTTTTAAGCAATTAAGTTCAAAAACAGTTTGAATAGATGCCGCAGTTGTCCTGCTAAATATTTGTGTTGCAAGGCGAACATGCATTTTTAAAAGGCATTTGGTGCTATATGAGAACTTCTAAATTTCAAACATGTCTTAGCCACGTTGTCAATTTCTATTTTATATATTTCTTTGAAAACATTAAAAGAAACGTTACCATCTGGAGTTTGTAAATCTGATTTCAGTAGAACATTACGAATTGATTTTAATAAGTGAGGAAAATCATAAAAACAAAATATTTTTTCATCATTAAAAATTGTAAATGGTTTTTCTTCAGAAACACCTAATATTTGATAAGCTTTTCTATTATAAGGTCCTTGATCGCAGACTACAGCGCAAACCTTAAGACCAATATCTTGACAGATTTTCAAATTATTTCTTATAATTTCGCTTAGGTTAGCCCAATTTACGACGTTTGCTGACACAAAATAGTTTAAAACACTTTTCCAACTATCAAACAAACCATTTACCATGAATACACATATCGACGGTTAACTATGAATACCTCCTAACATACATTTTTTGTAAAACTCACTTTTTGATGCAGTTTCGTTAATAATTTCCATCTGCTTCGCTGAATTTTTAAAATTTAAACTATTTCACATCATAGATATTCAAAACTGATAATTATGTATAAAATTTTATTATTATGCGTTTTCATTTTGAGACTATAATCAGTTTTTTTGTGTCCCTTTAAAGTTTACAAAATGCGACATAAGAGGTATTCATAGTTAACCGTCGATATTTCATTGGCAAAAATTCTCGTTCTTTTTGCTCCTAGGTCTTCGAAACCATCTATTAAATCATTTATAATATTATATGTGAGGTTTTGACGAATCCTAATCTCATCAAATATCAACACAACACAACGTTCTCGCTGGTTTAATAGTAAAGCGAACTTTGATTTTAGATACAAATGGGCATTGTTTACATATAGGCGCTTTGCGATCTATAAAATATATTTTGGGAAATTTTTTTTTCGTTGTTGTTATATTTTGCAGATTTCGACAACCCCATCAACATATCGCAAAATGTTTTTGAATGGTCGGAAATATGTAGCCCTTGGATTTGAGACGATAAAGATAATCTCCCTTTTTTTGAATATTTTAAAGCAGTATGCGCTCTCTTTTTTTATTTGAATTTTTAAACTTAATAATTTTTTTTTTTAAATTGCATTTTTTTTCGCCTCTTTTGCACATCTCTGTAATAATTGATCGCACCTTACACATGAAATGCTACAACTGCTCGAAGTTCTTCTTCGTTTAGTTGGAGGAGACTTATTAAGATCTTCTAAATTTAAGTCTGAACCCAATTCAGAATTTAAATTTAAAGAAGGAACAGCATCCTTCTTCTTAAGATATTTTCTTTCCACAAACTCTGAATCCACATGCCTACCTCTACAAATTATTCAAAATTTAATTTTTTTCCCTAGAAGGGCACTTAAAAATTTTCAAATTAGGGTAATCTCTTTTCGTTTTCATACAAACGGAACAAGAAACCCCAGATAATCTCTTATCACCCATTGCTATTAAAAAAAACGTTGACAAATAAAATCGCTGAAAAAAGGACCACTGACTGTAAAATTAACAAAGAAAAATGTATTGCTCAATCATATATCTACATAAATGAACATCCAAATCGTTCGAAAGTCGACGACGCTAGAGCTGTGTCAATCGTGATTGATTCGGTCTTTGTGACCCGTTCACTAAAAAGATTGATTGATTGCAATCACAATAGAACAAATCAAACAATCCTAATGTCAATCAATGAACGAAACGAACGAAAAGATATGTTTCGTTCATTCAACTTGTTCTCAATCATTTCACAATAGCTAGCCACTATTGTTCACAAGCATTTCACATTGATTGGAATGGAAATGAAACGGAACATATATTCTTCTTGTTCACAGGTTTTCTTATGGAATGTTTAGACTTGAGGGAAATGATAATTGTTCTTTAAGTCGCTTATGGTGTTTATTCTCATTTGAAGCGTGATTTATATTTCGACATACATTATATGCATGTATGTATGCTAGATTTCTTTTCTACGTTTGAAGATATAACCGGCAGTCCTTTTTGTTTTTAATCCTAACAATATTCAACATGCTAAGGTCTATCAATTGCGCCTCAAGCAGATGGTGTAAAATTTTGGTTGAATTAGTATGATGTTAAAGGTGTTTTAGTATGAAACTTCATTAAAATGACGATTTTGCAAATTACCCTTGTATTGAAGTAAAAATTTTCGAATACCTATTTTATTTTTTTTACTGTCATGCTTATACTTCATACCTATGACTCTTTGTCATTCATAAACATCAAAGCAGGTATGTTTGCGTAGTTTTTTGCTTGAACTGCTTTTACTTAAGGTGTGTTCAGAAGTATTTTATTGAAAAAATAGACTTAATACTAGTCAGAAAATGTTAAAAATTAAGAAAGAGTTAGTAATCTACTTTAAAGTTACTAAATTGTTAAGTAGTATCATACTAATACCTTAACCTACCTTCACCTTACCTCGTTAAAATTTTGCGATAGTTTTGAAAAGCTTTCTTTAAACTATCTTAAATATATGTTAATTTTGCTTTCAATGATCAACTCTAACCTTTAACACATAGGCGCAAAATTTTAAGTAGCCTATTGAATATTAAGGCTTTAGTATGATACTACTTAACTATTTGTTAACTTTAACATAGATTACTAACTTTTTCTTAATTTAAAACATTTTCTGACTTGTATCGTGCTCAGGACACATTGACACCTACAACAATGCCAGTTCGTGCAAAAACCAAAGTAAACAGTCTGTTTTTCACGTTTGAAAATGTCAAAGTCATATGAAGTTAAAAAAAAAAAAATAGTTTTGTGATGATTTTAACTTTCAATTAGGCTAGGCGCGCACATTAAATTTTTAGTTTTGCAACTGCTTGGTTCGAGAAACTTAAAAGTTTGTGCTTTGACACAAACTAAACGATTGTCTGAAATGAGTTCGCTATTTTGTGTAACATATAATAATATGCACCTGCGCGGACATTCAACCAAATAGTTCATCTGTTTTCTATAAGTAACCAAACAGTTGTGGAACTAAAAATTGAATGTGCGTGCCTATCCTTAAAATTTACAAAATCGTCATTTTAACCACGTATCATACTAAAATGGTTTTAACTTCTTCCTAATACGATTAAAATGTTGCGCCATTGTTTTAATAGCCGTGTTTTTTTTGGGATTATATATATAGTACAGTCAGAAATTGCAAAAAAAACCAACAACGGCAGCCTGTTTTTTTTTTTCAAAATTGGTTCAATTGAACTGCTGTAAGAGTAATTAAGAAAAAAACATACATAAATTGAAGAAAGTTAAGCGAAAATTCAGCAGCAGTAATAATTCACTTCAAACAGGAGACTAATTTTTACTTAATAAAATGGATAATTTTCAAAAGAATATGGTTAGAAAATATCATTAAAGTTCGATTTTATAAAAAAGTTCATTTAATAATTATACAGGTTTAGCGTGAATTGTGCAAGTGCAAGTCAAGAAAACCACAAAATTGATTTCGATACTCGAATAAATACTTCTCCTTTTATCGGCAGTGATCCTACTGCGGATGTTGTATTTGTTATTCATATAAAATCCTATTACACAACGGATGACTTCTCCAAAATCAAAAAACACGGCTAATAATATTTTCCAATAAAGTGATATAATATTGGAAAATTGAACAATTAAAAAAAATCAAAATGTTCAAGTTCCTTGAGTGTAAGCACGCCATAATTCATTTTAAGAAAAGAACGGAATGAAGAGAATTTAATTTGACGTTTAAGTAGACTGTTCGAGAAATTGAAATAGATTTTCTTGTTCACCCAAAAACATCAACATCAACAAACTTGTGAGTGCATTTAACAAAACAAAACATTAAATATCTTTTGCTTATACAAAATAACTTTTATCTTCACTCTAGTTTGACTTGGGCAAAAATCTGGCTAAACCAATCAAACGAATGCTGTAGTCGGATCTACATTTCTATGTACATACATATGTATGTATATGAATTCAGCTCTGGAATTTACTCTGGAAAAACTAATTAATTTCTTTATTTTAAGGTTTCTACAAAATCCCATGTCTGGTCGTTGGGCTGTATTTTATAATATCTTCAAATCTATCAAAAGACGCCATTCGGGCAAATCAAACATATTTATATGAAAGTTAATGCTATAACTAATCCGTCAACAGAAATTCAATATCCAGCTTTACCTGTTTACCATCTTACTAACATACTAACTAACTATCCAATTATGTTAGTCCAGGTATTATATACACCTTATATTTTAATTTGTTTGTAAAACCAATTTAAGAAACGAATTTATTTAACTATTTTCAAACAGGAGGGCAAAGAAGGGTCTCCAACATAATCCGAAACTGACTATCGTGCGTCAAATTGTTAGAATATCCATTCAACATGATAATACCAATTCAAAATCTAAGTGTAGCAGCAAAATAATTATTTATAAATGTCCAATATAAGTATAACTTATTGTGCAAAGATCTGGCTAAACCATTTGTTTTGGAAAAAGAAAAAGAAGAAGTCGTATCTACATAATATACGGATTCAGCTTTGGACTAACAAATTGATTTTAGTGATGTAATCCTGATTTAGAATTTCTTACCCCCAGTTTCACAGTGTAAGTTTAAACTTAAGTTCTGCTGTACTTGAGCGGGAGTTTAAATTTGAAGTTCAAGTCGTCCGGTTTCACAGTCAAATCTGAACTTCATTTCATTGAACGTAGTTTAAAGTCGATTTCCTTTACACACATGAGAAATCAATTTCTGTGTGAAGATTTCGATCTCTCGCCAGATTTTACGTTCCTTCACACCAAAAAACTCGATTTTTTTGGACAGAGATCAAATCCCTCGAATCCGTATTTGAAGAGGGATTTACATGTATACGAAATACGCACACCAAAAGAAAAAATTTGACAAAGGATCGAAATCCCTAGTGTGTAAAGGAAATCGACATAAGGATTTCGATCCCGGATCAATTTTTTTCTTTTGGTGTGCGTATTTCATAATTCATATACATGTGAATCCATCTTCAAATACGGATTCGAAGATTTTGATCTCTAAAAAAAATTGATTTTTTTGGTGTGAAAGAACGTAAAATCTGTCGAGAGATCGAAATCTTTACACAGAAATTGATTTCTCATGTGTAAAGGAAATCGACATAGGTAAATTGTTTTCTCTTTCTACCTAAATCAAAGAAAAAACAATCAAGGAAAATTTGCTTTATTTCAGTTTTGACCTGTGACAGGAATACAAGATTAAAAAATGAAAATAAATTATATTTTCAAATGTGTGAAGGGTTGTTGAACTGAGGTTTAAACGGCAGAATAGTGTCGTTTAACTTAAACTACATAATGAACTCTGTTCAAGGTTTAAAGGAGACTGTGAAACCAAATTAATTGTTGAACTGTAGCTTAAACCAAAAGTGGGGTTTAAACTTCCACTATGAAACTTGGGGTGGGAGAACAGTATTTAACGAAATGTATGTATATGCAAATGCAACAGAGCTAACAATTATTCAGACCGGACGTTTTTTCCTTGAAGAACTCGTAGAATAGTTGGAAGGACGGTAAAAGCAAACAATGCCAATATTTGGAAGAAAGAGTTACAGCTGTTGGCGGCTCTACTGTGCGAAGCATATATGTTTGTAGTTTTGGAGAAGTTAAGCTGGAGTTATATCACTAAAGGGCCATTTGCTGGAACGAAACTTAAGTAACTTAAGTTCAACATAAGCTCTTATGTGACAATATACGTAGAGAAAAAAGGATTACATAGGCGTTTAGATTGAACATAAATATTAAGGGGCCATTTGCTGTCTCTTCCAAGTATTCAACTAGTTCTTCAAGGAAAAAACGTTGATCTGAATAATTATTGGCTCTGTTGCATTTGCATATACATTGCGTTAAATAGTTTTTAATTTTGAACAATTTATGTACATATGTATGTATGTACATACATTTTCGAAAGTAGATAAAGCAAAACTTTCGTTCTTTTTCACATTGTTTCGGTCTCGGTCTGAACGAAACGATTGGAAACAAAATATTTTAATTGAATGAACGATTCAAAACATTTCGTATCTTTATTTCGTTCAGAACGAAACGGCTGGATAAGAAATGATTTTGATTGAATGAACGATTGATTGAAAAGATCGAATCCTTAAACCAATCAATCATTGATTGATTCGGTCTTTCAAAATGAACGATTGGCACAGCTCTAGACGACGCACGAATGAAGTAAATTAAATAACTTCAAAATAAAAAGAAGCCACACACAAACACCGATCGCACAACCCAAAAAAATATAGATAATGTATATGTACCTACGCACGACCAAACAAATCCAACAACACACCAGGCACAGACACCACACCAGACGAGCCATCCCCATACCTACCAGTCAATCGCTCGCTTAACCGATTAGATTGAGAACAGAAGCGAAGAAAAAGAAAGCGTTGGTTGCTGCAAAATTATATAGACAAAAAAACTACCTGCACAGCAAATTGTGTGGTGGAACGTAGAAGCGACAAAAAGAACTCAAAAGGGTTGCATTGGCAAACGAACACGTTTGTTCAACGTCTGTTGAATATGGTTGCGAGGTTTGACTTCAACAAATCGCTTTATAGGGGATAAAAAATATGATCATTTTTATTTGCACTGGATACGATATCTATGTAACTCTATTATCTGTGATCCGATTCTATTTTCCTACACAGTACCAATATAAATTAGAATCGAAACAACTATCGAATAGAATCAAAAACAAAATCCAACTACTCAAACCACTCCATGCAGGTTGAAATAAGTTTGCAGTGAGCTTCAAGCTCTCTTGAATTGCTTTGCTTGAAACATTTGTAATTGATTTCAATCAGCTGACCCGAAAAATTATATCGAAAACTAAATAATAGAAAATTTTACAGCAGCGTAAAAAAATTACTTACGACACTTTTTGACAGCTATTACAGCTGCAGCTCCATTTATTTCGGCATTAATTTTTATTTCTGCTTTCAATGAGCAAATTATTATCGCATGAAATCTTATTTGTTATCAAACTGGCAAGCCTACAATATTGGTGGTTGAATAGAAACAGTTTAAAATACTCTGCGTGAAATTTTGACCCAACCTGCATGTGAAGGTAAGAACTAGCACAAATGTCAATCGAATTGTCAGTAAGCGTCGAATGATTTCTTCGCTTACTGACACAGAGAATGTAAGATCGTAAGATCGTAAGATCTCTTGCAATAAGATCGAATGTTATACATAATGTCTATGTTAAAAAAAAAAGTTCATTCTCAAACACTACAATTTAACATAATGATCTTATGTGACAGTTTACGCGTTTAAGTTGAATTTAAATAATAAGTTTTTTTTATCAGGAAACATTTTAAATTGTAAGTGCCTTACGATAAACTTAAATGTTTCTGATTCGTTTCATTAAACGGACGAATAGGTAATTGTTTCTTCTAGATATTACTTTGAAGAATACGGTCACCTACACGTAAGCCTCAACGTATGGCAAACATCAGACAAAAATAGAAATTCTGCACAAATATCATGGGGTTGGTTTATACATTGCAGACAAGCGAAACAAAAAAAAAATACAAATAAAAATTATATCATCAAGTTGAGTGATTACAGTGCATGGGTTAAGTTGTTAAAGAATCATTGGACCACAGCGAAGCGTTCCAGGGCATCGGATTAATTCAGCTTAGTATGGATTTTTTTGTTGTTTCCTCTTGACGAATCGGCAAAAAAAAAACTACGCCAGATTAGAGCTTATTCATCTCTTTAGTATGTAGATGTAGAGTACATATATACATTCAATTATTTAATATGACGATGGAAATAATTCTTGTATTTCAAAAAGCGAAAAAAAACTTTCAATCAATTTATTGATTGACATTCAATATGTTGGTTTAAGATGGGATTTCCTTTTGTTATATTGGCACAAGTGGCAAACACATGACTTTTTGAATATGATTTTACCTGGGGTACCTAGGAAAATAAAATATAGAAAACAAAACCTTTGAAAGTATAAAATGGCATTTGGCTTTGGATTCGAATTAATTAATTAGCTAGAAAAGGTATTATGGTAACTTGCTTCAAGAATTATTACGATATTTTCTTCTGTGATATGATTTTAAGAAACGATGAATTTTGGCTTCAGTAAACACAATGTTGCACTAGACGCTAGTTGTAGCTAAAGCTGTCATTAAATATTTTAATTGTTTATTTTCTGATTATTTTGATGCCAAAATAAATCTGATAAAGCGTATATTTTATAGAGCTATTCAAAATTGAACAATTAGAGTAAAAAAATATATTTTAATCGCACGAAGTTGTTAAATTCGCTTGATTAATGGAATGCACGCAGTCACTCTGAGAACTCGAATTTATCGAATGAAATCCTTTTTCATTTCTAAAAATTTTAAATTTCAAATTGAAAGCGAATTAGTTCGATTTTTTTTTAATTTCCAAAAATTTTTGTTTATAGTATAGGTAGGTAGGTAAAATAGGACATACAAAATAATCTGAAATGAATAACAAAATATATATTTCATACGAGTGTTTTGGGGGTAAAGGGCGACTAAAAAAAAAAATAAATTAATCCTATTGCAAAAATCGCTATTTACCGAAGCCACACCATTTGTAAGAATTCGCTAAATTTGCTTATTTTCCACGAGTAAATTTCAGTTGAATGAATCATCATAAGCAAATGGATAAAATGTACTAGAAATGCAGAAGCACAAGCTGCAAATCGAAAATCCCCACGAGGATGTACACTATGATACTAAGGCTCATCATTGCGTATGGTGCGATTGCATGGCACAGGAGAAACGAATTATCAACAACTAGGAAAACCCTAGAAAAAGTTCAAAGCCTCGCGTGTATTTGTATTACGGGAGCAATGAGCACCTGCCCTACCGCAGCTATGGAGGTTAGCTTCCATATATTCCCTCTCCACGATATCATCGGAAGAGCGGCAATGTGGCGCTATCATGAGATTCTCAAAGGAAGGAACTGGAACAGGAAGAATTATTTGTCTCAGAAAAAGAGGCTTAATCAGCAGGTCCACAGTAACAAACCTTTTTGACATCCCAAGAAATGGTATGATCAAAAAATATAATTTCGAGAAAAACTTTCGTATAGACTTAATCAACAAAAAAGATTGGGTAGGAAAAGCTAGTAGTTTATCTACACCCTCGAAAAACAAATACCATCAAATGGTATACTGATGGATCGAGAATAAGCTGAGGAACTAGTGCAGGAATCGTTGGGTCTTGGACCAAACTGTCCATACCGATGGGGTAGTCCACCAGCATTTTCTAAGTGGAGGTATACGCCACAGGGGAATGGGTGCGGATCGTAATCTCGAAAGGAACTACAGTACCTACCAGAACATTGCCATCATGTCAGATAGCCAAGCTGCACTCAAGGCATATACCATTAAAATTAAATTAGTGTACGAGTGGCAAACAGAAAAGGGTCACACTTTATTGGGTACTTGGTCACGCAGGTATTCATGGAAATAAGGAGAAAGAAAAAATAGGCGCCTCAACCCATTTAACAGGATCTGAGCCCTATTGTGGGTTAGGAAAAAATATTATCGCAAACAAAAAGAGGAGGCAAGTAGATCCAAGAACTGTAAAGAACTCCCAAAGCTAAGGCAGGCGAAACTACTACTGGGCACTTACAACCAGGATCGTTTCAAAAACTGTATAAGCTCAAGTAGAAACAACCTAAGAATAATAACTGACCACCGCAAACTTAGAAGATACCTAAGTTTACTTGCTGTAGCAAGCAGTGCCGCCAGTGTAGATTCTGCAACATGCATGAGGAAACACCAGACCACATACTAGGAAAATGTTGTCCAATACCAGTTAGAAGAGAACGACCTATCATCTCTGAATAGTAAAATTTCTAACAGTAATAGATTTGGAGGAAGAATCAAAAGATGAACAGGCTCATCTAGATTTAGGTGGTGGGGGGGGGGGACAATAGATCTCAAGGTCGCATTCCAATACCCCCAAAATATATTCTTTCATTTAAAAGTTTGGTTTTAAAAATATTCAAATAATTGTAAATGTTTAGATGCGAAAGTTTTGGATACGTATATTTCGCACATCTCATCGTTATCATCATCCAACCATATTTTAAATTAAACTGAATAATTTTGTTCAAATGCTTATTTTTCGCTTTGAAAATGTTATAATTTATGACGTGAGTTGGTTGTCTGTCTGAATAATTTATACAACCAACACCTGTCAACGGTTTTATAATTTATGTTCTCCTCACGAGTTCAATTTAAGTCTTACAGGAACAAATAAGTTTTCCTTAAAAATATTGAAGAAGTTTACGAGTGCGATGGCGAATGTGAGTCTGAAATAAAATACGTTATTTTATATTTTCCAAGGCTAATTTATTCAGTTTGATAATGCATATTTCTGAACTCATTTTATGTTTATTTTCACTTTTTAAGACCATTACTTCCGGGAGTTAAACTTCGTTGTTAGATATTTTCTGGAAAAGTTAAGAATAATTTTCAAGTCGTTCTCAATGTATCTTTATAATGGATAAAGTAATGGTATCTCTCAAACCACTTTAATATACTTTATTTTTCTTTTGTTTTGTTTTTGTTAAAATTGATTTCTTTTTTCTTTTATCATTAGAAATGAAAAATGATATATAAACTCATTGCGAAACCCCTCTCCAGTTTAACTACTTATACACCGATTAAAGCATTCGAATATTTAGAAATAGAAATCGAGATACAATCTATAGACATTTATAACTGCTCCTCGCTAATCGAAAACTAATATCTATCGAATAACCTTATTTAACGCAGCCAGCACATTGGGGTGTACCGGGTAATGGTATTTTAATGATCATGGGAAAATTATGTTTGTTTCTCTATTGGAATTTATGCGAAACTCGTTACCCACCAAACATTGACAAATTTTAAAAAAAAAAAAAAAAAAATCTAAACGTCAGTTAACAAGTTTTGCGGTTTTGGTCATCGCCACTTTGTGTTTTTCTCATTCCACGCACAAACTAATGGTAGACAACTACTTGCCACACTTGCCGAACCAGAATTGGCGGGGCAGTTGAGATGTTGTGTTGTCAAACTATTGGAAGGTACAAATTTGCAACATTGCGTATCCGTGTGGCAGCATCATCAAACATGATGTTTAATGACAGGCCCGCATTAGTTATGAAATAAATTCGGAAGGGATCCATTGCAGTCTTTCGATTTGTAGAATTTTGTTGTCGAAATCCAAGATTACAACCATGAACATTAAAAAACAGTGAAGAAAAACACAAAGTTCCTGCAGACACAAAGAATTTGGAGAAGTCGACGTGCAAGGACCCATAAAAGACCGATTAAATTGAGTCAGTGAATTTGATTAAATGGAAAAGTTTAACATTTAGGTCAAACACTAAAACATCACTCCTGCAATTTGTATATCGGTTGATGAAACCCATGTGTTCTTTGCACGAATTCATGTGGTGTTAGGTTAGGTTAGGTAAGGAGGGGCGTGCACAGCACAGAGGCTGTTGGTTCATTGTGATCCCCTACTAATAAAAGCAGTGATGCTCCTAAACTAATGTCTTATGTAGACTGGTTCATTTGCGAACCAGCCTGTGCTTACTATGAATTTTCTCATATTTGCCATTGAGACCTGCGTTAGATCGTCCAGTTCTCCAACAAACCTGTTTCCAAAGTAACGGAGGCGATTTGTTTGGAGGTTCAGACAGTCGCAGAGCAGATGTTTAATGGTTTCAATCTCCTCGACATCCTGACAGCTCCTACAGAAACCGGGTGCAAATGCACCCATTCTATTATGTGGTGTTGGAGGAAGATGAATTTGCCGAGGTTTTCCATGCGAGCATATTTCATTTTATTTTCGACGTCCGCTTAGTGAACTCTTAAGGACTATTCACATGAGAGCGACCAACGACCAACGAATAAAAACACAAATGGGATTTAAAACATGTATAAGCCTAAATTCTTCACAAAAACTTTACAAAAGGGCAGCAATCTAGTATAATTTAATGTTAATTTAAAAAAAAATGCGTTGTAATTGCTAAAATGAGAGAAATTTGAGAAAATAAATTGGTCGTCGCGAATTGCAATATGATCGCTACGACCAATTTATTTTCTCAAATTTCTCTCACTTTAGCAATTACAACGCAATTTTTTATAAATTAACACTAAATTATACTAGATTGCTGCCCTTTTGTAAAGTTTTTGTGAAGAATTTAGGCTTATACATGTTTTAAATCCCATTTGTGTTTTTATTCGTTGGTCGTTGGTCGCTCTCATGTGAATAGTCCTTTAACATGCGACTTTTTTTTAATCTGAGCAGAGCTTGAGCATGTCGAATTATTGAGTACGCTCTGAGCAGTGTTTAATCACAGGTTTCCGATTTATGTATGAAACACACTTCGTTACTGAACTGTCAAAGGCGTGGATCTCCATTTTTCTTTTCTTGTTAATTTTTTTTCGCGCTGTGTTTATGTCATATGACTCGAAAAAAGTTAGCCGCGCTCAGCTTTTTACTCTATTCATTTTATTCCGAGCTCATAGAGTGCGCTCCGAGCTAACTCTGATTAAAAACAGAAACACAACCTGAGCGCTCTGATGTGTCTGAGCTACAAAAATAAACACAGATATTTTTTTGACAGCTCAGTTCCCTGCTCTGAGATTTAACATAAAAACGCTTTAAGAGTGCCAAG
Source organism: Chrysotoxum bicinctum (assembly GCA_911387755.1). Classification (NCBI taxonomy): domain Eukaryota; kingdom Metazoa; phylum Arthropoda; class Insecta; order Diptera; family Syrphidae; genus Chrysotoxum; species Chrysotoxum bicinctum. Next base: position 218,827,936 of record OU426988.1, on the reverse strand, counting down.
AAATGATTCGTTTTCACTTGAACTAAGATATATTTTATGAAGAATCACTTTGTTTTAAAGCATCCATGCAACCGCAAGACAAATGTTAAACAAAGATTAAAAACAGTTCTCATGTTAAAGAAGGTAATCGATTTTCCATTGAAGTGTATAAGTCTGTTCGATTCGTAAAATTATTGGCTCAATGAAGATTGAACAATATCAATTTCTAATCATCATTTGTGGTAAATTTTCGAGATTCGAAGTTAGTAGGAACTTAGAATAAAAAAAATATAATAAACTTTAGTTCTATATATTTTCTTTATCTGTGAGTAAACAGTCAATGGCTGAACACACTGGAGATGCAGTTTCAACTGGAATATGTTTCAAAATATTGGGTACACAAAAATTCAATATTACAAACGCAACGCAGCTTTTAGCATGTTTGACGTTTCAAAATCCAAATTGGAACCATTCACCATAAGTTTACTCAGAAATGGTCGATAAAATATAAGGTTTGGTAATGGACGACGAATAAAGGTGGGCGAGTTTCAAGAGGCCACAGGCTTAAAACCTAGATCAGTGTTTTCGATATTTGGATATTAAAAAGTTTTCCGCAAGATGGGTGCCGCGTTTGCTCACAATCGATAACAAACGCAATCGCTTGACAACTTCAAGCCACTATATGCAAGTTGACGTACGGTTGAAGTGAAGTTGAAGTGTCTACTATTTTTTGATAAATTCGAAAAAGGTTTAAATCAAAAACAAACGAATAGAACCCAGAAATTCAGCAAATACTATGTTAAGAAACGATTTTTTAAACTTTATTCGATTTAACGAGTAGCATGATACGTTTTTTTACATTTTATGAAAGTTAAACTCATTTTGTCTTAAAAGTTGCTTCATTTCACAGTTTGACATTTAAAATGCCAAAAAAATATCTATTGGCTTGGTTTTTTCAACAAACTGTTATCTACTCTTTTAGTGGTTCTGATCTGCAGTTTATTAAAATTTAAAATAACTTTAACCAAAATACATTAAATTAAAATAACTAAGAACAAATTAATTAATTTGCTTTTAAATTAGATTTTTAAATTGCAGTATCATGCTAATACCTTAATATACTCGTAAGTTGTTTAAAATATTCCATATCGAGTATAATTACCGCTCCTAACATATAACAAATCCAACGGAAAACGAAGTGGTGTACTTCAAAATTAGTCCAGCCTTAGGACAACTATGCACCTTAGTCCAGCCATGAATTAAGGTTTTTATAGTTAACACCCTGCTGTTAACTTAACAAAACCTGTACTTCCAGTGAAAGTTGATATTAGGAAGAATTTTTTAATAGCTCTCTATTGATTCCAGTTGAAAATGCAATTCAATACGCGCATTCATAGCTTTTATTTATATACAACATACATACAACTTGCAATGGTCAGATGCATTCGATTGACGGGTGTAGAGTGTTTGTAAGATATATAGATCTTCAAAGCAATCGACGAGTCGATCGATCATGATTGATTGATATCGTCGACGATGGATATCATTTGAGATATTATTTCCATATAGCAACTATTCAACTCAAATAGAAAGTAGTCCATTATGTAATTTGTTTTCTTGCTTCTGGTGTTTGTTTGTTTTTTTTTAAATAGGAATCTATGTACATTCGGTCACACATTAATTAGACTGGTTCGTAGTTCTGTGGTACATCAATCAGTTCATTTGGTGACAGTTTCAAAAGAGCACACAGTCGATCGTGATGATGACTTATGAACGTTTTAGGGTCAATCACCTTCTATGGTATAGCACTTAGAAAATAAACATAATGTTCAAAAATATTCAAGAAGAATAAATTTTGTATTATAGTTACGTGATATTACACATTTCAAGCATTTATCTTTGGAGTATAAGGAATTTTATAAAAATAAATAAGAAAGAATTAAGGAAACTCAAAAGATCTTTCTGGAAGATCGTCACTGACAAAGCAGAAGAAGAAAATAAATTGTTAATAGTGGTGAGCGGTTTAGGTCAAAAAAAACTTATTCGAAACTTTGGATTCAAGGGACAAGCTGCAATGGGCGCTCTACAAACATAAAAATTTAACATATGATTGCGGCGATATTGCTGAAGCTACATCTGTCAACTTGGTTGTCTCTTACCAAATTAGCATTGAGAGTTATAGCGTTCAATAACATGTGTAAATGATTAAATTGTTTAATGAAAATGGGTCTTTTTTTTAAGCTACGAGGCCCGTTTCTTGATGAATGGATTCGTCAACTGGCAAAATTGTCGAATTTGGGACGATTACGATCCAAAAGAGATCCATTAAATAACAATGCATCAAGAGAAAGTCAATGAAGTTGGCCAAGTCATCACCTTCAACGGACAGCGCTATCGGTTGATGCTAAGCAATTTCTTTCGGGCCAAATATTATGATATGGACACCGACAATAAGTGGTTTCAACAGGACGGCAGTACTTGCCACACAGCCAATGCCACAATGGACATTTTGTAGCTCACGCGGACAAGATGTGAATTGGCCACCAAGATCGTGCATTTTGACCCCTTTAGACTTCTAGTTGTAAGAATTCTTTACGCACACGGCGTCTATGCCAATAAACCAAAAACCAGCACTGCCCTAGAAGCCAACATAATCAATGCCATTGGTCAAATTCAGCCTGATTTTTGCGCTAAAGTTATGGAAAATTGGGCGTTTCGACTGCGCACCACCCAGTACAGACGCGGCAGACATTTGAATGTTGTTATGTTCCATACATAATGGTACACGTGGACCTTCTAAGTAAATTAAAAGAAAAATTCAAAGATACGTCACTCACAGTTTGTTATATTTAAATTTTAAAATAGGAAACACTTAATGGAAAACCCTTTATACGTATAAGACGGTTTTGGAAATCTGAACCCATCTGCACTGTTATCTCCAAAGTTAAATTTTTGGTCGGTGAATCAATAAATCAAATGCTAACAAGCTGAATTATAAATTGAAAACTAGGCGACTTTTCCCGAAATGACAGTAGAGATACGCCTCAAGGCGGTGTCCCCTTGTTTTAGTATAGTAAATTAGCTGTTGACATTCCTGCATTAAACCACCTTAACATCTTGAAAGAACTCTTACAAAATATTTTTAACAATCGGGGCAGATTGGGTTGGACTGGGTGACAAACATAACAAAACAGAACTTGTCATATTCTTAAAGAAATATAAAATTCCTCAATATAGATCACCCTTTTGGAAGGAATTTAAAAACCAGAGCAGTACTTTTCTCGCATGGAAAAAAGTCGAAAGAAAGAAGCAAATGCGATCTCCAGCAATATATTTCAGAAATTAGACCTATTACCCCCAGTTTCACAGTGGAAGTTTAAAATCAACTTTTGGTTCAAGTTTGGTTTCACAGTGTTATTTAAACCTTCAACAGAGTTCATCGTGTAGTTTGAGTTAAACGAAACTATTCTTCCGTTTAAGATCAATAAACACTTTACAACATAGTGACTGTTATCGCCACTGGCAATACTTGAACTAGACCTATTACTTTTGCTTTATTCAAGGCCTTCTGGTACATTTTTATGAATTAACTGAATTAAAATAACCTAATCTACTACACATAATTCTCACTTATAAAATATCATTTATTTCCTGAAGATATCCGCAAACTAATCTAATGATCAGAAATGGGAGCCTTTCCAACACTTCTTAGAAAACAAAAGGACTTAGTTTACTTTCTATTTTTATCACTTATTAGGTGCGTTTTATTATTCACAAATCTATCTGGATCCGGATCTGCATTAAGTTTTAACATGTATTACAAAAACAATTTGGGATCCTGTTTTCTATCGGGATCTATTTCAAAGATCCAAAAATTAGTTCTTATACTGGCGAGTAGATGGATTTTTATGGTAAGGTAGTGTAAGCTATAGTGTGAAGAAAAAAGACAACACATAATTTAAAATTTACAAACCCAAGGATAAAAAGAGACGGGCTTATAACACTTATGTCACTAAGATCCATATCGTTTTATTTTCAAGGGATAATCCAGATCCGGATCCAGATAGATTTGTGAATAATAAAACGCACCTATTCTATTGAGACAGATGCTCAATATTTGATAGTTGTTCGTTTGATCTTTCATTCAGATAGAAAGAAAAAACAACTGTTTACGATACGTCACATATCGATACCTTCCCGTAAGAATGTATTAAGCGACATATTTAAAATTGTTCAGGAAACGAAAAAAAACTTCTCATTTTTTAGTTATTTTTTTGTGTATTTTATTGGACGAAACAAATTTAAAAATGTCGCTTAAAACATTCTTACGGGAAGGTATCGATATATAGCAACTATGTACAATGCTGCCAACTTGTACCCATACAATTCAGTTAAACTATGTTCAATTGAACTCAAGTTCAGATGAGACTGTGAAAACGCACAAGTTGACCTTAAAATTTTAACTCCACTTCAGATTCCGCTGAACTTAAGTTTAAACTTCCACTGTGAAACGGGGGGTTAGACAACCTAAGCTAAGTTCAACGTTCAGGCTGCCTGTGCAAGAGTAGAACACTTTTCACGACTCTTATTCTGTTCCATACGGATAGGAAAGATATTTTATGTTTTTTTAGTACATTTTAAAAACATTATTCATTACAAATCCGAAGTTATAGATGGTATAATAATTCAACAATCTTTTTTGATATTTTAGTCATAGATTCTAGTAAAAACATAAGCACAAACTTTAATTACCTGTCTACTTATTTTGATAAGCCTTTCATTGTGATAAAACTAAACTAAAATTTCACCACAGAAACCTTTCGTTTCACTGACAAACTTTTTTCCATTCGAAAATAACCTGCAGTTATACACTAACAAAAGTTCTAAGATTAAATTAAAATGCATAGTTCCATAATTCTAATAAAGTTATTTTTCTTTTCTATTTTATAACCCTACACCTGTTGTTCAAAATCTAAAAGTTAAAATATCTTATCACTAATAACAAACTTTTGAAATTTATTAATTTTTATCAAAAGTTCTTAAGATAATTCAGATAAAAAGCTTACATTCAATAACATTAACAAAAAGAAATTTACTTTAATTGAAAATCATTTCACAATCACAAAACTATAAATTCCTTTATTAAAAAAAAAGGTTTAAAAAAGTTACACTTCACTCACAGTCTTATCAAGTGGCTGTCCCTGAAATGCTTACATGATGTCACGATGAAGTACGAGTCGAGTATAAATAAAATTGAATTGCACGCTAAATGCATCGGTGATTGTTTACCTGTCATTGGTCCGTATCGTCTTCATTAAATTTATTATCTAATATTGTTTTTTTTTTTTATTTCCATTTTTTATTCAGATCATATTAAGTGGGAAAAATGCAATAAAAAAGCATCAATGAAACCCGAACGAAGAGGAAATGAACAATAAACAAAAATAAAAATTCATTGAAAAAAAAATTTAATGCAATTTTCGCCTTTGTCTTGCTGATCCGAGTCACAAGTCGCCTGAGCTTAACAATGAGCTGACAGCTGAGCGCCATGCTGCTGCCAAATCATTCTATCAGCGTCATTTTACAATATGTATTTATCTTAATGAATAGTTTATAAGAGTTTAGTGCTTTGAAATGAATGCATCTGTTTTAATTTTTATAGGAACACAGCCAAAATTCCAAGAACTGTTTGTTTGTTTTTTATAGCACCATTATTCTAAACAATCGATTTAAACAATAGAGTATAGATACTTCAAGTCTGAAAATAAATGTCTCTTCGAGTGCAATGTTTACCTCCCAAGATCTAAATGTGGTAAGATTACCCATTACTAGAAACATGCCAGCAGATTATTCAACAAAGGGTTGTAAAACATCCCAAATTATTTCAGAGAAGCATATTATAACGAAATGAATCTTTGGCGCTAATAAAGAATGACAGTCCCGACCCCCGAACTATCGAAACGTTTGGTGGAAAAAGGAAAACGTGAGAATAATTCGTTTCAGTTGAAAGAAGGAAAATCCTTGTTCCCATAAAACTATCCAGCACAGATGTGACAACTTCTCTGGTGGAATTTTATTGGAAAACACCCATAAAACTGTTAAATTTTATAGACAACAATTGTGACACATGTACTAAACATTTATCTTCTGTATAATATTGATCAATTAGAGACGTCATTGAATTTTTACATTATTCAAATAATTTAATAAATAGTAATATCAAATATCATTGTAATTTCTGTGATTAACAATTAAATTAAATGCTACTAACCGAGCACTTTAGATCAATTGATTACTAGTACCACGACGACCACGAAACCGAACAAGGTTGGCTAAACCACCACGCTTCACCACAACCGACACTGAATGACACAGGTGACAGTCCCGTATTACGAGAACGATAAACATTGTTAAATAATTTTTGTTTTGTTTTTTTTTTATGAGATTTTTTTGTGCTGAAAGTACTTACTTAAGGGGAAATCTTGGTATCGTAAAAATTTTGATCAAAACACCTAAGATACATAAAACAAAACAAAATTATTTAGCATCTGTTTCGTGTTGGTTTTTAATTTTTTCTTAAACAAAATCTTTACAAAATTGGCCGAGTCAATTCCACCAAAATTTCGAAAGTTTCTGGCGGAGGAGCTAGACTAGAGCTGTGTCAATCGCGATTGATTCGGTCTTTGTGACCCGTTCACCAAAAGGATTGATTGATTGCAATCAAAGTAGACCAAATCAATCAATCCTAATGTCAGTCTCTTGCCAATGAAACCGATGAACGAAACGAAGGAAAAAAAGTTATGTTTCGTTTATTCAGTTTGTTCTCAATTATTTCACAATACCAAATAGGAATGAACATGAGACAGAGTATATTCCTCATTTTATAAGCAATTAAAGATGGCTGGCCGTGAATGAAGCAACGAGGTAGAAAACAGCCAAACTTTCTTTCATTTTCACATTGTTTCGGTCTCGGTCTGAACGAAACGATTGGAAAAAAATATTTTAGTTGAATGAATGATTTTCGTGTCGGTCTATATATCGTTCGGAACGAAACGGATGTATAAAAAATGATTGAATGAACGATTGATTGAAAAGACCAAATCCTTGAACCAATCAATCAATGATTGATTCGATTTTTCAAAATGAACGATTGGCACAGCTCTAAGCTAGACTTAGGCTCGTATTCACCGAGCGCTCCTAAACGGCTCTTAACTTTACGAGGCTCTTAACTTGAAATTTCTGTGGGGTATTCACCAACCGACCTCTTAGCTGCGTTCGAGAGAAAAGTCTTAAGGAGAACTGTTGGCCCCGTATGTGAGGAAGGACGATTCCGGAGACGGTACAATCATGAACTGTACGCAATCTACCTTGAAGCAGATATCGTGACAAAAATTAAGCTCGGTAGACTCCGGTGGGCAGGGCACCTAGCTCGCATGAACGAAGAGGAACCTGCTCGGAAAGTTCTTTGTGGTACATTCTATGGTAGACGACAGCGTGGTAGACCATGCTTGCGCTGGAGAGATGGCGTAGACCAGGACGCCCGAAGCCTTGGGGTGCGCAACTGGATGGCGTCGGCTAGAGACCGGGATAGGTGGAGAGACTTGTTGAAAGAGGCCAGGACCGGAACCCGGTTGTCGAGCCGATGATGATGATGATTCACCAACCACTCGCAAGTGTTTTTCGAAGTTCGAAAATGAGAGCCACTCTCTCTTGTTCAGGCATACCCAAACTGTGAAATGTTGTGTAATGTTGGTCTTGACAGCAAATGGATACTCTTCTACTTGGCATTGCTCACATGGATTCGAGTCAAATGCGTGCGTGGCACACGCACAAGCGAACAAACTTTCGAAGAGAGCGCTCCTAAGTTAGGAGTGGTCGGGACCACTCCTAACTTTTAAGAGGGCTCGTAGATCTTCACTAATATTGCTTGGTGAATAGGTTTATGAGCTTCTTAAGTTATGAGCGCTCGGTGAATACCGGCCTTAAAAAGTAAACAATTTTTGCATCTTAATCCGTTTTCGAAAGGTCAAATTGATCGTCAATGGATCGTCAGTTTTTGATGGAGGTATTGCTGTCAAATATGAAAGATATGCACTCGTTCTGTTTGGACAAAAACCTTTTGATCAACATAAGTCAAATTACAAACAAACGCATTTGATGTTTACGAGCACGCTCTCTGGCTTATCAATATTTTTGTCGTCAACTGCATTTTTTTTTCAGAGTTGCACCTCAGATTATGTAATCGAACACGTGAGTCACATGATGTGACTTAAACAAATTGCATTATCGAAAATAATGTTTTGGCATACAATTTTCGATTTGGCTTTTCGAACAGTTGACTTTAGCAGTTTGCGTTTAGAACATCTTGCAATTGCTTTTTCGACGCGAATGACGTTTCGAAAATGGCCTTTGGACTTGTAAATATCATGTTGAAAACAAAATATTTGTCCCCACCATCACGACTATAGCAGATCAGGCAATAAATTTAACAATGTGGGAAAAAAATTTCGACACAACAATCGGACTTTGTATTTTATTGTTAAAATTAAAGCCAATCTTTTTTCTCAAAAACTTTTCCACAGATTTCAACTAAAAAAATCAATAAATTACTGTGTAATACTATGTTCGCACCAAAACGAAATACGAGATTTTGGACGAAAAATTTTGATATTTCAATTTGATGGAACAAGATTTCATGAAGATTTTAACAAATTCTCAATGCAATCTTTAATCTCAGATTTTGGTTAAGTGGGGACATAGTAGATAACTATAACTTAATTTTTAAGAAGTCCAAAAATTCCATTTGACCTTTTTACGCTTTTCTTAAAAATCGTTTAATAGATTTTGATCAATAATTTTATACAGAACCTTTTTAGAAGTTTAAATCATATTGTATACCTACAAAAACTTTTTTACGCGACCAACAACGTGTCTTCTGCAAACTATCAAAAAAAAAATATTAAAATACATAATATTTCAACTTATAATTATTGTATGCAGTGTTTTCCTTTTAAATAGTTGATTCAATCATTAACTCACTTCGTCTTAAAGTTAAAACAATACAAAAATGTATATTAGCTGTGAAAATTGCTTAAAAAGATTTATCGCAGGTCGCAGCTCATGTGCAAAGCACTTTACAATATCGTCAAACCTAACAATGTCCTGACAATTATCCAGCAATGAGCTGAAAATAAAGTTGTGTGTGTACACGGTTGGTAGAAAATCTACCAATCTCTTACAATTTATTGTCAGAGATTAATTGTAAGAGATTTATAGATTTTCTACCAACACAACTAATTGTCAGTTTTTATTGGTTCATTTGAACCTTGGCTGCAAATTGTCTGACAATGAAAAAATTGAATGATGCTAAAAAACGTACATCTTACAATTCCTTCATTGTCAGAACAGTCAGACAACGATAAAAATTGACAGGCCGGGCAATAAATTGTGTGTACACGATTATCAAATACCTTACAATTTACCGTCTTACAATTAATTGTCAGATACATTTTCTGACAATTAATTGCAAGATTACACGATATTCAGCTGGCGCTCACATGATTGTGAGATTTCTTACAATTAATTGTCAAACAATGATCTAACAATTAATTTCCAGACAAATTTTCTGACAATTGTAAGCATGTTTTTCACTGACAGATCTGACAATATTGTAAGAACTACCAATCGTGTACTATTAGTTTTAAGAATTTTTTGGCACTTTCCCGTAAAAGGGCTAAACATTGAAAAATTTTAAATTTTTTCGTGTATAGCCCTCAACTGCAGGAGCAAGTTCGTGCGATCTAGGTGAGCTTTGTTCTTAGTGTACTATATTTTACAGGTACAGGTACAGAACTTAGTAAGACCCTTAAGTAAAAGGTTGACAAAATCTCTGGTTGGCTTATGTACATATACCGACTGATTTGCGGGACATTCATTGAGTATTTATGCTATTTTGACTAAAATCTGTAATTGTATTTTTTTTTCATAAAAAAAAATTAGTTCATACTCTTACGCCCTAGCGGGACCTTGTTTTTACATATTTTCAACGTTGACAATACAAACTGCCAATGTCAAGTCAACAACAGGTAGTCGTCGCGCATTCCTTTTGTATCATCTTCATCGTTCGACATCAATTTACAATCACAATCGAAATCAAAGGAGCATGTGTAACAAAATATCAGATGACAACTTGATGAACGAATATTTTGTTGTTTCTGAAATGTTTTTTTTTTTTTCTTTTTTTTTTTGTGATTTATTTTTAACAAACAGACAGGCACCGGTGTTTTTTTATTTTTTTTTTCTCTTATTTAGATGCACTTATAGGAAATTAAAAACTCAATAACAGATTTCGATTCAGTGAACTGACAAATTTTCTTTGCAAATTTTGACAGAAAATTCCTCTTTTAAATAAGTGAATATAATACATAAAAATTAATCTGAGGGGAGGGGGCGGCGCTATTAGGTAATAATTATGACAGTTTCTTTTTAAGGCTAAAAAATTAAATAAATTAAAATTTCTCTGAAACTCAATTTATAAGTACATACACCATATTATGTATATTAGTTTAAATCTTTTGAAGAAATCTATTTTAAAAAAAATTAAATGGCTCTGGCGCATATGAAACTTGCAGCAACATTTTTGATGACATTGCCTAAAACATTACGTTTTATTGGTATTTTCGTTAATCTGCAGGCTAAAATATATTACGTAGGTATGTACTCGTACTACCTTTGTATATATGTATAACCTATAGTATTATCATGAAGCGTGATTTTGTATTGCGAACGCTAGCCTGGTGGTGAGCAGAAATTAACGCACGCTTTTACAGTGGAGAGTAGGATAACATACAAAACAACTAGTAAAAAAGAGAATATTTTATAATCAAATTTAGCAGAGACAAATCTAGCAAGTGCAGTCCCTAGCCTTAAGATGTCACCACAATCTTTCGTCGTCATGATAGTACTATAAGGTTTATATACAAAAGGTACTACTTCTTTGGGAGATTTCACAAATTAAGCGGCCTAGAAGACACCACCTTAACTTGTTTTAATTATTTTTTATTTTATTTTATTAAATAATAAATTCAAAATAATCTATCACTAACAATTTCTGTTCGCGTTTAATTCTGACGTTTGAGGCTTGGTGAATGTTATGCTTATGTTATGTTACCCAATTGTTATACTATGTTTCTTAAATTAAATTTGTGATACATAAGCCTAGTACGCAAATCGCGCTAAATTTTGACTTTATCTTTATAACACATAAACACCCGAACATGGTACGATTAAACTTTAATCGACTTAACTTGTATCAAGTTCCATATCCGTGCTGAGTTTACTTCTTTGAGAGTTGGTTCAAATAGACAAACACCAAGGCCGACCACCGAATACACGCCTATGCCCCGTTGATACAATATTCAGTATCAAATTACATTCACTACAAGCCAAACTTATAAAAAAAGGCTTATTCGACCTATGTTCCACAGTTAAAATTAACCATGGAATAGAAACTAAGTCCCGACTTAAACTTTTAATTAAAAAAAAAAAATGTTCGCGGAATATTAAAGTGACGTTTATGAAAAATCTACTGCAATAACTAGGAATTTCCTTCTTTTATATACCTGAATTAATTTTCAATGGCTTAAGACGGCTTCTAACGTTTGTTAAAACGTAAAAGGAGTGAAAACTGAAGTATATTTTTTAATAGAGTAAAAATAAAACAAGTTTGACAATTCTATGGGTGTATGTCCATCTCTAGTCTAATTAGTTTTTTTTTCTAGTCTAATAAGTCATTCTCATCACCTGTCATCAGCGTCACTATTGTAAATAACGAGAATAAATAATAAGCCCACTTTTCAAGGTATTTTGTTTGTTTTTTGTATTTATTTTAATTTTTTTAAGTAGTAAGTATTTTGTTTTATAGTAGTTGAGTTGTTCCTCTTGGCGCCATTTGCCATTTCTATTCCCAATCGCTGCACCTTAAAATAAAAAAAATGATTTCTCAGAGAGTCACCCTTATTGCGAAATTCAACTATCAACCGATTGATGATTGATAAAATTTATCAATTGATTTGAAAATCGGTATTATGAAAATGAATTTATAAAATATTATGCTATTGTGAATGCCTTAAAAATATTTCTATTGTTGCGAATGCGAATTTTTTGAGGAACATACAAAGAAAATCAATAAAATTAAAAACAAAATTATTTTGACAAAAAAAAACGTCATGTAAAAGGAAATAAATTAAAAACAAAATGCAAAGTTACTTCAACTGAATTTTTTTTGATGAAGATGAGGTGTTATATGATCCTGCTATCGTTGAAATGGCAAGAATGCGAAAAAGTTTAAGGGATGCATCCAATCCTTTGGAATTGGAAAGCCAAATGTTAATCTAATAGCCGCAACCAGTGGCATGTGACTTCTACGTATTTTGTTTTCTGTTTTATTCTTTTTTATTTTGCATTTTAGATCGATCTATCCTCTCTCCCACTTTTCTGAAGTTCGTTTTGGAGGCCCTAGGCTATTTAGCTCTACAGAAATGATTTCCCACTTTGTATTTGCTGCAAGTTCCAAGTTCTCTTCCATCAACTATACCAATCTGCTGTTTTTTGTTACTTACTACTTTTTGCGACCTTTGGAAATAAAAAATTGTATCACTTATTTAATTCGAAACTCAAATTTTTGAGTTATTTTTCTAACCAGCACGAACTCATCAACTGCAAATTTACGATTGAAAGAAAAATTGACAACTGACAAGAAAATCGATGAAAATTGTTTTTACAATACCGATTTTTTTTATTCACATTAAAATATAAAACAAAATTACAATAGGTGGTGGGCCAAGTGGTGATATTGCTCCACCTAAGATTTGTTTTCTGTAGAGCATCTTGCTTTAGCATAAATTTGCACATAGCAATGGTAATATTTACCTTATCTGGCAATAAAGGTAACATTGTTCCACTTTTAGCAAGTTTCAGATTTACAATTTCCTGAAATGTCGCTGCAGCCGGGCACCCAGAAGAGGTAAATGTTAAACCATATTCATCAGAGACGATCGGCAGTTAAATGCTGTTTTTGAGCTAGTAGAGAGAATCAAGCGATTTAATGACTGCTTGGCTGTCCGAGAAGGTTCCGATATCTTTGATTAATATCACGTTTTCCTTAAGCCAAGATAGGACTTCTTTAATCGCCAAAAGTTCCGCCTTAAACACGCTACAGTGCTTGCGAAAACGAAAAAAAAAGACTTAAATTAAGTCTGTCTGAGAATACACCCCCACTAACCCCGTCATTAGTTTTAGATCCATCGGTCTGAAAAATTGATTAAAACATCTTCCAGGATGCCATGTCCTCCCAGTTTTCTCTAGAAGGGATGCGTTACCTGTAAGTTTTTATAAAATTTAATCTGAGGGATGGTGTAATCAATAGTATTTGGAAGTGGAAGTGAACCGAATGAGTTTAGAATGATGGAGAAATCTCTTTGAATATTTTAACAGAGCTCAAATACTTTTTTTATTTCAAAATAATCTCCATAGAAAAATTCGGTACACAAAACGTTAATTGCATATTTTAATCAGTTTCAAAGTTGCAATTGTTAATGAAAGGATTTTAAAGGGTTGCCGATATTTTATATTATACAGGGTGCCCCTTAATTCGTAAAGAATATGTTGGGATATGGTTGTTGGGTATATTCTAAGAACATAATCATTCTACATTGTGAGCCTTTTTCAAATATTAACATAATTTTTCGGGGACTTAAGAAAAGGCCTTCTCTGTTGCTTGATCTATTACTACGAATCGTAGAAATTACATTTAAGACTTTATTTTTAGAAGACATACAAGCGTTTATACATCCTTTTAAATTTAGTTGGTATCTTGCTGGTGTCTTGAGTTATCCAATTTCGAAGCCTATTAACCTTTTTCTTACCAAATTTTGGACTTCGAGGTCTATAAACATGTGTAATAAACATTCTCGGAGAAATTTTTCTTAAAAATAGGTCAGGAATACAGTCAGTGTTACAGAACCGACTTTTTTTTCTTTGCCCATCCATCGTATTCTATGCTTACATTAAGATCTTAAGTGCGAATTATTAACGAGTCCTAAGCATGCTTTGTAGCACGTACATACAAAATGTTAATAAAGACTTTAATAATAGATGGATGACAAGCACAAAAAATTTATCAATCTTCTAGCAGCAGTTTTGTCTTAGTCTTAGTATTCTAATTCCAATAATTCCAAACCTAGAATAATAAGTTTCCCTATTCTTTCTCCTAGACAAAAAAAAAATGATATTTAAGGAAAAGTAACATTGATTAATTAATCAACATTTTCAAAATATAAATTCCAACCTTACCTTCTCTTTCGTTTTAACTTAATCATTTGTAGATAAAAAACAAAAATTAGAATAACATTTAAGAGCATTGGTACATTATGTAACCTTTTTTATTTGCAAGAAAATGTACGTAGCACATTTATTTCGTTATTTTTTTAAAGGGTCTATGAAAAATTCGGAGCTATTTAATAACATAATTATGTAATTTATTATTTTAACTGTGCAAATAAATTACAACATACAACTATGATTTCACAACAAAAAACAAATTATTAACTACTTTTCATTCGTAAATATGAAATTAAACATTAACATTATGACTTTTGTTTATATATTGATTAATAGAGTAGACTTAACATTAAAATGATTATAATTACTCTACTTAGAATTTAAATTATTAACAAAACAAGAAAAAATTTATGAGAAATTATTAGAAATAAAATTAAATATTTATTTATAACAACAATAAATTATGATGTTAAATTAGATTATTTTGTATTTTCTATAATAATAATAAGATGCAAAAATACAGTAAACCCTTCTAATTATGAAGTTTAAATTGAAGTCACATTTTCTTTAAGAATTTAATAACTTTTCAAAAAACAGGGGAACAAAATTAAGTAAACAAAATTTTAAATAATGTTTAAACTGGTTTTAACTATTTTTTAAAGTCCTTAAACATAAACAAATACAAATTCTGAACGAACAAACAAAATAGAGCACAAACTAAACGTACAATATTGTCCTATGATGCACAATCTCTTGACTGATAGAAGAGGATATATCCCGTCTCCGAGGACTTCTGAATGTCAGAGGTGAGTCCGTAGAAATCTTCAATTGTGGAAGCTTCGATCTTATCAACCATGTCATCGTCGAATAGCAGCCACAATCCATGACTTTTGACAATGCTTATGTAATGTCCTCGGTTTGGGCCAGATCCGCAATGTATTACAACAGCCATAAGGTTATACAGTCTATCTGGATTCACAGCATCATCGGATGTGTTGAAAAGACGCAGTTCCAATGGAAAAACAACTCGATGTGAAACTTTAATATGTCTATTAAACTGTTCCATGTACTTGAAACGTTTTAGATGCAAGGCTAGAATCATCGGTAGCTTCTTAACGCGCATTCTCTTCTGAGCCTCTTGATAGCTGCAGCAGTTGTCACATTTGAACTTGTTGTCACTGCAAAGCGTTTCTGTATTGCTGAAGCATCGCAAACAATGGGTGATGCTTGTATTCTGATCCACATCCACTTGTAGATCGAAGAAATTCTCATCTTTGCTACTTACGGTCTCACAATTTAGGCAACGAGTCTCACTGGTTAGGATGCCTTGAAAAATCTCATGGACCCAGGTGGGTTCTGTGGGACCCTCATTTGTTCCATTGCTATTCCCATTTTTGCCTTTGCCTGTATTGCGTTCGGCCAAAATGATCTCATTTATGTGGTTTATGAGAAAATTCAAGAACTCGTGGGCATCTTGTTGCATATAGTTGTCGAATTCCTCCTTTTCTTTTCTCAATCGGGCAATAAACTTTTTCGGGGCAATCGATCCGACTTTCTTCTTTTGGGTTGCAATATTATAGAACAAATCGGCCAAACATGAGAGAAGTGTCTCCTTGGAGCGTTTATTCTTTGCCTTGTATTCAAGAACTTTCTCTCTAAATGGTTTACAGAAGTATAATGCTTGCAACACCGAATTACTGTAACATGTGTTGCCGAAGTTAACGAGGCCAAAATAGTGCTCGTTTGGAGGGAATAATTCGCTCCCTATTTCCCGTTCAAGTTGTGACACATTGGCACCCATATTTATTTTTTAATTATAATTATAAATGATCTAATATTAAAGACTCTTCCACATCAGTTTAGAATTAAGTCAAGCCACAAAATGACTCGAAACATATTATTTTTTATATTTTCTCAGTATAAGCAATCTGACGGAATTTGAAACACAAAATCAAGTCTGAAAATAAATTTTGAAGAGGGGATACGTGAGTAAAGAAAATTAACTTTTTTTTTTCTAAATAAAAGTTCAAAATTTTCTAATTTTTTTTTAAATTGAAAATAATTAAAAAGAAAAAACAATAATATTAATAACTAAATTGCACTTGTATCCCCTCTCCAAAATTAAATAAAATTAAGGAAAGGACAAATTGAAAAAAAAAAAACAAATGTAGGTAGAAAATTTAAAAGAAAATCCGTTGTTCCATATTATTACGACTTTATTTTGCTTTTAGAAAATATTATTATATTTTATAATAAAATGTAAAAATAGTTCTGTAATTATAAATATTGTTTCAAATCTTAGGAGGGTTTACAAGAGCATAACTAAACTACATTAATATATATTTTTTTTATTAATTTAAAACTAACTTATAGTCCTGCCTATTATTCGCTCTTTGCATGAAGCATTATGTTAGATGAAAGGTCATCACTGATTAATTTCTGGATTTACACGAGTGGTAAAATGCCATTGTAACAAATTTTGTTGACATTCAACATGATTATTGAAACTATTTGCTACAATATGAAAGAAAAAATGGCATTCTTTCACTCGGTTAAAGCCAATATGAAGCTAGGAATCACTCAAAAATGTCAAACTCGATTTTGAGCGGCTTGTTACTGTTCGTATTTATGCGTAATAAGATTCAAATATTGTATACCTTTTTCCGCACTCCTCGTTCGCGCAGTATAGTGGCGAGTTTGTGATTACTAATGAATGTCAGTTGATTTCCTTTTATTATTTGACAATTTTACTGTGAACGTAATAGTATGTAGAAAACTGGATTTGCACGACTAACCAGAATCTATGTTACAAAACTCTAAAAATATTAGACAAAAACTATTTTTATTAACATACTCTTAAATGACTTCAAATATTAACGATCTGATACAGATACCAGAAAAGGTGACCAGTTTCATTCTTTATTCTCTGTCATTATTTGCAAAACGCTGTCAACACAACGTTTACACGATAGCAGTATAATGTCAAAATTAAACGTCAGTTGCACTTAACAATACGACAGTCGAGCAAGGTAGCGAACTGTAAAAACCTCATCACTGAGGGTTTTCATTCATGAATCAGTAGATGGCGAAATATAAATTTATACAAAGAAACATTCAGGTGTGTTTGAGGATGCCCCTAGTTTGTTGATTGAACTAATAAATCAGATTCAAGCAGATAAAAGTAGAAAGAAACAAGCCAGAACAGGAAATAAACATAAATTTAGTGAAAACTGAAAACATCTAACATTTGCATGAAATGTTTTTCTTTTCGACAAACTTCCAAAACTTAAGAGGATTTTACAATTTAGATTATTTTTTAATCGGATTTTGACTACCCTTAAAATGATTAGAAAAATACGGAATTGGAGAGGAAAAACCGACGTAAATTGGTTTTAAAGTTTTTTATATCAAAATGGGAGGGGAACATAGAACCATCCAAAGAAAAAATAATGAGAGATTTGAAACCTTTCGGTGGTGATGGAGTGATGTAAGGGTTTCCATGTCTTCTACCACATTTCATTTTAAAAACTCTATTGGGAATTTTATACAAGAGACCTAGCTGAGTTTTTGGAGCAGCTGCCCAAAACTTTCAAAACTTTTAAGACAGGAGAGAGCGTTTTATTTTTGAAGCATTAAATTCTACACGGTGTTTGATTATCCATAGAACAATGCTGTCAAGATCAGAATTTAATAAGGTAATCATACGCTGCTGTTGGAATTTCAAATCCGAAGTACAGGGAAGTGAATCTAGAAACGAATATGAACAGATGAGGTTTAAAAAAAAAAAAATTTAATGAATAAGAAGTTTCAGCCAAAAGATCATTGATGAATATCAGAAAGAGAATCGGAGGCAAAACGGAGCCCTGAGGTACACCAGAATTCATTTAACAAATGTCAGACTTGAAACCATCTAATACAACTTGTACAGATCGGTTCAAAAAGGTAATTTCGAATTCAACGAAGAAGATATTCATGCATGCATTTTCGATAAGGGAGCCTGGTGCCAAACACTATCAAATATAATATTAGAAATATCAATTGCTAGTGTTCCAGAGCTGTGTCAATCGCGATCGATTCGGTATTTGTGACTTGTTCACCAAAAATATTGATTGATTGCAATCACAATAGACCAAATCAATCAATCAATTCTAATGTCAATCTCTTGCCACTGAAACCGAACATAAAGTGAACGAAACGAACGGAAAAAAGTTATGTTTCGTTCATTCAACTTGATCTCAGTCATTTCACTATACCAAATAGGAATGGAAATGAAACGGAATGTACATTCTTCATTTTATATACAATGAAAGATGGACTGAACGAAGTTGAAAAGAAGTAGATAAATCCAAACTTTCGTTCATTTCCACATTGTTCCGTTCGCGGTCAGAACAAAACGATTGTGTAGTGTATAGATCATACATCTTACTCACTATTGTGTTAAGTTTACACAATGATAAGTAACTCTTGTGAATTACAACATAAACATATTTCTCTGTGTAAACTAGACCTTATTGCAACGTGTTATTCGACTATTCATTTTATTATTGAACGCACTCATCGATTCTTCACATTGACATTTAGAGATTGGATGATTGTGGAATGTTTATTCATTACGAGAGAAGCCGGGTGTCCATAAGAGATACTAGAGATTGGAAAAAATGTTTTAGTTGAATGAACGATTGAAATCATTTTGTATCGATCTTGATCTCGTTTGGAACGTAACGGCTGGATAAGTGATGAATTGAAAAGATCAAATCCTTGAACCAATCAATCATCGATTGTTTCGATCTTTCAAAATGAACGATTGGCACTGTTCCACTGTCCCACTCTTCAGTGAGATATGCCGTCAGACCACCAGTGGAACGATTTCTGCGAAATCCGTATTGCCGGTCATTCAGAAGCTTTCGATCTTGGAGTTATTTCTTGAGCTGATTATTGATCAGCGATTCCATGACCTTGGAAAGAAGGGACGTCAGAGAAATTAGTCGATAGGAGGAGGAAGAGGGAGAGGAAAGGTCGCCTTTTTAGGAACGGGCTGAACAAATGCTATTTTCCATCTTCTATGGAAGATCCCATAGCAGAAGGAGCGATGGGAAAGCTTACGCAATGGCTTTGTCAACGGGGAAGAAAACCCCTTCAAAAGAATGGTCGGTATATCATTAGGAACAGCAGATTTGTTTATATCAAGATCTCCAAGGGGCTCTTGCAACTTCACGAATACAGAAATATAACTGTCCCATTGAATGATTAACGTTCTCAAGTACAGGAGGGGCAATGTTAATATCTTGCAACGTAGTTTTGTTTTGTATAACAGCGTTGCAATGGTTTCTTATTTGTTTATGTTTCGAATTTTTCTCAATTGGGTTGGCTTTGAAGAACGGAAATTTAGTCTTCTCATCTTAATGGCTTATTTACAGATTCTTTTGAACCAAGACTTTTTTTAGGTTTTATAGGGTTTATTTTATACGCCTCGCAAGAAAAATCACTTAAGGAATCAACGTCACTATCGCGGAAACATAGTGACCAGTTAAAGATTTGAAAAAAGTTATTAAGACTGTCCCATTTGTTTTTTTCTTTTTATCAAACAATCCTCTAGATGATCTCACTAGATGATTCATTTTAACTGGATGAATAGAACACAAGAAACTGGCTGATATTATATAATAATCCGAGGTTCCGAGTGGATACTTTATCGTTATGGTATACTTACCAAGGTAAGAAGTAAGAAACAAGCCGAGGAAGTATGCGTTTTGCCCAGTAACATCTGGTATTCGAGTTGGCTCATCTACAAGCAGAGTAAGGGAATGCATCTCAGCAAAGAATTCAACATATCTTCCTTCGGGTATTGTGTTCTGAATAGCGGAGCCAACTCAATTTGTGTTCATTGAAGTTGCACGCAATAGCAAATTCAGTGTATGGGTTATGGGGGAAACAAAAGTTGGAAAACATATATTTGCATTATTTATGTATGTTTTTCTTGCCGATTTTTAAATTTATCTTAAATTGCGCAAAAAATTAAATTGTGTAAATTATGTGAAGTTAATCCACTTCTAATAAAAATCATACTTGTCTGTAACATCCGTAACATAAATTTGTAACATTTTCCATAAACTAAATGTTGGCTCAACATTTGAAAAAGAATTTGACATATTATTCGAAGCACATGAAGATTAGATATCTTAATGGAAATCACCAGTTTTCTTAAATCACACACCGCCATGAAACTTAAATTTATCCAATCATTAGACCATGTATTTTATTGGGTATTCTGCACTTTTTGTTTTAATGGAAATTAGGCATTATATTGATTTTTGATTTTTTGAATAATTTAAAATATCGTCAATAATTTCACAAATCTTAAGTATCTTCTAACAATGGAAGAAAACATCCATGAATTTCGGAAATTTATTTGATAGAAAATAAATAATTTTGTAAATGCATTTTAAAGTATTCATTACGAAGATAAAAAACGACTTGAAAATGTATTAAGCTTGACTTCATTATATATAAAGAATGTACAGCTTCTATCGCTTTGTTATTAAGACCCCAGATTAATCACTAGCTTACGATCGATGAAGACTGTTAAAGCTCTTAATATTGAAGCATTCAATCAAGACCCTTTGTAAATAAGCACCCTACTAAAGACATTAAATTATTCACAAGTCTGTCTATATATGCTAATACTTAAAATGAATGATTCTTTGTAACCATTTCCAATTCGGAACTCGGAAACATGTTGCACATTAAATACTAGCATCTCACATGTTAATAATTTTCTTTTCTTTTTTGTTTTTGTTTTTTTTTTTTTAATCTCATTCCCATGGTCTGATTTTTTTTGCTTATAATTTGGATTTCGTAAGTTAAGTGTGTTTTTTATTAACAGGGGGAACATCGAAAATGTTGCACTATAAAAATAGTAAACAAACAAACAGAGACACATAAAATTATACTTTCTAATATTAGCCCAGAACTGAAGACAGGTTCATTAATCTTGATAGAGTTTCCTCTCTTTGTATTCTTTCTTTCACTTTTATTTGATAGTTTTCACTCTTATCACGAATTATTCAAATACATATTTTTAAAGAAAATTTCATGAATTATTAATTTTTTTAGACGCACCCGTCGGCAAGTCATCGCATCGGCCAAAGTCTGAACGACGCGACGAGTAAACAAAAAAAAAAAAAAGATTTCAAGAACCAGTCAGATACGAAATTAAAGAAATAAATTTAGCTAGGGACTTAACAGAAATAAAATGGCACTTTTTTGTTCAGGATTCCCGCAATAGCGGAACGCGAACGCGGTGTTTCACCATCAACGGCCTGTTATACATTAAACAAGGATTTCTTTTCTTTCTTAGCTTTTCTGTCTTGATTAAGGTACATATATACCTACCGTCTAGCCTCATACAAACGCATCAGAGAAAAGAGTCCTTTTGCAGGATATATAAAATGAACACACACACAAGACTTGAAAAGGTTACATGGTGAGGTGCCGCAGGAGCGACAAATTGTTGAGTGCGCCTCAAAGCAAAAGCGTATCTAATGAATAACTTTGTTCAAGTCGAATAAGTTATGCTTGGTATTAGTAGTGCCTACCTAATGGATGTAGCATACGGGTGATAGCTTCAAAGTGACCAGACGTGTTTTCCATATTTCATATTTCTAGTGACATGGGACTCAGATAATTTTTTAAAACGTGCTTGATGGGCATATTAAAAAGACCGGAAATGCAATTCCTTATCGCAACAATAACTCCGAGATCATGCAGCGAGTCAACCGGGAAAACTGGTTCATTGTTGATAAGATAAGTCCTAGGGGGTATTTAAATGCGTTTAGGGGTGTAGGTGATAGGTTGACACATGTTAACATTAAGTTAAAGACAGTTATAAGGCATCATGTTCCAAATCTGTTAAGGTCATTTTGGAGTAGATAGAAGCTGCACCTAAATATTTGTTTATGCAGACATAAATTAGTTCTTCTATGATAAGTTAGTCCGAGTCGAGTTGGAGTCTGAGACGACAGAGATTACAAGAATAGATGCAGATTCAGAGGATTTAAAGATTATTTTATACTTCTGATCTATTAGGTATTGATTGAAAATATTTGCTTTATAAACTAAGCTGTATTGAGATTTCAACACCAATAAATCAGAGATATTTGTTTTAAAAAATGGAGCAGAAGTAATAAGTCAAGATGAAAAATGGACCTTTGGAAGTGAAAGACTGGATGAAGTGAAGCAATTTCACTACCTCGGCATCAAGTTAACATAAGATCTTAATATTGAACCTCACACAAGTGTCAAACTGGAAAAAGCTAAAGCAGCTACATATTTGTATTAACTGGAAAAGTGTTTTCAATTTCCCTACATCTTAACGAACTCCAAATTAAAAGTTTTTGAATCCACAGCACCGGTTATTATGTTCTATGGTGTACAGTATTGGGGCTTTAAATTCTGCTGTATGCACTGAGAAATAGGCTACTATGGTTTAGTGAATGAGAAAGACTGGCTCTCGAGTGTAGATGTCCATTAATGCTGGATGAAAATAGGTTGGATGATTTGAAAACACAATTATACGAGTTCTTCTAAAAATTTTATGAAAAAAAAAAGAATAAGTCTTAATAGCCGTGGAAAGTAGTGAGATCTAAAAGTACGCCAAGTTCTAAGTTTAATGTCTGTCAATTTAGCACACCACTTCAAAATTTTAAAGATGTAATAATTAGATTAATTGTCTTGAATTTTTCGTAAATTTGTCGTGAAATGAAAAAATATGTCGCACCTGTTTTTTTTTAAATTAGCCTCTGGTAATGCTAAATTGACAGTCAAGTTAGCTAGTTTAAGGACTTTTGCCATATTAAAGGGGTTTTGTGAGAAAGTTTACGAAGTTTAATATTATTTTAAATATTTACTATTTCTTAAGAATAATATCGAAACAACTCCAAATTATGAGGAAAAATTTTGTTAATATTATTACTGACTAAAATTTGTAGGGTGAACTTAGCAAGTTTTCTTTTATCATTCACAATTTGAAATTTTATGAAAACTTCATCAGAGAACCCTCCAAATTTTAGTCTATTTTTTCCTTTGTATGCACCACAAGACAAGAAATTAAAAATTTCTACGGTACCGGGAAGTGCTCCAAAATTTTGAAAATCTTATACATAGTGAGTAAGCCAGTCAATCAGTTAACGTATTAGCGATTTTTGAAGTTCTTTACCTCAAGAACTACTAATGCTCAAGAGTTGTTTGATCAGCTCAGCAAAGATTGTGAATTTGAAGTTTGGCCTTTATTGATCCTGAAGTTAGAAGGGAGTCGAAAATCGCCTGATTTTGATCCTGTTAAAAGGGTATAGTGGCGGCAAACTTGGCTGGGTACTAATCGGTCTTATTTGTTTAATGTTTGAAAGCAACAAACTACGAGATCTATTTAACCGAAAGAATTTACCTTTTCGATTCAAGGCTATATTGTGGACAAATATTGAAGGGATAAACTATTAGATAACGAGTTTTTCAACTTTTTTAATATTAATGTTTGCTCGAAACAATGAAAGTTAATTTTACCAAAGATTTTATTTTGGACTGTTTGTTTACTGTTTACTGAAAAGCTTTATAAAAAAGTTTTTTCTTGTAAAATAATGGAATGTAATATTTGACGTGTTTTAGTGAAATTTATAACCAGCGT
The DNA here is from genome assembly GCA_911387755.1 of Chrysotoxum bicinctum. Classification (NCBI taxonomy): domain Eukaryota; kingdom Metazoa; phylum Arthropoda; class Insecta; order Diptera; family Syrphidae; genus Chrysotoxum; species Chrysotoxum bicinctum. Next base: position 218,803,938 of record OU426988.1, on the reverse strand, counting down.
AGCAATAAAAATAAATAAATAAATCGCTCCCTTTTTTATTCACTCTTTAATTTCATGATAAATTCTATGACATTCGACGTCAAAATAAGTGCTTTAAGATGTGTTCACACCAAAGAAACATTTAAGACAAAATTGTTTGATTACTGAAATGTTTAAGAAACATTTTAGAAAAAAAAATTGTTTGGAGAACCATTTCTGCAATGTTTCTTTGTGTTCCATTTTATATATCCAGTTTGGTGGTTGAAGATGCATTGAAAAAATGGAGTACTGACAAGGCAAAATAAAGTTTAATTGGCAAAAGTGTCAGACTGTACTTTTTTGTTATACAAAAATTACTTAGAAATGTTGTACGAAAAAAAACTGTTAATATAGACACCTGCCTGGCGATTGAACATAGCCTTAGCGGATCAATGGAGTTGCGTGAGCGTTACAGATGACCCAAAAAGGGTGTTAAGATCCTTGGAAAACGCTTAGCGAGTCTGGCAGGGTCTGTTGATCAATAAATTGTTTGCTAAGCTTAATTTCAAACATTAAATTAAATTTGGGTTATATAAAATCAACTACTTTTGAAGCCATTTTTCATTTTTTTTTTAAGATAAATATATGGTGTCATTTTGTCATAATGAAGTTCGGCACAAAAATTAAAATGGTAGAGGCTCCAAATAAATGAAAAATAACCTCAATTCAACTATATTGTGAAATAATGCCATATTGGTATTATTTCACTTACGCAAAGTGAAACAAATCCAAACGGTAACATTTCTGCATTTGGCCTTAGTTTTACAGTTCGCTACAGAAGACCGCCATATATGAACAAAATCATTATGAGCAACGAAGAACATTTCGACTTGGTTCGCTTTGTTTAAAAACAGAATTGCCGCTATAAGGGCACCGGAAACCCTCGATTGATACACAAAACGCCACTTCACCCTCGTAAATGTATGCAGCGTCATTGAGAAATATTTCTTTGAAGATGCCATAGGCAATGAACAGTTAACGGGGACCGCTATCGGGATATCTTACAAAACTTTTTTGTGTCCGAGTTGGATTGATTAGACCTACAGGAACATTGGGTTCCACGAAGACATCACAAACAGCTAGAGCTACGGAGCGAATTTTACCAGAATTTTTTTCTGGCCGAATAATGCCAAAAAGTAGTGATATCGACTGGTCTCCAGGATCCCTCTGATTTGATGCTTCCCAAATTCGTCTGATGGACCTACTTTTAGAAAAAGGTGTACAACTAAAACCTCGATGCTTAAAGACAAGACAAACGAAATTGCTGAAATTAAAACAAAAATCTGCGAAATTGAAGTTATTGACAAAAAACATCGACCTTGAACATGAAACGCACCCTGTATTAAATAATATTAAATCAATATTTGAAATTCAAATATTCCCGACTAGGCATTTAAGTAATAAGACCTTCCCTAAAAGAACGAAAGAGACCAAGACAAGATCTCACATTAGGTAATGCTTGTAACTAGAGGCACCAAGGTAAGGACTAGAAGAGCTTTTAGATTGAAGCCTTATGCGTCACCAAAGTAAGTAACTCAACTCAACTCAACTTTTACATTTATTTGCACTTTATTAAAGTTTAGGACAAAGAATTCCACCATTCAATCCTACTATTGACAATTCGACTGCAAAGAAAATTTTATAAATGTAAGCGGTCTTAGAAATACACTCGGGCGCCATTTTTCACAAAACCGGCCGGCAACTTCTAAATAAATCACCAACACCTTTATCGAAAGTACATTTTTTGCATTCCATCCTTAATGCAATGAATTTTTCACAAACTGAGAATTCATTCGCAAGGAATGATGATTAATATAAGAATAAAATGACTTGATAAGGGGTCACCAAAATTGATGGGGGTGAATACAAACTACTGTACTCGTAGACACTTCAGAAGACAACCACTACTATGTTAGGTCGTAATTGTTCACATTAGGGGTTTGAAAAGGGAATAACAGAATTATTGGAAAAGGGCCCATGGACATTTCTCTCTCTCTCTATCTCTCTGATTCATTAATTAAAATTAAATTCCTGGCAGAAAATGGAATGCGAACAGAATTTAACAGTGAGTCCTGTAGCACATCTACTTGCATACACTCGTTTACTTTACTTCGTGCCTGTGTGTGACTAAGAGTCATGAATAATCGAGGCTGTCAGTGTCCTATGGAGGAAACAGAAGGAATGTTTTACCAACATCAATAGTAAATAAAAAGGGGAGAACAACAACCAAGTTGAATTTCGCGTTTAACGAATGAGTCATGAGGAAGTTGCAAAAACCTTTAAACGAGATATATGCGAAAAAGATACGCTTTTAATATTTTGCTGAATATTGAACAAACGGAACTAGTGAGAGTCAAGTTTTCTAAAAAGAAGAGATGGTATGTTCAAATGAACACGCCATTTATGATTGTAAGGAATGAATTATTCATTGTCAACTTGGAATGACTCATAAAGATTTGAGAGTGATATCTTTACTTCTGAAATTTTACAATCTTATAAAGTGATTTGAATATGTGGTCCGATCTGGATATGGGAACATTACATATAGCTTTTCTTGTTTAAATTTTCCTTAATTTATTGTACCAAATAAAATGTAAGTTTTCTTACTTTATTATCCTTAGACTTATGAAGATTAGTCATGGAGATAATAATTTCTGGCTGTATTTTTAACAATAAAACTTCCATCAGGATATAATAATAATTTTAAGACCAAGGACCTTTTGTGTATTAGGAGTGAATGACACCAGTCAGAAGTGGATTGAGAACAAGATGGGATGATACAATAAAAGGACTGGCCACGACCCCGGAAAAGTCTCGGTATAATGAATACATTTGGGATTTAAGTACACTGCGACCTTTACAGATTTTCTTCCAGATTGTTTTGTACTTAGATACATATATAGTATATGGTATAGGAGTATTTTCAGAGATCTTAGTTCAAACTCTTCTATCTGGTGAAGTCCCAGATACATAATGTCTTTGATGCACGAGTGGATCATCGATGTTTCCTCATGAGCATTGCAGAATCTGAAAGTGGCACTGCTGACAAGGCCAAGAATACTGAGCTGTCTCCTTAGCTGGCAGTAATCAGTAAGGAAAATCGTTATTATTCTAATGTTGTTCCTGCTTTACCCGACACAGGATGTAAAGCCTACTTGTTGAACTGCTTTAGAAGTTGTGTTATATTTATTTTATCTTTTGTATTGTATTCGCTTTATTTTTAATCACAACCCTTTAGGGTTGTTTTTGCTAATTTATCTGCTTCTTCATTTCCCTTAACACCTATTTGTCCCTGTACCGAATGAAGTTTAACATTATTATTCTTGCCGGGGTCATTAAACCTTCTTACAAACTTCCATAACAGGATAGAACTAATGGCAAAGGAGTTAAACGCCTCGGCTGGATAATACTAGTGAACTGCCACATCGACACGCAAAGTTTGGTTCTGGAACCATGAATACCTGCAACCGTCTTTTGAGACGTTCTCGATCTATCAGTATATCACTTGATGGCGTTTACATTGAGAAAGAAGTTCACTGTTTCGCCTATCGGCTCTATCTTGTTACTTAACTCCTTTCTGAAGTTTTTCTCGAAGTTATACTTTTCAATCAGACCATCTCTTGGGATTTAAGTTAACCGTCCAGGAGTGTGTTCAATCTCAAGGAACAACACCAGTCCTATGCTTAAATTCAGCCTACACAGGATGAAAAATGCAGGTGAAAAATAAGTAGACCCGTATCTCTTGTCAATGCAGCACAGTTTGCTGTTAATTCGACGCTCCCAGAAACGATTTAAATTCTCATCTCGAGAGCATTGTCAAATGGTGAACCATTAGAATTAAAGGCTGTTGTTACGTCTAAACTCGTTCCTAAGATGTTCAGGCACCCTTCAGAAGTCTTGATTGTCATACCATATGTCATCGTTATGTCAGAGTTTTTTAAATTTGATTTATTGGAAATAGCAGCTGTATACAGCCATTAAAGCAGAAACGCCTCCTATGCCGCAATCCATGAATGAGAGGCATTTGCATCGAAGAAACAGAATAGCTGTCAGTTCTCTGTATGTGCATCACAGACCACCTTGTGTGGAATGAGCACATATTCGACGTCCCCAAAAATCGCTGCTAAGTATTTAGGTCGTTGCATGCAATTTTTCACCCCTTCTGATCTCGCTGTAATAAGATATATATTCGTCCAAAGCTCGAATGAAATTTCTTCTTTTGGATTTTGGACCAAAAAAAAAAAGAGCTTTACAAATGATAGGTGATAGAAGTATCCGTTGCCAACTCTAATCTTTCCGGACTCTCGACTAAGCGGATTAAAATCTCCAATTGTACGAAAAGAGTCAAACGGTTCTCAGAACGTCAAAGACTGCACTACGCATGTGCGTTTCTGCAGAAGGAGCTTCCAATGAAGAAGGAAAACACCAACGTGAGTGGATTGATAGGACCGCTTGTTCCTCGTGTTGGTAAAACCCAAACAAAGAAAAAAAAAACTGCCTCCTCAATTACTCCGGCAAAGACAATGACTGACACCTAACATCAACCAACTGGCCTGATGAGAAATGAAGATATCTCTGGGAGAGGTAACGCACACAAGGAACAGCAAGGGTCATAGTTCAACATTCAACTAAAGTGCGTCTACCTCTTCACAACCAGGGCAATATGAAAAGACGGACCAAATAAAAGAACACACCACTAAGCAGACATAATAAAATGCACGACTGGATCGCACGAACTTGCTCTTATGTAAAAGTACTTTGGAATTTAAGATACATTTTATAAATATAAAACATGGATTTAATGAGATAATAATGTTCAACTGCATAAAATTGCCGTCTGGTTTCCGGGAAAGTATGAATTTATGCAAATAAACCTTAAAAAATCGTTTTATTATTAAATAAATTTTTTATATAAGAAATTTCTCTAAAATTTGTCAAGAAAAAAATGTGGGATGCGGATTTTAATTATTTAATAATATTGGGTTTAGGAAATAATTTCAAAAAATAATCATAGTTTTTGAAGATATTGATTTAATTTTTTTTTTTTTCAAAAAAAACCAATAAATATTTTTTCGAATATTTTTATATACAATATTATTTTAAACTTAAGGGGACTCCTGCTAAAAATGTTGGGTTAGAATCGTTAGAGCCGTTGGTGAGAAATTCGAAAATCAAAAAAACCGGTCTATGACAGGTACCCCTAATAACATTTCCCCCCAAATTTTTTTTCACCAAAATATAGTCCATGTCCATAATATCACACTTAATTTTTTTTATCAAAATCGTTAGAGCCGTTTTGAGATAAATAAGATTTTGCATTACGGGTGTATGGGGGGTACCCTTAGTTTTGGAGCTAAAAAAAAAATTTCAATTTTTCCCCTAGGGAATCACCGAAGACCCTTAACTACCGAGTTTGAAGAAAATACCTCCGGTAGTTTAGGCTGTAGTTCGAGGTACAGACATACAGACATACAGACATACAGACAGACAGACGGAATTGTCGGACCCACTTTTTTCGTCTTCGCTATCATCGTAATGTCAACTTTGATCAAAATCTCGAGTTCGATTTTTTTTCCAAATGCAGAACTTGCCCTATAGTACCTATATCGCAAGTAAAAAAGGTCATGAAAAACAATGATAGAACGAACGAAAACGACTGAAAGATGCAAGTTTTTCTTCCAGAAACAGCAACAAAAGAAAAATGCCCACCTCGCCTGTACACAAGTGATTACCACTCCTACGATGAACACGAGTGTTAGCGAGTTGATGGGGGCATCTCTGACTTAAATTGGGAAAATCCTCTTGAGGAATGGAACAGCGCATTCGACTTATTCAGCAATCCTCACCAAACAAACGGACATATACACCAACCACTGACCTATCAAACTCATCTACCAGACGTAGCAAGGAGCTATATGCTCCTATGGGTCTGGTGGAGGGATGATTTCTCAAGTGGCGGTAAAGCAAAGGATCACGTTCTTAACCATCTCAACCAGGTGATTATGTGATGACAGACATTTCTTCAATGACTTAGGAGTACCCTCCGATAGGGATGGGAAAAACCGGTCGATTAAAACCTAAACCGGTTATTTTGTTTCAATTGACCGGTTTTCATTGAAAAAAAAACGGTTTTTTATCCGGTTAAAACCGTCAGGTTATATCGCGAGGGAAAATAACCGGAAAAACCGAAAGCCGGTTAATTCGGAATAACCGCCATCCCTTCTTTCCGATATTTCAGCATAGCATTATCATATGTAGGTTTTAATATACGTACATGGAGTTCACAGTCCCTAGAGTATTACAACCGATCAACATTGATCTTAGTGTGACGGTAACAAGATCAACTGTCAGCCTATTAACCTTATCAAACCTTTGTTCCTCGACTCCAAAATTGGTGGAAGATATTATTCCGTTTCATTCCACACACGTCGCTTCTCTCATTCTACCGGAAGAATTGATCTCGTTTGCGCAGGCCCAATAGGTAGAGTAGAGATAGGGCCATTTTCTTCACTAGAAGTTGACCTCAACTTTAGGATTTTTATTCTCAACTTGTGATTTTGTTTTTGTTGATCAACTTGAGAGTTTGCCTCAAGTTGAGCTATAGTGAAGAAAACGAAACGGCCCTTAATCAACTTCTACTTATTCCGGGAGTTGAGAAAATCTAAGGCTCACCAACTCTTGAGTTGAAAACGTCAACTTTGAGTGAATAGAAACAAAATTACGAGTTGAAAATAAAATCCTTAAGTTATGTTCAACTCCGAGTGAAAAAAAACCAGCCATAGTCACCTACTCATTTATAACTTTAACTATTTCAAATATTTTAAATACTCTTTTACTTATTTTATACAGAAATATTAAAAGTTTATCTTTTTATCTTTTGTTCCACACGACCTGTTCTACAACCCAAAGAGAAGATTTGTTAATTCTTCTTGATTTTACTTGTTGAAAAAGCTTTCTGTGTATTGGTTTTTTCTGTAGTTTTAAATATCTTCCTTAACTAAAATTGTAAAAATTATTAAATATTCAGATTTCAGACATCAATTAATTAATATACTAAATTATTTTTAAAATCTTTACGTAAATTAAAATTCACTCGATGACGGACTTTATTGTTCGATCATACGTAACAGATTTTTCATTGTGTCAATAAATTTATTTCATTTGTCAACAAATTTACGTTTACTAATGAAAAAAATTCATTGACTCCCCGGATAATAATTATCTTATTAAATGAATACTTCCTCCATTAACTTAATAACGGATTCAACGAAGTCCATCATCGTTTACATATTAATTTACGTAAGGATTAAGTCCAGTGCGTGTTTCATGCTCATTCAATCTACAGTCTAGTCTAACTGTCTAACCATGTTTATTTGTTTTATACATCATATATGTAAATTAAATACAAATCTTTATTGCAAATAATTTAAATAAATAGCTTTTACTTTCGATTTTGATTTATTTATTCATAAGAATCTATGTATTTTTACTTTATGAACATACACAACATTAATTTGAAAATTAAAGGAGCTTGCAAAAATTACAAGGACATTAAAGTACGAGTACTATAAATTTCTTTTAATGGGATTTCCGCTGTGACATTGTATGAGTTATTTTGTCTATCCTTATTTTAAGATGTTCCAGATCGTTTGGAACGCATTAAGCAGTTGCCTAATATCCAAAATTATAACAAAGTCTTATTATACTAAAGAAAAGTATTATTTCTAGAGAGCTTTTATATCTAAGAATATTACATAACTTAAAATCTATTGGGAAGGGAATATATATGAGGCAAAGGATTTAATATAAATTTTTGAAATAAAATCGAAATAAATTTTTAAAAAATAATATGCATACCGTGTATATTTATGGTTAATCATCAATTAGAATGCAAGCATCCAGCACTAAAAATTTCTACTAATCAACATCTACAAAAGCTAGTATTCTTTTTTTTTGTGAGTGCTTATTTAGTTTTACATAGAAATTTAGTTTGAAGCTTTGCCTGAAAATATATAAAAAAATTATTATTTAATGAAATATTTAAATATGAATTTATCAATAAAAAAAATTAATAATTTTGTGGTGGTAACAATATCGAACTTAATATGCAAACATACATTACATCCATGTAAAAACAGTAAAATAAATGAAACATTGTAAATATCAGGAAAAATGGGAAAGTTTTTTTTAACGGAATTTTTACACTTTGGAATAGAAGCAATATTAGCTCTTTTGTTTCTTTTGAAGAAATAAAGGCACCTGTAAGTGTAGATTTAGTTTTTTGTATTCCTACATCCCCTAGTTTTACGATGAGTGTCGGCAACCACATGCAACTAAACTAGAGGCATATACAGCAGCGCTGCACAGATGGACCAGAGCTGCTCACGAGCTCTACAAACAGAAGGAGAGAGAAGAACACCACCTCCTCAGAAAGAAAAAGAAGGAGAATGAGAAGCGATCGATCGAGGAAATAGAGGTTCGGAAGTTTTACCAAAAGAAAAAAACAATAAAGTGTATCCGATCCGGACAAAGTGAAGAAAGCTATATCGAATGTTAAGTTCAAGAAAGCCGCTGGAACTGACTGTTCTAAGCGCAGGCGATCATTTGGTTGGAAGTATGCATCCGCTCTTCTGCAAAATATAGTCGGTAGAAAGCGCATGACCGATGAATGGAACCTTAGGATTGTCTGCCAGATCCTCAAGAAAGGGGACCCTCTGAACTGCGCCAACTACAGAGACATAAGTCTGCTGAGCATCTCATACTTTCTGTCATATAATGTGAACGAATGAAGACTTTCGTCAACAAACTAATTGGTCTATATTAGTGTGGCTTTAGACCAGGAAAGTCCACGATCGATCAAATATTCACATTACGGCTAATCTTAGAAAAAAAACCAGGAATCTCATATCGTCTCCATGTACCATTTCATCGATTTCAAAGCCGCTTATGAAAGCATTTATAGGGACGAACTATATAGAACAATGTCTAGTTTTGGCATCCCTGACAAACTTGTCCGTTTGTGCAGGATGACTCACGCTGCTGTGGTGCAACTTCTTCAACCTAGCTCTTGAAAGAATATTGTATTGGAAGAACAAAGCGTAATATCAGTGGCGTGTTTGTGAGCATTGAGACGGAAGCGAAGCAGATGGATTAAGCGGTCAATGAGGGCAAGACCAAGTATATACCGGTCATCAAGAAAGGGCACAAAACACCGACGTCTTGGACAGAATGTGATCATAGAGAGCTGTATTTGAGGTTGATAAGGACTTTATCTACCTAGGATCCGCTATTGATTCAGACAATAAAACCAGCGATGAAATCAAACGAAGAATAACTCTTGCCAATAGCTGCCTCTTTGGACTGAATAATAAAGTCCTCTCTCGAGAAACTAAAATGTCCCTCTATAAAACTTTTGTCATCCCGGTCCTTGTGTATGATGCAGAGACATGGACCTTGTCGATGGTAGATGAGAACGCTTTAGGATGTTTCGAGAGGAAAATTCTCTGTGTGATCTTTGGTCCCGTGTGCATAGATGGGGAGTGGAGGAGAAGATATAACCATGAACTGAAAGGGCTGTACAGCCAAAACGACCTAGTAAAACGAATTAAAGTCCGACGACTGAGATGGCTGGCTCATGTAGAGCGAATAGACCCAAATTCTTAGTCTTCGAATCCAATCTCGAAGAGCGGTGCAGTAGAGGAAAACCACAACTCAGGTGACGCACACAAGTGGGAGAGCATCTCAACCAACTCAAACAGACAGAGAAATAAGCTAGCTAGGGACCAAACTAGCTGGAGAAGCTTGTTAGTTGAGGCCCTGGTTCACCCCGATGAAGCATCACCTTAAGTAAGTAAGTAATTATCACTACATTAAACAAAAAACACATTTTCGGACTGTTTTGCGGGTTTGCATGGAGCTACAAAACAGTCGTGATTATTCCAAGGCTAAGTAAACAAAGTTTGATACTTGAAATTTTTACAAACTAATTTTTTGTGACCTTATTGAAAATTAATTTTTATTTTTTTTTATTTTAAAATGCTCAACGAAATAGCCAGTTTGTTTTCAATTTTCTTCTCAAGTTTTCTCAAATATGACATGTAAATACCTCGGTCACATTTTTTTACAAGATAAATAAAATGCACGACTGGATCGCACGAACTTGCTCTTATGTAAAAGTACTTTGGAATTTAAGATACATTTTATAAATATAAAACATGGATTTAATGAGATAATAATGTTCAAATGCATAAAATTGCCGTCTGGTTTCCGGAAAAGTATGAATTTATGCAAATAAACCTTAAAAAATCGTTTTATTATTAAATAAATTTTTTATATAAGAAATTTCTCTAAAATTTTTCAAGAAAAAAATGTGGGATGCGGATTTTAATTATTTAATAATATTGGGTTTAGGAAATAATTTCAAAAAATAATAGTTCATAGGTTTTGAAGATATTGATTAAATTTTTTTTTTTTTTTTTTCAAAAAAAAACAATAAATATTTTTTTGAATATTTTTATATACAATATTATTTTAAACTTAAGGGGACTCCTGCTAAAAATTTTGGGATAAAATCCTTAGAGCCGTTTATGAGAAAGTCGCAAATTAAAAAAACGGGTCTATGGCAGGTACCCCTAATAACATTTTGCCCCAAAATTTTTTTTGACCAAAATGTAGTCCATGTCCATAATATCACACTTAATTTTTTTCATCAAAATCGTTAGAGCCGTTTTCGAGATAAATAAGATTTTGCATTACGGGTGTATGGGGGGTACCGTTAGTTTTGGAGCTAAAAAACAAATTTCAATTTCTCCTCTAGGGAATCACCGAAAACCCTTAACTACCGAGCTTGAAAGAAATAGGTCTAGGGGTTTAGGCTGTAGTGAGAGGTACAGACATACAGACACACTGAAACATGTTTTTTGTGTACTAAATTTTCCTTAAAATTTTTATAAAAAAAATTGATAAGCAAATTGTTATTATTTAATAAAATACATTTTAAAACGTAATTTAAAAATTTAATCGTGTATCGGTTTTCAAGATATTGAATTTTCAAAAAAAAAATTGTATTATTTTTTTAAAAATCCAAAAACTATTTTTTCGAAAAAAATTTTAGTTTATATTTTTTCAAATGCAAAGCAGCTCCTGCATAAAATTTTTTGTTGAAATCGTTAGAGGCGTTGGTGAGAAATTCGAAAATCAAAAAAACCGTTCTATGACAGGTACCCCTAATAACATTTCCCCCCAAATTTTTTTTCACCAAAATATAGTCCATGTCCATATTATCACACTTAATTTTTTTTATCAAAATCGTTAGAGCCGTTTTCGAGATAAATAAGATTTTGCATTACGGGTGTATGGGGGGTACCCTTAGTTTTGGAGCTAAAAAAAAAATTTCAATTTCTCCTCTAGGGAATCACCGAAGACCCTTAACTACCGAGTTTGAAGAAAATACCTCCGGTAGTTTAGGCTGTAGTTCGAGGTACAGACATACAGACATACAGACATACAGACATACAGACAGACAGACGGAATTGTCGGACCCACTTTTTTCGTCTTCGCTATCATCGTAATGTCAACTTTGATCAAAATCTCGAGTTCGATTTTTTTTCCAAATGCAGAACTTGCCCTATAGCACCTATATCGCAAGTAAAAATAGTAGGTAGTGACACTTTTCAAATCTACTCTTAAAAAAAGGGAATCTGAAAGACCCTGTAAACTATTTGTATTACAGTTTACTGCCTTGAGGATTTCCTTTAATGCTTTAATAATTTTTTGAACGAAACAATCAAAATGGGTTTAACATTACCATATTACAATGTTTTAGAGAAAGAAAGGTATTTTAAAACCGTTTCATCGACTTTGGCATCAACCTGTGTTATCCAAAATGCGTGTGTTTGGTATCGATAAATTTCTTTTCTATGCAAGTTGTATGGACAGTTTCAAGTCTTATATTCATAAAATAAATGCTGGTGTGCCACACGGCTCCCTTTTGTCTCCCACTCTCTTTCTTATATTCATCAATGATCTTTTGTCTAAAACTTCCAATCCATTAAGTTGTTTTGCTGACGACAGAGTTCTCTAAGATTTTCATATTCGCTTTTAAATTCACGTCTTTGTCCTTCGGATGTAAAACATGAACGGCAGCGTATGATAGGCTTATTGAACTCTGATCTCGAAAGCATTGTCCACTATGGAATCAAAAACCACGTAAATATTTTAAATGCTGTCTCCTGTCGTTGTAGCGGAACCCATTCCCTGTCGCTATCCATGAGCGGTACTTGGATTGAAGTAACTAAACAGCTTTCAATGCATGGTGGGCATCACAGACCCCTTGTGTGCAATGAAGAATCGTGAATCGTCACATATTTGACGTCGCCAAAAAAGCTAAGTGGTTAGAAACTATTATTTTACACTTTTCTGGTCCGGGCTGAGTTCAATTCTCATATTTGCGCAGATGCCTTAATAACCCACTTGAGTCTCTTCGATAAAATTCAAAAAAAAATTTAATAATGAAAGGTGACAGAATTTTAAAGGAAATATTTACATCTCTCGAGCATCGTCAGGGTTTCATTATATTTTCGCTATTTTTATAAACAGGGTTCTAAAGAAATACCTAGTTACATTCATTCCAAAACAATTAAACCGAAATACGCTTCAGGGAACACCCATCAGTTCACCCCTGAGTCCAACTTCGATCGTACTGTCAAGTTAAGAGATTCTTTCCTTATCCGTACTACACGAATGTGGAATGTTTCACCCAGCTTAATATTTCCCATTGCAATATTCAAACTTTCGCTTTCTCCTTTTAAATTCTCTTCTACTTTCCTAAGCACCCACAACATTCTACTCAAACTTTTTAGTTTAAGAAAAAGTTTCTTGACAGAGCAAACGTTTTTAAAGAATTTCTTAGGGTTGTTGTGGCCACAAATTCGAATGTGAAAAACAAATACAAGCATTTGTATAAGAGAACGCTATAAATTAAAACAACTGATAACTTAATCAAAAAGGAAAAAACAAACTGAAATAAATTATTGCCATAAATTTACATTTGGGAAAAAAGTTACGCACGTAAGGGCGTTACATCTTCTGGTTGTATCAATCAGGTAGCTATATTAGAATTGACCTTTTTTTAATAAATAGAGAATCTCTTTGAAGTCTATTACAAATAAATCAACTGCTTTGAGTAAAATCTTTTGCAAAGCGACACTTTTGATATGAATCTTAATTCACCAATCTAAATATTGAGTCAGAGATATTTGCTACCAGTCCTATTTATTTATTTTAAATTTTAATCTTATGAATTGAAAATGTATTTATTTTTTTTCAAATTTGTTTTGACGCATCAACTCTATCAGTACTTTTTTTCCTTTCAGATAACCCCCCAGTTCATAGATTTCATTTCGCCAGTGATCCATTTACAAATATGTCCCATTGAACATTCAATTCAATGCCGATAACAACGTCCAAAATCACACTTTGAATTTTCTTGAGAGTAAATTCTATTTTAGTTAAAGAAATCGTGCAATGACGGCGCCATCATTTATTGTTCGTTGTGTATTTTTTGTAATTTTAATTCAATTATGCGCCTTCCAAGTGCCTGGTAAGCGTTTGAAAAAAATTGATCTGCTAGATCAGCACAAATTTCGAATCCCTAGAGCAGAAAAACTGCGCAGGTATATGAATGAGTCAGTTGATCCTTGTTTTGATTTTTACGAATTTGCATGCGGAAACTGGCAGAATCATCATCCAGCAACCGAGAATACTCCGATAACATCGCCGATGAAGGATTTAGAAGATACTGTCAACAAGGAGTTGCAAGTCACTCTGGAAGATGGTGTTAAGAAAAACGATGGACAAGTTGGAAGAAAAGTTAAAGATTTCTATGCGTCCTGCATGGATAGCGATGCTGTTTCGCGATCAATGAAGCAAGTATTCACAGAATTTGTTAATAAAAACTCAGGAATGCCAGCTGTTTCAGAACGTTGGGATGAGCGAAACTACAATTGGCTAACTCAAGTTAGCAACCTGAGGAAAAAATTCGGTATGGATATCTTAATAGGACTTAATATCAAAGTTGACCCAAGGGACAAGCAGACTAGTCGAATTTACATTGGAGAACCGTCAACTCTTATTCCGAAGGGTGTTTGCAAGCAAGCAGATGTTCAGAACAGCCGATACGACGAACTGAAAACAGAAATAACAGATAATATGGCAAATTGGTTCGATCTAGATCAAATAAGAGGTTCCAAGCTCGCAAACGAAGTGTTGGAATTCGAGACGAACTTGTGTCGTGGGATGTCTGAAGAAGTGGGTTCTGATGTGTACACGAATATAACTAGACTTTCCTTAACGGATTTGGACTCGAAATTTCCCAGAATTATTCAATTTTATGATTTTGTCTCAACTAGTTTAGATCAAGCAATATATCAACCAGTAAACCTGGCACATGAAGAATACTTCCATCACCTATCCAAGACAATAGTGTCTACTCCAAAGCGGGTGATTGCAAACTACATAATGTACAGAGCTTTATATGCCATCAGTATTCCGCAAGAGTCCAATAGAGAAAAGCGGGCAAGTATGTGTGTTGAAAAGTGTATGAAGCACTTTTCTAAAGTAGTTGGAGAAATGTACAGTAGAGAGACTTTTCTTTCGGAAACAGAGGACGATTTAAGGCAGATATGGATGAAACTTATCAAAGCCTTCAATACCGACATAACTAGCCAATTATGGATTGAAGAGAACATTCGGAGACAGGCTAATTACAAGATTGATAAAATGAGACTCATTTTTCCAAATTATTCGGCGGTCTCCCTTCTTGATGCGTACGGCTCGGTGAAGATAGAGAGAGGACACTTTTGGCAGAACGTTCTTAGCCTTCTAGAGTTGGAGCAAAAAAAGGAAATAGAAAAACTCTATGCCATCTCCAAAGAAAAGGAGACTTCTTCGGCTAAAGAAGTTGAATCGTTCAATATCAATGTGGGATATAGTCGCATGCAAAATATAGTTCGAATGCCTATGGGTTTGCTTCAACCCCCTGTATATCACCGGACTGCTCCTTATTCATATAGATATGGAATTCTAGGGTATTTCATAGCTCGAGAACTGATACATGGAATCGATGAAAATGTCTGGCATTTTGATGAGAATGTGAATTTAAAACTTTTGTACAAAGAAAGAATGGAATGTTTTCGAGATCAGTATGTCAGTTATGCTGGGGAGAATTCAAGCCTTTCGCCTGGAGAATTAGACGAAAAGATTCGAGAAATCATAGCTGACAATGGAGCCCTTAACATTTCATTTAATGCTTATTTGCAATGGCTGCAAGAAACTGACGCACCGCATATTTTACTAGATGAAACTCTACCAAATGTCGACTACACCAATACTCAATTGTTTTTTATATCGTTTGCACAGAATTTCTGTACCTCTATCTATTCAAAAGAAGAACCAATTGGACTTTTTCCCTGGGATGTTCCTAATTATTTAGAGAAATTCCAAGTCAACGGGATACTTTGGAATATGAAGGAGTTTTCAAGGGAATTTAATTGTCTGCCGGGAACCGAAATGAATCCTGGCGACAAGTGTACTATATTTTGAGAAACATAAAATTTGTAAAAAAAAATTAAAATTTAATAAAGATATTTTTTTTTTATTTCACTTTGACTTTGTTACATTACTCTAATTTTTCTTTATGTAATGTTTTTAAGTTTTGGTTTTGGCATTTTTGAATAAGTTTTGAACTTTTGAATTTATTTAGGGGCTTAAAAAAAATACTGGTACGTGTTTTTATTCGGCAGGAAAAAAGAGAACCTAAAATTTTCTTTCGAATCCGAACGGCTAACACGAGAGGCAACTCTTCATGACAAAAATACTCTTGGAGAAAACTTCCTCGCAAGACGAAAGACTCCTGGAAAAAGAATTTTGGGTATAATCGGCTACACTCGGATTCCAACCCATACCTCAGGCGTGATACTCCAAAGCACTTAAATAATGAACAGTATAATTCTGCCTCAATTGTGTTTAAAAGAAAGTGAAATTACTTTAAATTACTGGATAATGCTTCCCCAATTAAAAGAAAACATTTCAAAATCGTATTGTTTAGCAGTAGTAAAGTCATATAATTTTCGTTATCAAATACTTGAACTTTTCGAACTGTAAATTTTGGCAAATTAAATCTCTTCCAATAAACCAACTTATTTCGTCTAATTTAAGTGTTTTGTTTAAGGCGATTTTGATCGTAAGGAAAGATCAAAGATCTAGAAGGGCAAATCGTAGGAAACAATCCTTTCGATTCTGGAAATGTAAATATATATGTAGATGAGGGGATCACATTTTAAATGCGGATATAAAGAAGCAGCCAACAAATTTTCTTTAGGACTATCGGCTCAGGTAGGGGTTGGAGAATTTTTTCGACAATCGTCCTGTCGCGTCGATTGGAACATTTCAATAAAATCTCAGCGTATGCTAAAGAAATTTAACAGAAGAAACCATGCAGGGTAGGGGACTTGCGGCGCAATTTTGTTTGCCATTTTTCATTTCGCCAAGATCAATTCGCCAAATTTTGTCTCTCATATCGTTACTTCGATTTTTCGCTGTTTTTTGTTTTGCTTTTTGATATTTCGCTTTTTATTATTTTAATATTTATTGCTTCGCTTTGTTATTCAGCTTTCAAAATACGAAACAATAAAAATTTTATAAAAGTTTAACTCATTCCATTCATACTTTTTATTTATGGAAATTATTTTCAAAAGAACAAAATAAGAATAATCAACGTTGACAACCTAAATTTTAGCAAAACAACAAATTGCGTTTTAACAATAAACGAAATAAAAAGCGAGAAATTAGTTTGCTGAAATGAAAACTTGGCGAGTTATATAAAAACAAAACGAATATTTGCGAGATAAAAACCGCAACATTAACAAGATAAATTGTAAATATGGTTAAGTTTGGATTTCCGAAATAATTCTTGACGAAATACTACGCTCATCTTTCAAATAATGTATTATTACTTGGTTGGATGTTGTAGGCTTCGAGCTGTATCTTTTCCTACACATCAAGTTTAGTGCTTACATTACCTCCTCGTTGGTAACCGCCGGATACTGGTCTTGGCTTTATGTCATGACTTGCTGAACTTGTAAGTGCGAGCGTTGACCAAGGAAACAGTTGCAACACTTAACGCATGGCCCTACAGATTGGGCCCTACGTCGGGCTAACGACCCGGCCACAGTAAAAAATACCAATTGTTATGAGAGAGACGCGAGAAGCCTCGGATAACGACCCCCCTCAAATGGCAACCAGACCCGGAACGAAAATGGACTACAATTTACGAGTATGCACCTGGAATGTAAGGACACTCTACACACCAGGTGCTACTCAAAAACTTGAATCTGTCCTCTCGCGGTACAAGGCAGACATTACCGCGATCCAGGAGATACGATAGATAGGATTAGGAATAGCGAAAAGAAAAGATTGCGACATTTATTACAGCTGTCATCAAAGAATGCACATGTTAGGATTCGGATTCGTCGTGGGAAATCTCAGATCAAAAGTCATCGATTTTAAGCCGATTAGTGATCGCCTGTTTCAAAACAACATACCGATGAAGCTGAGGAGTTTAACAAGGAGGAGTTTTACGACCTCCTGGACGGAGCCTACGGAGCCTGTCCGGAGTACGATGCCAAAGTCGTGCTCGGAGATTTCAATGCTAAAGTCGGGAAGGAAAATATCTTTGGCAGATTAATTGGAAAGCACAGCCATCACGAAACGACAACATATAACGGCTTCCGACTAATCGACTTTGCTGCAGCTCGGAATACGGTGATAAGTAGTACTAGGTTCCCCAGGCGAAGGATACACACAGCAACCTGGCGATCTCCAGATGGTCGAAGAGGAGTACCGTGAAAAGAGAAGGAAAGAGAAAAAAACCCTGCCCAGAAAGAAAAGAGCAGCCGCAGCTTCTCAGCTCAGGTATCTCGAGGAGTCTAGAACGGCCACAAGCACCCGCCGCCGGTTCTACAAAATAGCCAAACAACTGGCATCAGGTTATAGGACCGGCACGCAAGCTCTTAGAAACAGCAAAGGGAACCTAGTCACCGAAGCACAGGGAATTTTAGACGTGTTTAAGCAGCATTTCCAGAAGCTGCTTAATGGGCATTATTCAGAGGAAACCACAGGGGAGCATAGAAGCATAAGACCAGTCAATGAAGATCCAGTCCCACTACCCAGTACTGAAGAGGTTAAGAAAGCAATCCGCAAGCTTAAGAACAACAAATCCGCAGGCTCGGATGGCCTACCTGCGGAACTCTTTAAGTATGGAGATGTCCTGATAGGGTGTATGCATCAGCTCATCAACCAAGTGTGGGAGGAGGAAAGTATGCCCGACGACTGGTCAAATAGCTCCATATGCCCAATTTACAAAAAAGGCGATCCTATGTCCTAGAAAAAATTACAGGGGCATATCCCTGCTTAATGTTGCCTACAAGATCCTATCCACCGTACTATGTGAGCGTCTAAAACCTTTCTGCAACACTATAATCGGAACGTACCAGTGTGGCTTCAGGCCAGGCAGATCAACGATAGACTAAATCTTCACATTGAGGCAAATCCTGGAAAAGATCAACGAATTTCAAGTCGAGACCCACTATCTTTTCATCGACTTTAAAGCCGCATATGACAGCATAAGTCACCCAGAGCTTCTATTGGCGATGTCGGAACTCGGGATCCCGAAAAAACTGATCCAAACGGTGCAACGTGCAAATGGGTAACAGCTCATCCGAGCTATTCCAGGCATGTACATGGTTTAGACAAGGAGATGCGCTATCATGTGATTTCTTCAACCTAGTCCTGGAGCAAATAGAGCGCAAGAGTGGTGTTAACCTGGAAGGCACTATCTTCAACAGATCTTCCCAGCTGATTGGTTATGCGGACGACAGCGATATCATCGGCCGCTTCAAGCGAGCTGTGCTAGAAGCGTTCACAGCTATTGATGAACAGGCGAAACGCGTTGGTCTTGAAGTTAATGAGGACAAAACAAACTATATGCTATCAACAAACGAAGCCTCATCTGTCTATCGCCTAGGACAAAACGTCACTGTTGGTAGCAGTAATTTCGAGGTAGTCCCTACCTACCTCGGAACAAACATCAACCCCACGAACGACACCTTAGTGGAAATCTGACGAAGAATTACCCTAGCAAACCGCTGCTACTTCGGTTTGACCAAACAAATGGGTTCAAAACTCCTTTCTCGAAAGACAAAGTGCACGATATACAAAACGCTAATTATACCAGTTCTACTCTACGGCGCAGAGTGCTGGACGATAAGTAAAAAAAGGGGAATTGATACTGGGCACTTTCAAGAGAAAAATTCTTCGGCGGATATTTGGTCCTATATGCGAAGAGGGCGAATGGAGGAGAAGATTCAATCGTGAATTATACGAGATGTACCAAGATGTGGATGTAGTCTAAAGAGCCAAAACACGTCGACTACACTGGCTCGGTCACATCGAGCCTGGCTACAGGGACCAGGCGGTTACAGACGCAAAAGCGCTTTGTCCCAACGACTGGAGGGAGCTCGCGAGGGATCGTAATGGATGGAAGACCGCAATATCTCAGGCAGAGACCCTCCATGGATAGGGAACCGGATAAGTAAGTAAGTAAGATTCGACTCCACTAGAATTTTTCCTATCGGGTTTCCTGAAATCGCAGGTCTATGCGATTACACCACAATCGACAGATGTCCTGAAGGTGAACATAACACAGGCTATCTATCAAATTCTACCGGGTCTATGCAGAAGGTCATTGAAAATTGGACCACACGAATCCGTGGCTAGTGGACAGTTGAGCCATGTTATGGCCTTTCTTGTTTTAATCTATTTCAACATCTACCCGCCCTTATCGAATAACCCTATATAACAGTCGTATATATTATTTTTGGAATACTCTCGAGCAAAAAATGACGCAGCCACTCCATATAATTCCACAACAGCAACAACGCTAAGCTGGCTCTATTTTAAATTCAAAACTCAAGAAAAATAGACCAAGAACAACCCCTGTGACTTTTGTTAGAGTAGTTCAAGGCTCTTTTCTGACAATAAGTCTAAATTCTTGTATCTACTCGTATGCACGTTTAATTATTTTTTTTTAATTGTCTGAATGATATATGTTAAAAACTAGGTACACACTTATTTCATATTCTAAATAAACTAAGAGCTCTTGTGCTGGGAAATTCATTAAGTAAAGACCTTGCAAAACTTTCTTAACAAAAGAATACAAAAAAAAGTCTCCGTTTTCATTTGATGAGAGACCTAAAATTTAATATTCCTTAGACATTCGCAACGCAAAAAACACAGATGATGCACGAAAATAAAAGTGTGATTCAGTGGAGAATGCCTAAGAAGAGTCTGCCTATTTCAAGCGATAAACAAAAACAACTACCAAATGAATATTACCCACCCATCTTGGGCTGGTGGATGTGGAAGAGACTTCTTTGTTATATTCGCCGGATATACATTCCGCTTGAGCATTAATTACTATTCCGCACCGACAATAATTTTAATTAAGATTAAATGCCATAGACATGGTTAAGGGAAGTATGTATACACCACCCTGCCTTCCTTCCTCTGTTAGCTGTTGAGAAGAAGCTTTGTTGATTGCCAAATGGAGCTCAAAAAACGGCAGAGTAAAAAATGTGTGTTGTGGTAATGGCAATTTGGAAGCCTATATAAAGTTGGCAGATAACTGAGAGAACGGTCATATTACTTTATAATTTGCATTAATTTTTTGTTTGCATTGAAAATTGCGATTAACTTTATTCAGCACTAGTGTTTAAGACACAGTGTTAACTGAGATTCTTCATACGCGTGATCCGTTTTCAGAAAATAGGCACAATGCACAAGCACATTGTTTATGTTTTTAGTTCTTGCAAATTAAACACTGAACTGAATAGAACCTTATTGCGCGTTTGCATTCCACGCACGTGAAAAGAATAATGTGCGAATAATTATAAATGTGCGAATAATGTACTGCAAGTTAACCATGAACTAAATTGTTGTTTGCATTACACTTGCTGCCGTAGTAAAATAGATAGATTTTAGTTTGTAGGTAATTGACATTTAAAATTCTTTAAAACTAAAAGGCAACATTCTTGTTTGATTTCATACTATTTTGTATTTTTGTTTCTGGAAAGTTAAGTTAAGAGACTTTTGACTATTAAGGACTGATTTATGGGCTTTTCAACTTGATTTTTCGAAGAAAAAAAATCCAAATATGAACCACCCTTATATTTCTGAACTGTTGTTTTCTTGAAACTTCAATCGGAATAAAGAATAGAAAGTAAAGGTGAACTGTCAAATTGAGTGTCATTTATTTAGCGAAGCCATGACAGACATTTGAATGATTATATACATACATGTGGGTGGCAGACCTGGGGTGTCATTCCGTAATTTTCTAAACGATAATCGTCGATGATATCGTCCATGATTTGCTTCACGTAACTCGACTGCTATCGTCTCGTTTATCGATCACAGTTTTAGAGATTTGTATGCATTTCAGAAACTCTCAAACTGTAGTCAATCTGTCAATTCAATAGAAAACAATACAAAATGTCAATTTACAGTGCAGTGGCGTAGCGTACCATCTCGGCGCCCGGGGCGGAAGAACCATTTTGCCGCCCCCATTCAATACTAAATTAAAATTAAATTTCGAGACATCATTTCACAGGCAATGAAGTATCTTTTATTGAAAGTAAAATAGAATTAGCGGTTTCATAAACGGATTTTACGAGCCTTACGAATGAGGCTCGTGAGACAAAGCTGCATCTGCGGATTCATCTCCATGCATGCGTTTTTTCCTGCAAATTGTACTCGTTTTGAGATCGATTCCGAGTTTTTTCCAAAAAGTCTTAGAAAAGTCGATTGCGGCTTGGACGAAACGGTTTCTGCTCTCCACCAGGAGAGCTTTTAAAACGCAGAGTTTCTGAGCACACTTATCCACACTCAGTCCACATTGCTGCAGGTAAATCTGTGCGTCATCTTCTTCAGGTAGCTCTGCAGCTCAAAAGCTAAGAAAAGTGAGGAAGTTGAATGACTGCATGACTGTCAGAAGAAGACTGGCTACCGATCCGTCAATTCTTCCAGTACCTCAAGAACTTCCACAAACTTATTTTTAAGCGTCTTTACAGCTTCACGAGGTTCACTTTTTCTGCAGGCTTGTGACTAGATCCTTGAGATACTTCTGGTGTGGTGAGTCGACTTCGTCTTGATCCTGCTATGTGGTGGGACCAGAACTACTTCCAACTTCGACGGCAGGCACGTCTTCTTCTTCTGCCCGTAAAATAAGTTATGCATTCCCATGAATATTGGCCGGAGGACAATTCTAGGCCACTCACGATTGTAGATGGAGGAATCTTACTTACCTTTTCTTTTGCCTTTTTCTTGCGGTATTCCGCGCCGCTTCCTTTAACTCTTTTCATTTTCAAAAACTAGTTCAAAGGTTGAGTGAAGTACTAAGTGCTTAGTTTCAGAAGATTCAACAGTATTTAAACTATAAACAACACAATCGAAATAACTTGCTGTGATGCGGGAGGGAGCAAAAACATTGAGCTGGCTGAGACTAGAATAACGTTTCCGTCGAATCCTAGTTATCTTATCATATCTCGCATATGCATATCATATGTTTCGGAACTAGGGTTGCCAGATTTTTCTTGCACCTCGGCGGAACAAGTGACTTAAATAATGAAAAATCCCGGGATTTAGTCATATTGCCGGGGAAAAAATATTGATCAATGCAAGAACAAAATTATGCTTCGTTGTAGTGGTTTCTTAAAAATATAAGCTTTTATATATAAAATTTTTAAATCATTTAAGATAAAATATTGGTAGGTCAATTTGAAGTTTTTGATTTTGTTCGAATAAAAATTAAATTACAAAAAAGATATTGAGCCGTTTTTGAGGTAACGAATTTTCAAAAAACAATTGATTTTTTCAAAATTTAAAAAAATATTTTTTTTAGAGTTTTGAAATGCAATGTTTTTTAAACTTTTTAGAAGCTTTTCTTTACAAAAAAAAACTTATTAAAATCCGTTATTGCGATAGTGACAAATTCAAAAGTCGAATAAATCGTTCTGTGGTAGGTACAGTCAATAATGTCTTGATTTCAAATTTTTTTATTAAATTATAGAATTCTTATATAAATTACAGAATTTGAATACACAATAATATTTAAACTGCTCGGGAGCTTTAACATAAAAAAAAATGATCAAAATCGGTCGTACCATTACCATTAACCATTACCTAGCTTTAACTAAATGAAATTTGAGAAGAAAAAAATATTTATAAAATTTCGAAAAAAAAATCGTTGGGTACCGTTATTTTTGGTCTTTAAAAAAAAGAAAAAACTATTGGGGAAAAAAAATTTCCATAAACTACCGCAAGTTTAACGAAAATCGGCCAACTTTGATCAAAATCTCGAGTTCGATTTTTTTACGAATGCATAACTGGCCTTATAGTATCTATAAAAGTCGCAAGTAAAAATCATACAATGCGCGTAGATCAAATAAAAATAAATTCTTTTATTAATTAGATACTAATTAAATGACTTTTTTGTCGTTTATCATTTGGAAATATTTTTCTTTTGTCAATTTCAATGACAGATGCCAGTTTACAAAAATAAATTTTTCGTTAAGTTAAGTTTGTTTCATTGAAATTTTAAAAGTAATTTCTTAAGATTAAATCGCAGTAGTGATTGTTCCTTATCACTGAAAGATATTTAGGTACATTAGGCTTTATTTTTTGAGTTTGAGTCCCAACCCGGGAAAAAAGCTGTCCCGCCGGGACAGATGAATTTATCTGTGAAATCCGGGATGTCCCGGGTAAACCGGGACGTCTGGCAACGCTATTCGGAACACTCCATTTCAGTTTCGCGAGAGTTTCAGAACGTTTTGTTTTAGTTTCGCGATCAGCGCGACAATACGGAATGCACTCTTACGGCCCTATTCACCGTCTACGAATTCACGAAAGCGGTCAACGACGAACCACAGATAGGGCGCCAAATTTCAAATTTACATCATTGTTGTTTGTTGACTTGTCAAAGGATCTGTCATGAAACATATGATTTCTACTCTACCCGCATCACCGGCGACATTTTGCCGCCCCCCTAATTTTAATTTTGAATTACACTTACTTAAAGAAACATCTCTTTTAATTTGCTGGGGAAGAATATTCTATACATGTGTATATTCCATACGTAATGGCATATATACATCGTTCATCACCAGAACATAAAATTACTATTGACAGAAAGTAAAATGTCTGAAAGTTACAGATAAAATAACTACAACATACACAATTTTAAAGATTCAAACCAAACAAAAATTGATACTGCTTTTATTAAATTAGTAAAACAATATACGGAAGAAAACATTTTTGTATTCATTTTGGCAAATTTTGAAAATTTATATGAATTCTGATGTTCTGTCGTTCTATGGTTTTGTTTAATTCTATTATTTTGGGAAACCAAAATCAAAATGGTATTCATATTAAATTGCTGCGAAGTTATTTGATACGATTTTAAACTGCGAAATTGTAATTAATTCAGTTTATTTTCTTCTCTGAAGGTCACCCCCAAAACGTAAAATTGTATTTCTCACACGACTATATGTATATAAATAGAGACACTTCAGTTAATTTCTCCATGAATATATTTGTGATTTTAACACAGTTAACGCTTTTTAATTTCTTTACAAGTGACTGTGCACTCAAGATAGAATTCACCTAAATAACAAAGACTTTTAAAAAAAGGTAAGCCCAAAGTAGGTTGAATGACGTGAGCCACGCCGACCGTAGGTAGGTATGAATATACATACTTGTTTTTTTAAGATTAATAAATTTAAATGAGATATAAAAATAAGTGTTGACATACATATACTGATGAGTTTAACTTCCTCTAACGACAATGTGTTCACATCGTGCAAATAAAATTATAACACAAAGTAAATACTCAAATTACTTACTCAAATATAATTTACATACCTATTCTGATTGTCAATTTAGTAAAAAAAAATCTGATCAACTTTTAATAAGTTAGTAAATTGATACTGCAACACTGAAAATACACTTCATACGAAACCTTGGAAAAGTTGTAGGTCCTTTGAAATAAAAAAAAAAAACACAGTTGTTGCATAACTACTAGTCCATACATTCTGTTTTAACGGTAAACCGTAAACCATTAATAATTCTGTTTGCACCATTGAGTCTCCATTTTTCATACACATGC
This sequence comes from Chrysotoxum bicinctum, assembly GCA_911387755.1. Taxonomy (NCBI): domain Eukaryota; kingdom Metazoa; phylum Arthropoda; class Insecta; order Diptera; family Syrphidae; genus Chrysotoxum; species Chrysotoxum bicinctum. The sequence continues at coordinate 218,778,647 of OU426988.1, read as the reverse complement.
CAATAACTGACAAAGCCACCATTTTTGTGGTGAATTGTGAGTTATTTTAAAGATGGCTAAGTTTTTTAACATCAAAAAAAGAGAGCTGTCAAAATAAAATTAAAATAAACGCCATTATGTTTCTTTTGCAATTCATACCGTTATTCATCGACACGAAAAGAAAATCTAAGTATTAATAAACTCTGATGCAAGGCTGTCTTTAAAGGAATTGAAATCGATGAAACGTTGCACTGCCTAAACGAAGTTGTATTTCCGAAATTGATGGTAAGCAGGTACTAAGTAACGGTGACGAACATTATATTGGCATCACTGTTTTCTGGGCCAGTCGATTTGACAGTTCTCGGTGTTTTCTTATGGTAAGTTTGTTATGGCAATTCATCGTGAACAGGCTCACTTCAAAGCAATGTTTGTTAATTGCTCAAATTTATTTAAAAACATGGTTCAATTCGAGAAATAAATCGGGCGGCGACTCTTACGTTTTATGGTGCTTATAATCTTCCATCAGAGCGAATAATTTAAGAAGGAATGGATCGTTTTCGGAATACCTTTACTCCAAATGATAACAAGCATTCCGTAAGACCTCATACACAGTACTCAGAACTCGCGCTTGGATATCATTCCAGAAAATTAGGTAAATGTTAATCATGGAAAAAAATCCGCCAGGTTCGCCTTATAACTGCGGAAATAAATTTATAATTGGCGCGAGAAGATTTTAGAGGCCTTAGCGGCCATGTTGCTTTGGTGACATCTGTGAAATTTGTTGTTTATTATTCAGTCAGATGTCAAATTAACATGGCAAGTTATACGATTGAACACGCCCAAATGATAAAACTGTATTATAAAAATGAGTGTTCGTTAGTGCAACCATCCACTTTAACGTTTTGTGGCCAAATTTGAGACGAACGGTTCGGTAATCAATTAGTCAACATTCATACGTCAAAGGAACTCAAGATCATCGCTGCCGTCCGTTAAAGTGTACAGCAGAACCCGATACAGTCAATTCTCCGCTGTGAAAAAGATCTTTGGCGAATCTTGCGTCGGGGTTTGGACCTGCACCCGTACAACAACCAACTAAAGTTCATTACCATAGACAACGTCTTTTGTTTGCTGACTGGGCTTCTGAGCTTTTAGAAGAAGACTCCAATGTTGGCCGAAAAATCATCTTTAGCGACGAAGCGAATTTTTGGTAGTTGCAGGTCTATTCGAATAAACCACAATCGACCGATGTCTTTAAGGTGCCATCGCTCAAATTCAGACGGTTCTATGCCGAAGCGTCAATGGACCACTAGGATCCGTGCCACCGTAAGAAGCCAAGCGCTGTCATACTCCATACATAATCATAACATACGTACAATTCAACTTTTAACCACTATTTTAATAATCTACTTACAATTGAGCTATAAGAGCATGTGTTTGTGACTTAATAATGTATTTAAGTTATGGCTGCAAGTGTGATTCACAAAACTCGTAGCTTATGATGTAATTTGAATTAAAAATTGTAGATTACTTGATTATTGTTGGAAAATGCTATCCGTACAGCTGTTATTAAATTGATTGTCATTTATAATGGCAGTAATTTTAAAACAACAAGCATTTGAGGAAGACATCTGAAATTGAAACTTTGTATTTTTTTTTTAAGAATTTAATTTTAATCCAAGTGTTTCCTTCCATCTTCAAATGCTGGATGGGACAAGAAATGTGTTTGGATAGATTGCTTTGCAATAATAATTGATTTCCGCACATCTTCAAAGAAAACACATGTCAAAATACAACAACAGAAAAATACAAACAAAAAAATCCAACTCCATGTCTTGTCTAGACTCCGACAATGAGACTAGAATGATCGATGTATATCTAAATGCTGTTTAATTAAACAAAAAATACAATTAAAAGTACTTGTTGCCATGTGAAAGTTTTATTTTCTTCATTTGATCTGTGTCTCGTTTATAAAATGTATCCACACCAAATTGTTTGAACATGTTTTATGTAGCTTCTACATAACCACTGTAAACAGCAGGAAGGCACATGGGTGTGCAGAGTTTTAAATGAACATATCAGGTATCAAGTTGGCACTCGTTGGAGACGAATTGATTAACTTGTTTCATATTATATCTGAGGATGGTGTTGGGATAGTAAAAAAAATTACAATATTAACACTCGGTTTGTTAAATGCTCAGTAAAATTAATTGGATTTGCTTATGTATGTATTTTCCAATTCAAAAGTATAATTGAATTCAAAGTTATTGTTAGAAAGAAAGTTTGGAAAACATTTTGTTCCTTCAACAAAAACACAACACCTTCCATGGTCTCCGACATTTTGATTTGAAGAGTGAACTCGGTTTAGGCTATTTTTTAATATATACATTAGGGTGGACCTTATTTTTAGACTTTTGAATTATCCCCGGGCACTTTTTCATTTGATTATATACCTCTAAATATGTAATAAGTTTTTTTTGTTTTTTTTTTCTGTTAAGATTTAGAGGTCGCTACTAGCTGTCAAAATTTTTACAAAATTCATTGAAGAACAGCTTACATCAATGAGATTTAGACCGTTCACACAATCAAAAAGATAAGCCGTAAGACTTACGTACGCGTACGCGTGCGCACTAACATCATAATAAGTTAAAAATAATACATAATTGAAAATTTTCGTCTACCCCCAGTACCCCCTCTAGTAAAGAAGCAACTCCATCTGACTTCGAATGCATATCAGAATTGTCCGAAATGCAACCACCTCAGAAACGAGCTCGAAAAGACATTATTAAAAGCCAATTCCAGTCTTGATGTCTCTAAATTGAGTGACAGACTGTGCAGGCTGTGATCCATCAGAATTTAATGTCAATAGATCTAATATTCTTCGGCAGCGTGTGAAAAATCGCAAAGCTGTTGCAGAGTCTCTCAAAATAGAGTTTAAACCAAATTCATCATTAACAATCCATTGGGACAGTAAACTCATAGAAGATATTACTGGACACGAAACTGTAGATCGGCTGCCAATTTTAGTATCAGGACATGTTCTTGATCAACTACTCGCAGTTCCAAAATTGAAACGTGGAACGAGTGAAGCATATGCTGTGCGTCAGCTGTCTACGAAGCTATAAATTCATGGAATTTGAGCAATAAAGTAAAATGTTTGTGTTTTCACACTACTGCTGTAAATACCGACTTAAGAAGTGGAGTATGCGTTCTTTTGGAACGAAAAATGGATAAAAAAAATGCTTTGGTTTGCTTGTCAACACCACATAATGGAAATTATGTTGTCAGCTGTTGTGGATCAATCGCTTGCCCTATCTATAGTGGTCCTGATATACAATTATTTAAAAGATTTAAAAACAATTGGAACACTATTGACCAAAGCGACTTTAAAACAATAACAGATGATGCTGAGGCAAATATTTTTAAATTGTTTAAAAACAATTGGAACACTATTGACCAAAGCGACTTCAAAACAATAACAGATGATGCTGAGGCAAATATTTTTGCAGAAGTGGCCGCAGACAGGATTTCTTTTGCCAAAAAGCAACTACAAGTACATCAACCTCGAGATGACTACAGAGAACTGTTGAATCTCACTATCATTTTCTTAGTGGTGCTTCTGAAAAAAGGCGTTTTATTTAGGAGACCTGCTGGTCTACATCGAGCTAGATGCATGGCAAGAGCCTTGTACTGTTTGAAAATCTATTTATTTAAGCATCAGTTTAAGCTAACGAAGAAGGGCGAAAAGGCTGTGAGAGAAATATGCATTTTCACGGTGATGATTTATGTTAAATATTGGTTTCAAGCCTCTACGGGATGGTCAGCAGTCAGCACCAAGAAACGACTTACAATAATTGAAAGATCTTAAAGCCTTTGAAAACTTAAACAAAAATAGAGCTACTGTTGCGCTGAAAAAGATTCTCAATCATTTGTGGTATTTGTCGGAAGAGCTAGTTTCGCTTGCCTTTTTCGATGACGAACTTTCAGTTCAAGAGAAGAAAAAAATGGTAGAAGCACTTAAAATTGAAACCACAGAAGATTGCTTAAAAAGAATAAACCTTGATATTACACATATCCACGAAAAAAATATAGAAAACTTCGTGAGTAGTAATTCCTTAAGATTCTTCCAGATCCTAGGTATTTCATTAAATTTTTTGAAAAAATACGTAGAAACTTTGAACGAAGACACTGATTATGTAGCTGCCAAAAATATCGTTCATTCTTTGCGAGTAGTGAACGACGTAGCTGAGCGCTATGTTGCTTTAATGGAATAATATAATAAATTAGTTACAAGCAATGAAGAACAAAAGCAACATTTGCTTTTGTTGGTAAAAGAGTATATAGGAAAAAGTACCCTAATACTAACAAGTCAACCCTTGTATCTCAAAAATAAATGATTCAAATATCTACATCATATAATAAAACGGCAAACATGTTTTTTGTGGTACACTTTTCTCCAAAAGTATTTAACCGATTTCGATAAATTTTATATGGTTGGAAAGCCACAGTTACGGAGATGTGCAGAATATACTTTAGACACGCATTTACACAATGTGGGTCATTTTTGTTTTTGCACTGTCGAACACTTTGCATATTACATAAAATAAAATTTAATTTAATAAATTTGCTTGAAAACACTGCCAATAATATAAATAATAAATAAATTGGCACTCGAATTTCGAGAGCTGGGTCGGCTAGTAATATCTTAATTTATAACAACAATAATTTTGTAATATTTTTTTTATGTCCTGGCTATAAAAATAAAAGAATCTAACAAATACAGATTTTGAGTTTTTATTTAAAATTCAAACCTTGGTAGCGACCTCTAAATGTCTTTTAAAAAAATATAAAAAAAAACTCCAGAAATACTTTCTTATGGTATATAATCAAATTACGTGGTGCCCCGCGAAATTAAAGAAAAAAACTTTTTATTAGGAATAAGGACCAACCTAATACACATACATATATATATTGCGCGCACTAAAGAGATTTTGACTAGTTTGAGCACATGGCGAACGTTTAGGAAAGTTGGATTTAAAAAAGATATATTGATGCACATTGGTTTTGAATGTCTGAAAATCGTAATGGGAAGTAAAAATAGTGCTGTGAAAAGCATTCCACATTCTTGTAGTGCGGCTAAAGAAAAAAATTTCTGAATAGAGCGGTTCGAAATGAAATTTCTAATCCAACAAAGAAGAAATTCTTTAATACCAAATGCAGGCATTTTCTATAAGAGAGCTTGATCCCAAACTCTATCAAATGCTTTTGAAATATTAAGTGCAATAATCATACTTTCTCGGAAACGATATAAAGATTTGTGCCACTCTTCGGTGAGATATGCCATCAGACCACCAGTGGATCTATTGCTACCAAATCCATACCGCCGCCGCCGGCCGGTCATTTAGAAGATTTCTTCAAGATATTTCATCAGCTGATAATTTATCAGCGTTTCCATGAACTTGGAAAGAAGGTACGAGTACGTAAGTGCAACTGGACGATATTTTAAAAAGTAAAGAAGATTCGCCATTTTTAGAGACAGGCTGGATAAATGCAGCTTTCCATTCACTCGGAAAGACTGCCAGCGTAGAAAAACACTTCTTCAGAGCAATGGAAGAGATACTATCTTGGCCAGCGTATTTGTCTGTATCGAGATCTTTCAGTATTCTTGCAACTCTACGAGCCCGACTGTCCCATAAAATCATTAACGCCCTCAATTACAGAAAGATAGATGAAACTATCTGGAGCTGACATAAGGATCCGAAGGCGAAGTAGTATCTCGTTATTTTTATACAAATTTTACTACTTTTGGGACATCGTAGAATAATTTTGCCTTAATTGTTGGTCATGCAAAACTTTAGTTCGTCGAATATGATCATTACAGGTCTTTCTAGCTTGCTTGAACTTATTCCGGTTTTCCTTAGTATGGTTGGCTTTATAACATCGGAGACTTACTTCTTTGACCCTAATAATAACCTGTTTACAGGTCGAATCAAACCATGAATTCTCTTTTTCTATTTGATAGAATTTTTCCTAGTCAGGATAAAATGTCGCATTCCAAAAAGAATTAAATTTTTTATAATATCTGCACTGTAGTCCACGTCACTATCGAAGTTAAGTTAAAGTTCCTGAAGAAATCGTTGAAACCGTCCCAGGTGGCTTTCTCGTATTGCCAAACAATTCTCTAACTGGGTTTTGTTGACACAAAAATTCGCAGATAAGATACAATGGTCTGATGTGCCTAGAGGTTACAGTACACTAATAGTGTATTTAAAAGGGTCAGAGGTCAGAAACAAGTCTAGGGTGTTGGCGGATTGACCTGCAACGTCAGGAATTCGAGTGGGCTCGGAAATGAGCTGAGCCAGGTAGGTTAACTTAGATGAAATCTTGGCATATCTTTCTACGGGTGTTGTCTGACTAGAATAACGCAACCACGAAAAAGAATTTAACAATTAATTTTCCACCAGAATGATTTTTGATCATGGTGAATATAAAATTTATTGGAAAGGAAAATCAAAAATATTTTACACATTTTTTATGGACATGCAAAATGGAAATCTATGGTTGCTATTGATGATTACAAATTTAAAACTCTACATAAAGATGTATAGTGGAGAATTTGAAACTTTATAACATTTGTCGTTTAAGCTTCTATCGCGAGCTGGTTTAGACTTAAAAATGTACTTTCATGCATCTACCAATTTATTTCCTTAAAACGTTAACATTATTTTATGCCGAATGCACATCCTTCATTTAACTGTGAAATAAGGAGTACATTGTAGATACCTTCATTTCCGCGACGCATTCACATTATGCGAGACGAGAGAGTAATATGATAATTGCATGTTTATAATTGACAAGCGAAAGATAACAGTTGATTACATGATACTCGTATGTAAGGCAAACTTTGTTAAATTCCGGAGAGTCAAAGCTTTAATAAAATAAAGTACACACTGTAAATCGACAGTCGTCATTGGAACAAAAATTAAATGAAATTTAGATAACATCAAATGAGTATACTCGTATCTTTATAACAAGGTATATGTTTATACAGGGTGCGTTCAATGTTCCAGGTCAATGTCAATAATTTTAAAATGAAATACAATGATTTATATTTTATTTTGGGCCTTACCAATAATCGAACTAAGAGATGACTTAATCAATTAAATAGTCAGATTAAGGCTAAACGTCACCTTAAATTTTAAGGTGAAGAAACTTGTCTTTAACTTCGCGGTTAATTATAATTGTCAATCTAATAACTGAAAGCAAAATAAAGAGAAAAATTAATTCGACTTCTTTTCAGTCTGTCTCTGTGTTGAAAATTTGTTTTGAATTTTGTGTGGATTCAATAAAAAAATTAAGCAAGTGAAATAAACAATTTAGTATTTGATTATTTCATGCATTTCATTTTCAGAAAGAATTATACTGAGTACATAAATATTTATATCGTCGTCAATTATGTTCTAATCGTTGGGACTCATTATTATTAAATCAAAATTGAATTTAAGCAAAATGTATTTCTTTGTTTTTCAAAATAACACAAATGTCATTAGAACAAATGTCTTTCTTACAGCGAATGTAGTGGATTTTGTAATAGAGCGCTGTTAATTAAAACGCCTGTTTAACTTGGTTGTTGGTAAACACGAAAATTAACTCGTCTTTAAAGTTTAATCTGGTGTTTACATAAACGCGTGTTTGGCAATTAATTATTGGTAAGGTCCTTTAGCATTATATATGGAATAAGATGTAGATCAACTGGGTTCCTCTAGCCGTGATGCAAAGGTGAGCTCTTTTGACCACATTTTGCCTAAGATTTCCTATATTTCTGTAGTAATTTCAATAATTTTGTTTCTAATATTTTTCTAAAATTTTTGGCATCGTTTGGCCCGGAAAATTTATCATAAAATTCGCATCGTAACACAAGCTGTTTGTGATGTTACAACGTTTTGTTGGGACCGCATGTTCTTATAGATCTAATTGATCCAATTCGGACGCAAGAAAGTTTTTCTCAAAGAAATATGACCCAATGACACCGCTGGACTAAATGGCGCACCATACATTTACTCTACGAGGGTGTAGTAGTCTTTGGTATTGGCATATAGCAAACAAATAAAATCGACCTGGAACATCGAGAAGCGAATGAAAAAGCTGGGAAACGAATCAGATTAGATGCAAACATTAGCCAGGTGACTCGCCTTGAACGCCAAAACTAAGCGAATGCTTATTTTTTAGTGACTGGCCGGCGAACAAAAAAAAAACAAGAAATAATTAAGTTGAAACATGTGTTCTTGAGAATAAAAGGAGATACTGATGCAGATTGGTTTTGAATGTCTAAATATCGCAATGGAAGGGAAATATTGAAGTAGTCTACACTCTTGTAGTGCGGCTAAAGAAAGAATATCTGAACTTAACAGTACGTTAAATTGGGCTCAAAGGCAAACTGAAGTACGAGTTAGGTTAGGTTAGGTTTAGGTAGCTGCTGGCCGGAAAAGCCAACACAATTAGTCCAAAATTTGGTCCGTTGCGATACCACAGGATTCCAAAGATAACACTTTTTGGAGCTAGCAATGAAGCGTTTGAGACAGTAAATGTCGGAATTTCTTAGATCACTAGGATCACTATAGTAAAAGTCTCTCAAGTGGAGTCTACGTCCTTGTGCTAGGGCAGTACAAGAACATAGAAGGTGAGAAACTGACTCCTCTTCTTCTTCATTCATGAAGCTTCTGCAAAAATCATTTGCAGGAACTCCAAGTCGAAAAGCATGTCTACCTTTTAAGCAGTATCCAGTAAGGACACCTATAACGGACCTAATGTGCAATCTACCAATAGAAATTAGTTGTTTTGAGCGTGGCAATGGCCAAATGGGAAGTGTACTTTAATGAATTGCTAAATGGTCAGCTCACTGCAGAAGTGGAGGCTCCACTACTTCAAGAAGAATATCCTATGTTGCCGCCACCAAGCATAGAAGAGGTTGAGAAGGCTATAGGCCGGCTAAAACAGAACAAAGCCCCGGGAGCCGATGGCATACCAGCCGAATTATTCCATCACGGCGGGCCAGCCTTACGTCAAGCAATTCATGACTGGGAGAATTCGGCATCCCAAATAAATGACACGACTATGTAGGTTGACCATGACCAACGTAACAAGCCAAGTAAAAATAGCCGGATTGCTATCCAGACCAATCAACATCTTTAATGGACTCCGACAAGGGGACGGTTTGGCCTGCCTCCTCTTCAACCTGGCGTTGGAGAAAGCAATCCGTGACTCTGGCGCGGCAACAAGAGGGACCATCGTCAACAGGTCCAGCCAGTTACTGGCTTACGCAGACGACATTGACATCATCGGAAGAACCGAACAAGCTGTACACGATTCCTTCATCCAGATCGAGCAGGCGGCACAAAATCTGGGGCTGCACACTAGTGAAGGTAAAACAAAGTACATGGTGGCGTCGAATGCGAGAGGAACAGTTGGTCAAACAATCAAGGTAGCGGAGCACGAATTTGAAATGGTGCAATCCTTTAAATACCTTGGGTCAAAAGTATCAGCCGATAACAATATAGAAGAAGAAATACGCGGGCGGCTTCTCAAATCCAACAGAGCCTACTATAGTCTGTCAAAGCTCTTCAAATCCAGAAATCTCACCATAACTTCAAAACTGCTGCTGTACAGGACCATGGTCCTGCCAGTACTCACATATGGATCCGAGACTTGGGTGCTTAGCAAAAGGCACTCCGACCTCTTAGCTGCGTTCGAGAGAAAAGTCTTAAGGAGAATTGTTGGCTCCCATATGTGAGGAAGGACGATTCCGGAGACGGTACAATCATGAATTGTACGCAATCTACCTAGAAGCAGATATCGTGACAAAAATTAAGCTCGGTAGACTCCGGTGGGCAGGGCACCTAGCTCGCATGAGCGAAGAGGAACCTGCTCGGAAAGTTCTTTGTGGTACATTCTATGGTAGACGACAGCGTGGTAGACCATGCTTGCGCTGGAGAGATGGCGTAGACCAGGACGCCCGAAGCCTTGGGGTGCGTAACTGGATGGCGTCGGCGGAGACCGGGATAGGTGGAGAGACTTGTTGAAAGAGGCCAGGAACGGAACCCGGTTGTCGAGCCGATGATGATGATGAATGGCCAAATTATTTTTGTAGACTGGCAAGTTGGGGTGCTGGTCCACCTATGGTGCGCTTTCTTTACTTATCATACTTTAGCATAAGTTTATAAGTAGCTAGAGGTATACCGATGTTAGATTTGCTATCCGACAAAGGTAATAAATGCGTGTATTACGGTTGAATTGCTTAAGGGGAGGAATGCAACTGGCTATTTCACTAGAACACTGTCTTTTGAAAAATATATATGTAATTTCATTGAAATTAAAAAGCTCTTCAAACGATTAAAAATCACAACAAAAAAATGTAAGCAACCATTTTTTTTTTTGAAATCAAAAATAAACAAAAGAATCCGGAAATTGTAATTTCCTGTCAAAACTCTCTTGTTGCCAACTTTTCTTCTTCTTTAGAATATGCAGCGAAAACATAAAATTCTTTTATTAATCAATATTATTTTAGTATCCTTTGCCTTTATAGTTTATTTTCTACGTCCTAACTTTTCCTTGAATTGAAAAAAACGTACATACATACTTATGCTAAAAGTTATACAATCCTCCTTCAAAATTAAGATAAAGATTCCCATGATAGACAGAACAAAATAAGAAAAAAAGAAATAAAGAAAAAAATTCTCATTTTGAAATACATATAATCGTACCAATCAACGTTATGGGCGGAAACATCTCGACACATTTCAAAAGACTTGACAAAAACAAAAACCGATTTCTATTTCATATATTGAAGGCCGAAAGAAAAGAACAAAACAATATATGGTAGAGAATCTCCAAGGAGAATATGCCTAACCTATCAACAGAAGGGTATACTTGTATATTGTGGTCCTAAGATAAATTCCCTTGAATCGATGATATTTATATGTCGGAGTTACACAACCAAAAAACCGGAATTATTTCTGTCACATAACTTAAAATTTTAGATAAAATAAAATCAATCAATAAAATGGCGGTCTGACGTTCATTATGTAAAACATGCGTCAGAAAAAAAAATAACCAAGTTCATTTATTTGTCAAGTTTGTCAAGTTGTGTCTACACAATATTTACACGATGAAATGTTCAATCTCTACGTTAAACGTCAGTTGCACATGTCACTTTTTGTTTTGTGTCACACATCTTTCCTATCCTTCTTTCTCTTCCTTAACTTCACGCCCGCGCTGTGTTCAAACATTTAAAGGGTAATCATAATCCCTTGAGCGCGTGTAGATTATAAAAAAAAAAAAAAAAAAAAAAAAAAAAAAAAAAAAAAAAAAAAAAAAAAAAAAATGGACTCAAGACCTAAGACTTTTTAACATAAATAAAGTTAAAAATTGTAAATACAAAAAATGGAAGAAGACAAATTGAATTTGGTGACTTTACTAAAAAATGTGTTTCTATAAATTTGATCCGACAATTTTCGCGTCCCACCTGTTTTTAATATCCAGCCATCTGGGATATTTTACCTTTACTCTTGTAACTACGTCTTGTAAAATGGACGGACAAAAGTTGTACGACTTCAAAAATTATGAAATTATTATTACTGTCTGACCACGGACTTAGAAGGCATTCTCACAGAGAATACGTCTGAAAGGAATCCGATGAAAACAAACTGGAACTTATTTATTTAAGCAAACTTGAATATAAAGGTCCAGTAGAATCGGCAAAAATTCACCTTTAACTAGAAAATAATGCAAATGAGTTTAGTTGAGCTGCAAATGAGGCATATGCACTCAGGTGCCGCCTTAAAATAGTTAAAAAGGAAGGACCCCACATGGTACACAAAGCATTTGAAAGGAATTGTGTGCTCATCATAGTAACCAGATGGATAAGTGAAATGGTAGGCACAAAAAGTTCAGAAAATCATCACAACAAGAGGCTGCCCTCAGGGTTGGGTGCTCTCACCCTTGCTGTGGAGTCTTGTTGTGATGATTTTCTGAACTTTTTGTGCCTACAATTTCACTTATCCATCTGGTTACTATGATGTTGTGGATGAATTACTAGAAAATCTTTCTTCTCAAGGCATACGATGAATTGGTTTCGCTGAAGACATCCTTATAACAGCCTTAAGGAAAGAAACTCCCTGTGATATAATCCAATGAGGCCTGAAAATTACTATGAAATGGTGTCTTTCAGCAGGATTAAATTTCAACCTGAGAACCTGACAGGAATGGATGCTTTCACTTAGCAAGAGCCGCTAAGAAAGCTATCCTAGGGTTCAACAGAGAAGGTACTGGGAAGTATAAATGTATGCTAACTAGAGAAAGAGAATTAATATCAAAGTCTTCAGTATCGAGGTTACTAGACGTTCCAACAGATGGCATGATTAAAAAATAAAACTTCAGGACGGAGTTGTTTAGTAAGAAAAAGTGAGAAAGCGAAACTATGAGCTGATGGATCGAGAACGTATCGGAATTTTTCGGACCAGAACCAAACTTTCTCTGTCGATGGGGTAGAAGACAAGCATTTTCCAGGTGGGAGTAGAAATATCGCAACCGGAACACTCACAAGCTGGTATGGTAGGCTAAACGACCTCGGAAATCATAATTATGTTACACTTCATTTTGTACCGGGACACGTAGGTGTCATTGGAGAGGCAGACTCTATAGCTAAAATCGGAGCATTGGCACCCCTAATGGGGCCTGAGCTGTATTGTAAAATAGTAGAGAATGAGATTAAAAATAGAATAAAAACGGAAGAGGAGGCCATTAGATCGAAAATAAGGACAGAACTCCCAAAACTAAGCCAGGCCAAAATGCTTCTAGAAAGCTACAACCAAAAACGCTTTACATCCTACATCGGATCAATCAGAAACAACCTCAAAATAATTAAGGTTTTCCTCACTGGTCACTACAAACTTAGAAGACACCTCAGTTTTTTTGGACTAATGACCAGTTCTACATGCGGATTCTGTAATGCTCACGAGGAAACACGAGGGCACTATAGACCTAAAGGTCGCACTGCACTTATATCCCAAAATTTCAGTAATTTCTATTATTGCTTTGAAAATAATGGTCCAAATAAGACATTTGTTCTACGCAGGAAAATAAATAAATGAATTTCGAGAGAAAAAAAATTTGTTGATTCGCATTCATCGATTAGTGTATAATTTGTGTTCGAAATCGAATGAGAACATCGAAGATAATGAACTAGGAAGTTTTTCCCGATTCGCTTTCCTTTTCAATATAACGCAGCGCATAACCCTTACGCAACCTGTTTTCCTGTATTTTAAAAACATGACAAACCATTATTTTACTTTAACTATTCTTGACACAAATATAACGTAATCAATAGATTTCACATGAATCGTGTGTAGCTAAGCACAAATAGCCGTCATTCTTTATTTTCTTTTGATGAATTTCTATGGCTGCAGACAAGTGATGAAGAGAGAAGAGACAAAAAAACGAGCCACAGAACAACACAAAGCAAGAAACAAAAATAAACAAAATTCGAAATCAATAAACGCTGAGTGTTATTTTATGTTCCACACTTTGTTAGTCCTTATACGCTGAGGGCCAACACATACCGCTGACGACAAACGGACAAATTTTCAAGTATGTTTCGCGTTTACATTGATCGATGTACGAGTATTTAACCAAAAATAGAACGAACAGATCTTTTCCACAGAAAAAAAAAACTGAGTCAGATGCACCAGCGATGAATAGAACACCATTCGCCACATGTAAATGCTTTGCTTATGCGTCTGCATTTATCCACTGGAATATGCTAATGGAAGTATTTTTAATACCAAATTTGACGATAAAAAATGAATTACTTAATTCGAACCAAAGTTTTTGATTGATTTAAACAATTCTGCCTCAGCTGTTTTGGAATTTTAAGAGCCTATTTGGGTAAGCATTTAAATGTGAATTTATGTTTATTTCATATTGCGTCCCAATAAATTTAGTTGGTTAATTGGTTCAATAACTTTTAGTTGTGGCAAGCTAATTTAGAAGCGACAAAATTGATGTTTTTGATGTCTCGTGAGAACGTCTATTTAAACTGATGAATATGTTTAAACTGGCTAAAATCAGTTTCTGAATATTTTCTCTTTTTGATTTATATTATTTTGGATTTCAAATAGTGGGTGGTGTTATAACTTTCGATTAGAATTTCAGATTTTACCTTCGACCAATTACTGAAAGAACTACGAATTTATGGAGATCTTAATTTGTCAACACTCGGTCTTGTTAATAAAAAAAATTAAAGGCTTTTTTAAAAGAAGCTGCAGCAACTTTTGGAGACAAGAGATAAGATAGAGTACAATTAAACTTGAAAGTCAGTTTCTTAGTTTAGCTAAGTTTAGTTTAGTTTAGTTGAGCTTTTTATAATTTGGGGGCACAGTAAAGGGATTATGGTTGCCCTTAAAATTTTGGGCACAATGTAAACGTTAGTTTTGATTTTCTGCATATCATAATGGGGGGAATAAATGATTCGGGTAAAGCCTTTCACATTCGTGTAGTGCGGCTAAAGAAAAAATTTCTGAATTTAACAGTACGTCCGAATTGTGCTCAAGGGTAAACTGATGGGCATTCACTGAAGCGCGAGTATTACGGTTTAATTTGTTAAGGGGAGATATGCAACTGAAGGTTTCAGTAGAACACAATTTATAAAAATAACGGTAAAATAATTAAAAACAAGAAACGTTGCGGCGTTTCTCGAGAAATTCAAATGTTTCTGTTATACTTCTATCACTTTTAACTCAAAAGCTTTTTTGGATTCTATCCAAGGGAGTTATTAGAGCACTTACCCAAATATGAAGGGATACAAATTTCTAGCAAATTTTAAATGAAACCTAAACACTTTGCAGAGTTTTTGGCGATGTCGAATATGTGCTCATTCCACACAAGGTGGTCTGTTATGCATATATCGAGAACTGAAAGCTGTTCGATTTCCTCAATGCAAGTGCCGTTCATGGAAACTGGCATGTGGGGTGGGTTTCGCTTTAACAGCAGAAGACAGCATTGAGTTTTTGAAGCATTAAATTCTACACGGTTTATGGTTCCCCATTTGACAATACTTTCTAGATCAGAATTTAACAAGCTTAGCATACGCTGTCGTTCTTAGTGCACATCCAAGAGACAAGGACGTTAGCCTAGAAACGAATATGAGAATCTGAGAGTACTGTCGATATCAAAAAAAATTAATGGAATATGAGAAAAAGAATCGGAGACAAAACGGAACCCTGTAGCGCACCAGCATTTATTTTATGAATTAGACCAAAACCTTTTAAAATATCAAGTGCAATTATTATACTTTCTCGAAAATAATGTAAAGATTTGTGCCACTTTTCGATGAGATATGCCATCAGATCACCAGTGGATATATTGCTTCCAAAACCATACCACCGGTCGTTTGGAAGATTTCGTTCTTCAAGATATTTCTTCAGCTGATAATTTATCTGCATCTGCATCCAGGACCTTGGAAAGAAGGGACGTAGTTGCAAATGGACGATAGTTAGAGGGGATTAAGTGAGGCTTAACTTTTCTGACTGATGGTTTTCCCGCAAGGACTTTTTATGAGTAGACTTTCAATTCGGTCAAATTAACAATCGACAGAAAGAATAACTGGTAAGGAAAAAGTTTTGAATACTCTTAGTAAAAGTAAAACGCCTGTTTGTTGAAGTCAAGTAAAATAATATCATCTAAACAACTTAAACCAGAGACATACTAAAAGTACTGAAATAGTAGCTAGAAAAAACTGATATGGTAATGCTAATCGGATAAATTGTGCCATTCATTCTACTGTCTTTTTTATTTAGTTTGCGATTCACGAATAAAAATATAAAATTTTAATTTAATTTAAATAAAAAAAAATAAATTTTCTTCACTTGAAGAATGCATTTGTCCAAACGGAAACAAGTTTCACATTTATTGACAGCAACTTTTATGGAAATTATAGTAGATTCAAAAAGAGTGCGGGAATTTGATAATGAGAAGGCTAAATTCTTTATTAGTAGGATTCTTGTTAAGCTTCGCACTTTATTTTAACCTGGCATCTTACTAACAATCGACATAAGTGTCTGAATATTATTAAGGTCAATTCAGTTGATAACACGGTCGGCAGCTTAAAGTTCGTCGTATATTACTCTGTGGTCTTGAAACACAACTTCGGCTACTTATCAAAGCCCATGTAGAGTAGGTAAGGTTTTTAAATTAAATTAAAAATAAGCAAAAGCAAAATTATTAACGAGATTTATAAATTAATCTATTTCCGCTTTAGTCCGTGGGCTAAAAAAATACAACTCTCACCAATATCATGTACGTTTATGCTTTTTGGTCTACAATATTCTACCAAATTCAGACAGTTAAGATGGGAGGAACTTGTTCACGACAAAAGATAAGTATTTGTCCATCCTCAGGCGTGACAGTCTAAACCACAATAACGCCAAGGAATATTACTTTTTATATACAGTACGAACTCGGTTAACGCAACCCTCGATTCACGCAACTCCTTGATTTTTGCATCACTAAAGTCGTAGCACGTCTTGATTCTATAAGTGCTACTTTTCAAAAATCGATTAGTTTATTAAAATGTTCAAATGAATTATTTGTAGCTATAAAAAAAACTCTACCGAAATAAGTCATCACAAAAGATTTAAAGAACAATTTTTGTTTATTTGTAGGTTTATTTTTCGATGGGCGGAAGTTAGCAAACTTGTTTCCGTCAAATAAAAAATAAAATGCGACAAGGCTTTCGTGTTTAAGTTAAATTTATTTCTTCAAAAACTTGTGCCACATGAAGAAATACTGCAACGGTTCGCCACACACCAAGGAGAATGTCTTGTTTTAGTTGACGTTAATTAGTAATGTTTTGGCTGAATGAGTAATGTAGGTTAAGAAAATTGTTTTTTTTTTCCAAATTACGAGTATAAGAGGCTGCAGCTTATGGGAATATATATTGCATAATTTATATGACCTTTAAATCCATATTGGTTGCAATTCAGAGTAATCCAATACTACGAACGTTATGAGTATGTATTTGTACTTTGAATATTCAGAAATTTTTGTATTTATTCTTTTCCCGATATTTTAGATTTTGTCTTTTCTTTTTTTTTTATGTAAACATTTATACGGGGGTCGGGTTAGCCAAAAGCGTGGATCTAACGTATACGTTCCGTGTAGCGTTACGATTACAAGTTCGTTCACCATCTTTCAAGCCATGAACTGGATGATGACTACGATGCCAACGGATTAAAAATTTTAGTTTTGTCCGCTTATATTTACTTGGACAATTTCCTTTACAAGATGGGAATGATGTCAATCTGTTTATAAATCTCTGACAGAGGGAGTGAAATAAAATACTAAAAACGTCGAAAAACGGTCCATAGCAGAAAAAAGGCAACTAGACCCTCATTACATAATTCTTCTTTTTTCAGCTGTTCCGTATTTCTTCTGTTTAACATATTTGTGGGGTCAAAAAGACGAAACGAACGAAAAAAAGAATTGTGTTATCAGGCTCTACGAGTTAAAGTCAAGTATCATTTTTGTGTGCACCATTAGGAGTGTTCTAAAAATAAATTTGGTGGTGCAACAGCTCGGAGTGAACCAGGACCTAGTGACTTACAACTCTCAACCATTCCTGTGTGCGTGTTACCAGGAACGGAGGGGACCTACAATTTTCTGCCGATTCCGAACGGCTAATGAGCAGCACTTTCCATGACAAGAGATACTCTTGGAGAATTTGTCAATTTCTCGCAAGAGGCAGTACACCCCTGAAAAAAACTTTGCAGCGGCTGAGAATCGAACTCGAGACCTTCCGCATGACAGTCCAACGCACTAACCATTATGCCAAGGGGTAGGTAGGTAGGTAGAGATGGTAGTCGCCAGCCAGCTGGGCCCGCGACTCAATTAGCGCTGGGGTGCGCCGTTTTGATACCATTAAACTCGTGTCAACCTAATAAGGATTAAGTACGGAAGAAAATGGCTTTTATATACTTTAGCGGAGCATTACTAAAGCCATTTTGTCGCATTCAGAAAGATAATCAGATCTTTGATTTTCTTCTCCGAAAGTTCGCTGGGGTCATCGAGGAAGGCTTTCCCAAAGGAAGCCATCCTGTAATTTGCTAAAGCGGGGCAATCGCAAAGAAAATGAACCACAGTTTCTTTTTCTTGTGGATCTCCACAACTACGGCAGTGTGGGTTGAAGGAGATGCCTAGCTTTATTGCATGTTCACCTATGGGCCAGTGCCCGGTGCATATTGCTGTGATCCTGGCTATGTCGCGCCTGGGTCTGCATATTAGACCGTTGGAACGTGAGTTGTTGTAAGTAGGCCATATCTTTCTTGATATGACACAGTTTGTGAGACTGCTCCACCTACGGTTGGATTCATTGAGAAAAATCGAGAAGATTTTTCTCTTCATAGCACCAAGAGGAATATTAACTTTTTCCGCTAGTGAGCAATGTAAGGTCGAGCCTTGCCGAGCTAAAGCGTCAGCCCGTTCATTACCCTCTATGTCACTGTGACCTGGAACCCAGATGAGAGTGACCTGGAGGTCAATGTTCAGACTCACCAGTTCGTCCCGACATTGCTGGACAAGTACTGAGGTAGATGTAGATGATTTAATGGCCTTAATGGCCGCCTGGCTATCTGAGCAGATAGCTATATTTCTGAATTGGTTTTGGTTAGATTGGAGCAACTTGCATACCTCCTTGATTGCTAGTATTTCGGCTTGAAATACACTCGCAAAGTCTGGTAGTCTGAGTGACTTGGAGATGTTAAAGGACTCGATGCCAAGAGGTACTAGGAGTGTTCACATTCTTAAATATATTTGGCAACCAGGGCATGATTGGCTTGATTTTGATAATGTGAACGCTCCATCCAGCGGCTTTTTAAGCATGCTGAATGAGTTTCCAAAATGTTTTGAATTTTTGGCCGCATTACAAGCATATTTTAGAATGTTAACGCATGGTTGTAAACCCAGAACAAATTTCATTTTCCATGAAGTTATCGAACTATGCACATGGTAAGAAAATATATCAAAATGAGTTTTATAATCAATAGCGATAATAATTCACGTGGATGTTATTAGATTAAAAAAAAGTTTTCTTCAGACTTGGAATATAAATTTCAAGTAAATTTCCTCATCTAAAATTTCATCTTTGCTCTGAGTTGATCCGCCATGAGCACAATTCCAATAGGAGGGAAGTGATGTTTGACATCATTTTTGTTTGTTTTTCATCCATCAAATATTCATCATGTCGTGCTTGTCAAACGAATTTGAGCAAATAGTTGTAGTATTTCGTATAAGATAACATCTCCGTTTTAGTATAGGTGGAAACATTTATTGTTGTCTCAAATACCATCCCTGTTTAAATATAAGTCTAACAAACTTTACGTTACGTAGTGGAGTCCGGTGATGCGTTCTTTTTCTAACAATATTTAACTTTGAAATAAATAGTTTCGTTACTTTACTTTTAAACTCTGTGGTTTTGTATGAATTTTAGTCCAAAGTTCTGTCAAAGTTCATATAAAAAAATATATATATATAAAATGCACGACTGGGTCGCACGAACTTGCTCCTATGTAATAGACTAGGAATTTTAAAAACGAATGTTATTAAAGAAAACTGTCCATAAGGATAAAATTAATTTTTTAAATTCTTTTAGTAGTAAGAGATAAAAACAGAATGCTATGCAAATATGAATTTATTCAAGAACAAAAATTATAAGTCGTTGTAGTGGTTCCTTAAAAAAATAAGCTTTTATGTACAAAATTTTTAAAACATTTTTAAGAAAAAATTTTGGTACGCCAACCTTAAGCTTTTATTATTGTACGAATAAAGGTCTAATTTCCAAAAAAAAATAATAAGCCGTTCTTGAGATATCGAATTTTTCAAAAAAAAAAACGACTTTTTTTTCTAAAAATTGAAAAAATATTTTTTCTTAAGTTTTTAAATGCAATGTTTTTTAAACTTTTTTGGAGCCTTTTTATAAATAATTTCATTAAAATCCGTTATGTCGATAATGAGAAATTCAAAATTCGAAAAAATCGTTCTATGGTAGGTACAGTCAGTAATATCTAGATTTAAAATTTTTTTTTATTAAATTATAGATCGTAAAGATTAATCAAAAGAAAAAAAATTTTAGCAAAATTCTCGGAACCGTTTTCGAGAAAAATACGATTTTCGAAAACCATTTTTTAAAATTTGTATGGAAGGTACCGTTAGTTTTAGATGAAACAAATTTTTTTTTCTCAAATCTTGTAGATTATGTTAAAAAACTTTTTTTTGTCAAGTTTGAAAAAAATCGAGCATGGGGTTTTCGAAATATTGAGTTTCCAAAAAAAAATTTTGATTTTTTTTTTTAAATCCAAAAAAATAAAAATTAAAAATTTGAATGTGCAATAATATTCAAACTTTGGAGGAGCTTTTACATAAAAAAAATTATTTAAATCGGCTGTACCGTTTTCGAGAAAATCAAAAACAAAAAAAATGGACCCAGGGGGTCTACCAAAAATAACAATTTTTTGTAAAATTTTTTTCAACCATTAGCTAGGTACGTCCGGGGGTAAAAAATTAAAACCCATATCTACCAAGTTTGAAGAAAATCGGCCGAGCCGTTTAGGCTGTAGTCGAACCGACAGACAGACAGACAGACAGACAGACAGACAGACAGACAGACAGACAGACAGAATTGCGAGACCCACTTTTTTGGTCTTCGCTATCATCGTAATGTCAACTTTGATCAAAATCTCGAGTTCGATTTTTTTTACGAATGCATAACTTGCCTTATAGTACCTATAAGTCGCAAGTAAAAATATACTACTAAAATGCACAGATAATGTTTATAATATCATCTTTACGGAATGAATAAGCAAATACACTCTTTATGTACGTATGTTTTTATTTTTAAAACTTAAGTCTCGGATGATAGTTCGTTTTAACCTATGCAATTGAAACAGGGGTGTTAAATTCAGATGTAGAATTTGCAGACTTTACAACAGACAACAAACAATTATTCCACGCTCTTACGGAGTATAGCGCTTCATTGCTTGTCTGTTTGTATACTGCAGCTGTCTAGTTCACAAATGTCAAATATGATTGACGTACGACGCCATTTGCAAAAATTATAACATCTTCCTATAGGGTGAAACTTATTGATATTTGATATCTGTATCAAATTAGAAGCGAATGGGTTCAACAGTTTAGTTATAGTAAATGTTAAATATAAACGCACAAATGCTCAAACAAACGAGCATATCGTATCATCAAAATCTTAAATTTCATTAAAACCTCAAAATTGTATATTCACACATAACAAAAACTTTTTCTATAGAACAAGTAAAAGCAATGTAACTAATAAATATAATACAAAGACTTCGAGCTAAAATAAAAAATTCTATCTCAAAAAAAAACAAAAAGTATCATAAAACTTATCAACTACCCATTGCACTTCAACTATTTCCCTGTCCTTATATTTCAGGAAATTAAAATCCTTGATATTTAACAGTTTCAATGAACCTTTCCTTGACAAAAAAGCCCCCAAAAGAATTCATTTCTTAGTCAAAGAATTCTTTGGAGAAGGCCTGCGGTATATTCCACAATTAAAACTAAAAAGATTGCTCCATTTATGAAATGCCATTTTAATTTTAATAATTACAAGAAATAAAAGTACGGATTTTAGCCAAATGAACATCGTCAAAAACAGTTCCACGATGTGGGGATTAAATCAAATGCTAGCGCTGCGGTAAATAAGTTTTGAGTGTTGTGATGTGTTTGGAGATACATACATAATTATATGATGTACACAGATATTCACGACACATCGTATGATTTTTGTTTGTTTATGGTGCAAAATTGTGTCAAGTGGTTTCCCGCACAAAGTAACATATCAGCAATCACATTATATTGCATTTGTATCTTCATCATATAGTGCTATTCAAGATCCCCTGGGTTTTCTCGTTTAACTTTTTTTTTTTCTTAATAACGAGAATGATTTCTTTACGCGAACCTGCAATGAGCAAATTCAAAAGCATGTTTTACGTACGTCAACCGCAACACGAGCCATAGTGTTGCAGTGTATGACTTTACTCTACTCTATGATCACATACTTACTTTTCTTGTATTGTTAGTAAGTACTTTTTCTTATAAACATAAAGAAATAAATATATACATGCCTTCATTTATGTTCCAAGTATGAGGTTTCACTTTTATTTTAAGAGAAAATATATAAGACTGTAGAAACTCGATGATAATTTGTAGAATTGGAATGGGTCGATGACGAAAATCTTTTTAGAAAAAGTTTCTTTAAAAAATATTTTTAACAATTGAATTTAGGCTTTTACAAATGTCAATCAACTTTTTTCATTTATAAAAATGCATTATCTGGTAGAATGTCAAAAAGATTAATACTTAAACTGAAGATGAATACATAATTCTGATTAGCAATCAACTTATGAAAAACAACTTGTTCTCGAAAAACATTCGTCAATCCATAAAAACAATAGGTTCTAACAACTCAAGTCACAAAATACTTTTAAATAAGTTTAAAAATTATTAGTCTTAACGAACGTTATGTTTTGTGGATAATTTTCAGACCATGAAGATAGATATTACAAGGTGCGTTTTTTGTTTGTAGGTTAATCTGCAGCGCAGCTCAACAGATGCAATGCTATATACTAAAAACTAACAAAGGTTAATTTCCTAGAAATAAATAATACGACTCATTTTTAATTTTATTTCTAGATGATTAATATAAATTTTATTGAACTCCCTAATTTGACCTTGAAATAGGCCGAAAAAGAAAGTGTTTTTCTCTCAAAGGTATAAATTGGGGTATAAATTAAAATAAATGAACTAAGGGAACTTTATATGGTAACATAAAATATCTATAGCACAAATACTAAATCGTGTATAGTTTTTCGCGATTTGAGAGATTTCAGACCAAGAAGATTATGTCGAACTGTACAAAAATTTCAACGCATTTTAAAAAACACAAATTTTGTGAAACTATTCTGAAGTTTCTCCATTCTTCCCGAAATGTTTGTTGGCAAGAGTTCGAGTGTTCGAGATGACTTTAGAATACTGAAGATCAAATTAATGTGGTATGAGAGAGACAAGTACGTAGGTATCCGAGAAGTCAATTTAGTTCCATTTAATGAAGCCAATTATTTTGCAAAAATTACATCAAAGAAATGAAAACTTGGAGTAAAACAAAAAAAAAAACAAATCTTTTATTTTAGCAGTTCTCTGTAAAGGGCTACTATCAAGAGAATACATAAACTCATAAGTTGACAGTTTCAATGGGACAGAGATAGCAAAGCATTTCTTAACGTTAAGTTTTAAGCAGTTTATCATACATCAGTAAGATAAATTATCAAGATCCAAGAGATCCAGTTGAAGTTTGAAGCAGTCATAAATGGAAGTCACTTTCCAAAATATTTCAAGACTATCAGTGTATATGAGACATTGACTGAATTAAATATTTTAACAAATTTTAAATAAAAGTGGACCAAAACGACTACCCTGAGGAACTTAGTCCTTTGTTGTTTGTTTTATTTGTAAATTCATTTTACATTTCAACACTCAATGGCATTATTTCTGATGTACAAAAAGGATTATGAATCTTATTTTAGTTGAATTAGGTATGTACTCGTAAGTTGTTTTTGTTTTTAACAATATTTTGTTTATTGACATACAGTTGCGGTCAACATAATAGTAGTGTGAATGGAGGAAGATCTTAGAAGCAGCGAAAGTAATATGGGCAAAAGAAGATATCAACGTGGATCATTTTTTCCCAAATCCATTGATTCAAACCTTCTTCTACTGTCCTGCGTGTGTTGGCTTGTTCGATTTACCTTTGTTCCTCATCCTAATTTGCTCCAGAAAACAATTCTATCGTCTGGATTTTGATGATAGCCACAATAAGGCTGAAAGTTTATATTGATAGAAGATTGAACTTTCCTGCATTCTTTAACTGATAGAATTAGAGATCGATTGACAATTTAGAAAAAGGATACTATGGTAATCAATCAAACAAACAAACAGGTCCAATTCGATTCTGAAGTTTAGTACATACCGTGCCGGTAAAAAAAATAGCACCACCGGTACAAGTTTCATTTTAACTTTTTTAAATTAGTAAATGCACACATATTTCCAGCCTCTACTATATTTTGTTATTGCTTGAAGTGTTAACTCTCTGTATTGTGTATCTCTGGCACGTAAATGGTAACGGTTCTTTTTTTACGAGGCCATATTGGGGAAAAACCCTTTTTTATTGCGGTAAAAATAATAGCACTGATCGCAGTTTTCGCTAGAAAAAACATTTTTGGTGTCATATTTCAAGGTAAAGTAACCAAATGTTAAGATTTGTTAATTTTGAATTTTTCTTCATTTTAAACAAAAAAATTACAGTTTTTCAAAGACAATGGGCCGTGGAAAACATTGCATAAACGAAAAACGTGAAATTATAAAAAAAATGATTTCAGAAGGTAAAACTTACGGAGAAGTTCGACGTTTTGTTGGCTGTTCCAATAAAATGATTCGAAATTCAATAATATACGCACCCAAAACCGAAACTCGTGGGCGAAAACCAGTTTTGTCGAAAACTCTTGTCAGACGCCTAGTCCGACAAAGCCAAAAAAATCCTTTCAAGCCTGCAACTGAGCTCAAAAAAGACCTGAATATTACAGCTTGCGTTGAAACCGTTCGCCACAGATTGAGAAACATAATTTAACAGCGTGTAGTCCCAGAAAAGTCCCTCTTTTAACTGCAAAACATGCAAAAAAGCATTTGAACCTGCCAGCAGCGAAATGGCGCAACGTTTTATGGACGGATGAGAGCAAAATCGAGTTGTTTGGCGGTAAAGGATCTCGCTCCTACGTAAGAAGACCTCCAAAAGCAGAATATAATCCCAAATACACAAATAAAGTGGTTAAGCACGGAGGTTCAAGCATAATGGTGTGGGCTTGTTTTTCCTACTATGGAGTTGGACCCATATACTGGATTAAACCCATCATGGATCAACACGTCTACGTGAATATTTTGGAAAATGTTATGCTCCCGTATGCAGATGAAGAAATGCCGCTTTTGTGGAACTTCCAACAAGATAATGACCCCAAGCACACCAGTAAAAAGGCAAAAAATGGTTTGAAGATCATTCAATTAATGTAATGGAGTGGCCAGCGCAATCGCCTGACCTAAATCCTATCGAAAATCTGTGGGCCGACGCGACGTAAAGAAAGCAGTCTCAGATATTAAACCGACCAGCAACGAAGCACTCTGGGCTGCAGTTAAGGCATCCTGGGAGAATATTCGGGTTGAAAGGTGTCAAAATTTAGCTAATTCAATGACGAGACGTTGTGAAGCAGTAATAGCCAACAAAGGCTATGCAACGAAATATTAATTTTGTTGGACTAGGTACTTCTAAGGAATAAAATCATAGAAAAAGATTTTGGATTTTTACGATGATTTAGTTTTAAGTTGTACGATGAAGCAATGGTGCTATTATTTTTACCGCTTATTTGTTTGATTTTTTGGAGAAAATATAAGTTTTTTTCAAAAAGTTGATGAATAAAAATAAAAATTCTTTTTGAAATGTGTTGTTTTAACTTAATATAAACTTTTTGCATATTCAAAATTTTCCTCGATATATTGGCATACATTTTATTTTGCAACGAAATTTTTTTCTCGTAATGGTGCTATTTTTTTTACCGCAGCTGTATATGTAGATGTGCTTATGAAACTTCACATCCAGCAGTCACCATA
Organism: Chrysotoxum bicinctum; assembly: GCA_911387755.1. Classification (NCBI taxonomy): domain Eukaryota; kingdom Metazoa; phylum Arthropoda; class Insecta; order Diptera; family Syrphidae; genus Chrysotoxum; species Chrysotoxum bicinctum. The sequence goes on along the minus strand of OU426988.1, from coordinate 218,752,874 downwards.
TTTTTGTTCACATTTGTTAACATGTGGGATGATGGTAGAACATGTTGTTTGTGTTCATTTAAACTTATTTATTTCAACTTTTTTTTTTGTTTAATAACTTTTGTAATTATAGCCACTTATTTACTAAATTATTTACAAATTAAAACTTGAAATGTGTGTTTACCATTTAATGACGTTTCACAACTTTGTGTGTGGGTTTCGATTCCAAAATTAAATTCAGAACCATTCTGTATTCGTTTCTGGTGAGGCACTGTCATTATAACACTTTCAGAAGAGTTTACACGCATTCCGAACGCCCCTGATTACCAATCGAAAAAGCTTTTGACTAAGAAGTCTTTATCAGAATCAAGAACTTATTTTTAAGATTTGTATTTACTCGTACATATGCAAAATTTGCTTAATGAATAACCTTTCTTAATTATTTGTAAATGAAATTTTAAAGAAGAAACCAGTATTCCAATTAATTATTGAAATGGGTCAAAAGAAACAAAAAAAACTTGTTCGGGATGTGACCTAAAAACTTTCTTACCTTATTTTTCTTTTAATTTCTTTCAAATACATATGTATTGTATATGTATGTATGCATGTCCATAAAAACAAATGTCAGAGATAATTCAAAGTGCAGCTTAAATGTGTTTTATTAGTTCCCTAATTTATTTTGAAATATTTATTTTTTTATGTCTGTCTGATTGTGGAATTGCTGGAATTAAAAAGATTTATTAAACATTCCCAAAGGGATATGGGATTTTCAATTTCAAATCTACATATATGATTTAACTTGAAGCAGGAAATTGCAAATAAAACTTAATTATCTGACTAATAAATTTTGAGAAAGACGAAGAAATTGACATTGGCAATTTAATTTTACGTTATACACAAGCATGTATTTGTGCAATAGATAAATGTCATTATTAAAAAATTAATTTTAGCGCACAGACATGTCAAGCGTTTCATGGTTGTTTTATTGTAAGATTAACAGGCGTGAATGTTAAACGTTTGTCCTATAAAGCTCCTTACTTTGTTATAGTGAAAATTATTTTTAACGCTTGAATACAAACATGAGATGAACATATGCTTGATTTAAGTGTGATTAACAGTTATCAAACCATAAAGTTAACACAATTTTGTTTAAAAAATCAAAAAGAAGTGAGACAAGTCGGGCGATCTACTGGGTGTCCCACAGTCACCGCCCCAAATGAAAACCTGAGGTCATTTTTAAGAAAATGAACTGGGCTTTAATATTAAGTGTAATAAATTAATACTCATTGACGTGTTTTTTACTTGCGATATAGGTACTATAGGGCAAGTTCTGCATTTGGAAAAAAAATCGAACTCGAGATTTTGATCAAAGTTGACATTACGATGATAGCGAAGACGAAAAAAGTGGGTCCGACAATTCCGTCTGTCTGTCTGTATGTCTGTATGTCTGTATGTCTGTATGTCTGTACCTCGAACTACAGCCTAAACTACCGGAGGTATTTTCTTCAAACTTGGTAGTTAAGGGTCTTCGGTGATTCCCTAGAGGAAAAATTGAAATTTTTTTTTTAGCTCCAAAACTAAGGGTACCCCCCATACACCCGTAATGCAAAATCTTATTTATCTCGAAAACGGCTCTAACGATTTTGATAAAAAAAAATTAAGTGTGATATTATGGACATGGACTATATTTTGGTGAAAAAAAAATTTGGGGGGAAATGTTATTAGGGGTACCTGTCATATAACGGTTTTTTTGATTTTCGAATTTCTCACCAACGGCTCTAACGATTTTAACCAAAATTTTTATGCAGGAGCTGCTTCGCATTTGAAAAAATATAAACTAAAAATTTTTTCGAAAAAATAGTTTTTGGATTTTTAAAAAAATAATACAATTTTTTTTTTGAAAATTCAATATCTTGAAAACCGATACACGATTAAATTTTTAAATTACGTTTTAAAATGTATTTTATTAAATACTAACAATTTGCATATCAATTTTTTTTATAAAAATTTTAAGGAAAATTTAGTACACAAAAAACATGTTTCAGTGTGTCTGTATGTCTGTACCTCTCACTACAGCCTAAACCACTGGACCTATTTCTTTCAATCTCGGTAGTTAAGAGTCTTCGGTGATTCCCTAGAGGAAAAATTGAAATTTTTTTTTTAGCTCCAAAACTAAGGGTACCCCCCATACACCCGTAATGCAAAATCTTATTTATCTCGAAAACGGCTCTAACAATTTTGATAAAAAAAATTAAGTGTGATATTATGGACATGGACTATATTTTGGTGAAAAAAAAATTTGGGGGGAAATGTTATTAGGGGTACCTGTCATATAACGGTTTTTTTGATTTTCGAATTTCTCACCAACGGCTCTAACGATTTTAACCAAAATTTTTATGCAGGAGCTGCTTCGCATTTGAAAAAATATAAACTAAAAATTTTTTCGAAAAAATAGTTTTTGGATTTTTAAAAAAATAATACAATTTTTTTTTTTGAAAATTCAATATCTTGAAAACCGATACACGATTAAATTTTTAAATTACGTTTTAAAATGTATTTTATTAAATACTAACAATTTGCATATCAATTTTTTTTATAAAAATTTTAAGGAAAATTTAGTACACAAAAAACATGTTTCAGTGTGTCTGTATGTCTTTACCTCTCACTACAGCCTAAACCACTGGACCTATTTCTTTCAATCTCGGTAGTTAAGAGTCTTCGGTGATTCCCTAGAGGAGAAATTGAAATTTTTTTTTTAGCTCCAAAACTAAGGGTACCCCCCATACACCCGTAATGCAAAATTTTATTTATCTCGAAAACGGCTCTAACGATTTTGATAAAAAAAAAATTAGGTGTGATATTATGGACATGGACTACATTTTGGTCAACAAAAATTTTGGGGCAAAATGTTATTAGGGGTACCTGCCATAGACCCCTTTTTTTTGATTTTCGACTTTCTCATTAACGGCTCTAAGGATTTTAACCCAAAATTTTTAGCAGGAGTCCCCTTAAGTTTAAAATAATATTGTATATAGAAATATTCGAAAAAATATTTATTGGGTTTAAATAAAAAAAAAAATTTTTAAATCAATATCTTCAAAACCTATGAACGATTATTTTTTGAAATTATTTCTTAAAACCAATATTATTAAATACTTAAAATTCGCATCCCACATTTTTTTCTTGAAAAATTTTAGAGAAATTTCTTATATTAAAAATTTATTTAATAATAAAACGATTTTTTAAGGTTTATTTGCATAAATTCATACTTTTCCGGAAACCAAACGGCAATTTTATGCATTTGAACATTATTATCTCATTAAATCCATGTTTTATATTTATAAAATGTATCTTAAATTCGAAAGTACTTTTACATAAGAGCAAGTTCGTGCGATCCAGTCGTGCATTTTATTTTTAATAAAATGATATCAAAGTGAAAAAACTACTTAAAAACGAAAAAAATGGGTTTGATGCAAAATTGCGGAGAAACGGTTGTCGGCAGAAAAAAAAGTCTTTGGACAAACTAAAACTGTAATAAATTCTTGATTGGTTATAAAAAAAATCTTACGAATTGGACGTAGTTTGGCAAAGATAAAGCCAGGGAAAAATCATAAAAACCGTTATAACTCGAAAACGGGACGAAAACGAGAAAATGAGCTCTTTAGTTTTTCGACTTAAAATGACCTCAGGACTCCATGGTTTTCATTTGGGGCGGTGACTGTGGGACACCCTGTATATTGTGTCTGATTTGCGTTCTTTACTTTTTGTACACTACGTGTCACTTGGTAAGGTTTGTACTTTTGATTCCTGTTTTCCATATAAAAACATTTGAATTTAATGTTAAATTTCGATAAATGCTTTAGCAAAAGTGAATGGGGTAATTCAAAATACATAAATTATCCTAAATTATAAATTAAGTTTTAGATGGAATTCAAGCTTCCTACGCCAATGGATTCTGGCGGTAGAACGATGCAACAATTTTAGATGAGGAATGTTACTAGTTAGTGCGCTGGAGCAAATTTCTTAAACGAAGTGATAAAAAAGTTTTGTCATTCAAATAAGTATTTAATATTTAAGGCATCAAATAAAAATATTTTTTTTATAAACCTAACAATAGTAGTATATCTACGTTGCGTAAAATCACCATGAACTTCATTATTGGTCGTTTTCGAAAACTTGAAATCAATGTCAATGTGTCAATTACACAAAACTTTTATCAATTCATTGTAAATTTCGTTTATTATGAGTTTTAATTGATAATTTGTACGTCATTGAAAAACTGATCAAAATGATATTGTGAATGGGTTTTGTTTTGGCGATTGACGTTTCTAATTTGGATTTTGTTTTGGTTTATGGATTATGAATCTTATTTTTGTTGAATTATTTAAGTTGGTTTACTAAACATAATTCACGGTGATAAATAAATGTGAGCTTTCGTATTATAAATTAGCATGCACACAAAAATGATCATCAAAACTGTAATAGTTTTCGCTAACACCGACATTAAATGACATCAAGATAATCAACTGTTCTAAAAATATGTATATATGTACATATATATTATGCGACTTGTGAAAACATAGCTAATGACTTTATCTGACACATTTTGCCCTACCCTAACCGATAGCAGCTTAAAACACTGCCATTACAATGAAATCAGTTATAGTCAGTGATTTTATTATACAATAGCAACATGAAATTTTCTTTCCCGGATTCATTAAATCTTGACATTTTGTTTTTGTACAATCATTATTTTAAAAGTCAATTCATATGTCAAACCCCTTTTTAGCAAAATTTTAAAGTCTAGTGATAAGGTATTATGTAGTATGATACTACTTAACAATTTGGTAACTCTTCTGGTAAATCTTTCTTAATTTTAAAGCTGTTTTAGTATGAAAATAGGTTAAAACAACGATTTTGCAAATTGTTATCGAATATAGCATCATACTTTTTCTACCCTTTTGTTAAAGATAAATACATCGAATACCTATTTTACTTTTATCGTGCTATTTACAAACGTTTACTTAGTATTTTGCACGAACTGTCATTGCTTTAGGTGTGTTCAGAAGCAATTTATTAAGAAAATTGTTTTCTAGTTAGAGAATGATTAAAATTAAGAATGACTTAGTAAACTACTTTAAAGTTAGCAAATTGTTAAATAGTATCATACTAATGCCATAATTATATAATTATTAGGCTGTTTAAAGTTTTGCGCCATTGCACTAACTATCGCAGCAAATCTATTTTTTTAATAAATTGCTTCTGAGCACACCTAAGGCAACGTCAGTTCGAACAAAAACCAAAATGAACAGACCTTTTTTGACGTTTGTTAATATCAAAAAGTCATATAAAGTTAGCACAATATTAAAAAACTCAAATAAAATTTCCAAAATCGTCGTTTTAACCAAGTATCACACTAAAACAGTTTTAACATCGAACTAATTCGACTAAAATTTTGAGCCACTTCTTTTATATTGGCTTAGTGTTCATACGATTAAAAATTGTTTGTCCTATTTTAGAAAAATACCTTATAGCGCTAAAGTTAACATACAGAAAAATAATTCAATTCAGAAAAATAACCCATAAATTTGATATGTCTAAGATTTTCTTCAGGCACATCATATGTATGAAATTCAAGCAACCCTAATTAAGTGACACAGAGTGTATCTATCACGGTCTCGGGCAAACCAATCACCCACACCCCTTTTAGTCTTAAAGTGTTTAACTGGAACTGGTGTTACAAACACAGATTGCCAATTGCCTATTTATTTGCAGTTCAAAGTAGGAATATTTTATTACATACATATACTTACATACAATCCCACATCTGAACACATCCTCCTGTGGGAGTTAAAATTCCCATTAAGTGAAGTATTAGGAGGAAAGGACGTTTTCTGTTTTTTTTTTTTTTCTATTTATGTTACTTTTCATGGAAGAAGATTATTTTAGATGAGAAGCCGAAAATAAGCAGACAACAAAAAAAAAGCCAAATAAATTCAGAGAATTTCAAAATTAATCGCAAAAGTTTCTCATTATTTTTGTGGGACACGGTTTGGATTTTATGTGAATGGTTATTGCTCGAGATTGTTTTTAATCATAAAAGTTTGAGTTATCAAGTTGTATTGTGTCTGTAGGCTTTTTATTAAAAAGAAAAATCCAAAGTGTGGGAGTTTGTTTATTTTGCCATTTTTAGTCCGTTTATAAGGCTCATAACTCTCATGCAAATGAAAGCTATCAAATATTTATGTCACATAATTTATGTAACTGGAGTACCTACAGTAGATTAGACTATTACCATTATGAGGAAGGAAATGTTATATTAGGGTTCATTGCTCTAGTTGGTCGAGGATTGTGACTTAAGTGGTAAAGTTAAGATAAATAATACAAAATAAATAGACCGGCTTGGGGTAATTGAATCGAACGATAAACACTGATATGTACATTTATTTAGCATTTTTGGAAATGACCTTATTTGCGGAAAATCCCACTTTGGCCTTCTTCAGCTTCGATAAACGAGAAGAAGTTCATTGTGTAGACTGTTCCTTGATGTGTGTAATTGTGAATTCGTGTTTTATCCACGGTTATAAAAAAAAGCCAAAAAAACTCGGTCGAATTTTTCTTTAGCATTACCAAATGCGGCAACCATCTTGCGGAAAGACTTTTCATTTCCAAATATTAAATCCATAATAATAATAATCCTGTTGCTTTTTCAATCTCGCGCACCTTCATTCGCTGAACGTCCATTATCAAAACATGGATTTATAATCGACCATTTCTGGTGGTGTGGTGATCATAATTGGGCTACCAATAATAATAATAATAATAACATCAGCTCAATTTAAACGTAATTTTAAGGGTTAGTATTTCTACTAAAAAAAAAGTCCAAAAAGACGTCAAAGTTGAAAATCAGACTTTACTGTAGAACAATTTTTTCTTAGAATATGACCAAGAATCACATCCCAAAGTATGGCACACGAATTACCGGACACCCTGTATATTAAACAAACAATAACCTGATTCGCAAACTAATAGCTGAAAATTGCTTTGGTATTAACGGTTAATTTTACGAAAATTTTAGATTTGCAAAATTGATTTTAAATGAAAATAAATGAATAAATTTTAAAAATTGCCAAAATCGCCTTGTTTACATATCGAATGGAACACCCCATTAGAAATCATCAGATAGGTTTTTCGAAAACAATTGTAATTACATGATGTTTTTAAACTCATTCTGCAAAAGTCAACTGTTCGAAAACCCAAAACGAAATTTTCATGCAAAAGCATTATTTTCGATAACGCAGTTTGCTTAAGTCATATGTTCGATAACATCAGTTGCGGCGCAGCTCTGCAGTAAAAAAATCGAGTTGATGAGAAAAATAATTGAAGTTCAGAAAATAGAGTTTAGATTGCCTTTTTTGTGTGTTGGTGGGTGAAAGTAGTTAAATTGGTGCACAACATTATCAACTTCTTCATTTGTAGTTGGCCATCTCACAAATTTTGAAAGTAGACACACAATTGTTATACAAGTTTCAATTAAAGTATGAAATACGCAGTTGATAGATTTGTTGAAACGATCTCTGATTTCTAATGTGTTCTAAGTCTGTACCTGGGCGTCCTGTTTTTGTGTTTTTTCATAAAGAGCTTAGTTCTTTCTTCAATCCCTACAATTAGGTATTCATTAAGAATGTTACTTTTTATGAATTCAAACGTTTCATTTGTTTGTACTTACAAGAAATAATTGCTTTGACATTCTGAAATGACCGAAGAATTCTTCATCCGAAAACTTTGTTTTGATTTCATTACGCATACGCACCTTTGGAATTTTACGGCTCGAACTTCAGAGTTTAAACTAAACTTTTTTTTTCTTTTTTTGTCTAAAAATATTTTTTTTTTGCTATAGTAGCACGTATTTCAATTTTTCAAACAATTTTCAACCACAAGTTTTGAAAAATTTTTAGCATCCTTTTTTAATTCTGTTGAACGTGTTCGTAAACGTCAAATGCATTTGCAAGAAAATTCACTGACGTTGATCAAATAGATTTTGTGCAAGCAAGACGATTGCATATTTGACGACAGCGGGGAGAGTACGATAACTTGGCCGCCAAGATTTGATAACGGGTTTTTGTAGGGGGGTTAAAAACAAGCACTTTTTACTATGGGAGGGGGGGGTCTATCTCCCCCCGTTTAGGAGGTAGGGGCACTTTTAGAAAAAATGGTTTAAATTGAAAAAAAAATATATTAAAAAACAACGGCAACACCTACAATAAAGTGCTATACTGCGTTTAAAAGCCAGAAGATTGTTCTATAATCCTGCATTTAAATTAAATTACTCATATTAATAGTTTTTGAGAAACTCGCATTTAAATTCCAAATTTTGATAAAAAAACGTGAAAAAAAATGTTTAGACCGGTTGTTTTCAAAATTGTGAAATGAAATTGTAAATTAGCTGATAAGTGTTTCATGAATCTATCAGTTCTTAATCGAACACAAAAAACCGCATGGTTCTATGTCTTCTGGTTTTTGAGAAAACCTCCGGTTAAGAGGTAGGGACACTTTTAGAAAAAAAATGGTTTAAATTGAAAACAAAAATATTAAAAAACAACGGCAACACTTACAATAAAGTGCTATACTGCGTTTGAAAGCCAGAAGATTGTTCTATAATCCTGCATTTAAATTAAATTACTCATGTCAATGGTTTTTGAGAAATTCGCATTTAAAGTCAAAATTTTGATAAAATAACGTGAAAAAAAAAGTTTAGACCGACTGTTTTCAAAATTTTGAAATGAAATTGTAAATTAACTTATATGTGATCTATGTATCTATCAGTTCTTAATCGAACACAAAAAACCGCATGGTTCTATGTGTTCTAGTTTTTGAGAAAATCGAAAATTACCAAAACTCCTTTTTTTGATTTTTGGTGGTGACGGTGATTCCATTTTAAGGATTAATGTTAATAAACATAATGAATCTTTGTTAGTTCAGTACCGCAATTCATTTAGCGTTACCCAGAATGCATCATGAGGAGGTAGAATTGCATCTGGGTCAGTTATTTTGTCAGTTAGTCAGGAGTTAGTCAGTCATAGTTAGTTAAAAATGGTCAAAATGTATTAAGAAGGTGTGTAAGTCTCGTCAATAAAGCCATCGTCCGTACTACGAGTATAACTGTCGAGTTCGTTGAGTTACTCTTTTATGGTGGGAAGCCGAGGATGTTTTGGCGGTAAAACACTTTCTAAATTTTCGCTCTGAAGGGTGGGAGGATCGATGTCTTTTAACTGTAAACCCTCACATATATCACCATCGGTATAACAAGGGTAAACTTTTTTTACATCTGATAGAAATTATTTTATCTATTATTTGCGAACCCCAGTCGTCCTTATATTTCCTTTCTAGGCAGTATTTTCGATAGAAAAATAGTGCCATGTATTGGTGAACATGGTCGGAAGTTTGTTTTGGTTTTCAAGATCATTTATTGTATTTTATATGTATTTAGTGGACATTGGATAAATAGAATAAATTTGAATTTTTTTAAATACAGATTCTGTGAATGCAAAAGAAACTTTGCATGCACCCAACCTCGCACCTACCCCAAATCCTATAGTGTGCCCAAGCAGGGGGGTTGCATAATTTACATAATTTACTGTTTATATATTGTAATGTTGGAAGCTAGCACTGATTTATTTATGTAAGGAAGCAAAAAATATCAAACATTTTGTAGAAAAGTAGTTTTAGTTATTTTCGATTTTCTCAAAAACCAGAAGACATAGAACCATGCGGTTTTTTGTGTTCGATTAAGAACTGATAGATACATGAAACACATGTAAGCTAATTTACAATTTCATTTCACAATTTTGAAAACAATTGGTCTAAACTTTTTTTTCACGTTATTTTATCAAAATTTGGACTTTAAATGCGAATTTCTCAAAAACCATTGACATGAGTAATTTAATTTAAATGCAGGATTATAGAACTATCTTCTGGCTTTCAAACTCAGTATAGCACTTTATTGTAAGTGTTGCCGTTGTTTTTTAATATTTTTTTTTTTTCAATTTAAACCATTTTTTTTTTAAAGTGCCCCTACCTCTTAACCGGAGGTTTTCTCAAAAACCAGAAGACACAGAACCATGCGGTTTTTTGTGTTCGATTAAGAACTGATAGATACATGAAACACATATAAGCTAATTTACAATTTCATTTCACAATTTTGAAAACAACCGGTCTAAACTTTTTTTTTCACGTTTTTTTTTATCAAAATTTGGACTTTAAATGCGAATTTCTCAAAAACTATTGATATGAGTAATTTAATTTAAATGCAGGATTATAGAACAATCTTCTGGCTTTCAAACGCAGTATAGCACTTTATTGTAGGTGTTGCCGTTGTTTTTTAATATTTTTTTTTTTTCAATTTAAACCATTTTTTCTAAAAGTGCCCCTACCTCCTTAACGGGGGGAGATAGACCCCCCCCCCCTCCCATAGTAAAAAGTGCTTATTTTTGACCCCTCTACAAAAATCCGTCATCAAATCTTGGCGGCCAAGTTATCGTACTCGTGCCACGACAGCAATATTTGCGTCAAAAAATGACGATCATTTGACGATCAAATTGACGTTGATTTGACGTTTTCGAAAACAGTCTAGTTGATGAAAAAAATATTCATAAGCCAGAGAGCGTGTTCATAAACATCAAAAGCGTTTGTAAGAAAAATGATTGACGTTTATCAAAAGCATTTTGTGTAAGCAAGACGATTGCATATTTGACGAAAGCAATATTTGAGTCAAAAAAGTGACGATCATTTGACGATCAAATTGAAGTTGATTTGACGTTTTCGAAAAATGACATAGTTTAGCACTTGCAGACAGTTCTGGTTAACAAAGGTCAAGATACTTTAGTATCCGATACGTTGGCGAACGACCAAAACCGGATAGGTAACATTTACTGTCAAAGTAAAAAACAGTAGCAGTAGGATCCTAATGAGATCTTTAATGCAACAAGCACAGCTACTCACAAACTTTACTTTTCTAAATTAGTGAATTAGTACTAGACGTAACAAATGTTAAAAAGTTACAGTTCGACCAACCCTGTACTCGACACAAAAGAAAATAGATCAGCTGAAAATTCCCCTTGGATAGTTACCAAAAAATTACAACACAAACATATCTGAATACCCTTGGATACGTAGGCGAACGTAAGTTTAGGGCACATTTGCGTCAGAAAAACTCTTGTCCGATTGCCGGTTGGAGCCACTGTACAGAAATACACATTAAGGTGATTTTTTAAGAGCTTGAGAACTTTTTTTAAAAAAAAAACGCATAAAATTTGCAAAATCTCATCGATTCTTTATTTGAAACGTTAGATTGGTCCATGACATTTACTTTTTGAAGATAATTTCATTTAAATGTTGACCGCGGCTGCGTCTTAGGTGGTCCATTCGGAAAGTCCAATTTTGGGTAACTTTTTCGAGCATTTCGGCCGGAATAGCCCGAATTTCTTCGGAAATGTTGTCTTCCAAAGCTGGAATAGTTGCTGGCTTATTTGTGTAGACTTTAGACTTGACGTAGCCCCACAAAAAATAGTCTAAAGGCGTCAAATCGCATGATCTTGGTGGCCAACTTACCGGTCCATTCCTTGAGATGAATTGTTCTCCGAAGTTTTCCCTCAAAATGGCCATAGAATCGCGAGCTGTGTGGCATGTAGCGCCATCTTGTTGAAACCACATGTCAACCAAGTTCAGTTCTTCCATTTTTGGCAACAAAAAGTTTGTTAGCATTGAACGATAGCGATCGCCATTCACCGTAACGTTGCGTCCAACAGCATCTTTGAAAAAATACGGTCCAATGATTCCACCAGCGTACAAACCACACCAAACAGCGCATTTTTCGGGATGCATGGGCAGTTCTTGAACGGCTTCTGGTTGCTCTTCACTCCAAATGCGGCAATTTTGCTTATTTACGTAGCCATTCAACCAGAAATGAGCCTCATCGCTGAACAAAATTTGTCGATAAAAAAGCGGATTTTCTGCCAACTTTTCTAGGGCCCATTCACTGAAAATTCGACGTTGTGGCAGATCGTTCGGCTTCAGTTCTTGCACGAGCTGTATTTTATACGGTTTTACACCAAGATCTTTGCGTAAAATCTTCCATGTGGTCGAATAACACAAACCCAATTGCTGCGAACGGCGACGAATCGACATTTCACGGTCTTCAGCAACACTCTCAGAAACAGACGCAATATTCTCTTCTGTACGCACTGTACGCATTCGTGTGGTTGGTTTAATGTCCAATAAAGTAAACTGAGTGCGAAACTTGGTCACAATCGCATTAATTGTTTGCTCACTTGGTCGATTATGTAGACCATAAATCGGACGTAAAGCGCGAAACACATTTCGAACCGAACACTGATTTTGGTAATAAAATTCAATGATTTGCAAGCGTTGCTCGTTAGTAAGTCTATTCATGATGAAATGTCAAAGCATGCTGAGCATCTTTCTCTTTGACACCATGTCTGAAATCCCGCGTGATCTGTCAAATACTAATGCATGAAAATCCTAACCTCAAAAAAATCACCCGTTATTAAGCAACATGTTCTTGAACATACTTGACATTCCACTTGATATTCATAGTTCACAATGTCTTGTTTTTTAAGTACAAATCACAATAAAACTGGTTTAAGGTTACGGGCGTGAACGACGATCTTCCCCCGGCACTCCACTCAACAGATTCCAAGACAAAAAAATATCTATACAAAAGCGCTCCAACCTTTTGGTGGTATCTACTGTGGTACAGCTGCAGCCTGTCAACTTTCTTTAAACTGACTTTCGGGTATTCGATTCTCGGAGTAATAGCTTATTTATTTTATTGAATATAATAATTTACACTGTATTGTGTAAGCTACTTGTATATGCACATAAGAGCAGATTCATCAATATTATTGGTATCAACAATTCACTCGATGACGAATATTTTAAGATGAGGTCAACACCTCTTATATCCCATTTAAGGTGAGAGACATATCCGACTCCCAGTCAAACCCCAAAAATGAAAATTTTCATATTATTGTATTTTTTTTTGCGAATAAGGATTTTTCAAAATAACTTAACTCACTTTAAATTTATCTTCTAGGTACATAATAACCTATTTTTGTTGTTGCTTATGACAGTTATTAATATTTTTATTTTATTTTTTTTTCATAACCTACAAAAAAAAAACACAACGTCTTTGTCACTTGTATAATTTTTTCCTCATTTCTCTTACCTATGTACCTATGTATTTTCGCGAAACCACAATTCATAAATTATAAACTTGAGCTGACATAATTTAGTTTAACAGAATAATTAGTAGTAATGTCAGTTGTGTCCGAGCTCTCAATAGCGAACGACGTGTTACAGCCTATACGTATACATATATCAAACTCTCTATACTCAGTCTCCAAAATAGATAAACGTGCGCGATCCCCTTTAACCGAGGACAACCTCTCGTCCTCGGGGAAGAAGCACAAAACTTCAATGTTCCCAATGGCAAACAATTATCCTAGCAATTCCAAATCCCCTGGATATTGGAGCCCATTGCAGTGTTTGGCAGATGCTGATAATGAAAGTGAAGATATGGACGATGTTCAATCTAGAAAACAATCCGCTTCGAAAGTTAAAGTGCCCCCAATAAAATTACTGCAAAAGTCATGTGACTATGTGCATCAAATGATGAAGACTTTGAATGTCACTGACTATTGTATTAAAATTATCTCGATCGGGATCAAAATTATGTGTGAAAATGTTGATTCTTACAATAAAGTCTTAGATAAACTCAAAGAAGAAAATTGTCAGTACTTCTCACATGACCTAAAAAGTGATAAAGCTTTCAAGGTTATACTTTATGGCCTGAGCTCATTTGATACCACTGTATTAAAAGCAGAACTTATAAGAATTGGTCTTAAATGTACCGACATTAAAAGGGTTACCAAAAACTATGAACATTATTCAGAAACATTTTATGTATGCTTCCTTGAAAGTGGTTCAATTAAAATGATTGACTTAAAAAAGAATTTTCGATCTGTGTTCCATACGCAAATAAATTGGAATTATCAACGAAACCACAAAAATAAAATCACTCAATGCCGAAACTGTCAGATGTTTGGCCACGGTGAAAAAAATTGCCATGTCAAGACCTATTGTTCTTTCTGTGCCGGCTCACACAAGACTGAAGAGTGTTCTAATAAAGAAAAGTTCAAGTGCGCAAATTGCAATGACAGCCACAAATCAACCGACTCTGTTTGTCAAAGCAGAAATAAATATTTAGAAATAAGAGCTAAAGTTTCAAGCAAAACAAGACGCTCTCTCCAACCAAAGCCTACCAATACCAATATCAATCTATTATCACATCTCTCGATGACTGATTTCCCCGCCTTACCTACCAGATCTGGACCCAAACGTACAGAGAACAATTATAGTACTCGAGCATCAAGTGCATGGGCACATACTCGTCATCCACCAACATCATCGTCTCCAGCAGCAGCACCAACTGGGCCATCGATCATGCATCAACACATCAATGGACCAACAAACAATGCTAATACCAACAGCAGCGGTGAGTTATTCTCTATGGAAGAGCTAAATTCTCTCGTAATGGAGATGATTACGAAACTAAGCTCTTGTAAAACTAAAAATGAACAATTTTATTCTATCGCTCAGTTAGCTACTAAGTTTTTGTACAAAAATGTCATATAAATATAAGTCATTAAATATAGTTACATGGAATGCCAGAGGTATCCGAACCAAATATATCGAATTCTTAAACTTTTTAAACTCAAAAAAGATAGATATTGCATTAATTACAGAGACATGGTTAGATTTAGATGTTAAAATATCAACCCCCGGTTTCTATTGCTATCGTATTGATAGAATAGACGAAAGAGGAGGAGGGGTTGCGATATTAGTACACAATTCAGTTCAACACTCTGTTTTATTACCTACTCGCACCGTTTGCATAGAAAATGTGGGAATACAACTGAAATTACATAATAATACTACGATAGATATAATATGTGCTTATTTTCGGGGTGGTTCTTCATCTCCCTTAAAGAGACAAAACCTTAAAGCTGACTTAAGAAAACTCTTAATAAAGAACAATAATTATATTGTAGGTGGTGATTTAAACTGCAAACACAGGGACTGGAGTTGTAGTAGAGCAAATTCGTGGGGTAACGTACTGTCGGATCTGACGAACATTTATCCCTTCTCCATACTGTTTCCATTAGGCCCTACTTACATACCCGCTGGTTCAAGAGGAAGTCCATCGGTGTTGGACCTCTTTCTTACTAATTCAGCTAGTATTTTTTCTCAGCCTACTGTCTTTGATGATCTTTCCTCTGATCATAATCCTGTGGTATGTAGATTTCTTCATCCAAGTGAAATAAAAGAAGATTATTATCTTAATTTCAAACATGCCAACTGGCCACTTTTTAGAACTGATTTAAGATCGAAACTTAGAAATATCCCGATGGAATTAGAAAATATTTCAACAACTGAAAGTGTGGACTTACTGGTTTCCAGTTTCAGTGAAAAAATCCTAAGTTCGGTAGATACTTCTGTACCTAAGCTGCCAAAAAGGAATTTTGTTTTGAAAATTCCTGATTACATTCTCGAATATATTCGTGTTAGAAACGGTATCAAAAGACAATGGCAAAGATATCGTTTACCAGGACATAGCCACCAGTTAAAATATTTTAATAAGCTTATTTCTACGGAAATTCAAAAGTTTAGAAACACGCAATGGAACAAAAAACTAAGTTGTCTTGGGAAAAACGATAAACCTTTTTGGAACATCTCCAAAATTCTAAAAAATAGAACTAGACTGATTCCAACACTAAAAAAATCAAACGACGTACTTTACACGGACAGTGAAAAAGCGAATGCATTTGCAATAGAATTTGGGAAAAACCATGAAGTATCTCAACACTTAAGTGACTCAGATACTATTAATATGGTGGACACTGCATCTCATAGGATTCTATCTACGATAACTGAAACATCTCATGATGAATTCATTTCCGTAAATGATATTATTAGTATAATTAAACAGCTTCGGGTAAAAAAAACTGATGGGCTTGATATGATTAAAAATGTATATCTTAAACACTTACCAAAATCAGGAATTAAGTATCTGACATTCCTAATCAATGCCTGTCTGAAGAATCAATATTTTCCAGAAGTCTGGAAAATGGCAAAAGTCATACCGATTTTTAAAGTTGGTAAAGATAGGGAAAATCCTAGTAGCTATAGGCCGATAAGTCTTCTTAGTAGTCTGAGTAAGGTTTATGAAAAAGTAATAAAAGGAAAGCTAAATAAAATAATTGAGGAAAATCGTATTTTTCCAGACGAGCAATTTGGATTTAGGAGTAACCATAGTACCTCACACCAAGTGCTTAGAATATCTAAAATAATCAAATCTCATCGTTCTCAGGGTAGGTCTACTGGTATGGTGCTATTAGATATTGAAAAAGCATTCGATACAGTCTGGCATAATGCTCTTATCTATAAGAAGGAAACATTTGGAATTCCGAAATTTCTCATAAAGATAGTTCAAAATTTTTTGACCGGAAGATGTTTTAGAGTGTATATTAACAAAAGTAACTCCGACTTAGTAAACGTTCATTATGGTGTCCCTCAAGGTTCAGTCCTTGGTCCTGTCTTATATAATATTCACACATCTGATTTTCCAACGCTACCACATTGTGAATCTGGGATTTACGCAGATGACACCTGCGTACTTTCATCGCATGAGCTTGGTCTTAATATTGAGACCAATCTTCAAAATGCAATTGAAATCCTTACGAGGTATTTTCACAGATGGAAGATAAAATTAAATGCTGGAAAAACCAAATCAATCTTTTTCACTAGAAAAAGAAAGCGATTATATCTTCCCAGCAATGAGATAGAGGTCAACAGGACTTTTGTAAAATGGGAATCTAACGTGCAATATCTTGGAATCAATCTTGACAGCCGTCTTGTTTTCAATGAACACATTAATAAATCCATAAAAAAGGTTAATATCGCAATTAAAATGCTCTATCCGCTTATACATCGCAAATCTCTTCTAAGCAAAGAAAACAAAATTATTATTCACAAGGTTGTATTCCAATCAATTTTACTATACGGATGTCAGGTATGGGGAAATTGTGCAATGTGTCACATAAAAAAACTCCAGGTATGCCAAAACAAAGTATTGAAAATGATGCTTAACTTACCGTGGCATCATTCTACTAATGATCTGCATAATCAAACAGGTGTTGAATTGATTTGTGCAAGAATTCAAAAGTTGAACCACAATTTTTTAACAAACTGTGATATCTCTGATAACCCTTTGATTGTCGAGTTAAATGTCTAAGAGAAAATTCCAAGTTAATTAGTGCATTATTTAATCTTGTCCCTGTTATTTATTAATTAATCAATAAGTCCTTGCATTTATTTATTTATTTATTTATTATGCAATTAAATTTTGTATTTATTGAAATTTATTTATTTATTTATTTGTTCGTTCATTAAATTATTTATATCTATTTAAATATTAATTTTTTCAGTTGTTCCTTTTCGGTATTTGTTTAATTATTTATGTTATGTCATCTATGTTATTTATTTATTTATTTATTACTCATTTATTTATTTTAATTATTTATTTACTTATTTGTTTGTTTGTTCATTAAACTATTTAATTATTTGTTGTTTGTTCATTAAATCATTTATTTATTTATATATTTATTTATTTATTTTATATCTTAATATTGTTGAATAGTTCTTAAGTTTTAAAATATAGTTGTTAATTATTATAACTTTTCTTTCTTTTTTTTTTTTTTCTCTAAATTGAAGGTTTTTGTCAAAATTTTCCTTCAGAATGTAACTCTTTTTCTTGTCACTAAATTTATAACAATGTTAAAATTAATTATTCAGTAGAAAGATATAATATATAAATATCAACTCTCTGTGTAAACTGAGCGGTAGCACCTATGTAACTTGTATTATTTGAAGAATGAAATAAAATATCTATCTATCTAGTAGTAATGCTTTGTCAATGTCTAACCTTCGTTACAAAAATGTACAGTTCACCACGCAATTTCACTTATATGTACCTATTTTTCAATATTCAGTTCCACTCACCACTTGTCAAATTCTTAAACCTAGCTTATTGGAGTTTAAGCCTAAAAAAGACGTTCTTCTCTATGCAATGAGAAACGTCTTCTTATTGATTTGCATATTTGTATATTTCTACCTTAAAAAGTCATTTGCATTTTAGTTGCCTTAATAAAGTGTAGTCGGGAGTTTAGATGTTTCTTATTTCAATGATAAAACAAAACAACAAACACTTCTACACAACTGCATTAGCGCTTAATATAATGATAATCTACCGTTTTTGGTGATTCTACGATGAATACATAATCAAGGTTATATGTAGTTTCAATGTGGGTATCTACACAAGAATTTTCAACCTACATTAAAGCTACAATATAGAGAGAAGGTTTAGCACTTTGTTTTGGTGTATTTAATCAACTTATAACACGCAACGTTCGTAGGCCGTTCATTCATGTGAATAAATAAACTCGAATAAACTTCACACCGCATTAAAAACTTTATAAAGGCCGATTTTTAAACTCTAATCCAAATCAATCAAACCCAAACCAGGTTCTTTTTTCTTGCACAAAAAGTCTGAATCAAATCGGATTACAAGTTGCACTTACCTTTTTTTTATTTAAACACAAGGCAATTTTCCCACGTCTTTAAATCCGACTGATGTCTAGATAGATAGATAGATAGCTTTTTATTCCTCTTACAAATCACCGTAAAATAAGGTCAATACAATGAGAGCAATTAAATTAACATACGACGATAATGACGTTTTGAAAACTGTCTCTCACATTAGATATCGGAATTATTCTGCAGAAACACAAAATACTACGCAGTATTTAAACGTAAAGTAAAAGTACGAACAAAGAGCACCAAAACTTTACACTTAAATACCACAAGGAAGACGTAATAAATCAATAATAAAAAAGGAAACCTTTCCTCTTGTAGTCATTTCCTATTCTTGTTTTATTGCAAAATGACATTATACGCTAGAACACTGGTCGCCATTGTACTTTATTATATGCCTGAAAAGCAACTAACACTGTAGCATGGAAAATGGAAAATCGATTTCGAAAAGACTCCCCCCATGTTGCTCTCGAACTTACGTCACACAGTTGTAAGGACACCAAAAGGAGTAGACATTTTTTTTTTGTTGATGAAAACTTAATTTAAATTTAAAATAAAATTACCTTTTCACTAGACGAACTGTAAGATGACCCGAAGGTAAGATGTTGTACTCCAATATGTGCTTTGCAAAATACTCCTGAAGGAATCCTAATTTGTATCAATTTTATATTCGGCTGCCTTTTTCACCACACTTCCTTAGAAAATTCACAACGCAACCATATTGCCTTGATAACACTTTTTCATTTGATTTTTCTTGAGAAATCCTTTTTCCAAGAAAGGAATCTAATCAAATATTGCACATGATTCACACCACACTAAACACTGATTGAGAAACTTGTCGAATTCGAACAACCACAGAAACCAAGAAGGACCAACACGAAATTTGGAAAATTATGTAAAACACATATGATAGAAATGGTCAGAGATGATACTTGCTCCATAGAATGCAACTAAGAGGAGATCGATTGATGGGAAACTTTTTGGATTTTCCACGAATCTTTAGATTTCATACAAAAAAAAATACTGACGAGGAAAAACTAAATTATAAATAAACTTTTATTCAGTTTTATTTTTTTTTTATTTTTCTCGAAAGCGAGAAAAATCACTAACGGCCACTTATTAGATACTTCTTCGAATGGGCATGTTGCTTATGTTGACCACTATTCGTTAGGGTGTAAGTGGAGAGTTAGTATGTGCAGCATAAAAGTTAGAGGGGAAGTGTGGTGAATATGTGTGACTTGCGTGCAATCTTCATTCACATTGCTAAATAGATAAATGAGTAGAAACGAACGAAGTAGAAACCACCGCACGTGAGACGAACAATCCAAACAAATAAAAATATCACAACCACTGACAAAGAAGATGGAGAAACGCTCGCAGAATAAGATAAAAGCCCGAGATGTCGTGCGTTCCACTTAAACGCTGGAAACACAGTGTCGAAGGCTTCGCATTCCCATCCGCTCGCATCGACTTTGTCATGTGTGTTCCATTAAGCGTATGGTGTTTCTTTTTGTTTTTTTTCGTGTCTATTGTGGTATTATGGTATTATGCACCCAACTTTTGAATCCGACAGTGACGTCCGTTCTGGTAGTTGTTGTCGTTATAAGTTTCCTATACACTTTGACACATAAATTAACTGAATGCAACTTATCATTTGGGTTTTTTGTGATGTTAGATGAGACATGTACAAATCTTATCTTCTCATGGATTGGATTATGTGCATTCAGTCTGACGCCAACATGTCGACAGATAGAAAAATATTTCTATATGTAATTATATTATTGGAGCATAGTATATTTATGTTTGGTTTGTTTTTGAAGGCGATTATGAGTTGGTATTTAAGTTCATTGAAGTCACGCCCACACTCATGATGATGAAATTACGAACAAGTTTCCTTGTTTAGGGAGTCTGCTTTGATGATGTTTTTCTTCAATCTATATTCTGATTGCATTTCATTGGTATGAATAACTGATTCTCAAGTACGGTGTTCCTCAGATCGTATAACATCGATAAACTCAAAAAGTTTGAAAGAATGAAAGCTTTGGCACCACAAAGACTCAATCAACCTGTGGTGCGGATGCCTTAGGCACTATCCTCCACATTTTAATACTTGACTATTAACCTAAAGGCCAGTTTCTGGATAACAGTGACATTGAGGAAACGAACGGACTGACTTACGGTAAGATTCAACAGTTTAACCATGCATTGTAGCTTTTTTAGCCTTTAGTCCACAACAATAGTCGTTTCGTCCCGGCAATCTCATTTGGACTCATCAGTTGACTAGTGAGGGCTTTGTTAATACGCACGCAAATTTTATTAAACTCCATTCATCTTAAATCAATTTTTTGACAAAAATTCAATTGAAATTTTAGCCAACCAAGACTAAAATTCCTAATCAGCACCTGCATTATAAATATAGAACAGTAAGACAGTTTAAGCAATTACATACATACATAGACAAATTTAGGCCCGAAGGTAAGATGTTGTACTCCAATATGTGCTTTGCAAAATACTCCTGAAGGAATCCTAATTTGTATCAATTTTATATTCGGCTGCCTTTTTCACCACACTTCCTTAGAAAATTCACAACGCAACCATATTGCCTTGATAACACTTTTTCATTTGATTTTTCTTGAGAAATCCTTTTTCCAAGAAAGGAATCTAATCAAATATTGCACATGATTCACACCACACTAAACACTGATTGAGAAACTTGTCGAATTCGAACAACCACAGAAACCAAGAAGGACCAACACGAAATTTGGAAAATTATGTAAAACACATATGATAGAAATGGTCAGAGATGATACTTGCTCCATAGAATGCAACTAAGAGGAGATCGATTGATGGGAAACTTTTTGGATTTTCCACGAATCTTTAGATTTCATACAAAAAAAAATACTGACGAGGAAAAACTAAATTATAAATAAACTTTTATTCAGTTTTATTTTTTTTTTATTTTTCTCGAAAGCGAGAAAAATCACTAACGGCCACTTATTAGATACTTCTTCGAATGGGCATGTTGCTTATGTTGACCACTATTCGTTAGGGTGTAAGTGGAGAGTTAGTATGTGCAGCATAAAAGTTAGAGGGGAAGTGTGGTGAATATGTGTGACTTGCGTGCAATCTTCATTCACATTGCTAAATAGATAAATGAGTAGAAACGAACGAAGTAGAAACCACCGCACGTGAGACGAACAATCCAAACAAATAAAAATATCACAACCACTGACAAAGAAGATGGAGAAACGCTCGCAGAATAAGATAAAAGCCCGAGATGTCGTGCGTTCCACTTAAACGCTGGAAACACAGTGTCGAAGGCTTCGCATTCCCATCCGCTCGCATCGACTTTGTCATGTGTGTTCCATTAAGCGTATGGTGTTTCTTTTTGTTTTTTTTCGTGTCTATTGTGGTATTATGGTATTATGCACCCAACTTTTGAATCCGACAGTGACGTCCGTTCTGGTAGTTGTTGTCGTTATAAGTTTCCTATACACTTTGACACATAAATTAACTGAATGCAACTTATCATTTGGGTTTTTTGTGATGTTAGATGAGACATGTACAAATCTTATCTTCTCATGGATTGGATTATGTGCATTCAGTCTGACGCCAACATGTCGACAGATAGAAAAATATTTCTATATGTAATTATATTATTGGAGCATAGTATATTTATGTTTGGTTTGTTTTTGAAGGCGATTATGAGTTGGTATTTAAGTTCATTGAAGTCACGCCCACACTCATGATGATGAAATTACGAACAAGTTTCCTTGTTTAGGGAGTCTGCTTTGATGATGTTTTTCTTCAATCTATATTCTGATTGCATTTCATTGGTATGAATAACTGATTCTCAAGTACGGTGTTCCTCAGATCGTATAACATCGATAAACTCAAAAAGTTTGAAAGAATGAAAGCTTTGGCACCACAAAGACTCAATCAACCTGTGGTGCGGATGCCTTAGGCACTATCCTCCACATTTTAATACTTGACTATTAACCTAAAGGCCAGTTTCTGGATAACAGTGACATTGAGGAAACGAACGGACTGACTTACGGTAAGATTCAACAGTTTAACCATGCATTGTAGCTTTTTTAGCCTTTAGTCCACAACAATAGTCGTTTCGTCCCGGCAATCTCATTTGGACTCATCAGTTGACTAGTGAGGGCTTTGTTAATACGCACGCAAATTTTATTAAACTCCATTCATCTTAAATCAATTTTTTGACAAAAATTCAATTGAAATTTTAGCCAACCAAGACTAAAATTCCTAATCAGCACCTGCATTATAAATATAGAACAGTAAGACAGTTTAAGCAATTACATACATACATAGACAAATTTAGGCAATCTATAATAAAACCATATTGTATGAAGACCAATAATTCAAGATAATATGACAATGACCTGTGGAACAAGTTCTCCACCAGCATTTCCCCTACAAATCTCAATTGTCATGAATTGTCGATTGTCACGAAATCAAAACTGGTTGCTCTTTGCCAATATTAATAAACTTTTAAGATTGCTCGGCGAAACAAATTCAGTCACGATGGGTACCGCGACACCATGACATTTATGGAAATGAAATAGCTGATAAATTGGCCAAAAAGGGTTCATCACTTGAACCGAGCCAAATTAAACCCTGAATACTTATGCAAATATAGCAGACAAATTATAGAATTCATTAAAGTTTCCTTAAGATTGCAAATGTCAGATGGTCAATAATTGCCACCTCTCGGCTTTCAAGGAATCTTTGACCAGATCTTTAAAAGATAAAAGAAAACAGAGAATCTACTGAGACTAAGCAGACCTCAATCTCTCTAGGTTGGAATCCTTACGGGTCACAAGTCACAACTCACATGAGCAGAATGGGCATCCGCACATCTGACTTAGGCAGAGGATGTCAGGACGAAGAGGTGGAAGAGGGCTCATCTCACTTCCTTTGTTAATGCCCCCGCATAGCTAGAGCTAGAAAAGATGCTCTCGGAGGATACTTTTTCGACGAACTGGGCGACTTCTTATTTTTGTCACTAAAAAACATCCTTAACTTCACTTAGAAGACCTTAGACTTCCACTAAACCATTCCTCTTACCCTTCTCATTCCTACATTACCCACACCCTGGAAGAACACAATGGATCCATTGAGATCTGAGTGAGGTGATACGACTTGACGCATCATCACTCTACCTAACCTAATCTAACCTATGGCACAGTGTAAATGCTTTCAGGTGCAGGATAGTTTCCATACGGAGGCAAACGAGAAATTGCAGGATGCTAAAATAAATACTTGAGAATAAAGTTATATTACATTCCATATTCCATAGCTTAATATTTATTTTATTGAGCGTGAAACAACTCCCCACATATCAAGACGAATTTCGTCGAAAATACTACTGAAACAGCAGTCAAAGATTTTTCAATACACCGTATCAAGACAAAATTCTGTACATTCTGAAATGAGATTGGAAATCAATCAAGCTTGTTTGCCTCACTTTGAAAACTGTAAATTTTGTTAATTCAAAGCGAAAATAAAAATTAGCTTAGAATTTTAAGCCATATCCAGATGGAAAAACTAGTATTTATAGCCTTTCTGTGGATGGTTGTTGTTATAAGAGTATCAGGACATCTGAAAAGTGAATTTGTTTCAGTTGCTTATTAAAGCTGTCTAAATAAACAATCACAGGGTATGTGATACTTTACACTTCTTCTATGAAATTAGAGAACCCAATGCTTGTAAAAAAAAATCTATGTTGTTATTGGCACACTTTTAAATAAAGTCAGCAAAAATTCTAATAAAAAAGTGTCCATCAAATGTACTTACAAGTATTAAATGATATCTGAGTACAAAACAGAGAAGTACATTTCCATTTTAACTAAGGTACCTTATTTCTAAAATTGCAATCCTTAAACATTATTTTAAGAGCGCACATATAATAAATGATTATTATTATTAAAATTCCCACATCATCACCTCCACCACTGTCTTAACTTCCTTGAAAGGAGTAAAATAAAATCCACCACCACCACAAGGATAAACTTAATTTTCTCGTCAAAAAAATATTATTTTGTGCATTCAGAGCACGTTCCAGCGATGTTAACAAACGACACAATACGAAATTTTATTATACCCATTTTAGACTACATGCGTAGAAAGGGGCTTGCTGAATCGATTTAAGTATACTACACAGGAGATTTAAGCCCGAGAGGGGTATCCCAATATGACAAGAAACGTTTAAAAAAAATGTTGAAATGTATTTGGGAATCCTCCAACGCTTATGAAAAGAATTTATATGCAGAAAGCGTAACGAAACCTCATTTCATTTTGTGCCGACTTCAAAAAGATTCACCTCTACTCTACCACCCTCTACTACTTCTCAAACTCCTTCGTAAGTTTTGTATTTTTTTTTTTTTTGTATTCTAAAATAAATTTATTTTAAGCTTCCTCCATTTTTCCTGCAACTCGCATCTGTGTTGAGTTTGCGCTAAGAGGTATTAACGATTGGAAGATGACAGCAGTGGTGAATGTGGTAGAAATTAAAAAGAAGGGTAATTATGTAGTCTCCTTGTTACAAATGAAAACTTCATTAAAAAAAATAAATGGCGAAAAGAAGGTTTGAAGCATATACCACTACCACTGATGTCCCCAATTACTTAAAGCCTCTTCGCAGATTCTCCACTTGTGTTATTTCCGTCAATAGTTCAGGGCTGACACTTACCACAAAAAACTCCTAGCTACACCATCAGACAAGGAATAGTTGTATGCATGAACTCATTTTGACTTTATTGTGAATGAAGTTTATGACCAGCCTTGGGCGATGGCTTACCTTTTGAAAATAACCACATACACGGACCCATATGTAAAAAATGGTGTCGTGCGACATGATTTAGGTAAATTTAATGATTTGTTTACAATTAACGTTCCATGTACGGAACGCCAGTGTTTTAATATTGCTTAATGATATTGGCAATCAGAATCAGAAGTGTTGTTTGTCAAACGAAAATAATATTATTTTATGTTTTTAAAGAAGAGAAAAATATAATATTAGCTGTTTGTTTTAAATATTTTATCAATTGTTTAATTTAACATAAACATATTCTGCATATTAAATAAATATTCACAATTTCATTCATTGAAATTCATAAAATCAGAATAATCACTTGATTAACGATGCCAACCAAGGTCAAAGTTCGACATTGTCCGATTTTTAATCGGTCAAAGAAGTCAAGTACAACAGCATTCATATGGGCTGACCACATTCATTCATTTCATTGGCATTCATTCTTTAAAATTGTGAACTTGTCTTATGGAGTAGTGATAGATTTATTACAACCAATGAATAACCTTTCGATTTTTTCATGAGCACTGGGAAAAGCAATTTCACTCGTATACATATGTATGTATATATGTACGAGTACGTCCCTTAAATTCTTAAATTTGTTTTCAAGAACTTAGGTGTTTTTTTTTGTAATCAGTTTTCCAATTTAAAGAAAAACCAAAATATTTTCATATATTTCGAAAACATTTTCCAACAGTAAGTTGATTAATACTAACCAAAAAGGTAACGAAATATTTCGTTACACATTAGCTCATGTTTCAAGCACGAAAGTTATAATTTTAAAAACCTGATGTTTGATCTGTTATATGAAAAAGGGCACTCCGTCCAAAACCGAAAACATTGGCATGAAAATATAGAAAACGGCACAGCTCCTAATGGCGCCCGTAGCGTATATGAAATCATTTCTTCTCTGTGAAACTTCGTATAATGTATTTGAAACATACTACCTACATATCGTTCATCTGCTAGAAGACCGTCGTCATAGTTCAACAATTGTTATGATATCCCAAATTTTTGAGTTAAGGCGTTCTTGTAGCAAATGAGCGAAATTTACATACAAATTTCTGGGGTTAATTTTATCAATGGCGTCTTAAGTACCAACCTTAAAAACATAAGTTAACTTATTAAAAGAACATCAATACAAGCTGCTCAGAAAATATAATCTAATCACAAGATAGTGTGAGTCACTTTTTGTGACAACTCAATTTAGAAAAATGTCTGCACATATATTTGGGGTACTAAATGTTATACCTGAAATATTAGATTATCATCTAGTTTTTGATAAATTGAAAACTAACCGAAAACTTACTGGCAAATATTTACAAATAAATGCTAGCCGAACAAGTTTTTCGGTTCCTTAGGATGGAAAGTAGGTACTTCCGGTAGATTTTTTTAACTGAATGTCGTAGGGCTTTCGACAAATGTGAAAGCTAAGCCAATAACAGGGATAAAATGTTTAAATTTAAAAAAATATCTTATACTCTGTTCAACAAAAATTGTCAGTACAGGGAAGATAGGACGTTTGTCTCTCATTGCATTGCCATGCATAAGTGTGTCGCCTTTTAAAGCTCTCACAGGGATTCCGTAGTTTAAATTATAAATCGCCGCAAATGAAAGTAAAAACCGCGTAGGGCTACCGTCTGCCGATTCAAAACGACTGAAAACAATAATCAATTTACCTTTTCCCACAACGCCAAGCGTTAAGATAATAGGCGCGTTTTTTTTAAGTTGAAAAGCAATACGACAACACTCAACATACTTATCTTCTTAAAATGTGTTCTCAAAAGCTTCAAATCCCAAAAGCTTCTTAATAAAAACCACTGAAAAAGCTTTTTGCTTGCAATTGAGAATGATAATGGTAACTCTGTTTTGATGTAGGTAAAGAGCGCACGATCGTATTGAGTGATGCTTGATATTGACACTCTTGTCTTGATCTTGGCACTTGGCAGTATCTCATCAGCAGTGGGATACGACGGTCGTGTTGGGGTGTACAACTTTTTGCAAAGAATTACAACAACAATTCCTTAAGAAAAGTCAGTGGCTTGCTCTTTTTTTAGTGGCATTTTTCCTAATGCATTGTAGTGAGGGTGCGTCAGGCGCCACTGCTTTAGAAAAAG
Organism: Chrysotoxum bicinctum; assembly: GCA_911387755.1. Classification (NCBI taxonomy): domain Eukaryota; kingdom Metazoa; phylum Arthropoda; class Insecta; order Diptera; family Syrphidae; genus Chrysotoxum; species Chrysotoxum bicinctum. Next base: position 218,725,211 of record OU426988.1, on the reverse strand, counting down.
CTCTCCCATAAGGCCTGTACTGACAATTTTTGTTGGACAGAGTACAGTACTATTAAATAGGTCAAATTAAAAATTTCCAAATACGATTCCAAATCTCATTTCCCAAAGAAATTGACATTTTGAGATGTGATAATTTCAACCGAATTTGCAAATTTGGATAAAATTATATGTTAAATTTCGTAAAAACCCTACGAAAACACCCAATAGTAATCCATTTATAAAGCTTTGAAAATATTTCGACTGCTGAAATGTGAAAACTCGATGCATGTAAAACAAGAATTAGACAGCAAAAACAAAAGCACCAATATAGCAAAACAGAAGTACGAATAAGCTCGTTAACATTAACAACTGAAGCAATGCCTTCGAACCAGAGATATTATTGATTCTTTATTCGTTGTAGATTTGAAATTAAATTCCTAGATTTAAACATTATCAAATTATGGAATAAATGTGAATTCAAAATTTAAAAAAAATGTTGCGGCAGGTTTTTAAAAATATAATATTTGTTTAAACTATGATAAACATTTTAAAAATATGTAATACTAATTCAAAAAACATTAAACATTGATCATTTCCGACGATGTTGCTTGCTATAGCAGTATCTAAAAACATCCTCATTACATTCAAAGAAATCCTACAAAATTCTCTAAATAAGCTAACACACTAGGCATATCGATGTGGACTCGGTGTAAGCCCTCACAAAAGTTGATCTTATCCTCTTCTCTCGAAAATATAAAATGCCGCACATAGACTCTCTTAAATTAAAGGTAAACCACCAACATTCTCAGAACAATCAAAATATCTGGGTCTTATTTTGAATAAGAAGTTAAGCTGGAAACCTAACGTACAAAAAAGAGTCAAAAGACCACAGTGGGGTTTTACACTCCGCATTACTCACTGGCTATATACTTCGGCTCCGTTTTGTCATTTTCGAAACTCTTCCTTATTTTTATAAACCATGTCTTGCCTAAGACTTCTAATCCAATTCATTGTTTTGCTGACGACAGCACCCTCAGCTTTTCAAATTCGTTTCCAGACTCACAACCCTGTTCTTCGGGTGTGGAACTGTGGAAACGTCAGTGTATGCAAAGCCCAAACATGAGTATAACTCTCATATCTGGGCTGGTATCCCCATTATTCATTTGAACCAAACAGAATATAGCCCTTAACTTATAGGAGACACATCCATTGCAGACACCTTTTTTCTCTTTAACACCGTCCTAACCTCTTCTGTCTTCAACAATATTCAATTTAAAAAGCCAGTTGCATTCCTCCCCTCAAACAATTCCGCCGTAAAACTCGTTTAGCTAGGAAAATGCTCATCAGTTTACCCTTGAGCCTAAATTGGGACGTTCTGTCAAATATATAGCTTTTTTTAGCCTCACTACTAGAATGTGGAATACAATGACCCTTTCGATTTGTCCCCTTTTTTGTGATGCAAAATCTTTCCAAATCAATGTGCATCGCACCATAAGCCCATAACATTATAAGGGTAGTCATAATCTCTGGAGTGTGTGGAAATTCTTTAAAAAAAAAGTATGGTTGACCGCTCTTAATGAAGATATATACTTATAGTCCAATGACCATAAGTGGAGCTTTTCGCTCAATTCCTGCCGCCTGTATTGAACACTCTTTTTTTTTCATCTAATAAACCTCGACATTTTTAGCAAACAAATGGTCGCGAGCACAGTCATTCGTCTTAAGGCCTCTTCACAATGAATCAACATTGAGATTAGGCACTCCGTAGATCTGAATTCATTCAATTCCTTTTTCAAGTATCACTGACTACACCATCCTTCGATTACATTTTAACAAAAACCCTTCTAGACCTACCTGGGATGATGCGATATGTTTGAAATATGATTCGGTTTAAGAGAGTTGGTGGATGTGGATAAACTTATGCCTATAGATATCTACAAATTATGTTCGTACTTTCTCAGAGCTAACCTGCTATTAAATCTCTAGACACTGTCTCTGAACTCTAAAACAGCCCTTAGCTATCCTATATTTTCTGCCAGAGTTGGCACAGGAGTTCAACATTCACCTCTGCTGGTTGCTGAGCTATAGGGCCATTCCAGGTATCTGTAAAGCTGAGGAGTTTCATAAATGTAGAAAATTATTACCTATTCTAAAAGATAAGACAGATGTTGGTATACAGATCGCTGCATGTGTTTGTATACTTATGCTAAAGCAAGATTTTATTAAGACCGCAAACCCTAGGTGAATCAACATCACCATTTGCTTGGCAACTAAACAGATCCAGCCAACGCTAGATCTCAGGCGCTCCAAGTATATGATATCTTTAAGCAGATTGCACATTAGTTCCGTAATAGGTGTCATAACCGCACACGGTTTAATAGGTGCGGAGGTGTCTTTTGTAGTCCACCCAAACGATTTCTGAAGAAGCTACGTGTATAAAGAGGATGACAAAACAATTCCTCATCTTCTGTGTACATGTGCTGCTCTATCCCAAAGAGAGGCTTCTAATACAATGACCCGAGTGATATGGAAAATACTGAAATACGAATATGTGCCACATCTGTATCGACCAAAAATAAATGTCACCCTTAACTTAACAAGTTTTTAAAATTCCAATAAGAATGAAATAAATTTTTAAGAATCTTAAATATTTTATACACAAATTGATTAGTTTATAATTCTCAGCACACAGTGAATTTACCTCCACTACTTTGAAAGAGCGGAAGAACTAAAAATAAATAGAATTTCTAAGATAAAAGAGAAAAAAAAAAACAATCTTTATATTTATTTCTTTTCTTCTAATTTGATTTATTGCGACGGAAAATAATTTATAATTTATTTCTATGATAACATAGAGTCCTCTGAAATATCAAAATCTTTTTTAATAAATTGTGTTATACAGAGAATGTTTGCTACCTAACCTTGGGTTGTTTTGCTTTCTAAATTTTACTGGTCTACCGATGTTAACCTAGGAGTTCCTTTAAATTTGAAATAATATTGCATTCTGAAAAAAAAATATTTTTTTTTTTTGAAAAATTCAAACGGGTATTAAAATTTGAAGCAAGCCCATGTGTATCCGATATTTTCGTTGCTGGGTAATACCCAAAAATACGGGAACTCAGGCATTAGGGAAGTTACACACCTATACGCTCAAAAGTTCCAAATCGAAAACAATTTCGACAAACCCATTAGGATACCAATTCCTCTGTCAATGTTGAACTCGAATTATAGAATTTCGGTTAAAAAGTTTATTAAATAATTAACTTAATTAATTAATCAATTTTGTATGCGACGTTATTTTTGTATCACAAATTCAATAGGTATACATAGGTACTATTGAAATAAATAGAAGACTTAGCAATATCTTGTTGTATTAACAAGAATCAATAAATCCAATTAAATAGTGCTATTTTTTTCCTAGTACATAATTAGGTTCAGCAGTACTTATGTATACACATATATTTATACATATGCACATAATTCAAGGATATTTTGGTTACATTCTAAGAACATAATCGTTGTACAGTATGGGTCTATCTCTAATGTTGACATACTTTTTTCGGGGATTTTAAATAAGACCTATGGTAGAAACTTCGTATAGAACTTTATTTTTAGAAGATATACAAACCTTTATTGTCTTTAGATAACTAATTTCTAAGCCTGTATTTTTTCTTATCCGCGATAATTTTTGATTTTGAGGTCAATATTCTACAGAGTATGCGTAATTAACATAACGTTTTACTATTTTTTTAATGAACTAAACAAAATTAAAAAGATTAATAAAATCAGTTAAAAGTTTTTGGAAGCAGCCATAGATTTTATGGTAGTTGGGAAACCGGCAGGATTTAAAAAAACAACTTAAGAATTGTTAACTACGTTTTTAACAACAGTTGACATTAAGAGTGGTTGGCCAAGAATTAATAATGTTGCAATATTTTTTAATCTTGAATGGCTATTAGAAAGTTTTAAAACGTGCTTATTTGTTTGACTACCTGCAAAACCCTTATTTCCTTCATTTATTTGACATCTTTTTTGCAAAAATCTCATTTCCTTTAAAGTTCTCAGAAAGATTTAAGTTTGGGTATGAGAGACTATTAGGTAACTGTAGAAAACAAAAATTTTATAAGTTTATTGGCTATTCAATGGAAAATGAACTAGTGCGATACCATACTCTTTATTCTAACCGACGAGTATTTGGAAATATGTACATACGTACCGCAGATTTCCAGAATAGGGATCATTTTCAAATACAAGACCTAACGCGGGAGCTCCACAAGTAAAAGAATTCCGGCTGATGAGAGAATATCGATAACTGGTAGAACTGATCCATCATACGCTTAGCTTTACTATTCAATGTTTGCCAGATACAAAATTTCTAATGTACTGCATGGAGAAAACCTGCTTCTCGATGACATAGAAAGGAGTTTTGAGTTTTTTCACTGGTTGCTGGAGCGGAGTTTGGATGACAAAGAGATTATTAGTAGAATTCACCAGTCACCATTTTAAAACAAATTCAGCGTCAATATGTGAGCATGAGCAGGTGTAATTGGAAGCAATTTAATCGACCACTTTAAACTACCAGCCAGACTGAACTCTACAAACTACCTGGAGTTTAACGAAACGGTTAACCAGAACAATACAGATGGTGTTTGCCCACTATGGTGACAGGATAGGCCGAAACGGACCAGCTCGCTTGCTTGAAAGAACTTCTGAACTAACATGATTGGATTTTTTTTTTGTATGGAGAAGAATGAATGAACTCTTTTATTCAACAGAAATAGCAACTTTAAGTGAATTAAAGGCGTCATCAAAAGGGGGGATGTTGTGACATGAGCCAAATGATGATCCGATCAGTGGAAGCTAGCATTAATAAATATTCAGAGTGAAATATAAAAACAGAATCTAGCATGAATACAAAACCAAGGGGGACAAAAAATGTTGTATTATACTCTATCCAATAAAAATATGCAGTACACGTCTTATGGGAGAGCTTTTTGAAAATCAGTAGCGTGCTTTATTTTTGCACCATACTAAATTGAAAGAACTCCTCCATAAAAAGTGTTTGCGCGCCCGTAAATTTGCGATTGCATCTGCGCAGACCCGACGTCCTATTGATCGCACATCTGAGTGTGCAGTGTGCACTGAATTGCTGTGGCCTATGGCCGTTGATGCTATTCAATTTCAACCCCCATTGAATATCGATGTGCGTTCAGAGTTACCCTGGTTCATTTCGTAACTTGTTCAGTTTTTTTTCCTTGGGTTTCTGTTGAGGTGCTTTTGATTTTAAAACTTTAAAAAAGGGTCCATTTAAAATCAACACTACGATAACCCTGTGGGAGCTTTAATGAAGGACAGATTTATGCCATCCACTGTAGCCAGAATGCGAGGCAAACGTCCTATCTTGCCCACACTGCATATTTTTATTGGACAGAGTATAGTGGGGGCTATCGTGAAAAAAATTTCCCTCGGAATTTTCCCCATCTTCGAAAATTGGAAAGGTCAATACTTCTTCACTGTTCATTGTAAGCTGGCGACCGGCCTTTTTAAATGAGAGCCAAAGTCACTATGAAACTTAATTCCGAATATCAATAAATTCCACGAGAAACTTTCGACATTATTCGAGATGACAATTTTGAAAGTTGGGAACAATTCCAAGGGAAATTTTATTCACGATAGGCCCTAATAGGTTTGAGATTAATTTCACCTACAATTTTCGTGTACATGGATTAGGGTAGACCAAAGTAGGCTTTTTCTTAAATTTCCGAAAAATTATGTCAACATTGAAACAAAATACATAATCCCAAGAAACATATTCCAAAATATCTTTGACGAATTAGGGCACACAAAATTTAAGAAAAAATTGTTTAAATAGTTTTTTTTTTAAATTAACGTCTTTTTTTATATTATGTTGGTGGCACTAAAGGGATTTTTTTGACCACAGTGCGAGCGTTTAGGAAAGTTCGAGAGGATTTAAAAGGAGTTATGATGCACTTTTTTTAAATGTCTGAATATCGTAATGAGAGCTAAATATTGAGCCGGGTAAAGCATTCTTCAACAAACATTCGAAGTAGGCTATAAGAAAGAACTACCAAACTGAAGCCAGAACACTTCACTCCACGTTTCATTTCGCTTTGAATAATTGAGTCGAGTAGAAATTTCTTTGGAGGAATATAGGCCGTATAGATTGCAGCCAGATCAGGGGTAAAAAATTTCTTACAACGTCGAAGAAAACATAAAGACTTAACAACGTTTTTGGCGACGTCAAGTAACTATTTTGCTTTTATCAATTTTTATTAAAAAAAAATAAAGTAGACTCGCGGTAACATTGACTAGTCTGAAGCGTGATCAATGCTGCTTTTAACATACAAAACTTTGTTTTCTTTTCTGCATTTGTCGGTTATTCGAATCGTTTTTATAAAACGGGGAGTCCCCGTAAATTATTGCTCATTTTTCCTAGCAGGTTAGTTTGTCATTTGCTGATATCCATGAATGGACTGAAGATCTTCCGAACGCAACCGAAACGAACGAGGTTTTGATCAGTGATGAAAGTGAAAGCGAGAACAGTATTTTGGAAAGAGCATATGCCAGAATAGAGCCTAGTGAAGCAATCAACATTTTCAATAAATCTTTAGAATGGATGCAAAAGGAAAACATACAGTGACGAGCAAAAGTGGTGAAATGATTTCGCTTTTTTGAAAAATTGATTTAAGTAAGGATTATTTTAATAGAATTAAAATCTTTTTTTATTTTGTTTATTTAACTCACATTTATTATGTAAAGTAAAATTTTCAAAAAATAATATATTATACAAATACAAAAAATAATAATAATTTTCTGGTTTTGTCCAATTATGCACGTTTTAGTTTCAAGAGATTTAACATCGTTTGTTCATTGAGAGATTTTCCTCTCTATTGTGCTTTGTTTGTTTTACTGCTATTTAACAAGTTACAGTCAAGATAATTTTATTTGTTGATAGTCTGTTGTGGGTAAATCGTTCATTTTAAAACGTGTAAAGCTGATTATTGTAAAATGAAAAAAATTGTAAAAATTTTGTCGACCGCGCTATTTTTTTTTTTTACTAAAAAGTAGTGAATCATCACTTGAAGTGTTTAAAATTTGGAAAATTTCAAAAACTTTTGTGCTTAGTAATAAAAAACAAAAACAAAAACATGGAAGTCCCCCCAATGAAAATAGGACGGAAACGAATACTTTCTGATTAGAAGAATGGAAAGAGAGTTGAGAAGTTGTGGGTCCAAAACACCTAAGCAAGCAGCCCAAAACATAGACAAGCTAGTTAGGGAATGGACTGCACGCCGGGCACTCAAAGAATTGGGTTAAACGCTAAAGAGAAACCGAAGAAGCCTCTGCTTTCAGCGAAAAATATTAAAGCCAGGGGTGAAATCGGCTAAGGTGATAGTTGATTGTGATTGTCATTTTGACTATAGCTGTCTGCATCATATCAATAAAGAAATATAGAGAGAGCGATTGTTAAAATGACAATTACAATCAACTATCACCTTAGCCAATTCCAGGCCAGTTAGCTTCTGCTAAAAAGCACACACACTGGACCATTGACCAATTTAAAAAAAGTCATTTGGTCGGACGAGACGAAGGTCAATAGAATAGAAACGGATGGTAGATCTTTTTATTGGTCACGTCCTGGAAAACCACTTCAACAACATCAAGTTTAAAGGACCGTGAAACATAGAGGAGGTTCGGTGATGGCTTGGGGCTGTTTCTCGTGGAATTCTGTTGGTCCTTTGGTGAAAATCGATGGCATCATGAACAAAGAAAAATATTTGGACATTTTGAAAACAAATTTACCACGTTTTACTGCATCAACAGGCTTTAATGATTGTGAAATAACTTTTCAGCAGGAGGGAGATCCAAAACACACGTCAAAAATTGTCTCGGAATGGCTGAGAAATCAACAGTTTACGACGATGACAGGACCAGCACAAAGCCCTGACCTCAATGCAATTGAAAATTTATGGTCAATTGTAAAGCGACGGTTAGGGCAGCACAAAAATCACCCATCAAACACTCAGGAGCTTTGGCAACAAATGGAGCTGGAATGGGGCAGTATTCCAGAGCAATTTCTTCATAATTTGGTGGAAAGTGGAAAGCCAAAGCGTTGCTCCCAAATAATTAAAAATAAAGGTTTATGGACTAAATACTAAAGAAAAAACACTGATATTAAACGTGCATAATTGGACAAGTCTAAGAACTAATGGAATATGTTTTGTTTTGTATAATATATTATTTTTTGAAAAAGGTATTATAAATAATAAAATTTAGTTAAATAAACAAAATGAAAAAAATAAAAAAAGATTTTAATTGTACTAAAAACTCTTAATTTAAATCAATTTTTCAAGTAAGCGAAAACATTTGACCACTTTTGCTCGTCACTGTAAGTCCAACAGTAATCAGCAATTTGCAAAAAAAGGAATTCCAGATACGTTATGTACTTACAAACCGAAAAATATATGAATTTGAGTTAAAACACACCATGTCTAATTTATTTGGCAAATTTAAAGAATTACACCTTCGTAAACATGAACAACTTCGCAAACGTGTACACGCTCGGTTTTTAATAGTTCACGTTACCACGAGTCTACTGTAAACTTTCCATATCATTTTTTCTTGCCACATCTTATGCGAATCACCCTAGGAAATCATAAAACAATAATGAAAAGAATATACAAATAAAGGAGTTAGAGGATGTGTTTATTTTCATTCGTAAAATAAAATACAAAAACTTGGTAAATAGTTGTAGTTTTTTTCAGTCATATTTTTAATACGTAAAATGTTGTTTAAAATTTAAAAGAATAAAGGAACAAAACCACATCTACAGGGTGCATATTTTAATGCTCGCAAGGTTTTTACTTCGATCTTTAAATAAAAAGCACTAAATGCGTATTATTTTTCAAGAAGTGCCCTTGATTCGAGTCACTTAACAATTTAACCAAACAGGACCCAACAGAGGGTGAGTTTATATTGTTTTACTTATACGACACACCCTTTTTGCAAACTTGCATTCCAAGAAATTATCAACATGAAATAGAAAGGAATGGGTGTTGTTTGGTTAGTTTTATGCCAACATCTATCCTATTTTGCATTTAATAGAATACAGTTTACTTTATGTATTTAATCGTTTCAGTGACACAACCAACCTAACAACAAATTGCCAACTTAACAACCCATTTATTCAAAAATTACGAATACAAAATCCAATTTGGTCATCAAAATGATTCATAATAGATTTTTTTTATACAAATGGAAACATACAACAAATGAAAAATTAAACAGAAAGTTCTTCCTGCTTGAAAATTGGAATAGGTATCAAGTTGGAAACCCACGTAACCTGCCTCCTCCGGCTACGGGAACCACCGAAATTGATTAACAGTTCATATCCACCCAAAATCTAAGAAGGAAACACAAAATCACCACTCTACCACCATCACGACATCGTCGAAAGTCGTAACCAAACCACTTGGCAATTCGCAAGCGTTTCAAGAAAAAAACATTTATGCTTACCTTTTTTGCAACGACAAAGTTCTTTCATTTTTTTTTAATTCCAATTCCACAAAAAAATTATGTTCGGAAGCAATTAATTTTATTTATTAAAATTAAATTGCCCTTCCACTGATTATGATTTACAAACATTCGAATATAAACATTTTCTTTATTTTTCTTGTGTAAAATATAACAATGGAGATGGAGAAAAATCGGAAACACACAGAACTTGAGCTTTGCGAAAACGTAAATTTTCTCTTTTTTTTTCTCAATTAGACAAATTGGTTTTGTTTACAAAGCTATTTCGCAAAGTTTTTCTTTTTACAAATAAAACTTTTTAGAGGAAATACAAATAAGTATTTAAAGGAGTTTAGAGGTAAATGTTTGCGAATTTTTGTTAAGTTGTTTGAAGTTCTTTGGGTTTAAATTTTTAGTTGTTTTTTTGTGTTTTATTTTGCAAATTATTTCTGTCGTTGTCACAGTCACGGAAAAAGACTACATCGTTGGTGGTGGTCGGAATAAAAATCGTGGAAAAATGTGTATGTCGTATAAAAAGTGATGATTGTGAATTACGAAGGAGAATGTTAGATAGAACGTCAAAGTTATTTATTATTGTGAATCTAACGGGAAAAGTCATGGCCATTCTTATTGGAAATTATAACAGTTTTCTTTGCTTGAATAGGGTGGTATTTATTTTGATGAGAAAAATGGAAAGCTCGAAAAGTTTACGAACTTATAAAACTTGTATGGAAAATAATTATCATTAGCCGTGTTTTTTTCGCAAGTCCATATAGAATTGAAGCACCCAGTGCAACAACCAGATAAATCCATTTCTGGCGAAATATGTTTTTTAATGCAGAAATACAAAACAAAAATTTTTAAACGAAGCAATACCTTGCGATTTTTAAGCCCATTGAAGAGAGACGTGTGTGGTGGCGGGGGTACACAAAATTGCTGGGGTTGGAAAAATTGCAGAGTTATCGTTCTTTCTTCTTTGTGGTGAGGAGAGATGACTCCTTTTCAATAGAAGAACAGTTAACTTTCATTAAAAATCGCTGTGTTTAAAAGCACCCATGCAATAGAAAGGAAGCCAAAAGAGAATCAAAGATTAAAAATCGCTTTTACTGCTTTTACACGAAAGCGATTTTTAATCTTAGTTTCTCTTTTGGAGTCATCTTCCGCCACCACACACGTCTCTCTCCACCGGGCTTAAAAATTGCAAGGTAATATTGCTTCGTTTAAAAGCCGTCTTTCCTGTAAACAGTCTAAGTTGGCTCTTGGATATTGAAACTCAATTTTTTCAAAATTTTTCTTATTTCTTATTTTTGAGATACATAAGGTGTGTTTTTTTTGTAAGTCCATATAGAATTGTAAAAAAAAACGACATCGGGACTAAGTGCTTTACATGCAAATGCAACAACTACTTAAATCTATACAGAGTTAGCTAAGACCAGATAATTATCGAGAGTTAATCTAAGACCCGATAAAAATGGTGATGCCAAAATAGTATTATCTATATGTTATCGATAATTTGCTCAGAGACGTCAAAAGTGAAGTTTTTGGATTGGATGATGCTAGACGTCAATAAGCTGACAAATGTCATAGCATACACAGTGCTTCCAGCTATTTGGAAAAAAAGCTCCTAAATCCCGATGTCGTTTTTTTTTACAATTCTATATGGACTTGCAAAAAAAACACACCTATAGTTATTTTTAATTTTCTCAACATTGCTAAAAGTGGAGTTATCTGGAGTTGTTGCACTGGGTGCTTCAATTGTAGAAAAAAATGACATCGGGATTTAGGAGTTTTTTTTCAAATAGCTGGAAGCACTGTGTGGGCTTTTGACTTCTCTGAACAAATCATCGATAACATATAGATAATATTTAGGCCTATTCTGCGAGATCTTTTATTCTTCTATTCTGTTATGAATTTCCATACAAAAGTTTGAGCTGTCAACAAATCTTTTATGAATTATAATTTTGATATTCGGCATGCTAAAATCTGTTATAAAATCTGCTAAAAAAAACTTTTATGAACAGTCAAACGTTCGAACCTAGAAAAAATGTCTTACGAATAGCATTTTTGGTATTCAGCATGCCAAAATCTGTTATGAAATCTGTTAAAAATCATAAAAGAATAAAAGACAAACTTCTGTGACTTTTATCATAAAAGATTTCAATAAGTACACAAAAGTGCATTAAGTAAAAATGAATATTTATCTTTTATTTCGTCAACTAAATGTTCTTAAAACGAGACAAATAAAAGAAAATATATTAACACACATATCATATATAAACATATAAGTAGAGTATGGCCATAGTATTCCCAGAAACATATAAGATAAAATCGTGTTTCATGGTATGGATACCAATAGTGTGTAAGGCTAGTCGCGCACTGGCAACTGTGATCGAAATCAAATAATTTAATCACCAGTGAAAGAGAACCGCGCACTGGCAACTCTTTACTCACGCTCGCACTCTTTTCTCTCTTGCACTTATAAAAAACAGCTTAAGCCTAGTACGCAGATCGGGAAAAATTTTGTCTCCCATACATTTTTTTTCCTGGGACAAATTTTGTCTCGGATATTTTTCCCAGCAGTACGCAGTTCACGCGCAAAATTCATACTATTGTGAATTGCTCTTCAAAATGTCTCCACTAAATTTTGCCAGGAAAAAGAATGATACAAGCATTATTTTGCGGGACAAATTTTGACAGCCACCGTATTTCCGAAAGTGATTTTTGTCAATTCTGATTTTATGTAAAAGGTGCTGATGCTTGACTTGAGATCATCAAGAGGAGATTCTAAAAAGGTATGAACGACTTTTGTAAGACAACCCGTTCCAGAGATACACTAAAAAACACATTAAATTAGATTTCATCTCTCCAACTTCAAACTTTTGCGCGAGATTTGGAAAAGTTTTGTAGAGATTAAAATTGTAGAGATAAAATTTGTCTTGTCTCGATCTGCGTACTAGGCTTTAACTGTTGCGAGGCAATCGTTTAGTTTGTGTCAAAACACAAACTTTTTAGTTTCGAGAATCGAGTTGCTCTAAGTGCGCGGTGTCCCATATAAGCCCATATGTTTCATTTTAGCAACTAAACAGTTGCGAAACTAAAAATTGAATGTGCGCGCCTAGCCTAAGGCTAGCCGCGCACTAGCAACTTTTAGTTGCGAAACTGTTTGGTTACTTATAGAAAACAGATGAACTGTTTGGTTGAATGTCGGTGAATTTGCAGATAATTATATGTTCAATAAAATGACGAACTTATTTTAGGCAGTCGTTTAGTTTGTGTCAAAACACAAACTTTTTAGTTGCTCGAACCAAGCAGTTTCGCAACTAAAAGTTGCTAGTGCGCGGCTAGCCTAAGGGTTTACTGTTTTGTTCGTCATCCATTTTAATTATGTCAGGTAAAATATTTTAATTAATCACAGCTGATTATGATAACAGGTTTAGTTCAGTTTCATAAAAGATCTCGTTTTCGAGTGGCATAACAGACTTTTATAAAAGTTCGCTCTGAATACCAATCATAAAAGATCTTTTAAGGTGGAAATCTTTTATGATTCATAACAGAAAATCTATAGCAGAATAACAAATGTGGCAGAATAGGCCTAATTATTTTGACATCATCATTTTTATCAGGTCTTAGATTGAGGCTGGTATTCACCGAGCGCTCTTAAACGGCTTTTAACCTTACGAGGCTCTTAACTTGAAATTTTATTGGGGTATTCACCAAACACTCACAAGTGTTTTAGTGTTTTTCAAAGTTCGAAAATGAGAGCCACTCTCCTTGTTCAGGCATACCCAAACTGTGAAATCAAACTGTTTTCGAACTTGAATGATAGCTGGCAGTGAAAATCCTTCGGTCAATTTCGCATTTTGCTTGGGGAGCGTTGCTGGTGACTTTTTTCTTAAATTATGAGCACTCGGTGAATACCAGCCTAAAACTGTAGACTCTGAAAGCATTAAAAAATTGATATACTGCTTTTAAACGAAGCAATATTACCTTGCGATTTTTAAGCCCGTAGGAGAGAGACGTATGTGGTGGCGGGGTTACACAAGGGAGAAGATGACTTCAAAAGAGAAACTAAGATTAAAAATCGCTTTCGTGTAAAAGCAGTAATAGCTATCAGTGACCAAGGAAAAGCGATAAGGAAAAGTATGAAAATTACTGCTCAATGTAAACGTAGATGTTGAACAAACCAATAAATCTGTTATACGCACCTGTTGCCAAAATCATACTTCCAATTTTGACATTTTGAGAAAAATAAATAAACGGTACGTGGTAGGGACGGAAGCCGTAAAAAACTTTCTAGTTATGAATCTAGCCGGTGGTGGTGATCAAATAATTCAAAATTAATTATGAAAATATTTATTTATTTAACATTATCCATACAGGGTTTAATAGCCCTTGAGTCAGAAGGCCAATGTTCTGTAAACAAAGCCGAGTGCTCTTCATCATCACCATCATCATCATATAAAAAAGGTACGCAGACAAAGTTTTCCAAATTCATCAATTTCCTTCTATTATTTGGGTTTTTTTTCCAGAGGCAAATTTTATTCTTAGTCAGATTAAAGCCTCAAACAAATCCTATTCGCCATGCCTAAAAGAATCAGAAAATGCATGCTCCTGCCACACGAGTGTAATTGAGAGAGACCTGGAGCCCTTTCGATCAACTGGAATATCTAAGAAAATCATCGGAACTATGTTCCCATATGGGACGAAGTACCAAATCGTTGATCATACCCTTTACCGACAGAAAACATGTATGTTCCCATCGAGGTGTTCAGGGATTGAGCATTTCATAAAACCACTCTTAAAAGAGTTGCCGAACATGGAAATGGTGGTGAACTGCCGAGATTGGCCTCAGATTAGACGAGATCATGGCCCCAAGGGCCCCGTGTTGTCTTTCTCGAAAACCAATGAATACTTAGACATCATGTATCCGGCTTGGTCTTTCTGGGAAGGGGGTCCGGCGATTGCTCTGCATCCCACAGGGATTGGCCGTTGGGACAAATACCGCAATTCAATTTCCATAGCTGGCAAAAAATGGCCTTGGGACGAAAAATTGGCAAAAGGATTCTTTCGTGGTTCAAGAACATCCGACGAACGAGATTCCTTGGTTCTTCTGTCAAGAAAAAGCCCGCACCTTGTGGACGCTCAATATACCAAGAACCAAGCTTGGAAATCGCTTAAAGATACTCTTGATGTCGAACCGGCGTCAGAGGTGACCTTCGAAGACCACTGCAAGTACAAATATTTATTTAACTTCCGTGGTGTGGCTGCCAGTTTCAGATTCAAGCATCTGTTCCTGTGCAGATCCTTGGTTTTCCATGTCGGAAGCGAATGGAATGAGTTTTTTTATTTTGCTATGAAACCGTGGGTCCACTATGTTCCCATTAAGTCTTATCCCACCGAACAGGAACTCGAGAGTATGTTGTTATTCTTCAAAGAACACGATGAACTGGCTAAGGATATTGCCCAAAGAGGATACAAATTCATTTGGAATCATCTCAGACTATCGGATGTACAATGCTATTGGCAAAAGTTGTTGACTGAGTACAGCAAGCTGATGCGTTATGATGTAGAGTTGGACAAAAATCTCAAGAAAATTGTTTAATTAAAGAAAAAAGAAGGTTTGTACGGCAGACGTTCCTTAGATATTTAAAGCGCCTTATAGTAGAAAATACATTCCTTTTTACATAATATGTTGAAATATATAAACTTTATACATTCCAAACAACTTTTGTTTGCATTTTGTTTGTTGACGTCAAACATGAAACAAAAGAAATTTTCAAAACTTTAGATTAAATATTGTTTGTCTACACACTTATGGTCTTTTTGATTGGTGTCAGAATGACGTGTTCTTCTTCTGTAAATAAGAGAAAATGCTTCTGGATTTGATTGAATTGTTCTAGATTACCAATCGAAAAAGCCATTATTCTCATTATTCTGGCCGACTTATAAGAATTTAAATAA
Source organism: Chrysotoxum bicinctum (assembly GCA_911387755.1). NCBI lineage: Eukaryota > Metazoa > Arthropoda > Insecta > Diptera > Syrphidae > Chrysotoxum > Chrysotoxum bicinctum. The sequence continues at coordinate 218,709,737 of OU426988.1, read as the reverse complement.
AATAGTTTAAAAACTTAAAGGGGGAATACGTTAAGTTTGTTTATGTCCTTAAAGTATAATTAAATGCAAATTTTAACCCTTTGTGATGTTAAGTTTGAGTGCATAAACTTAATACAATATTATTTTTACATTTGTATGTTATCACAATAAAAATATATAAGTTTTGTTCAATTTCGAATTAATAAATTAGGTATTACATTATATTCATATTCTTACAACGTTGCACTGTGTTCGAAAATGCTTTTTTCTATTGAAAAAAATCATAACCAATTAATTAAAAAATACGTTACTATTATGACATAAATCGAACCAAACGGTGCGATTGAATCTCGAATAAATACGAGTATAAACATGATAATATGATATGAAAGCAACATCGCATTGCATTCTAGTACTAATAAAACCAATACAATTTATTACTCGATACAGATTTCGAAAAACACTGGTTTAAAAAAAAAAAACAATTTGAAGAATTAGGGTTTTGGAAATCAGAATAATGGATGTTTTGTGAAATCAAGTTCGAAATCAATAAAGCACTGGAATTTTTAAAATCAAATTTTGACAGATTTCTTAAAAAATAAATAAAAAGGTTTTGATTTTTTTTTTGAAAAACTAATGTCGATTTCCTTTACACATGAGAAATCAATTTCTGTGTGAAGATTTCGATCTCTCGACAGATTTTACGTTCCTTCACACCAAAAAAATCGATTTTTTTTACAGAGATCAAATTCTTCGAATCCGTATTTGAAGAGGGATTTACAAGTATACGAAATACGCACACCAAAGAAAAAATTTGACAAGGGATCGAAATCTCTACATAAATATTTCGAAAACCTGGATGTTTTTTAAACTTGACAATTTAAAGTTCTTTAACATCCAAAAGAATACAAAAAATAAATTCTCATTTGCAGTTTTTTCTTATTTTTTTTAATTTTATATATAAAACGTTTTTTAAAAAACAACAGCTACAACGATTTTAAATTTTTCTTCTAGAACAAATTCATATTAGTTTAAGAAACCTCACCACATTCTTTTTTAGCTATAACTACTAAAGGAGTTGATTTAAGAATTTAAAAAATAAATTTGATGCTTCTGAATATTTTTCTCGTATAACACATCCATGTTTTTATATAAAACATTTTTAAAATCCTAAGTCGTAAGTCTCATAAGATCAAGTACATAAGTCATATTATTACATATCATAATTAAAAATATATATACATATATGTATATATCTTGGAAAAGAAACCAACGAATTTTTTATTAAATTTCGGTTTTTTTTATAAAAAAAAGTTTTTCGATTTCCCTGAAAATTATTTAAAGTGTATTGTTTTTTTTCAAGATTGGCATACCAAATTTCTATTTTTTTATTTAGCAGGTACCTAAAAATAAAAAAACAAAAGTAAAAAGTTACTTATTTTTGCAAAATAACACATTTAAAAAAAAAGTCTTTTTTTTTATACGAAAGTCGTTATTCGATTTTCTTTGATAAAAAGTTTCGTACCTAAATATATGTATATGTATCTATGTACATTAATTTAAATTTAAATTGGCATAAATACCAAATGCATTAATTCATACCCACCTATTTTTTTTTTCTTTAAAAAATGTATACCTATTGATAAATAATTGAATAACAAAAATGATAATAATAACAATCAGTAATAGGTAGCTTATATAAGAACGTACCTACATATGAATGTATGTATGTATGTATAACCAAAAAGCCTAAAAACAATTATTATTAAATAATATTCCTACCTTCCTAAATACTATCCATACGAATGAACACATATCCAGCTTCTTTTTTTTTGGTAAAATACAGTGAATGTCAAAAGTGAGTAAACACCAATATGATTTCTTTAGTTACATCTTTGAGTATATATAATATGGAGGGCTCGTTTCTATTCCAAATGCGTGACTATCATAGGGGGCGCTACTCAAATTTGTGTACAGTAAAACCCGCTTAAGAGAAACCCGCTTAAGAGAAAAACCCGCTTACCTGAAACACTTTCTTAATCCCCAAGTATTTTCCGACCAATTTCCCTTAAAACACTCCGCTTAAGTGAAACTCGCTTAAGTGAAAAACCCGGATAACTGAAACATATTTTCAGTTAATTTTTAATATTTTTCATTGAAAAAAACTCTTAAGTGAAAAAAAAAAATTGAATCGAACAGAACAAAATTTGCTAGTTTTCGTTGTTCAATAAATTATTTTTGTGTTATTTAATCGTTGTTTTATTTAACTTCTTTCAAGGCAAGTCCAAAAGATAAAAACAATATGAACCGCTGAGAAGAAAAAGGAAAACATTCCACAAAAATGGGAAATTGAAGTAATGATGCAAAAGCGTAGCTATTTATATAGCGCACATTATAAGCCTAAAAACGAAAACATTCCATGTAAACCTACTTTTTAAATGCGATTATAAAATATCATTGAGTGGAAAAAGGAACAGATTCCAGGAATATTATCCTTTTTCCACTCAACATTTGAAATTTTCCGTTGAAATAATTTTTTTTTATTTTCTTGACCGTTATTTAAGTTTATTAAGTTTGTTAGTAGCCTATGGTTTTTGATGGGAAGTTCAATTAAACTTTGACACTTTGACAAGACTCTTGATGGCACTGACTATAAGTAGGAGATTCAAAGTCATTCAACAATATTACCCAGTCCGAGGGCATAGTTTCCTCCCCTGTGACAGGAACTTTTCTGTCATAAAGCGAGTTGTTCGCAGATATGATCTTTTTTCGCCTTAAAAAAGTGGATGTGATCGAGCTCCCTTCTACAAAGGCTTATAATAGAAAAGTTCCAATTAACAAAAAAGAGTTGAACGATATTTCGAAAATCGTTCACTATATCCCGGAGGAAAATAAACCTTTTTTCGATGAAATTCTTCAATGGCCTTCTTCTTTTTACTTGCGATATAGGTACTATAGAGCAAGTTCTGCATTTGGAAAAAAAACTCAAACTCGAGATTGTTGTCAAAGTTGACATTACGATGATAGCGAAGACGAATAAAGTGGTTCCAGCAATTCCGTCTGTCCGTCTATGTATGTCTGTACATATGTCCGTATGCCTGTACCTCTTCATACAACCTAAGCCACTAGACCTATGTTCTTCAATCCCGGTAGTTAAGGGTCTTTGGTGATTCCCTAGTACCCCCCATACACCCGTAATGCATAATCTTATTTATCTCAAAAACGGCTCTAAAGATTTTGATAAAAAAAATTAGGTGTGATATTATGGACATGAACTACAATTTCAAAAAAAAAATTGGGGTAAAATGTTATTAACGGTACCTGTCATATAACGGTTTTTTGATTTTTTGACTTTTTCATCAACGACTCTAGCGATTTTAACCAAAAACTTTCAGCAGGAGACCCCTTAAGTTTAAAATAATATTGTATATAAAAATATTCGAAATTTTTTTTTGGAATTAAAATAAAAATCAAGTTTAAAAAAAAAAAACAATATCTTTAAAACGTGTGAACGACTATATTTTGAAACTATTTTGGTATCCCAAATTTGTTCTCGAAAAATTTTAAGGAAATTTGTTATATAAAAAATTACTTTAATATTAAAAGGATTAATCAGACGGCAATTCCATACATTTGAACATTTTTATCTCATTAAATCTATGTTTTATATTTATAAAATTTATTTTAAGTTCCATAAGAGCAAGTTCATGCGATCCAGTCGTGCATTTTATTTGTGTTTATTTTTATTCCCTTGAATTATTATTAAAATATTGTTTTAGTTTTCATTTTGCAGAATTATTTAATATTAAATACATAAAATGTGTTGTAACCATTATTTATATTATTTGAATTTAAAAACTTTATTTAAAATAATTTATTTGAATTTTTGTTTTATTAGTGGAAAAAGGAAAACATTCCACTCACTTTAACAGGAATTATTAAGCCAGACCTTAAAGTTTTTAATTTCAATTGTTTGGTATGTCACTCGTCTTTACTAGCTTTACATTTGTCCCTCAGAATGTTTTGAAGAATAACTTTCAGTTTCAGAAATAAACAGTTCTTTGATTTCCCAAAAACTATGATTAGTGGAATGTTTTCCTTTTTCTTCTCAGCGGTTCATATTGTTTCTAGCATTAAATCTCCGCTTAATAGAATTTTTAAATCCGCTTAAGTGAAATTTTTTTTTCACTTATCCAAACTCCGCTTAAGTAAAAGCGGGGTTCGCTTAAGTGAAAAACCCGCTTAAGTAAAAGAAATACTGTGACATTTTGCCGTTTCTCTTAAGCGGGTTTTACTGTAAGACAAAGTTATTTACTACGTTTATATGCAGTATCGAAAGATCGAGTTGGATTAGGGTCGGATTTTCGACCCAGGTTTTTCGTCATTTGAGTTGAGAGCTCGATTTGGAGTTGAGTTGAAATGGTGTTGAGCGATTCTGAAACATTTTGTTAAGCCAACTCCTCGACCCAGGTTTTTCGTTTCATATTTCGACTCGACACCGCTGAGCGAGTGGGATCGAGTCGAACGAAGCTCATATCAACTCAATACCCGTTTACAAAGGGTCGAAGCGAGCTTCAAGCTCGCTTCAATACCTCATATAAACGTAGTAATTGCCGAGTGCTTCATATCACATGTGACGGAGAACTATATGCGAGGAGAAGGTAAGGACAAATCGGAGGATACGGCTGTATCCTTAACTTACAGAAAGTGAGACAGCGACCCCTATCACAACTTCAAGTACTACAATGCATTAGGGATAGGAACGAGCCCTCCATATTATATATACTCAAAGAGTTACATGGACTTCCAACAAATAAATAAACAATGGATTCTAATAATAAAAATAAATAAAAAAAATCAACGCAATTTTTCCTAATAAAAACTAAACATACTCCATATTTAACGTGTAAGTAGTAAAAAAAACATGATGAATAAAATATAAGGAGAACAGTAAAACATGATGGTGTGGGGATGTATGGCTACGGCAGCATATTCGATCGGGAATCTTGTTTTCATTGAAAGTACAATGAATAAACAAGACTATCTTAACATTCGAAACAATAACCTTCAACCGAGCTTAAGCAAGTTTGGTATGCTTAGCAATTGGATCTCTTAGCAAGACAATGATCCTAAGGATACTTCGCGGTTCCTTAAATGATGAATAGTTTATAGGACTTCAAAGCACCTCCACCACCCTCCCTAATCGCCGGACCTTAGCCCTAATGAACATTTATGGGATCATTTGGACCGAAAAATTTCGCAAACGGACTTTCAAGAACAAAGATGATTTTAAAGCTTTAATTTTAAGGCATTCGTTTAAGGATTGTCTCAATGAACACAAAAAGTGTGTTAATTGTATGAAAGAAAAAGAGCGACTTATGTCGTTTTTATTTGGCAATCCGGAATCCCAACCGAACACTTTTGTTTGCTTCTGATGATTCTGAAGTTTTGTTTTATTGTATATGTCAAACATCAAATGCGCACAATAATCAAATTCAAGAAAAATGTTTGTTGAAAGCAGGGTTGGCCGAATTGTCACTTTTTAGAAATAACTACATTTGTTACGTCTGCTACGTAGTTTATGCAGTTAAATGTAGTTAATTGTAGTTAATGTAACAAATTGTAGCATTGCTGTCAATTAACTGTCAGTTGTGCATTTGAAATTTAAATTTTTAAATTAAACGTTCAGTTATTCCTACAATTCTTCATCCTTATGGTAAATGAACTTTTTTTTACAAACCTTCATTACATCATAAAAGTACAAAATTGTTTTTTTTTTACTTTATTATATTGATTTTTTATGAATTAACTACATACATATATGTAGCAGACGTAACAAATTTTAGTAAATTAGGCATGTAGTTTCTTCAATAAACTACGCGTAGTTAAATACTACGTTTATATGCAGTATCGAAAGATCGAGTTGGATTAGGATCGGATTTTCGACCCACATTTCTACTCGACACCGCTAATACTGCTTTTACACGGAAGCGATTTTTAATCTTTGTTTATCTTTGGGAGTCATCTTCCACCTTATGTAACCCCGCCACCACACACGTCTCTCTCCAACGGGCTTAAAAATCGCAAGGTAATATTGCTTCGTTTAAAAGCCGTCTAAGCGATTAGGATCGAGTCGAACGAAACTCATTTCAACTCAATACAGGTATATAAAGGTTCGAAGCGAACTTCAAGCTCGCTTTAACACCTCATATAAACGTAGTAAATCATGTAGAAAATGTAGTGTAGATAATTCGGCCAACCCTGGTTCGCACAATTTGGATACCAAAAATCACAGCTGTTGAGGTTGACGTTTAGGTATATGAATGTGTGAGTGCTTCTGGTTTTGCTTCTGATTTCAAATCCAAAAGCAAATTTCTCTTCTTTTCAGAATCAGAACTGTCATTTTTTCCCAATTGAACACTTTCAGAAGAGTCCGGAAGGCTTCCGGATTGCCAAATAAAAACGACATTAATTTAAGTGATGTTGACATTTACCATGACAGCAGAGATAATTGCTGTCAAACACTTCAGCGCAAATTAAAAATTGAGAATGAAAGAATAATCTATTAGCAATTAAAATCATCAGTAAAATTTTAACTCAATTAGAAGTGATAGCAATAAAGAGCAGGTTTGATTTCATTTGCGCTACTGAAACTTATTTAACAAAAGATACCGAGGACTCTGAATTAAAGTTGTTGAATTATAATGATTGTACGTTGCGATAGTATTTCTAATCATACCGGAGGTGTGCTGTTTTTTATTAAACCTGAATGGCATGTCGAAGAAATTTGTAAAGTCGCGATTGGTAAAATGATTTGGTGGCTTGTAATTAAAGTGAGTTTAAACAACGTAAATATGACTCTAGCTGCGGTTTATAGATCTGATCTCCAAATAAACAAACCTCGCCAGAACAGGTTTTTTGTGATTTTTTTGCAAACAAAATAGATGATTTATGTTCATCAATCATCATATTCGGAAGTTATTAAATTGGGTGATTTTAATATAGATTGGTTTTCGAATACTACTTACAAAAGTAAAAATTTACGAAAGTATAACGGACATATCGCTTAAGCAAATAGTGTCTGAACCAACTAGAATTACCCAAAATTCATCTACGTTAATGGACTATGTCGTTACGAACCATAGAAATATTCAGGCGAAAGTATAATAAACGAATATAAAATCAGTGATCATAAGACTTTGGAAATAGTTTTCGAAACGAGCGTCGGTAATAAAGTATGTACTAAAAAAGTGATTAAGTCATTGGCATTTAAAGAGAGCATTTTTCGTAGAGAACTTATAAATAATGAAATATCAAGTATAGGTTCCAATGATGTGAATGAAGCAGCTAAAGTATTCAGTGGTAAATTAAAAAATAGTTTGGGTGCAATGGTGAAATCGAGAACAATTAGTGGAATAAATGGAAATTTCGGCTGGTTTAACGAACATTTATTCAATATGAGGCGAATGAAAATTCAGCTACACCCAAAGAGCTGTTTGGTTAAATAATACCAATGATTGGATTAGGTATAGGCTTTGTCGAAATAAGTACGTGAATGAACTTCAACTGGCAAAAAATAATTACGTTGCTAAGAAGATTGACCAAGCAACGGATCAAAAAACAATGTGGAGAAATATTAAAACTCTGTTACTTAATGAAGAAAAAAGTGAAGTTAGTAAAATAATCTGTGATGGAATTGTGATAACAAATAAGACTGATATAGCTAATAGCCTTAATATATTTTTTGTGAAAAGTGTGGAGGAAATAAATGATAAAATTCCCTTTGAACATTATACAAATTCAATAAATTTAAGTAATGAAAGAACTTTTAAATTTAATAGAATAAACATGAGTGAGTTAACTAATATATTGAAAAATATGAACAGTAAAAGAGACTTCAACGGTCTTTCAGCCATTCCTAGCCATTGGAAAGAATCAGTGGTAGTGCCAATTGAAAAGGTTAAAAAAACTGTAAATCCTGCTGAATTTCGCCCAGTCAATATGCTCATGACAGAAAGTAAAATTATTGAAAAACTAGTACATAAGCAGCTCCAAAATTTCATGGAATCTAATAACTATTTAACGGACTATCAGTCGGGGTTTAGACAACACCACAGCTGTGAGGCACTTCTGAACCTGGTAGTAACGCAGTGGAAAACGGAGGTTCATAACAAGAAAGTTATAGTTGCTGTCTTTCTTGACTTTCAAAGAGCATTCGAAACTATTGATCGGGATATACTAATTGAGAAGCTGAAGAGATATGGCATTCGGGGAGTAGAACTTGAATGGTTCAAAAGTTATTTATCTTATCGAACTCAGCGAACCAAGGTGGTGAATATATTCTCAGAAGCTTTGAATGTAACCTTGGGTGTACCTCAAGGAGCAGTTTTGGGAACTTTACTCTTCATTATCTACATCAACGATATTGAAACTGTTTTAAGGCATACAAAGGCTAGACTATTCGCAGATGATACGTTGCTATATGTTTCCGGAAGTTCAGCAGAGGAATGCGTCAATCAACTGAATGCAGATTTAAAAAACGTAGAAATGTATTTAAAAAAGAATAAGCTTAAACTTAACATTGCTAAAACAAAAGCTATAGTAATTAATGGGGAAAGTGTTCAAAATATTATTATCAATGAAGAATCAATTGAAAAAGTTGAAGAGATAAAGTACTTAGGTATAATCGTCGATAAAAAATTAAGTTTCGAATCTCACAGCAACTATGTATGTAACAAAATTGCTAAAAAAATTGGATTTTTCCAAAGAATAAGGTGTAGGGTATCTATGATTTGTGCAATAAAAATATATGATGTAATGATAAAACCACATTTTGAATATTGTTCAACAATACTATTTTTAGGATCTCGTCAAATAACATTGTTGCCGACTAAAAATTAAATCTAAAGGTGGTCAAACGAAATACTCAGTTTTTTACATAAGGTACTATATTAACAAATAATTTTAATATACAACAGATGTTTACTTACTTTTGACGCGTAAAATATGGAGTATTTTTAGTTTTTAAGAAAAAATACATTAGTTCGTTTTTTGAATTTTTATTCTGGTTTTGATTTATTGCTACTAAATAAAGCTTTTATTTTGTGTTATTGGAATTCAAATTTTGTTTATTTTTTTTATTTCAATTCCATGTAACTCGAGAAATCATATAGGTGTTCACTCACTTTTGACGCTCACAGTATAGTAATTATCTCGCTTAATTCTTTATTCACCAACGTTAATTTATGTCGACTACATCAGCGCCACCAGTATAGCCGGTTCGTTAGCTAGTTTTTGTATTCCATGAGAGTAAAACAGAGTGAATTGATTAGTAAATTAAAAAAAAAACAGAAACTCCTTGATTAGGACAAACAGAATTTTCTTTTCTTTTTCTTCTTTACCTTAATTTTCCAAACTTCAAATTGTGTCGACTAGAGCGCCACCAATAGAGCCGAACATTAATCTAATTTTTCTGTTTAAAGAGAGCACTACATAGTTTATGAATACCTATGCAAAGTTTTGTTTACTGCTTGCTTTTAAACGAAAATGATTTTTAATTGTTTCATTTTTGACTTCCTATTGCATGGATGCTTTTAAACACATCGATATTGAATAAAAAATTAACTTTGCTTAAGCAAAAAGGGGTCATCCCCTAGCACTCTTTACTTTTACCTAAGCGAACGCTATAAAAATAACAATAAGGAAAATCACAAAAAAAAAAACAACGGTAACTCTGTAAGTTTACCAACCTCAGCAATTTCGTCTACTCCCGAAATCACACAAACGTCTCTCGCCTACGTTTAAAAGCAGTCTGTTTGGCAACTAGAAAATTTATACAATTGTCTTTAAGCCCATAAAAAAACACTATTTTAATATATAAGAACTTGGTAAAATTTTTTAAGTTACCATAAAGTTTCGTACCCACTCCCCAAAACTTAACTGCCTAATCATAAAATCTGGGCAACAAAGCAAATGGATATGAAATGGGAAAGCCAGACCCAGAGCAATTAACGGAGAAATTTATTGAAATTATTAAATTCCAAAATATATTGGGGGATTTAACAAATCCAAATTACAATATGTTAAAAAAATCAACCGCATGGAAAAATGTATTCGAAGAATTTGATTTGACAAGTAGTAAAGGGTACGCCAAATATTGTTTTCCATGTAATATGGCTTTGTTAGTAAGAGCAAACATTTCCATTAATTATGGAACACAACGTCGTTCAAGCGATATCGAAGTGGATGGTCGTGCGCCTTCAATTGCTGAGTTAATTGGACATTGTAAGCGAATAATCCGAGGTCTTTGTGCAGAATTATCCTCAGGCTAGTGCGTGAAATGTTGAGCTGTTGAAATCGATGGAGAGTTGATGTTCGTGAATTGAGTGCCACACTCCCAGCTAAAGCAGCCACATTCTCATCTGTGCGCACCGTACGACGGCGGAGACCATGAGTGTTGTTGTTGTCCACTAGCATACCAGTCTCACAAACTTTGTGAGTGCTTCATTTTAGACAAAACTTCTATTCAAACAACGCACTGTTTGGTTTAAATAGCACTAACTTTGGAAATAAGTTTTCCAGCGAATCTTTTCGTTCCGTGGACGTAAGATACTGACTTTCAGTCAAGATTTCGAGCGTGAAACAGCTGTCAATGTCAAAATAAACCGTGATTTAAAAAGAAACCACTAGATTATCCACCCTGTATACTGAAATACATACTTTACATTTAACATTCCAACCATACGAATGCCTGTTTAGGGGCAAGATGTACCCACTAAATAATTTATAATATATAATATTTAGGGCAAGATGTTATCCACTAAATTATTTATAATATAATTTAATCATTTTACAAATTCAGATCCTCAGTACGTTAAGGTGTCGTACTTTATTAAGAAAGAAAAAATGCGCTTTTATACCACGTTATAAATTAAACCAACCACTTTATTATAATTTCAAAAAGAAAATGATACATTTATAGGTGTATAAAAACTTTATACCTCGGTGTTTAATTTACATAAATAAAACAGCTGTGAAGTTATATATTTCAAGGTTATTAACCTTTGCAGACTGGGAAGATATTCCTTAAATTTACATAATACTTTCAATAATGTTTTAATGTATTTTGTTTCCATGTTCTGCAAAGTGTAACAAATATAATTATGACATTCATATTTATATATTTATTTTCAAGGGATGATCCAGATCCGGATCCAGATAGATTTGTGAATAATAAAACGCACCTAATGTTTTATAAGGGCGGTATTCACCGAACGTTCATAACTTAAGAGGCTCACAAATCCATTCACCAAGCAATAATATTGAATATTTATGAGCGCTCGTAAAAGTTATGAGTTCTCCTGATCACTCATAAGTTACGAGTGCTCTCTTCGAAAACTTGTTCGAAAACATTCGAAACAAACTGACTTTTTTTAAATTGTCACTGTCGGAATTTGATTTCTGAATTTAATTTGTATTATTTTGTTATTGCGGAATGTTCGGAAAGCTCAGAATTTTTAATGAAGAAAAAGGATTACGCTCAAAGATTTATAATTTATTTTATTTTTTTTAAGTGATGACTTGCTCTGGGTCCGGTAGTGTTCTGTTGTTGAAGCTCTTGCTCTGTGCTGCGATCCTAAATTCCATGCGAAGCAATTCGTATTTTTCGGTCACAACCACCGTTCATCAGGTGGTGATGATCACATGCTCTGTATACCAAAAGGTTGGCTTATGCGCGCAGGCTCTTTTCGGTTTCAACCTACGCTACTCAGGTGGCGATGATGGTGTTCATCGTCATAATAGTGCTTGGCCTCTGCAACAGATGTCATTCGATTGGTGCTTCTAAGGTACTGTAGTTGCCCAAGAAAACTGTTGCTACAGGCGATTTGCGGCTAAACGGAGCTTCGTAGACCCCTAACATTTCTAGCTAACATAGGCATCTTAGAGGACTAAAAATTGCATATTCGTGGTCTAGGGAGAGCCACCTTTCAGTCCACGTATCGCATGAAACGAAAAACAAATTTTTATCTTTAAACGCGATTTGCGGCTAAACGGAGCTTCGTAGACCCCTCAAAGTTGACATCTTCTAACGTGATTTCTGGCTAAACTATTCATCTTAGAGAATTAAAAATTGCATATTCGTGATCTAGGGAGTGCCACCAAAATTTATGTTGCCCAAGAAAACTGTTACTACATCACCCTGCCTATTAAAATGTATGAAACTATCTCTTTTCCATTTTTTTGGGCAATTCAAGACAAGAATTCTACTTTGCATTTCTGTGGTCTCCTCCTCAAAACTACCTGCAATTTTTCATTCCGCTTCATTGCCCTTGTGATTGGCGGCTCTTCTCCGCGAATTTTGTTGATGGTAAGCTTCTCGACGATCGACACTTTTCCCAGGTCGCCGATCAATTTGTAGAGCCCAGCATGGGCCTGACTTTATTAGATTCTCGTTGTTCCGCGTACGACCAACAATGAAAAACGTACACAGAGCACAACACCGAAAGTCTAAAAGCAGCTTTATATCTCATATTTGACTTCTCGGGCTTTCGGCTGTCAATCTTGTTTGAATTCACAGTTTCAACATTCCTGGTTGAGAGAGAGAGGCTCTCATTTTCGAACTTCGAAAAACACTTATGAGAGGTTGGTGAATAGCACAAATAATTTCCAATTTATGAGCCTCTTAAACTTATAAAGAGCCATCTACGAGCCTTCGGTGAATACCGCCCTAAATGTCTTAGGCTGGTATTCACCGAGCGCTCTTAAACGGCTCTTAACTTTGCGAGGCTCTTAACTTGAAATTTCTTTGGGATATTCACCAACCACTCACAAGTGTTTTTCGAAGTTCGAAAATGAGAGCCACTCCCTCTTGTTCAAGCATACCCAAACTGTGAAATGTTGTGGAATGTTGGTCTTGACAGCAAATGGATACTCTTCTACTTGGCATGTGATTCGAGTCAAAAGCGTGCGTGGCACACGCACAAGCGAACAAACTTTCGAAGAGAGCGCTCGTAAGTTAGGAGTGGTCGGGACCACTCCTAACTTTTAAGAGCGCTCGTAGATCTTCACTAATATTGCTTGGTGAATAGGTTTATGAGCTTCTTAAGTTATGAGCGCTCGGTGAATACCGGCCTTAATGTTGTTAAAACCAGTTTTTTTAATTTTCATTGCCTGAAGAAGAGCGTATTCATGCTCGAAACGTCGCTTAACCAGTAACATCTTGTTTTATTGACCTAGAGCCCGCAAAAATTATTCTCTATATCAAATTTGAGAGGTCACTAATAATTCCCACATATAATCCAAAAATTAGTTATTACACTGGCGAGTAGATGGTTTTTTATGGTAAGGTAGTGCAAACTACAGTGTAAAGAAAAAAGACAAGACATAATTCAAAATTTACAAATCCAAGGATAAAAAGAGACGGGCTTATAACACTGCTGTCACTAAGATCCGTATCGTTTTATTTTCAAGGGAAGATCCAGATCCGGATCCAGATAGATTTGTGAATAATAAAACGCACCTACTATAGCTTACACTACCTTACCATAAAAAGCCATCTACTCGCCAGTGTAATAACTAATTTTTGGATCTTTGAAATAGATCCCGATAGAAAACAGGATCCCAAATTGTTTTTGTAATACATATTAAAACTTAATCCAGATCCGGATCCAGATAGATTTGTGAATAATAGAACGCACCTAGTGTAAAGAAAAAAGACAAGACATAATTTAAAATTTACAAACCCAAGGATAAAAAGAGACGGGCTTATAACACTGCTGTCAGTAAGATCCGTATCGTTTCATTTTCAAGGGATGATCCAGATCCGGATCCAGATAGATTTGTGGATAATAAAACGCACCTATTGAACGAAAAATACACTTGACTGGGTGCTGAGAATGTACAGCCAAATGTATGGCAAAAATACAATGCATCTCAACACCTCAGTCAAATGCATGTTTCCCGCCATTTCCTCTAAAAATGTCAAATGTGCGTTTCCAAAAAAAATAATCCAAAAAATATTTTTTAAAAATTGAATTTAATTAAAAAAGTGAATCGTGGTTGATTATAAAAAAAAATGTTGGGAAGCAACAACGCCTAAATTTTGTTTCTAACTGTACAGCCAAAACAGTGACATACAAAACGTTTGACATTTGTACTTACTTGACATCTTCATTTTTCATTAGCATTTGTGCTGGTTTTGGCTTTGGTTCCTTGTTTTTTTTTTTCTCAAGAATATTGAAAAAGAAATTAACAAAATGGTTAAAGTTAAAAGCATTGGTTTTTCCGTTGAAAAGATTGTCGACAAACGTATATCAAGTGAAGGCAAAATTGAATACTTCATCAAATGGAAGGGATACCCAAAGTAAGTTTTAAATTGTATGTATGTACCTGAATAAATATTCTTTTAATTTTTTTTTCATAACTCCAAGTTCAGACAATACCTGGGAACCCGAAGAACACTGTCATTGTCCACAATTAATTCAGAAATTCGAAGAATCTCGTGCCAAGGCAAAGAAACGGGGCGACAAGAAACCAAAGATCGAAGAGATTACCAAGCCGCGGGGCTACGACCGGGGATTAACTATTGAAGAAATCATGGGTGCCACTGACGTCACTGGTGATGTTTCTTATCTAATTAAGTGGTCTGATTGCAATGAATATGACTTGGTAGCGGGATCCGAGGTTCGCGAACGCGACCCGAAAGCAGTTTTGGAATTCTATGAAAAGCGATCGCCCTTTCAACGTTGGATCGAAAATAGATCCAAGGGAATACCCGAGGAGCTTAAAACAAATGCTCTTTACAGCAACACCAATGCGGATAGCAACGTAGAAGATGGACCACCCCTTGATGGTACAGAGATTCCATCACTTGAATTGGACGCACAAGCACAATGAAAAATAAAAGATTAAACTTTTGTAATTCTTTATTTTTCTAGTTTCTATCTAAACTCATCGGAGTCCAAGTTCACTTTGCCGAATTCCCCATTCCGAAAGGCTCGAATAAAGTACTGAGCAGCCATCATTATGTCGGGCATTATAGTTATTCCTCCATCGAAGGTCTTAAGTTTTTTTGTCTTTCCCAGCTTGCTGGCTCCAGCGACTAAGACTTCCGCTATGGAGTCAGTGGGAGCTTCTAGACCCATAAACTTTACGTACTCAAATCGACTTTTTGAGTTCATCCAAAACAAAAGGTAATCGGCAATCAGATCTTCTCCCACAAGATGATCTGGCAGGCATCCACTGAGGGCCAATTTCATTCCCATTTCGTCATCTTTTATATTTGGTTCGAGGATTCCCGGAGTGTCGATCATGTAAATCAGTGGATCTTCAGAAATCTTTATTTTATACATC
Organism: Chrysotoxum bicinctum; assembly: GCA_911387755.1. Lineage (NCBI taxonomy): Eukaryota > Metazoa > Arthropoda > Insecta > Diptera > Syrphidae > Chrysotoxum > Chrysotoxum bicinctum. The sequence goes on along the minus strand of OU426988.1, from coordinate 218,694,407 downwards.
ACACTCCTTGTTATTCCAGCAACCGCACCAACTATGGTGGCTTTTTTTTTATTCAGATGGCGATTTCGCATCACATTGAGCAGAGATGACTTTCCTACATTCGGAACACCTATTACCATCACACAGAAGTCTTTTTCGTCGGTTCGGTTGAATCTATTCGAGTTGATTATAAGATCACTGGCCAATGGCATGACTTTCTTTATTCCAGAACACTGTTGATCTTTGCAGTTTGTGAAGATGACATGGTCAATACCTTCGGTTTCTTTGATTCTTTGACTTATCTGGGAGTGCATTTTATTGTCACTCAGGTCTTTTTTATTCAAAACGAGAATATGCGGTTTAATGCCACCGATGGTGTTTTTGAATTCAGGATTTCGACCAGAAAGTGGTATTCTAGCATCGTGGACTTCGATGAGGCAGTCGACAGATTTGAGTTTCTGTTGCATTTGGCGGAGACCCTTGCCCATATGACCGGGGAACCAGCGAATGGCTTGTTTGGTTGCTAATTTATAGGATTTACGGAATGACATCTTGTTAAATTCAAGGATTTTGTTATTTTTCTCAATCCCTACGAGAATTTTTTATAAACATTTGCGTTCACAGAACCGTACCGCGGCTGTTATGTGATTGTGAAACTGAACTGTCAAATATTTGACATTTGATCTAGTATGGGAGCTGAATGCAGTAAATATTGAAATCATTCAATACATATAGATTGAAAAAATGAGTATATAACTCTGAGGCCACATGAGCATGGAAAGCAAGTTGGGTATTATAAACTGCAAGTTCCTCAATATGCACACTTTTTTGTTTTTCACATTTGGCTTTGTGTAAGTATTAACAAAGTTGGGTTATTTTTGGGACATTATTTGGAAATTTTTCTTTAGTGTTGATTTTGTAAGCCAATTATTTGTTGATTATAGCGAAGTTTCTGAACCTTCTGAACTTGCAGTACTGTTTTAAAATAACATGGGCGCCATGCCGGCGACTTAACATATCCTAAGCGGAGCAACGGGTTTGTGTGAGTGGGATTGGCCTCCGAAAAGGGAGTTAAAATCCTGAGAATACTCAAAAAGGGAATCCATACTATTAAGTTGAAAAAACTGTTGATATAGGAGCCCGCCGGCTGACCTTACACATTGGCCATTTTCAAGTACTGTTAGTAAAAAAAAGAAAAAAAAGTGAGGTTAAAATTGAAAAAGTAAAACATTTTTTGTATGATCTATCGGTGTTTTCTCATTTTAATATTTTAAATTCGTAATAATCACCACTAGCTTACTGTAAGAAAATCAATAATATACGCGTGATACCTTAAAGGCAAGTCGACCAAGGTTTGTAACACTATCTAAAAAGTTTTGAAAAAAAAAATCCTGTTTTCAAAAATAGCGGTACTTTTCATACAAATGTTAAAAAAAAACGTTTGGAAAAGATTATTTACTCAAAAATGGCTTTAAGAATTTTGAAGAAGTTTTTTTTTTCAATTTCGCTTAATTTGTACAATCTATCACTTGAAATGCAACGAAGCTCGGAGTATTCTCAAACGATTTCTGCAGAAGGGGGGTGGATAATAAAGAAACGATTCCTCATCTTTTCTGTACTGTCCTACTTTATCTCAAAGAGGTAGGCTGAACCTAGGAGAACTTTACTATAATTATCCTAGCAATCTGACAAATAAAGACATTAGTTATATGTAAATTAAGACATTAGCCGTGTGTGTTTTTTTGGAAAAGTTATCCGTAGTACAGTAGGATTTTATAGGAATAACAAATACAACATCCGCAGTAGGATCACTGCCAATAAAAGGAGAAGTGAAATCCTGCTGCGGATAGGGATTTGACGTTTATTCGAGTATCGGCAGTGATCCTACTGCGGATGTTGTATTTGTTTTTCGTATAAAATCTTACTGTTCTACGGATAACTTTTCCAAAAAAACACGGCTATTGTTAGCAGTACCTACCATAGAACCATTTTGTTTTAAGGAAATTATTGCATTTCAAAAAAAAATTATATTGCTTTTCTTAAAACTGATACAAAATTTTAAATTTGCATTCTTGCATAAATTCATATTTACTTGAGAAATCAAATTTTACACACAGCTGTGTTTTGGTGCTATCTTTCTTCATCGAAACCGAACTTGTAAAGCAACGTCGAAAAAGTAAATTATTTCTGTCTGAATGCTACCATTTAAAAATCATCCTATCACGCATCAAATAATCCATCACAAACTAAACCACATCTAACTTCATATTAATGACTCGTAAATTTTTGTTGAAGTGTGACATTCGCCGAAAAAATCTTTAATTTCGTGTGAAAAATCTGAATAAGTCTCTGCAAATATGGTAAATCAAATTAAAAAAATAGCGAAAATTATTTCGCTATATATTTTTAATAATTTTAACCAAATATATCTACCAAATTCGACCTTCCATTGTCGGATAGTTTGATTACCTTTGTTCGCTATCAAATTCTTCCGACATTGGTGGAGAAAATTAAAAAAAAATATATTTATATTTTTTAGGGTCAAAACCAATCTGGCCAAAGTGGAAGTGGTGATAAAAAAGATGATAAAGACAAGAAGAAGAAATATGAACCACCAATTCCAACTCGCGTCGGTAAGAAGAAGCGCCGCGCAAAGGGACCCGATGCAGCTATGAAACTTCCCCAGGTCACCCCGCACACACGTTGTCGCTTGAAATTGCTAAAATTGGAACGAATCAAGGATTATCTTATGATGGAGGACGAATTCATTCGCAATCAAGAGCGATTGAAGCCCCAGGATGAGAAGAATGAAGAGGAGCGTTCCAAGGTCGATGATCTTAGAGGAACACCGATGTCCGTGGGTAATTTGGAAGAGATTATCGATGATAATCATGCAATTGTTTCGACTTCCGTTGGTAGCGAACATTATGTTAGCATCTTATCGTTTGTTGATAAGGATCAGCTCGAGCCCGGCTGTTCGGTGCTCCTTAATCACAAAGTTCACGCTGTTGTGGGTGTATTGGGCGATGATACTGATCCAATGGTCACTGTGATGAAGTTGGAGAAAGCTCCACAAGAAACGTATGCGGATATCGGTGGTCTAGACACTCAGATTCAAGAGATCAAGGAATCCGTAGAGTTGCCTCTGACTCATCCCGAGTACTACGAGGAAATGGGCATCAAACCTCCAAAGGGTGTTATTCTGTATGGTGCTCCTGGTACTGGTAAGACTTTGCTTGCCAAAGCTGTCGCCAATCAAACGTCTGCAACATTCCTTCGTGTCGTGGGAAGTGAGCTTATTCAGAAGTACCTCGGTGACGGTCCCAAGCTGGTAAGGGAACTCTTCCGTGTCGCAGAGGAACACGCACCTTCGATTGTGTTTATTGATGAGATTGACGCCGTCGGTACAAAGCGTTACGACTCTAATTCCGGAGGCGAACGTGAAATACAAAGAACAATGTTGGAACTGTTGAATCAACTTGATGGATTCGATTCGAGGGGTGATGTTAAGGTGAGCTGGGCAATTTTTATTTTTGGACAATTTAATCATTTGTTTAATTTAGGTCATCATGGCAACTAATCGAATTGAGACGCTAGATCCCGCTCTCATCCGACCTGGTCGTATAGACAGGAAGATAGAGTTCCCCTTGCCAGACGAAAAGACAAAGCGTCGCATTTTCACCATCCACACCTCTCGAATGACCCTGGCCGAAGATGTTAATCTCAGTGAGCTGATTATGGCAAAGGATGATCTCTCCGGAGCTGACATTAAAGCGATCTGTACTGAAGCTGGATTGATGGCGCTTCGCGAACGTCGTATGAAAGTAACAAATGAAGACTTCAAAAAGTCTAAGGAAAGCGTACTCTATAGGAAGAAGGAGGGAACACCTGAAGGATTGTATCTTTAAATATATTAAACAACAGTTCCCTCAAAAATAATTTTTTTTATTAATATTTTTTAATTGAATGTGTATTATCTTGAGAATAAACTAGAAGCGATAGGCAAGTCCTTGGCGAACAAAGTTTTGTTTTCATTCAGATATTTTCCTTGTTTTTGGGAGAGTTGTGATACCTCATCACCATCGCCCATGAAATGTGACTTATCAGTTGCATTGGAAACAACTAGTTGTTCATACAAATTACCCTCTAAATTTATCGCACTCGGAGTAGAAGAGCTCTTCCTCATGACTTCATAAAACGCTTTGTATTTGGCCAGTTCGAAGCCAGTAGCAAGCCCATTTCGGTAGCCAGTATCGAAACCTTCTTGGAAAACACTTTCCCTACCATCTGTTATACCATCAGAATAACCAACCTAAAGGAAAAACATTTGAGTATACCACTTTAATTTGTTTTGACAATAGACTGCAGCTTTTGTTGTTTTAATACATAGAACATCGTGCTGCGGAAGGCTGTCGCAAACTAATAAAATTACCTTTGATACGGTGTTGTGAATTCGATTGTAGTTATTTTCCGTAATATTATCAAAATCTGAGTCATTTTTATTGGTAAGTGGCATTTTATAGCTTCAAATTAAATAAAGAAATTACATTTAAAAAATGATTAAGAAAAATCTTAACAATTCGCACTATCTATTGAATGAACACAAATTTTGACAGAACAACAAATTTGCTCAGTTTGATATAAGTGAGATATATGTTAAGGTCACGTTACACCCTGACTCCGATGGTTTTCTAATGTCGATTTCCTTTACACAAAAGAAATCAATTTCTGTGTGAAGATTTTGATCTCTCGCCAAATTTTGCTTTTCTTCACACCAAAAAAATGGAGTTTTCTTTGACAGGAATCAAAATCTTTAAATCCATATTTGTTTATTAAACAAGAAATCCCTAGTGTGTAAAGGAAATCGACTTAGATCCATGGTGACATTTTGTATCTAAATTCTATTAATAAAAGTCCAAATGAAGGGAATCTAAACATATTCCTTTCACCAATACCTTTGCCTCTGAGTATGATTATAACGAAATTCGAACGTCTATATAGAATCTTTTTAGTTTTTAAAGTGAGATTTTGTATGATAACACTCGAAATAGGCTGCGAAGTTTTTTCTTACCATCAATATTGTGGGTTTGAATAAAAAGAAAGGTAGGCCTAAACACTCCTGGTACAAACAAATGCAAAAACACCAGCATTCAGTTGGCCTCAGAAATGGAACAATACAAAACCGGGAGGCTTGCCGCCGATTTCTGAGGTCAACCCGGCGAACCCCACAGGCGGATCACTAGTGTGAAGCAGATACGTGGGAGAGTTATGATCCCCTCGACATCGAGATCATAACAGCGCCGAATCAAAGGAAGAAGAAGAAGAAGAATATTGTGGGTTTGAATATAACAACAACTTGAATGAACTACCACCAAGTTTATAGACTGGAGATATAGATATTTTTCACTGGTCTCTAGGCGATCATTTTTATTTTTGTTATTACTTGCATCTTTGCTCAATAATTTGTGTAAATAAAAACCACATTGAATTAGGCTAGGCGGGCACATTCAATTTGTAGTTTCGCAAATGCTTGGTTCGAGCAAATAAAAAGTTTGTGTTTTGACACAAACTAGACGATTGTCTAAAATTAGTTCGCTATTTTGTGTAACATAAAATTATATGCACCTGCGCGGACATTCAACTAAATAGTTCATCTGTTTTCTATAAGCAACTAAAAATTGAATGTGCGCGCCTAGCCTTAAAGAGCATGCAATGAATTGTTATCAAGCCTGCGTGCATTGGTCATAAACGATCCTCGGTTTATGAACATGTCTTGAACAAAATTAATAGAGGAACAAAAATTTATGCCCCAAGAGCGACATATCCATACAACTCAAATTGATTGTATTGTGGTTGTGATTTTGGGTTTTAAGCATGAATTAAACAGAAATGAAAAAAAGTTAATGTGAACAAATTCGCTATTGTTCGCTAGCTCCTCGGTTATTACAAGCGTCTTATAAATAAATAAACATGATAAACAGTACCAATTTGTATTGATAAAATATTTTATTATAAAAATAATTAACACAAAAAAGTAATATTCCATTTAGAACCCTAAAATGTCTGCCGACGAAGTTAGCCATCAAATATTTGTCATCATCCAAGGTTTGCCATCTGGTGCTACAAACGATGATCTTAGAAAAAGTATTCCTGATGTAACCCCCGCACTTCAAGTGGAAGGGTTAAATAAACTTTTGCAGCAGGGAGTGATTGAAGTTCTTAAGAAAGGGGAGAAGCTCATTTACCGTACAAAGGACCCTAAAAAGAGTACCCTACCCAAAGAAGCAGACACTGAAGAAAAAGTGGTGTATGGTATAATTGAAGAAGGTGGCAACAAGGGAATCTGGATTCGAGACATAAGAATGATATCAAATTTGAACATGACCCAATTGAATAAGATATTGAAGAACCTAGAAACAAAAAAGCTTATTAAAGCTGTTAAATCTGTTAATGTAAGTCACTTTAATTATGTATAACTTAAAAATTGTAATTCTACCTTTTTAGGCGAGTAAAAAAAAAGTGTACATGCTCTATAATTTAGAACCTGATCGATCTATAACAGGTGGAGCATGGTATCAGGATCAAGACTTCGAAGCCGAATTTGTAGATGTATTAAACCAACAATGTCTACGTTTTTTGCAAATGAAAAAAGAAACAGCGGAAAGTAAACGAGATGGTCCATTGGCATTGAAACAAATGTCATGTTGTTCTGTCAAAGAAGTACACAAATTCATATCGGATTTGGGAATCAGTAAAGTTAGTTTGGATGAAGATGATTTGGAAACTATTCTCAAGACAGTTGTATATGATGGCAATGCTGAGCGTATTTTAATGCCTAATGATTCTTATGTTTATCGAGCTATTAACTCTCCATTGGCTCCGCCTGGTCTTGTCCAAATGCCCTGTGGAATTTGTCCAGTTATTAATAACTGTTCGAATTGTGGAGACGTTACACCAAATCTTTGTCAATACATGATTGACTGGTTAGATTAGTATGCTAATAAAAAAAAAACAGAATGGTTCAAATATAATAAATGTCTTTTTTTTAACGCATAGTTTGGTTCGATGTATCGTCATAAAAAGTATTGAAAATCCAAATATTAATTTAAGGATAAATAAAACAATAGTATCTTTCTGATAGTATCGATAGCGTCAAGCAGAAATGCCACCCAGAATGCACATATATATGAAAGGAATATATATGTCCCAGTAGCAGTAATCAAATATCATCTTTCAGCTGAGGTTGTGAGCAATCTTCATCACCTACAAAAGTGAAAGTAAAAGCAGCAATCCGCAATTACAGTCGCATAGTTATGAATTTCTTTTATATGCGTTGTTTCGTACGACCATGTTTATATAATACAAAAAATTAATTTCATTGAAATTTCTTTTGGCAAAAACGCGTTTTACCTTTGAACAGATAAAATATCATTTTTACTGTTTATATTCATTTGTTATAAATTTACTAGTAGATCCATATTTTTCTTCGATGCTACCAGTTACTTAAGTGTCTAAATCTTTTTTTTATATTCTACACGTTATGATTACCCTTTTAAATGTCTCAACACAGGGCGGGCATGAAGTTAAGGAAGAGAAAGAAGGATAGGAAAGATGTGTGGCACGATGTTCTGAGACTGAAGGTGGTTGTCTCAGATTTTTTTTATCTCCAGGGATGGCGGCTGAACTAGTGCGGAGAAATGCCGTGTCTTATTTTTATGTCCCTTATAATTCGCATTATTTTACTCGTTTTCATATTTGTTGGGCATACTAGTTTTTACTTAATCACATGTTGTTAGTGTTATGCCTGAACAGCATGCAATAGCAAACCAGCAACCCATTTATGACAACTTTATATAAGGTTTTAATGGAATTAAGACGACATAGACGACAGCAGGGATCGAACCTCTGATCATGAGGTTGACAGGCGAGCACAGAACCATCGTGCCATGGCCACCCCGTATTAAAGGTATTCATACAACGACATGATTTTCCGTTTCCGTTTTGCAGAAAGATATAACTTTGCGACACATATTTGCATGAACGACAGTCAACAACTCATAAAAATTAGTTGCTATCAAAACTGCACATTATTCAAAATTTAACTTAAAAAGTGGTTATGTTTTCTAACTTGAAAGAAAGTAAAGCAAGTAGTTTTCAAAAAAAAAAAATAATTTCAAACCATTTATTAAAATTTAGAAAATTTCTTACAAATTTTGATAGCTCGTTTATGCGGAGATAAAATTATCTCGTTTTATCCGGGCTTCCTCGTTTACATGAATACCCTTAACAAGTTGTTCCTTTTTTTACGCAATGAATTCAAGTGTAGTCAACCCCTTATTGGCTCAGTTTTGTTTAATTTAGCCAACTCACAAACCACTGTAAACGAAACTTACGTGGCCTGTCACTTTAACAGCTGTCTAAAGCAAAAAACTACCAATTTGTCGAATGTCGATTATTTCGTGGAAATGTAAAATATTTTAATTAACAAAAAAGACACGAAAACACTTTTTTATAGTTCTGTGCATTTATAATTTTCAAATCCCCAGCAATATTTAGTTTGTTTTCATTGATTTTTGTTATCCAATTCGAAAATGGGTCTGTGCAAATGTCCAAAACGTAGAGTAACAAATCAATTCTGTTTCGAACATCGCGTCAATGTTTGTGAACATTGTATGGTCACTAGTCATCCAAAGGTAACCAACCTAATTCGATTTATGTTCCTCATGATTTCCTCATTGTTTTTTTTTTTTTTTTGTTAAGTGTATCGTCCAATCATACATCCAATGGCTAAAAGATAGCGATTACGTATCCAACTGCACCTTGTGCGGTTTGACTCTAGAGAATGGCGACTGCATTCGATTGATTTGTTATCGTAAGTCATGCTCTGACGGCTGGATAATTCGAGAATTATGCCGACTTATTTGCTTTCAGATGTCTTTCACTGGGAATGCTTGAATGCCCGCCAAGCAGCACTTCCACCTACAACAGCCCCAGGTGGTCACACATGCCCGTCATGTTCGAATCCGATCTTTCCGCCGAACAACTTAATTTCGCCCGTAGCCGATATGTTAAAAAATCGCTTGGGGCAAGTTAATTGGGGTCGCAATGAACTTGGACTACCAATGGTAGTATAAAATAAAATCCTAATTTAATTCATTCATTCGCTTATTGGTTTTGTTTTAGCTTTCAGATGAATCCTCGAATAAATCTAGCACACAACCAATGTCTATGAGCACTATGACTAAAGTTCATCACAGTAATGTCGAACGAAATAAGTCTAATGGAGCATATTACAACAATGGCAACAGTAAGCTGGACAGTCCACATTCCGTTTTGCTTATGGATGCATTCAATCCACCCTCGAATGATTCGCAAGGTAAAATCAATTGTTCCACCCCATTTAAATGGTATATAAATAGGACTTATTATTAGTACCATATCGTCGCTGTAGATCGAATACCTCGTAACCCAGAAAAGTCGATTTTTCAGGAGAGACAAAAAACTTATTATCAAATCAATGAGAGGCAATGAGAGACGTGTTGTTAATTATGCGCGTGGCACTGTAATTATAGTTTTTAGGTTCACAGGATATTTTTCATTAGATCCGGAGTTTTTTTCACAATATAATTATTGCATCATTACCTAAAAATCGGTTTTTTCTGGGTTACGAGGTATTCGATCTACAGCGACGATATAACATTGTAAGCTTCTTTCAATGATATATCGAGATGGATTTTGCTTCTTATCTATGTTGGATTGTCCGGTATGTCCATTCGTCCGACTTCTCGGTCTAGTTTAAGAATGCTAGGCAATCTTTGATTATATTGATTATAGGTAAAAATATATCTCGTTATCTGCATTTATCCTCAGTTTTATAAAAAAGGAGCATAAAGTCTTTGTCACATGTATTAAGTATTACTTTTCTTTAAGATCACTGTATTATTGTTGATGAAACTTACTTCACATACATATATAAACAAAAATAACTTTTGTTCCAAAAAATAATTATTGTAATTTTGAAAATACGAATAGTCGCGGGCTCCAGATAGTTATATATCCCTCCATCTTGTTTATTTTGGGATATATGCTAATTCTTCCAAAACATGCATATGTATCTGCTCTGTTTGTTCATGGAAAGTATGCTTTTCTTCTTTTGCTTAAAACGTCTAACTTGATTTCAAAATCTCAGAGTAGATAACTAGATAAGATAAGACCAAATTTTAGTATTTTCTTACTAATGATAAAATTCTGTGGTGTTTGGTAGAAACGTGATAAGTCCATAAAATAATTTGCGTTTTTACGTCCACTTCATATGGAGCTTAGTCCTAAACGGATCGACTGATTTTCTTCAAATTTGGAAAATTTATGAGAATATTCTTTAAAAAATTATGTTCCAAATTTTAAGAAAATCGATTTACCCGTTAAGGTTCTAGCTCAATGTTAAGTGAAAATTAGAACGCAAATTATTTTACTTAGTTATCATGTTTCTACCAAACACCACATAACTATTCCACAATTATTTTGGCTGTGCTATGTGTGTAGAAATTAAAGCCCTTTATTAGTCGTTTACTCTGTTACTTCTTACGAAAATTTCCCATAAGAGAAATGTAAGCTAAACATTTTAAATCCAATTTTCTCTGAAGACTCAAATCCTTCCTTCCCTGAGATTTTAAATTGTATCATATTTTTTATCATCTTTATCTGATAAATTGAATTCCTTTCACCAGAAATAAAAAAAACTACAATCATCAAGGAAATTCTATATTACCAAAAAGGTTCTTAGATTAAATATCGCTAGCCCTAATAGAGACATCAATTTAAACCAATTTAAAATAAAGAGATCCTAATGTTCCTATTCCATATTGATCGATCTGTTTCACTCAAGAGTCTTATGTGGTTGACTAGATCAAACTTATCTTCTGGTTAAGTTTTTAAGTAATTATTTTGTTTTTAAAGTATGTACTTTGGAAGTTCTTAACTGTCTATAAAACTACAAGTTCTACGAATTTTAGTCTGTCTGCCAGCTCGCCAACGTTTTCGGTTCTTGGATATGAGTCACAACTCCCTCCAACTCTTGAATAGTTGGGCTGACTCCTCCTCGACTGTCCTTCTCCTTGAGCTTCTCGGTCGTCCAGCTCTTCTTCCTTCTTGAGTGAGCATGCGCCGCAATACAGTTGTCGCCTTTTCGAAGCGTGTGTCCGCTCCACTGCCACTTTCGACTTCGTATAATAGAGTCAATAGGTTCCTGACCCGTTTTCTTGAGGAGCTCTTCGTTTGATATACGATTGGGCCAGAAAATGATTGGGTTCCGAGGCTGATCATCTTTGTTTTGCCGGAGTTGATTTTCAGCCCCACGGATTTTGCTTCTCTCTTCACCCCTGTTGTCATTTGGTGGAGATCCATGATTCTATGAGAGAGCAAGCATACGTCGTCCGCATATTCAAGATGTTTCAGGTGAGACGTCAGAGTCCATCGAATCCCTCCGTTTCCCGTCAAGGCTGTTCGCAGGACATCGCTTATCACCAACAGAAACAATATTGGTGACAGAATGCAGCCCTGTGTGACTCCTTTTTGGACTTCAAACTCTTCTGACAGCCTCCAAACGTGACATTTGGATCCATCATAAGTTGCCTTAATAATAGCTATTAATTTATCCGGGATACCCCTCCTGCGTATAGCATTAATGCAGTAGTTTGCTCGATGTCGTTGGCGCCGCTTGTAGAAGCTCTGCAGGAATGCCACCAATTCCTACTGCTTTTTAAAGATTTTGATAGCAAATATTTCTACTTTAAAGAAAAAGGTGTTGACTCTTGGTGTTTTTCCGTTTTCATGTTTTAGGTTTTGCTTTTATTTATAAAAAAAACTGCTAAAAATTAAAATGTAGTTATAAAATTGTTAGCTATTATCTTTTAGAAAGAGTTTTTACTATGACTTATTAAGGTTGACGCATCGTTGTGTTCAACAGGTTAAAAATGATTGAACCAAAGATATGAGAAATGGATGTTTTTACTGAAGGTGCAATAAAAAATTTGATAATAAGCTTGAATGCAGAAAGAAGTAGCAGCAACTAGTCGTCGAGTAACGGGTCAACGACCTTGATTTAATTAAGTTTTTTTCTGTGATATATTTTTTACCTCGCAAGGGATTAGGTCTACTTTGGATACTCTTAAAAAAACGCACTTGCTATCTTACTTCTTGGTGGTGTGGAAAAAGATAGTTTCAATTTATTTAGGTCATCATAGATTTTGATTATAAAATGTGCGTATATTGATAAATAGTTGGTAACTCTATCGATATTTTTGTGAGATTTGCGGCAATTTTAAATGCTCACTACGGCAACCTTGTAAGAGCTTTAAAATAAAGAAAGCTTATTGCAATCCATAATGGTTAGACTGATAGGCAAATATCCTATGTTCCCTGTACTGCAAATATAAATTAAACAGAGTATAGGTCCATACAATTTTGCTCCGACTCACTCTTTTAAATAAAGAATAAATGGTGAAACTTATATTAAGGGTAAGTGTATTAAATGGTTTTGTCGATACAATCCCAGCTTATTCCACGTAGACACTTTTCAGACATACTGCTTCTTCGAGGAAGTTACATATTCATGTTATGATAAAATGCTTCTCATCTTAGCCGTTCGGAATAGGTGAACAGTTTGAGATCCCGATCCATGTCTGTCGAAACCGTCACACAAACAAAAGAATAATTGAGATTTTAAGTCAATAGGCTAAGTCTTGGCTGTCGTGACACCGGATTCATTTTGTATAATAATAGCAAATGCAATATCTATCAGGATCATCCTTTTTATGGGTTAATGAAGCTTTCACTTTGTTCGCCGTTTATCGGCAAGCGCCCATAAGATGATTGAAACGAGTTTGGATTCCATGGAACTTTCATATAAATAAAGTAGAACACTCAATATTTTATATGATATAATCTGCAGCTTAATTGTCAGAAGACCTACAAAATAAATCTGCATTTCTCAACAAGATTTCTGCGTGAGTGATTTTAAGGTCACTTTCAAGTGAATTTAACAAAAAAAAAAAAAGATAGCGAAAAGAATAATGAAGATATCATGTTTATGTATCCTATCAATAAATAATAGCTTTAATAAAACATAAGCTCCAACACAAAGCCTTTTAAGACTGACAGTTCTTATTTTATTAGAAAAAGATAAGTCTATTTGCTCGCCAAAACTAATTGCTTAGAGTAAATAACATTCAAATCATTGACATTTTATTGATTTCATTTCGAAAAAAAACATCTGTTCTCATAATCATCCGCATTAAAATCTTTTACTTGCACTTAAGACAAAACAAAAGAAACAAATTCAACTTTTTTGCCAACAGCCAACAGCAGACGTCCCTTGCTACCAAGACAATCACCGATTGGTGGAACTGATCGAGATGACAACAAATACAAGCAGCGAACACCTGCTGAAATCTTTTCACGTTGGTCCAGGCGATTCTATGCACCATCATCACGACCGCCTTGGCGACGAACCTGGTTCCTGGTACTCAGTGGAATCCTGGTATTCATCATAATCATCTACATGATGGCATTTTTTGGTCGTGGACTATCAACCGATTCTTCAGACGATTCATGGAACAATAATCCTAATCCAAATTCACACTACGAATAAAAACTAACATTGCATCGATAAATCTTGATATAAAAATTAATAAAAGGGGCAATTAAATTAAAATTTATTGAAAAATATCGCCTGTGATTCCACAAAAAAAAATATTAAAAAAAAACTTTAAAAATTTAAGATTTATAGGAAACCAGAAACGACATCAATGCATAATGTGTTTCAAATTCTATTCATGTGTAACACATTTATGTTTTTTGTTTAACGTATTTTCTTAATAGTTAAGGTTAATTATTATATTATATTGTTTTTATATAAATATCTAGTGGAATATCATCAATATTACATCATAAAAAAGAAATAAAACAAATTAAAGATTTTAAAATCACTAACAAATATTTTTATTTAAAGGACTTTTTTCTCTCTCTTATACGAAGGCATTGAGCAGAATCTTAATGTAAGCCAGTCAACAATTGGTGTTGGACAGATGTTGAATAGGAATCTGTAAATTTTGTATCTAGAAACAAAAAAAGAAATATATAATTTACTCAAAAGATTTTCAGGTGTATGATAAATTTTGCTTCATACCTCATAGGTTCATGAATATACATCGATCGTGGATATATATTTGCAAGGGCATCTCTGAACTTATCCAACAATGGTGTGTCGTTCATCGCATTTGGTGGCTTGAAACCTGATATGATTTTTAGATATTCGTTGTATTCGTTAAAATATTCGCCGTAGAATTCCAATTGCTCTAAACTAAGTTCGTTTTTCATTTCAATTGCGTGGTTTTGCTGTCGTGCAGAAATATTGCTGACGGTCACAAATGATCCAGGTATAAAGTTTACAACTTCTACCCCGTATTTATTTAATTCTATTCTAAGCGCATCATTCCAAAACCGAAGAGCTGCTTTTGATGCAGCGTATGGGGCTACACCTGGGAGGCTCTGCAAACAAAAAAAAGTTTGTTTAGTTAGTTGATGCAGATATCATTAAGTATTTCCATTTTCTGCGGTGAGCATGCTAATCTTAAACAAATTAAAAAAAAAAAAATTAAAAAAAAACACTTCGATAAAACCTTAAGCGATTATACTTATGGTATATTGCATTCAAAGATGTTTGGACCGAATCTCTAAGCACTTTAAAATACCTTACGATTCGTTTCAATTGTTTGTGTCTGGTCTATTGTAGCTACATCACATGAATTTCAATTAGAATCAAATTAAGGATTTTCGTTTCGAAATAATTTACGTTTTGTGTTTTGTCTTATTCTATTGTCTGCAGTTTTTTTTCAGTCTTATTTTTTGCCTGCTTTGTGAAATCGAATCACTCAGATAGAATATTAAAAAAAAAACTGACTTAATCTTACCTGAAGACCACAGTGGCTCGTGATGTTAATGATTCTTCCCTTATGTTGCCGTATAAGTGGCAGCAATTCTTTGGTCACTCGCATTGTACCCAAAAGATTAACATTTATTTGAGATTCAAATAGATTTCGTGTTTGCCATTCGAATTCGCCAAAGCACATAACACCGGCATTATTAACCAGGGCTGTGAAATTGTAATCGTTTTCATTTTCAACTATTTCTCGAATCAATTTATGTGCCTTAATTATTGTATCCTGTTTCAAAAGATCCAATTCCACGGTTATCATTCGTTTAGAATCTGAAACACTCTGCAGCAGCTTAGCACCCTCCGATTGACAATTATGGCAACCCGAAACCACTGTCATGTTAAGTGAATGACAAAAAAGGGCTAATGTGAAGCTGAAATATACAAAAAAAACATTATATTTTTTCAAAATCAGAAGATATTAAAGTAGTTTAAAAATAATACCCTAAACCAGAATCACAACCGGTTATGAAGACTACATTTTTTGGTGATAAAGTCTTCAATTTCCTGCCATAACCAATCATTGAAAACAATTGCCGAATCATCATTATTTTTTCAGATTATTTTCTTTTTTATTTTGTTTATTATTTTTTTTTTAATTGTTTTTGTAGAAACTTCGAACACGCTGACAGAGGACAATCTTATCGGGCCGGTGTGAATACAAATACTGAATTCTGGTTCTGTAGGAATGTGTGGAGTGGCAGTAAAAGAAAGTGGCGAACCAAGATATCTCAGTATTCAAACATTTTAATATAGGTATAGGGTTAGAATGGATTGTAGAAAAAGACAGCGAAAATCATCCTCTGATATGAACATGTATGTACGTTTATTAAGAAGGAAGAGATAAGTCCGTTGGTCCGTTGGAATATTTATATTCTCTTTTTATGTCGAAATTTGTTTTCATCTTTTATTTTTTTAAAGGGAAGATAATTGAAGTATATACACAACGCATTTGAGACATTGAACACAATAAAATCAGTAATGATGTCGAAAAGTGTTGAAATTGAAAATTAAATTTACTTGTTTTGTTTATTATTAGCTGGCTGTTCTATGTAACTTAAATTAATGTATTATCTTATTGATATCGAATAATAAAGATTCATTCATTTCGAATACCTTAAACACTAAGGACGTGTTTAATAATTCAATAGGTTTATGGACCCAGGCAGTGAAATTGAATAAAGAAATATAAGAAATGGAAAAATTTGCTGATTTTGAAAAATTAACAGGAAGAGATAATTTTCATAAATGGAGCATGCCTTAAAACTTCAAGGCTATTGGAAATCCGTTTTAGGCACAGAAACCGATGTGGACACGATTGAGAAGGCAACATCAAGACTAGTTTTATATATTTCATCCAATCTGTATGGGCATATTCAAGGATGTACAACGGCTAAGGAAATATGGACTAAGCTTAATTCAACCTACATATGACGATTCTGGTTTGACGAGACGTTGTGGTTTGCTTAGAAAACTGACGACAACGCAATTGGATAAGTGTGCAAACATTGGCGAATATGTTGATACAATTATTGATACTTCCCAGAAGTTAAATCAAATTGGAATGAAGGTGGATGAGCAATGGGTTGGAAGTTTACTTCTGGAGTGGTTTGCCGGAACGATTCAAACCTATGATAATGGCATTAGAGAGCAGCGGTAATGAAATTATAGGAGATCTGGTCAAAACTAAGTTACTGCAAGATTATGACAACTACAGTAATAATGAAACGAATGAAAATGGTAACAGTCTATTATACAGTAAGTATAAAGGAAATAATTATCGTGAAGCTAGCCAAAAGAAGAAAATAATTTGTTATAAATGTAAAAAGGAAGGACACATAGCAAAATACTGCAAAGATAAACCTAGGATGGATTGTTATATGAACAATAAAAGAACAATGGCACTAACATTTTCCGCAGAGTTTGATATTGAATCTAGAGATTGGCTCATTGATTCAGGAGCATCTGCACATATGGCAAGACGAAAAGAAGACTTCGTTAATTTCAAAGAATTTTCAACTGATGAGTTTGTGACAGTTGAAACAATTCAAAATTAAAAGCAGTTGGAAAGGGTGATGTTCCAATTCATGTTATCATAAATAATACAACAGAAGAAATTATTATTCAGAATGTTCTACTAGTACCAGAGATCTGCATGAATCTTTTATCAGTAAGCCAATTGGCTAATAAAGGATTAAACGTTAAATTCAACAAAGAAAAATGCGAGATATATGAAAATAGACATATAATTGCTGAAGGAAATGCGATAAGAAGCATGTATAAATTGAATATCAAAAACGAACATAAAGGTTTTCAAGTAAATTCAAGAGAAATTTGGCACAAACGTTTGGGACATACAACAGAAGCAAATATCAAAAATCTTAGTTCAAGAAAAACATATGAAGTAGAAATCGATCCAAATTCTTCAGATTAGAGATGTGTTTCATGCATTCAAGGAAAACAAGCAAAATTACCATTTAAAAGATCGGAGAGCGTTACAACGGACATACTGGAATTGGTTCACACAGACGTTTGTGGTCCAATGGAACAAAAATCAATGGAAGGTGCGCTCTATTTTGTTTTATTTTTGGATGATTTTTCAAACAAAGTTTTCGTGTTCATGATGAAGCATAAATCTGAAGTTTCAAATATTTTTAAGAAATTTAAACTAATGGCAGAAAATCAAACAGGCAAGAAGATCAAGAAATTAAGATCAGACAACGGATTAGAATTCATAAACAAAGAAATGAAGAAGATATGCATGGAAAGCGGAATAATACATCAAACTTCAGCCCCATATAGTCCACAACAAAATGGTAAGGCTGAACGTATGAATCGAAGTCTCGTAGAAAAAGCACGATCTTTATTAACTGATGCAAATTTAAAAAAGTTTTATTGGGCAGAGGCAACCAATACAGCAGCATACCTTTTCAACAGAACACCAAGAAAGCATCTAAACAATAAAATCCCAGAAGAAATTTGGACCGGCAATCAACAGAATTTGAAATATCTAAGAGTATTTGGATGCATAGCAATGGTTTTGATCCCAAAAGAAAAACGTAAGAAGTGGGATTCAAAATCAGAAAAATGTGTTATGTTAGGGTACTGTGAAAATACCAAGAAAGATAAATACCAGCCGAGACGTAATATTCTTAGAAGATCAAATGTATTTCTCAAATTGTAAAAATAAAGAAACGAAAAATGACGAGAATAACGAGTCAAATAATCAGGATTTAGTGAGGATATGTCTAGAGAAAAATCCTATTATTGAAAATGCGAATCCAGAAGATGACACTATTGTTGAAGATAGAAACATTAGTATTGACAACTTGAATGAAGAAGATGACGAAATGGTTGAAGCCGAAAAACAATTACCACAAACATCTGAGTCAGATAATTTTGAATCATTGGAGAGCAGTTCTAGTGAGGATAACAATGAAGATGAAATTCAAATTCTTACCCCCAGTTTCACAGTGAGAGTTTAAACTTTAGTTCTGCTGAACCTGAACTGGAGTTTAAATTAGAAGTTCAACTCGTCCGGTTTCACAGTCTTATCTGAACTTCAGTTCATTAAACGCAGTTTAAGTAAATTGTTTTCTCTTTCTATCTGAATCAAAGAAAAAACAATCAAAGAAAGTTTGCTTTGTTTCAGTTGTGACCTGTGACAGGAAACAAAAATTAAAAATGAAAATTAATTATTTTTTCAAATGTTTGAAGGGGTTGTCGAACTGAGATTTAAACGGCAGAATAGTATCGTTTAACTTAAACTACAGAATGAACTCTGTTCAAGGACTGTGAAACCAAATTTATTGTTGAACTGAAGTTTAAACCAAAAGTGGGGCTTAAACTTCCACTGTGAAACTGGGGGTTAGACGATCAACTAGATTACGTAAACCACCAGATATGACAGATTATGTCACCTTTATAGCGAACCAGAATAATGAAAATCTTCCTATGAATTATGATGAGGCTACTAACAGTATTAACAGAGAAGAATGGATGGAAGCTATTAAAGATGAACATCAGTCACTAATTGAGAACAATACTTGGAATATCACAGATTTACCTAAAGGTAAGAAAACTCTAACTACGAAATGGGTTTTTAATATTAAGCATAATGAAAAAGGAGATATGTATATTGAGATATAAGGCAAGATTAATTGCGAGGGGTTGTGCGCAACGAAACGGTATAGATTTTCAAGAAACATATTCATCTGTGATGCGATATAGTTCGTTGAGATATCTTCTTGCTCAAGCTTTGAAATCTAATATGCGTATAGATCATTTAGATGCCACCACAGCGTTTTCACAAGGCGATCTTGACGAAGATAGTTTTAACTTTCCAAAAGGAAAGGTTTTAAAGTTAAATAAACCCATTTATGGTCTTAAACAATCTGCGAGAATGTGGAACATTAAACTAAATCAGGTCTTATTAGAATTTGGATTAATTAAATTGAAAACTGACCAATGTATATATTTTTTTTTTTTTTTTTTATAATCTACACGCGCTCAATGGATTATGATTACCCTTTAAATGTTTGAACACAGCGCGGGCGTGAAGTTAAGGAAGAGAAAGAAGGATAGGAAAGATGTGTGGCACGATGTTCTGAGACTGAAGGTTGTTGTCTCAGATATTTTATCAAGAAACAAGAATCCAAAAGAAATGCTTATTTTAACGGTTTATGTAGACGATTTGTTAATATTTTGGAAAAACGAAGATACACGAAATTCATTAGTAAACCATCTTAAGAAAAATTTTAAAATGAAAGAACTTGGAGAGGCGAAATCGTTTTTGGGATTGCATGTTCAATATAATCATGGTAAACAAATTTCAATTGATCAAAAACAATATATTTTAAAATTGCTAGATAAATTTGGAATGAGCAATTGCAATGCAGTTTCGTCACCAATGGATGTAAATATTAAATTGTCAAAAGAACAATGCCCGACAAGTGACCAAGATAAATTTGAAATGTCGAAAATCCCCTATCAAGAACTTATTGGGAGCTTATTATTTGCAGCTCAGTTAACGCGACCAGATATATGCTATGCTGTTAATATGTTGAGCAGATTTAATAACAATCCTGGACAAGAACACTGGTTAGCAGCAAAACGAATTCTGAGATACTTAAAAGGAACAATAAACTTAACATTAACTTATAAGAAAAATGACAATCAAGATTCCAAAGTAAAGGGCTATTATGATGCTGATTTTGCAAATGACCAAGACGAAAGAAAATCCGTAAGTGGATATATATTCTTAAAGCAAAATGGCGCTATTTCCTGGGGATCAAAAAGGCAAATAACAACTGCACTATCTACATGCGAAGCAGAATATATGGCATTAGGCACAGCTGTCCAAGAAGCACTATGGATCAAAGGATTGGAAGAAGAAATTTTTAATAAACAGATTGAAGCAACCGATCTTTTTTGCGACAATCATGGAGCGGTTCAGCTTGCAATCAATGAAAACAAAACATATAGATGTTCGGCATCATTTTATTCGAGATACAATTGTCGATAATAACATAAAACTTAAAAAGGTTTGTTCAGATAAAATGATTGCTGACATTTTAACAAAACCTTTTCCTGCACCTAAAATTACTTTATTTAACACATTAATGGGACTTTGTTAATTATTTAATTTAGTGAGGATGTTGAAATTGAAAATTAAATTTACTTGTTTTGTTTATTATTAGCTGGCTGTTCTATGTAACTTAAATTAATTTATTATTTTATTGATATCGAATAATAAAGATTCATTCATTTCGAATACCTTAAACACTAAGGACGTGTTTAATAATTCAATAAAAAGGATATCAATGTTATACTTCCGCAAATATTATATAACAATATTTGTTAAAACGGTTGATAACTCCATTAAAGTGACTTAATTGACAAGAAGATACAACCAATGGTTCAAATCTCATTACCACTCAATGGATTAGAAGAAAACTGGTAATCACAGTTAGTAGATTTTGACCAACTCAAGTACGGAATATATTTATTATTACAGGTACAATACAAAAAAAAATTGGATTGTCCGGAATTAATAAAGCCAGGGATATGGGCCGATATGTAAGTGCCTGATGTAAAAGTACAAAATGAATACATGCATAAATAATTTAATAATTAGTACTTTGTATTAATTACATGATTTATATTATGATTGATTTTGTGTTTTACGAGTATTAAAAGTGGAAAAGCTGTAATTGATCTGGGGGCTTGGTTGTATCAAGGAGAGTTTGTTACTATGGAATAAATATTGTTTTTGAAGAAAGTAGACAGGTTTGCACTACATATTTAATGTTAAGAGTTCCTTGACAAAAGGTGCAAGTTGACAGGCTTTCCTTTTTGAAGAAATGAGCATGTCCGTGTCTTATTCGAAAAGTTGTACCGATAGTAATCGGTTCGTGTTAAATATTCCTAATGTTATCTTGTGCCTTCTCAAAAAAGAATTCGAGTTATTCCATCGAATCTCCGCGTATTGGTTGATTTTCTTTATAACTAAATTGTTCATTGATCATGAGGAAGCTGAGATGGTAAATTCCAATGGGATTTTGATGGTTTCCTGAGCTCCGTCATCTATCTTTTCATTTCCAAAGATTTTAAAGGCCAGGGCACCATATAAGGTGGATTCTATGGAATTTTCGTATTATAAAACGAAGTAAGCTGATTATCGGTTTATTGTTCTTATTATTAGGCTTAGAAGGATTAGCACTTAAAGAATCGCTTTAAATAGCCGTTTTTTTTCGTGACTTCTGTTAGCATACTCAAAAGCGTCTCCCAGTGCCATCACCTCTCCAACGAAGGGTCTTTTTTTGGAGTTGTTAGTATTTGTACAACTACCCTATCGTATCTACTATCGTTACTATAGATATAGACAATATCAAAAATTCTTCACATGATTCCAATAGGTAATGTGTGTATTATACTCTGTCCAATAAAAATATGCAGTGTGGGCAAGGTAGGACGTTTGCCTCGCATTCTGGCTACAGTGAATTGCATAAATCTGTCCTTCATTAAAGCTCTCACAGGGTTATCGTAGTGTTGATTTTAAATGGACCCTTTTTTTAAAGCTCTAAAATCAAAAGCACCTCAACAGAAACACAAGGAAAAAAAACTGAACAAGTTAGTAAATGGACAAGGGTAACTCTGGATGCACATCGATATTCAATGGGGGTTGAAATTGAATAGCATCAACAGCCATAGGCCACAGAAATTCAGTGCACACTGCACACTCAGATGTCCGATCAATAGGACGTGTCGGGTCTGCGTCAGATGCAATCGTAAATTTACGGGCGCGCAAACACTTTTTATGAAGGAGTTCTTTCAATTTAGTATGGTGCAAAAATATAGCACCCTACTGATTTTCAAAAAGATCTCCCATAAGACGTGTACTGCATATTTTTATTGGACAGAGTATAGTAAGCTTTCAATGCACTTAATGTAATTTCCATAAAACGACTAGGCCCTGATAATGCCAGTCTTTATATAAATTTTAACAAAAATTGGAATAGAAGAAGTAAAAAGTCATGCAACAGTATCTCTTGAAATGAGTTGGCAGAAAATAAAAGTTGTCGTCAATTGCTCTTGACAAATACACTGGAATCTGGAATGGTTGAGTTGTAAGTCATTAGTTAGAGGTTTACTATGAGCTGATGTGTCTCTATTTTAAATACAGCAAGAGCGATGGAGAAAATTAGTGAGAGAGAAAGGAGTGTCGGGTAAATGATTCCACAATCATGTTGCTGGACTAAAAAACGAATATCTGTATTTACGATAGTCAAAACCTAGACTCGAGGGTGAGTTTAAGAGCCTTCCTAGCGAAATCGGTGTCAGGGGTGATCTGATTGAGGGGAGGAATGCAACTGGTTAGTCAAAGGGAGCATTACTTGTCAAAAAAGCGATATAACAACATGAAACATTCCGTCTGTGTTCAAGAGATCCATTATAGTTCAGTTCAGTTAAGAGGAGTTTGTATAATATTTCAAAATTTGTGGACATTTTAAAAAATTCAAGCTTGACATTTTTTTCGGAAAATATAACGGTTCATACCTTACGATATATCGTCGCTGTAGATCGAATACCTCGTAACCCAGAAAAGTCGATTTTTCAGGAGAGACAAAAACTTATTATCAAATCAATGAGAGGCAATGAGAGACGTGTTGTTAATTATGCGCGTGGCTCTGCAATTATAGTTTTTAGTTTCACAGGATATTTTTCATTAGATCCGGAATTTTTTTCACAATATAATTGCATCATTACCTAAAAATCGTTTTTTTCTGGGTTACGAGGTATTCGATCTACAGCGACGATATATACATATGTACGTACATATGTACATATACGAAAGGCATTAAGTATTGTGAAATACATATGTACATATATCCAATAAGATACAAATTTGAAATATGTTTTGTCGCCAAGCAGGTGGTGATATTGTTCCACCTAAGGTTTGTTCTCTGTATAGCATAAGTTTACATGCAGCGATGGGAATACCTACATATATTTGCCTTATCTGGCAATAAAAGTATCATTGTGCTACTTTTGACATGTTCGTCAGCTTTACAATTTCCTGAAATGTACTTGGGACCGTCACTCAGCAGAGGTGAATGTTAAACTGCTGCGCCATATCCATCAGCTGTTATTGAGCTGGTAGATACAGAATTAAGAAATTTAATTTATCGTTGATTGATATCATGTTTTCTTTAATCAAGACAGCTATTCTTTAATCGCCAAAAGTTCCGCCTAAAACACATTACTGTGACTGGGAAGACGAAAAGAGAGGATTAAGGCCGGTATTCACCGAGCGCTCATAACTTAAGAAGCTCATAAACCTATTCACCAAGCAATATTAGTGAAGATCTACGAGCGCTCTTAAAAGTTAGGAGTGGTCCCGACCACTCCTAACTTACGAGCGCTCTCTTCGAAAAATTGTTTGCTTTTGCGTGTGCCACGCACGCATTTGACTCGAATCCATGTGAGCAATGCCAAGTAGAAGAGTATCCATTTGCTGTCAAGACCAACATTCCACAACATTTCACAGTTTGGGTATGCCTGAACAAGAGAGAGTGGCTCTCATTTTCGAACTTCGAAAAACACTTGCGAGTGGTTGGTGAATACCCCACAGAAATTTCAAGTTAAGAGCCTCGTAAAGTTAAGAGCCGTTTAGGAGCCCTCGGTGAATACGAGCCTAAATTTTGCCTCTCTCAGGATTTACCTCTACCAACCTGTCAATAGTTTTTGATCTATCGGTGTAAAAATGTAAAAATTACTTGCTATTTTAGAGTTTTCGTTTGGTAATCCGCAAGAACTCCCGCATTTCTCCGATATAGTTTTAGAAAAAAATTAAATAAGTCAGGTCGATGCAACAAAATTAAAAAATCGTTGCAGTATTTTATTTAAAAGAATTTAGGTTCGTATTCACCGAGCGCTCCTAAACGGCTCTTAACTTTACGAGGCTCTTAACTTGAAATTTCTGTGTGGTATTCACCAACCACTCGCAAGTGTTTTTCGAAGTTCGAAAATGAGAGCCACTCTCTCTTTTTCAGGCATACCCAAACTGTGAAATGTTGTGTAATGTTGGTCTTGACAGCAAATGGATACTCTTCTACTTGGCATTGCTCACATAGATTCGAGTCAAATGCGTGCGTGGCACACGCACAAGCGAACAAATTTTCGAAAAGAGCGCTCGTAAGTTAGGAGTGGTCGGGACCACTCCTAACTTCTAAGAGCGCTCGTAGATCTTCACTAATATTGCTTGGTGAATACGTTTATGAGCTTCTTAAGTTATGAGCGCTCGGTGAATACCGGCCTAAGTTTTTATATATGTACCAAATTTCCGAAAATAACTATATGAGATTTTTCAGAAACAGAAATTCGCTAATAATTAATAAACAACAAATGAATTCATGAAAAATTATTAGTCTTGTAGTTTTATAAAATATGCCCCAGATTGAATGGTTGGGACGAGCCGTTGTGTCCTATTTTTTTTAGTTTTTGATTTAGATGACAATGCTCATTTTTTTAAATACAAACTTTTAAGCCATGTGGTTCAAATTCATATATGCTTTATTTATCATAGTTTGGATAGTTAGTAACTCGACTTCTAATGACTACGATGCGTTGTCCGACTCTTTCCAACAAATTCTTTCTCATAAGCCGAAATATTCATTCATTCATTATACATACATACATACATTGTTTTATTAAATAATGAATTTTTAAAACTTTGGCTATGCCGTCAGCCAGATTGGCAAAATTATACTAGTGTTTTAAATTTACTAAAAAAAACAATTTAAATAAATTCAGTCATTAACAAGTTTCTATATTTATAAATTGAATTTAAAAAACAGTAAAGTGATTTCCAATTAGGACCATTTAATACTTGTATCGTTTCTTGCATTGTTAAGCTTTTCTTTCTTAGATATATCATTCTTTGGTATTTAAATATAGGGCAAACACTTATGAAATGGAAGCAGTCTTCTTTGGCTTGTTGATTACAAAGCGTACAGACAGTGGCGTAGCGTAGGGGGGGCGGTGGGGGCGGTCCGCCCCGGGCGGCAGGCCTAGGGGGGCGGCAAAATGTCGCCGGTGATGCGGGTAGAGTAGAAATCATATGTTTCATGACAGATCGTTTGACAAGTCAACAAACAACAATGATGTAAATTTGAAATTTGCCACCCTATCTGTGGTTCGTCGTTCACCGCTCTCGGCTGATTTTCGTGAATTTGTAGACGGTGAGTAGGGCCGTAAGAGTCCATTCCGCATTGTCACACTGATCGCGAAACTAAAACAAAACGTTCCGAAACTCTCGCGAAACTGAAGGGAGTGTTCCGAAACATATGATATGCATAATGCATATCGTCGCTGTAGATCGAATACCTCGTAACCCAGAAAAGGAGAGACAAAAAACTTATTATCAAATCAATGAGAGGCAATGAGAGACGTGTTGTTAATTATGCGCGTGGCTCTGCAATTATAGTTTTTAGGTTCACAGGATATTTTTCATTAGATCCGGAATTTTTTTCACAATATATGTAATTGCATCATTACCTAAAAATCGGTTTTTTCTGGGTTACGAGGTATTCGATCTACAGCGAAGATATGCGAGATATGATAAGATAACTAGGATTCGGCGGAAACGTTATTCTTGTCTCAGCCAGCTTAATGTTTTTGCTCCCTCCCGCATCACAGAAAGTTGTTTCGATTGTGTTGTTTATAGTTTAAATACTGTTGAATCTTCTAAAACTAAAAACTTAGTACTTCACTCAACCTTTGAACTAGTTTTTGAAAATGAAAAGAGTTAAAGGAAGCGGTGCGGAATACCGCAAGAAAAAGGCTAAGAAAAAAGCAGACGCGAAGACGCCAAATATTTCAGTTATAGTTCTGGTTCAAAAGTTCGGCGGCATCCAGCAGCAGTGGAAGTGATTCCAATGTAAGTAAGATTCCTCCATCTACAATCGTGAGTGGCCTAGAATTGTCCTCCGGCCAATATACATGCGAATGCATAACTTATTTTACAGGCAGAAGAAGAAGACGTGCAGACGAAGACGAAGTCAACTCACCAGAAGTAACCTCAAGCATCTAGTCACAAGCAGAAGAAGTGAACATCGTGAAGCTGTAAAGACGCTTAAAAATAAGTTTGTGGAAGTTCTTGAGGTACTGGAAGAATTGACGGATCGGTAGCCAGTCTTCTTCTGACAGTCATGCAGTCATTCAACTTCCTCACTTTTCTGGGCTTTTGGGCTGCAGAGCTACCTGAAGAAGATGACGCACAGATTTACCTGCAGCAACGTGGACTGAGTGTGGATAAGTGTGCTCAGAAACTCTGCGTTTTAAAAGCTCTCCTAGTGGAGAGCAGAGACCGTTTTGTCCAAGCCGCAATCGACTTTTCTAAGACTCTTTGGAAAAAACTCGGAATCGAACTCAAAACGAGAAGAATTCGCAGGAAAAAACGCATGCATGGTGATGAATCCGCAGATGCAGCTTTGTCTCACGAGCCTCATTCGTAAGGCCCGTAGAATCCGTTTATGAAACCGCTGATCCTATTTTACTTTCAATAAAAGATACTTCATTGCATGTGAAATGATGTCCCGAAATTTAATTTTAATTTAGTATTGAATGAGGGCGGCAAAATGGGTCTCCCGCCCCGGGCGCCGAGATGGTACGCTACGCCACTGCGTACAGAATTGGTTGAATTTACCATTGTATGGGCTACCATTTAAAGGAAGTAGTTCACATCTTGATTTAAATATAAGCGATACTTCTTTATAGTTTAATATATCTTGAAAGTAGTTGTTTTTTAATAGATTGTAATTAAGTTGAGAGTAAATTATTCTACTGTATGACTGATGAGCTTCAGATACTAATGATTTCCTGCAAGAATCTTCGTTTTTTTGAATAATCTTGTAGAAATTTTCTTTAAGTTGAGTTAAGCCGAAATATGTAGTTGTAACAGGTGCGCTATTTTGGGCAGACACCACCCGAAGAATGGTATGTGGAGATTGGTCTGAGTTAAACAACTTGATCCTGAACAATCCTAATTAGTCATTAATTTGAACTAGCCTTACACTTATCATAAATGTGAACTAGCCTAATATAAGCAATTCTAGAATGTCATATTTTTTCCTTCTTCTTACTTGAGCTTGAGCTGCCTAGCCAGACACATCGATTCTCGCCTTGTAATTAATTAATATCTAAAAAAAAAAAAAAAAAAATCGAATCTAACCTAATTGCTTGGCCTGCATGCGCATGTGCAACTTGCGCCTAAATTAATTTTCTACAGTCATCATATTCATCATGGCAAACCTAGAAGAACTAGTGAAAGAACTACTGAAGTCACAAAAAGAGTACATAAAAGTACTACAAGGAGTTTCTTCTACCTCAACGAAAACAACCGTGCCGCAGTTTCAACAATTTTCTCCCGAGAAGAGCACATGGGACGTTTATAAGCAGCAGCTGGAACAACATTTTTTGGCATACAAGGTGGTGAGTGAAGATGAAAAAAAAGCGTATTTCTTGTCATGGCTAGGATCAGATGTTTATAATTTACTACAAAACTTATTGGGATGTGAAAAAGTGGTTGAAAAAACATATACAGAGTTGTTAACAAAACTGACAGATCATTTTAAAGAAACGATTCACATTTCAATGGCACGCTACGAGTTCTGGAAGTGCCGAATGCGCACTGGTCAAACATATGGGGAGTGGGTTGCGCAATTGAGAGTGTTAGCGCGAACATGTGCTTTCAGTTGTCAGAAAACTGATTGCAAGCAAGAATTTGTAGATGAAATGATTAGGGACGTAATCATTTTACACACTCCACATGATGTAGTGCGTTCGGCTTCTCTTCAAAAAACGAATCCCACTTTAGCTGAGGTGTTTTATATTGCGGAAGCGTATGAGTCAACTCAGAAGTCGCTTAAGGTTATAAAGTCCGATACGGTTGAGCCATTAGAAGTAAATCAGGTTAAAGCAGAGGGTTCCAAAAATACAAACAGAAGCAAGTGGCAGGCTAAGAAGCAAAATTATGGTGGTAACAGGGAAAAAACTAAATCATGTCCTGGTTGTTGGACAAAACACTCAAGAGACTCTTGCAAGTTTGCAAAGGTAGAGTGCAGAAAGTGTGGGCGCATGGGACACATCGCATCGGTATGCCTCAGTGGCAAATATGATAAAAAAAACAGGGAAAAAGGGAAACTTCGAGCTTGTACAGGAAATAAACAGCGTACTAACAGTGGGTGAAATATGTCAAGTCGGTTTGAAATGGTCTCCCATTGGTCAATTTAAACACATACCCAGTAAAATTTTTGCTCGACACGGGGGCAAGCTGCTCGATAATCGGTCTGTCATGCTATGAAAGTATTAATAAGCCACCGCTTAATGCAACCGATCGATGTCTTCGCTCATATGGCAATACTTGCGTTCCAGTTCTAGGTGAACTGGATGTTGAGGTTGAGTTTGGTGGTCAGCGTAAGCAATTATTGCCTCTATTAGTTGTCGATGTAGCATCTGGACACAATATTTTCGGACTTGATTGGTTCAGAGCATTTGGTATTGAAATAAAATCCCCAGATACAAGCACTGTTTTGAATATAAACCTAAATGAAGATCAAGAAATACAAAGTCTTTTTTCAAAATATGCTAACGTAGCGTCTAAGACCTTAGGGCTATGCAACTCAATGAAAGCACATCTCTATTTAAAGCCGTATACCAAACCTAAATTTCACAAATCAAGGCATTTAATCACTGCGCAGGGAATTCGTCCGTCAAAATCAGGAGCTCTTGCAATTAAGAGCATGCGTCATCCGAAAGATTTGAAAGAGCTACAAACTTTCCTTGGAAAAGCAAACTATTATGGAAAGTTTATTAGAAATTTTTCTGAAGTGGCAGCACCACTTAACCGTTTGCGAAAGAAAAATGTACATTTTACATGGGGGCCTGACGCTACTTGCCTCGTTCAGTACCGTCCAGAACGGCCAATAGTTTTAGCAACCGATGCGTCTTCCTATGGAATAGGAGCGGTGATAGCGCACATAGATGAAAACGGAACTGAATTGCCAATTGCTTTTGCTTCAAAGACGCTCGACGTTCATCAGCAAAATACAGCCAAATCGAAAAAGAGGCTCTTTCCATTGTCTATGGAGTAAAAAAGTTCCACCAGTACTTATACGGCCGCACGTTTACTTTACTTACAGATCAAAAGCCATTAGTTTCGCTCTTCAATCCCGACAAGAAACTACCTATAATGACTGCAAATCGCTAACAACGATGGGCGATTACGCTTATGGCGTATTCTTATAGAATAAAGTACAGACCCACTGAGAAGCATGCCAATGCTGATACGTTGTCCCGTTTTCCAATTGGACCGGATTTACAATTTGACCGAAAGCAAGAAGAGATGTGTATGGAAATAGCGGAGGTATTTTCAGAAAAAGTGGAATCATTTCCAATCGCAAAGGCAGCCATTATAGATTCCATTGATAAAAACATAACTCTTAAGAAAGTTCGTAGTTTCATTCTTTCAGGCTGGCCAGATAAACTTTCACAAAAGGATAAGGATATCATACCTTTTTTCAACAGAAGAATGTCGTTATCCGAGTACCAAGGATTAATTTTGCTTCAAACCGAGCATCTCCGACTTGTAATTCCCGAAAATTTTCAAAGAAGGGTGACTGATATGTTGCATGAAGGGCACTGGGGCGTTGTCCGTATGAAACAGTTATCCAGAAGGTATTGTTGGTGGCCAACATTGGACAAGGCTATTGAACAACGGGCTTCAAACTGTCAAGTTTGTCAGTCATCTGCAGCAGATCCGCCAAAAGAATACAGTTCATGGCCAACTCCTGAACGTCCATGGCAGAGAATTCATATTGATTATGCAGGACCATTCGTAGATCAAATATGGCTAATTTGTATTGATGCATACTCGAAGTTTCCATTTGTTGTGCCTATGAAAACCTCTACCACCTCCATCGCCACCATCCAAGCCTTAACAAAAATATTCACACTAGAAGGGTTGCCTGAAACTTTAGTGTCGGATAACGGTGCTCAATTCGCTTCTGCAACCTTTGCTACTTTCTGTAAACAAAACGGAATACAGCACTTACGTACCGCACCATTTCATCCCGCTTCGAACGGTGAAGCCGAACGATTTGTTCGCACCTTCAAAACCCATTTCAAAAAAATTCAAGAAGAAAACCCTAACAAAGACTCAGCTCTATCCCAGTATCTAATCACCTACCGTACGACTCCTAATCCAAAATCAGGAAAATCACCTGCAGAATTGCTACACGGGAGGCAACATCGAACTATCATTTCGCAGCTAGTACCTGATCGCCGTTCAACCACACCACCACCACCACCACCATTAGCCAAGAAATTCAAGAGCAACCAAGCCGTTTACGCCAGAAACTTCGCGAGAGGCCATCGTTGGATAAAAGCTACCATAGTAAAGGCAATAGCAAACAAGATGTATTTAGTCAAAACCAATGTCGGTTTATGGAAGCGCCATCAAAACCAAATCCGAGCTAGAAGTGAACCTGATAACTCTGACCAACACTTTTTTGAAGCAAGAATAACAGCTGACAATTTGAACAATCGTTTTAATCAGGCAAGTAGCTCTTCACCTAAAACTAATCCTCAAAATCATTCTAGTTCAGCAGAAAAGCCGATTAATAGCATCAATGCGAGATCTCGAGAGGGAAGCAATCCTCATCGGCCCATGTTCCAAACAGTATCTCCAAAAGTCAGCAGCCCTCGACGATCCAATCGAGTCCGGCGACCTGTAGCACGATTCCAGTACTAAAGACATAAGGAAGCAAAATAGTTGTGGAGGAATGATGTAAATACTTGATCCTGAACCATCCTAATTAGTCATTAATTTGAACTAGCCTTACACTTATCATAAATGTGAACTAGCCTAATATAAGCAATTCTTCTTACTTGAGCTGCCTAGCCAGACACATCGATTCTCGCCTTGTAATTAATTAATATCTATACTTAACATTTGTTCTAAATAGTTTCTATGAATTCGAAGTTTATTACGTATTATTATACCATTAAGTTCTTTATATGAATTAAAGTCATTTATAACCTTCAAGTGTTTATTACTCGTATATCAAGAATACAACATTTACTCAGCACTTTTACTGATAAATGCACTATAAGTTAGTGTATTATAACCTCTATAGGCACATCAGATCATTGTGTCATATCTGCAAATTTCTGCAGACACTGCAAGATATGAGGACAACTGATTTCGCCCGTTTTGCAGATCCTGCCTACACGAAAACCTGACTGATTTGAACTTAAAAAAGACAGCTAGTAATTAAATGTTCTTGCATGTGTTTAAAAATTGTCTTTCCAAAAACTTTAGAAAAACGACAAGATAACAAACGGCTTGTATTCGAGTGAGTCGTAAATTATACTTCTAACCCCAGTTTTACAGTGGAAGTTTAAACCCCACTTTTGGTTTAAACTTCAGTTCAACAATAAATTTGATTTCACAGTCCTTGAACAGAGTTCATTCTGTAGTTTAAGTTAAACGGCACTATTCTGCCGTTTAAATCTCAGTTCGACAAGCCCTTCAAACATTTGAAAATATAATTTATTTTCACTTTTAATTTTTTTTTCCTGTCACAGGTTACAACTGAAACAAAGCAAACTTTCCTTGATTGTTTTTTCTTTGATTCAGATAGAAAGAGAAAACAATATACTTAAACTACGTTTAAGGAACTGAAGTTCAGATAAGACTGTGAAACCGGACGAGTTGAACTTCAAATTTAAACTCCAGTTCAGGTTCAGCAGAACTATGTTTAAACTCTCACTGTGAAACTGGAGGTAATACGCTATTCACACCTAATCAAAATCTCGATTTCGAGCAAAATTCTAAAAATCTCATCCAAATCTACGAGATTTCCCATACAATTTCAGATTTCCAAATCTACTAGATTACGACAAAATCTCCTCAAAATCTACTTTCAAACACAAGATTGTCAAAACAAACAAACCTTTCGAAATGTTCTGCCTTGTCAGCAAATTGTCAGCAAGCGAAAAGGCAGATAAAAAGCAGATAAAGGATTCCCTCTTTGAATTGTGGTGAGAGAAGGAGAGAAGATAAATTATATCCGAGGAAGCAGGAAAAATGGACAGATTTATAAGAAAAAATATAATTCCTTTTGAAGGAATGTCCAAATAATGAAATGAAAATGCCGAAATGGATGCCGACAATAACAACATTCTAAAAGAATATATTGAATCATCAGCTAAGGAATTTCATAGAGGTGTATTGAAATATTTAAATAAATGAAAAAAATAAAAGTATATGTTTTTGTTTACCTAAATGGATGCTTTTACTATCAAGAATTTTTAATTTTCATGATTCATTTTTTTTTTCATATAAACAAGAGAAATTAAAAATAATTGGCAAGATGAAAGAAACGTCAAACGAAATCCTGATTCTGTTCAGTGCGAACGCTTCAACGAGATTTCGTAATCCTGTTGCTGAAATCCGAGATTTTAATTCGGTGTGAAAAGCCTATTAGACTTCCAAATAATTGACAACTGAATATACATATATTTTTTAAATAAATTCATTTGTGCGAGGTGCTAACTTTGGAATAAAATTAATATTTAAATTAAAAAAACTTTTTAATGTTGCTTGTATATGTCGAACGTGTGGAAATAGAAAAATCCTCGAATTTCGAAAAATTTTTTAAGAAATGCTTCATTTACTACTTTAATATGAGGTACTAGCGTACCCGTGCGGGAACTCCCGCAAACAAATTTTCGTTTTGTCATATTAATTAGAAATTTTACATTTTCCAAATTAGAGAATAAGTCAGGACGAAAAAAATAAGAGAACAAAACTTATTTTGCCAAACATTTAATTTTTGTATTTAGCAGTTTTGAAATATTTTTTTTTTTCATTTTAAAAAATCAAGTACAAACGAAAATATGAAAATAAAAAAAAATCTTTAGTCAGACAAAGGCATCTTCGGTGTTTTTAGCAATGAAATAGTTTCGTCTGGTAGACTATGGCTTTTAGTTTTTGAAAGCTTTGATCTAGTGGAAAAAAGAGGATCTGATGACAACAGAAATCGGTTTAAGATATCTGTATTTGTATCTTTTCTGCTCGTCTTTCGACTAAAGTTTTCCCGATTTCGTTTATACTCTTTATTATTTGCCTCTTGCGCTTCTTCAGCGAGCTGACCCAATGGCAAAATACAAGACTTTATGATTTGTTCTTCGTGAACAAGAATTTTGTGAATACTTGCAGGCAAATAATACCAAGGATATAATGTTAAATAATATTTTTTCGTTTCTTGAGAAAAAGCTCCAAATTTTTCTGCGTTAATTTCCATATCGCAAGATAATGCTTCCAAAATGACAAGAAAACATTGAATAAGTGTAAAATCAATGCCAGTAATTGAAGCAGTTAGCTCTGAATTTCTAAAAAATCTTCTGGCAGAATTTCCGTGTTGCCTGCCGTTTGTTTCGGCATATCAACAAGAAGACCCATTTCCTGTCTTCCCGTCACTGAAGTTTTTTCCTGTGGTGACTTGGCTTGCCATTTTTTAATCTTCAATTTATAGAATATGTGCAGCATAAATTCGAAAGCTCTAATCCATGAGTGTAACGGTGATATTCCGAACGTAAACATATCTTCATCTATGTTGGATGAACGGGAAGTGTCTTGTTCCTTATTCATTTCTTTAGGGCTGCACCCACATATGTAGCATCTTTGTGATGAGTCGTATTGTGACAAGGCACTACAGATTTTACCATTCACCATAGTCATAATAAAAGTGTGACTTACTTTAATGTTCAAACCGTTGATTTCAATACTACTTAAAGAAAGGTTTTTAATTTTTGTTTGCATTTTGGTGGTTTCTGCCCTTATGACATCTTTTTGTTTCTTTTCTCATAGTAAAACCAACAGGTCTACAAAATCTTGTAGAATTAAGTCTGGGATTCTGCCAAATGATGTTATTCGATGTTTCACATACCATCCTTATAGGGACCAAGTTTACAGAGAACATACATAATATTCATCACTGAAGCCTTCAATTAAAACTTGTTTATAACGGCTTTGTGCAGAACTTTCGTCACATCCCCATTTATAAATAAGCCTTAGCTTTTCGAACTTACCAGACTCACGAACATTGGATTGAGCTTCGCATACCCTTTTTGATGTTATATCGACTAGGGCTTGTAAGTCGACTTCCGCAGAAGTTTCTGTGATCGTAATATTTACTTCCGGTGGGTACCATTGTTCTTTACCAGATAATAAGGGGGGTATAAATCACTTCCAGCCTCTTTAGCCTTGTATCTTATTATTTGGTATTATTGATAGCTTAATTTAGCATCTATAATAAGGCCTAAAGCTCCTTCAGGTGAGATTTTTGGTTAATTTTTTTCAATTCTAGCTTTCTTCAATTTTGTTCAACGACCTGGTAAAGAAGAGGAAAGCTCTCGAACTATATTGGCTGTGTCATGCTTTCCACAAGACCTCAGGCTCATTTCATGAGCAAGCGCAATTTCCTCAGGCGATTTGGTGACCACTATATCACGGACTTTTCGTTTTTGTACTTTTATGTTGCATTTTTCAAATGGTTTCTGGGGCCTTCCAAATTTTGTTTCTTTTGATTCTGCACTTGTACTTGGTTGAGCTTGGTACAGGCAAGCAGTTGGTAAAATAATAGGCTGTTCTAACCACTCTTGATTTTTTTTTACAAATTTGGAGTAGATTCTATAGCTCTGCTCCCATTTTTGTTTTATAATAGCAACAAGCCTACCCACAAACATCCCCAACTCTCGGCAGAAAGGTTCAATTCCATTTTCTGCAGCAATGTACTCAACAACTTTTCGGTTTTTGGAGCTTGGTACCAAAGTTCAAAAATGGTCATCCCATTCATTTTTCTGTAAGTGGTAAATATTTGTATGGGAGCAGCAAATGATTGCAAGAACTTACCTTTGATTGTGGTTAAGAAAAGCTTACAGAATAAATCTATGCAAAATTTAGCGCAGGTACACGAAGGGAAATGAAAAAAATTTGCTTCCAAAGTTAAAAAAGACGATTTTTTTTACTGTTTTACGAAAATATATTTAAAAAATAAAAATAACAAAATTGAATTCATAAAACTTACTAAAATCTGTAGTATAAACTTCAAAATTAAAAAATAATAAATCTCTTTTTAATTCACAACACGCAATTCGAATCAGGGAAGCTTAGTTAATTGGCTATGTGATGACTTCAATTTTTTGTTTCACAGAGTGTATCACTTTGACAACTTATCATACAAAACCAAACTGTTATATTGACCTCTCACCAACTTAAATCATTTCACTGTTATGTTTAGAACTGTCTAAAATTGGTATTATACTTGATAGCTAAACTTTATTTTTTGCATTAAGTTCCACTAGAATCGGAAAATTTCACACTGTGCGTCGTCGTTACACCAATCCGACCGTCGTTACACCAATCCGCCAAAAAAATGTCATTTCGATTTCGAAAATAGGGCGAATGTAAAACGAAAGAGTCGAAAGCAATAACACCAAACCATATTTTCGCCACCTAAAACCATTCGCTTTGTATTCCCTAATCAGGCCACAGGTTCCAAGGAATTATTATTTTCTGATTCAGGAGAATCAAAAGGGATTGAAGAGACAAGAAAAAACTGAGCATTGAAGATATTTCAATCTATGTTAGTGCAGACTTCTATCCGTCACTTTCTGTTTCCAAGCTTTCGCAGGTGTTGGCATATATTTTTTCGAGATTGGATACCGGGGTCCAAAATTTTGATTAGATTATATTTTTATTGAATTATTAATTTAAACAAAAACTATTATAGCATCGCATTTGCCGCCTGCCAGATTGACAATTAAAATAGAAAAAAAGTCAATTTATGTAATAAGCTATCACAAATTAACAATTTCAGACATTTTAAACTAAAAAAGAAAAGAGTTCAATGGTTAAGTTACCAAAAAAAGAATATCTGTAACCAAGCGCGTCTAAAGAATATTAGCCAGATTTCGTACTAATCCGACTAAAATTTTGCTTTGAAATTCACAAGGTGCATTTCTTTATAACAATCTCCGCTCAATAAAACAACAAGATTATTTTGTCTTAAGATGGTATATATTGCAATTGTTTTCTTTTGTTAAGATTATCGATACAATAATTTGCAATATGTTTGCTGTTGCTCTGCTATTGATCTTTCATTTGAATTTGATAAAGTGTAGCATTTTTGTATGTATTGCTTTTGATTAACTTTAATTTTTGATTTACAACACTATTTTCCTTTTTGATCGAATAGAAAAACTATAAAACTTTTTTTGTTATCTGATTTTGTTAAATAATTACAATCGTTTTATTTTAAAATATAAATTTGCTTTTGTCAAAAAATATAATATTATTTAATTTTAATATATTATTTTAAAGTGTTGATGAAATAATTTTTTTTAAACATTATAGTACATTATACATGCAAATTGATTTTTATACTACAGTTTGAATTTCTTTTTGGTTTATTTTAAGTTTTTTTTTTAATATACAAAATGTAGTTAATTTTTTTTAAAGTCATTGAAACAGTAATATAATATGCTATTAAGAAAAAAGTAATACACATGTAATTAATTATTGCTTTTGCACAAAAACACAAGGCGACAAAGGTTTTCTTACTGCATATTTATAAATAGAACTTTTTTTTTTATCTTTAAGATGTGATTTTGTGTAGTGTTTTTCACTTCTAAAATTGTTTTTGAAACGATCGACAAAAAGGCTTTTTATTTATTTTTAAATTATTATAATTTTTATGATTGATTCAGCTTAAAATTAATAAAAAAAAAATATTTTTACTTCCTCCTGCTAAAACTAGAAATTAAGAGTTAACATTTACGTTTCAACTTTTTTTTTTCTAAAACCTTTTTCTTTATAAAAGAATTGAATGAAAACAAAATTATTAAACTCGTTTTCCTTTTTTTCTATTTTAGCTATAGATTTTGCGCTAAGGAAATGTTTATTATATTATTTGTTTAAAGTCGACTTTTATTTTTATTTATGTTTTATTTTATTTTTAAATATCACAACGCCTTCTCTTTTGTTGGTTTAACTTTTTACGTTTTAAATCTTCTAAAAAATTAAATTACAATGCTCTTTTTTTAATATATTTTTTTCGCTAGATATAAATAAAACAAACATAATAATTATATTTAAAAAAAATAATACAAAAGAATTTTAGGACAGTAAAAGTAAATCATTTGTCTTAAAATAAGTTCTCCTTAGAAAAAAAAAGAAAAGTTATTTTTCAAACTCACTTTTTTTAGAAATCTTTTCACAAAATATGTTTTTTTTAATTAACATTTTTCCTGTCAGCATATTTTTTACAAATAATATTCGTTTAACTATTATAAACTGACCAGCTTGGATGGTTCGCTGGTGGGTGTGGACAGCTCAAGGGGATGCTTGTTTTGCGACGAGCACGTTGGAATTAGGGGACCCGAAACCGGGGTGAGACCGGTGCCGCCGTCCATAAGACTGTCAAAGTTGAACATCACTCCACTAGATGGCGTTGTTATCGCAACACCGTTTATATCGGTGACAGTTTTGCCAATGCCATGCATCATTTGGAGGGGAACATTTAGTGAGCTGGGTCGTTGTTTTGCAGGACCACCCGGTTTCAACATGGGCGGAGGCGAATTTGTGATGGTAGGTGTGTTCAAAGCAGCGACTGACGGTATGGACGAAGAAATCGTTGATACATTCGGTAATGGCGGCACCATGGCTGATGAGGATTGTGATAGCATGACTGGATTTGGTGACGAGGGTCCATCAAGACTATCGAATTGGTCATTTGGTTCACTTTTTACACAATTCAAGTCGAAGGGTGGCACAACGGGCTTGAGATCGAGAGGAGAACCACGGCCAGTGTCACAAGCGTTAAAAGTATCCATTAGAATGTTATTGTTGTTTGGTCGGATTTTGCGGCACAGTAAATTGTGTTCTTCCAAAATTTTTTGCAGTTGTTCTCTGGTCTCGTGAAAAGTTTGCACTTCTTTCTTTAAACTGTTTTGACGTTTCTCGAGGAGGCCAACCTCATCCAAAAGTTCATTTGTTTGATCGACACGACGTTTTCGACAGCGCGCCGCTGCAAGTTTATTGCGTTCCCGGCGTACACGTCGTTTTTCTTCTTCTTCAGGGGACATATTTGTTGCTTTTGTCGGACGACGACCACCTTGATTACGACGGGACGGAGTGCTTGTGCTCGTTGTTGAAGAGTTTTTACCTCTTGTAACTTCACGTGCCAGGGCACCTGTGAAATCATTGACAGCATTCGAGGTAGATGCAGCATTACTGCAACCGCCGCCACCAGTGCCATTACTTTGAAAGGACGGACTATCGTTATTTGCAGTGGCTACACTTGCTATAAAAGAACATAAGAAAGAAAATATTAGTTAAAATTTACTTATTAATTCATTTTAATAACTTACATGTATCTGTTGTGGCCATAGAATTCTCTTCGTTTATCATCGGGGTCGTAGGCCACGAGTTCTGAGAATCTTCCGACGATGACATACTGTTGGTTTCATTTTGGAATTCAGGCAAATTAAATGGCGCCCGAGGTGGAACAAAACCAGCTTGATAGGGTGCAGTATTTGGTGGATCAGCTGTTAGTTCGATGAATGTTTGTTCAATATTGCGAAGTGTTGTTGGCGTTAATGTTGATGTGGTGAGTGTGGGTACACCACTTTGAATGCCATCTAATGAGACAAGCTGTAAGTAAAACAAAAAATAAGGAATCATTTAATTATTGAATAATAATGAATTTGTATAATAGTAAATATTTGTAATAAAATATAAATTTTATAAAAAGTAGTAAATGAAATTTAACTTAACATAAGTTTTTGATTTTAAATAAATAAATAAACTAGAGTCCAATGGTAACATTGTTGTAATTCTTGGTTCAAATAATGCACGAGTGCCAAGTCGTCGTATTTTTGAGAATTTTGTAGCCAATTATTGTCCAAACTGAATTATGGATGCATGTACTACCTAACCATAAAAAGTCATCTACCCACCAGAGTAGTATGTGTGAAAGCTTTCGTTACAATTATATTAGAAGTGTACAGGTTACCCGGTTACTTCTAACTGATCGCATGGTATATATTGTTTAATCAAATGAACAATGTTAAATGAGTCTGATACTTAAAGCCGGCGTAAGTTCCAATCAACTATGGTTTAATACTCGTAATAATGATAATTTGTCAAGAAGCAATTGAGGGGAAACTTTTCTTTTTTTTTTTGAGTGAAATGTTAGAAGACATTAAAGCTTTCACTAGCTTATTAAAAACAAAAGTGGGTGTCTTAATTGAATTCACATAATACTCGTATACCTCTGACGTAGGTGGTTAAAGTAAGAAAAAATAAAACCAATACGCAGAAGTGCCAATAAACAATAGTTTTTCATTCTTTTCCTCTTTTTTATTTTATCACTTCCAGCCCACGTGGTTGATGGCAAAATATTTACAATAAATTGAAATCTAACAACATCAGCGGGCGTATGCTGTGTCAAAATACGTAGTTAATGTGGGCACAAGCACAAGCAACAAAATACGGTTTCTCTCTCTCTCTCTCTCTCTTTGTTTATATAGGATGTTTTGTTTTGAACGTACACAAATTTCGGAGAAAGATAATTTTTTTTTAAATTTAACTATTTAGTAAGTTTTCTTAATCATCCCCTTGAAATTATTATTATTATTTAGTTGCTGTACCTTACGCAAAACTGCCAAGTACCTTAAGAATGGTTTAGAAATGTCCATTTGTACATAAGAATAGCGATCTACATCTTGATCTTAAAAGAGAAATTGTCAGAGAAAGCCTTTTCACACTATCAGCGACTGCGACCAACTTCGAGATGGAAATTGTCTTAAATGTAAAAGACAATGTTCGGAGACTTAGAAGAACCAATCCTAATGAGCTGATATCCTAAAAGCTATGGGAAAGTATAAAAAGTTCAAACTCCCCCCAATATGATTTTAAAGTAAGAAAAAAAAAATAATTTGTCGATCTGTCATAGATTGGTTCTTATCCCGGTGGTTTTCGTGCGGTAAGAGTCCCAAACTACTTGGTACCGAATATTCCCAAGTGTCTTTTAAAGATTTCCACCGAAAAAAAAAAATAAAATGCACGACTGGGTCGCACGAACTTGCTCCTATGTAATAGACTAGGAATTTTAAAAACGAACGTTATTAAAGAAAACTGTTCATAAGGATAAAATTAATTTTTTTAAATTCTTTTAGTAGTAAGAGATAAAAACAGAATGCTATGCAAATCCGAATTTATTCAAGAACCAAAATTATGAGTCGTTGTAGTGTTTCCTTAAAAAAATAAGCTTTTATGTACAAAATTTTTAAAACATTTTAAAAAAAAATTTTGGTACGCCAACTTTAAGTTTTTATTATTGTACGAATAAGAGTTAAATTTCCAAGAAAAAAAAGCCGTTCTTGAGATATCGAATTTTCAAAAAAAACCCTTTTTTTCAAAAATTGAAAAAAATATTTTTTTTTTAAGTTTTGAAATGCAAT
Source organism: Chrysotoxum bicinctum (assembly GCA_911387755.1). NCBI lineage: Eukaryota > Metazoa > Arthropoda > Insecta > Diptera > Syrphidae > Chrysotoxum > Chrysotoxum bicinctum. The sequence continues at coordinate 218,653,345 of OU426988.1, read as the reverse complement.
GTTTTTAAACTTTTTAGGAGGTTCTTTATAAAAAATTTCATTAAAATCCGTTGTGCCGATAATGAGAAATTCAAAATTCGAAAAAATCGTTCTATGGTAGGTACAGTCAGTAATATCTAGATTTAAATTTTTTTATTAAATTATACATAGATCGTGAAAATTAATCAAAAGAAAAAAAATTTTAACAAAATTCTCGGAACCGTTTTCGAGAAAAATACGATTTTCGAAAACCACATTTTAACTATTATACCGTTAGTTTTAGATAAAACAAAATTTTTTTTCTCAAATCTTGTAGATTATGTTAAGAAACTTTTATTTGTCAAGCTTCAAGAAAATTGATATTGGGGTTTTCGAAATATTGAGTTTCCAAAAAAAAAAAAATTTTTATTTTTTTTTTTTAAATCCAAAAAATTAAAAATTGAAAATTTGAATATGTAATAATATTTAAACTTTGGAGGAGCCTTAGCATAAAAAAATGGTTTAAATGTTGTACCGCTATACCGTTTTCGAGAAAATCAAAAAAAAAAAAAAAAAAAAAAAAATGGACCCAGGGGGGTTACCAAAAATAACATTTTTTTGGAAAATTTATTTCAACCATTACCTAGTTTTAACTAAATGAAATTTTTCATTTTTTTTTTAAATTCTGTTGGACAGTTTTTGAGAAAAAAAGATATTTATAAAATTTCGAAAAAAATCGTATGGTAGGTACCGTTATTTTTGGTCTTAAAAAAAACGTGTGGGGGGAAAAAATCAAAACCTTTATCTACCAAGTTTGAAGAAAATCGGCCGAGCCGTTTATTCTGTAGTCGAACCGACAGACAGAAAGACAGACAGAATTGCGAGACCCACTTTTTTGGTCTTCGCTATCATCGTAATGTCAACTTTGATCAAAATCTCGAGTTCGATTTTTTTTCCGAATGCATAACTTGCCTTATAGTACCTATACGAAATATATAGTACGAAAATGTTCGAAATTAACTTGTCGCTTTCAATGTATGTGCAAAATAAAAATAAATAAACATTGTTGACCATTTACCAGTGCTCAATCTTTTGAAGCTGCAGATGAACATAAACTAAATGAATTTCAGAAGTGCAACAAATCCTTACACCTTTGCTTCCTCGCATGGCAGAAGTGTTATCAGTGGCAAAAAGTGGTAGAATGTTTGTCTTCCGGGGTAGAAATAGTAGATTATGAAAATCTCAGACAAAAGTGGTAGATCTACCGCAAGTGTGGCAAAGTGACAACACTCTTCAAGACAGCATTTTGATAAATGAATTTCTCAATTGCTCAACATTCCATAGCTTTATTAGAAGTAAAGTTTTGATGATTGATGAAAAAACTTAATCAACAATTAAAGTGACAGTTGTGCTTTGTGATTTTCAAAATTCACAATTTAAACAACAATAAATGCTATTGGTAACTATCTGATCATTTTATCATGCTTTAAAGAAACACCCTTTATCACGATATCTAGCATAGAGATATTATAAAATCCCACTCCAAAGCTTCATAAAGATTGTAAAATTGTACTCATGCTTTGCCGGCCAGCGAGAGACACGGTGGCGGGCAAAGGCAAGACGCCTCTTTTCCCCTTTATCTACAAAAAAAATATTTGTATTTTCGCAAAAAGAATAAACAAAACGTTATTTTTGTTTTCTATAAAATTCAACTCATGTCTTGTTGGGATACATAATGTATTTGAATGATGTTGAGATGGTGATGCTGCTGTGGCTGTCGTGTTCGTGGTGAATTTGGTTTGAGTTCGCAAACTGGTGCTTCCTAGTTTTTCACCCTGATTCTATTTATAACGATGAACTCGTTCGTTTCTTTGAATTCTAAAGAATTAAATTGAAAATAATTCTTTATTATGTAGATATATGTATGTTTGTATTTTTTTATTGCTACCCTCTAATTATTTGTTTGTTTTAATTGTTGCTTTGGCTTTATTATACTGATACGAATATGTGTTTGGTTATTTAATTTTTTGTTCACATCACTGTTATCGAACTAAGAAATCCTTTTTTGGATTAATTCTAAATTAAAAAAAAAAAAAAACAAACAGTGACATGCGATAGTCATTTTTGTTACAACTATTACCTCTATAGAATGTGGAGAACATACCAACCTCAGTACTTCCTATTTCCTATTGAAATGATGAAATAACATTTTAATGAGGCGGGTAATTATTATTGAAGCATTGAAGAACATTACACGTTCGGTTTTTATTTTTATTATTTTTTCATTATTGTGGTTTTTATGGGTTTTTCTTATTTTGAAAACCTATTGCTAGATGTATATATATGAGTATACTAGCCGACCCGTACTCGCGTTGCTTCGCAAATCGTAACTACGAATATTTTCTTAATATTAATATTAGCATATTAAAACATTTCTCAATGGGACTGAGCATATTTGCTACAATAATATTAATTTTAGTTTATATGTATAACATACCGTATCGAATTAGATTCTCTTTCACACTTGAAAAAAAAGAACTTGTTCATGTTTGTGCATATTATAAATATCACAATATAGAAAATAATAAAAATTATTTCAAATAAACGGGTTGACTACTTTCTGAAATCATTCAACCCAAACTTTAAAATGGTTTCGCTTTTATAGAATAGTTCATGTGCACGGCACTGTAGTCAATTGAATGTCCATTTTTGTCACCCAAAATGCTATTGAGTGTATTCAAGTAACTTAAAAAATAAAATGCACGACTGGATCGCACAAACTTGCTCTTATGTAAAAGTACTTTGGAATTTAAAATACATTTTATAAATATATAACATAGATTTAATGAGATAAAAATGTTCAAATGTATGGAATTGCCGTCTGATTAATCTTTTTAAAATTTAAGTAATTTTTCATATGACAAATTTCCTTAAAATTTTTCTGGAACTAAATTTGGGATGCCAAATTTTAAGTATTAGGTAGTATAAATTTTAGAAATAGTTTTTTTTTCCGAATATTTTTATATACAATATTATTTTAAACTTAAGGGGGCTCCTGCTGAAAATTTTTGGTTAAAATCGTTAGAGCTGTTGATGAGAAAGTCAAAAAATCAAAAAACCGTTCTATGACAGATACCGTTATTAACATTTTGCCCAAAATTTTTGTTGACCAAAATGTAATCCATGTCCAATGTCCATGATATCACACCTAATTTTTGTTTATCAAAATTGTTAGAACCGTTTCGAGATAAATAAGATTATGCATTACGGGTGTATGGGGGGTACCGTTAGTTTTGAAGCTAAAACAAATTTCAAGTTCTCCTCTAGGGAATCACTGAAGTCCCTTAACTACCGAGATTGAAGAACATATGTCTAGTGGGTAAGGCTGTAGAGAGAGGTACAGACATACAGACGCACTGATAAATGTTTTTTGTGTACTAAATCGTCCTTAAAATTTGTATAAACAAAAATGATATGCAAGTTATTAGTATTCAATAAAATACATTTTATAACGTAATTTAAAAATTTATTCGTGTATTCGTTTTCTAGATATTGAATTTTCAAAAAAAAATTATATTAGTTTTATAAAAATCAAAAAACTATTTTTTCGAAAAAAATTTTAGATTATCTTTTTTCGAGTGTACAGAAGCTCACGCATAAAAACCTTGGTTAAAATCGTTAGAGCTGTTGATGAGAAATTCGTAAATCAAAAAAAACCGTTCTATGACAGGTACCGTTAATAACATTTCCCCCAAACATTTTTTTACCAAAATGTAGTCCGTGTCCATAACATCACACCTATTTTTTTTTATCAAAATCGTTAGAGCCATTTTCGACATAAGTAAGATTATGCATTACGGGTGTATGGGATGGTACTGTTAGTTTTAGAGCTAAACAAAAAAATTTCAATTTCTCCTCTAGGGAATCACCGAAGACCCTTAAGGGTAGGTGTCCATTGAAAAAATAGGTTAGACTTTTGCGCTAAGCTGTATAACTTTCACAATTTTACGAATATTTCAATGAAATAAACGGTCATCGATTAGAAAAATGTTATTCAAAATACTTTTGCAGTTTTGAAAAAAATATAAAAAAATTGTGTGCCCAGAAACTGCCACACAAGTGGAAAAATCATACATTTTAGTAAGGTCCTTATTCAAATGATAGGGAAATTCCGAAAATATTACTTTTTTATTTTTTTTATATTTTTTTTATAGAAACAACATATTCCCAAATCACGTATCGTTCTTCTTTTTTTATTCTGTTTTATTATTTATTCAAAAAAAAAATATATAAAACTATGAAAAACAAAGGAAATTCGCATAGTGGTATGAATGCTCTACTGGATAAAACTTCATAAGTATAAAAGATAACGAAGTAAAATTCACTCTTGTACAAAGCCAATAAGTATGTGCAATTACGTTAATTTTTTTTTTATTTGTTTTTTTATTTTTACAGTAACTTTTTACTAACAAAAGTCAAAAAATATACATTTTTTTACAAATATTTTGTTCTCTACCCTGGGAAATTGAGAGTTATATTTTTTAATTTTTGGAAATAATTTTTTAATCAAAGATTTATATTCCCTGAACAGCGTATCGTTCTTAAAATTTTAATAAAACTCATCTAAAGTTCAAAAAAATGCAATTCAATATGACAGTATTTGTAATGCATTTGCAAGAAAAGTATTACTAATACAGTTCTCACATATTTTTTTTATTTTTGTTTGATATTTTATTTACTAAATTCAAAAATACAAAATACTTTTTACACTCAATATTTATTTAATTTTATTTTTATAAAAGAAGTCTATTTTGCATTTTTTAACAAAAAGTTCCTTTGCACACGCACACAAGTAAGTTTTCAGTTCACAAGAATGCCACTGCAATATCAGCGCTTTGAAAGAGAAGTTTTTGTATTCTCTGTGCAAAAGAATTTTGTTCGCCCATCCGCTCTCTTGATTCTTTTTTTTTGTCGGGGCTCATTTAGTTTTTTATTCTTGTTTATGACTTGTCATCTTGCATCTCGTATTACAAGAACAGAAAAAATAAAAAAAAACGTGTGAGAAATGATTGTTTTTAGTAGGTATATGATGCAATGACCATTCCACATTGTCGGAGGTAGGGTGGAAAAATGTTTTTTGTGTATGTATAAAAAAGAATATAAGTAGGTTATCACACATTCGCTGTCATAAATTTTGTTTTATTGTATTTTTTTATTTGCGATCTATCATCATTCTATTGGTTTTTTGTTTGTTTCTTCTATGGAAAGTCATTTTAGGTACACACATAGTAATAAATTGCGATGCATAGTGATCTTCATTTTTTTTTGCCAAAGGGTGTGTACATGATGGAAGAAAGGAAATCTGCGATGTTGTGTATAGAATAAGATACATATGCATATAAGTGTCTACAATAGATTTTGTGTTGTTTTTTCCGATAGGTAGGTTCATAGGTAGGTGCAACGCTTTGTATTGATTTGGTATCGTAAGGATTGTTTTGATTTAATTTTGCGTATAGGTAGGTAATGGATGTATCAAAAATATATTAGATAAGTACATGTTAATCCTTTGAATGAACGCAAATTGCATTTCACTGTAAGCGAATACGCAACAACCAAGGGATATGGCAAGTGGATGGCGCCAAAATATTATGTACAATATTATGCAGGTATCTATTAATCTAAATACCTATGTACATATTTATATAAATAAGTTAAGAAGGAAAATTCGATCACTTTTTGTTTTCGGTGGTGACGTATTCCACTGGTAGAAGAATGGTGAAAGTATGTAGAAAGAATATGGGAAGTGCGCTTCTTTTATGTATTTCTGTTGGTTTTACATAGGAAGAGTTGTCTCCTTTATTTCAATATGTCATTGTGATAGATAATACTCTCGTTACAGTTATTTTCTGTTGTGTTTTTATTGTGCAAATCTATTTTGTAGATACCTATAAATATTTTTTTGCAACAACTGCCTCCAAAAACAAACAAAGGAAACAAAAAACTCAAGCAAAAAAAATTGATAAAAAGTAAGCAAATAGAAAATACATACATAATGTAATACCTACTTCGTTTTCATTAGGCCACATGATGTAATTTCGTTCAAAATTTCGAAAAGAGATAATTTTTAAAAAAGGACAATAGGCAAATCTAGCCTAGTTCTAATAAGAACGACCTTTATATAATATACATATGTATGTTCATATATTCATTATTATCACTTAGTTTTTAATTTGTAAAAAAAAAACAAGTATTAGTTTTCCAATAATGTTGGTATCAAAATAAAAAAATGGTATAAAAATAAGAGCACATTTTTTGTTTTTTTTTTTTTTTCGATGAAGATTTTGACATGTTTGAAAAACCAATATTAAGTTCGTTTTTATTAAAGCTTAGCCGGTTATCTGTAGATATCTGCCCATCAACATTTTTTTCTAACACGTTTTACTTACGACCACCAATTGTTACGTTGGTAGTTGACAAATTGTGAATAATTTCGAAATGACTTAATGAAATTCGTTTTTTTTTTTTTTGAAAAAGATCAGTTTTTATATAAAATGCATTTTTAGTTTTTGCTTAATAAAATAGAATCTTAAAATTAGTGTACTAGTATACAAAGTAAAATTAAAATGCAATGATGTTATTGGAAATAAAATTGACAAACTTTTTCTACAAAATTTGTTTCAGCTAATGGGAACCAGAGTGGCACCATTTTACTTCAATTATACTAGATTTAGTTTTTTTTTCTTCAAAATATTTAAAATCTACTTCTTACTTCGCACCATCAGCCAAATACTGAAATCTACCTCATTTTAAAAATCTCTGTTTCAACCTACTTCAATTTTACAAAAAAAAGTCCAAATCTACTTCTTTTTCTCTATTTCACTCTAGGTAGTGTTTTTTTTTATATTAAACGCGCACTCAAGGTCAAGGGGTTAAATTAAAATGTTAAACACAGTGCAAGAAATGAGGAAAGTAGGATAGGATGAGAAAGGAAATACCGATACACATTGGTTTTTAATGTCTGCACATTACAATGAGTGGGAAATATTGAGCCGGGTAAAGCATTCCAGATTCGTGTAGTGCAGCTAAAAAAAGAATCACTGTACTTAAATATTTATTTAAATATTTATTTATTTATCATCAATCAGAGATAATATTCTCTTATAGACTTAGATATAATTATTATATACATTAGTTTATTATTAAATGAATAACAAATTTTTAATTAAATAAACTTAACAATTACAATTGATTCGTTACTTCATTGCAAAATTATTTCGTTTAAAACATGTAATTTAAAAGTTTCTCTTGAACAGTTTCTAAAAATGTCTATTCTATAACAAACAACATTAGTTTCCCTGATGCAACGAGTAATTGGCTCATTCAGGCCATAGTTAGTGCGATGAAAGAATTCATATAATATATTAGAATCCCGAACATTTCTTTGAGGAACTCGAATTTTAATAAGATTTAATAAATGTGGGCATTTTATGTGATATGTTAAAATATCTCTGATAAACATAACAGAGAAGCAAGAACGTCGACTTTCCAGAGTTTTGATACCAAATAATAAGCACCTTGTGTTGTAAGTCGGCATGTCAATTCGCCAATTTAATTTAAAGAACAAATATCTAGTAAAGCTTTTTTGAACTTTCTCAATTCTATTACAGGAGTTTTTGTAAAAAGGATTCCAAACTATACTCGAGTATTCCAAAACAGATCTTACTAGAGAGTTAAAAAGAGATTTGAGCGAATGAGGATCTTTGAACTCTCTTGTGTTTCTCTTTAAAAAACCGAGCATTTGATTAGCCTTATTGACCATATAATCAATATGTGGCAGAAACGAGAGTTTTACATCTAAGATTATTCCTAGATCCTTTTTACGATCAACGCGTTCTAAACATATATCATTTAGTTTATAATTGAACAGAATAGGCGTAGAGTGTCTGACACAAGACAAAATTTGACATTTAGATACATTAAGATGAAGATCATTACTTTGACACCATTCAGTTAATCTAAGTAAATCTTCAAGGAGTAATTGACAATCTGCTAAACACTTAATTTTACGATACAACTTTAGATCATCTGCAAATAAAAGACATGGGGAAGATATAAAAATTGAAGGTATGTCATTAATAAATAATAGGAATAATAATGGACCCAAATGACTACCTTGAGGTACGCCAGATGAGACAAATATATTATTAGAACAGCAATTTTCAATTTTTACAATCTGAGTCCTATTAGAGATATAAGATTTTAACCAACTCAGTAGCTTAGAATGAAATCCAAGCGAAGACAATTTATGTAAAAGCACCCTATGATTCACACGATCAAATGCTTTTGCAAAATCTGTGAATATAACATCTGTTTGTATGTGATCTTCAAAATTATTTATGATGTAATTAGTCATCAATGATAAATTAGTAGCTGTTGATTTACCTGACACAAAACCATGTTGGTATTCCGATATATGATTTCTTAGTTGAAAAGATAATCTATTGCAAACAAGTTTTTCAAATAATTTAGGCATTGCAGAAAGTTTGCTAATAGGCCGGTAATTTCTAATATCTTGTTTTGATCCAGATTTGAATATAGGGGTTAAAAACGATATTTTCCAACAATCTAGAAATTTGCCCCCAGATAGTGATGCATTAAAGATGTCAGTAAGTGGTTTAGCCAGTGAAGTAGCACATTTAAGCAATATTAAAGGTGGAATACCATCAGGACCTTCATTTTTACTTGCATCAAGTTCAAGAAGTACTTCTCTACTTCAGAGACATCCAAGACCATAGAGCCTATATCTAAAACCTTGGAAACAATTGGTAATTCGTGATTTGAAAAGCTGTCTAACGAGTAAACAGATTGAAAATATCTAGCAAATAGGTTGCATATTAAATGGATATCACTGGTTGTTGAATCTTGGAATTTCATACAGCGTACTTGACAGTACGTCCGAAATTGGGCGAAAATGATGAGCAGTCCTAGAAGTACGGGTATTACGGTTGAATGGTTTGAGGTGGAGAACGCAACTGGCAACTTCACTAGAGCACTGTTTATGAAAATTGCGGCGGTGCTCGAGAGATTCAAATTTTTCAGTTGGACAACGGCCGCCTATAATTTTTAGAGCTTTCTTTTGAATTCTGTGCAAGAGACTAAAGAGGGGTTTTAGAGCACCTGCCTAGTGGGAATTGCACTCGAGCTTTGGACGCATATAGGCCTTATAGATTACAGCCAGATTAGTAGGTGTAAAAAATTTCTTGCAACGTCGAAGGAAACCTAAACACTTGACAGCGTTTTTGGCCACGTCGAATATGTGATCATTCCATACAAGGTGGTCTGTAATGCACATACCGAGCACAGAGAGTTGTTCAGTTTCCTCAATGCAAGTGCCAAACAGCATTGAGTTTTCGAAGCTTGAAATTCTATACGTTTTTTGATTCCCCATTGGACAATGCTATCAAGATCAGAATTTAATGAGCTTATCATACGCTGCCGTTGGTAGTCCACATCCGAAGGACAAGGATGTGAATCTAAAAACGAATATGAAAAGCTGAGGTTACTGTCGTCAGCAAAACAATTAAGCGGAATAATATTCAGAAACTGTCGGAGACAAAACGGACCCCTGGGGCACACCAGCATTTATTTATTTATTTATTCATCAAGCAGAGACGCAGCTCTTAAAGACTACTTAGAACAATAGTAAATTTATATAAATAATAATAAATAAAACAAAACAAAAATAGAATGTACAATTAACATTAACCACCGAACTTTATTATTAATAACAATTTTTTTTAAAACAGTCCCTACTTAAATATAAATTAAAATCAATAGCATTACAAACAAAATTAGCTTGTCTTAAAAAGCGAGTTAAGAGTTCATTGATTCCATAATTGACCCTATGAAAGGGTACACAAAATAAACGATTATTACGTAATTCACGACATGGAACATGAAAGCCAATCAACGAAAGCAAGTAAGGGCAATTGATTTAATAATTTATTAAATCTCTGACAAGCATTACACCGAAATAAATACATACGTCGTGATTCTAGGGATTGCATTGTTGGTACAGTTATCTATACATAATTTTAAAAAAAAAGGATGAGAGCCGTTTTCAAAATAATTATAATATTTCATAATGGCTGTATGGAAGGAACCGAGCTAAAGTAAAACAAACCATTTCAATTTCTCCTCTAGGCTGCAGATTGAGGTACAGAGTTGCAGATAGATGGAATCATTACCCTTTTGTGTTGTAATGTCAACTTATGAAAATTCCCAGTTCAAATTTGTCTAAAAGCAAGTAAAAAGTCATTTTAAAATCTATTTCGATTTTTCCCAATTTACTTCACTTTTTTCTTCAAATCTCCTTCCATTTTTTTCCGGAAGTGGTAACGTTGATAGGGACTTCAAGTCTAAGATATGTAACAAATGCAAAACTATGAAAATTGTTATCATTGTTTTTATTTTGATGATTAGGTACATAATATTCAGGAACCAATAGATAATAAACGAACGGTTTGATCAACCAATTTCAAAATTGATAATCTGTTTGTTTAAAAAACAGTTTTCCACTTTTCTTAAATGAACGGTCAATTGTAAAAAATCAATTATGTATCTCCATAAATTGTTTCAAAGAATCCATTATCTATAACGAATTTATTCATGTTTTCAAAACTGCCCATGCCCAATTTACCTTTTATGTTGTCAATTTTTACCTGTAAATTAGTGGTCAAAGACGGAACCACTTTTTAATCTGAAGCTATATTTTTTTGACTTATTAATTTTATAAAATCATAAATAATCTCAAGACAATTAAGCTCTTTAAAAAATAAAAATTTAAAATGTTTAACTATGGATATTTTTTATTTTTAGAAACTCTGAAACAAGAAAAAGAAATATTTAAAACGCTTTTGGTTTCATCCCAATACGACCACTTTTCGCAGAGTTACAGCCCTTTGAAAAACACTCAAAAGGAGGTTTATAGGTATAGGTACATAGTTACCATTATTATTTTTGAAAGGGTATTAGTTTACTTGGGTTAGGAAATTTAATAATTTTTTTAGTTGAGCAAGTTTTGAATTGTGAACTTTTTCCTAAAATTAATTGTCTACATTAAAAACAAATTATGAATATCAGAGCAAATTCCCCGGGTTCCTAATGTCTAAATCTGTGCTCCCTTTTCTTTATTTTTTAAAATATCCTGAAAAGTAAAAGTCCTAGAACCAACAGATTAACCTTGTATAAATACGCAAAGAATAAAAACGCTATCTACCTAAATGCAAAAAGTTTCAATTCACCTGCAACCAAAAATAAAACAGAAAACAAACCGTCTATTATTGTGTCTAATTGTGAGCGCTGAATGCAAAAAACTCAATTTGCCTTTCCTAAACCTCAAAGCTCAAACAATCACGATTCACGAAAAATTATTTTTTCTATCCAAAATACAAAAGGAAAAAAAACTTTCATTTATCTTGTGCGCAATCCGAGTCAATTCAAAATCAAATGCTTGTGCGCTGCCTGTGCGACTTGCCAGCTTGCCACTCGTGCCTTGTTCCCGTTTTCTGTTATTTTTTTTTTGATATTCTATTCCATCTTTCTTTATCTCTATGCGTGATGCGAAAAAAGAGGTATCCTGAAGAGACGAGACGAGCTAAATTTATTTTTTGAACACAAAAATTCTTAACTAAGAGAGCCATATTTGTGCACCAATACATGTACACGTTTTTACATGAGATTTGAGTTTGCTTCTGAGGTAGACCTACCCTTAAGTACCGAGTTTAAAGAAAATAGCTCCAGTGGCTTAGGCTCTAGATCGAGGTACAGACATACAGACATACGGACATACAGGCATATAGACAAACAGACGGAATCGTCGCACCCACTTTATTCGTCTTCGCTATCATCGTAATGTCAACTTTGATCAAAATCTCGAGTTCGATTTTTTTTCCAAATGCAGAACTTGCTCTATAGTTAGTACCTATTACCTACTTATATCGCAAGTAAAAAGAGCCCACCCCCACATTGCTCAGCGATGTGACGATAGAATTAGAGAAACAAAAAAAATGTGTGTGTGTGTCGATTAATTAGATAAACTATACAATACAGAAAAATTGAATATATATGTACATAGGTAGGTCTAGGTAGGTAAGAGAAAAAACGTAACTATTGAATGGAACAGATATTAAGAGAGTGAGAGAGTGTATGGGAGCGGGAAGAAAAGAAAATTAAAATTGTTGGAATGATAATGAAATGAAACAAAGCAGCGACCTCACGATTGTGATGAAATCCAATTCTTGGATAAAATGAATTCAAAAAGTTTATGATTTTATATTTTGTTTTTATTTATTTCTCAGGTTGTATGTTTAACTAAGAAGTGATTTTGGGCTTAAAATTTGCGCAACAATATTGACTTTATGAAGCAATGCTAATCTTTGTTGATTATTGTGTAGGTTTTAAGATATGAGTGGTTATATAAGTCAACTAATGAGAAAAAATGGACAAAAAATGTAAAATCAATAATATTTAAGTTTGACAAATTATTAATGAAAAAACATTATAGCCATAAACACTCTTATAACAATATAGAAAATAATAAAATTTATTTCAAATAAATCGGTTGACTACTTTCTGAGATCGTGCGTATCAAGGTTTAAAATGGTTTCGCTTTTATATAATAGTATAGATTAAAGGTCAATGTTTCAGTTTTTGTATAAGCTAGTTTTGTTCCAAATCGTATTTGTTTTTTTAAGATGTGTGCATGTAAGTAACACACTGTATTTATTGAAGATAAAATCAAACAGGACAGAAAAACTGTTCGTGTAAGCTTATTATTTTAACTCTACCACATAAAAGTGTGGGGCAATTTTGTATTTATTTAACAAAAAAGGTTAAAAAAGAGTAAGAAGTTCTAATATGTACAAAAACTCTGTGTATGCAAGTAAGTCAGCCGTGAAAACTAATGAGATCTCGAATTTCTAAGTTTATGAAATTTAATTCCAAATGTCTTAAGTAGATTAATTTCAATTCCAAATAATGAGGTAAATTTTTTTAATTATTATTACTGACCAAAATTCGCCCCCTGAATGGGAAACCACAAAATTAAATTTTATTGTTCTGTGTATGTACATATATAGTGGTGCTTATTTTGACATTCTCTTTCGTTCGAAAGTGAGTCGAATTCGTTGAAACTTAATTTTGAGACTCGGCGATTAGAATGTTAATCGAACAAATCGAAAGTTCACCCAATCCATAGAAAGTTCATTCATTTGCGAAAGCTAGTTCAATTTTGACATTCGAAAGAATAGAATTAAATGTCATTTTTGTGTCGTTTGAATTTTTCTGTCGAGTAAGCAACAAAACATGTAAGTTTTTAATTATTTCATGGAAAATAAATTACTTTTATAAATTTTGTTGTTGTTTTATGTTTAAAGGTCGCATTCCAACTGGACAAACCGCAAACAAAAGGAAAAGTTAATCAAAATAATGGAAGAAAACCCGGAGGTAGCAAAGGGTTTTTTTTACCACCCGCGTTGATACGGAAAGCATCCACTATCCTTCTCCTCTGCACTTCTTCAACACCATCTTCATTTATAAACAACACAAATGCCATATTTTTATTTTTTATTTATTATTTTATGTTTTTATCAAAGAAATTTAAATTATTAAACAATAAACAAAACAATTACAAACAAACAAAGATTTCACTTTTTGGTTTTGACTTTTCACAAACAGTTCTCTTTTGTTTTTGATATTTTAGTGTGACCAAGTGTATACGAAAAAAATAAAAATTTAGAACAACTTATTTTTTTTTAAAGAATAGTTTCAAAACAGCTGAGTTGACACAAAAAATGTAATGAATATGTAGTTCTTTATGGTTAAATTTTACTTTATAATGAAAAAGTGTATTTTTATTTTGTTTCTTGCTTCTTTATCCAACATCTATAAAATGTTTAGAAACAAAAAAAATGTAAAACGGTCATACTAATTCAAATAGAAATATAGTAAATTTCAAACAGCTGATAGTGAAAATGAATCTTTTTTGAAGTTCATTTTCTGCTATCTTTCGCAAATGAATGTTATTCGTTCGAATCTCAAAATTAAGAAAGTTCATTCGAAGGAATAGAATCATTCTAACGAATAGACTATTCATGAGAATGTCAAAATAAGCATGAGTATGTACTTTTCTCTCTACCAAATTTCATCGTTATACAACAATCGAAAGTGGTTGATATATTTTATAAGAATTTTTGAAAAAGTAGGTGAATGCCACGCCCCCTAAATGGAAAATTAAAAAAATTCATTTATATGCATCATAAGACCCACCGTTGTGTGAAATTACAAGGTTCTACGATGCCGGGAAGTGCTCCATAATTTTGATGATCTGTCAGTGAGTCAGTTACGGTTTTAGCGAATTTTAAAGTCCCTTATATCTGGAACCAAGAATGCTCAAGAGATGGTAAGGCACCTGTGTTTGATCAGCTCAGCAAATACTATGAGTGAGTTTCTGAGTTTTTTCGTACTGAAGGAAGAAGTGGGTCAAAAATACACTTTGATTTATATAAATTATTAAATCTTAAAAATCATAATACTCTTTCCGTGTGGATGGAAAACAACATTCCTACAGTATGTTCCTAAAAACGGCGAATCTACTTTCTCTTTTTTTATCGTCCAATTGGACTTACGTTCTTCTTTTCAAGGTCATGGAAATGCTGATAAATTATTAAATCAAGAAATATCTTGAAGAACGAAAATTTTTCAATGAACGGCAGTATGACTTTCATAGCAATAGGTCCAGTGGAGATCTGATGGTATGTCTCTCCGAACAGTGGCAGATACTCTTACATCGCGTTTTGGAAAGATTATTGCACTTGATATTTCAAAAGCATTTGATAGAGTTTGGTGTCAAGCTCCCTTATCGAAAACGCGTGCATTTGATATTGATGAGACTCTCTCCGTTGGATTAGAGAGTGTTGAACGGTTTGAAATTCATAAAATAAATGCTGGTGTGCCTCAGGGCTCTGTTTTGTCACCGACTCTCTTTCTCATACTCATCAATGATCTTTTGTCTGAAACTTCTGATCTATTAAATTGTTTTACTGATGACAGTACCCTAAACTTCACATATTTGTTTCCAAATTCACGTCCTTGTCTTACAGATAAGCTTATTAAATTTTGATCTTGATATCATTGTTAACCATAAATCTCGTAAAATTTAATGCTTTAAAAAATCAATGCTGTCTTCTGTTGTTAAAGCGGACTTCAGACGTTTTGTTCAAATCAGAGATTTTTTATTTAGCCGAACTACACGAATGTGGAATTGTTAACTCAAATTAATATTTTACTTCTATTGATTCAAGTATATAAATTTCTTAGTAATTAGGAATTTTTTTAGAATTTAAAATGTTTTAGTTGTTGAAAGAATTGATTGTAATTCTTCGACAAAGGGAAACAAAAACTTTCAGAAGAACATTTTTATTTCAGGTGCAAGAAAAGTTTGAATAATTGAAAACCATTCAACAAAGCTAATTCTGTTCTTTGCACGGTGTAAGCAAAAGAAGGCTGTTTACATTTTCTAGGTATTTGTCTTGTTTGGAAGGAGTTTTCGAATAATTTTGGTTGTTAGTTTCGAAAGCGACAAAACCAAATATCAGTTTAATATTCAAAACGTATTTAAATAATTATAAAATTAAAAGTATAACAATTAATCAATAGAAATTGAGTCATTTGGGGTAAAACTAATCAGTGGCGTTTTCTCCGACGATGTTAAAAGAATTAACAGAAATCTTTAAATTTACAAATCAATAAACGAGATTGACACCGAATGTTTTCACTCAAAATTATGTCTTCTTTTTCGTTTCGTTCCAACCGATACCAATACCAAAATTGAGACAGCGACCGAAACAATGTAAACACAAATGGGAGTTTATCTACATATATCTACTTCGATTTGTGGAGTAATTTGTACTTCTCTTAAGTCTAAGCATACCGTTAGAAAAAACCTCCGAAAAATATCCAAAATTAACTGAGGAATAAAGTCTCACTCCATTTGGTTTTGTGAAATGATTGAGAATGAATTGAATAAACGAAACATACTACATCATTTCTTTCGTTCAATTCACCGGTTTTTGAGGCGGAATGAGATTGACATTAGAATTGATTCAATTTATCTATTGTGATACCAATCTTTTTGGTGGAACATTCACAAAGACCGAAACAATCACTATTGGCACAGCTCTATAATATTGAATGAAACACTCATTAGTGTCCAGCCAAGTTCTGGCACTACACCCTTTTTACAGGAACAAACTCAGGCGATTTTTGACCCCTTCCTATCTTCAGGTCCAATGAATTCAGAAACTTAAAATTCCGAATATTTGCTAAGCTAGTCAGGCACAGACGCCTTACCAAATTTCAATTTTCTAGCATAATCGGTTCCTGAGATATAAGGCCTCAAAAATCACAAAAACCGTACCTGACTGACTGACAGACAGATCATCAACATTATGGAGCACTTCCCGACATCGTAGAATCTTATAATTTTGCAAGCAGAGGAAATAAAATGCACGACTGGGTCGCACGAACTTGCTCCTATGTAATAGACTAGGAATTTTAAAAACGAATGTTATTAAAGAAAACTGTTCATAAGGATAAAATGAATTTTTTTTAATTCTTTAAGTAGTAAGAGATAAAAACAGAATGATATGCAAATATGAATTTATGCAGGAACAAAAATTATAAGTCTTTGTAGTGGTTCCTTAATAAGCTTTTATGTACAAAATTTTTAAAACATTTTTAAGAAAAAATTTTGGTACGCCAACCTTAAGTTTTTATTATTGTACGAATAAAAGTCTAATTTCCAAAAAAAATACTAAGCCGTTCTTGAGATATCGAATTTTTCAAAAAAAAAATTACTTTTTTTTCTAAAAATTGAAAAAATATTTTTTCTTAAGTTTTTAAATGCAATGTTTTTTAAACTTTTTAGGAGCTTTTTTATAAAAAATTTCATTAAAATCCGTTAAGTCGATAATGAGAAATTCAAAATTCGAAAAAATCGTTCTATGGTAGGTACAGTCAGTAATATCTAGATTTAAAATTTTTTTTTATTAAATTATAAACTGTAAAGATTAATCAAAAGAAAAAAAATTTTAGCAAAATTCTCGGAACCGTTTTCGAGAAAAATGCGATTTTCGAAAACCATTTTTTAAAATTTGTATGGAAGGTACCGTTAGTTTTAAATAAAACAAAATTTTTTTTTCTCAAATCCTGTAGATTATATTAAGAAACTTTTATTTGCCAAGCTTGAAAAAAATCGAGCATGGGGTTTTCGAAATATTGAGATTCCAAAAAAAAATTTTGAACTTTTTTTTAAAAATCCAAAAAATTAAAAATTGAAAATTTGAATATGTAATAATATTCAAACTTTAGAGGAGCTTTGGCATCGGCCGAGCCGTTTAGGCTGTAGTCGAACCGACAGACAGACAGACAGACAGACAGAATTGCGAGACCCACTTTTTTGGTCTTCGCTATCATCGTAATGTCAACTTTGATCAAAATCTCGAGTTCGATTTTTTTTACGAATGCATAACTTGCCTTATAGTACCTATAAGTCGCAAGTAAAAATGGAAAATTTGAGGATTTCCATTCAGGGGCGTGGTATACGCCCACTTCCTCAGAATTGATGTAAATTATATATGGCACACTTCCGATTGCAGTAGAACAATGAAATTTGGCAGCACCGTAGGGCTCGAATTGCATAGAAAGGTCCAAAAATAAAAATTGAGGTTTTCCATTCAGGGGGCGTGGTATCCGCCCACTTTCTCCGAATTGGTGTTGATTGAATGGAGCACTTCCGACTGCTGTAAAACGATGAAATTTGGTAGAGTGGTAGGGTTTAAATTGCATACAAGGAAAAAGATATAAAATTTGAGGTTTTCCATTAAGGGGCGTATTATCCGCCCACTTCCTCAGAGCTGATGTAAATTATATGGCGCACTTCAAATTGCAGTAGAACAATGAAATTTGGTGGAACGGTAGGACTCAAATTGCATATAAAGAACCAAAAATAAAAATTGATGTTTTCCATTCAGGGTGCGTGGTATCCGCCCACTTTCTTAGAAAATGTTTAATTTATATGGTATAGCGATAAAGCTTAATGTACATTCAAAGCGAAAAATAGAAAATCTAAGATTTTTCATTCGAAGTGTCCTTTTATTGTCATTTTGAAACTATGCGTGCATCTTAAAAATTCATGACTTTTCTTAGAACTAGAGTACTCGATTTGGTACTCTATGTTATGTTAACATGAATGAAAAAGAAAACATTTGCATACCTGAAAAAATTATGAGTTTACATAAAAAAAAACTCTTCACTGTGATCTGAACTATAATCAAACCACTATTTAGGCCATTAATTGTTGAAGGTAGGTACTAGTATTTATAATTAAGGTAGGTATGTTAGTGTTAGGTATCTTGCCAGGACAAGAAGAAACAATTTAAGCGCAAATCAAAACAACCAATAACAAAAAGAAAATATATCAAAAGAAATAGGAAGCTATAAACTAAGTTGATTTTAGTAGGTAGAGTCCACCCTTTTATCTTTCCGTATCTTTCGAGGTTTTGTATGCCCAATTCGAAAGGTTTTAAAAACTTGACCAGTGAACCCATCCAATTTTAGTCAGTATTCATTGAATAATAAAATTTCTCTATTACATTGTAGCTGTTTCAATATTATTCTACTTTAAATACGAGCATTTGGTATTAAACCTTCATGAAATAAGAACTTTGCGTACTTTTACATCTCAGTACTTTTCACGGCTGACTTGTTACTCAAAGATTTTTGTATAGAAGAACTTGGCTCTTTTTTAACATTTATGTTTTTGGTCTGATAATAACAATCCCAATTCAACGCAAAGCATTCTGTTTAAGCTTTGGTTTTAAAATGCATTCTTATTTTAGAGTTTTCGTAACGTTCTTAGAAACGAGATAAACGCAAAAAAACAAAAAAAAAATAATACTAAAACGACATTACCTCAACAAATATTGAGCTTAAAAAAAAAGAGGTACATGTATGTACTCGTACATATATTAAAAATAAAATATGACTTCATTGCCTACAACTTCGATTCGAACTATTTACTTTCGGATTTAAGTTGGAGATAAATAATGCTTATAACATTTATCAGCGTTTTACAGATTGGCAAATTTCGCTAACGTCCTAAAAACCTCGACTTAAACTTTTCTCTATCACATATGTACATTATGAAAAAATATGTCTTCCCACATTTCTTCATATTCAGTTAAATTAATGCAGAGATCTTCAGAAACACAATCTACGACTGATGAAATTCATAAATGCTTTAATTTTAATTGCAGCTCATAAACTGTCTTACCCTTTTCTGTGTGTGTTAGATAATTATTTTAGAAACTACTAATCGCAACCTACGCTAAACAATATCATTTTCAAACTACATATTAACATACGAGTAGCTCGTACTTTCAATACTTTAAAATTGAAATAAAATAATCTAATACTTGATTGAAACTAAATATATATAAATGGAATTCCATTTAGAGATATATAATTCTAAGAAAAAATATAATAAAATAAAACCTCCGCAGTTTTAAGAGTATCACAACTCCTGCTATTAGTACCGCGCGCCACCACCGTCGCCGCCGCCCCGCCTACATTACATTCTCAACAACAATCACGCTCAATTGAATCAAATTAAAACTAATTAATTTGAAAAAAAAAACATGCGTGTCGTGTGGTGAAATAGCCTAAAAATTGAACTGACAATTCACCTTTGCCATTGCAAATATTTCCCCGCCCGTAATTATTTTCAATTTCAACTAACAGACCAGTGCTGGCATTGCTTGGAATAAATTTTGTGTTTCAACGTGAAAAATCATCAAAGTTTTGAAAATCAACTTGCTTGACAGTAAACAACATTTCTGACTTTTCTTATTTAATTCAGGAAAAAATCTTTCCTTAAATGATAAATAGTAAAAGTAAAAATTATAAAATTTATATTTTTGTTTATACATTTTTACCTGATGCATAAAAAGCTCATTGGCCAGAAAGTTTGCAATTTCGCAAGCATCCATTATTGGTTTTAATAGTTTAAATTAAAGATTAATGTTCGAGATGTGAGTATATGATTAGATTCGTTATTAATATTTTACTATTTTCTATTGTAAAAAAAAACACGTTCGAAAACTTCAATCGACTAGAGAGAGGGTATATTTGAATAAATATTATAAATATCATGCACACACGCGTTAAATTCTTAATTTTTCTTTTTATTAAAAAAAAATTCTTAAAAAAAATTACTTTTCTTAGAAAAGAATTAAAAATAAATTGTTTATATTTTGTTTTATCTAATTTCCCACAAATGAAATTAAGTTTGTTTGTAAATTAAAAAAATGTATTTTTAGCTTATTCTCGTTACAAGTTTAGTTCGTTTAATTATTTTTTTTTAGTTTATTTCAGTTGATGAGCGATTTATTTTTATATTGAAAAATATATATTTATACGAGTTTAGGTAGGTTTTCTTTTTTTTTTTTTTGTTTAAAAAAGTCAATAGATATTCATGTAAGAATACCGCTTCTTTGGTTGTCGTTTTCTGGTGGCCTTTTGAATTTGATAAATTCAAATTCAAATTTAGACTCCGATTTGTCTGAAATTGTTTTTTTCCGTTCGTTATTTCTGTTATAATGTGATGGCTGTAGTTTATTCAGCATTAATTGTGATTCGAAATGATTGTTTTCGTTGATTTTTTGTTCGTTGCACTTGGTTTTTGCCGAGAACATAATAAAAATTTATTTTGGTTTGTGTTTTTTTGTTAATTGCTGTATACCGTATATAATATACTTTTTTTTTATCTCGTTTGCAGCAGCGTAAAGAAATTATATAATTATTCGCATTGGAATATTTGAACTAACGGTGTTATTGTATAGATTTTTTTTTAAATTAAATTTTTCGCGTTTTCAAAACCGAAATCGATGTTGTTCTTTTTTATCTTTTGATGTTTTTTTTTTTGTTTTTTGTTTCGTTCGTTCGTAATGTGTGTTGAATTTCTGTCTAAAATATAATTCACGCGATTTTTTTTGAATTTTATTTTCTGTTCAATAGAAATTTTTCTACCCGCTGAAGTGAGAGCTTTTCAAGCTTCAGGGGCTCGGACTCGAATTCGACTAATCAAGATAGATTTTCTGCGATATTTGCAAAGAGGAAAATTTCTTTGCCGCGCTCTTTTTAGTTTTTTTTTTTTGTTTGTTTTTGTGGTGGCGATGATGGTGAGTTTGCGATCGCATCTATTAGATATATGTACCGCTTGTTTGATGTCATGTTTTTGCCTTTTCTTTTGCTGGTGTATCTATATCAATCTAAGAGATAGATAGATGCAATGTTTAGATACATTTAGAATTTTATTATATTTTTAATTTGAATTTGTACTTCTGTACATATACATACATACATCCATATTTTTTGGGTTGTTTTGAGTTTTTAACCTCTTGGCACAATCGCGTTGCTAATTTTTGTGCCAAAACAGCATTTTTTGTTGGGCAGCAGGGTAGAGGGTTTATTATTTGCAAAAAATATACATTTTCGCTTTTTTTTGTTTGAGTTATTTTTTACTTATTTTTGTTTTTTTCTGCGTGGATACACATTGTTTAATTAAATCTAAGACAGCTTATAAGAATACGAGTAGGTACACATTTTTTGGCTCGTGTCACAGTTTGAAATGAATTCATTTTCATTTGGCAAGAATAACAGGTGTTTCGACTAATTCGTCATTTTTAATCGTAGATTGTGTTGAACAGATTTGTAAAAAAAATTGCCAAAATCATACAGAACTTTTATTTTTAGCCCAAAGATACGTCAAGAAAAATATGTAAGATACAAAAATGAAATAGAGTGGATTTTCGCGGATTTACAAGAAATGATTGATGCGTTAGTATAAATACATACATACGAGTACAGTACAAATAATTATAGTGGAGGTATTTTAAGATTATTTTCGCAATTGTTTTTTTTTTTCTTGGTATGTATGTACATTGAAACATCTGCAGCTGTAAGGGATTTAAGAAAATCATTTTTGAAGCTATTTTCGTTATTTTTAAATTCTTTAATAATGCGAATTTAACGATATGACAAGATGATGCCGATTATATGCGAGAGATATGACGTGTAATGCTCGTATGTAAGGCTAATTGATTGACATAAGAGGATTATCAATGGACTAAATTGTTGGTTAAGCTTTGCCAAAATTTATGTTACACAGTTTTTGAAAATCTTAATTATGATTCAGTTTGAGCATAGACAAAGGAGGCATAGGTAAAAATAGAGCTTGAAAATAAATATAGTTAAAATAAAAGCACAACAATATTTAGTATATATTTTCCAAACCATTCTCTTCTCCCAAAGATGTAATAGATTTACAGCTACATGTATTTATAAAAAAACGCTTAATTCACCTCTGTTTCATGATTTTACTAAACCATGGAATAGGAGTTAAGTCCCGACTTATTCTTTTAAATTAAAAAAAAAAAAACGAAATAATAAAGCGACGTTTATAAAAATTCTAATACATTAAACTAGAATTCTCTTCTTTGTATCTTATGTCTTCATGAATTAATAATCATTTCTATTGTCTATTTATACCATTCGGTTTTTTTATTATAAATTATAGAAAATAATGAACAATATCGCACACAAAAATTTAAAGAAGTGAAAACTGAGGCACTACAAAAATTAAGCTTGACAATTCTATTTCTTATTTCTTTTCTAAGCCACCTTCTTCGTTGGTTTAGCTTAGTCGTAGTTAGTAGAAGTTGCGGAATATAGTTGTCCTTATCTTTTTGTGCACTTATTTACTAAAGCCTAGAGTAGAATATAAGTTATATGTACCTTACTGTATATAATGCAGAGGCAGTCAATAAACAGTAGTTTATCAAAACACTTGTTTTATTTGGACTAAGTGCAACCTCTACAAAAGTCACTAGCAGAAATTTTGTTTTATTAATAAAATTTTTTCACTTAATCTAGGACTTATAGATAAGCCACCTGCTCTGGACATTGAAAAATATTTCAACAGCGTTTGGATAAAATGACTACTTTTTAAACTATCAGAAATAAGACTTCATAATCACTTGGTAAGAATGATCAAACATTTCCTAACCAAGAGAATTTTTTATGTACATACAGATAGCAAAAAACGTAAGGGAATCAACGGTGGAGACCCTTAAGGATCAAAACTGGGACCACTGCTGTTCAAAAATACAGACGACTCCATTACATAAATCACCGCTTTTTCACTTATCGGAATACTATCTCAAATGGGAATAGGTAAACAGCGAAGAGACGGAACTTATCTGCTTCTGAACACCAGTGACTGACATTCGAAGACGTCTTTCTCATCTGGTTTACTTAAGGGTTTCTTAAATGGTGTGGGTAGATTTTAGCGGGCTGTAGTGGCCATGTTTTGGTGACATCCGTCAAATCTTACTTACTTACTTACTTAAGGTGGCGCTACAATCTGGGGTGGGGCCTTAAATAACAAGCTTCTTTTCTTCAGTTAGCTCGGGCCCTTAGGGGTTGGATTCGAATTCGAAGACTTTTCGTCAAAATTTCAAATCTGTTGTTTATTTTCCAGTTACTGATGCCAAACCAGCTTTGCAAGTTAAACGATAAAACTTTATTATCAATAAGAGTGTTCGTTAGTACAAAGGTTGCACGGCCATTTTACGGTAGAAGTATGGTGGCCCTTCACAGTCGAAACTTCAACGATTAGTGGCCAAATTTGAGAAGACCGGTTGGGTAATCAATCGGCCTACATCCGCACGTCAAGAACGCGTGAAAGTTTACAATAGAACTAGGCCTTTCGCAGACTTCAACCTGGAGAAGTTCGGGTCGGGACTTGGACCAACACCCGCACAAGATCGAACTAACCCAGGAGCTTAAAACTTACGACAATAGACTACGCCGACTTGGCGTCGGAGCGCTTAGAAGAGGACCCTCATTTTAGCTAAAAAATCATCTTTAACGACGAGGCGCATTTTTGGACGAACGCTGTGTAAACAAGCAAGAACAATTAGACGACTCCAACCCACATGAAGTTCACTAGGTGATAATGACAATGCATCTTCAAAAAGTTACAGTTTGGTGGTGTGGATTTTGGGCCGGCGGCGTCATTTGTCCGTACTTTTTCGAAAACGACATTGCTGGTGAAAACGTTAAAGGAGAGCGCTACGGAACGATGATAACTAATTTTGTATGGCCCAAATTGACTTGTGGTTCCAGTAGTACGGCGCTACTTGACACAGTGGAGGCCACGATTGACATTCAGAAGTGACGTGACTCGCTAGACCAGAACTATGTGGAAGTGTCAATGAAAATTGGACCACTCTGATCCGTCTAACGGATTTTATGTGTTTTAGAGCTATAGATTGTGTATTTTAAAAATTAATCCTTCGGTCGTTGTTTCGATCAATCAAAAGCAATAAATTAATGTTTAACATGTAAGGAGGAAACCTTATGTATGTATCTGGTTCAATTGAATTATTAATTAAAACAAAATAAGTATATCAAAGGCAATTTTAAAATACATTTATTTATAAATTATTACAGTATCAGATACCATAAAAGACTAAGTCGAATCATAATAAGGAATTTGATATTCACACGAGTAAATCAAAATCAAAATAAACATAATTGATTCTAAAAACATTTCCTTCTGTAAGCAAGTTGTTACTTATAAATCTGCATCTTATTGTTTCTTCATTTAAAGTTTATTTAGAAATAGATATTGATATCTTCAGTTATTGTTATTTTAATCAAAATCATTTAGGCATACAAAGCGTTTACATGACGTAATCGTCTATTCTTTGATTGATGACGTCAGTAACTACCTTGAGGAGGTCTTAAAAATAAAACTCAATTTCAACTTCTCACAACTAAATATAGTGTCTTAAGAGACAAAAAAAAAACATAAAACAACTTTTTTGTTTTATTTTCTAATTAAAAATGTAAGTGTGTCATTTCGTTAACCAAATACTTTTAATAGCAATACTGTTGCCACTGTTGCCATATACATCGTATGTTCATAATAAAAAGCCACTTTCTCACTTATATGTATATTTTTTTTTTTGAATAACAAAAAAAATAATGTTGAAAAAAAAATTGCTTCGAGTTCATTCCACTAAAATATATAGTTGTTGTCTGTTGGAAAAAGAGATACATTTAATCTAGCCGGCACGACCGACCGATGGCCATGGTTATAGTTTGCCACACCTGCGTCATGTCTGAGGGGAAATTTAGTATTTAAAATTTATTTTTTTGTCTTTTAAACGTGATATATTTGAAGTTAAGTAAAGAGGAAACTCCTTATTTAGACAAAAATTTAATGAAAATAACTTGCATACATATGTATATTTTTGTGATGATGATGAAATAAACTTATTTTTACCGACATACATAGTTGCTTTGTATCAAGTTGTATCCCACTTAATGTGTTATAGTTTGCAACAAGAGACTTCTTCTTAGTTTTTTAACATGTTTTGACACAAATGGGAGATAACGAGATAACGGTTGTGAACAGGGATGAAATACTGAAGCCGAAAAGTGAAGCGAATTGCCAGAAAAAACGAAGTAAATCCGGGAAGAAAATTTAAATACAGTGATATTGTGAATTTCGTTAGAGTGAATTACCCAGCATAGTATAAAATAATATAGAATATTATAGTATAGTATTGTATAGTATATCATTTTAAAGTAAAGTATAGTATAGTACAGCAAAAAAGTATAGTATTGAATAGTAGAGTTTAGAATAATATAGTATAGTATTGCATAGTAAAGTATAGTATAGCACAGTACAGTATAGGCCAGTATAGTATAGTATAGTATAGTAAAGTAAAGTATGGAATAGTATAGTATTGGAAATATGTATCTTTTAAAATAGGAGTTCCAGATTAAGTTTTCGGCATTCTCAACTCTACATCGTTATGAACTAAAGTAATAATAATGCTCGAATTCGAAAGTAAACAATATAAAAGGAATACTACATCTCGTTACCATTTTCTAGAGACTCAAACAATGCTAAATCATCAAAGAAGCAGCTTCAACATGTACTGATTTATTACCAGAATGTAAATGGTTCAAAGACTGACATCAATACGGTCTATACAAATGTAAATAATCTTTCTCATGATGTTATTGTAATCACAGAAACTTGGCTGAATAATAACAACATTTTTTTTCTAATTTCCTAAGAACTGAATTAAAAGATCGTACAAAGATGTTATATTAATTTATAGACTTTGCAAAGGCCTTTGACAGGGTTCAACATCAAATATTGATAAATATAAAAATTGCAGATGATGCGTTTTCACTCTTCATTGCTCAAATGGTTTTCAAGTTATTTGACTGAACGACCTGGAGTTCCCCAGGGAAGCCATTTGGGTCCTTTAATTTTTTTCTGATTTTTATTAATGATCTGACTTTGAATTCAAAAGCTTGCTTTATGATGATGAACTAAATATTTGTAAGTCTTTAATAACTATTAATGAATGTTACCTTCTTCAGGAGGATTTTAATAAAGTTGTTAATTGGTGTAGTATTAATAAAATTTCAGAATGCAATGTACTCTCGTTTTTCATGTTCCGCAATTCTTTTTTATTTAATATGCAATCTCAAACTCTGAACTCATTAGAATCGATTTTAAAATGGATTTACGTATAATTTTTTTTATCAAAGACTTAGCTTTGTTTCTCATCATGATTATTTAATCTCGAAAGCCAATGCCACTTTTATAATGACCGTTGTTCTCGGTTTAACCTACCAAGTTTTTAGACGGGATAAGACACCACTTAAACGACTTGAAAACTGTTGGTGGCGGAATTCTATTTAGCCGTCAAGAATTCCTTAATATGCTCTTTTTGTATGACATTTTTGAATACTTTGACGTAGAAATAATATGTATCAAAACTAAACTAGAAGATGGTCATCTATTCATTATCTCTGTTTATATATCTCCGTATGTATTGAAAGCATACACGACCCAATGGAACATCTGATCTTAAGCGACTTTAATCTTTCTAACCTGCAATGGACAAAATCAATGGATTTCAATAGTTCATTTCCTGTTAGCCCATCGTGTGCTTGTTCACTATTATCATCAGGATTTCTAACCGCTTCGATAAGATACTGGACTTTATGGGAATCAATATACACTGATACATTTATAATCCCCGCCAAAGATATAACGCTAATCCCAGCCAAAGATATAACGCTAACTTTAAATATTTGCAATATCCTACCTAGATCAAATGAAAAACTTGAATTAAATTTAAAACAAATGCAATTTTGATGAACATAATAAATATATTGTGTAATGTTGACGGGAATCAAGTGCTTTGAAATAGTAGTATTGATGATACTCGTGTGAGTATACTACTCCATTACTTGAATTTTGCAACAGACCAAACAGAAAACTCCACTATGGTTTAAAATATTTTTGTAAAGTGAATCTCTTCCTATTTTGTATATGTAGTGTTAATTTTTGAAATGAGCTCTCTGATCATTTATTTGTTAATTCTGATTTTCCACAAGCACCTTATTATTAATTGTATTAATGACTTGACTTCGATTATTCAAAACTGTATGCCTATTACAAAAAAATATGATGAAAAAAAATATCCTCTATAAATGACTGTTCACTTCTCCTCTCCAAGACGATCTTAATAGGTTTAGGTAATGGTGCAATATGTATAGGTACTATGGCCGATCTAAGAGCTAGACCTTGATGAATAAATTGGATCTTTTACATACGAGGTGGCGCAGGATTAATCAACCTATCGGTAGATGTTAAAATTTTTGCAAATAGCGACGTACGTCAATCATATTTCACAGTTTTGAACATGTGGCATGGTCAGCAAGATCGCCCGATTTAACCATCCCAGACTACTTTCTTTGGGGCAAGTTGAAGTCGCGGACTTATGCCAACAATCCTCAGACAATCGCAGCCCTTAAGGGGAATATTCAACAGGAATGCGAATAGCTATCACCGGAAATCTTGCGGAAAGTCATGGAAAGTGCAATAAAACGGGCACGAGATATCACCCTTTCCACTTAACAGACAAAATTGTAAATGTCCAAATCAATCCAATACCATAACTCAAAATAATTAATTTTTATTAGGTAAAAAAAGTTATTAAAAAATAAAATTGGATGATTAATTTTGCGCCACCTTGTATATTTTCTCGGAAGTCATTAATCCTTGTATCTAAGACGATACTTTCTACATGACGGAAAATTCTATGGGATGTTTATTTTTTTCACATTTTTTTATTGCCTTTTCCAACTATGTACATCAACTACTCTATGTTTGTTTTTCTGGTTTTTTTTTTTCAATTAAATCATTCCTTTTGTTTAAGACCTACATATACGTTCAATAAGTGGAGTGATGCAGTTAGCTTTAAAAGCCAGCGGTCAAAACATGTTTTGCCTTTCACTAAAATGACCTTAAAAATCGCTTTAACATCTAAGTCAAAATTAAATTGCATTTTTCACAACTTTTATGTTTTTAGTTTTCCTATAATTTCTACACCTGTGATTTAAGAAGAACATTTATTAACAAATGCTGCAAATTGATTTCACGCGAATATTTTTTTCTTGTTCAAATCGAAATAAAAACAAAACAACATTAAGTATTTATCTTTTTAAATTTTGAATATTTGCCAAACTGAAATTACCTACCAACGCGATGTTTCCAAGACGAAAGGAATATCCGAGTATACATTTATTTATTGCGTTGATTTTGGCGTTTTTTTTTTCTTCAAAATTTATAGTTTTTGTTTGACTTATGTACTTACGTATACATAAATAATTCAAAAATATTGTTTTAAATTAAACTTAAATAATAATTATGTATGTGCAAAATGAAATTGAAAGTAAGTACCCAGCAATCTTTGTTGTTAAGTGGAAAAAATGTTTTTCAACATTCCATATCTAGCTGTTAATAATTTTAATGAAAAAAAAAATTATCTTTACGAGGTAAAAGATGGACTTCAGAAGATTTTCAATTCATATGTATGTACGTAATTTCCTTATCGGTATGCTTGAAATAATAAATTGGAAAATAATTGAATTTTTTTCTTTTGACAAACAAAAAATAAAAAGAAGATGTTTCTTACACATTCCTAGGTAATTTTGTCATACAAAGAGTTTTTTATCAATTTTTCTCAACACTTCATACACTCCGTTCCATTCGTTTAAACACAGTGGCGCAAAATTTCAAACATTTAAAACTTACTCTAAATCAATTTTAGAATGGGAGTCGACTCTAAATATTGAGTATAAAACGAGAACCGACTTTTTGTTAATTTTAAAGGGCATAAACTATACTTTAACGTTAAAGGGCTCGTCTTACTTTAACAGCAGCAAATAGCTAGTTTATCTTTTAAAAGTATACTTTATCCATATTGACAATGGTCATTTCATACCAAAGCAAATCGAAGGAAAAATGTTTACTGATGTTTTATTTGATTTTTTAAAGATGTTTTTTGTAAATAGACTGAATCACTGAATATTATAAATTCGAAACTACCGTACGCAAGAGTGCTCTACGATTAACAAATCTGTACATACAAATGTACATATCTAATGTATGCGCGCCGCCGGCCGAGACAAGTATAGCTAAATGAATCTGTACCTTGCCACAACAAATTGGATTTTTATGAGGTGAATTTGTGATTTATACTTTATTTCTATCTAAAATAATGTAAATAACTTATAAACAATCAAAATCTGTACCGAGGTATTATATAAAATGTACTTTTTTCGGCGAAAAATTATTTGGTTTGAAGTTGTCTGTTCTTTTTACTTTTTTTTTGTGTTTTTGTAATTGTGTGAGTTATGTATCTGTCAAATTAAGGGTTGTTCAACGCAAATTCGCTTAGGTTCTGTTGTAAAACCCACATTAGTTAGAAGAGTTGTCTAACGTGATTAAAATTATGAAAAAGTTAGACAAAGTCTCTAAGCTAAACGACTGCGTTAAGTAGAGCCGGTTTTATTGCTTAAACGAGAACTCTTTAAAATTTTGCGCCAGTGTTTTTTTAAATTTAAGGTATATCGTGCCCATAAGGACAATAGCAATAGCAAGCGGTCCATTCGAGAGAAAATTGGACAAAGTCGTACTGTTGTATGGAGTTATCTCCAGGATAAAGATAATTATGGGAAAAACTATAAACCTAGGTTGAAGATGGCAGCGACACCCCAGGATAAACGCTCAATTTTCGGAGGAGCTTCGAATTTAACGCTGTCGGTCAAGATAAAAACCTGTGTTAAGCCCAGCAGATCAATATTTATTCGAAAATCCGAACATTTGAATTTGAATCAGCGCCTTACTTTTGCAAGGGAAAAGATACGTTGGGACAAAGAGTGGCAGTGTCGTCTTTTTAGACGAAAAATTGGAGGGTCCCAATGGATACAACTCATATTTTTATGACCTAAGTAAGGAACCGATCATCCTGAATAGAGGACACATCCCAAGTTTAACGAACTGTTTTACCTTGACCGGTGCACTCTCCTGATTTTAATTCAATGGAAAATGTTTGGGGATGGCTGTCACGCAAAGTTAATGAAGACGGACGACACAGTTTGAAACCAAAAAAAAATTAATTGAGGTAATAGTCATCTGGGACCGAAATTTCCTTACAGTATTTGGGTTCTCTTTATGAATTTAAATTTAAAAAGTTTCAATTTTGAGGAAAAAAAAAGGAGTCCGTTATCATGGCGCGATAACGAGCCCCATTTACAATAACGTTGGCGCCAGCCTCATTTTTGAAGAAATACGGACCGATGATTCCACCCTTAAACCATACCACACAGTTGTTTTGAGTGGATGTAACTTCAGCTCTTGAACCTCTTCCGGTTGTCCTTTGGCCCATATACGTCAATTTTGCTTATTGACGTATCCATTGAGCCCGAAATGGGCCCCATCGTTGAAGAAAATGTTTGTCGATAACAGTGAATCTTAAGCAAGTCCCTCGAGAACCCATTCACTGAAACGATGACGCAACGTAAGGTCAAATTCTTGCGTCGCGTCAGCTGAATTTTGTATGCCTTCAAACCAAAATTTTTGAATAGAAGCATCCATGTTGTTCCATTTGACTGGTCAAGTTGTTGAAAACGGCGCGAAATCGATTCTTTGCGATTTTCGCCTAGACTGTCAGCGACAGCTGCTATATTTTCAACACTACGTGCTGGACGAGGTCTATGCGGTCGAGTATCATCAAATAGTGAATATTGGGACTCCAATTTCTTGATGGTATGGCGAATAGTGGCTTCAGTTGGACGCCATAAGTTCGCCGAAGTGCATGAAAAACATTCTTGGCAGAACGTGAATATTCATAGTATAATTGAACGATTTGCAAACGTTGTTCGGGTCTATCCATGATGAATTGTCAATGAATACTAAATAAAATACACATGGCGACTTGACGCGACTAACGTGCCATCTGTCACAAAAACCCTTTTGAAAAAAATACCTCTTGATTGATCACACTTTACAATTCACTTTTACCGATATTGATTTCATTTTTTTTCGTAGTGAAATTCACGCGAATTTTGTTGTTCCAGATTTCGATTTTCAGATGATAAAAATTCGATAAGATCTAGTTGTGTGATCTGGTATTGTGAAATTTTCAGAAAAAAAAAATATATGAAAAATATTCTGTTATACACAGGATAGCGTTGGAACTTGATTTGAGTCCCATAGATGCATCCTATGATTCCAGGAGTATTAAAATTTTCCAAATTTTTGCTTCTTCATTGGTCATTTTAAGCTGAATTCAACTTGGGGAAAATTGTATTCTCCAAATAAAAATATGTTAAACAAACAGTACTTCTTCGGCAAGAAAGCGTAAGACCGCGGCCAGCTGCAGCAATGCAGGATTAGAAGTTTTGCTGATTTGGAGGTACTGATAGAAAGGCATGTTTATATCAAGTCGATAGTATGTGAAAATCTTTCAACCACAAAGCTAATAGGTTTGAATGATCTTCTAGCATTTTTCTCCCTTTCTGCTAATTCAAGCTTGGTACGTTGGAATGCCACTGCAACCAATAAAGCACACAAAACAATATTTTATGGAATTACTTTTATCAAAATTTACACACAAAATTTTAATAGCAGTTAAAAAAAACTTGCCAACTGTCACTTTCACTTCGACAGATGACAGCTGTTTTCAATTTCACTTAAAGTGATTTCGAAATTATGAAAGCGAGTGACATGTCGAACACTGAAAACAAATTCACTCGATTTGGAAATTCGTTTTCATTTCGATTTCACTCGATTTTTGTAATCTTTCTATTATTGATGAAAATGGAATACCACCAAGATTATTTAATGAAAAATCAAAATTCTTCCTGGGGGCTTGCATTATAATTTTCGAAGATATAAAATTGGAAAAAAAAACTCTGTATTTAAACGAATTAAACGGAGTGTTTGTAAAACCGTGCAGTTGAATAATAGTTATAAAAAATAAGCGCGAAATTGTTTTTTTATAAAGTTCGGTTACTGGGGCGTATACTTATTTTTTTTTAATAATTTTTCTGAAACATAATTATTTGTTTTCTACACAAACTGTTTGTATAAATTTTCAACTGTAAAGTGTTTTATCTGTTTTATTTTTTGTTATTAATAAGAAAAACATGTTGTTTAATGCCGATGCGATCCAGCCTGATATCCTCTAAAAAGCCTTAACTTCACTTCATTTCATACTTTCTGTTAATTAGGTATAATTATTGAACGATGCATAAAGTATTTCGTCAGAAAGAGCTTTGTTTAAAAAGAAAAAGTCTATTTACTTTGTTTTCCCAAGAAAACAATGAAATTATAAGATATATTCACAGAAAAAGCTTTTGAAAAATAAATAAATATTCAAACCAAAGCCTCGTCGTACTAATTATTTTACAATAATAAAACAAGCTTTGAATGCATTCTAAAAAATTTACAAAGAATTCAATGATATTGAATCTCTCACATCACAACGATTCCTTATAATGACCTAGAAAGCTATGTTCAAGTCACTTATTTCAATCGACGAGACGGTGATGACGACATAAGAAAACCCAACCACAAAACACAACTTGATTTGTCAGAAGGTCTTTCATTGCGCATTAATACTCTGAAACACAAGTCAGCAAGCAGCACAACCACCAAAGAGTTGTCTCTCCAACAATCTATTTACGTCATAATCTTTCATTATGCTCAAATATGTACTCTTGTTGGCGGAAAACCCAAATTTTTAAATAAAAAACAAAAAAAAAAATATTAACCACACAAAATGATATGATAAGCAAAAACAAATGTCAAAAATCTTGAACTTAGCACAGAATCATAGCGTTTATGTTTTTTGAATGTGGTTGGAAATAATCCCCGAACTTCCTTTACTTTCATTTCAAAAATAGTGTTTTGATAAAAACAAGAACAAAAAAACTACGATTATAAAAGATAAAAAAAAGTTACCATACCGACATCGCATACGTGTTATTTTTAAAACTGATTTCCAATGAAATGACGTTACACTCTACGATCACTTTAAACTGTTGATATTTTTATTGTTCGAGTCGTTTCTTTTTTTTCTTCTATTTGTATTTTCAAATATGTTTATAAAAAAAAAAACAACAACAAAAAACGTGCTCTTTTTGGCGTAGGTACAAATGTATCTATACTATTAGTAACTCACGCTTCTAATATAGTAAAAAGTCGAACGCTTACTAATGCCTCAGGAGTGTGCTGAAAGCTTAGACCCCTAGCACCGTCACTAAACACTTTTAATATTCGTACTTTAGATCAAAGATCAGACTCAATCGAGCGTGATTGTGTGCTTTTGTGTTTTTTTTTCTTTTTCATTCGAGTCAGTTGAATTGAGTCAGAATTTTTTATTTTGATTTTGATATTAACTCATAGCTTTTTATCAAGCCGAACTTTCGCAGTTTGAATTTTGTTTTGGATTAAGTTGGTTATTTTTATTGGTAATTGGATGTTTTGGATTAAGTTGGTTATTTTTATTGGTAACTCTTTTGGCGTGTTTATCAAATTTTACGCAAACAAACATCGAAAGGATTCAGTAAATTAGGCAAACCTCGCCTAATATGGTACACAATTTTTGGGATCAAAGAAATATTGTTTTTTCTTATTCGCTGTGTACATTAGACCAGTTTATACCAGTCCACAAATAAATAAATCAAAGCCTACGACTTGTTTTCGTTTACTTTTCACACAAAATTTGGTTCCACTCTACACATTGTGAATTGGGAAAAATAATCATTTTTGTGTGTAGGACAGTTAATTGTTTTTTTATACCAATTAGTTACACATAGTGAATAATTGGTATACCAGATATTGTTTCATTGTAGATGGTAATAGATATAGATACATATTTATTTGTATGAATATCATTTCTTATTTTGTGCAGTTCATCAACATCGGAATCTATTTGAATGTTTCATTGAGCAATGGCGTACCTAACCTAGACAATTTTTGGCCCAGGGAAAAAAAATCTGTCTCTTCCGAGCTATCATAAAATTTGATATTAGACTTTTTAGTTACTAAACAAATAATTAAGAACAATTCGTGTTTGTCGCAGAGACAGTTATGGCGCAAAATCTTAAACAGTCTAATTATTTTAAAGTAAGAGAATGATACTTATTTGTAATTTACTAATTTCGAAGCAGTTTACTTCCTTTTTTTCAATTTTATAATTTGAAGCAAATTTTTTGAAATTAAACTGTCTCTGAACACAGCTAAAATATTGACAGTTTTTGTGAAACACTAAGCAAACACACCTTTTGTTAATGTCACAGTATCATATGAAGTTTGTAAATACAATGCTTAAAAGAAAAAAATCACTGTCAAATAAAGTATGAATTAAATTAATTAAAATCATCTTTTAAATTAATATCATACTAAAGTAGATTTGACATCGAATAAAATTTTGCGCAAAAAACATTAAATCTAAAATGGCTAACAAATTTTCATTTAGAACTGTTTGTTCTTACCTATTTTAAAAAGAAAAAAATTCTGCGTGTCATTTCGGTGTAGATGCTTTCAGGATGTTTGCGTATGGGCTAATTGCTCCCTTTTCCATATCGCTAGTTACGTCACTGTCACTGAGCGAATAAGTGACAATCTTGTTTGCTATTTTATAAAAGGAGAGAGTTTGTTTTTCTATTTATAGATTTCTTGAAATGTTTTTTTTCTTTTTTTTAATTTTTTAATAAAAGATATTGTTAAAAGATGAAGATATATTTCGGTAAGGTGTGCCATCAAAAGCCCCGATTACCTTATAATATTTTCAAGTCACACTTCATTCACTTCGATTTTAGTGCTGAAAGAGAACCATTTATGCGCATCTGTGAAGACTTACTTACCTATCTTTTGTTGACTTAAACAAGCTTTTTAGATTTTTGTCTAGAAACTTATTACAAAACGACTTTTTATTTGTTTACCTAACCGATAAATATTTTAACAATGGTAATGTTTATGTATCTTCTTCCGGTCGCATACAGATAAGATAACTCATTAAAGGCTATAATAAATAATATGGGATAGAAAACGTGTTTACAAATTGCGAAGTAATAAGGTAGGGCATTGCTAAGAGATATAAAAACGACATAACGATGATATTTCGATAACAATGAGTGTTTTTTGTATTTTGGTATATATAGTTAAATATTAGTAGAGGTATTGATATTTGTGGAATTTGAAGATTAAACTACGTTTTACGTTTGAAGTTGATAAAATAGAAATATGTAGTTGTGAGGTTTTTATATTTTTTTCCATATTATCCTCGAATCAATGCAAACAATGTCACAAAATATAATTAGTACGATGTTAAAACTTTGATACTGGGTTAAAACGAAGATTTTTTAAATTTTAATAGAGTGTTGTCTCGTTCTTTCTCTAACATTTTATTAAAGTTAAAATCATCAAATGGCTATGTCATTTATAAACGTCAAAATAGGTCTGTTTACGTAGTTTTTTCTTTAATGAACGTCATAATTTTAGGTGTGTTCAAAAGCAATCATTAAGAAAATTAAGATACTAGTAGCAAATGTTTAAGCCTAGTACGCAGATCGAGACAAGATACATTTATTCTCTACAATTTTAATCTCTACAAAACTTTTCCAAATCTCGCGCAAAAGTTTGAGTTTGGAGAGATAAAATCTAATTTAATGTGTTTTGTAGTGTATCTCTGGAACCGGTTGTCTTACAAAAGTCGTTCATACCTTTTTGGAATCTCCTCTTGATGCTCTCAAGACAAGCATCAGCATCTTTTACATAAAACCAGTATTGACAAAAATCACTTTCGGAAATACGGTGGCTGTCAAAATTTGTCCCCCAAAGCAATGCTTGTATCATTCTTTTTCCTGGCAAAGTTTAGTGGAGACATTTTGTACAGCAATGCACAAAAGTATGAATTTTGCGCGCGAACTGCGTACTGCTCGGAAAAATATCAAAGACAAAATTTGTCCCAGGAAAATAATTGTATGGGAGACAAAATTTTTCCCGATCTGTGTACTAGGCTTTAAAATTAAAAATGAGTTAGTAATGTACTTTAAGTTAGCAAATTGTGTGCAAATTTTGCGCCAATGACTTAACGAAATTCATGACATGTAGGATGAATTTATAGAACATAAAGCAAGTTGCTTCTTTTAATTTTTATTCAATGTATGTAATTTTTATGCTTATGCTCTTTTAGAAAAAAATAAAAAAACTTTACCTACGATACACGCATTTTTGTACAAGGTGGCGAAAAGTTATCACCCAATCTGAAGATGCTATAATTTTTCCAAGTGGCGCCAAATGTCAATTCTACTTTGACATTTGTGAAGTAAGCAACTACAAAATAAACGTCAACAAGGCATGAATCGCTAAACTCCTAAAGACTGCGGAATAATATTGTTCCAAATTTTAGCGGAATAATTGGTCGGTGGTGTTGGCGCAGCTTGAAGGCCCAGATTTCTAGGTCGTTTGACATCAACTGTGTAAAAATGCGACCTTTAGGCGCTCGCCCTAAAGGTTATGGGACAACACAAGATGCTAGAAGGTCTGGACGAGAATATAAAACATGTGGTTAAAGATGATTATCGCAGAGTATGGAAGAATTGTGCTTCAACCAATACACTTTATAATGAATTTTGGTGGGAGACTTGAAGATTTTTTCATACAAAGTGCAGATAGTGCATCATCTTTTAGCTGTCGACGGCCAAGCGCCTGTAACCTATGCTTAAGCCATTCTGAACTTCGATCAAGAGGGAGATAAATTTTCATCGAAAATCACCATGAGTAATGGGGCTCATGGTCTCAGAGAAAGGGACCTAATTGACATGTCCACAATAACAAACCTTATTGACATCCCGAGAGATGGAATGGTCAAAAAACATAAAAAACTTTCTTACACAGCTCAGTAACAAGGAAGACTGGGAACTCGAAATAAATACCATCAAATGGTAAACTGATTGATCGAGAACAAGCGAAGGGACTGGTGCAGGAATATTTGGGCTAAAAACCAAACTTTCTATACCGATGGGGCAGCCCACCAGCATCTTCCAAGCGGAGATAAACGCCATAGGGAAATGCGTGGATCGCAATCTCGAAAAGAATTATCGTAACAAGAATATTGCCAAAATAGGGGCTTCAACTCCCCTAACAGGGCCTGAACCCTATTGCGGAGTAAGAGAAAACTGTATCAACTTAAGTAGGAACAACCTAAGAATAATAACATGTATTCTAACAGGACACTGCAAACTTAGAAGACACCTTAATCTACTTGGTGTGGTAAGCAGTGCCACTTGCAGATTCTGCAACATGCATGAGGAAACACCGGAACACATACTGGGAAAGTGTTGTCCAATCATGCACCAAAGGAAAACCCATCTGGGACAATACCAGGTAGAAAAGAGCAACCTATCTTCTCTAAAAGTGCCCCAAATACTAAAATTTCTAAGAGGAGGAATTGTAGGATGAGCTAGCTCATCATTTTATAATGGGAGGCATAATAGATCTACAGGTCGCAGTGCAATAACCCCCTATACAATTCATTGATTCATTCAACGGGACTCATATCCGTCTTTATTGATATTTGAACAAGCAAAATTATCGCTTCTAAGCCATCCAAAATCCGTGTATAATTCACGGAGAGCTTTATTTTTCGAAAACACCGTTGGCCAAACGACTACTGTATATTGCGAGCGCTACACAGCTATGATAATTCTCCTAAATCGATTGGATAATTTTCAACACTATGGAACATGTGGTTCCAACAAGATGGAGCAACGGCGCAATTTCCACGAACAACAACCGAAATTCTAAGGGCTGCATTTTCGGGTCGCCTGACCTCTGTATTTTGGCAATTTGCACAGACCATTAATTTGATTAAACCATTCTAGCCAGTTTTTTGAGGGTTTTTCATCAAAAAGTCTTAGAATCTTGAAGTCCTCAAAGAAAATATCTGTCAAAAATGCAAGGTCTAATCGTTGGATGTTTTGGTAAGAGACTACGTATGTCAATAAGTATAAGTCTACTTTTCTAAGGAGAGAGTTCATAGAGATTTTCCGAACCTTTAACCTCTGAGCGTAAACCTCAAAAATCTTTTTTGCACTTGTTCTAATCTGGCTCTATAACAATCATAATTAAACTATTTGATTCCTTTTTAATCTAACCTAGAATTGAAGTGGCCTAACTTGCTATGGCGTTAATGTGTTGTTTGTGGTGTACTAATACACCAAGGGCATTTATATAACTTACACTTGACAAGATGAAACCGTTAAATAATTAGTCAAAAGAAACAGAAAGCTTTCTCATAAAACTTATAATTTTACATTTATCGATGTTGAGAAGCAAACAATTACGAACACACCAGTCAAAAAAAGAATAAATGTCATACTGCAACAATCTCAAGTATTCAAAATATGTTTGAAGATTGTTAGATCGGCCGCATAAAAAACCCTGAACCAATGAAATCGTAAGACACTTCGCACTGCGGCATCTACACAGAAAATATTGGGATATGCGCCATTTCAAATATCTAGTAATTGGCAGATACGCCCTTTTTTGCTTAGGAAAAGAGCATAAAATGGATATGTGCCCATTTTCATTCGTGATTTTGAGCCATTTTCAGCTGAAAATATATTTTTTGTTTCCACACAAAAATGAGACACTCGCCCATGTTCTGCATTTCGAACGAAACCGAATTGAAATCGACTTCAATTTCACGTGAAATGAAATTCCATGTTCTACAATACGTTTTCGAAAATTTCGCAATTATTTCGAACTGAAAATCTGACGGAGAATGCATTTTTGCTTGTTTTAAGAAGTAAAATTAGACTGCGGGTGAAAATGGATTTAATAATATTGGCACTTTTAAAAGAGAAAAGGAGGCGAAACCACAGAGAAAAAAATAGACGAACAATTTTGCGAGAGAAATCTAACATATTAGATTTACCTGACCCAGTATGAAGCATTGTTTTGATGAATTATTGATTCTTTATTTTTGAAAGTTTTAAAGGAAATTCCAGATTAAGCAACGATGCGTTCTTACGTTCTAACAATGTATTTAAATAGTGGACAAATTGACCCACAAGGACTCAGTTTTAGATTTATCTCCACACAAAAAACCTTTTGCAAAATGGAGATATTCCTCCATGTATTTTAGGAATGCTTTCTCCTGTCTTATGTTTTTATATTTTCCCCTAAAATAAAAACAAAAAAATACACAAAAAACCAAAAATATTTATTTTGTTTACATTTTGCACAAACCAATCATGAATCTAACTGAAACTTCGTCAATTCCACAATAATTCACAAAGCATAAACAAAGTGAATTGAATGCGTTCAGAAATCGGAATGAACCAAAAT
This sequence comes from Chrysotoxum bicinctum, assembly GCA_911387755.1. NCBI lineage: Eukaryota > Metazoa > Arthropoda > Insecta > Diptera > Syrphidae > Chrysotoxum > Chrysotoxum bicinctum. Next base: position 218,613,462 of record OU426988.1, on the reverse strand, counting down.
GCAGAGAGCACCAATATTCATTTTCGAAATTCCAATTCACAATAACGAATTGTGGAACATCCAAATTCACTTTCGCCAAGTGAATTCACAATAAGTGAAATGCAAAACATGGGCGACTGTTATACGATTCCAAATATTTCTTAAGCTCAATTTATGACTTTTAGCGCTTATGCCATTTTTTCTTAAGACGGCAGTATTGATGACATACAAACTCAACAAATTTGACGATAAAATAGACTAACCTATAAAAAAAATTTTGACTGATATATTTTGTATTACCCATCTAGTAAACAACAGAAAAATGTCAAATTTTCGTTTTTTTCGACTTCAAAATTTAAGTATTAAGGGGCCGAAAGAAGTTTCCATTCGAAATAAATCTGTCCAATGTAAAATTTCTTGCAATCGTGAACCTTCTCTGAAATAAATTTCTCCAAAATAAAAATTCCAACCAAATGAGGGTTAAATTTCCTAGAAAAAAGTATTAACAATACCAGTAGATTTGGGTGGATTATTTAAAATATTATTCACGTTTCTAATTTTCGAATGCGGAAAACATTTCCAGGGAAATTCTATTCGCTAATAATCTCATCAACTACTTTAAATGCGTGTACACTACTCTGAGAAACTTCACAAAATTCGACACATAAATTCCCAAAGCCCCCACGTTACCTTTAAATTCAGTTTTTTAAACTCATATTGCCAATTTAAATAGACCGGTTTCATGATGATAATTCTGAGAAACTACAACAAATTCTGAATTTTTTTAGGAAAAACGATAATTTTGTGAAAAAAAAGTTTTCTGAGAACAGCATGCAACAGCTTATTGCATTCCACCTGATCAAGTAAATAACAATCAAGAAATAATAAAATTTAATATCTACAACCCCTCGCTTGCTTCTAAAAGTAATTTTAATTTTTTTTCATTCTTAATTAGCCTCCAATCAAGGACTAATGAGAAACATGAGACACCTATGTTTTAAAGTCTTATCAACGAACAAATAATGATGGAGCGCACATTAAGACCACTTTTATAATCAAAATTTCAATCGCCACCGCTACTTGCGAGTTTCGACATTAAGTCAATCAATTCGAAAATCATTTAAACTAGACGAAAACAAATTAAAAGGTTTTGTTAAGCAATGGTTCCTTGCTTCACCGATTAAATAAAGAAAATTAACAGTCTAAAATTTTAACTGTATCCACCGCCTCTTTTGAAAGGTCTGATTTCAGCATTGTGGTTTAATGAACTTGTATTGAATTTTTTTTTTTGAATTTAAAATTTACAGCAAAGAAAAATACAAATTTAACAACAACAACAAAGAAAAAGGCAAGAAAAATATTATATGAATAAAAGGATTGTCTTGTTTATTTTTTGTTGTCCGTTTTCGGGAACCACACCTTTCATTTTAAAGAGAGTTTCCTTTTTTTTTTTGTTTTCTTCACTTGTATCCCGCTTCCACATGAGATATAATATACATTTCTGTATGCCAAACAAAGGCTCATAAATTATTTGTATAATGTATATAGAAGTTTTTGTATGTCTGCTTTTGCAAAAAAAAAATAAATAAAATTATAATGAATAAAGAGTTTTGTCGCGACAAAAGTTTACCCTTCACCGCGCTAAACAAGATTCACCATACTGGCTTGCCAGAGCGCAATACATCAAAGCAACTGCTTATATTTTTGCGGGGCTAAGCGATGGTATTGGAATAACAAAAAAAGAACAACCCCTTTGTTTGAATATTAAATAATTAGTTATTACCGAAAAAAATATACAAATAAATAAAATATAAAGTTTGCACTTTTGAATGTGTATATATTGACAACCAGATCCATCAAAAAAAGTAGAACCAGCTTGTTAAGTACTACTGTAACCGAGTGTGAGCCTATTCACAGCCAAGAGCCACCCCTTTGTTTTTTTTTTTTTTTCTGTGAATTTTTTGAAATCCCAAAAATATCTGTAAGGTTGATTTATTTTAATGCGTTACTCTCTCTTACTATCCATGAAGCGGCTAACAAAGGAAATCGAGCGCCCGGCTGGTGGCAACAGCACAGAACAAGCAAACAGGCTCGCGCTTGCTTTTGTTATTTGTATGATCACGCAAGTAACGTGAGAAATGTGCTAATAAAAAAGTGTCAATACAGTGGTGTTGAAAAGTATTTAGGCGAACAATATTATTACGAATTTTTTTGACATAACTTAATTGAAAATACTAAAATCAAAGAATAAATATCTACACATATGTACATACATATATAAGGCATCAATAAATGAATGTCAATACACATTCGATAATTAACGCTTCCTCCAAAGAATGGGGTATAACTCACAATATGACCTTTACACAATTTATTTTCATGTCTAGCCCCAAGCTAAACATTCTATAAATGGTGTCTTTGTTTATTTTTGTATACCTATCAATATATCTTATCTGATTTTGCGCCAGATTTTCTGTTTTTAACTTGCGATACATATACAGTCATGGCCAAATAATAACAGCACTTAACTTAGGTGAATAATGTGGACCAAGCTAAATTGTGCCAAAAACTGTTAGATTTGTATGGTTTGTCTTCCTCTGCAGTGCAACTGTTTTCATCTTATCTTCCGGTAAGAAAACAAGCAGTTTCAGTTGGTAATATTATACCAAAATTCCTTCCGACCACTAGAGGTGTCCCTCAAGGTTCTATTTTGGGACCTCTTCTTTTCTCACTATATATTAATGACTCCCCAATAAGATTACAAGATCCTTAATCCAAATGTATGCAGATGATGTGCAACTATACCACACATATCCTCGTGCGCTTATTGAAGATTGCGCACACACAATTAACATAAATCTTGAAATAATTTCGCGCTGGACAGTATGCAATGGACTGTTTCTTAATCCTCTTAAATCAAAGTATCTCGTTATCAGTAGGAAAGCTTTAAGCATTGACTACTTTCCCTGTTTGTACTTAAACAATTCACCTATATCATATGTTTCAACAAGTTTGATATGTTGTACAATAACACACTGACTAGGGATAATCATATAAACGCCACCGTTAGCAAAGTTCATGGTGCTCTTCGTATGCATTTGCTGCTAGCGAAAACCCTTGTAGTACCCATACTTACATACGGATGTGAAGTTTTTTGTCACTGTGATGCAATCAGCAAGAGAACGATATCGCGCGTTATATTTTCGGCGGCTTGGGGAGGTTTGATCATAATATCAAGCTTCTCAATGCTAGTTTTTAATATCTCACTCTTGATCATCTCATACTTTGGTTCGGAAACTACTTATGTAATTTAATATTATGCAAACTGATCATCGATGTATTCTTTTCAATAGGATACAATTTGGTTCCTCTAACAGGTCCATAAATTTAATTCATCCGCGATATACCTGATATAGATAGTTTTTTTGTCAATGCAATTCGACTGTGGAACTCCCTGACAAGACATTTAATGAGTGTGGAGTTTCGTAGAGATCTACGAATTTATTTTTAAACCTTATCCTGATGTTTGTACATAAGTATCTATCTGTATATCTTTAAATATGTCCTCAAAAGATCTGCAGCGAGAAATAGAAACGCAAGTCAATGCCAGAACTATTCTTCGTATCCTAAAGGATGCTGATCTTCACACTAAACCTTCAAGGAAGGTGCCATTGCTAATGTTGTGCTCCAACAAAGTAGATCGCTGGAGAATTGTCCAATAAGTTTGTTATTCGATACCCAAAGAAAAGTGAAAAAAGTTGATAGACTAAACACCGATTCAAATGCATGCAGTTTTAAAAAATAAAAGGTTTTTCAACAAAATATTAAATCTTAAATCTAATAACTAAAAAGTGAAATGACATTGATTATCAGAAGTTCTTGTTTCTTGTTAAGTAAAACAGGTGTTGCCATTTTTATTTCCAGCTTGTGAGAAAGCTTATCAAAAACCGTACATATACCGAGTATTTACAGCTTTTCGGTTTCTTTGATGAAAGTGTCATTCAAGGACATACAACGGGTACATTTTGCTTCAACGACATTAAACAGCATCGAGTTTTCGAAATATTAAACTCCACACGATTTTTGTATTCCGAGTTTAATGAGCTTATCATATACGGTACCATTCCAATCAGAAGCTGATGGTAGAGTCGTCGGCAAAACAATGAAGTTGTAACAGTTTGAGCGATGTGCTGTGTTATATGTTCACCTTAAGGGCATCGGTCGATTTTGGTTTATTCGTATAGGACTGCGACTTCAGAAAAACCCACAACAAAAAGTCTAGCGGTGTCAGATCGCATAACTTTGGCGGTCAATTCACGTCACCTCTGCGAGAGTTAACCTTTCCCGACGTGCTGCTAGTTTATATGGTTCAATTTGGGACCTAAGAAATTGGTTATCATACTTCTGTAGTGCTCGCCATTGACGGTGACCACCACAACAAAGTCGTTTTCGAAAAAAGTACGGACCAGTACGGTAAGTACGGTAACTTTTTGAGGACGCATTGTCACCTTGTGAACCTCGTGTGAGTTGGTGTTTACGACAATTTTGCTTGTTAACACAAGCATTCATTCAAAAATTGGCATCGTCGTCGCTAAAGATGATTATTCAAAATTAGGTTCCTTTTCCAAACGTTCCGAAGCCCAGTCAACGAACAAAAGGTGTTGTCTATAGTAATGAACTTTGAGCTCCTGGATCAGTTGGAACTTGTACGGGTGTACGCCCAAATTTCGACGTAAAATTCGCCAAGTTAGAAGTCTGCGAAAGGCCGAGTTCTTTTGCACGGCATGACGAGGAATTGACTGCCTCGGGTTCTTCTATACGCTTTCATGTTCTCGGCCGATCTGGCGTTCCTTTGAGGTACAAATGTTCGCTGATTGATAGTTCAGAGCCAACTTTGAAAGGCCACAACGCCAACTGTTAAATACATGAAAATCGCGCAACGTTTTCTTTAAGGAACACTCATTTGGATAATAAAGGTTTATCATTTGGACGTGCTGTTCAAGAATGTCACTTGTAATGCTGATTTGGCATCAGTACCTAAATAATAAACTACAGAAACAAATTTGACAAAAATCACCACAGTGTTGTTGTGGCCGATATTGTGTGTTGGCCGCAACATACCGCCAAAATCTTCACGTGTCAATAGAAAAACCCTGTATGTTGTGGAAATAATAGTTTTGTTCACTGAATAAAAGTTCAGAGTAGAACAGAACAGAACAGTTTCCATGAGAAATGTCAGACAAGTTAGAACAGTCTATCCTGCTCTATGTTTCTCTAACTAAAAAGCTAGGGCAAGAAATCTTGTTCTAAAACAGGCTAATTGAACAGCAAATCGGAACAGTTTAGAATAGAAAATTTCTCATTGAACAGCTAAAAGGTGTAATTTTCTGTTCTAAACTGTTCCAAACTGTTCGAAACAGCGTCACTGAACAAACCTAATATAAAGTTAAAAATCTTTTATAGGACTGCGATTTTAACCTACTATACAAAATTCAAAAAAATCGAATCTGAACGAATAGTTCTAACAACTACTATATATTTTGCACTGTATCTGCTAATTTTTCAAACAAACAGAGCTCGTTTAAAATCAGCAGAGTAACATTTTTTTCAACCAAGGGACACGTGCGTTTAGACTGATATCTACTTTTATATGTCAGTTTTATTTTTTTTTCTGTTCGTGTCCAAAAAGGAGTTCGTTTTAAGTTGAGTTTTCTTGCTGGTTGTTTAAATTTATTTATAGTTTTTTTTTTTGCAGACTTCCTTTCTTTTAGTCTATCTTTATATCTGTTTTGCATATATACGAGGTTTCTAAAAAAGGGGCAGCCATAATTAGGACAGAACAATACGTATGTTTTTTTGTACAGTTTTCGTGTGGTACCATGTTTTTTTTATTGTTCATCTGTGGGTGGTTTTTTCGAAGTAATTTTTTGGGGAAGTTGTGGTCTTTGTTTGCAGAAAATTAAGCTGAAAGTGCAAATAAAAAAAAAATTAAATGATTGACATCTTTGCGTGGGGTTGGTTTTGGTTAATTTGTATGTGGTCTCGAATTCGTACATAGTTTCCAAAGTCAATGACTTGGGGGGGAGATACATATTTTGTTATCTGATTCAAGTCACGTCTCGAGAATTTCTTTTTATTTATTTTAGAAAAATAAAATATTGACGTACTTAATTGCACAATATGTATTGCCAGTATGGCTAGCAGCCGGTTTGTTGCTGCAATACTTTCTGCCATCCCTGTATTTGGTCGAAAGATTTATTTATCATCGCAAGTTGAGTGTTTTTTTTTTGTTGTTTATTTTAATTTCCAGCGATTTATTTCATCATTCCGGTTAAATGACGTTGATGGGATTTTTTATTGCATTTAATTCTTTCTTGTGCACTACCTACTACCTACCCAATGGAAATCAGCTTCAATCGCAGATTATGACTAGAAATTAAAATTAAAACACTTGACGGAAAAGCAGGTTCAAAGCAAATTAAAGATCTCAACTCGAGATGATACTAGTATGTTTATATGTAGAAATACGGACAGTGAGAAGGTAAAGGGGTGACTTTGTAATTAACGCGCATGTGCAAATAGATTTGACCACGTACAAAATTTAGCGAAGCCTTTTTTGTTTTTCGTTTTAAAAAATTATTAAGTTTTAATTGTTTTGATACTTTGACCATATAATACATACATGTATGTACATATACTTGAGTGGAATGAACTGTAACATGAATAAAGTAATCTTAAAGGTTGTTAGTTTAGGTATTTTTTAACATTTTCAGAGAGTTTTTTTTATAATTTGATCTTGATTTCTAGTAAGAAAACAAGATTTTCATGTGAGGGCAAGGTGTGATTTGTTTAATTAAACTTAGTCGAAACTACAAATAAAACTTACTTAAATTTTAGTTATTTTGTTTGCTTTTATTGAAACTTTAAATTTGCTAACCAACCCAAGGTCCGATGGCCTACGACGTGATAGTTATTTTTTTTAGAAAAAAAAAAAAAAAGATCTTAAATGCATGAATGACATAAACAGGAAGGTATTTTGAAAAAATGCGCATGATAATAGATATACTTTAACTCGATGATACTATTTTATTTAATTTGGGCAAACTTGAAAATACTGGTCATCGCTATTCATCGATTCAAAGTGATGAATCGGGAGATGCTAGTATTACCCTTGGCTCAATGGTTAGTTCGTTGGAATGCCATGGAGAGGTTCTTGGGTTCGATTCTCAGGTGCTGTGAAAATGATTTTCAGGAATTTTGCGAGGAAATTGACAAATCCCCCAAGATTATCTCTGGTCATGAGATGTGCTGCTCATTATCCGGTCAGAATCGGCACATAATTGTAGATCCCATTATTTCCTGCTAACACGTATGAATGAATAAATTGGGGTTTAAAAACACTGCGACCTAAAGAACACGTATACATGTCATTAGGATTAAGCTCTCTACGAGCCTTATTTTTATTCAAGAAATGTTTACTCTTCTTGAATTGCTTATCAATTTACACTTAAGTCCAATTTCGGACATTTTGTTAAGTATAGAGATTCTTTCTGAAGCCAAACAACACGAATGTGGAATGCTTTGTCTACAAACGAACTCTGACAAACAAAGGTGTATTATATACGTTAATCATAATCAACCATTGATGGCTACATTAAACTGACACTGACACACTGAGCAGCTAATCATGGAAAATAACATTAAAAGGGCTTTAAGGAACGTAGCTTCATGTCTAAAGGGTATCTCAGACCTCCAGATATTTTTCCTATAGCAACTGAAATTCCACCGTAAATATGTACATCGTACTCAAGGTATTAAATATAACGAGTATACCTCCGCTGGGGAAAAGAATCCGCGGAATTTAGTTCATTTCTAGAAAAAAAAAAACATCATAGAATCAGTCTTTTAGGGTTATGAAAATGAGTTTGGACACAGTTAGATTCTATCTTAAATTGGAGCTACAGTGTCTGATATCAATCCAAACTATATAAAGTGCGCGATTGATGTAGATTAAAACTTCATCTGCATACATGTGAACTGGGCTATCTCGTAAAAACATTAGGAAGATCACTGATAAAAATTGAGAATAGAAGTGGTCCCAAAACAGAACCCTGTAGTACTCCTGAGCTTACAAAAAAGGCGGACAGATGTACCACTTTCAACTCCTACCGATTTCACTCTATTTTTAAATTATTCACCTAGAAGGCTTGAGGAGCAAGTTGGCTTTGGAAATTTGGCATTTTATTTATATGTATTTACCGATTTCGTTTGAAAATGCACCATGAATTTGAAAGTCAGGCGAATAATACTCCAATAATTTAATTTTAGCAATGAAGCTGTCAGACTAATTGCTTTCCAATTTACTTGTCTAATAGCTTTAAAAATTCCAAGCCAGTCGACTAATTGAAAAGGTTTGAGCATACATATATGTTGTTAAAACTTGTGTGTATTGGAACTCGCTTGTCAGTATCAGTACTTGCTCATGTGGCCTCGGGGTTAAGTAAAGTATGAAGTGTCAATAGAAATATTAAATTGAAAAATACATTTTTATTTGATTACAGATTCGCCGTCAAAAGCATTCGCACTGTGGTGCTTTTTTCTGTCTATAGCTGAGATAGGTCAACGGATCGAGGGTCAGACCGGAAAATACAAGAAAAAACTCGGTTTTTGGTTGAAGAGTTCGTAACTCCAATTAATTCTGAATTTTAATTTCATTTAATATGATTATAATCTTAAAATAAAAATAAAAAAAAATAAATAAAAGCTTAAATTAAAATATTACGGTATTTCATAAAATTCATAGAGTAAGGTGTTTCATATAACGGTGGATAGAGTCCTCTGACTTGGTTAAAATTAAGGAACAAACACAGTCGAAGCAGTCGGATTGGATAGAGTCCCCGGTTCATATGTCGAAACTGAGTAAAAATGTGGTCAGCGTCCCTGGTGGAAATTGGGGCAAAAAACGCGATCGAAGCAGTCGGATTAGATAGAGTTCATGGCCCTCGTGGAAACTAAAGGCAAAAAATAAAAGTGGGATAAAGTCCCCGGCATTGGTCGGTAAAAAAAACCAAGGCACAAATACGTCGACCAGAACTGTCTACCTTTTGATATAGGCACGGTAAAAGACAAATTTTCTGAGAAATTGCTCCTATCACTTATCATATTTGTGGAAATAAGTAAGTGTGAACTAAGAAGTGTAAACAATATTTATGCAATGAAAGTGAACGTATTCACCATTTTGTTTGGAATAATAGCTGTTTTATTTTCCCCCAGATCTGATCCAGATTGGATCTTCATTTAAAATTACATGTATAATAAAAACAACACAAGGGTCAGTTTTGTTTGTATTTGTTGTTTTACATGTTATTTTGAAAACAAAATCCAATCCGGATCAGATCTGGGGGAAAATAAAATACAGCTAATACCGATAATATGTTGTATACCAGGGAGGGGGGTCAGCAGTTGAAGGATATCGGTAATTGAATTCGAACTGAAGCTCACGGCGGACGTCAATATTTGAATATTAGAAATTTGAGTTGAAACGGCATCATGTGATGTATTATGGAAGTTGGACTGGCGGTTATGTTGTATGGATTACCACGTCAAAGCATTCACAGACAACTTTGTAAGTATTTATAATTTTTTTTTTGTAATTGCGTCAATTAGCTAATGTATTACTATTTACATACATACGTTGAAGCAGCTTTATATGTATTTAGTAAAAATAAAATTTGGGCTCTAGTTAAAACAATGCATAAAATGGAACAAATATCAATGAACACATCCTTAAATAATAATTAAAACCTGTCAACCTTCATGCAAAAAATACTTTTTTGCAACCCGATTAATGTTTTTTCTATTCCAGACGTTTCAAAACTTTATCCGCGCTATTCCATTGTTGTTGTTTACTGCGTAAAATTTTGCTACCCTGCCTATACATTTAGCTAAAAACGATTATTATACTCTCACAGATATGTATATAATCACAATTTTAATTCCCAGCTCAATTACGGACTTCAGTTTGAAACGTACTTGAACAGAAACTTGGCTGATTTTCAATACCTTTCCCGTTTATACAGAAAGAATAAAGTAATTTAGAAAACACTTGGCTTTCAGGTATCTATGTATGTATGTACTTGGTGTTAGTTAAAAACATGACCGCTTGTTAAACTTGAAAGTTAATAGTTTTAACAATGCATTTGCTTTCAATTCATATCATAAATCCACGATTTCAATCTATTATAAAATCTTCGCATAATTATATTTGTCCCAGATTTTTTTTCTAATCAACTAATTGTTGAACTAGAAACAAAGCTAAAGCCTAACGCATAAACTAACGAAACAGAAATACAATTAACTGGAAAAAAATGTTCCTATACTATCATTCATATATCCTCTCATCCAATTATTTCCTATTCGCTGAATTTCCAATAAAATAAATTATAAGAAAGAAAATAATGCATACTTAAAATGCGCATAGAATATTATCCATTAGATTGAATTTAATTTAATCAGAAAAATTAAAAAAAAAATATATATATAACTGCACATTAATTATCATCATTTTTAACTAACTGTGACTGCGCGCCATTTTTTTTTTAAATAAATTCTTAATTTGAGAAATTCAACAAACCAATTTATTGTTCTTTCCAAATGGTTAAGTTTTTATTTAATTCTATTTCGAGTTTTTCTCTTTATTTTTGTTTTTTGTTGTTTCTTTTTTGTATTTTTGTAAATATTTAATTTTATTTTGCAGTGAAACGTGCAAAGAAAATTCAATGAATATTTTTATTTTCTATTTCTGAATTGACAAGTAGGTGTAATTGTTGATAATTGGCACTAAGGGGAAACCCCATAAACATTCAAAACCAACACAAATAATAATTTGTTCCCTAACAAGTTTATATATATAAATATGTGCATAGTTTTGAGAAAGCAAAAAAACAAAAATTTAAATAAAATAAAACAATAACAACCAACAACCAACAATGTCAATGTTATCGCACACAAACTTTTTAAGCGCAATTTTTAAATATGTATAATTGCTTTTTTTCGAGTTGAACTAAACAGATTTTGTTTCTGTTTTATTTTATCTTATCTTGTTTAAATAATGAAAAAAAAATTAAATGAAACATACTCAGCTTGGTAAGTACATTTTTCAATATTGATATCACAAATCACATAAGCATGGACGGAGGAAAAGATATCACTGCATTCGAAGTGATCGGTAACCATTTGTGATTTATATATTTCTAAGAGAAAAAAAAAATAACAAAATATAGAACTTGGTTTGGTTAAAATAGATGTTCTTGGCAATGTTCCGAATTGATTCAGTGTGACTTAAACAGTGCCGGAATGTCTAGTATGCAACTGTTTTCAGTAGGGGCCTTGTGAAGTTTATAGTCCAGCAAGAATTTTAATTACAAAAATTTAAATTCCTAAGAACTTCACTCGATATTGTTTATTTTTAAAAGTTGTCGTAGTCTCGTTGCCAGAAGCAAAACAAAAAATAAGCGAGGTAATTCTAAAACGTCAACATTTTGCAATGATAGTGTTTCCGATTGTTATGTTTCAACAACTGTCAAAGTAACCAATGACATCCAGCTGTCAAAATATTCAGTAATGTTTTTCATTTCATCCATGGATTGAAGATTCCGGATCATCTTCTCCGAGGAGGCCTGGTTTTAGCTCAGCGGCTACTGTTACCCAATTGCCGCCGCTGGTGGCGCAGAAATTAGCGCACGCTTTTACAGTGGAGAGTAGGATAACATACAAAACAAGTAGTAAAAAAGAGAATATTTTATTATTAAACTTAGCAAAGACAAATCTAGCAATTGCAGTCCCTAGCCTTAAGATGTCGCCACAATCTTTCGTCTTCTTGATAGTACTATAATTTTTATATACGAAGATAATACACCTACAAAGATTGTGAATGAGCCATTTAGCGACTCAGTAATCTCACGGCGAGCATTCATCAATTGAACGCTGCGATCATGCGACTTATGACATTACTCAATTTTTTTCTGGGGCTACGTTAAGTCCTGTCCTGTAGTACCCCTTTTGGCATAATGGTAGGTGCGTTGGACTGTCATGCGGAAGGTCTCGAGTTCGATCTCAGCCGCTGCAAGAAAGTTTTTTTTCAGGGGTGTACTGCCTCTTGGGAGGAATTGACAAATCCTCCACGAGTATCTCTTGTCACGGAAAGTGCTGCTCATTAGCCGTTCGGAATCGGCAGAAAATTGTAGGTCCCCTCCGTTCCTGGTAACACGCACACAGGAATGCTTGAGAGTTGTAAGACACTAGGTCCTGGTTAACTCCGAGCTGTTGCACCACCATATTAATAATTTAATCTACGTTAGGTTCATAGTTTAAACTTTAAAATAACAAGCCAACTACTTTGTACCAGCTCGACATTCAAGACACTATTACCAGAATTACGACATCGTTTGAAGCAATTCCAGTGAAGCCAAGGCGGTCATGCTCATGCACAATGACATGAATCTTCTGTCAAAATAAAGCCAATTTTATATTTCACATTGTTGTTGTTTTATATTTTTCTATCGACACTTATCTGGTCGTCCTTTATAACAAATAGAACGTTTGTCTATCAAATTTAGTATTAGGTATTACATAAAGGTTGTTTTTTCGAGAGTTATGCAACTTTAAAATAATATAACACTAAAAAGTATTGTTAATGCCGATGATATTGACTTTATCGAACAAAAATGTTCACTTAGCTTTTAAAAATGATTTCGGGCAATCACGAAGTGCAATCTGGAACTGCACATTCTTAACACTTAAATGATAAGTTGGGGGTTGGGGCCGCAGATATATCGGCAATTATAATTTGTAAGCGTTGTTTTGGCATGAGTATATTCACGTTAAAATGTCAATTCATCTGTCAGATGTCAAATTAAATGTCACTAGAAATAGTGTTGCCAATTTAAAAACTAAACCTTTTACTATACCTGTATTACTTTAAAGGAGCTTAAATTTGTTTAACGATTAGGGAGAAAGTTTCCTAGATTCAATGTAGTATTACAATGGACTAACTCATGGTCTAAGTATGTCGGCTCTTCTGCTGACAGCTACTTTGACCTAACCTTACTAAACTTGCTCTGGTATTACCGCAACAAAATATTTTTTTATGAAAGTCATTTTTCATTTCATTTTAGTACTACTCGTAACCATATAAACTACCAAATTAGGTATCCGATATAGGTATAAGTATACGATGTTAAGTTGGAATCATAGTCCTAAAATGTTCACTCTGACAGTGTTAATTCTAATTAAACACTACTAACATTACCAATCACCACTAGGTATTGTATGTATTCCAACTATTATATAGGGTGCGTTTTATGTTCCAAGTCGATGTTTTTTTTTTCAATAACTTCTATACAAAACACAATTTTACTATCTATATTATATTGATCTTTAACATCAAGTGCCCCCATACGAACAAATAGGGATACGTCAAATCTGGGGATCGTGGGGGCCAGCAGTCGAAATCACCACTTTTTGACATTATTTGGCCGGGAATCATATCTCGTAAAATTCGACGCATCGTAGCACAAGGTGTGTGTAATGTGGCAAAATGTTTTAATGATTTCAACACGTTGTTACTGAGTTAAATACTCCATAATAAATTGTTATCGTCCACTCTCTACGGCTGTCACATGCCAACTGACAAATTTGATTCACACAAAAATAAGCAGTCTATCGATAGCCTTTAAATACAAAATTAAAAGATGGCACTGGATTACCATATATAAAAGAATGTTATCTTTTATGAATACAATCTTTAATGAATACAATTGAAATATTGCATTCATTGACTTCACTTTGAGACTACCACTTCAAATTTATTTGACAGTAAAAAGATTGCAATCACTTATCTCTACATTCCTTTTCCAATCAATTGATTGCAATCTTTTGAGAATTCATGTATTCTTTTGGATTCTATGCATTCTTTTGCATTCTGTGCAATCTTTGTCATTTTGTTGTGTTCAGTTAAACGCATTTGCATTGTTTTGTAATAATTTTTAGCATTTTTACCTTTACATTCCTGTGCTAAGTGCTAAGGTTCTATTGAAATTTTTCAGAAAGAAGTCCTACAAGATGGTTTTCATCAAACTTTTAAATAATTTGTGGCCACATTATAATCTTGAATTAAAAGAGCAACTTTATGCAATTCATTCGTGCATGTAATGTACGAGTATGTAAGCTTATTAGTAGATAAATTACAAAGAAAAAAAAATACTGTTACCTTAAAAATTTAAAGGTCCGGCCCTGTGGCCAAATAGATACATTAAAGAAAAAAATCCCAATATACCAGTTTAGTCTGTAGATTCGCTTGCAACCCCTTTCTGCTGCCTCCTACTGACTTTAAGGCACATAGTTTGTGTTTGTGTGACTTAAACGTCTACAAAGTACAAACGAGACTCTAGAGCAAACAATTGACCATGAAGCTAACGAATTTTCCTTTTCGTTGAAAAAGTTCGTAAATATTCTGTCAACAGAAGGTTTTTTTTTTTGTTGCCGTAGCCCCTAACGCTTTTTGGCTGCTTTTCCTTTTTTACGGTTGGCTTCCCTTTCAATTTCAATTGTGACTTGCTTATAATTTTTGTTGTCTTCAATTCTTTGTAAAACTTCAATTTGTTTTTTCGTTTTTGAAGACGGCAATTATGTTACATACATTCATAATGTACATACATATGTATGTACAAAGTTTCAGACAAAAAGGTTCGGGGGACTCACAATTTTTTGTTTTATAAAGTTGCATAATACAAGTATGTCATTTAAATCTTGAATTATATTCCAAGAATTTTAAAGTTCATAATATCATTTATATGTAGCTTGAATGTGGAGTGCGTAAATTATAAAATAATTAAATAAAAACCACAGTTTAGTTGTCAATGTTATTCAAGGTGAATTACCATTTTGCATGAAAAAAAACACAAAATAATTCTCCAAAAATAAATTAACTAACATTTAAAACCGGAATGTGTTTTTTTTATTTTTGGTTAATTGTTGTAAAAATAAATTAGGTATTATTTGTTTAACTACTGCTGAACTGGTTTAAGTGGAAGTGAGATTTTTTTTTGTAAACAAAAATTGTCTGCTTTGGTAATTTTGAAAAAAAAAAAATATTCCTTGGTGAAAGAAACAATTATGGAAAGTTTGGTGGTGCACGACTTCGAAAGGCATTAAAAGTTTCTAAATAATATAAATAATAATAATAAATTGAGGAAGTTTGTGATGAATGCAAATAAAATTAACACAAAGAAAACTAATTTTTTGTCCCAGCAAAATTTAAATTAAATTTAAAATATCGAAGTTGTTTTCCACACGATGGAAACCAATTAAGATTGAAGTTGAATTGTATTCCTGCAGTTATTATTATTATTATCATAGTTGTCTGTCAACGAAAAGACAACAAACTGACAACTGACAAAATGGCTACCAATTTAGTTGTGTTTCAGTTGTGTAGTGTATTTTTTGATACATTTTTTAATTTTTTTTTATAGCTTTAGTACAAACTTATAGACGAACATAAGCGTATCATCGCAATGTTAGATCTTGTTGAATACAACTAAAACCAGGAATTTAGTTGGTGCATTCTACTGGGATACCATAGAAGTCTGAGGCCTTTTATAGTTTTCAAAGTATTCAAAGAAGATATTAGTTCCACCATTGAGAATAAGCTGTGGATTGATTGGGATTAGCCAACAAAAGATTTTCAAAATAATTTGATAATAAGGCAACATCAATGGCGGACGAAACTGTCCTTTTTTGACCACTTAAAGTTCAGACATATGAAAAATGATATATTGTAATATTTTCAAAAATACTTAGATCCATTGTGTTTTGATTATAAAATTGAGAATGATTCCTTAGAATGATTAATGATTTAAAAAGTAATGATTTTTAAAAGTTTTTTCTTACAAATGGATACAGAAATAGACATACATTGGTTAGTGAATGTCAGCATCGCAGCTGACACACTTAGATCAGAATTGGTTCATTGTAATAACACATGAATTTAGAGATTTTATCCCTACTCGTTAAACCATTTGTAGCTCATTATGAAACGAGATAGACTGCAAATGTCTTTGTTAATTTGATCAGTAGCTTCCTCGAAGAAGAACTCTAAAAGATGGAACCTACGAAGGGAGGGCCATCTAGTGGTTTCTTTTAAAATCATAAGTTATTTTGACACTTACAGTTGTTTCCCGCTTGAAATCTTGAAGTAAGTATCATACCTCCGCGGAACGAAATAATTAGCTTTACGCTTGGACAACGATGGTAAATATTGAAAACATATTTCTAAAGTGAGTCCTGAGTGCGGTTTTTGAAAAGAAGTTTTGGCCGAAATGAAGCACCGCGCCTGCTGTACGTAAGTTTGTGAAAAAAGTTCGTGAGACTGGTGGACAACACTAATGGTTCCCGTCGTTATACGGTGCGCACAGACTAGGAGAATTCTGTATAAAGATCTCGGATTATTCGCTTACAAGTTCCGATTGACTCAGCAGTTGAAAGCGCACGACCATCCGCTTTGTTATCGTTATGTTCCATAATTAATGGGAATACTTGCTGTTATTAATAAAGTCATAGTACACAAAAAAAAAAATAATTTTGTTCATTTTATTGCATTTTTAAAAAGCAACTTGTATTTGGGCCACATAGAAGATGAGGAACTGATTCACCTCTTTCTCGTCTATACAGCTTCTGCAAAATAGCGATTCTTATGTGCGATTTACTTTGAATTGGCCAGATCTGTTCTGTCATCAGAGAGATGGTTAAATTATCTTAGGTGTGTCATCTCAATAGCATCTTGTTTCAGCATATGTTTACATGTAGCGATGGGTATACCTATATTAGCCTTATCAGGTAATAAAGGTTATGTTGTTCCACTTTTTGCGACTTTCTCAGTCTTACAACTTTCCCTGGAACGGCCCTATGCCCTGGCTTCCAAAAAAGGTGAATATTTAATTGCTGCGCCATATCCACAAGAGATGAACGGCAGTTGATGGCTGTTATAGAGTAAGTAGAGATCGAGTCCAGAGATTAAATAGCTGCTTGCCTATCCGAGAATA